>CM040430.1:45364849-46609092 GCA_022702705.1 Papilionanthe hookeriana x Papilionanthe teres | reverse complement strand
GAAACTAGTTCCAGTACATCATCTAATGAGAAACTTATACTATGTATACTAGTTTTTTATATAATTTTATTGTCAACACATTTCCTCCAAGGACCATCTTTATTAGGAATTTGTAAAGCAGGTAAAACATATGGACTAATGCTTTCTTGAATAAACTCTTAACGAAGTAATAAACCTACCTCTTTTTTCAGTTCAATGTGCTCATAAAATTTGGTAACTAAGAAGCAAACACTAAATATATTGCTTTTGTTTGTTTAAGAGGCAACTAATCGGGTAAATCATCTAACCGAACGTCGTAAAGTTAATCAACTGTTCTACGATTGCAATATGTATGCATCTCATTATGCATAACAACTTCGTTCACATGAAATAAAGTGAGGGCAGATAAAAAAGAAATCTCTTTCAAACTCACAAAAGCAACCTCTAATATTCTAAAATCAGGTTTAGTCAACGGTGTAATCATTGTATTAACAATATAATCTACAATAGCAAAAGCATAAAAAATCCCCTTAGTAGATGAGACTCCAATCACTAGAAACTGTAGTTTGTATTTTTCTTTTGACCATGCATGGTCTTGACATCAAAACTAGGTTTTTGTGGTGTTGGTGGTGAAGGGTTGTCTATTTCCTTGAATGGGACTTTATGGTCTTTTTCTGATGTTCATATTGTTATAAGTAATCTCAAGCATAATATTTCACATTCATAGTATAAATCTAAGGCCTAGCTAATAAGGTTTGTTCACTCAGCCACATGGAAGGGCTTATGATAGGGTTCAGAATTTATAAGTTTGTCCTTGGAAGTGTATTGGTGGTAATAATATTCATGGCACTTCTAACCATCTATTGCCAATGTACACCTTTTCTCACTAAGTGCAATATTCCTGCTAAAATTGTTATTTACTCTTTAATCTTCAAAACCATCCATATTTACTGCTAAATAACTCATCACACAAATTTGATTTTCTTCATTATTTTAGATGTTATTAAGCAGTGGTATTTCTTTATAAACTTACTCAAAATCATTATCCTCAAAGTTATTACTTCATCTAAGAATAAAATATACGCTTAGTATTGATTTTACATGACTTTGCAACAATCAAATCTCCTTATGGTTCTTAGTGCTATTTCCTATGATCTTTCCAGGGTTCTGTTTATTTGCTGAGGTGCTATAGGTGTAGCATCAGTAGGCTTGTCGGTAGGGAAAGAGGTATGATACGCTCTGTGTTTCACAATGGACACAAATCTTTCTATTTCTCAATCACTAAGACAGAGTAAAAGTCATCTTCCAGAGTAAAAGTCACTTCAATCCTTATCTGCTTTCTATGGCTGATGATAAATTTGTTGGCATGTTTGCCATTTATTGTTAGCACAATTTGGCGTCACAACTAAATCCTCAGCAGTATCCAGAACATAATCACTTGTAGATTTCTTTGCCTCAGAGTAAATAAATGGCCTGCACTTTTTATTAAGGTGCATGGGCGATTGTACTCGTAATCATCATTTTCATCTATACTTGAGTTTGATTTGTACTATCATTCATTTCATTTGTTAAAATATTTTTTTTTCACTAAATTTTTGCTTGCCTAACTAATTTCATCAAGGCTAGAGCTACTGTTTGACAGTAATCCATATTATACCAATAAAAAAAGCTCACCTATTTGAGCAAATTTATCTAAGAATTTGTTTAAATCATATCTTCTATCAAAGTTGACTACTGTTTTAGTTCTCCTAAAAGGATCATTAGATACAACAACTTTCCTAACACGATGTTCATTCCTGTTTAAATTCTTTTGGACTGACATTGTCCTAACCGGATGTTCATCTCTAGGGGTTCGCTGAAACTTATTTGTTGGGTTATGATCATAATAGGAATAGCTTTGTAAAGGTGGGTGGCAGTGCTTTGTCACCGTAGATTCATTTAGTGCATTTGGGTCATCAAAATTTCCATCATATTTAGCTAGCGCAACGTACTATCATTGACTGCAATAATCCAATCATCATTTACATGCTGCTTAACCTGATTCACATCAAATCTATTAGACAAGTTATCTATTGTTCTGCTTAAGCTCTAAAATCGATCTATCATAGTGGATTTAGGTGGCATGCTATCCAATTAATTAAAATGAAAGTAAGTGCGAATTGTATATTTATAATTCATATCTTATAGGAAAATGAAAATGTGTTATATGCAAGATGTAATGTGGATGCTCAAAAAATAGGTTCTTTTTTGCTATAATGCTTAGCAAAAAAAGAAAATTAAACTAAACGAAATGGATTTTTTTGTTAAATTTTATGAACTGAAGATAACTTAATTTTGATTTCATGAAAAAAAAAATAATTTAGCAGTTTTGTAGGACTATTTATTTGTGGATCACGCTCATACTTCAGGACAACTCAAAAGAATTCTGAGTGGAGTTAAGTTAATGTATCGTTTTAGTTAGGTTTTTTAAGTGTTACTTGGATGCTGCTTTAAGATTCATAAAATTCTAAGTGAAAATTTAATAAATCCTAGCTTTTTCCGTGAAGAGGAAAAACTACCAATTTTAGGAATTGACAATTTAGATCAATAATTAACCTGTTGGTTATCATATGTCCAATTATAGATGGATAGTGATGAGCCGAAATATTCAAGAGGTTTAGAACTTGTTAACATTGGATGCTCTGTCTCTAAAGCTCATACATCAAACTTAGTAACAGACCGTGGTATTTTTTGGAAGATTGGCTTTTTGGTTCATTTAGTGATAAGAAAAGGTTTTGGGAAGCCTTCTGGAAGGGTTGTGGTGTGGTGAGGATTAGTGCTTATATTGGCACCTGAAAAGGCTGATAGATTTATGTTTTTATTTTTCCTTTTTTTGTGGTGAATTTATGTGATATAATGGATCATGTCTTAGGTTTGAGGAGTTTGTTAAAAGTCTTGATGGTGGATTAAGGTTCGGGATGTTGTTGATGTAGAGAAAATTTTGTGAAGTGTTTAGGGAGGAATAAGTTTTGAGCAGAGATAAAAACCAAGAGCACTCTAAATTAAGGTTTTATTTTATGAAAATGAGCATTGTGAGAGTTATAGAGAGATGATGACGATGAAGTTAGAAATAGAATTAGATTAATAAAGCAGGCAAAATAAAGAAATCCACACCGAAGGATTTGGACTTTGATTACCGCATAAGCAGGAGAGTGACTGTCCTATTAATCCATACAAGCATGATTTTATGACCTCATATTTACTTCAAGGTTAAAGTTGCCAACTAAATTTGGAACTAGAGGGGATAGAGAGGGAGGGAGAATGAGGACTATTGTTTCTTTGGTGTTTATTTATTGTAACCAACACTATTTTGTGTAAGAAGTTTGTTTTGTCGATGAAGCTTTAAATCATTTCTGGAATCCTATAACCACCATCAATTTGAATATCATGGACTTACCAAATGAAGCTTGGATGAGGCGGCTTCGTATCTAAGTAGTAGAACATTTTAAAATATATGATTCATTTGAATTAAATAGTCACATAAACAATTGTGCAAGATAGTGAAACTTGGATTGAGATATTGTAATTGGTTTATGCACTACTTGATGCTTTTCATCACAAATACAAAAAAATGAGTAAAGATTTTGAAGGAGCACTATAAGATTATGACTTTTTTCTAACCGACAAATCAGTTGTAAATGAGTTTTCCTTAATCTCTAAAAACCTTTTGCGACAACCAATCGGTGTCAAAAGGAGTCTTAGAAGACCATGAATGGATTTGGTGAATGCTATTTCAACCGTTTAACAATTTGTGACCACAAATCAATCACAAAGTATTTTGTTCTAAACAATTAAAAAACTCTAGAAGATATTTTGCAATCATTAGATTTTTTTTTATTGCCATTTTAGGTTTTAGTTTATAACGGATTTGCCATATTTTATAATCACGAATTTGAATATATAATTTATTTTGTGATCATCACTGCACAAATTGGCCCCATTAATATGTAGTGATAGATAAGCTAACACCTGATTTATTAATGATTGCTTCCAACAGGCTGGATTACATGGCCAAACAGAGCATATGTTCAATACTATGTGTCATCCAACACTTGCACCATCTAAATTATCAGTAGTATAAGGCATGAGATGCAATAATCTTTTGCTTAAATTAAAAGAAGATTCACATCATTATCTATTTTCTTTATGTATAGTATTTCACTTAATCTCCTATCAATCCTCGTCCTCATGCTCGTCGTCATCCTCTTTTGTTTCTCATAATTCTTACCTCTCCTGCTTGCTCCACCATTTAAAATACCTTGCTACAACTCCATCAATATGAACTGAATATTTCCCTTAATCTCTCATGACCCTAGTTGTTTTCGATATTGGCTCCGTTTTTATATTTGTGAGGTCAGAAGGGGGGAACTAAAATTGTTACAAATCAATAGTATTTCACTGTAACTTTAAAATAGGATTTAGAAAAATATACTAAAGTTTAATTTTCTTAATCAAATATGCTCCCCATTCTCTATAATCATGGTTCACTTATTCAAATATGTAGTGAATAATACATTGTAATATAGATTAACCATCCGACAAAACTTATAACCATTGTAATGTAGATTGTCTCTTGTTCTTCATTTTAGCCCCTAAAGCATAATTTTCTTAATTGCCCTCATTGTTAACATGTCATTTGCAATTACGTGCTTTTTTGTCAATCCAAACTTTAGTCTGACGATTGTGTATAATAGTTTGAGTTGGCATTGCATTCTATGAGCCACAATTTACAATTCACTCTATTTTTAATAAATTTGAATTTAATGTCTATGAGATCTCGATATCTCTATTTCTTGCCATATCAAATTTGAAAGTAAGCACTTGATCATTCTAAAAGTTATAAAAAGTTCTCATTCATTCGAGGCAATGTTCTTTAAATTATTTGACTTTGATCCAACCATAACATATCAAAAAAATGATCTAGATCGTTCATGCCAAAGCAATGTGTGCAAATTTAATTATAATTTTGTTAAAAAGTTTCTAATACCAAATGATGTAAACCTAATGCATTTTGTTTGAGAAACTCGATCCGCTTGATTGTGATGAATGTTGAACCCATTGATGTGAAGTTAGGGTGGTTAAATAATTAGCTTGTTTACTTGGATCCAATCCTAAAATATGAACATAATGAAGATCATTCATTTTAAAAAAAATTAGCCACAAGTGTAAAATACATTAATATATTTGCTAAATATTTGTAACATCATAAAAATTAAAAATAATGTATTTAATTAAAAAGCGGACATTTACATCTACGTGATTTCTATGTTGAACACTATGGTGAAAAACTAGAGCAGTTACCTATCTAGAAACTTGACATATGAAGTAAGGAATGTAGTAAAATCAAAGTTCATCTTGATGGATCATCGGTTTGAAGATTGAAGGAGAGATTTTTAACAATTAATTGGCATAAAGAGGGGAGAAGAGTAGATCTCCATCCCAATCTAGTCACCACTTTTTTAAGATACTCCATTGATCCAGAAGGTTATTCTCAAGAGGTGACAACTGCCCTTGAGTTATTGTTGATCATTATATTGATCATAAAATTTGATATTGGTGACCAATTCAGAACACAAATCACAAAGAGGGGCATAAAATAATGATATTTTGATAATGAAGGGTTGAAATTTTATTAGATCAAATTTCTGATGTAATTTCAAGTGCCCCAATTTATGGTATAAGATATGCGGGGTATCTTTTGAAATTGTAATATTTCCAATGGTAGAACTAAAATTGTGCTATTTATTTGTTACTATTCTCTTCTCATTATGCATTATCTTGTAAACTCATAATGAGAGGCTAGAACAAATTCAATATTTATTTGGTAATTTTATTTTGGAGGTTTGCTGTTGATGTATGGATTAACTAGAGATTTCTTAAGCATCTATAGATGATATTTTCTTACTATTTTACACCATGAGATGGTCAACATCTTTTTAGATTCTGTAATTTTTTTCTCACTAGATAACGAGTTTTCTTTTTTAGACTGCTAAAACCAACAAATGTGCTTGAAATTAAAAGGAAAATAATTAATAGCCTGCAAACAAGGCACAAATTCCAACAAGAAAAACGAGAAGCAACATCAAACAAATAGTAGACACAAAAACTAATGGAAAGGAATATACAAGTGAGGTAGATGCCAATCAACAAGAAGAAATCAGTTGTTGTAATGAATTCAACAAATTGAAAGCGGTGGTATGTGCTACAGTTCCATGACATTGACACTAAGGTTTTGCTATTCTAATGGAACCATTGACCAATGATTTTGACAGACTAAGGAATTTAGAGGGTAGAATAGAAGAATATTTTCAATTGATTTTAATGTTGGAAGTTAAAGTTATATATAGGTGTTGACCTCGTTTTTGTCGAAGTTTAGTTTTCCTCCTACATTTAGGATTCTAGCCTCAGGAGCTTTCCTGACGATCCTAGATTCCTAGCTATGGAACCCACCTCGTTTTAGAGAGTCTGGAGCCACTTCGTTACTCTTTGAAATCCTGCACGAGATTCCGTACCGCTAGTTTGTAGCCGGTCGGAGTTGACGTCAGGAATTCAAATTGAGTCCCTATAGGATCCCTGGACATTAGGACAGCCTCGTGCACGTCTTACACACCTAGACACACAAATTCTCAGTTCGCGACCTCGACGCCTTCAATTTCTCTGCAGTGGACTGGAGCTGGAGTCAGAATGCCAGGATAATCGACATCAAAGTCAGAATTTCAGAAAGGACCAGATTTGACGCACTTTCGGCGCGACCGTCAATGAGGTTACCCGAACGACCCCGGATGACGAAATTGATTGCGCCGATGCGTCCGGAACGTCGATTTTGCCTAAAATTGATGTTCGTTTCGCGACGATAGCTCGTCGGGAGGGAAATACCGAAAATGAATATAATAATAACAACAATAATAATAAAATTATTATTATTATTATTATATATTTTTCTAAGCCCTAATCCTCCCCCATCTCACGTTCGGCCCGCCTCCCTCCTTCCTATTCGCGAGACCGACCGAATCTTCCCCCATGCTCTCCCTCTCTCTCCCTCATCTTCTTCGCGGCAACAGGCGTCCCATCCCCTGTGGACTCTTCCTCGAGTCGCACACACACACGCTCCCATCTCCTGCCCGACCCCTATCCTGACGCCGGCTCCTCTCTGCGACGTCTGTCGCTGTTTTCCTGTCTCCCTCGGCATCGACCCACAATGGATAGGCTTAGGTGAGCTCTTTCTTCTCCTGTGTGGCTATAAAACCCCATTTGGGGGGAGGTTACGCACACACACACGCTCCCATCCCCATTCGGTTTGGCCGAAAATTTGCGAGACCGACCGAATCTTCCCCCATGGCTCGCTCGGTCCGAGCTCTCCCTCTCTCTCCCTCATCTTCTTCGCGGCAACAGGTGTCCCATCCCCTGTAGACTCTTTCTCGACCCGCACACACACACACTCCCATCTCCTGCCCGACCCCTATCCTGACGCCGGCTCCTCTCTGCGACGTCTGTCGCTGTTTTCCCGTCTCCCTCGGCATCGACCCACGATGGATAGGCTTAGGTGAGCTCTTTCTTCTTCTGTGTGGCTATAAAACCCCATTTGGGGGGAGGAGCCGCACACACACACACGCTCCCATCCCCATTCGGTTTGGCCAAAAAATTGAGGGAAGGGGGGAGCTGCTGCTGGAAGCTTTGGTAGGAAGAAGTGCTGTTACTTCTTTTTCCTGGTTGGTCTGCCCTCTGTGAGTGCTCATTTCCTACTGTTTGGGGTTTTGTTGGGATTTGGATAAACCTCAAGGTATCCCCTCTTCTTCTTGCTCTTCTTTCCACTTGGCAAAGACCGAATGAGTTTAAGGCACTATGGTTCTTTGAGTTGAGTCTTGGTTACATGCCTTACACTCTTTGGAAGGTTTTCTTTTATGTTGTTCTTTTTCTGAAGTTCATCATAGCAGCATATATGATCATTTGATGGATTGATGGAGCCATACATCTAGCATTTAGGCTTTATTTACCTTATAAATGTCATCTTGTGGGCTGAAGAGAAGAGTTTGCTAAACATCTACGCATATGCTACACACTTTCTTTATTTTCACATATCTAGCACCTAAACTTTCATATGAATATTTTGGCTTCATAGCCCCATGCATAAGGACTACACAAACACTGTCAATATTTGTTTAGAGGTTAAAAAAAAAAGGGGCTCTTCTTGTGGCAAAATCTAGCTAGCTAGTAATTCTTTTTTTTTTTTTCCTTTCTCATCCATGCCAGCTTTATATTATCTCGTGCTCTTTTAAGTGGCATCAAATGTGCATGGAGGCTTTGAATGACATTTATTTCTCCCATTTATTGAAACTCCTTTGAGCTTAAAGTGGTCCACTTGGAAAATTGTGGAACTTATGTCTTTGTGGAATATTGCTTGGCTAGGAGTTTTAGTTGAGCCTATCACTTTGCTTGCTTTTAATTAATTGTTGGGCTTCTTTACACATCCATTTAACACTTCATATCTACATTGATATTATAGCATGAGTAAATAAAAGGAACATGGTAATTTGGTAGAGGTTGAACTTCATTTTGATACTTTATAAGTATGGATACCTTTCTTTTGCCTATGCCACTTGTAGCTTTCTTTAAATGTTGGAATACCTATTTGAGGGTTCCTTTACTTGCTAGCTGTTGTAGTAAGATTTGGGCACTATTTGGAAAGGTTGAACTTCATTTATAATGGTTTATAAACATGGATACCTCTTTATTTTGCCTATGTGACTTGTATCTTCTTTTAAATGTTGGAATACCTATTCGAAAGCTCCCTTATTTGCTAAACAGTTTTAGTGAGATTTGAACATTATTTGGTAGCCTTGTGGTAGCTGTTGTTTTGCCCCTATTTTGGGCTCGGTTTTGGCTTGTGGTAGCTGTGGTTTTGCCCCTATTTTGGGCGTGGTTTTGGCTTGTGGCAGCTGCGACCCCTATATTGAGCTCAGTTTTGGCTTTGTGATGCCTCGGTTTTAACCTTGTGGTAGCTGCAGTCTTGCCCCTATGTTGGGCTCGATTTTGCCTTGCCGTGGGCTTGTTTTGCTCCTCTGTTGCTGCCCCCTCTATTCAAATCATACGCTGAATGGAATTTCAGTTAAGCATTTTCAAAGTCTGTTTTGGTGGCTTGGTTTTGCTTTATATTGCTGCCTTCTTGTATTGGAAATATTTGAAAAAAGAAAATTGTAATTTCTAAAGTTCTGGAGGCTCGATTTTTGCCCCTCTGCTGGGCTGAATTTTATTTCTATATCGGATTTGATTTGACTATGTGTTGGGCCGGTTTTAGCCTCATGTTTGGTTCGGTTCCAGGCTTATTATGGTTCGGTTTTTGGCTTTATGGTGGCTCGATTTTGCTTTCCTTTGTTGCCTCAGTTGGAGTTTGGGTTTGAGGTTGAGCTTATTACTTTGATGTTAGTGACGTGTAGTATTTCAATTCGTAATATTTGGAAGAATTTGAATATCCCTTTTTAAGGGACGATCTATAAAATGCCTAGAGATGTTTGAAGACTAATCCGGTGGATCGAATTGATTGCAATAAAAATGGGGGAAATGAAAAAGAAGCTTTTGATATTTGGAAAGAATCTTCTAATATTTGGGATTGATTTGGAAGTTTCTATGTGGTACCTTTGGAGGTGTTTCATGGCTAGCCTGAGATATTGTGCTTCACTTTTTCTTTACCTATTCAGGCAGCTTTGCTATTTAGTGGTATTTTAGACTAACCCTCCTACCGTTTGGGCCCCTCCCTTCTTAAATCGGATTTGGAGGTGGGTTAGTCTCCTTTCCTTCCCCTTTTGCTCTTTTGGTTTGTTCTCTTTCGCTTTTCTTGGTTTTGGCTTTCGTTTTGTTTTGGGGCATAAGGTATTGATGACAAAGGCACACCGGTGGTAGAGTGGAATGATATTCCATCCTACGACATCAGGACCCACCTCAGGGACCCGGTGAACCGTAGGATGACAGTATCATTTACCGCTGCAAGACAAGCGGGGCACCCGTACCTTCTTATGTTGTTAGTAATCTTATGCTCGACGAAGTGATCGACTCGTGGACAATCATAATTTTCAAAAAGCTGATAAGAACGGATTTGATAAGAACAGATACAATATTTACAACAAAACATATTTTCACCAAAATAAAAAATTGATACAAACTCTCTTTTGTATGCCTGAAATTCACGTGTATGCTAAAACTATAAATTTTAAAAATATATTATAACTTAGTTGTCCACTTGTTGATTATCAGTACCGGGTTAAGGAACACCCTCCTGAGTTAGGTTTAGTAGGACACCCTTCTAGTTGAGTGGCGGGCTTTATACATTCGGGTGACCGAGCAGCCTTCGACGACCCTCGAGTAGAACTATATAGTTTCTGAGCCTAGCTCCGACTTGAGTGCTTGCGGTTTTCTTTCAGATTTTTCGTTTGATTTTGGTGAAGCACTCGTGGTCATTTTTCCGGGACTTTCCCGAGGTTTTGATGATTTTATTTAAACTGTTATTCATTCTCCCGAGTTTTCTACCGTGAGTCATTCGCCGTCCTTTCTTGAGTTTTCTGGACGATATTTCTTTTTCTGTTTGGCTTTCATTTGTGTGATGCATTCTAACCTGCTACATTTAAGAAAATAACGAATCTCCCAGGTATACAAGTTTGTTTATACTTGCAGCATGTTACTTTTTGTACCTGCTACTGTTCTTTTTAGCACGTTGTACCATACTCTTCACTGCATGTTTTACTGTTTTCCTGTGCTATATACCTTGTTACATACTGTACAACCTTTAAACATGCTTTTATAGGATATTTAGGAGAATTATGACCATAGGGCCACCTGATTTGACATCATAACTTGCCACCCTAGAAAACTTGAACTCGTCACGGCAAGGAGCTTGGAGCTAGCGCGGTGGGCAGCACGACCATCTTCAACAACAAAACATATCTTCACAAACTAAACTATTCCTTAGTAATTAAACAACAACCCATAGGATTTCGAGGTTGTTCGCTTAGTGCGACATAAATCCTCAACTTCTCTTTGGGCCTTTGTATAGCTCTGCTGTATAATATAAGCCCCAACTCGTCTTAGGATTTCGAGGTTGTCGTTCGTTACGACCTAAACCCTCATATCTTCCAGGCTATTCGTTTGACTGTTTCACATAAATGTAAGCCCTAATTAAATAAAATTGGCAAGATGAAATCTTTGAATAATTTCTCCCCCAAATCGAAGCCAAACCATAGGATAGCTTGGAAAGTCACCGAGGTTCTCCTCAGGATCTGTGACATCCCTTAGTTCTTCTTCCTTTGGATTCTACAATAAAATATTTCAAATTTGAGCCAATCCCCTTTCACACCTCTTTGTCCGATTTCGTTGAAAAGTCCTATCCTTTTGACCTCCTTGAAGAAAATATTTCCTGATTTTTATCAAGAGTTTTCTTAAGTGATTTCGATCATTTAAGATGTAATTAACTATAGGGGCTTGCCCTTATAGGAAGCTTTTCCGAACCCAGCTTAAAATAAATCCTATTTAATTTTTCATATTAAATAGGGGTGAAAAATTAAATAGGGGAACTTGTTGGCAAATAAAATGGTTTCGCAGACTAAACGGACGTCATATATTTCTTAGTTTATTTGATCGAGCTTCACCCTCAAGTCTTATGTTTATCTTTCGGGATAAATGCATGTCTTGAGGTGTAGCGCTCTTTCATTTAAACTATGAAAAATATGGGGTCAGTTTGATTTCATATTTTTCAAAAATTATATATATATATATATGTAAATTAAAACGTCCTTTCGAAGCGGGCGATGAGATTTCGATTCCGGCGACCGACAACTTCCTACGGGCAACTCCACACCCAAAATAACGCCGACAATAGGCAAATACAAGAAGAAAAAAATGCAGAAAAGCAAGACAAATGGCTATTAACAAAGTAGCATATTAGTAACAATGGCGACTTGTCTACAATGACTTCAGCAAATAGAAAATAATGGCATGCTTACACTATTAGGATAAGGACATTGTAGCTTCAATGTTTCTTTAGTAGTTTAGCTTCCATGGCCTTGTTCTCTTATGTGTGGTGCTTAATTAGCAATTTGATTGTGTCTATGAACCTTTACCAACATCCTCTTTGATCTAATGGCGTGATTTGAGAATGACTAGCCGACAATTTTCATGGAGAAATTGGAGTTATTTTTCATTAGTTTTTGTCTCTCTAAGCTTTATTCTCAAAGTGATTCTCTGAAGTTGGAACTCTCTTGACGTCTGCTTAGATTGCGTTTGCCACTGTGTCAAACCATGCTTCTTTTATTTTTAACTGAGGTGCTTATCTTGTTGGGTAGATATCTGGGTATATAAACTGCTTGAATATCCCCAAATCATCTCATGATAACCATGCATTATCTAATGGGCATCCCACCATACTAAGGCATAAATGCTTTAGTTTAGTTGGGCAAGCACAACAATTTTGATTTTATATCTAAGGTGTAGTAAGCCTCTACTTGTAGGTATCTTCATCTTCACTTCTATTTGATTCATTACGTCTTGCTATCATGAGTGGCAAGCCCTAACCTGATCTTCATTCTCTCCATATATTTTTGTATTTGGCATATGGCATAGAAGTTGTATGGCTTAGCCCATAAGCCACATCAATAGTTTGCATCTTCATCCACTGTACGGTGGCCATTTGTTCTATCAGTCTGACCATCCTGTCTGATAAATTTGGTGTAGGATTGCTGTTGTCGATTGTTTGGTTTTCTTTCTCTTCTTCTCTAATCTAGTTTTGGACTTTCAATGTGTTTTGTTCACTCTATTAAAAGAACTGACTCTGTTCTGTTTTGATACTACTTTATTTTCTACTGTGCACTAATTATCATGGCTCTGACACTTGATTGATTGTTAACCTATCAATTTTTTTTCATAAGTCAACAATCAGAGGCTAGAATAGAATTAACATCATTTTAGGAATTTATGCTAGAGGTTTCCTATTGATTTATTTATTAATTAACTGTGTCTCGAGCGTAGTTTCATATTGCAGGTGACCTTTTCTTATTACATTATATCTTTGCTTCTGCAGGACAATGCCTATTTTTTGTATTGATTTTCTCCAGAAGAACAAGAATTTGTTCTTTCCTTTAGATTTTCACCAGCACATTCTATTTCATTGATTCTTGCTTGAAATATGAAGCATGATTGCAGCCACAACAACCCACGATAGATAACAATAAGCAACATCATCTAGAAGCACGATATAGGACCATTTCCTTAGCAAACAACCAACCACTGTGACTTTATTAAAATGGAAAATAATGGAATTGGCTGCAGTAACTGAGTTTGTTATATCTTTGGATTTGCTACAGTATCGGGACCATATACCAATGGTTTTGATGGGTTAGCCCAATTTTAAAAGAAGAAAGTTGAGATTTTTGATTGATTTCATTGCATGAAATTAGGCTTATGTATATAAAAATACATCAAGAATTAGTTCTCATCAGCTTCCTAAATTAATTAGCAAAGAAAACGAACTGATCTTCAAATAATTGACTAGATAGGTTTTAATTAAATGATAATTTTAGCATAAATTATTCTAACCTTTAATTAAAGACCAAATCATCCAATTAATCTCATAAGATTAAATTTATCTTTAATATGAACTATGATCCAATAGTAGAGCTTCTAGAGCGCTGTCACTTGCAGCATGCTCAATGATGATCCTAGGACACTCTAGGACGCTTGGAGACATCTTTGATCTCATTGCTGTGTTTTTAGAATTGCCTTTTTTGGCAGTTTTCAACAAACACGATTATTTTGACCTTTCTGTTGATTGATGCTCAAATCATAAGAAAAACTACTTGTCAACTTAAAGTGAACGGCTGGATTGACTGTCTCTTTTATAATGCACTTTATAGGATTTATGTTCAACATCTATTAAGTTACCAGCTTTGTTTTCTTTTGACCGATCTCATGAATTTCTGAATTAAAAGTGGTACTGTATCTTTTCCAGGCTTGTGCATTATCCATGCATTACTGATATTTGAAAATTAAGGTCTTCAATAATAAATTTTAAGTTTTATTTTACTCTATATTGAATATCTTTTGTGATCCCCCACTAATTGAATGTATAAATGCATCCATATCTTTCTGGTATAAACTAGATGCCTATATATGTTTATGTTGATGATTTGATCTTGAACTTGTTTTGTTTCAGGGCTTGTATCATAGCTAATGACAAACTTATTGTTATTGGTGGTCAAGAGGGTGATTTTATGGCCAAACCTGGTTCTCCTATTTTTAAATGTGTTAGAAGAAGTGAGGTAAGCCAACAGATTTTCTTATTTGTTATGTTCCCTGCATAAATTTTATCTTTATGATGCTTTATTTAAATGCGGTCCTGTCATTTATTCCGAATTAAGTTCTTTTATATATTTAGGCCAATTACTTGAAGTATTTCATAATTTTGTAGCTATAAAGTTTAGTTTGATTTCTTTGCTTAACCTGATCTATAAATATGTGATGTCTTAGTTTGTAGGTATGTTGCTTTTAGTTGTGTAATTCACACCATCCTTCTTTTTGTATGTTGTCATAAACCAAGAAGCAAGTTGTCTCTAAGTTTGCTCATTTATTTTCATAAAGTAATCTTAAGAGTTTTTATGGCAATCTTTGACCTTTGTTTGTTTTACCAGTTGTTTTGTTTCTTAGTTGGAATCTGTAAACTTCGGATATGTTCCTATAGATGCGAATTTTGGTAGTTCATTTCCAATAGGATCTATTTTTTGAGGCACTTCAATCATTTTTATGGAGAAAATGTTAAAACAGTCTTTAAACTATTTTTGAGCTGTTTTGGTGTTATTTAATATTTCCAATTTAATTTTTTGATTAATTAAATCTGCTCTAAAGGAATTTTTTTACTCCTAAAATCTGATTCAAAATAATGCGATAGAGACATTATTTTTGGTGAGGTCGGAGGAGTTAAGTGATCAAATTAAACTTATTTAAAGGTTGGAGCATAAGTTGCCCATACAAATAATTTAGGGAGTATTTTTATATTTTCATATTTGTATCAGCTTGTCAATTACCTTTTACATATTTTAATTATATCGTTGAAATTATGACATGCTGCGTAGTGTTGTTGTCTACCCTATCATACTCTCCTTTAAGCATAGACAGTGAAGAATAACTTTCCTGATTTGTTAAAATCATTTGAACTTGAAAGTGTGGTCCATTTTTTGGAATGTTGAAAAAGTTTTGCTGGATTTGCTTCTGCGTTTATTGTATAACATATTCCTCACATGACAGGTTTCTGCTATTCCAGGTAGTTTATAACAATGTCTACATGCTGGATGATGGATTAAAATGGAGAGATCTGCCTCCAATGCCTAAGCCAAATTCTCATATTGAATTTTCTTGGAAAATTGTTAATAATTCCGTTATTATTGTTGGAGGTACAACAGAAAAGCACCCTGTGACCAAAAAGATTGTACTGGTTGGTGAAGTTTTTCGGTTCAATTTAAGTACTCTGGTAAGTTTATTCTTTGATCATATCTTTACCTTCAATCGTTTGAAAATTTTTTCCTTGCCCATTGAATGTTTTCTGAGCGGCTTTGGAACTAGTGCGCTGCATAATTCTTGAGATTCTTGAAATCAAGTAACAATTGATAATGCAAATAAATCAAAACGTCGTCAAATATTGAATTTTAAAGCTGCAATATTGTAGTAGTTAGTTAGATCAATGCCAGTTGGCAGCAATGTTTCAGAGTTGACTTTACAATAACTGGTGTTTCTCTTATGGTTCAATCAGTTTTGTAGGGAAAATAACTTGGGTTCCCATCTGAATTGTTGGTGCTAGGGGCGTTAATGAGCGATTCGAGCTCAAGCCACACTCCGCCTGAGCTTGTGCTGATAAATTAGTCGACTATGAGCTTAACTCTACAATTGAGATGTCCCAAGAGATTGGCTTGTTTATTATGAAATACAAAAAACAATATTAATTTTCTTCTGTTATCATAAAAGGGCAAATAGAATGAACATTTATGAGATAAATTATAAAAAATTAATGTATATAAAGTATAAAACACAATTTTTAATTTTTTTAATAATTTAAGATAATGCCTTTAATTAGAATATATTGTTAATATATTTTATATTGATAAATTTTTAAATGTGTTGGTTTACAAGCCAATGAGTTGAGTGGAGCTCGAGTTACCCTTGGCTTGAGCATGGGTGATTAATTAGTCGAGTTTCTATGATCAAGCTAGCTCAAGAGCTACCTTGTTTACTATGAAAAATAGAAACTCAAGATACTATTATAATAAAATGACAAATGGAATTAATGTTTATGATATGAATAATAAGAAATCAGTTGATATAAAATATAAAATATATTTTTTTAATAGTTTTAATAATCTAAGATAAAGGCTTGAAGTTTAAAATACTGTGAATATATTTTGTATTAATACTATTTTAAAGGAATTGACTCATGAGCTAATGTGTTGAGTAAATGTTGGCTTGAGCTTGGTTTGTTATCTCATCAAGCTCAGTTTGTGAGCCACTTTCGAGTCGAGCCCTAGCTGGCTGATGATTCAGCTTGGCTCTGTTACACTCTTACCTGAGCTGCTGTCTGACATAATGCTTCAACTTCTAAGATTGAAAATTTACTTAACAATTTCACCTTGTTAACTTGATGTTTCTAGGCCTCTAGTAGAGGCCTTATCACAATTGAATTTATTCATAATATACAGGAATGGTCAATCATTGGACGGATGCCTTTCCGTATAAAAACGACCCTAGTTGGATTCTGGAATGGCTGGTTATACTTCACTTCCGGGCAGCGAGACAAAGGACCTAATGATCCTTCTCCTAAAAAGGTTGTCGGATGTATGTGGAGAACAAAATTGCAATTGTGATCTCGTCTATTTTTCAATCTGATCTATTTTTAGATTTTTTAAGGTGTGCTTGGCTAATATACTTGGCCTTTTATTAATGTGGTGTTTGAGCAGTTGATATTCTTTTACCTGTAAAATGTTTTTGTGCAAATTGTAAAATCTATTTGTAAGCCCAACTTTTTTCACGTGTCCTTCGAACGTAAGCAAATGTCTCAGGTAGTCTTTTTCTTGTTTTCCACATCTTTTGGCAGCAAGAAACTTTTTTTATTTTTTTCAATCTCACACTATTTGCCATGATATTGTGATGTATCGATATCTATAACATAATCTATTATTGATCGAAACTGTATTTGCTAAACGACTTGAAGTGGCTTTTAATTAATGTTTAAGGACATCTTTTGGCACTATAATGATAAACATACATTTGATGGTGATGGTGATGGTGATGGTGATGGCGGGAGCACATGCATTTGTGTTTTAATTAATATTTGATTTTTTCTTTTAAATTTATTTGAATTAAAACTTGTTTTAATATTTGATCATTTATTTATTTTCATCCTAACAATTATTTTTTCACTGTAAAATAGGACCTTAAAAGAGAATGGAGAATCTTTTATTACAATCCGTTCCATATTAAGCCATCTTGTTGCTGCAGCATCAGAGAGATCTTAAACCAACAATGTTAAGATCCAAACATTGAAATCTTAACAATGCCTATTTGAAAGCCCGTTTGCGCGGTCCATTCCATGCAGTGCGAACAATCATCACAGCCATCTGCCTCCACTACCATCTTTCTTTGTCATGTTAATAATGGCGAGTTTATATTTAGGTACGAGGGGAGAAGTGATTGATTTCATTTGGGGAACGGGAGAGGACTATTGAAAGTGATTTAAGTAGAGGCTTTGGTAAGGTGGGCTTCTGTCAGCCTCGGGTGGGTTTGGTAATTTTATTTTGAGACCACTTGGAGTGATGTGGGCTGTGGGTAAAGGGCTGGTAGATGATCTGGGCCAGCTTTGTAGTCTCAGGTGTGGAAAGAAGGGAAGGGTTGCTAGGGGTTGTGGATAGATATTATGAATAGTAGAGTGTTCGGAAGTGTACGGGCTCAATTTAGGGGAAAATATTTGCATATGGAATATGCACGCAGTTTTGCTTGCGTACTCTGATTATTTTGAGGGTATTTGGGGGTTATGTGGGTGCTGTTAGGGTTAATACCCCCAATAAACTCATAATAACCCCCCAAACATGAGCGCAGAACAACAGAAGGTATTGGTAGGTTATTGAGGGGTTATTGAGAGGTTATTGGAGTTAATACCCCAATAATCTCTCAATAACTCTCTAATAACTAGCTTACTGGGAGGTTATTGGATGGATTACGCACGCAAAATTGCATGCGTACTCTGTACGTGAAGTGCTTCAATTAAGGGCTTCTCAAAGGAGGTTGGCTATCGTAAATATATATATTTTTTTTGAATGAGATGAAGTGGTTCTTTCAGAGAACTTTAGAACTGGAGAGGTGATGGAAAATATGGTAAAACATAATCAAAAGTGAGAAATAATAATTTGTATTTAGATATCAATTCTTAGCAAATGAAAAGTGCAAGGTAAGTCTCCATGCTATAACCCAAACTAACACCATAGAGAATATAAATACTTTCAAATTCAGTTCATATGCTTTTCCATTCATATAAAAGAGCACAAAAATCATAAAGCAAAATAAAGTTAAAGAGAGAAAGGGGTTGTTGCTTATTTTAAGGAAGAGGGGACTAAACCATTCTAAATGCACGAGTCACTTAAAACATGAATTAAAATTTGATGCTTGAACTTTGGATAAGCATTTGAATGTGGAGAAATATATTATGAACTTCCATAATGGGCTTTTAAAAAATGCATACTTAAATTTCTTAAGTGGATTGCTAGTGACGATCCATGGGTGGACTAGATTGAGTTTTGCTTGCATGGCTACATACATGATTCTTCTAATTCAATAATTATATCACTAAAAAGCGTATTTATGAAACTATCTTATAAAAGCCTTATAAAAGATATTCATATCCGTACTAAAGAACAAAATCAAATCTATTTTCTTTTGGATTTAAAGGGATCTCTCATGATGAAATATCTTCATTGTCAGTTATATCCTAGAGGATACCCAAGATAAGTTATGTGTGCTTGCTATGATTCTATATAAATAGGATGTCAAGGAGATTTTTGCCATCTTAGTAGGAGAAACATCCTGCTATCAAGACGGAGCTAGGCTACCGAGCAAATAGTGAATGACCATAACCGGATGGGTAGTTCACCCCTCAACACAAATGGTCTATGAGATGACTACAAAATGACTCAACAAAAGAGTATAGAAAGGGCACAATGGGGGTAATTAATGGTAGGCCAGAAGGAACTCGTTGATATTTATAAATAACTTGGTTAAGATTCTATGTATCCATGGTTGCAAGCTATCAAAACCTTAAGTTTACTTGATCTTGAAGGTGATTGACCTAACCTGATTAAAAAATACATATCATTAACCCTTATGTTCCATCATCCAAGATGGCCAGTAGACCTAAAGTCATTAGAAGGAAATATCTATGGCTCCTAAGACTATAACTGGATTGAAAGGAGACTGGTCTCATATTCATCAAGAGTATAACAAGGAAGCCAACTGAATGGAAAGAAGAAATAAAGATTTGGGTACAAAGCCAAATCGCCCCACAAAGGACTCACAATCACATATGGGTCAGGAATGCCTCATGTGAGCATTCCAAACACTCAACTTTTAGTTGTAAGGAGCTAAGGAAAAGTATGCGAAGGCCCGAAGAGAGTTCCCTTATGATTTCAGAGCCTTAGGAGACCATTGTGGCTTTAGCGCGTATTCATGATACAGAGACACCGCGACTCACAATTCACACACTCAATACACATCGACACCAAAATTCACATCACGTACACATTTATATATTTTGTAATTAATCAAAATTGAAAAAAACTATTTTCAAAATAATCAACACGAATTCTAAATTTTAAGAAAAAATGAATTTGACGTGTTTTCGACCCGATTGTTGATGAGGTTGTTCAGATGCCCCTAAATGACGAAACGGACTGCGCTAGCATGTCCAAAACGTCGATTTTAGCTAGAGAGGACACCAATTTTCATATAAATTCTCGTACAAGCGGCAAAAGCATAAAGCGGTAGATTTTAAATATTAAATATTATAAGATTAACATAAAAATATAACTTCTTTCATCTGACTATCTATTCCATGTTCATTTCTTAAATAGATAAGGAGAATGTTGTGAATCTGCTGATTTATCCTTTTATGTGCTCATTGACCCGACCACAATTACACAAGTAAAAGAGCTTATAAAATTATAGTAAAAGTTGACCCCAAGTTAGATTAAGCGGCTAATGTACGATAATTAAAGATTATAGTTTTGATAAATATAATTCGTACACTAGGGGTGTTGACCTCATTTTTGATGAGGTCTTTTCTCTTCTCTCGCCTTAGTACTTAGGATCTAGCCATAGGGCTTATTCTTAACTATCTTAGAGGACTAGAAATGGGATCCATCACTTAGAAATTCAAACACTTCTTGGCTCCCTTCAAACCTCACAAGTTTGATTGTAAACCCCTAAGCCACTTGGAGGGTTAAGATCAAATGTGGAGGTTTAAAGGACGAGTTTCCTGTAGGACTCTTTGGTCTTAGGATTACCTTGGATGGCCTGGTTTGGTGAGGGTTGAATTGCACACACCACACTCTCACAAACATTCCAAAACCCTAAAAAAACCACACCTATAACCAATTTGACTTCCGACTCATGTAGGTAATTCATATGGATGGTCCTCAACCCCTAAGCCCCTGGTTAAGAGGGTTAGAAACAACATATTGAGTGCCTAAAATGAGTCCTCCCATGGCTTTTGTGAGCTTAATATGGTTTCATGACTCAATCAAATGGTTTCATTTTACTCACACTTCATCAACCTTCATTTTCTCAAAATTTCAATTTTTGACCCCCGGGACCCTAAACCCACCAAGCCTACCAAATACCCTTGAAATTGCCCAAAATTTGCAAAATTTCCTAAATTACCCAAAATTCTTCAAAATAAATCCTAAACACTTCCCCCCACTCAAATTGATCATCCATGGCCAAATATACCAAAATTTTCAAAAATACCCTCCAAATACCCAAAATACCCTTTTAACCCAAAAATTCCAAAAATTCAGAAAATTCTTAAAAAATTCCAGAAAATCAAAAATATTTCAAATTTCATTTTGTTCAACTATACCATAAGCCAATTTTGTCAATTTATCCCACTTTTACCAAAACCCTTAATTTGACCTATTTTTAACCTAAGTGGACCCAATGTCCAACCAAACCAACCCAATTAACCTCAATTTTGATCCAATTCAATTATAAACTCCAATTTAATATCCCCAATACCAATTTAGACCAAACCCAAACCCAATTTCATCAACATGTGGATCCAATTTCAATTTGAAGCTTAAAACCCTATTTTGGCCCAAGACCTAAACTTAGCCCAAACTAACCCAACATAACTCCAATTAACCCCAAATATTTTCCTAAACCATCCTAACATCCCCACAAACAAAACACTAACATGATTTGTCCCAAATTTGAAACCAAACTCTACCCAAACCTAACCCAAAAAAAAATCCCTAATTTGGCCTAAATCCATCATGAACCCAAATGAGCCCAAATCCCAAAATCAAAGCCCAACCAAAGTTGAAAACTCTTTGTCACACCCCCATAAACATTTTTCAACATTAATTTTACATAAAACCCAACATTAACCCAACTTAGCCCAAGTTAGCATAATTTGGCTCATTTTGACCCCATTACTAAAAAGCCCAAATTGAACCCAATTCAACTCCAAATGACATCAAATCTCTTCTAAAATTTTCATGACACATTCCTAAACCAATCCCAACATTTGTTTGACACAACCCCTCACCAATTTTCAACCATCAATTTATTTTAAAACCTAAAAGCCCACTTCCTTAAACCATTTTTAAAGCCCATCCAAAATGATTTCAAAAAGCCTAAAATTGGTTCTAAAGCCCACATGACAATTTCTTCTCATCATACCTTTAATTGATATCATCCCTAAGTTCTAAATCAATAATCAAATCATTCCAAATCAAGCTTCATCCAAATTTCCACCAAAATGCCAAAATTCCTAAAACCCTCTTCCATGAAATTGACCAAGCCATTTACTAAGCCACGAGCAAGCCTTGGAGCCATGCATAAGCCACATGAAAGCCATGAGAATCTTAGGATTGTCAACCCCCCATAAATGGAAAAAAAGGAGAGCCTTTAAGCACCCCTTAAAAGTCATTAACCATTCACATGTCTCCGCTAACCCATGCTTAAGCCTAATTGTACTTGGATTGTGACTTGACCCCACTAATCAAGCTGATCCAAATGACTTTCTCTTCAGCCCAAACCAGCCTTGGGGAGGTGCACCTAGCCTAATCCATGCACTGAACCAAACCAAGTCCCAAATAGCCCCTTCCCCTACCATTTAAATCGAACCCTTTACACATGTCCAAGGCCAATTGATTGCACCAAACCCAGCCCTGACCACACTGAGTCAGATGGTGACCTGACCTTGGCCGGCCAGCCACCACAGCCGCCGGAAACCACCAGGTCGAGAGGCTTAATTTGATTCAAAAATTAAAATTGAACTTGCTGAGTTGTCCCAACTCAATTGAACTCCATGGCTGTTCTTCCCTTGTCCTGAGCAGCTGATCCCAACCTCCAATTGCCCCTGGGAAGCCCTCCAGCCACCTCTATTTAAACACCACCACCTTGATCTATAAAAAAATACCTATTTCTTTATGTCTTAATTCTTATTAATTTCTAAGTATATTATGCTTTAATGAAAGGTATTTTTTGTGTTTTTGGATGTAGGTAATGTAAAAAGGTCTAAGAAGGAAAAAGGATAAAAAAAGAGCAAAAAATGGAGTAAAATACCAAAAGTATAAAAAAATATGGCCCGGCGCCTAGGGGCCAAAAACTGGCGCTAAGCGCCAGACTCGATACGAAAACAATCAAGTTTTTGACAATGTTTGATCAGTTATTTTGACAGAGTGAGCAGTTATTGGACATTCTAGAAGGCTTGCAGTTGTTCCTTGATAATAGGACATGTGATACATTGCATTTGGACGCTCCAAAACGGTTTTAATCGCGAAGAGGTGCGAACCAAAGTGAAGAGATGCGAAGAACTGGACGCGGTATCCGGCGCCTAGGCGCCTGACCAACCTTCTAGAAGATTCATTGAATGTGGACATGTGTCGGCATATTTTTAAGTCGTGTGTTTTATTTTGAAAAGGGGGTCACCTAACAGAAGTTGTCGGCGAATTTTTAATTTAATTTAAATAAATAATTTTGAAAGTAATATTTGACTTTAAAAATAATTTTTAAATTTTGAAGGTTTTAAGATATGAGATTAAACCGATCTCACATCCCAAATAGTTTATATAAACGAGCACCGCACCACAAACCGTATATCTATCCCTAAGGATAGACACACTGCTTAATGGTGGGGCTCGATTAAATAAACTGTAAGATTTGTGACATCCGTTCGGTCCGCGAACCAATTTTATAAGCCGACAAATTCCTCCGTTTAATATGAAAGCATTAAACAGGGTTTATATTACTCGGGTTCTTTTAAAATTCCCTATAAGGGCAAGCCCCTATAGTTAATTACATCTTAAGTGATGAGAATCACCTAAGAAAACTCTCGATAATAATCAATAATTCCGCTTTCAAGGATTTCAAAGTTTAAGTTTTCAAGGATTGAATTTTGGAATTTCAATAGTGGAATGGATCAAATTTGGAACATTTTGTTTTGGGAATCCAAAGGAAGAAAAGTAGGAGAAATCACGGATTCGAAGCGAACTTCGGTAATTTCCCGACTATCCTATTGTTTGGCTTCGAGTTTAGGAAAGTCCTAATATTTATTTAAATGTTTCTGATCTTCGCCAATTTTAATTAATTAGGGCTTATATTTGTATGATAAAACCAAACAAATAGCCTCGAAGATGTGAGGGTTTATTGTCGTACCGGACGACTACCTCGGAATCCTAAGACCGGTTAGGGCTTAATTTGCAATGCAAGTGCCTAACGAAGAGTCGAGGATTTATGTTGCACTAGTGCAAACTACCTCGAAGTCCTATGGCTTTGTTTTTTAATTCTAGGAAAGTTTTACTCGAAGTAGGCTCGAGTTTTGCCGATGACGATGGCCGTGCCGCCCACCATGCTCCGAGCTCCTTGTTGTTGCAGAGGTTCAATTTTAGAAGTCATAAATCGGGGATGAGAAAAGTGTTTTGGTTTAGAGAAAATCTTAATTTCCAAGTGTTTTCAATATTTTAATTAAAACAAATCTTAAAGTTGATTATAACGACACCGGTTAAGATCCCACGGTTCCATCCTTCCGCATCATTATTTTTATCGGATTCACTTAGTCCAGATGAATTTGCTAAACTCAACTGAATGAGTTCCACACTTTCATTTAGACCGTGTGAAATCCCGTTAGCAACACGTAGGTTACATCATCCGAGGTATTCCCGATCATCCAACATGACGTTTTAATTTAGTTGTAATTGTAGTTTTGTGTTCTGTTTGTGATTAAATTTTGAGTTGTTTTATATTTTGAAATGTTGTGGCGGTGAATTTTATCTTCGCAATGACTTTTAACTTAGTTTTGGTTTCAGTTTTAGGGACTATCCTAAAGGTGTGGGTTTTCATGCAACAGCTTGTTTATCATGCAAGAAAAGTAAGTGCAATGCAGTTAAATAAATTGCCATAATGTAAATTGCAAGAAAGTAAATTGCAATAAAATAAAAGCGTACCTGGAGGGTCTTCCCGTCATCCCAAGCTGCACTTAAAACACAATTAGAATATTTAAGCAAGTCCCTAGGTAAAGCTAAGGTAAGGGTTATGGTTTTCTACCAAATTCCTAATCCTATGGGTAGTCATTTCCTATGACGTCTAGGTCTTAGTGCTTTGGTTTGAGGACGATTTTCTTCATCAAAGAACAATTGAGTTCAATTGTTCTTATAAATATCCTATCATATCGAGGAAGTGCTTAAGAAGAATCTTAAACATCTTTTCAATATTTCTAGGATTGTTTTAAGTCCAAATGAATTCAATTACACAAATGAATTAATCGTCCGAGGTTTAGTTAAGTTTTGTTATTATCTTACTCGAATGAACTGTGA
The DNA here is from genome assembly GCA_022702705.1 of Papilionanthe hookeriana x Papilionanthe teres. NCBI lineage: Eukaryota > Viridiplantae > Streptophyta > Magnoliopsida > Asparagales > Orchidaceae > Papilionanthe > Papilionanthe hookeriana x Papilionanthe teres. Next base: position 46,583,965 of record CM040430.1, on the reverse strand, counting down.
TGTTTGAATGTCCTATAAGTGAAGTAACATTTCATTTAATATTCTGTTTAGGAGTTATGATAACTAAAGCTTTCGAGGGTAAATTGATGTTCAAATGGTTTATGATTTAGTTTAACTTCAATCAAAGGGTTTAAATTTGGAATAGTGTTCAAGTTATTTTAGATTTATTTTGAATTCTTTATGTCTTTGGTGATGTTATATTTAATTCAACTTAATTTAATTTAATTTAATTGAGTTTTAATTTAATTTAATTCAATTTAATTCAATTTAGTTTGATTTGATGTTACATTAATTTAGTTTAATTTGATTTAATTTCCTTTAATTTAATTTAATTAATTTATTTAATTTAATTTAATTTAATTTGATTTAATTTGTTTTAATTTAATTTAGTTTAATTTAATTTAACTTAATTTATTTATTTAATTTGATTTAATTTAATTTAATTTAATTTAATTTAATTTAATTTAATTTAATTTAATTTTATTTAATTTAATTTATTTAATTTAACTTTTAATTTTAATTTAATTTAATTTAATTTAATTTAATTTAATTTACTTAATTTAATTTAATTTTTAATTGAATTTTATATTTTAATTTTAATTGAAATTTTTAAAAGAGTTTAATAATTTAATTTTAGTTTAATGATTAAGTCTTTTAATGTTTTGAATTTGAGTTATCATTTTAATTAAGAATTGAATATTAATGAGATAATTAATTTAGGGATTTTTAAATTAAAGAATAAATCTCTTCCTAATAACATCCCTATTTTAATAATTCCAATTTTATTATTCTTCCAAATTTAATCAATTATTTAATTAAGGTTTAATCATTTTGAATTGCTTAATGGGTTTCTACCCTTTAATTATTTAAATTTCAATCATCCAAATCAGATTAGGATCAAATATTTTACTTGTTAATTTTTTATTAAACCTAAAGTTTTAATTAAGGATTAAAAATTTTAATTACCACTTTACCCTTTAAGCTTAATAATTTCATAACTCACTTAATTAAACTCAAATGAACTTGAAATTTTTATGTGACTTCACTCATATGTCAATAAAGACATGAGAGGAGAAAATGTGATTTTTCTGTATTTAATTTATTTATATAATTATTTTTGGTAGAAAATAGAGATTTCCAAGGAAAATTTAATAACATGACCAAGGGGAAGTTTCTGTCCTTAAGAAAATTAGGGGACATTTCTAATGGCCAGAGAACCACTTGGACCAATTTTGGTGATTTTTTGAATTATATTATTTTTATTATAATTATTTTAAGTTTTGGAATATTAATTAATTTAAAAATAAAATAAATGTTGAAAAATGAATTTTATATTTTTCGAAAATCTCTCTGATATCAAGGAAATCAGAGAATCAAATTTTACAATTTTCTGATTTTTCTATGATTTATTATAATTATTTTAGTGAAAATGCTAGAAAATACATTTTTTTAATTTTAAAATTACCCTAGAGCTTTAAAATTTAATATCTCACTAAATAGACCTAAGAAAAATATGGGGTTTGTTCCTAAGTGATTAAAATTCAAAATGTGACATTTTGGTGAATTTTATTATTTTTGTGATTTTTATTATTTTTTAATTATTAAAAATATTAAAATAATATTAAAAATCAACTTTTTTAGAAAATTGAAATTTTAATTTTCTTAAATTCCCCTGATATCAGAGAGGCTCCAAAACCAATTTGGTGAATTTTTGAAAGGTATTTTGAAAGTTATGAATTTTTAAAGTTCAAAATGACTAAGTAGCTTAATCAACCCAATTAGTAGAGGCTAACCAAGTCCAATTGACCTCAAATTTTTATGGTGGGTTCCTCTAATCCTAAAGGTCAGTGGAGAATTGATTTCAAGTCTATTTGATGTATGGTTAGCTCTAATTAATTAGAGATCCATTTTGGGTGTTTAAGACAATTAGGGTTGTTTTAAATGAACTAACTCAAAACCTATTTTTCCTAGGGTCCTCTGGTCATAAGGAACATCACCAAATTTTCCTAGAATTTATTTCACAACATGCTATTTATTGGAATTAAAATACTCAAAACAGTAACATGAATTTGAAAAATCAATAACTTTTCATAGGGATGGCCTCCGACTTTGGAAAATTCGGGAATGTTCCCAAATTCAGAGGCTTCAAAAGCCCTATGGTCTCATGCCATGGTGAATTGTATACATGCATGGAGAATTAAAAATATGCAGAGAGTAAATAAATTATTAAAAATAAAATACTTGATGAAATTAAATAATTTCTTTTTCACATTATTCTTCTCTATTCACTGAGCAAGAGGGTATTTTTATTTTATTTTTCTGATTTTTCTACACAAAGTTATGAATTTTTGAAGTTTAGGGAATTAAATAAATCAGAAAAATCCCTAATTTTCTATTTATCCACGCGGCGCCGCGTCAACCTCGGCAGCTCCGAACGCACACGCGTCGCGCTCCCATTCGACGCCGCCATCTGAGTCAGCAGCCCTGGCCCTTGTGGTTCTCGTACCGTCTCCTGATCTGACGCGATCCTGGCCATCCGTCCGCGCGTGTATTGAATGGATGGCATCCATTCATCGTCCCTAAGTGTCCTCACCCGAGAGCCGTCCACACTAAATCCCTAATATCTCACTCGATACTCAATGGATTTTCATGTTCTTATGCTCTATGGATTCGTCTTGAAGGGACGAACACATCTATACGGTGATCATGCATTGAAATTAAAGCATTTGAAATGGAGAATCTCCGGAAGCTCGGGATGAAGAATTAGCTCATACCTTTGCTCGGAGAAGTGTGGCTTCGATCCGAGGGTTGTTGCACCTTCGATTGGATCCCAGCGAAGCTCCGGATGAAGTCTCCCGGTCCGGTGAATTGTCTCAGGTGGGATTTCGACCAAGCCCGATCACAAAGCTTGGAGGCCGGAGCAACCGGGTGGCCCTGGAGATGGGGCTTTTGCTGGTGGACACCTTCCCTCGGTCCGGTGAAGGTGTAGAACCAATCAATTTGGGGATTGGCTCACCGTGGAGAAGTGTCTCGGTTTTGAGCCTAGATTTCGACTCCGAAATCGAGCTCGCGAGAGAAGAAATGGCAGGGGGATCTCAGTGGGGATCAAGTGCTCTGTGTATGGGGAGGAGTCTGGAACAATTTTGGCAGAGTTTCCTTAAGGTTTGTTTCAGCACCTCCTCATGGCCGAGAGGGGTGGTTTTTAAATAGGAGAGGGTGGAGGGCCTTCCAGGGAGAGTTAGGGCTTGTGATCAGCTGCTCTTGGCAAGAGAAGAACATCTCCAATGGCCACTGAGGATGGAGCAGCTCAGCAGGTGAGAATTCGAAGTTGGGCTCACATGTGAGCTCTCGGCCATGGTGTTTTCCGGCGACCCGTGCGTGGCGCGGCAGTGCATGGGTCACCCTCGGGTCCGAGTGGGTCGGGGTCTAGAGGTTTGTGCAGTCAATTGGCCATGGACATGTGTAAAGGGTTTGAATCAAAATGGAATGGGAAAGGGCTAGTTTTGGGTCCAAATGGGTCCAAGTCATGGATTTAGGTTTGGTTCACCCTCCAAGGCCTGATTTTTGGGCTGAGGGAATCAGGTAAGTCAGCTAGCTTAGTGGGGAGAAGTCACCATCTAAGTACATTTATGTTTAATCAAGGTTTAGAAGAGTCATGAAAAGGCTTAATCACCCTTAAGGGAATCATTAAAGGACTCCCTCCCTTTGCCAAAAATGACATGGTGATGTGTAAAGTGGCTGCCATGGCTTGCATATGGCTTCATGGCTCCATTTGGCTTGGGAAAAGATTGGGTCAATTTCATAAAAATGGATTTTAGGAATTTTTGGTAATTTGATGGAAATTTGTATGAGACTTGATTTGGAATGATTTGATGATGAATTTAGGACTTAGGGAATGGCTTTAATTAAGTGGATAGCAAATGGAGATGTCATGTGGGCTTTAGGGTGGATTTTGGGCTTTTTGAAAGGGTTTTAGATGAGCTTTTAAGATGGTTTAGGAAAGTGGGCTTTTGAATTTTAAAATGGATTTTGGGATGAAATTTTGTAAAGAGGTTGGGCCAAATAATTGTTGGGTTTAGCTCATGGATATGTCATGAGTGACTTGGAGCAAATTGGGAGTGATTTGGGTTTGAATTGGGTTGAATTTGGGCTTCTTTTGGTGAATGGGCCAATATAGGTCCAAGTGGGCCAAGTTGGGCCAATATTGGGCTAGGGTTGAAATTGATGTAAAATTAATGTTGAGAAATTTTTATGGGAGTGTTTCAAAGATGTTTTGACTTTGGTTGGGCTTTGATTTTGGGGTTTGGGCTCATTTGGGTTAGGTTTGGGTTTAGGTCAAAATTGGGCCTTTTAGCTTTGGGTTGAATTTGAGTGGGGTTTGGGTCTAAATTTTGGGCAAATCATGTTAGTGTTTTGCTTGTTGGGATGCTAAGGAAGATTTAGAAAAGATTTGGGGTTAATTGGAGTTGAATTGGGTGAGTTTGGGTTAAGTTTGGGTCATGGGTCCAAATTGGGCTTTAATGCCAAAAGTGAAATTGGATTCAAATGTCAATCAAATTAGACTTTGATTTGGTCTAGAATGGTATTGGGAATGTTTAATTGAAGTTTAGAATTGAATTGGACCAGAATTTGGGTCAATTGGGTAGGTTTGGCTTGACATTGGGTTCACTTTGGGTTAAAATGGGTCAAATTGGGGGTTTTGAAAAAAGTAGGGTAAATTGACAAAATTGGCCCATGGTGTAGTTGGAAAAAATGAAATTGGGAATATTTTGGATTTTCTTGAATTTTTTGGGAATTTTCTGAATTTTTGGATTTTTGGGTCAAGGGGGGTATTTTGGGTATTTGGAGGGTATTGGGAGGTATATTTGGAATTTTTGATATTTTTGAGTATGGATGATCAATTTGAGTGATGTGGAAATGTTTGGGATTGATTTTGGGGAATCATGGATAATTTAGGTGATTTTGAAAATTTTGGGTAATTTTAAGGGTTTTGGGTAGGCTAAGCGGGTGTAGGGTCCCGGGGGTCAAAAATTAAAAATTTGGGAAATTGAAGATTGGGTAAACTTGAGTGGAATGAAATCATTTTGGTTGAGCCATGAAGCCACATCAAGCCCACATGAGCCATGAAGCCACATCAAGCCCACATGAGCCATGAAGGGACTCATTTGAGGCATTCACTATGTTGTTCCCAACCCTCTTAGCCAAGGGCTTAGGGGTTAAGGACCATCCATGTGAATCACCTACATGAGTCAGGAGGTCGAGTTAGGTATGGGTGTGGTTTTAGGAGGTGTGTGAAAGTGTAGTGTATGAGTGTAGTGTGTGTGTAAGTCGGCCCTTCACTGGACCAGGTCACCTGTAGGCGATCTAAGGCCAAAGAGTCCTATAGGAACTCATCCTTTAACCTTCCACATTTGATTTCAACCCTCTAGGTGATTAGGGGTCTACAGTCAAGTTTTGTGGAGTTTGCAGGGAGTTAAGAAGTGGTTTGAATTTCTAAAAGGTGGGTCCCAATTCTAGTCCTCTAAGATAGTCAAAGGAAAAGCCTAAGGCTAGATCCTAAGTACTGAAGGGAAGAAGAGAAGACCTCATCAAAAATGAGGTCAACAACATGTTTTGAAGAGGTGCCTCAAGGCAACTCTTGAAGCCTATAAATAGAGGTCCATTTCTTCAGAAAACGTGTCCCTCCCATTGTACCCCTTTCTCTTATCTACTTTAGGATCTCTCATCCTTAGAGAGAGAATTAGAGAGAAATTTAGGGCCACTTTTGTTTAGTTAGTGAGTTTATTTTCAAGTTATTGCATCTGGAGTTCATTACACTGTGGAGTCAGTAGGAATCAGAAGATCTGTAGAAGAAATATTTGAGATAAGTATATTTTTACATTTGATTCAAAGTTTAATTATCATGTTTTGTTATTTATTTTCAATGTGTTACGAGTAGTTAGTTACTTTCTTACTTCAATTATGAAGAGATAGATAAGATAATATAAAGATTCGATAGAGAATTAAAATTCAAAATATTTTCAAAACATTGTGATGACATTAATACTTGATCTTACTTTACTTTTTAAATTGGCCGTTTGAATTGTTAAAACCTGTTGAAGAGTTTAGAAACCTTGAAGGAGAAGAAATCTTAACTTTTAAATGTCACATGAATCCTTGGGTAGTCGAAGGCCATGTGCGGGCTATTCATGGTGAAGTGCAAATAAATAGGAAGATAATATTTAAAGGGCGTAGAATTGATAAGTTTTTAGAGTGACAGACTAAAATCTTATAATTTGATTTATAGACTAATAAAGGGTCACTAGTAGAACCGACCATAGCCACCCTTGGACATCTAGAAGTGAGAGCCTAGATTAACCCATTCTACTAACAATACATCCAGACCTATTCTGTAAATTAGTCAATGTTCTTTGCACCAGGATCAAAGGGTAAAGAATAAGAATGCTTCTATTTGACACAATACCATAAATTAAATTATCCAACGAATATTAAATTATCTTAAAAATCTTAGATTAATTGAAGGAAAGAAAGTTGTTTATTTTATATAGAGTTCATAAAATCATTTTCTTATTATTGTTTTCTTTAATTGCATGTAGTAAATTAATAGTAATCAAAATAAAAATATTTTACTATTTTATTTAGCTTTCACTTTATAGAAAATTTATTTCTATAAATCTTTCCTGTGGGATCGATACTGGGTCTTTGTTTAAAAACTCTATATTACTTGAAATGATACGTATACTTGCGTAGTACCCCTAGTGTGTAAAAATATTACTAAATTATATAATATTAATTTTATACACTAGCCGCTATTTATAAATTGATTCAAAGCTTTTTGGCTATCTTTTAGAAGCAAACATTACTGTGTTAGCGCGGCGGTCGGGTCAAGTTTTTGGCGCCGTTGCTGGGGAACGTATCAAAGGAAGAAAGAAATAGAATAGTTAAATTTTATATTTATTGCTTGTTTTATGTGAAGATTTGGTTCTGAAGGATTAATACCTTTAGATTCTGAATTGGAAAGAATAATTAGAAAAATTAAAAAGGGAAAACAAATTCAAAAATTTCAAGAAATGGCTACTTTACAAAATCCGATTGAACTTAATGATCAAAATGTTTATAAACCATTAAGGGATTGTGCTTAACCCTACGAGTTGATGAACTTCGTAGTAGTATTCGAATACCACATTGTAGATCTTAATTCTTTTGAACTTAAACCGTCTATTATTCAAATGGTGCGAAAGCAATCAATTTGGTGGATCACCAAATGAGGATCCAAATTTACATCTTGTTAGTTTTTTAGAACTTTGTCGCTACCTTTAAATATAACAATGTTTCGATGATGCTATTAGACTTAAACTCTTTCATTTTTCTTTAAGAGATAAAGCAAAGATGTGGTTAAACTCATTAGCGACTGGTTCTATTAAAACATGGGCTGAAATGGCACAAAAATTCCTTGCTAAATATTTTCCTTGCTAAAACTGCTAAATTAAGAAATGATATTACTTCGTTTAGTCAATTTGACGGGGAGACAATATATGAAACTTGGGAAAGATTTAAAGAACTATTAAGAAAATGTCCTCAATCATGCTTTACCCGATTGGTTGATTATTCGAAACATTTTATAATGGATTAATTGGATCTTTAAAATCAATTATTGATCTTCTTCTGTGGAGGTTCTTTAATGTCTAAATCATTTGAAGAAGCTTACACTTTAATTGAAGAAATGGCTAATAACAATTTTCAATGGCCTTCAGAAAGGATTAACCCTAAAAAGATGGTCGGCATTCAAGATAATGAAGCCTTTTCTATCTTAGCTTCACAGATTGCGAGCAATGTCTAAGAAATTAGATAATTTTGCGATTAATATTTCGCATAATAACTCTACTTAATATTGAAGATCCTCAAACTATTGAAACTTTACAAGCTATTGCAAGTAAAAATAATCCTTATTCAAATTATTATAATCCTGGGTGGAAAAATCATCCTAATTTTAAGCTGGAATAGTTCACAACAACAATGGGGTAATAATCGATCTCATCCAACTGGAAATTGGAATAATCAAGTTAATTCAAATTATAAACCTCCTGGATTTAATAATCGATAGAAAAAGTTATCGATAGAAGAATTAATTATGCAAATGAATAATCAATTACAAAATCAAAATACTGGCTATTCGTAATATTGAAAATCAAATGGGACAAATTGCTACTTTAATTAATAACGGACTCGTAGGAACACTTCCTAGTAATGTTGAAATAAATCCAAAGGAAGCTGGAAAAGAACATGAACAAGTTAAAGCTGTGCAACTTAGAAGTGGAAAGGAATTAAAAGAAAGATTGCAGAATGAAATTGAAAAAGGGATTGAGGTTGAAGAGATTGGAAAAACCTAAAGAAACACTCTCTCCTGGCCAAGATCAAACTGTTATACCTGTTAATGTGGAAGTTGAAAAACCACCACCACCTTTTCCTCAAAGACTTAAACAGCAGAAACTTGTTCATCAATTTTCTAAGTTCTTTGAAATTTTTAAGAAACTTACTATTAACATACCTTTTGCGGAAGCTTTGGAACAAATGCCAACTTACGCAAAATTTATGAAAGATATTTTAAGCAAAAAATGAAAATTTGAAGCTTTTGAAACTGTTGCATTAAGTGAAGAATGTAGTGCAATAATTCAAAAGAAATTACCGAAAAGCTTAAGGATCTCGGAAGTTTCACTATACCTCGTGCTTATTGGAGAAAAATTTAGCGGAAAAGCTTTATGTGATTTAGGAGCAAGTAATAATCTCATGCCATTTTCTATCTTTCGAAGATTGGATTTAGGAGATATTACTCCCACTATGTAACTCTTCGATTAGTGATAGATCTATCACTTATCCTAAAATAGTTATAGAGGATGTCCTTGTTAAAGTGGATAAATTTATCTTCCCTGTAGATTTCATAGTACTTGATATGGAAGAAGATAAAGAGATACCTATTATTTTAGAAAGACCTTTTCTAGCTACCGGACGAGCTATGATTGATGTGCAAAAAGAGAATTAACCATGAGAGTCGATGATCGAAAAATTAAATTCAATGTTCTTAAATCGATGAAGTACCACGATAAAGAGAAACGTTATCGAATGGATATAATTGATTATTTAATTGAAAAACATTATCAAGAAAAATGTAAAGTTATTTATGAAGAAAAATTTGAATTTTTAACTGATGAAGATGAAATAGTAGAAGAAGAATAGACTCATTTTATTAAAGATAATTGGGAAACTTTAGACATAACTCAAAATGATATACTTTTACCCTCAATTAAAAAAGCACCTGAATTGGAATTAAAAATGTTACCTTCCCATTTAAAATATGCTTTTCTTGGAAATTCGTTAACTTTACCTGTTATTATTTCTTATGAATTGAGTAAAAATTAAGTAGAAAAATTACTAGGTGTGTTAAAAATTATAAGAAAGCTTTTGGTTGGACTATTGCTGATATAATAGGAATAAGCCCTTCCATTTGCATGCATAAACTTTTAATGGAAGAAAATTTTAAACCTACTATAGAATCGCAAAGAAGATTAAATCCTATTATGAAAGAGGTTGTTAAAAAAGAAATTATTAAGTGGTTAGATGCTGGTATTGTTTATCCTATTTCGGATAGTCATTGGGTAAGTCCTATTCATTATGTTCTGACGAAAGGAGGTGTAACTGTCATTTTTAATGATAAAAATGAACTTATTCCTACAAGACAATTCTTGGATGGCGAATTTGTATTGACTATAGGAAACTAAATAAAGCCACTAGAAAGGATCATTTTCCTTTACCTTTCTTGGATCGAATGCTCGATAAATTAGCTGGACACTCATATTTACGTTTTACGGATGAATATTCGGTTATCATCGATTACATATTGCTCTCGAGGACCAAGAAAAGACAACATTTACAAGTCCTTATGGAACATTTGCTTTTAGAAGAATGCCTTTTGGTTTATGTAATGCACCTGCAACTTTTCGAAGATGTATGATGTCGATATTTTGTGATTTGATTGACGAAGGAATTGAAATATTCATGGATGATTTTTCGATCTTTGGAACTTCTTTTGAATCTTGTTTGGAAAACATAGCCAAAGTTACGAAAAGATGCGAAGAAACAAATTTAGTTATTGACTGGGAAAAATGTCAATTCATGGTCACAGAAGGCATTGCACTTGGACACAAAGTATCACGGAAAGGGATGGAAGTAGATCAAACAAAAGTGAAAATTATTACTGAATTGCAACCACCTACTACTGTTACTGATGTGAGAAGTTTTCTAGGTCATGATGGATTTTATAGAAGATATATAAAGGATTTTTCTAAAATTGCTAAACCTCTTTGTCATTTATTAGAAAAAGATGCACAATTTGAATTTAATGAAGAATGTATTAATTCTTTTAATATTCTAAAAGAAAAATTAATAACTGCACTTATCATTGTTGCACCTGACTGGAATAAATCTTTTGAATTAATGTGTGATGCAAGTGATTTTGCAATTGGAGCTGTATTAGGACAAAAATATGAGAAAGTTTTCAAAGTTGTATATTATGCTAGTAAAACTCTCACTGAAACACAAAAGTTACACTACCATTGAGAAAGAGCTTCTAGCTATAGTATATGCATTTGATAAATTTAGACCTTATCTTCTTGGTACTAAATGCATAGTTCAATGCGATCATTCTGCTATTAAATATCTAATATCTAAGAAGGAGTCTAAACTAGAGCTTATAAGATGGGTTTTACTTCTACAAGAATTTGATTTTCGAATAGTAGATAGAAAAGGAGCTGAAAACCAAATTGTCGATCATTTATGCTAGAATTAAAAATGATATTATTTCGGAAGAAAATATAAATGAGAAATTCACCGATGAATCTTTATATGTTATTCAAAGATACAAAACACCGTGGTATGCGTGATATTGTTAATTATTTAGTTAGCAATATTTTCCCTTATGACTTGGATAACAAATTTATTAAGAAATTTAAATATGATGCTAAATCTTATATTTGGGAAGAACCTCATTTATTTAAAATTGGTAAAGATTCTATGATTCGAAGATGTGTACCTTATGAGGAAACTTTTACTATTATTAAAAATGTCATGATTTTGATTTTGGAGGACACTTTGGCAATAGATAAAACTGCATTTAAAATTTTAAATTCTGGATTTTATTGGCCTACCTTATTTAAAGATGTGAGACAATATGTGAAAACATGTGATCGATGTCAAAGGATGGGAAATATATCTAAGAAAGATGAAATGCCATTAAACTATATATTGGAAGTTGAAATTTTTGATATATGGGGATTAGACTAAAATGGGACCATTTGTTCCATCATCTCGAAAAATTTATATTTTATTAGCAGTTGATTATGTTTCAAAGTGGATTGAAGCTGTTGCTTTACCAAACTGTGATTCCAAAAGTGTTTCAAAATTTTTAAAGAAAATGATATTTTCAAGATTTGGAATGCCTAAGGTAATTATCACTCGATGGTGGAAGTCATTTCGGGAATATAAGAATTCAATCATTACTACAAAAATTTGGAATCAAACATAGAATTGCAATTCGCTTATTACCCTAAAACTAGTGGAATGGTCGAAGTATCAAACAAAGAAATGAAAAGAATTTTAGAAAAGACTCGTTAATCCTAAAAGAACCGATTGGGTTGATAGACTTGATTCGCATTATGGGCTTATAGAACGGCTTATAAGACACCGATCGAATGTCACCTTACCAGGTTAATTTATGGTAAAAATTGTCACTTACCGCAGTAACTTGAACATAAAGCTTATTGGGCGATGAAGGAGTTTAATTTTAATTTGAATAAAGCGAGGAGAAAAACGATTATTGCAACTAAATGAGATGGAAGAAATTAGAAACGAATCGTATGAAAATGCGAGAATTTATAAAGAGAAAATGAAGATGTTGCATGATAAGAAAATTTCGGGAAAAATTTTTGAGCTCGGACAAAAGTTTTACTTGTTTAATTCTCGTTTAAGACTTTTTCCTGGAAAATTAAGATCTAAATGGATTGGAACTTATTTTGTTGAGAAAGTATACCATTATGGAGTCGTGGATATTAAAGATCCCAATCATCGGAAAAATTTTTAAAGTAAATGGATTAAGATTGAAGCCTTATTTGGGAGATATTAAGAAGATTTATAAAGAGGCTTATGAATTGAGTCAACCTGATTAAAGATTTACTTAAGTCGGGCTGACGACATTAAACCAAGCGCTTTGTGGGAGACAACCCATAATTATCTTGTGTTTTTGTGTTTTAATGTAAGGTTATGCCTCGATCTTGATTAATTTTATATTACTTTAGAAAAATCTGATGCTCATAAGTCTTAGTTGACTTAGGATGAAAATTATTTTGAGGTATGTAAGATTTAAAAATAGGATCACTCTATTTTAAATATGAGTAAAAAGGAGATCAAGTTAACCTTCATTATGATAGTTTACAATGTGAGTTATCGAGTCTAAATTACTCTTACCAATATAATTTACCTATTTTGGAGAACGAAATTTTGAAAATTTGACGATTAGGCGAAACGGAGTTGAACATAGTTCCGGCGCCTAGGCGCTAGAATTCGGCGCCTAAGCACCAGAATCAACTATGTATCAACAGGTCCGGCACCTAGGCGCCAGATTCAACGCCTAAGCGTCACGGTTACTGGGTCGTGCAAAAATCAGAAATTTTCAGTTTTTCACACGATTTTCCCCTTTAAATCAACCCATCTTCTTCCCTAACCATCAAACAATCAAAATTAAGTGCCTTACATTTCATTCTTGAGAGATTTGAGAAATTTTTAAAGAAATGGAAAGGTGAAATCATGAAGAAGAGGCTAGGGACAAGGTCTCAAAGGATCCTCAACCCTACTTCAATGGTTTCATCGCTGTAAGTTTAGAGAAAATTTCTAGTCGTTTAGATAAGTTTGAAGAAGATTTTAAAAGGATTGGAGATCACCTTCATGAGATGTTTCATCAAGTTGAACATCTAGAATGATAAATGAAACTTCAATTTGATCATATTGCGGCTTATCAAGATGCTCAAGTTGAAATGTATGCGAAGAACAAGTGGATTGATGAAAAGACGGCTACGGATTTCCCAAGAGCGTTAGTATTCTTTCCAAGTGGAATACACAATTTCCCTTGTGAAGATTAGAATATTCTGGTAAAGAGGTAGTTATTATGGTTTGTTAAGTCGTTGTATCGATTTAGAGAATCAATTGTGTTTGTTAGTATATTTGCTTTCATGTTCAATGTGTGTTGTATTTGCTTTGAAATTGTTATGATTGAGTGTGTATTAGGAACTTGAATCAAATATAGTACTTATCTGGAATGTATTGAGTCAAAATTGAAGATTTTAAATGGAAATTAGTGAGTTTGATTGAAAACCTTATGTTTGATTGGTGGATTCAATATTTAATTTTTATAAATTTTTGAAAAATGTTGTGCAAGTTAGAAACTGAAGCTCTACTCTGATATGAGTAATTGGAAGTTGAATTTATGAATTTTGGTGGAAAATAAAATTTAAAAATTTTTTTTGTGAAAGGCAAGTCTGGCACCTAGGCGCCAGAATTCGGCGCCTAAGCACCAGTTTGGCCTATACCCGAAAATTTACTTAAATAAACCCCAAAAGCCATTTTTGACGCCTAAGCTTCATCTTCTTCCCCATTTTCACGAAAATACATCCTCTAGATCCATTTTGAGGTCAAAACATCAAGGATTTGAGCATGAAACCACTCGATTTCTTCGTCTCAAGGTCAGATCTACACTTTAAACCATTTATTTTCGATTTCCCTAAGTTTTGCTAAGAACCAAAAATTTGAAAAATATATTTGATTTTTAGTAATTTCTTTGGATTTTTAAACTAATTTTAAGTTTTATAAATTTAAAAAGAGTTTAAATCTTTGATTCTTAAATTAGTTCTTGTTTTCTTTCACGTTTAGATGGCTCCAAAATCTAAGCGCGGGAAAGGAGGAGAAAATTTTGATAGCAGCAAATTTCCAACTGCGGCTGCGCTTTTTCGCTTCCACGAACTTGCGTCGTCGAGAAAGTTCATCTCGGAACGAAGTTTTTATCATCCTGGGGAGATGATTGAAAACACTATCGTTGCACACAACTGGCAACGATTTTGTTGCTTTACCGTTATTGTTGTTATCCCGATTGTTCGAGAATTTTATGCAAATTTTACGGATGCCGAGGATTATGAAGTCTTTGTCGAGGTATCGGAGTAAGATTTAGTCCAGAAAGAATCAACATATTCTATGGCTGCACACCGACTATTGAGTGCTTATTATTCCGGATTATCACCATCCGAGGGAGATTTGGACATGATTATTGCTTATCCGACTAACGGTCATCGGATCTTGGAAGATCGGGAACGGAAAAAGGGTAAACTTCAAATCCTCTGAATTAAATGGTGTATCTAAAGCATGGCACTACTTTATTTCTGCAAGATTGTTACCTTCCAACCACCTAAGTGAAGTGACTAGAGATCGAGCGATCTTAAATTACTGCATTCAGGAGAGGAAACCTATTGATGTTGGGAGCATTATTTATGATTCTGAGGAGTCTACTACGAGATCCATTACTTCTGTTGGATTGGGATTTCCATCTTTGATCTATTCACTATGTGTTAGTAATGGAGTCACTGTTGATATTTCTGAGGAGAAACTGAAGTCTTTTAAGCCAATTGGGCAGGAGAGTGTTAGTATCTATGATCGTCTTCGAGGGAAAAGATCGATCGCTCCTTCTACTTCTGCACATACTTCAGGTAGACCTTCTACTTCTAGACCCTCTACTTCTGCGGAGCCAGCCATCGGTTTCGGGAATCGATGCATGATCGGTTTTAGAGCGATGGCAGGAGTTATTTCAAACTCACTGCAGGATTGATACTATTGATTGAAAACTAGATCATTTATCTGATTATACCCAGAGGAAGAGTAATTATGATGCTGAGTATGACAAAGCCCTAATCAGATTTCTGAAGGGTGAACATGATGTTAGTTTTCCTACTTTTCCTAGATTCACACCATTTATTGATCCTAAGGACGTA
Source organism: Papilionanthe hookeriana x Papilionanthe teres (assembly GCA_022702705.1). Taxonomy (NCBI): domain Eukaryota; kingdom Viridiplantae; phylum Streptophyta; class Magnoliopsida; order Asparagales; family Orchidaceae; genus Papilionanthe; species Papilionanthe hookeriana x Papilionanthe teres. The sequence goes on along the minus strand of CM040430.1, from coordinate 46,568,882 downwards.
GAATTTTCCTTTGGTGATGAAGATGATGATGAGGCTACAGCTAGTGATTAGTTGTTATCGATTTCTTTGATGTGTTACTCTGTTAGTTTGTTTTGTTTGGATTGTTTGTTAGTTTTGTATTTGATGTATGTTGACTGTTTAGTATTAGGATTCTGTTGTGTTGAGACTGAATTTAGAATTAGTTTTTATGTTGTTTTAGTTTAATGTTTAGTACTTAATTATTTGCTCTGTTTTAATTCTGTTTCAAATTTAATATCATCATAAACTTAGCATTACTTACTTTTACTATATACATGCTTGAATTTTATCTTAATTATTCATAAAAGCATGATTAGAAGTTAATTTTTCTTTTTAAGATTTTTTTTACATACTTACTAAAAATACTTATGATTTTCTTTCTCTCATACTTTCAAATTATCATAGTATACCAAAACTTAAGTTTGGGGGAAGGGAAAATCCATTCAAAATTAAATTTTATTTGTCCTTAAAGAGCTAATACTTTCTTAAAAATAGAAACTTTTTAACATAACTTAAGGAATGAAGAATTTATTTGAGATCACTTTTATTTTTGAAATTATAAACAATTTAATGAAATTAACCAAAATTTTACTAACTTTGATTGATTTTAAGAATAGAATTATTTAACTTAAAGAAGAATGAGAAAAAGAATTTTTCTATTCATGGTAGAAATAATAGAATTTTAGAAATATTAAGTAATAAAAAATTATCACTTGAAAAAAAAAGATTGGAATTCTTTTTGAATTTTTATTTATGTTATAATAATTAAGTGGAGATGTATAAGTTTTGAAAATATAAGTTAAGGATAGTGAAGTTCAAAACCATTAACGTGCTATCCGAGATATAGTAATCCTATATATATATATATATATATATATATATATATATATATATATATATATATATATATATATATATATATAGAAGATAGAGAGGAGAAGCTTGAGGAAATGCCTAATAAAAAATTGGCTTCACTTGAATTATCTTATTGGAAGAGAACTAATTACATACTTTACTTAATTTTTATGCATAAATATTTATTTAGAAAAGATTTTTCAAAAGATTTTTTTCTTGTAAATAATCTATGAAAGCTTCATATAATAGACTTCTATTATTTTCAAAATGAATGAAAAGTTTGAAATCTTATGATTTGGTAGTTAAATATTCTTTAAATTCTTTAAATTAAACCTAGTTAGTGAAATTGGGTTAATAATTTACTAAAGACCTTATAAAATAAAAAATTATAAGGAATCTTAAATATTTATCTTTTATTTCCAAAAGTTATATTTTATGTAGTAAAAAGAGTTACTTGAGGACAAGTAACATTTAAGTTTAGGGGATTTTGATCTATAAAAATACCTATTTCTTTATGTTTTAATTCTTATTAATTTCTAAGGATATTATGCTTTATTGAAAGGTATTTTTTGTGTTTTTGGATGTAGGTAATGTAAAAAGGTCTAAGAAGGAAAAGGAGCGAAAAAGAGCAAAAATGGAGCAAAATACCAAAAGTATAAAAAAATATGGCCTGGCGCTTAAGCGCCAGACTCGATACGAAAACTGTCAAGTTTTTGACAACGTTTGATCAATTATTTTGACGGAGTGAGCGGTTATTGGACATTCTAGAAGGCTGGCAGTTGTTCCTTGATAATAGGACATGTGATACATTGCATTTGGACGCTCCAAAATGGTTTTAATCACGAAGAGGTGCGAGCTAAAGTGAAGAGGTGCGAAGAATTGGACGCGGTGTCCGGTGCCTAGGAGCCAGATTCCGGCGCCTAAGCGCCAGACCGACCTTCTAGAAGATTCATTGAATGTGGACATGTTTTGAAGAGGTGCCTCAAGGCAACTCTTGAAGCCTATAAATAGAGGTTCATTTCTTCAGAAAACGGGCCCCCCATTGTACCCCTTTCTCTTATCTACTTTAGGATCTCTCATCCTTAGAGAGAGAATTAGAGAGAGAAATTTAGGGCCACTTTTGTTTAGTTTAGTGAGTTTATTTTCAAGTTATTGCATCTGGAGTTTATTACACTGTGGAGTCAGTAGGAATCAGAAGATCTGTAGAAGAAATATTTGAGATAAGTATATTTTTACATTTTATTCAAGGTTTAATTATCAAGTTTTGTTATTTATTTTCAATGTGTTCTGAGTAGTTAGTTACTTTCTTACTTCAATTATGAAGAGATAGATAAGATACTATAAAGATTCGATGAAGAATTAAAATTCAAAATATTTTCAAAACATTGTGATGACATTAATACCTGATCTTACTTTACTTTTTAAATTGGCCGTTTGAATTATTAAAACCTGTTGAAGAGTTTAGAAAACCTTGAAGGAAAAGAACTCTTAACTTGTAAATGTCACATGAATCCTTGGGTAGTCGAAGGCCATGTGCGGGCTATTCATGGTAAAGTGCGAAATAAATAGGAAGATAATATTTAAAGGTGTAGAATTGATAAGTTTTTAGAGTGACAGACTAAATTCTTATAATTTGATTTATAGACTAGGAAAGGGTCACTAGTAGGGCCGACCATAGCCACCCTTGGACATCTAGAAGTGAGAGCCTAGATTAACCCATTCTACTAACAATACATCCGGACCTGATTCCGTAAATTAGTCAATGTTCTTTGCACCTGGATCAAAGGGTTAAGAATAGGAATGCTTCTATTTGGCACAATACCATAAATTAAAGTCTCCAACGAATATTAAATTATCTTAAAAATCTTAGATTAATTGAAGGGAAGAAAGTTGTTTATTTTATATAGAGTTCATAAAATCATTTTCTTATTATTGTTTTCTTTAATTGCATCTAGTAAATTAATAGTAATCAAAATAAAAATATTTTACTATTTTATTTCACTTTTACTTTATAGAAAATTTATTTCTATAAATCTTTCCTGTGGGATCAATACTGGGGTCTTTGTTTAAAAACCCTATATTACTTGAAACGACACGTATACTTGCGTAGTACCCCTAGTGTGTAAAAATATTACTAAATTATATAATATTAATTTTATACACTAGCCGCTATTTATAAATCGAGTCAAAGCTTTTTGGCTATCTTTTAGAAGCAAACATTACTGTGTTAAGCGCAGTGGTCGGGTCACACCTCTCGGCCAAAAGTGGTGTTGAACCAAACCTTACCAAAACTCTGCCAAAATCACTCCAGACCCTTCTCCAAACACAGAGCACTTGATCCCCACTGAAATCCAGCCCTAATTCCCTCTGGCCGAGCTCAATTTCTCAGCTCAAAATTCACTCAAAAAATAGGACACTTCACCACATTGAGCCAATCCTCAAATTGATTGACCATACACCTTCACCAGATCAAGAGAAGAAGTTCCCCAGCAAAAGCCCCCTCTCTAGGCCAGCCATTCCTCCTATTGGCCAAGTTTTGAAATCGGGCTTGGTGGAAGTCTTGTCTAGACAATTCACCAGGGCCAGAGGCTTCATCCTTAGGCTCCTCTAGCTCCAAAGAACGAGTCAAGCCCCTCTGATTGAAGTTTCACTTCTCAGAGCCAAGGTATGGAACTCCTCCTTCCCGAGAGCTTCCAGCGATTCTCCATTTCATGTGAGTTAATTTCAATGCATGTTAGCCATATGGATGTGTAGCTCTAGGCTAGACGAACATGTAGGAGAAAACCGCTTGCAATTTGGTTAACTATAGCTTGAGATCTTATGGTTTTAGTGTGGATGGCTCTCGGGGCACACCAGTCATAGACGATGACCAGGAACCGTCGGATCGCGCGTGTATCGAGTGGACGATCCAGATCGAGCCAGACGAGGAGATGAAACGAGACCGCGGGACCCATGGCTGCTGACTCAGGTGGTGGCGTCGAATAGAAGCGCACCGCGTGGCCTTTCGGAGTTGCCGAGATTGACGTGACGCTGACTGGGTTAAGTAGATAAATAGGATTTTCCTATTTATTTAAATACTTGAAACTTTAAAAATGCATATCTTTGCATAGAAAAATCAAAAAAAAAAAAAAATACCCTCTTGCTTAGTGAATAGAGGAGAACAATGTGGAAAAATAATTAAGTTATTTTGATGAGTATTTTATTTTTAATTAATTATTTATTAGTTTACGTATCTTAATTCTCCATACATTTATACAATTTACCATGGCATGAGACTATAGGGCTTTTGTAGCCTCTATTCTAGGGAACATTCCCTGAATTTTCCAAGCTCAGAGGCCATCTCTATGACAAGTTATTGATTTTTCAAGTTTAACTGTCTGTTTTGGAATTTTAATTCCAGTGATTAGCATGTTACTCAAAAAATTCTAGGAAAATTTAGGGAGGTATCTCATGACCAGAGGGCTTTAGGAAAATTTTGGTTTGGTTTAATTCCTCAAGAATAACCCTAATTAGTCCAAACACTCAAAATTGAATTTTAATTAATTAGGATTAACCACACACCAAAATTACTTGAAAACAATTCTCCACTGATCTTTAGGGTTAGAGGAGTCTCACATAAAAATTTGAAATCAATTGGAAATGATTTAACCCACTAAATGGATTAATTAAGTCACATAACCAAAATTAAACTTTAAAAATTCACAACTCCCAAAATACATTTAAAAAATTCACCATAATGATTTTGGGACTTCTCTGGTATTAGAGGAGTCTAAGAAAATTAAAATTTAAATTTTTCAAAAATCTTGATTTTTCACCATATTTTAATATTTTAATAATTAAAAAATAATAAAAATCACAAAATATTAAAAATCATAGAAAATGTCACATTTTGTCTCCTAATTACTTAGGAACAAACCAAATATTTTTCCCAAGTCTCTAGGTTAAAAAAATTGAATTTTAAAGGCTTAAAATAAATTTTAATATTAAAAAATGGATTTTCCAACCTTTTCACCAAATTAAGTCTAATAAATCAAAGAAATATAAAAGAGTTATAAAATTTGCTTCTCTGAACTCCTTGAGGTCAGAGAGATTTATGAAAAATATAAAATTTATTTTTCAACTTTAATTTTATTTTATAATTAATTAATACCCCAAAACTCAAAATAATTATAATAAATAAAATATAAATAAAAAAATCACCAAAATTGGTCCAAATGGTCCTCTGGTCAGTAGGAACATCCCATAATTTTCCTAAGGACAGAAACCTTACCTTGGTCATGTTGTTGAATTTTTATTGAAAACCCATATTTTTGATAAAAATAAATATATAAAATAAATTAAATTCAGAAAAATCACATTTTCTCCTCTATTGTCTTAATTGACATATGAGTGAAGTGACATAAAAATTTTAAGTTCATTTGAGCTTAATTTGATGAGTTATGAAATGAATATGCTTAAAAGGACATAAAGGTAATTAAAGAATTTTAACCCTAATTAATATTTAGGTTTAATCAAGGGGAGGGTAAAATATCTGATTTTAAAATTTTCATTAGATGATTGAAATCTAGGGAATTAAGGGGTAGAAACCCATTAATCATCTTGAAAATATTTAAATTAAATTTTAATTAATTAAACAATTTGAATTTTGGAAGAATAAGTTAAAATTTGGATTATTAAGATTAGGGATATGATTTAAGAAGATATCAATTCTTTAAATTAAAACCCCTAAATGAATCACCTTAATAATATTCAACTCTTAATCAAACTCAAAAATGATAATTGAAATTAATAATTAAATAATTAAAAGGAAAATAAACCTTAATTAAATTAAAATCTTAAAACATTAAGTGATTTGATAATTAAATTGAAATAAATTTAAAACATTAAAATTAATTTGAAATCACTTAAAAAACAAATCTAAAACAAATTTGAAACATTAAAGAAAATCAACCTTAAGACAATTCATAATTAAAAACATAAAAAATCAAGCCAATTAAAATTGTCTGAAAGTGTTACAATTAAGTAAAATTAAATTTAAATCATTAAAAGTTTAGTTAAATTGAATAATCTAAACACCTCTTTCAATTCAAACAATTTAAAACACTTAAGAGAAAATCAACTTGAATTATGAAACTAAATTAAATCACCCTAAATCATCAATTCAACTTTAATCAAAGCGGTTAAATTCTTTAACAAACTGATTTCCCCCTAAAGGCTTTCATTATTATAACTCTTAAGTAAAGCATCAAGTGAAATGTCACTTTACTCATAGGATAATTAAACATCCTAATTCACTGAGCAAGAAGCAAAACTCAACTAAATTTTTGGATGATCAATTCACCAGTACAATAAAATTCATTTGGACTCAAAATAATCTCAAAAGTATTGAAAAGATGTTTAGGACTCGTCCTAAGCACTTTCTCAATACGATGAGATGTTTTAGAAGAACAACCGAAATTAATTGTTCTTTGATGAAGAAAATCATCCTTAACAAAACACAAGAACCTAGACGTCATAGGAAATGACTAGCAATAGGATTAGGACTTTGGTAGGCAACCAAAACCTTCCCTTAGCTTTACCTAGGTGTTTCTTGCAAATACATAAATGCTCTAACATGTGTTCTAAGTGTAGCTTGGAATGACGGGAAGACCCTCCAGGTACGCTTTTATTTTATTGCAATTTATTTTCTTACATGCACTGCACTTTACTTTTCTTGCATATTAAACAAGATTGACACCTTGCATGAAAACTGAAACCTTTAGGATAGCCACAAAACTGAAACCCAAAGCCAAATTAAAAGTCACAAAAAGATAAAATTCACCGCCACAACATTTAAAATATAAAACAACTCAAAATTTAATCACGAATAGAACAATAAAACTACAATTGCAACTAAATTAAAACGTCTCGTTGGATGATCGGGAATACCTCGGATGATGTAACCTACTTGTTGCTAACGGGATTTCCCACGGTCTAAATGAAAGTGTGGAACTCATTCAGTTGAGTTTAGCAAATTCATTTGGACTAAGTGAATCCGATAAAAATAATGGTGCCGGAATGATGGAACCGTGGGATCTTAACCAGTGTTGTTATAATCAACTTTAAGATTTGTTTCAATTAAAACATTAAAACTATTTGGACTTTAAAACTTTTCTAAACCAAAACACTTCTCTCATCTCCTGATTTTCACTTTCTAGAACTAAACCTCTTCAACGACAAGAAGCTTGGAGCATAGTGTGCAGCACGGCGATTGTCGTCAACAAAACTGGAATCTACAATAACAAAACCCTTCTTTAGCATTAAATAATCAAGCCATAGGATTTCGAGGTAGTTTGCCTAGTGCAACATAAATTCTCAACGTTTCATTAGGCATTTGCATAATCGGTCTTAGGACTCCGAGGTAGTTCTTTGGTACGACATAAACCCTCACATCTTCAAGGCTATTTATATGATCATGTCATATAAGTACAAGTCCTAATTAACTAAAATTGGCAGGATTACAACTTTAAATAAACTCTTAAATTGAAGCCAAACCATAGGATAGTTGGGAAGTTACCGAAGTCTACTTCGGGTCTGTGACATCCCCTACTTCTCTTCCTTTGGATTCTTAAAAAAAAACTGTTCCAAATTCGAGCTAATCCCTTTTGAAATTTCAAAATTCAATACTTTGAAACCTCAAAATTTGAAATTCTTGAGAGCAAAACCACTGATCATTATCGAGAGTTTTCTTAAATGTTTCCTATCATTTAAGATGTAATTAACTATAGGGGCTTGCCCTTATAGGGAACTTTAAGAACCCAAGTAATATAAACCTTGCTTAATTCATTTATATTAAGCAGGGGAATTTGTCGGCTTATAAAATTGGTTCGTAGACCAAACATATGCCACAAATCTTCTAGTTTATTTAATCGAGCCCCATCGTCAAGAAGTGTGTCTATTGTTGACCTCATTTTTGATGAGGTCATCTTTTCTTCTTTTTTAGTACTTAGGATCTAGCCTTAGGCTTTTCCTTTGACTATCTTAGAGGATTAGACTCGGGACCCACCACTTAGAAATTTAAACCACTTCTTAACTCCCTGTAAACTCCACAAACTCGACTATAGCACCCCTAATCACCTGAGAGGGTTGAAATCGAGTGTGGAAGTTTAAAGGATGAGTTCCTATAGGACTCTTTGGCCTTAGGACTACCCTGGGTGGCCTGGTCTGGTGAAGGGCTGACTTACACACACACTACACCTATACACTACACTTTCACACACATCCTAAAAACACCCCCATACCTAACTTGACCTCTTGACTCATAAAGGTGATTCACATGGATGGTCCCTAACCCCTAAGCCCTTGGCTAAGAGGGTTAGGAAAAACATAGTAGATGCCTCAAATGAGTCCCTTCATGGCTCATATAGGCTTAATATGGCTTCATGGCTCAACCAAAATGATTTCATTCCACTTACATTTACCCAATCTTCAATTTTCCAAATTTTCAATTTTTGATCCCCGGGACCCTACACCCGCCTAGCCTACCCAAAACCCTTGAAACTACCCAAAATTCCTCAAAACCAATCCCAAACATTCCCACATTACTCAAATTGATCATCCATACCCAAAAATACCAAAAATTCCAAAAATACCTCCCAATACCCTCGAAATACCCAAAATACCCCACTTGACCCAAAAATCCAAAAATTCAGAAAATTCCCAGAAAATTCTAGAAAAATCCCAAATATTCCCAATTTCATTTTGTCCAACTACACCATGGGCCAATTTTGTCAATTTACCCTACTTTTGTCAAAACCCCCAATTTGACCCACTTTAACCCAAAGTGAACCCAATGTCAAGCCAAACCTACCCAATTGACCCAAATTCTGGTCCAATTCAATTCTAAACTTCAATTCAACATTCCCAACACCAATCAAGACCAAATCCAAGTCCAATTTGATTGACATTTGGATCCAATTTCACTTTTAGCCTTAAAGCCCAATTTGGACCTATGACCCAAACCTAACCCAAACTAACCCAATTCAACTCCAATTAACCCCAAATCTTTTCTAAACCTTCCTTAACATTCCCACAAACAAAATACTAACATGATTTGCCCAAAATTTAGACCCAAACCCCACTCAAATTCAACCCAAAGCTAAAAGGCCCAATTTCGACCTAAACCCAAACCTAACCCAAATAAGCCCAAACCCCAAAATCAAAACCCAACCAAAGCCAAAACCTCTTTGAAACACTCCCATAAACATTTCCCAACATTTATTTTACATCAATTTCAACCCTAGCCCAACATTGGCCCAAGTTAGCCCACTCGACCTACATTGGCCCATTCACCAAAGAGGTCCAAATCCAACCCAAACCTAGCCCAAACACTTCAAGTTTATTCCAAATCATTCATGAAACATTCCTAAACTAAATTCAACACTCATTGGATCCAATCCTTTGCAAAATTCCCATCCTAAAATCCATTTTAAAATCCAAAAGCCCACTTCTCTAAACCATTTTAAAAGCCCATTTCCACCAAATACAAAAGCCCAAAATTGGCCCTAAAGCCCACATGGCAATTTCTCTTCATCATACCTTTAATTGATATCACCCCTAAGTTTCAAAATTATCATTAAACCATTCCTTATCAAGCTTCATCCAAATTTCACCAAAAATGCCAAGATTCCTAAAATCTACTTCCATGAAATTGACTAAGCTTTGCCCCAAGCCAAATGGAGCCATGAAGTCCCATGCAAGCCATGAACAAGCCTCATGAAGCCATGGAAGATTTGACATGTGATCAAGCCATTAATGGCAAAAAGGGGAACCCCTTTCCTAACCCTCCCTTAAGCAATTTTAACCCTTTTTTATGCAACACCTAAACCCAAGATTTACTTAAACCAAGTTGATAGGGACTTCACCACTCCATCTCAGCCTAGCCTATCCGATTCCCCACAGCACCCAAAGCCCCTTGGAGGGTGCACCATGCCCAAAACCATGGGTTGACCCAAACTAAGCAAAAATGATCCCTCCCCCCTTCTACATTGATTCAACACCTTTACACATGGCCAACTGCAATTGATTTCACCATTGCCAAGACCTGACCTCCCTGAGCCTGAGGGTGACCTGACCCTGGCCGGCCAGCCACCATAGCCGCCGGAAACCGCAAGGCCGAGAGCTCACATGTGAGCCCAAACTTGGAATTCTCACCTGCTGAGCTACCCCATCCTCAGTGGCCATTGTAGCTATTCTTCTCTTGCCAAGAGCAGCTCGATCCCAAGCCCTAACTCCCCGGGAGGCACTCCACCCTCTCCTATTTAAACCTCACCTCCTCTCGGCCATGAGAGGTGCCGAACTGCATCTTACCGAAACCCCGCCAAAATTGTTCCGGAACACTCTCCATACTTAGAGCGGTTGATCCCCAGGTGACAATTTGCCCTAATCCCCACCAACGAGCCCGATTTCTCGACCAAAATTCCACCCAAAACCAGGACACTTCTCCACAGTGAATCAATCCTCAAATTGATTGGTCCTACACCTTCACCAGACCAAGGGAAGGAGTCCACCAGCAAAAGCCCCCTCTTCAAGCCACCCATCTTTTCCAGACTCCAAGCTTTGTGATCGGGCTTGGTCGAAATCATACCTAGGCGATTCACCAGACCAGGAGACTTTATCTGGAGCTTGCTGGGATCCAATCGAAGGTGACACAACCCTCAGATTGAAGCCACACTTCTCTGAGCAAAGGTATGAGCTAATTCTTCATCCCGAGCTTCTGGAGATTCTCTATTTCAAATGCTTTAATTTCAATGCATGATCACCGTATAGATGTATTCGTCTCTTCAAGACGAATCCATAGAGCACAAGAACACGAAAATCCGTTGAGAAATGAGTGAGTTCTTAGGGTTTTAGTGTGGACGGCTCTCGGGTGAGAACGGCTGGGGACGATGAACGGATGCCGTTCATTCCATACAAGCACGGACGGACGGCCAGGATCTCCCGGATGAGGAGACAGAACGATACAACGGGCCCCCGGAGCGCTGAGTTGGATGGCGGCGCCGAATCAGAAGGCGACGCGTGTGCGTTCGGAGCTGCCGAGGTTGAGCTGGCGCCGCGTCACTTAAATTGAAAATTAGGGTATTTTCTTATTTATTTAATTCCCTAAACTTCAAAAATGCATAACTTTGTGTATCAAAATCAGAAAAATAAAATAAAAATACCCTCTTGCTCAGTGAACAGAGGAGAATAATATGGAAAAGAAATCATTTAATTTCATCAAGTATTTTATTTTTAATGATTTATTTACCCTCTGCATTGTTTTAATTCTCCATGCATATAGGAAATTCACCATGGCATGAGACCATAGGGCTTTTGAAGCCTCTGAATTTGGGAACATTCCCTGAATTTTCCAAAGTCAGAGGCCATCCCTATGAGAAGTTATTGATTTTTCAAATTCATGTTGCTATTTTGAGTATTTTAAATCTAATGATTAGCATGTTGTGAAATAAATTCTAGAAAAATTTGGTGATGTTTCTTATGACCAGAGGACCCTAAGAAAAATAGCGTTTGAATTAATTCACTTGGAATAACCCTAATTGGCCTAAACACCCAAAATAAGTCCCTAATTAATTAGAGCTAATCACACATCAAATTGACTTGAAATCAATTCTCCACTGAACTTTAGGATCAGAGGAACCCACCATAAAAATTAGAAGTCAATTGGACTTGGTTAGCCCTACTAAATGTGTTGATTAAGCCATTTAGCCAATTTAAACTTTAAAAATTCATAACTTTCAAAATACTTTTAAAAAATTCACCAAATTAGTTTTGGAGCCTCTTTGATATTAGGGGAATTTAAGAAAATTAAAATTTCAATTTTCTAAAAAGTTGATTTTTTGTATTATTTTAATATTTTAATAATTAAAAAATAATAAAAATCATAAAAATAATAAAATTCACCAAAATGTCACATTTTAAATTTTAATCACTTAGGAACAAACCCCATATTTTTCTTAGGTCTATTTGATGAGATATTAAATTTTAAAGCCCTAAGGTAATTTCAAATTAAAAAAATGTATTTTTTTAGTATTTCCACTAAAATAATTCTAATAAATCAAAGAAAAATCAGAAAATTATAAAAATTGATTCTCTGATTTCCTTGATATCAGAGAGATTTTTGAAAAATATAAAATTTATTTTTCAAACTTTATTTTATTTTTAAATTAATTAATACTCCAAAACTCAAAATAATTCTAATAAAAATAATATAATTCAAAAAATCACCAAAATTGGTCCAAGTGGTCCTCTGGTCATTAGGAATGTCGCATAATTTTCTTAAGGACGGAAACTTTCCCTTGGTCATATTATTAAATTTTCCTTGGAAATCCCCATTTTCCACCAAAAATAATTACATAAATACATTAAATACAGAAAAATCACATTTTCTCCTCTCATGTCTTTATTGACTTATGAGTGAAGTCACATAAAAAATTTCAAGTTCATTTAAGCTCAATTTAGTGAGTTATGAAATTATTAAGCTTGAAGGGCAAAATGGTAATTAAAATTTTAACCCTTAATTAAAACTTTAGGTTTAATAAAATTAAGGAGTAAAATATTTGATATTAATCTGATTTAGATGATTGAAATTTAAATAATTAGAGAGTAGAAGCCAACCAAACAATTTGAAAATAATGAAAATAAACCTTAATTAAATAATTGATTAAATTTGGAAGAATAATAAAATTGGAATTATTAAAATAGGGATGTTAATAGGAAGAGATTTGTTCTTTAATTTAAGAATCCCTAAATTAATCATCTCAATAATATTTAATTCCTAATTAAAATCATAATTCAAATTTAAGATTTAAAATGTTAAAAGACTTAATCATTAAATTAAATTAAAGTTAAATTATTAAACTCTTTTAAAATTTCAATTAAATTAAAATTAAAAATAAAATAAAATTAAAATTAAAATTAAATTAAATTAAACAAATTAAATTAAATATATTAAATTAAATTAAATTGAATTGAATTAAATTAATTAAATAAAATTAAATTAAAACATATCAAATTAAATTAAATTAAATTAAATTAAATTAAATTAAATTAAATCAAGTTAAATTAAATTAAGTTAATTCACATCAAATCAAACTAAATTAAATTAAATTAAATTAGATAATAGAATCAAGTTAAAATTAAATCAAATTAAATTAAATTAAAATTAAAACTAAACTAAATTAAATTGAAGTTAAATTAAATTGAATTAAAAATGACATCACCTAAGACATAAAAAAATTCAAAATAAAGCAACATGAACACTATTCCAAATTTAAACCCGATAACTGAAACTAAATTAAATCACAAACCATTTGAACATCAATTTGCCCACGAAAGATTCCGTTGTCATAACTCCTAAACAGAACATTAAATGAAATGTTACTTCACTTATAGGATATTCAAATGTCCTAGTTCACTGAGTAAGATAACAACAAAACTTGAATTCCGGACGATTAATTCATTTGTATAATTAAATTCTCTTGGACTTAAAAATAATCCTAGAAATATTGAAAAGATGTTTAAGACTCGTCTTAAGCACTTTCTCAATATGATAGGATGTTTATGAGAACGATTGAATTTAATTGTTCTTTGATGAAGAAAATCGTCCTCAAACCAAAACGCAAGAACCTAGACGTCATAGGAAATGACTAGCTATAGGATTAGGAACTTGGTAGAAAACCATAACCCTTCCCTTAGCTTTACCTAGGAACTTGCTTAAATATTCTAAATTGTGTTTAAGTGTAGCTTGGGATGACGGGAAGACCCTCTAGGTACGCTTTTATTTTGTTACAATTTACTTTATTGCAATTTATTTAATCGCATCGCACTTACTTTTCTTGCATGATAAACAACTGTTGCATGAAAACCCACACCTTTAGGATAGTCCCTAAAACTGAAACCAAAACTAAATTAAAAGTCATTGCAAGATAAAATTCACCGCCACGACATTTCAAAATATAAAACAACTCGAAATTTAATCACAAACGAACACAAAACTACAATTACAACTAAATTAAAACGTCTTGTTGGATGATCGGGAATACCTCGGATGATGTAACCTACGTGTTGCTAACGAGATTTCCCACGGTCTAAATGAAAGTGTGGAACTCATTCGAGTTGAGTTTAGCAAATTCATACGGACTAAGTGAATCAGATAAAAATAACGATGCCGGAAGGATGGAGCCAGTGAGATCTTAACCGGTGTTGTTATAATCGACTTTAAGATTTGTTTAATTAAAATATTAAAAAACACCTGGATTTTAAGATTTTCTCTAAACCAGAACACTTCTCTCATCTCCTAATTTATGACTTCTAAAACTAAACCCCTGCAACAACAAGGAGCTCGGAGCATGGTGGGCAGCATGACCATCGTCATCAGCAAAACTCGGATCTACCTCAGAAAAACTTTCTTAGAGTTAAATAACCAAACCATAGGACTTCGAGGTAGTTTTCCTAGTGCAACATAAATCCTCAACCTCTTCGTTAGGCATTTGCATGTAAATTAAGCCCTAACCGGTCTTAGGACTCTGAGGTAGTCGTTCGGTACGACATAAACCCTCATATCTTCAAGGTTATTTGTATGATTGTCTCATACGAATATAAGTCCAAATTAATTAAAATTGGCAAGATAAAAACATTAAATAAACATTAGGACTTTCCTAAATTCAAGCCAAACAATAGGATAGTCGGGAAATTACCGAAGTTCGCTTTGAATCTGTAATTTCTCCTACCTTTCTTCCTTTGAATTCTCAAAACAAAATGTTCCAAACTTGATCCATTCCCTATTGAAATTCCAAAATTCAATCCTTTTGAAAACTTAAACTTTGAAATTCTTGAGAGCGAAGTCGCGATTATTATCGAGAGTTTTCTTAGGTGATTCCCGTCACTTAAGATGTAATTAACTATAGGGGCTTGCCCTTATAGGGAATTTTAAGAACCCGAGTAATATAAACCCTGTTTAATGCTTTCATATTAAGCGGGGAACTTGTCGGCTTATAAAATTGGTTCGCGGACCAAACGGATGTCACAAATCTTTTAGTTTATTTAATCGAGCCCTATCATCAAGCAATATGTCTATTCTTCGGATAGATGCACGGTTTGTGATGCGGTGCTCGTTTATGTAAACTATTCGGGATGCGAGATCAGTTTGATTTCATATCTTAAGATTTTCAAACTTAAAATTATTTTCAAAATCAAATGCTACTTTCTAAATTATATATATATATATATATTTAAATTAAATTTAAAATTTAAAAATATGCCAACATCTATTCTTCGGGATAAATACACGATTTTGTGTTGCGGTGCTCGTTTATATAAACTATTTGGGATGTGAGATCGGTTTGATTTCATATCTTAAAATTTTCAAACCTAAAGTTATTTTCAAAATCAAATGCTTCTTTCTAAAACTGTATATATATATTTAAATTAAATTTAAAATTTAAAATTCGCCGACAATTTCTGTAGGCGATCTCTTTTCGAAATACAACACACAAACCTAAAAATATGCCGACAACTTCTGGCGACTCCGCTGGGGACTAGTTCCTCTCTCCATTTTGATCAGATGGTTTTGCTTTCATAAATCGGTAGTGAGTCCATATCCCTAATGGATCAAACTATCATTCTTTCCGTTGAAATACCACGTTCGTTTCTGTCTTGAATGGGTATAGTTAACTCCTTTTAGATTTTGGAGCTGCTGTTTAGACACCCCTAAACAGAGAGGTTCCGAAATTCTTTTGCCTCTTTCTAAGTTGGGGTGGACCCCAAATAGGTGTTAGCCAAGGAGCGGTCTTTTGAGTTGAGAAGTCTTACGAGACTTTCTCTTCCTTTCCAATTCAGAATCGGGTCATTTACCTTTCCTTTAACCTTCCTCCATTAATCATTTTGTTCGTAACAAACAAATCCTCTAATAAACAACCTTTTAATAAGAGAACTCTTTTAAATCGAAAATACATTAAGATAAACTAAAAAGTGTTCAGACTCTTTCCTTGTCGTCTTAAGTTTTGCGACAAAAGGAAGCATAATTCGGGAGCGACGTTCGGAATTTACCTACGAGAAAATGAGCGCACCAAAATTAATTTTCTCCTTCACCGATGGAATGGACTTCGCCGTCTATAAGGATGAATTGCCCGACAATGGAATCATTCGCTTTGGATAAGGATTCGACAATACAGATATTAAGTTCGCTGACGTCACCCTCTTCACACTAATGGATAAAGTATCAGAAACTGAGGAGCCCGTAATTGATTTTAACCTGAAATCGACTCAAGAGTTCCCTCCCCTGCAAAGGGTCCCAGCTGAAAGAAGTACCACTGTTTGTAGGAGGACTGTTGTCTCTACCCCAACCGGTCTAGTTATCTCTGCACCTACCCCGGCTCCTGCCAAATTGAAGGGGAGGGAAATCGAAGTCTGTGATGAGCCTGTCACTGTGGAGGGTACAGATTTTGCTACAGTACATTCTTTTTTTGAAATTGGGTCCAGTTCAAAGTTTACACCCTTAACTCGGACTCAAAGAAGAAATAGGAACAAAAAGATCGCTAGGATCGAGAAGGCTAAGGCTGCTGAAGTTGCTTTTCTGGAAGAGATTCTTGAGGAGGAGGAAGAACTACCTGAAATTTCACCGTTGTTGAGAGGAAGTAGGTTTCACCCTCTCTCTGCTGCATCAGATGAGGAAGATGTCCGGAGGATCGCCGCTGCATTACCCCGACCTGCATACTATAATGACTGTAAAAGAAAAAGGGTCAAGACTACGTCATTTACCCGGCTCCAAGCCGTAGTAGAGAAACTAGCTAAGAAGGAAGGATGCCCCGTATCAGAAATCTTAAGAAGAATGGGACGAGTGCCAGTCAAATCCAGCCTCAGACCACGAGTAAACCCCGTCACTACCCCGGAGAGGCCAAGGAAGAAAGTGTGAGCTAGTTCGCTTGTTGTCGTATCGGGACACCATATTAGGGAGGACACCACCTACCGACGCACAACCGACAGACCATCTGGTCCTAGGCCTTCTACTGCGAGAAGGATGGTGTGGTGACCTATTATTGCTGAACTGATACAAGCACAATGTTCTGGAAAGAAGAGTCTCGTCAGAAAGCTAGAACCTGAAGAAAGTGCTACTGCATTAAAAGAAACTCTTGAGAAAGAAGTCCAATAGTCATCGCATGACAACCGTGAAACCGTTTGGAAGAGGCCACTAGAGGATGTCATAGGCAAGCTAAGAACCGACATCCGACGGTTGGCAAAGGAAAGAGGAGAAAAATTAGAAACTAAAGTAGATTCATCAGAATTTATGGATGAAGAGTATGCCAAGATTAATATGGTCGAGACCCGAGCATCGGCAGATTCACAAGGCGCTCCGTCAGCTTCAGAAAGGGAAGAACTGGAAGTGATGAGAGAACAACTTCAAGAAAAGGATGATACAATTTCCCAAATGGCAAAAAGGATGGAAGAGATGGCTGCCGCTTTAGCCACTCTCCAGAGTCAACTGCAACCTTAAAAGAAACACCCCCAGAAATTATTCACATCGCTGACGGAGGAAAAGAGATCACATTTGTTAACGAAGATGAACAGCGGAAGAAAGATTCTGCACAAAGCATGATTCCCGAAAAGGATATCAAAAAATTGGTAGAACAGCAGGTGCGAGAAGTCTTAGCCCAGTCTAAGAGTGGAACATCTATTTAGACAGGTAGACCTTACCCTGAAGAATTTGATGCGGTCCAATACCCAAAAGGCTTTGTACCACCTCTATTCAAGACTTTTGATGGAACGAGAAACCCCCGACAGCATGTCGCACATTTTCATGCTAGTTGTTGCCATGCCGGTGGAAGTGATGCTTTACTCCTCTGTCAGTTCGTCAGCAGTTTGTCAGGGATTGCCTTCGACTGGTATGCAGAATTGCCAAATGGCTCAGTTAAGACCTTTTCAGAGTTAGAAAACCTCTTCGTTTAGCGGTTTGCCAGAGCTCGACACCACATCACTATCGGTGATTTAGTGGTGAAGCAACAAAAATCAAACGAAACTCTAGTGGATTACATACTTCAATGGAGAAACTTAAGCATTAAGTGTGAACCACAACTTCAGGAATAGCATGCGATCGGTATTTTGCTGAAAAGTATCCACGGCCCGATAGCACTTCTCCTTAAAGGATTTACAATCAAGACTTTCGAGAAGTTGCTTAGCAAGGCCGAGAGCTTACAGGAAGAAGCAAAATAGCTAAGTTTCATGGATAAGACCGATAAGCAGAAGCCTGTGAAAGCATTTGAAAAGAAATCTGGAATCATCGTGGCAGTCGATAAAGGCAAGCAACTTGTGCAGATACAGTCAGAGCGGCCACATCCCAGTTATCAACCACCGCAACAGACTTACCAACAACCACAACAGATTTATCAACAACCTCAACGGAACTACCAATAGCCTCGACCGAGCTATTAGTCGCCTCAACATTATGAGCAACCACCTCGGCCATCGTATACCCTGAAAGAATTTCTAAATAGGGAATATCCATTCAAAGCTGAAGCATTAGCGAAGATGTTCCGCAGTTTAATGAAGACAGCCGATTTTCAACTGCTAGAGCCCAAGGGGCCAGAAGAAGTCAACAAGAAAAAGCATTCAAACTACTGTCCATACCACATGATGCTAGGGCACAAGATAGAGGATTGCATCACTTTCAAGAGTTGGCTTGACGACAATCTCCGGAAAGGGAACATAACGATCCCGAAAGAATACATTAAGGAACTCCAAAAAGGAGGTTCCATTAATGTTATTTCAATGGATCCTATTGTTCCGATAGACCCTTACACGACTAATGATGGATGGAGTACCGTCTGGACAAAGTCTTCAAAGAAAATCTTGGGTCATATCCGAAACGCTTCGGTGTGCGGTCAACTCAAAGTTTGAAACCTACCGAGCCGGTGCTATCGCTTGCGAATGATGAACTGCCTCAGAAGGAGGAGAAGATCGTAGAAGAAAAGAAAAGCGAGGCTCCGAAGGGTAGGCCGGGGGCGCTTATCCTAGGATGGTTGTTTCGATTCGGGGAGAAATCCCTCCGACCTCGACTCTCTATGATTATTTGCTCTCCCGGTGGGATCTTATAATGATAAGAGTTTTGGTGTTGGCTACGTTTTGACTGTTTCTAACAATTACGTAACTAACGACAACCGACCTAATCCAGATCTCGATTCCAATACGATAAACGATTCTCAAATCATACTGAACCTCGATGACCACAATGAAGGAGAAGACGTTCACAAGGATGGATACGAAAGCTCGACAAGCAACGAGTCCATTTGTGAATTCCGAGGAGCTCCAATCACAATAGAATTAGAGCCGTTAGATTCTGAGACAACTCTAGAAGAACCAGTAGTTTCGATTCAAGAGGAGACACCGGTAAATTTACCACCAGATTCAGAACAAGTAACCGAAGTCTACCTAAGAAGCGGAAAAGTTCTACCACGAGAATGGGTTCGAAAGGATAAAGGAAAGCATGTGGTTGCTCGGGAAGAGCCAACCCCAGACGGAAGAATTGCCGTTCGGGAAGAAACCGAGGAACATAGTAATAAGGTGGATTATAACGTGCTAGCCCATCTTAGGAAGTTACCAGCCAAATTGAGCATCTATGACGCTCTGATTCTGTCAAAGGAGATTAGGGAAACTCTGAACAAGGCTTTACTTGATCCAGAATTTTACTTAGCCCAAATGGCCGGTAATTCCTTCGACGAGGTTTGCTCGTTAAAAGAACAGCGAGGTGTTACCTTCACGGACAATGATCTACTACTGGGAACAGCGGATCACAACCGACCATTGTACATTTCAGTCACTATTGGAAAGATCACGCTCTCCATTGTGTTGGTTGATCCGGGAGCAACAATCAACATAATGAGCCTTCGATTGTTAGCATATTTGGAAATTGACACTCGCGACCTTGAAGCAGATGAGATGTTACTAAGAGGCTTCAATCAAAAAGGAGAAAGAGCCCTTGGATCGATAACACAATTAATGAAGACCAGTGAATTAGCAAAGAAAATCATAAAATTCCATATAATTGATTCCGAGACATCGTTCAACGCTCTATTGGATCGGCCGTGGATCCATGAGAACCGGATGATACCGTCGTCTCTGCACCAGTGCATAAAATATTATGAAGGAGGAGAACAGTGTATCAAAGGTCACCTGCAACCGTTCTCTGTACATGAAATTGGAATTCATGAAGATGCAACTTACTACGCACCTCCTAAGAAAATAATCTTCTCTAGAAAAACCGTACCAAATGAAGCAAAAGAAGTTCGAGACGATGAAGAACCTAAAATTCTAGTCCAACAGTTACTCACCACTCCCTTAAGACGAGATGGTGAAGGTTTCTTCGGAACTCTCACCCGAGGTCGAGGCCGGGGACGAGGTCCAGGAAGAGACGTTGGAAAAGTTGGACAGAAGAAACCGGTCATCGAAGTTGATTGGGAGAACAGTTCCGAAGAAGAAGAAATCAAGAAAGAAGCAGCGACAATAAGTCAAAGGAAACCATAGTTCAAAATCTCTCTCGAAGATGAAAAGAATGAAGAATACAAATCAATGTACGAGAAGATTAACCAATATGTACATACTATGACCCCGACCCCGATCCATTCTAATAAGGTCGAGGGTATGGTGGTCAAGGAGGTACTTGGTGGCGGTGTTAAACCAATCAAATTCTACCGTGGTGCTTCTTCTTCCAAAACTGAAAATGATGTACAATTTGAAGATGTTACTTCTTCCGAATTAATGGAACTACCTTTTGAGTGGTATTCTCCCTGTGTTCAAAATTTAATTAAACGTGGTGTCTTACCTCGAGGATGGACAAAAATTCAATCACAACACTTTGAAAAATTATGGAATAACGCCAGTCGGCCTCCCGATTCAAAACATGGTCTCGGATTCGGCACAGTAGGATCCGTTGATGACACGGGATTTTGCTTGGTTGTCACTTGTGAGCCTAATGAAGTCTACTTAGAAGCCTCAGATGATCTCAAAGATCTACAAATCGGAGATGCTCCACTAGAATTTGAAGAAGAAATTAAGTCTACAATAGACGAGTTAATGGAAGTTAACTTAGGTACCGGCAAAGAGCCTAGGCCGACCTTTGTTAGCTCCTTACTCAATAAAGAAGACTCCGAAAACATGATTAAGCTACTAATGGAATTTAAAGACTGTTTTGCTTGGAGTTACAATGAAATGCCGGGATTAGCTCCAGAAGTTGCAGTTCACAAACTAGGAGTGGATCACACTGTCGTTCCAGTCAGGCAAGCTCCTAGAAGAGTGCGTCTAAAGATTGAACAACAAGTTATAGCTGAAGTTAAGAAGCTAATAGACGCTAAATTTGTCCATGAAGAACAATATCCAACTTGGTTAGCCAATGTGGTACCAGTCAGAAAGAAGAACAGACAGATCAGAATCTGCATGGATTTCAAAGATTTGAACAAGGCATGTCCAAAGGATGAATTTCCTCTACCAATTCCAGAACTGATGATCAACATCGCTTGGACACATGAAATCTTCTCTTTCATGGATGGATCATCAGGATACAACCGGATAAAGATGACACCAGAAGATGAAAAGCTCACAGCCTTCAGAACGCCAATCGGAGTATACTGCTACACAGTGATGCCTTTCGGATTGAAGAATGCAGGAGCAACTTACCAAAGAGCAATGACGAGGATTTTTGATGATCTCATTCACAACCAAGTCGAATGCTACGTGGATGATGTGGTCATCAAAAGCAAACTGAAAGAAGACCACCTGTATGATTTGAGAATTGTTTTTGAGCGATTAAGACAATATAACCTTAAGATGAATCCCTTGAAATGCGCCTTTGGCGTCACCTCTGGAAAATTCTTAGGATTTGTTATCCGACATCTTGGAATTGAAATCAATCCGGAAAAGATTAAATCTATCTTAGAAATGCCACCTCCCAAAACCTTGAAACAACTACGATCCTTTCAAGGAAAATTGACATATCTTCGACGCTTTATCTCGAATTTGTCAGGTAGGTGTCAGCCCTTCTCGGCATTGGTTAAAAAGGACGCCAAATTCATTTGGGAAGAGAAATGCCAGCGGGCCTTCGAGGACATTAAGAAGTATTTAATGACACCTCCTGTTTTAGCAGCCCCAGTCTCGGGTAGACCATTGATACTTTATACCGCGGCTTTAGACGACTCTCTCGGAGTCCTGCTAGCCCAGGTCAATGACGAGGGAAAAGAAAATGCTCTCTACTACTTAAGTCATAGTTTAATTCCGATGAAAGTAAAGTATCCCTTGATTGGGAAGCATTGTTTGGCCCTGATCTTCGCCGCTCAAAAACTCAGACATTACATGCTTTCTCATAAGTCAATCTTATTTCAAAGTTTAATCCGTTGCAATATTTGATGACCTGACCGACGCTTTCCAGCAGACATGCCAGGTGGTCGATGATACTATTGTAATTCGATATAACTTTCGTTCCTCTTCAGTGCCGTAAAGGGACAAGTCCTAGCAGACTTCCTCGCAGCGCACCCTTTACCGGCAGAGTCACCTCTCAACGACGACTTACCTGACGAGCAGATAATGAGCCTAGAAGACCCCAACGATCAGCGTTGGGAGCTGTACTTCGATGGAGCATCCTCAACACAAAAAGATAAAGAATCACAAACGATAGTGCCGGGTAAGGAAGGAATCAGACTTATATTTATAACACCGGAACGGGGAATGTTAAGATACTCCTACCATCTAACAGAACCATGTACGAACAACGAGGCCAAATACAAAGCTCTTATAACTGGATACAAATTAACCATTCAAATGGGGATAACAAACATCAACATCTACGGGGATTCACAGTTGATCATTTAACAGATCACCGGACAGTACAGAATTCTGAAGCCGAGACTCGAGCAGTACTTTCAGTATGCCATGAAGTTGTTGGAACAGATTCCAAATGTAACGATCTACAAGATTCCTAGAAGAGAAAATGCTCTCGCAGATGTGTTAGCCCGCCTCGCAAAGGAATTTTCCTGCTTGCAGGATGAATTAGTTGAAATGTCAGTTCAGGGACATTAGGTTCTATCACAGCTCGACATGGATACAATACACAAGTCAGAAAAAGAAGAAGAATCATTTGCGGCAATAACAGAAAATGCAAAAGACTAGCGTCAACCACTCATAGACTATCTGCAATTAGGAAACCTACCGGACGATAAGTCATTAGCTCATCAGATCAAGAAAAGAACTCTGTCTTACGCATTAATAAACAATACATTACACCAAAGGTATTTCGATAAGAAGTGGCTAAGGTGCCTGAGCGAGTCCGAGGCTCATGAAATCATTGAAGAAGTGCACTCAGGGCTTTGTGGCGCTCATCAGTAAGGTCCAAAGATAAAGATGAAGATTAAGAGACTGGGGTACTACTGGCCCTCGATGATGATCGACTGCATGAAAGTTGTAAAGTGTTGTCACCAGTGCCAAGTGCATGGAGTGGTTCTACATCAACCTCCAAATGTGCTACATCCGACAATTGCATCGTGGCCGTTTGAATGTTGGGGCACAAATATTGTGGGCCTGATAGAACCGCCATCTTCAAGAGGACATCGCTTCATTCTTGCAGCTACAGATTACTTTTCTAAGTGGGCAGAAGCAGTACCGCTCAGAGAAGTGAAAGCACATCACGTGCTAAAGTTCTTCAAGAATTAAGTCGTTTACCGTTTTGGGGTACCGCGCAGAATTATCTCAGATAACAGGTCTGCATTCAAAAGCACGAAGATCAACGATTTTGTCAGAAGACACGGGATCGACGAGCGCTATTCAACGATCTACTACCCAAGAGTGAATGGCTTGGCCGAAGCTTTTAATAAAACTCTCGTCCAAATCCTAAAGAAAACTTTGGACGAAAACAAAAGAAATTGGCATGAGAAGTTGTTAGAAGCCTTATGGGCCTACAGAACAACTTTCAGAACTCCTACTCAGTCTACACCTTACGATCTAGTGTACGGGTCCAAAGCCGTCTTACCCTTAGAGGTACAGCTTCCCTCACTCAGAAAGCAGTTGCAAATAAAATCACTACAGAAGAGAATGCCAAATTACGACTAGAAGAATTGGAAAGCTTGGAAGGAAAACGACTTTCAGCGCAACAAAATTTGGAACTGTATCAAGCCAAGATGATCCAGGCCCATGATAAACTGGTCCGCCCAAGGACATTCAAAGTCGGTGACTTAGTTCTAGTCCTTAAGAGACCTATTCTTGCACACCGCAAGATAGGAGGTAAATTTGAACCGACTTGGGAAGGGCTATTCGTGATCGAGATAGTCTACTCAGGAGGTTCCTTCCAACTGGTGAATTGCCTCGAAGAACGATCTATGCTTCCAATTAATGAATGATATTTAAATAAGTATTACGCAACCTGATGTTTCGAAGGATGGACTTTAAAAGTGGAGTCTCATTCCTAGAAACACGGGCATAATAATCACTTGTAACTGGGTCCGAACCCAAAAACATAAAAATGGATGATAAAAATCATTAACAAAAAAAGTGTTAAAAGAAAACATGTTAAATCATAATAATGAAATTTTGATTCCTTCCTTTTAAATCAATTCATTCCTGATCTTTCTTCATCTCTTCCTACTTCCTTTAAAATTTAAAGAAGTAAATAAAATTTTTCATTAATAAATGTTTTCTTATTGTTCTTGTTCTTAGTACAGCCCCTGATCCTTTCCTTATTTTTCGCAGGGAAATGTCGAACAGGTGGCTAGTTCTAACCTTTAAGAATGGCGTGAGTCTGACACTCGATGAAAAGAGGATGAAGGATGGGGCCGTGATTGAGATTGATTCTGATTTCACACCGGCCGGGCTACAGTACTAAGAAACTGATTGGACCCCGATTGACCGGGAAGAATTCCACAGCGAGACAGTAATGAAATTGGGTGGCCCAAGCAACAGTTCACCAGCAAGAAAAGAAAAGCAAATGCCGCTCAAGCAATGGGAGAGGATAAGAAAGTTAAGTCCGTGGTTGCTACAACAGAGGGCAGGCTTGTCAGCGCCATGCCAACAGAAATTCAAAAAATAAGGAGAGCTACTCTCACTCCTACTCAGCGAAGAAATAAGAACCATCACATTCGCAAGATGCTAACCAAGCTAGCAGCGGACCAAAATGAAGAGACAGTTGCTACCGTCAATACAAATACTTCAAAAAAATCGGTTCGTCAGGAACCAGAAAAGAGAAACTCAACTCCAAGAACAGCAGAAAGGATGAAAGAAATGCTAAGAAGAACAGAAATAGAATCAGTGCCACGACGCCAGATAGATGCACAAATTTTGAAGAGTCTTGTTGCGAAAGCAACCACGGAAGATGTCCCGACAGAGACGATTCTCGAGGAGCCAAGACATGCGGGACAATGTGCTGGGGTTGAACCATACATTCCCCAGTACGTCACCAGGCCTCGTCGATTGTAGATAATTCCAGAATACGAGCTGGAAAGGATGTAGAATGTTGAGAAGAAAACCTTTGAATACTTCGAAAGAATCCGATGCAAAAGGATTAATATCTTGGAAGGCCTCGAGCTGCATACAGATGTGTTCTCAGATTATGAACAACAACAAATTGTAGACTGCATCGTTGAACTTCAGAAAATGGGTCGACCTGGCCGCCTAATGGAAAAGACATATTCAGAACCCCGAAGATGGATGCCAGGAAAAAGAAGAGTTACGATCAAATGCGGGTGTTGCTACAACTTCGCGGTAGACAGAAAAGGAAATCCACCAGGGATACTCCATTTCAGTGAGGTGGATCCGATGCCAAAAATTATGAAGAGAATGGTAAAGAGGATGGTGACATGGAGGCTATTGCTCGCAGACTGCATACCCAACAGCTGCATCATTAATATCTACAAGGAGGGCGACTGCATACCTCCACACATAGACCACCATGACTTCGTCAGACCTTTCTGCACAGTGTATTTCGTGAACCAGTGTAATATCATGTTCGGATCAGACCTCCGGATTGCAGGCCCTGGAGAATTCCGAGGGCCGGTGGAGATACCACTACCGGTAGGTTCCGTCTTGGTGTTAAAAGGAAATGGAGCAGACATAGCAAAACATTGCATTCCAGGAGTGCCTGTTGAGTGGATCTCCGTCACTTTCAAGAGGATGGATGACAGAAAAATGCCTTTCCACTTTCAGCCAGATCCAGAGTTAGAGAGCCTTCGGTCCTACGAGCTATGAGCTACATGGGAGATAGCACACCTCCAATGCACATCCAAATGGCATTTCCTACCAAGGGTGGCTTGGAAGGTGATATTATTGTCCATGTATCTTACTATTCAGACATGGATTTTGACAGATGCTTTTGGAAGAAATTTGCAAGAATCTTACACAATCCGTTTTGGATTTATGTGGATTGTATGAGATGTTGAATTTTCAAGGAAAATATCATCATGTTTTGGATCGAGCTATATGATGTATTTTTAACAAATTGAAATGGAAATGACTATGTCGTGTTTTGCCTTCATCTCTTTTGTGCAAATTGACTGGGAAACTCCATTAAGTTAAATGAACTTCGAACAAATAATGAAGGAAAAATAGAAAATAAATGAGAATTTTTTTTAGAAAAAAAATCTTAACGTCAAAATAAACTCCAAATTGACACGAACTCTAAATAAACAACAAAAATGAAATTTAATCACCAAACAAATGAAACAATCCTAAATCTCGAATTGAATTTCGATCTGAATTCATCGATTCGAATCTTGCAATTCTTCTTTTAATTGAGATCCATTTGAAGCTCCTCTAAATCCTCTTTTGAGTTGATTCTTCCCTATAGAAGACTTCAACTTCAGTTTCAAACTTCAAAACTCCAAATCTGAATTCCCCAGCCTCACGCTATTCTCAAACTTTTTCGACTCTCTGAGATTTCTTCACTCTTTTGAGAAGGTCGACTGAGTCTACTGACACAGAACCACAAAATTTTTGAGTTAGTTCTGATGGCATGGATTCATATCCTTCGCCAAACAATCAAAACTTTAATCAACTCTCCTGGGATGTGAAACACTTTCATGTCTCATTCCAATCTTTCACTAAACTGAAATTTCCACAAAATCTTCAAAACCAAATCAAATACAAACTTTTGGGATTAGCACCTAAATTCCAATTCCCATCCTTTCGAGACTGGTACCAAATTCAAGTTCTCTCCTTTAAAGGTCGGTACCAAATTCCGACTCTCTTTCTGAGATTGATACTAAATTTCAATTCACTCTTTCGAGACTGGTACCAAATTCCAGTTCTCTCCTTTCGAGGTCGGTACCAAATTTCGACTCTCTTTTCGAGATTGATACCAAATTTCAATTATCTCTTTCGAGACTGGTACCAAATTCCAGTTCTCTCCTTTTGAGGTCGGTACCAAATTCCGACTCTCTTTCCGAGATTGATACTAAATTTCAATTCTCTCTTTCGAGACTGGTACCAAATTCCAGTTCTCTCCTTTCGAGGTCGGTACCAAATTTCGACTCTCTCTCCGAGATTGATACCAAATTTCAATTCTCTCCTTCGAGACTGGTACCAAATTTCATTTCTCTCATTTCGAGGTTGGTACCAAATTCTGACTCTCTTTCAAAATTGATACCAAATTTCAATTCTCTCTTTTGAGACTGGTACCAAATTCCAGTTCTCTCTTTTTGAGGTTGGTACCAAATTTCGACTCTCTTTCTGAGATCAGTACCTAAATTCTGATTCTCGTCCTAAATTATGATCTTCTCCTCGAGGCTGGTACCTAAATTCCAATTCTCTTTACAATCTCGAGGTTGGAACCTAGGTTCCAATTCTCATTTCAAATCTGAAATCTCTGTGAAATTCACCTTGAAATCTAAATCTCAAATTAAATTTAAATCAAAACTCACATCAAATCAAAATTCAAACTCAGAATTGAAACGTAAAATAAAAATGAAACCAATCTAAAATCCAATCTCTTGAAATTTTGTGATTTGAAATTCACCTTCTTCTTCCCCAGCGAGAGTTCTGGAAACTTCATTCTTGAAGGTTTACCTGATACTCCCCAGCGGGAATTTTCTACGCTTTGTTCTGAGTTTGTCACTTAGACATCTGTGTTGGTTTTATTGATCTCTTCAGTCAACGCCAATACGCGCAGTGTGCCTGGTTAGCACACCACACCTATTTGGATCCATTTGTTGACCTCATTTTTGATGATGTCTTTTGTCTTCTCTCTCCTTAGTACTTAGGATCTACCTATAGGGCTTCTCCTTAACTATCTTAGAGGACTAGAAATGAGACCCATCACTTAGAAATTCAAACACTTCTTGGCTCCCTTTAAACCCCACAAGTTTGATTGTAAACCCCTAAGCCACTTGGAGGGTTAAGATCAAATGTGGAGGTTTAAAGGATGAGTTTCCTATAGGACTCTTTGGCCTTAGGATTACCCTGGATGGCCTGGTTTGGTGAGGGTTGACTTGCTCACACCACACTCTCACACACATTCAAAAACCCTAAAAAAACTACACCTATAACCAATTTGACTTCCCAACTCATGTAGGTAATTCATATGGACGGTCCTCAACCCCTAAGCCCCTGGTTAAGAGGGTTAGGATCAACATATTGAGTGCCTAAGATGAGTCATCTCATGGCTTTTGTGAGCTTAATATGGCTTCATGGCTCAATCAAATGGTTTCATTTCACTCACACTTGATCAACCTTCATTTTCCCAAAATTTCAATTTTTGACCTCCTGGGCCCTAAACCCACCAAGCCTACAAAATACCCTTGAAATTGCCCAAAATTTGCAAAATTGCCTAAATTACCCAAAATTCCTCAAAATCAATCCTAAACACTTCCCCCACTCAAATTGATCATCCATGGCCAAATATACGAAAATTTCCAAAAATACCCTCCAAATACCCTTTTAACCCAAAAATTCAGAAAATTCCCAAAAAATTCCAAAAAATCCCAAATATTTCTAATTTCATTTTGTTCAACTACACCATAAGCCAATTTTGTCAATTTAGCCCACGTTTACCAAAACCCCAAATTTGACCTATTTTTAACCTAAATGGACCCAATGTCCAACCAAACCAATCCAATTAACCTCAATTTGGATCCAATTCAATTCTAAACTCCAATTTAATATCCCCAATACCAATTTAGACTAAACCCAAACACAATTTCATCAACATGTGGATCCAATTTCAATTTGAAGCTTGAAAACCAATTTTGGCCTATGACCTAAACTTAGCCCAAACCAACCCAACTTAACTCCAATTAACCCCAAATATTTTCCTAAACCTTCCTAACATCCCCACAAACAAAAAAATAACATGATTTGCCCCAAATTTGAAACCAAACTCTATGCAAACCTAACCCAAACAAAAAATCCTTAATTTGGCCTAAATCCATCATGAACCCAAATGAGCCCAAAACCCAAAATCAAAGCCCAACCAATGTTGAAAACTATTTTTCACACCCCCATAAATATTTTTCAACATTTATTTTACATCAAACCCAACATTAACCCAACGTTAGCCCAAGTTAGCCCAATTAGACCCATTTTAACCCCATTACTAAAAAGCCCAAATTGAACCCATTTCAAATCCAAATGGCATCAAATCTCTTCCAAAATTCTCATGACACATTCCTAAACCAATCCCAACATTTGTTTGACACAACCCCTCACCAATTTTCATCCATCAATTTATTTCAAAACCTAAAAGCCCACTTCCTTAAACCATTTTAAAAGCCCATCCAAAATGATTTCAAAAAGCCCAAAATTGGCTCTAAAGCCCACATGAAAATTTCTCCTCATCATACCTTTAATTGATATCATCCCTAAGTTCTAAATCAATAATAAAATCATTCCAAATCAAGCTTCTTTGAAATTTCCACCAAAATGCCAATATTCCTAAAACTCTCTTCCATGAAATTGACCAAGCCATTTCCTAAGCCATGAGCAAGCCTTGGAGCCATGCACAAGCCACATGAAAGCCATGAGAATCTTAGGATTGTCAACCCCCATAAATGGAAAAAGGAGGAGAGCCTTTAAGCACCCCTTAAAAGTCATTAACCATTCCAATGTCTCCCTTAATCCATGCTTAAGCCTAATTGTACTTGGATTGTGACTTGACCCCACTAATCAAGCTGATCCAAATGGCTTTCTCTTCAGCCAAAACCAGCCTTGGGGAGGTGCACCTAGCCTAATCCATGCCTTGAACCAAATCAAGTCTAAAATAGCCCCTTCCCCCTACCATTTAAATCAAACCCTTTACACATGTCCAAGGCCAATTGATTGCACCAAACACTAGCCCTTACCACACTGAGTCAGATGGTGACCTGACCCTGGCCGATCAGCCACCACAGTTGCCGGAAACCACCAGGTTGAGAGGCTTAATTTGATTCAAAAATTCAAATTGAAGTTGCTGAGTTGTCCCAACTCAATTGAACTACATGGCTGTTCATCCGTTTGCCCTGAGCGGACTCGATCCCGACCTCCGATTGCCCACAGGAAGCCCTCCGACCACCTCTATTTAAACACCACCACCTCTTAGCCAAAAGGGTGCTGAACCAAACCCTACCAAAACTGCGCCAAAATCACTCCGCGACCCTTCTCCAAACACGAGCACTTGATCCCCAGCCGAAATCCGGCCACTAATTCCCTCTCGGGCCGAGCTCAATTTCTCAGCTCAAAATCCACTAAAAAAATAGGACACTTCACCACAGTGAGCCAATCCTCAAATAGATTGACCCTACACCTTCACCAGATCAAGAGAAGAAGTTTCCCAGCAAAAGCCCCCTCTCAAGGCCAGCCGTTCCTCCTATCGGTCAAGCTTTGAAATCAAGCTTGGTGGAAGCCTGGTCTATACAATTCACCAGGGCTAGAGGCATCATCCCTAGGCTCCTCCAGCTCCAACGAACGTGCCAAGCCCCTCTGATTGAAGCTTCACTTCTCAGAGCCAAGGTATGTAACTCCTCCTTCCCAAGAGCTTACAGTTATTCTCCATTTCGTTTGAGTTAATTTCATTGCATGTTATCCATATGGATGTGTACATCTAGGCTAGACAAACATGTAGGAGAAAACCTCTTGCGATTTGGTTAACTATAGCTCGAGATCCTAAGGTTTTAGTGTGGACGGCTCTCGGGACACACCAGTCATAGACGATGACCAGGAACCGTCAGATCGCACGTGTATCGAGTGGACAATCCAGATCAAGCCGGACGAGGAGATGGAATGAGACCGCGGGACGCGTAGCTGCTGACTCAGGTGACGGCGTCGAATAGAAGCGCGCCGCGTGGCCTTTCGGAGCTGCCGAGGTTGACGCGGCGCTGACTGGGTTAAGTAGATAAATAGGATTTTTCTATTTATATAAATGCCTGAAACTTTAAAAAAACATATCTTTGCATAGAAAAATCACAAAAATAAAATAAAAATACCCTCTTGCTCAGTGAACAGAGAAGAACAATGTGGAAAAAGAACTAAGTTATTTTGATGAGTATTTTATTTTTAATTAATTATTTATTGATTTCAGTATCTTAATTCTCCATGCATTTATACAATTCACCATGGCATTAGACCATAGGGTTTTTGTAGCCTCTATTCTTGAGAACATTCCTTGAATTTTTCATAGTTAGAGGCCATCTGTATGGCAAGTTATTGATTTTTCAAGTTTAAGTGTCTGTTTTGGCATTTTAATTCCAGTAATTAGCATGTTACTCAGAAAATTCTAGGAAACTTTAGGGAGGTATCTTATGACTAGAGGGCCTTAGGAAAATTTTGGTTTGGTTTAATTGCTCAAGAATAACCCTAATTAGTCCAAACACTCAAAATTGAATTTTAAGTAATTATGATTAACCACACACCAAAAATACTTGAAAACAATTCTCTACTGATCTTTAGGGTTAGAGGAGTCTCACATAAAAATTTGAAATCAATTAGAAATGATTTAACCCACTAAATGGATTAATTAAGTCACATAACCAAAATTAAACTTTAAAAATTCACAACTCCAAAAATACATTTCAAAAATTCACCAAATTAATTTTGCGACTTCTCTGGCATCAGAGGAGTCTATGAAAATTAAAATTTGAATTTTTCAAAAATCTTCATTTTTCACCATATTTTAATATTTTAATAATTAAAAAATAAAAAAAATCACAAAAATATTAAAAATCATACAAATGTCACATTTTGCCTCCTAATCACTTAGAAACAAACCAAATATTTTTCCCAAGTCTCTAGGTTAAAAATTGAATTTTAAAGGCTGAAAATAATGTTTAATATTAAAAAATGGATTTTCCAACCTTTTCACCAAATTAATTCTAATAAATCAAAGAAAAATAAAAAAAATATAAAATTTTCTTCTCTAAACTCCTTGAGGTCAGAGAGATTTAAGAAAAATATAAAATTCTTTAATTTTATTTTATAATTAATTAATATCCCAAAACTCAAAATAATTATAATAAATAAAATATAAATAAAAAAATCACCAAAATTGGTCTAAATGGTCCTCTGGTTAGTAGGAACATCCCATAATTTTCCTAAGAACAGAAACCTTATCTTGGTCACATTGTTAAATTTTTATTGAAAACCCATTTTTTTCATAAAAATAAATATATAAAATAAATTAAATTCAGAAAAATCACATATTCTCCTCTAATGTCTTAATTGACATATGAGTGACGTGACATAAAAATTTTAAGTTCATTTGAGCTTAATTTGATGAGTTATGAAATGAATATGCTTAAAAGGACATAAAGGTAATTAAAGAATTTTAACCCTAATTAATATTTAGGTTTAATCAAGGGGAGGGTAAAATACCTGATTTTAAAATTTTCATTAGATGATTGAAACCCAGGGAATTAAGGGGTAGAAACTCATTAATCATCTTGAAAATATTTAAAGTAAATTTTAATTAATTAAACAATTTGAATTTTGGAAGAATAAGTTAAAATTTGGATTATTAAGATTAGGGATATGATTTAAGAAGATATCAATTCTTTAATTTAAAACCCCTAAATGAATCACTTTAATAATATTCAACTCTTAATCAAACTCAAAAATGATAATTGAAATTAATAATTAAATAATTAAAAGAAAAATAAACCTTAATTAAATTAAAAGCTTAAAATATTAAGTGATTTGATAATCAAATTAAAATAAATTTAAAACATTAAAATTAATTTGAAATCACTTAAAAAATAAATCTAAAACAAATTTGAAACATTAAAGAAAATTAACCTTAAGAAAATTTATAATTAAAAACATAAAAAATTAAACCAATTAAAATTGACTTAAAGTGTTACAATTAAGTCAAATTAAATTTAAATCATTAAAAGTTTAGTTAAATTGAATAATCTAAACACCTCTTTCAATTCAAACAATTTAAAACACTTAAGAGAAAATCAACTTGAATTCTGAAACTAAATTGAATCATCCTAAATCATCAATTCAACTTTAATCAAAGAGGTTAAAGTCTTTAACAAACTGATTTCCCCCCTAAAGGCTTTCATTATTATAACTCTTAAGTAAAGCATTAAGTGAAATGTCACTTTACTCATAGGATAATCAAACATCCTAATTCACTGAGCAAGAAGCAAAACTCAACTAAATTTTTGGATGATCAATTCAACAGTACAATAAAATTCATTTGGACTCAAAATAATCTCAGAAGTATTGAAAAGATGTTTAGGACTCGTCCTAAGCACTTTCTCAATACGATGAGATGTTTTAGAAGAAAAACTGAAATTAATTGTTCTTTGATGAAGAAAATCAACCTTAACAAAACACAAGAACCTAGAAGTCATAAGAAATGACTAGCAATAGGATTAGGACTTTGGTAGACAACCAAAACCTTCTCTTAGCTTTACCTAGGTGTTTCTTGCAAATACATAAATGCTCTAACATGTGTTTTAAGTGTAGCTTGGAATGACGGGAAGACCCTCCAGGTACGCTTTTATTTTATTGCAATTTTTTTACTTACCTGCACTGTACTTTTCTTTTCTTGCATATTAAACAAGATTGACACCCGACATGAAAACTGAAACCTTTAGGATAGCCACAAAACTGAAACCCAAAGCTAAATTAAAAGGCACAACAAGATAAAATTCACCGCCACAACATTTAAAATATAAAACAACTCACAATTTAATCACAAACATAACAACAAAACTACAATTGCAACTAAATTAAAACGTCTCGTTGGATGATCATTAATACCTCGGATGATGTAACCTACGTGTTGCTAACGGAATTTTCCACGGTCTAAATGAAAGTGTGGAACTCATTCAGTTGATTTTAGAAAATTCATTTGGACTGAGTGAATCCGATAAAAATAACGGTGCCGGAATGATGGAACCGTGGGATCTTAACCAGTGTTGTTGTAATCAACTTTAAGATTTGTTTCAATTAAAACATTAAAACTATTTGGAATTTAAAAATTTTCTAAACCAAAACACTTCTCTCATCTCCTGATTTTCACTTTCTAAAACTAAACCTCTGACAAGACAAGAAGCTTGGAGCATAGTGGGCAGCACGGTCATCGTCGTCAGCAAAACTGGAACCTACATCAGCAAAACCCTTCTTTAGCATTAAATAACCAAGCCATAGGATTTCGAGGTAGTTTGCCTAATGCAACATAAATCCTCAAAGTTTTGTTAGGCATTTTCATAATCATATTATGCAAATTAATCCATAACCAGTCTTAGGACTCTGAGGTAGTTGTTTGGTACGACATAAACCCTCACATCTTCAAGGCTATTTATATGATCATGTCTTATAAGTACAAGTCCTAATTAACTAAAATTGGCTGGATTACAACATTAAATAAACTCTTAAATTGAAGCCAAGCCATAGGATAGTTGGGAAGTCAGTGAAGTCTACTTCGGGTCCGTGACATCCCCTACTTCTCTTCCTTTGGATTCTTAAAATAAACTGTTCCAAATTTGAGCTAATCCCTTTTGAAATTCCAAAATTCAATCCTTTGAAACCTCAAACTTTGAAATTCTTGAGAGCAAAACCACTGATCATTATCGAGAGTTTTCTTAAATGATTCCCATCATTTAAGATGTAATTAACTATAGGGGTTTGCCCTTATAGGGAACTTTAAGAACCCAAGTAATATAAACCCTGCTTAATTCATTTATATTAAGCAGAAGAACTTGTCGGCTTATAAAATTGGTTCGCATACCAAACAGATGTCACAAATCTTCTAGTTTATTTAATCGAGCCCCATCATCATGCAGTGTGTCTATTCTTCGGGATAGATACACGGTTTTGTGATGCGGTGCTCGTTTATATAAACTATTTGGGATGTGAGATCGGTTTGATTTCATATCTTAAAATTTTCAAACCTAAAGTTATTTTCAAAATCAAATGCTTCTTTCTAAAACTATATATATATTTAAATTAAATTTAAAATTTAAAATTCGCCAACAATTTCTGTAGGCTATCCCTTTTCAAAATACAACACTCAAACCTAAAAATATGCCGACAAGGGGTACTACGCAAGTATACGTATCATTTCAAGTAATATAGAGTTTTCTTTCTAAAACCCCAGATATCAATCCCATGGGAAGCAATGTAAATCATTAATACAAAAATTTAAAGTCTACTTAAAAACTAATCAACTAAAAATGCAAGTGACTCAAGTAGAGTTTGCAAGTAAGTAAGTAATTTAAATGCTTTAACACAATAAACAATAATTCTTTGCCCATACGAAATATTTTATGAATAGTAGACATCTAATTTAGCATGAGAACTTTGAAAATGTGGTATTATGAAAAATAGGAGCATAAATATTCTTTAACTCTTTTTGCAAGCAGCAAAGAACGTTGGCTAGTTTTAAAGATTGGTTCAGAATGTCTTGTTAGTAGTAAGGACTAATTCTTAGCTGTCACTTCTAGATTATCCCAGGGTGCCTATGGTCGGACCTATTAGTGACCCGTCACCTTTCTTTTAAACCAAATTGATAGAATTTAGCCTGTCACTCTAAAAACATAATCAATTTTACGCCCATCAAAGATTATCTCCCTATCTATTTGCACCTCCCCCTTCAATGATTACAATCTACCTTTCCAAGAGAAATGTGATACATACAAGTTAAGAACTCTTAGCTCACGGTCAGATCTTAAGAATTCTCCACAGATTTTAACGATACAAGAGGCCAACTTGTAGGGTAAATGAAGATCAGGTAAAGTATTATCACAAATTATGGAAGAAGAAAAAGCAAAGTTCTCAAAATCAAATTAAATCTTTAACTAAATCATTTCATATTCGTAGGGAGAAATAGAAGAAGATTACTCAGAAAGCATCAAATTCACACAACAAATCATATTTATATAACCTAAATTCAAAGTACTATACTTAAGAACCAAGAAATAAATACTTATCTGGAATGATATCCAAGCAATCCTTTGAAGTTTCTCTGACTCCAATTAACTTTTACAAGACTCCAACTCTAGCAATCACACTAAAATACTCTAAACTCTCACTAAAGTAAGAAAAATAAAGTGAAAGACTATCTAAGAACACTCCACACTCTTCTAAAATCTTTTACACAATGACCACTCACACCTTTCTCTATAGAATAATCTTATATTTATAGAGCTTCAAAAATGAACAGGAGTTGCTTAAGGCACCTCTTTAAAATTTGGCCATATTCATTGAATCTTCTAGAAAGTAATTGTGGCGCTTAGGCGCCAGATCCTAGGTACCAGATCTGCTCCTAGGTACCTGTTTTCTGCGCTAATGGACACGTCCC
Organism: Papilionanthe hookeriana x Papilionanthe teres; assembly: GCA_022702705.1. Taxonomy (NCBI): domain Eukaryota; kingdom Viridiplantae; phylum Streptophyta; class Magnoliopsida; order Asparagales; family Orchidaceae; genus Papilionanthe; species Papilionanthe hookeriana x Papilionanthe teres. Next base: position 46,532,233 of record CM040430.1, on the reverse strand, counting down.
TTCATATTTGAGTCGCACCGCTTCGTTGAAAAACTAATTCCCTGTGTCTATATTCATTGTATCTTGTTTATAACATGTGGGAATTTGTCTAGATACTTCTAGATTGCTTCTAAATCATCAATAACTGTCACAAACCTTCTAAGAATTCTCTAGATTCCACTGCTGTGTCTAGCGCCTAGGCACCAAAATAAACCTTTTTTTCATCTTTTCTTTACTAGGCTCACTTTTGCTCTTTTTTTTCCTTTTTTACTCTTTTTATTCATAAACTCATTTTGTTGTACCTGCAACAAAAAACATAAGAAATACCTTTTATTAAAGCATAATATTCTTAAAATATTAATTAAAAATGATATAAAATTTTAGGTAATTTTAAGGGGATCAATTCCCTTAAACTTAAACGTAGCTTGTCCTCAAGTAACTCTCTAAAAAATAATCTATGGAGAGAAATTTCTTTAAGACTTCTATAACTATTCGTTTTATAAATAGAATAATGAAAATTAAAAGATTTTGTTTAATAACTTAGGCTAAAACTAAAATATGTAAAATATTTAGTAATTAAGTGTTAAGAACTCTCTTCTTCTATCTACTTCAAAAAATAATTGCAATTTATCATATTAAGAGCATGTAGATAATTTACAAGAAAAAGATTTTCATGATAACTCTACTAGTAAGGATGCTTATACATGAAACTTAAGTAAAAAAAGTAATTAAGTCTCTTCCCATAAGATAATTCAAGTGAAGCCAATTTTTGATTAGGTATCTCCTCAAGCTTCTCCTTACACATTTTTCATTTTTGCCTTTTTTATTTTTCTTTTTGATTTTGCCTTTTATCTTTTTTTTTCTTTTTTTTATATATAAGGATTACTATATCTGGATAGTCTGTTAATGATTTTGAACTTCACTATCCTTAACTTATATTTAAAGACTTAACACATTTTCACTTAATGAATATGTGTTTAGCAAAAACATTTTTCAAAGAGTTTCAATTCTATCTTCTCAAGTAAACATCTAGATTCCTTAATACTTTCAAAAATAAAATTTCTTTAATTTAGATAGTTGAATCAAAATTCTTACACTCTTTCATTAAATAATTACAATTTTTAGAATTATCCTTTGTTATTAAAAAAATACTTATATAAGTTTATTATAATATTCATGAAAACAACAACATATTTATCTTAAATTAACTTTTCTTCTATTGGTTATGTTATTAATTTTGAAAATATTGCTTACTAAGGACAAGTAAAGTTTAAATTTAAATTCTTTTTCTTCCCCCAAACTTAGTTCTTTTAATAAGATTTAAACATTTTGCAATATGAAATTTTAAACTAAGCTGGAAGAAAAAAGGTATATCATTTAAGTATTTAAAACAGTAAAGTAATACAAGTATAAGCAGCAATATAAAAGAGTAGCAAAGTAAATAACATATGAAAACTAACACTCTTTTACAATGTTAAACAAATATGCTAAAAATAACAGGAGCATAAATAGGATAAAGTTCTAAGCATTCTAACAAAAGATATATAATAGAGTTACTACAGAGTTACATATACAACACACCAACACTGAAAAGTAAAAACACACATAACAAATACATAACTAAAGCAAAACAGAAATAAAATCTAATCATCCTTTGTATCTTCATCATCGTGGAAGGAATCATCTGGAACAAGATTTCTGGGATTTATCCAAGGGGTGAATTTAGGAAAAGTAGGAATTCTATATTCTTATCACCCTTCAAGAATTTCACAAGAGTATCATTACATTCTCCATCATAATCACTTTTCCTTTGTATATAATCAGATACATGATCGATTTTACTATCCAGATCGTCTGCTCTGCATTGCATCAAGGACATATCACTTTGATGCTTGAAGTACCTTTGACAAACAGTATTCCACACATCTGGTGGAGGCTCAGAAGTAGAAGTGGAAGGTCAGGGTGTAGAAATAGAAGGCATAGAAGAAGAAAATGCTTCAGAACCATGAATTTTTATCTTTCCATAAGCATCCACATGAGATTTTCCAATCGCCTTCAGTGGCTTAAGTATCTCTTAAGAATGAGAAAAAGTAATACCTGCATTCTTGCATATCGAGAAAAGGAGAGCTGGGAAGCCTAAACCAGAAATACCACTTCCTCTAGTTGAAGCACTGATTACATCATAAATAATGGCTCCCACATCGATTGGCTTCATTTTTTGAATCCAATAATTTAAAATAGCTTGTTCTTTCGTCACCTCACTCAGGTGATTTGATGGAAGAATGCGAGCAGAAATAAAGTAGTGCCAGGCTTTCGAAGTAGCATTAAGCATTGAAGAGGAGAAATTTACCCGCTTATTGTTTCTAATTTTCCAAGATCCTCTCCCATCATTCAAGTAAGCCAAAATCTCATCGAGATCTGCTTCAGACGGAGTAAAAATATTGTAGAAGTAGTATGTAGCAGGAGGTAGGCCATAAAACATGTTCGTCACTTCAGAAGTGAACTCAACTCTTATCCCCCTAACATAAACTTCATTGTCGACCGTTTCAGGAAACTTTTTCATAAAATTCCTACAGCACAGAAATAACGGCCACAACAAAGAAATAATAAAACTGCTTCCACTACCGAGCAGCAATAATATGTTCAATTGAGCCGCCGGGATGATAAAAATTTTGCTCTGCAATGAATTTACGAGCCGTTGCGAATTCGTTGTAGCGCACTTGAGCACTTGCACTAGCAAATTTCGTTTGGTTAAATTCGATTCGCTCCTTTCCTTTCTTTGATTTTGGTGCCATTCTGTAAATTTGTAAACAATTCCAAATAATTTATAAAATCATAAAATGACACAAAATCTAAGCTCAAAACACTAAATTAAGCTTAGATCCATGGATTGTTCTCTTAAAAATCAAAATTTTCTTCCAAATTTTTGGCACTATTCACATGTAGAGAAATCTATGGTGAAAAATCAAAATAACTATACCAAAATGTAGATCTAACCTCGAGAAGTTGAAATTTAAATTTTTTACGCTTCGAAACTTCACGAATCAAGCTCAAAATGGAGCCCTAGGACTGGTTTTCATGAGTTTAAAGGAAGAAGATGAAGCTTAGGCGCTTTAATGGCTATGGGGTCGGTTTTATGCCCCAAATTTTTTTTGAGGTGAACCGGCACTAAGGCGCTAGATCTGACGCCTAGGCGCCAAAATCACCAAAAATTCCGAAAAATTCCCAAATTTTCACATTTTGTAATTTAGGTGTTTCTAACATCTATAATCTTAAAATCACGTAATAAACTTCATCAAACATCTCCTAGAAATTAAAGAAAATATCCAAGTCCAAAAAAGATTCTAATTTAAGATAACATTCCAAACTCAACTTGATAACATTCCAAACTCAACTTTTACTTCAATTCATTTCAGATCTTCAAGATAAGGTTAAAAAAATACAGAAAATACAATTAAAAAATATTTAACAATCAAACAAATCACTACAACACTTAACAATTACAATCAATTTCTTCACATAATTCACCCTAATTTCACGGATTCACATCATAACCTTCATTAGTTCCACAAGATAGTTCACTACGAAGAAAGAATGGAAGAAAGGGACATGAGGAAATTCCAAGGCCATATTTTCATCATTTCAATTGTTCTTAGCATACATGATTACCTTTTAATCTTCAAAGGTTGCCAAATAATCAGATTGAACCTTCATTTACCATTCCATGTAGTCATATTGGTGATACATTTCATGCAATCTTCCTCCAATAAGAACTAATTCCTCTTCAATCTTCTCAAGAAGATTGATTAACTTCTCCAATGTCATGGCTAGGTAGCCAATAAAGTAAGTTTGTTAATCTTTGTACACAAACTTGGCTTTTCCCTCATTTTCAATGTTTAATCTCTCCATGGAAGCAATCAAAACTCTCTTCTCTCTCAAAAGTATTATTTCTGGTTGAAATTTTGATGGCTTAACGTTTGGGGACGAAGATGTGGTGGTTTATAGGGAAAGGAGTTGGTAAAAACTACTACGGTGCAGTTTTTCCATGACCCAGAACTGTGGCGCCTAGGCGCCAACTTTGGCGCTTAGGCGTCAGGATCTCAGGTGTCTGTCGCCTGGGCGCCAATTTTGGCACCTAAGAGTCAGAATTCTGAAAATCACAAGTTCTCCCTTCATCAAATTTTCATAAGTTTCGCACCATATTAAGATCTAAAAATGTAGATCAGAAGATATGTAACTAAGTGTAGTCACATATAAAACACACTCGAATCAAATCAAATCATAATATGGGTTGCCTCCCACAAAGCGCTTGATTTAATGTCGTTAGCCCGACATAACCAATTATTTACTCCAAATGGATACAACACATCATTAAATGATGGCAAGCTTCCTCCAATATACGACTTCAATCTTTGTCCATTAACTTTAATTACTGAATTTGTTTTCAGATCTTTTATATCCACGACTCCATAAGGATAAACTTTCTTAACAACATAAGGCCCTGTCCATTTGGATCTTAATTTTTATGGGAACAATATTAATATGGAATTATATAGTAAAACTTCTTGTCCAGGCTCAAAATTCTTTCTTAAAATTCTTTTATCATGCATATTATTCATTTCCTCTTTATAGATTCGAGCACTTTCATAAGAATCATTTATTATCTCTTTAAGTTCATTCAATTGCAATAATCTTTTATCTCCAACATCACTTAAATTATAATTAAACTTTTTAATGGCCCAATAAGCTTTATGTTCCAGTTCAACAAGTAAATGACAAGGTTTTCCATAGATGAGCCTATATGGTGACATTCTGATAGGAGTTTTATAAGCAGTCCTATAAGCCCATAAAGCATCATCAAGTCTATCAGCCCTATAAGTTTGCTTCGGATTAACTATTTTTTCTAAAATTCTTTTGATCTCCCGATTTGAAACTTCAGCTAATCCATTGGTTTGAGGATGATAAGCTGTTGAAATTTTATGTTTAATCCCAAATTTACTCAGTAGTCTCTGAATCAGAAAATTATTGAAGTGACTTCCCCCATCAGTGATAATTATTTGTGGCATTCCAAATCTAGATAAAATATTTTTAGTTAAAAACTTTTCAACAATTTTAGCATCACAATGAGGTAAAATGATTGCTTTAATCCATGTTGAAATATAATCAACAACTAATAATATATAAATTTTTAATAATATATAATTTTTTTCTGAAGAATGTAAAAATGGTCCCATGAAATCTAAACCCCAGACATAAAAAATTTCCACTTCCAAACTAAAATTTAGAGGCATTTCATTCCTTCTAGAAATATTGCCTATAAGTTGACATTGATCACAGGATTTAACAAAATTGTTAACATCCCTGAATAATGTAGGCCAATAAAATCTGGATTGTAAAACTTTAAAAGAAGTTTTATCATTTCAGAAATGTCTGCTAAATTCAGAGTTGTGACATTTTTGAATAATGTCGTAAGTTTCTTGATAAGGAACACATCTTCATGGAATAGAATCCTTACATTGTTTAAACAGAAAGGGGTTATCCCAAAAATAAAATTTTACATCATGTAAGAACTTCTTTTTTCTGAGGATGATCTAATCCATAAGGTATAATGTTACTAGCTAAATAATTAACTATATCAGCATACAATGAGATTAATCCATCTTAAACGGTATAAAGTAGTTTATCAAGAAAACATTCATTTATTTCTTCCTTATCATTCATTTTATTATTATTTTCAATTCTTGATAGATAATCGGCAATTTGATTATCAGACCCTTTTCTATCAACTATTTGAAAGTCAAATTCTTGTAAAAGAAGAATCCATCTAATCAATTTGGGTTTAGCTTCCCTTTTAGTCATCAGATATTTAATAGCAGAATGATTTGTATTCACTATACATTTATTCCCAAGTAAATATGATCGTAATTTGTCAAAAGCATATACTATAGCCAATAGCTCTTTTTCAGTAGTAGTGTAGCTAATTTGAGTTTCATTAAGAGTTTTACTGGCATAATAAATAACTTCAAACATCTTATCATATCTTTGCCCTAAAGCTGCATTTATAGCGTAATCACTCGCATCACACATTAACTCAAATAGTTTTTCCCAATTAGGTGCAACAATGATTGGTGCTGTGATTAACTTTTCTTTTAATAAGTTGAAGGCATCGAGGCAATTTTCATCAAATTTAAATTTTATATCTTTTTCTAAAAGATGGCATAAAGGGTTAGTAATCTTGGAAAATTTTTTAATATATCTTCTATAAAATCCAACATGTCCAAGAAAACTTCTTATACCCGTTACAGAAGTTAGGGGTTGTAATCCAGCAATAATTTGAATTTTTGCTTGGTCAACTTCCATCCCGTTTTTAGAAATTTTATGACCCAGTACAATTCTTTCTGTGACCATAAATTGACACTTCTCCCAATTAAGAACTAAATTTGTTTCTTGACAGCACTTTAACACCTTAGACAAATTATATAAGCAAAAATCAAAAGAAGTTCCAAATACAGAGAAATTATCCATAAAAATTTCAATTCCTTTTTCAATTAAGTCACAAAAAATAGCCATCATACACCTTTGAAAAGTAGCAGGTGCATTGCATAACCCAAAAGACATTCTTCGGAAAGAAAAAGTTCCAGAAGGACTTGTAAACGTAGTTTTTTCTTGGTCCTCAAGAGTTATAAGTTTTTGATGATAACCAAAATATCCATCCAAAAAGCCAAAATAAGAATATCCTGCTAATGTATCCAGCATTTGATCTTAGAATGGAAGAGGAAAATGATCTTTCCTAGTGGCATCATTTCATTTTCTGTAATCAATACAAATCCGCCAATGAGTCACTTGTCTTGTAGGAATTAATTCATTATTTTCATTTTCAACAACAGTGACTCCTCCTTTCTTTGGGATGCAATGAGCAGGACTAACCCAAGGACTATCATATATTGGATATATAATTCCAGCATCCAACCATTTCAACATTTCCTTCTTAACAACTTCTTTCATAACTGGGTTTAATCTCCTTTGAGGTTCAACACTGGGTTTACCACCATCTTCCAATAATATTCGGTGCATACAAATTGAAGAACTAATTCCTTTAATATCTGCTATTGTCCAACCAAAAGTTTTTTTATATTGTTATAACACTTCAAACAATTTCATCTCTTGTTCTGTAGTTAATTAAGAAGAAATAATAACGGGTAAAGTTAATGAATTCCCAAAAAAGACATACTTTAAATGTGATAGTAATTCTTTCAGTCCCAATTTAGGAGCCTTTTCAATTGATGGTTTGAATTCATACTTTCTATTGTATCCAAAATTTCCCAATTTTCATTAATGTAATGAGTATCTTTTACATCTTCTTCAAAATCACTATAATCACTTAAATCTTCAGGGTCTAAAAACTCTCCTTCTTTAGAAATGATCTGACATTTTTCTTGATAATGTTGTGCTATCATGTCATCAAAGATGTCCATTTTGTAACATTTTTCCTTGTTAGGATACCTCATTAATTTAAGAACATTAATTGTTACTTTTTGATTATTAACTCTCATGGTAAAATCCCCTTTTGTACATCAATCATAGCACATTTTGTAGAAAGAAAATGTCTTCCTAAAATAGTAAGAATCTCTTTATGTTCTTCAATATCCAAAGTTATAAAATGTACAGAAAAAATAAACTTATCCACCTTCACCAATACATCTTCTATCATTCCTCTCGGGTGAGTAATAGATCGATCTGCTAGTTGTAACGTTACAATTGTAGGAGATATTTCTCCTCAATCTAACCTCTTAAAGATGGATCAGGGCATGAGATTAATACTCGCTCCTAAATCGCTTAAGGCTTTTCCATGAAATCTATCTCCTATAGCACAAGGTATAGTACAACTTCCTGGATATTTAAGCTTTTGTGGAAGCTTTTTCTGAATAAATACACTACATCCTTCACTTAGTGCAACCGTTTCATAAGCTTCAAATTTTCTTTTCTTTTTAAGAATATCTTTCATAAATTTAGCATACTTAGACATTTGTTCCAAAGCTTCAGAAAATGGGATATTAATGGTAAGTTTTTTAAATACCCCAAAAAATTTCAAAAATTGTGGATCCAATTTTTGTTGTTTCAGTCGTTGTGGAAATGGGGGTGGAGGTTTTTCAAATTTATCTTGTGATAGAAATTGTTTTTCTTTTTCAGGAATTATTTCCTTAGGTTTCTCAACTTCTACCACTTCAGTCTCTTTTTGGATTTTATTTTTTTTCCATCCCAAAGTTTTTTTTCACTTGTAAGTTATACAGCTTTAATTTTCTAACGATCTTTTGCATTTTTTCTTAGATTTAATTCTACAGTGCTAGGAAGTGTTCCTTACGGTCTGTTATTAATTGCATTTGCAATTTGCTCCATTTGATTCTCGATATTTCTTATCGCAGCATTTTTGCTTTGCAATTGGCTACCCATTTGTAAAATTAATTCTTCTATAGAAAATTTCTTATCTTTAAATTGCTGATTATTAAAACCATGAGGATAAGAAGGACGATAGTTAGAATTACCTTGTTTATTCCAATTTCCAATTGCGTTAGGTTGGTTATTACCCCGTTGTGGATTTGCATTATTCCACTTTAAGTAAGGGTGATTTTTCCAACCTGGGTTATAGTAATTGGAATATGGGTTATTAGTTTTGCTAGCAATAGCTTGCAATATTTCTAAAATTTGAGATTCATCAGTATTTCCTGAATTATCATTACTTAAATGTGATAATTGAGAAAAATTATCCAATTTCTTGGATATTGCACCCACTTGAGAAACTAAAATAGAAAAGGCTTCATTTTCTTAAATACTAGCCACTCTTTTAGTATTCACCCTATCAGAAGGCCATTGAAAATTATTAGAACTTGGAGTGATTTAGCACAAAAATTCCTTGCTAATTATTTTCCACTATCAAAGACTGCAAAGCATAGAAATGACATTACATCTTTTTGTCAGTTTGAAGGGGAATATATTTATGAAGCATGTGAACGATTTAAAGATCTCCTAATAAAGTGTCCACATCATTTGATACTAGATTGGTTAATAATTCAAACTTTTTACAATGTATTAGTTAGATCTCTTAGATCTATTATCGTTGCCGCTACTGGTGGTTCATTGATATCTAAACAGTTTGCTGATGCTTATGCTTTGATTGAAGAAATGACAACTAATAATTTTCAATGGCCTTCTAAAATGTTAAATCCTAAAAAAGTAGCCAACATTCATAAAAATGATGCTTTTGCTGCAATCTCAAGGAAGATAGACCAATTTGGGATGAATTTTTCTCAGCTAATTTTCATGATTGAAGAAAATTCATTAGGTCAAATGGTTGATTCTCAAACTTCACTAGAAAATTTGAATGCTATAATTAAGCCTAATAACCCATATTCCAATTATTATAACCCAGGTTGGAAAAACCATCCAAACTTTAACTGGAATACCAATAATCGGGGTGGTAGTAATCAACAGTCAAGGAACAATCAATTAAAACCATTGGGCAATTCGAACAATCAAGGCAATAATAATATAGACCAACCTATCCTCCAGGTTTTAACAATACTTCACAATTTAAGGAGAATAAGTCGTCTCTAGAAGAAGTGGTGTTACGAATGGAAATCAATTGCAAAGTCAAGGAGCTACAATCATAAATATTGAGAATCAATTGAGTCAGTTTGCCAATTCAATCAGTAATAGATCCCAAAGAAAGCTTCCAAGTAATACTGAAGTAAATCCAAGAGACAAGAATAAAGAGCAAGTAAAAGTAATTCAACTAAGATGTGGAAGAGAGTTGGAAGGTAGAGTTCAAAAAGAGATTGAAGTAGAGAAAGAAGAGATTGAAGAACCAAAAGAGGACGCTCCGAAAGGTTTAGAAAGACTTATTTCTCCACCTAAGATTGATTTAGAAAAGCCACCACCTCCATTTCCTCAGAGACTTCAACAACAAAAGTTGAATAAGCAATTTTTTAAGTTCTTGGAGATATTTAAGAAGCTTGCAATCAATTTTCTATTTGCTGAAGCCTTAGAACAAATGCTAATCTATATGAAATTTATGAAGGATATTCTCAACAGAAAAAGGAAGTTTGAAAATAATAAAACTGTTGCACTTAGTGAGTAGTGTACTGCAATAATTCAGAAAAAGCTTCCTGAAAAGCTTAAAGATCTGATGCACCAAAAATATATACCCTTTTAGCTATATGTTTTTACCTATTTTTGGTGATATTGCACTTTAAAGGAAAATATTTTTCATGATTTGTTGCAGGTATGATGATTATAGGTGATTGGAGCAAAAAGATGCAAAAATGAATGAATTTGGAGCAAAATGGAGCAAAATAGAGCAATTTAGAGGAAAACAGCCCTGGCGCTGCCTGCGCCCTATTCCAGAGAACTCCAGAATTTATTGGCACAATAGGGCGCCGGCGCGCCAATATCGGGCGCAGCCGGTCCCCTATGTCGGTTCACTTCGAATTTAAAATTTTTGGCAGATTTTTGAAGAGGTGCTTGAAGAAACTCTTGGGGAATTCATTCGTAACATTAAATTAAGTGTCCAAGATAAAAATAGAGAGAAGGAAGAGAAGAGAATTGCTGTAGAGAGTGTGAGGAAAGTGTGAGAGAGAGTTAGGGCTCTAAGGTGGGGAGAAGAGGGAGTAAAGTGAGAGATTACTTCTTCATCTTTGTTCTAAGGAGAGAATCAAGTGTTGCAAGGAAGAGAAAAGGAATCAAGGGGAGTTTGAAGAATTTGCTTGGGGAAGAGAAAGAGATAAGTTGTATTTACTTTTATAGTTTGTATGAATCTTCTTATATATATAAAATCCATGTGTTTTTATATCTTCTCCATGGTTAGTGAGTAGTCTCCTTTGCCTTTCTTCTTGCATGAAGTAATTATGATGTGGTGATGTGGAAATGATGTGCCCATTAAGTTTTATAAAAGTTGTGATGTTTCTTTAAATTGGAACTTAATTTACTTTTCAATCCGGCCAATTGAATTGTTAAAACATGTTGAGGAACATTAATTCCAAAAGAATTGAATGTTCTACAACAAGAATGAAGAAACCATTTAATGTCCGTGAATGAATTGCGTAGTTCATGGGGATTAAGTACAAACAAATAAGGAAATGAGTTTTGATGGACTTCAAATTGGAGGTTTCATGGTGACAGAATGGGATTCCTAATTTGGTCTTAAGAATGGTAGCTAAAGCCTATGGTTAGCCTTCGGGTTAAGGGTGAGTGGGAGCTCCGAAGTGAGAGCCAGTATCCTCTCAGCCTAGCCTTAGATTTAGTAACCAAACTTAAGATATGACAATGTTCTTTACTTGCTTGGAAGAAGAGGTACTCATTCAAAAGTAAAGAAGCAAATATGCTCCTATTTGGCACAACACAAATAATACCATTCTTCATCATCAACACATAATAATCTTTATGCAAGAAGAAAGACACTTTTCATATAGAACTATCTTACAAATCACATAAGTTAGTGCGTTTGTTAGTTAATATAGTTAAGTAATTAGAAGTAATTGTAGTAGCTTTATTATACTTTGCATTAACTAGTGGTAGTACACTTAAGTCATTTTTACATTGGGTATTGGATTTTAGTGATATATTATCTGATTTAAAGAACGTTCACCTCCTTGTGGGATCGATAATCAGGACTCCATTAGAGCCTTGTATTACTTGATACGATACGTATACTTGCATTGAATTTGTGACTTTACTAAATCATTCTAAATATATAATTTAGACTTCATAAATTCTTGCTTAATATATAAAGTCGCGGTCAAGTTTTTAGCGCTGTTACCGGGGAGGTAGATAAATAGTATTTATTTATAGATATTGTAGTAACTGAAAACCTTTACTTTGTAGTGTGATTTTATATGCGTAGTAGTGGATCTGTAGGTTTGATACCTTACGATTCAGAGTTAGAGCGTACTATTAGAAAAATTAGAAAACAAAAAAAACAAACTGAAAATTAATGTGAAATGGAGAATAATCAAGAGAATCAGAATATTAATGTTTGAAATTTTCCAAGACCTTTAAGAGATTATTCTAACCCAACAGCAGATGAAATTCATATAACTATTCAAAATCCTGATGTTGCTGCTAATTCGTTTGAACTTAAACCTGCTATTATCCAAATGGTACAAAATAATCAATTCAGAGGAACACCTAATGAAGACCCAAATTTACATCTCACTAGTTTTTTAGAACTATGTGCTACTTTTTAAGTATGACGGAGTGCCGAATGATGCTGTCAGACTTAGAATTTTTCCTTTTACCTTAAGGGATAAGGCTAAGGCGTGGTTAAACTCGTTAGCACCTGGATCTATTCGAACTTGGGGAGAACTTTCTCAAAAGTTTCTATCAAAATATTTCCCTCCATCGAAAACTGCTAAATTAAGAAATGATATCACATCTTTTGGTCAGTTTGAAGGAGAGTCAATATATGAAGCTTGGGAGAGGTTTAAAGATCTTCTTAGGAAGTGTCCACATCATGCTTTACCGGATTGGTTAATAATTCAAACTTTTTATAACGGATTAGTGGGATCATTAAGATCGATTATTGATGTTGCTTTGCTTGGTGGATCGTTAATGTCAAAACCTTTTGATGAAGCATATTCATTAATTGAAGAGATGGCTACCAATAATTTTCAATGGCCCTCTGAACGGTTAAATCCTAAAAGAGTAGCTAGTGTTCATGATTCTGACATGATGACTATGATAATTTCTCAAATAGCAGCACTTTTTAAGAAAATAGATCAATATGGAATGAATTATTCTCAACCATCCCCAGTGTTAGAGGAAAATTCATTTGGGCAGATAATTGAATCTCAAACACCTTATGAAACTTTGAACGCGATTAATAGACCTAATAACCCTTATTCGAATTATTATAACTATGGTTGGAAGAATCACTCAAATTTCAATTGGAATAATAATAATGCTAATGTGAACCCACAATAGGGACACAATTCTATAAACCCAGTTGGAAACTCAACCAACCAAGGAAATACTAAATTTAGGCAATCTTATCCTCCTGGATTTAATAATAACCCACAATTTAAGGATAATAAGTTGTCTATAGATGAAATGATTTTGGATATGGGTAACCAATTACAAGTTCAAGGTGTTGCGATAAAAAATATTGAAAGTCAATTGGGACATATTTTCACTGCGCTTAATAATAGACCTATGCAGGAACGCTTCCTAGTAATGTGGAGATCAATCCAAAAGATCAAAACAAGGAGCTACTTAAGGCTATTCAATTAAGGAGTGGAAAATAATTAGAAAGTAGAACGTAGAAAGAAGTTGAAGAAGAGAAGGAGAAGGTGAATATTGAAAAAGGTTCAAATAAGATTTATCCAGACCTGGAATATCCTCTTGAACCAATGAAGATTACTGTTGAGAAACCACCTCCTTCATTCCCTCAAAGATTGAAGCAGAAGAATAGGGATAATAGATTTGAAAAATTTGTGGAAATCCTTAAGAAGTTAACAATAAATATACCTTTTGTTGAAGCATTAGAACAGATGCCTGATTATGCGAAATTTATGAAGGATATTCTTAAAAAGAAGAGAAAGTTCACGGATCATGAGACTGTTGCACTTAGCGGAGAGTGTAGTGCAATAATTCAGAAAAAGCTTCCTGAAAAACTTAAAGATCTGGTAGTTTCACTATCCCGTGTGCTTATAGGTGAAAAGTTTTTTGGAAGAGCCTTACGTGATCTGGGAGCTAGTATTAATCTTATACCTTTATCAACTTTCAAAAGATTGGGAATTAGAGAAATTTATCCTACATCTGTTACTCTTCAATTAGCTGATTGTTCTATTACTTATCCTAAGGGAGTGGTAGAAGATGTGTTAGTAAAAGTGGATAAATTTATCTTTCGTGTGGATTTTATTGTGCTTGATATAGAGGAAGATAAAGATATTTCAATTATTTTAGGAAGACCATTCCTAGCTACTGGAAGAGCTGTAATTGATGTTCAAAAAGGGGAATTAACTATAACTATGAGAGTTAATGATCAAGAGGTGACCGTTAATATTTTGAAGTCTATGAAGTATCCCTCAGTTGAAAAAGATAATGAATGTTTTAGGATGGAAGTATGCGAATATTTGAGAAATGATTATTTTAAAGAGATGTTTGAAAAGAAAGTGGAGTATGAAAATATAATTGAAGATGAAATTGAAAATGAAACAGATTCAGATAATGAGAAGAATAAAGAATTGGAGTATATTCAGGAGAAATTTGAAGTGTTAGATACCATGGAAGGTGGAGATAAAAGTTTAATTTCATCTATTGTTAAATCTCCTGAACTTGAGATGAAAATTCTCCCTAAACATTTAAAGTATATGTTCTTAGGAAAATCATCTACCTTACAAGTTATTGTATCTTTAGAATTAACTGAATATCAAGAACAAAAATTATTGGAAATCTTAAAAAGATACAAAAGATCTTTTGGATGGACTTTGGCAGATATCAAAGGAATCAGTCCTTCGATCTGTATGCATAGAATTTTATTAAATGAAGAACATAAACCTAAAATTAGTCCGTAAAGGAGATTAAATCCTATAATGAAAGAAGTAGTTAAGAAGGAGATTTTAAAATGACTTGATGCTGGAATTATTTATCCTATTTCAGATAGTTCTTGGGTAAGTCCAATTCATTGTGCACCGAAGAAAGGCAGAGTGACTGTGGAAGTGAATGAAAGTAATGAAATTTTACCTACTAAATAAGTTAATGGATGGCGAATTTGTATTGATTATAGAAAACTAAATGTTGCCACCCGAAAAGATCACTTTCCTCTACCTTTTCTCGATCAAATGTTGGATAGACTTATTGGACACAAGTACTATTGCTTTTTGGATGGATATACTGGTTATCATCAAATACCTATTGCTCCTGAGGATCAAGAAAAGACAACATTTACTAGCCCTTATGGAACATTTGTTTTCCGAAGAATGCCTTTTGGATTGTGTAACGCACCTGCAACTTTTCAAAGATGTATGATGTCTATCTTTAGTAGTATAATAGATAATGGAATAGACGTTTTCATGGATGATTTTTCTGTGTTTGGAAATTCATTTGATATTTGTTTGGAAAACTTGGTAAAAGTTTTGGAACTCTGTGAGAAAACAAATTTAGTTACGAAGCCAGGAAAAGTGTCAATTTATGGTTGCAGGAGGAATAGTGCTTGGGCATAAAATTTCTGAATATGGTATGGATGTCGACCATGCTAAAATTTGAGTGATTGAGAGATTACCACCACCCACTACTGTGAAAGAGCTGTGGAGTTTCTTAGGACATGCTGGATTTTAGAGGTGTTATATTAAAGATTTTTCTAAAATTACTAAACCTTTGTGCAAACTTCTAGAAAATGATAGGAAGTTTGATTTTAATGATGAATATTTGTGTGCTTTTGAATTAGTTAAAGAAAAATTAATCATCGCTCCTATAATTGCTTCACCTGATTGGTAGAAACCCTTTGAATTAATGTGTGATGCTAGTGATTATGCTATTGGAGATGCATTGGGGCAAATGTATGATAAAACTTTCAAAGTTATTTACTATGCTAGTAAAACTCTTAATGATGCTCAAATTAATTATACAACTACTAAAAGAGAGTTATTAGCTATAGTATTAGCTTTCGATAAGTTTAGACCTGATTTAATTGGAACTAAAAGTATAGTGCATACTGATCATTCAGCTATCAAGTATTTAATGCAAATGAAGGATGCTAAACCTAGATTGATTAGATGGATACTCCTTTTGCAAGAATTTGATTTTGAGATAGTTGATAGGAAAGGATCTGATAATCAAATTGTTGATCATTTTTCAAGAATAGAATATGATAGATTTTCTAAATTTGAGAAGGAAGTTGCAGAAACTGTTCCTAATGCACAATTGTATATTCTTATGGAAAAGAATTTGCCTTAGTATGCTGATATTATGAATTATATTGTAAGTGATATTATACCATCAGATTTACAAGGCAACAAAAAAAAAATTAAATATGATGCTAAATTTAATTTTTGGGATGAGCCCTATTTATATAAATAGTGTAAGGATCTGATTATTAGAAGATGTGTGCCACATGAAGAAATTAATCTAATCATTCAGAGATGTCATGATTCTGAATTTGGAGGTCATTTTGGTATTGATAAAACGGCTTATAATAATTTACAATCTGAATTTTATTGGCCCACTCTTTTTCGTGATGTTTATAAATATGTTAAATTTTGTGATTGATGTCAAAGAGTAGGTAATATTTCTAGAAGAAACAAAATGCCTCTGAATTACAATTTGGAAGTTGAAATTTTTGATGTACGGGGATTAGATTTTATGGGACCATTTGCACCTTCATTTGAAAATTTATATATATTGGTCGCTATTGATTATGTTTCGAAATGGATTGAAGCTGTTGCTTTACCAAGATATGATGCTCGGCGTGTTTCTAAATTTTTGAAGAAAAATATATTTACAAGATATGGAATGCGAGAGTGATTATAACTGATGGTGGATCCCATTACAGAAACAATCAAATTAAGAGATTAATTCGAAAATATAACATTGTTCATAGGATCTCTACTGCTTATCAATCTCAGACTAGTGAATTTGCGGAAGTATCCAATCAGGAAATTAAAAGAATTTTGGAGAAAATAGTGGATATTCATAAATTAGATTGGTCTGCTAGATTAGACACCGCATTATGGGCTTATAGGACTGCTTTTAAGACCCCTATTAGAATGTCTCCTTATAGATTAATGTTTGGCAAAACTTGCCATTTGCCAGTTGAATTGGAGAATAAAGCATATTGGGCGATTAAGGAGTTGAATTTTAATTTGAGAAATGCGGGAGAAAAAAGATTTATGCAATTAAACGAGTTGGAAGAAATTAGAAATGAATCATATCATAACAACAGGATTTATAAAGAGAAAATGAAATTGTGGCATGATCAAAAGATATTGAAAAAATTATTTGAACTGGGACAAAGAGTTTTACTATATAATACGAGATTGAAATTATTTCCGGGAAAACTTAAGTCCAGATGGATAGGACCTTTTACTATAGTAAAAGTTCATTCTTTCAGAGCTGTTGATATTAAGGCTCCAAAAACTGGAAATATTTTCGAGGTTAATGGGCATCATTTAAGACCTTACTTTGGAGGCTCTTTACCTGATTTCAAAGAGGTTTTATCGCTAAATCATCCTAGTTAACTAAATGGTTTGTCGGGCTGACGACGTTAAACCAAGCGCTTTGTGGGAGGCAACCCATATGTTTGTTTGTATGTTGAGTTTGCTTGCTTATTGTTGTTTGTGCTTTTAGTGTAATATTTAAGAATCCTAATTACCCCTAAATAAGTTAAAAAATTAAAATATATTGGATCGTACTGAGGAAATGAAGTATTTCGAGCCAAACGAAGTTCGGCGAAAATTTTTGTCACTGGCGCCGCCGGTGCACTATTCTTTTCTATAGCCGAATTTCAAGTTTGAGCGCCACCGGTGCCCTATCGAGCGCCGCCAGAGCCCTATCAAGCACCATCGGTGCCCAAATTCTGGGTGACGGTTTTTACGTTTTAAAATGCGGTTTTTGGCGGTTTTGAGCAGGATTTTCTTCCTTAAAATACCCCAAAACCCCATTTTAAATTCATAACCACCAGAGAAACGAATGCTCCCTTTTTCAATTTGCATCCCATGGATTCCCACTCCATTGAACTCCCTAGATCTCGCATCTACAATCGACGGAAGTTTGTTAGTTTCGATGAGCAACGTCTATTCCATAGAGTGATTATGAAGAGAAGGATTATCAAGGAAAGAGGCTTTGTGAATCGTGGTTTGGAGAGTCCGACGAAAAGAGTTGAAGAGATAGTGAAGCAAAGATGTTTGGAAGTGTTATGCTACACTATCGCCGTAGTGGTTGTTTTGGTTGTGAAAGAATTTTATGCAAATCTACGTGGGATCAACCAAGGATGTGTTTTTGTGCGAGGAAGGTATGTACCATTCACTCCTATGAGGATTAATGACCTCTTCATGATAGAAAGTGTACCTTTTTGTCATTATGTAAATTTTAATGCGACGAGCAATGATATGAATGACATTTATCGTTATTTGACAAATGAGAATGAAGAATGGGAAGTAAGGGATAATGGATATGTCAGTTTCTCTTCTTCATCCTTGAATCCGGTATCAAAGTAGTGGCATTACTTTATTTCAGAAAAATTAATTCCTACTATGAAGATAAGTAAGGTGACGAAGGAAAGTGCTATTCTGAATTTCTGCTTACAAACTGGAAGGCCAGTGGATATTGGATCAATCATTATTAAATGTGTATTGGGATTGATTGGCATGGATTTAAATATGTGCTTGGACACCCACCCACCATATTTCTGTTATGTAGTTAATCACAGGTGCCATATGAAATTTGGGAGAAAGTTCTTCTACCCTGGAGACCTATTGATCCCAATGATCTTTATGACTACAGAACAATTGGTGATGAAGGAGACATGGATGTGCTTCGTCGATCGACCACTTGAGAGTTCACGGCCTATTCAGCTTTACTATTCTGAAAGTTCGAGGGTGATATTGAAGAAGTTAAATAAGTTGGAAAATGAGGTACAAAATATTATGAATGCTATTAATAACATTTCTGATTTATTTGATCACATTGATTAGAGGATGGAAGAGCAATTTGATCATACTGGTCAAATTGAATTGGGTTTGGTTAATCTGTTGAAGAAGAATGCTGTGGTGGCTGAAGATTCATCTGATGAATTCCCATATCATCTATTCTACAATCTGTTTGTTCATCGTCAATCAATGGGAGACATTAGAGAAGATGAGACTTCTGAGAGTGATGAGGAGTAACTAGTAGATTTTATATGCTGCTTTGTTATGTTTAAGTATTTTCTTTGATTGCTATGTTGTTTGCTTTGCTTTGTTTTAGTAAGGTGTGTTTGGACTTTGCTTTGATTTCTTGTGTGTACTTAGGACTTAGTGTTTGCTTATCGTAGTGTACTTGCAATACAAAGGATCTAAGGAGTGTTGTTTATATTTGATGAACATATGTGTTTAATCATTGTATCGTGGATTTTATATATATAAAGGTAATGTGATGTGTTGTTTGTGTGAAGTGATGTTGTTTAATGTTTGTGAGATGAACTAGATGCTTGTTCATGAGTTAAATAAGAATGCGAAGGTTGAAATGCTTGAATTTGCGACGAAAATTTTTGAACCCAATAGAATTTTGGACTGGCGCTGCCGACGCCAGATTGGGTGCCGTCGGCGCCCAAATCTTGAGAGCAGGCTAATATTTTAAATAGAGCGCTGCCGACACTCTATCGGGTGTCGCCGGTGCCCAAACACAGAAAATAGCCCGGGACCCTTAAAAATTAGCGAAAATAGCCTGTGACCCATTTTCCGCCATTTCTTTCATCTCCCACCTCCATATTCATGATTTTGAAGCTTTAGGGCTTGGTAGATCTCAGATTAGAGAGGATTTCAAGGATTTCTAAGGCTAGATCTGCACTTCTCTTGGTAAGAGATTTACTTTAACCTAAAATTTTTGGATTTTCGCCATGTGAAACTTTCACATTGTTGGATGATATTTTTGGAGATTTTTGAGAAAGGGTGAAGTTTCATATGGTAGAATTTGTTCTTACTTGAATAGATTAATGCTTGGAGTTAATACATTGTGGATTTGGAATTTATTGGCAAATTTTTGCAATTTTTCTAGAAATCCACATGGCTCCAAGAATGATTAAGGGGAAGCGAAAATTTGATTAGGACGATGTAAGATTTGTTAATATTAAGGCTCAGTTTCTCTTCAACTCTCAATTACAAAAGAAGAAGTGTATTCAGGATAGAGCGTTTGAAATCCTGGTGGATCTATAGAATAGTTGATTTCTGAGTGAAATTGGGAACATTTCTGTTACTTTTCTGCTA
This sequence comes from Papilionanthe hookeriana x Papilionanthe teres, assembly GCA_022702705.1. Lineage (NCBI taxonomy): Eukaryota > Viridiplantae > Streptophyta > Magnoliopsida > Asparagales > Orchidaceae > Papilionanthe > Papilionanthe hookeriana x Papilionanthe teres. Next base: position 46,512,302 of record CM040430.1, on the reverse strand, counting down.
ATGCTATTTTAAGAGTAGTCCGAAAATTTTATGCTAACGTGCTCTGGTCTGAATCGGAATATGTGCTAGTCCGAGGGAAACTGGTTGAGTTCACCCCACAACGTATCAATGCATTTTATCAAATTCGAGATCCTTTTGTTTGCGAGTTTGAGAATTTTGATACTAGTGAGGGGAATTTGATGAGTGTAATCACATATTTGACCGATAGAAAAGGGAAATGGAAGATGAATCAGAGACATAAGATTAACTTCCCTGCTTCTACTTCAAATGTTGCTTCTAAAGCAGGACATTATTTCATTTCTTCAAGACTATTGCCTTCTAATCATCACAGTGAAGTTACTAGGGATCGAGCTATTTTAAATTATTGCATTCAGAATATGAAGAAGATTAATATTGGAGCCATTATTTTTAAGAGCATTCACTCTATTGCCAAAGGAGAAACCACTGGTGGATTAGGACACCCTGCCCTGATTCATGCACTTTGTGTTCAGTCTGGAGTGGAGTATAGTAGTTCTGAGGAAGTGGCAATACCTTTGAGGCTGATCACAAAGACCATTATTCGTTTTTATGAGGTTCATGTGGGTGCAAGAAAGGAGAGTAGGAGTACTGATATTCCTACTACGAGTTATGATTTCCATCTTCTTCTGAGCCCCCGACACTATCTCATATCATGCAGCAGTTGAGATTGCAGAGTGATAGTATGGATAGGATGCATCATAGGATGGCTATATTTGAGGCTCGAAGTGATGTGAATGAAGACTTATTTACAAAGAAGAGTTGAGTTTGATATGGCTTATTATGATGCTCAGGTCAGGTTTAAGAGGGGTGAGTTCGATGTGACATTTCCTACTTGTCCTAGTTATACACCGTACAGGCCTGGACCTTCTGACCCTGCTGATGACCCTGCTGCTGATCCTAGTGATGAAGACTGGTAGATAGCTTGTTTGTTTATTTATGTTGTTCTTAGTCTGTTGAGATGTATTGATGTGATGTAGTGGACATTTACTTCTTATGTAATGTGTAATCCTGTGTTGTACTGTGTGATGTAGTGTCATTTGCTTTCATGTTGAACTGTTAGTTGTAATGTTATGTGGTGTGATAATTTGCTTTATGTTATAGTGTTCTGTTGGATATTTAGTTGTTTAATTTTTATTTCTCTTTACCCATGCAAATATTTAAATTGTTATATAACTGCTACTAATTGTTTCATGCTTGCTAGCTGTAAATTTTGATTAATATCAGGTAAATTATGAAGATTTCAAAATCTTAGCACATAAAGGTTAGTTTTCATTTACTCTCAACTATTTCAAATTTATTGAAAAATCTAAGTTTGGGGGAGGGTAGAGAAATGCTAAACTTTTATTTTTTTCTCAATTATTATATTTTCAAAAATTATTAGCATAACTTTTGGCAGTTGAACCTCATTATAAGATAACTAAAATTTTTCAATTCAGTTGAATATTATGGAAGGAAAGGATGAAAATTTTTAGTGATAAAAGTTGATTTTATAGAAATAAGATATTTGGTATGAAAGGATTTGATTATAGTCAACTATTTAAAGTAAAGAAAACTGTATTTTTGAAATGTTAAGGGATTTAAAGTATTGTGTGTTAAGAAGAGATTGTAACTTTATGATGAATAATAAAGCTTGTACTTAACTATAAAGTAAAGAGATGATTTAAGTTTGAACTTTATAAAGAGGAGAGTGAAGTTCAAAATCATTAAAGACTATCCAGATATAGTAATCCTCAGAAAAAAAGAAAAAAAAAAGAAAAAAGAGAAAAAAAGAGAAAAAGAAAAATAAAAAGAAAAAAAAAGAAAAGAAAAGAAAAATGTTATGAGGAGAAGCTTGAGGAGATGCCTAATTAAAAATTGGCTTCACTTGAATCACCTTAAAGGGAGAGCTTGATTTCATTTCTGAATGTATGTTTAAGATACTAGCCTACATTCTAATAAAGTTTGCATGAACTCCTTTTTCACATAGTCCTTTAAAGCACTCTGAATATAACAAATTATGGTTCATCTTAAAATAAATAGAAGACTAGAACTCTTAGACTTAAGTACTGAATATTCTTATACCTGTAATGTTGACCTGAGTTGCTCACTTTTTCTAAAAATCTAAACACTATATTTTTTTGAATGAAAAATTTTGGTCTCTTACAATTGAAAAGTACATTGTCTAGAGTTATATTTTTATGTATTAAAAAGATTACTTGAGGACAAGTACTAGTTTAAGTTTGGGGGATTTTGATGCACCAAAAATATATACCCTTTTAGCTATATGTTTTTACCTATTTTTAGTGATATTGCACTTTAAAGGAAAGTATTTTTCATGATTTGTTGCAGGTATGATGATATAGGTGATTGGAGCAAAAAGATGCAAAAAGGAACGAATTTAGGGTAAAATGGAGCAAGATGGAGCAATTTGGAGGAAAACAGCCCTGGCACCGTCGGCGCCAGAATGGGCATCACCGGCGCCCTATTCCAGAGAACTCCAGAATGTATTGCAAATTTTTGAAGAGGTGCTTGAAGAAACTCTTGGGGAATTCATTCCTAACATTAAATTAAGTGTCAAAGATGAAAATAGAGAGGAGGAAGAGAAGAGAATTGCTGTAGAGAGTGTGAGAAAAGTGTGAGAGAGAGTTAGGGTTTGTGATTTTAAGAGAAATTCTTCTCTAAGGAGTGGAGAAGAGGGAGTAAAGTGATAGATTGATTCTTCATCTTTGTTCCAAGGAGAGAATCAAGTGTTGCAAGGAAGAGAAAATGAATCAAGGGGACTTTGAAGAATTTGCTTGGGGAAGAGAAAGAGATAAGTTGTATTTACTTTTGTGGTTTGTATGACTCTTCTTTTATATATAAAATCCATGTGTTTTTATATCTTCTCCATGGTTAGTGAGTAGTTTCCTTTGCCTTTCTTCTTGCATGAAGTAATTATGATGTGGTGATGTGGAAATGATGTGCCCTTTAAGTGTTATAAAAGTTGTGATGTTTCTTTAATTTGGAACTTAATTTACTTTTCAATCCGAAAACATGTTGAGGAACATTAATTCCAAAAGAATTGAATGTTCTACGACAAGAATGAAGAAACCATTTAATTTCCGTGAATGAATTGCATAGTTCATGGGGATTAAGTGCAAATAAATAGGGAAATGAGTTTTGATGGACTTCAAATTGGATGTTTCATGGTGACAGAATGGGATCCCTAATTTGGTCTTAAGATTGGTAACTAAAGCCTATGGTTAGCCTTTGGGTGAAGGGTGAGTGGGAGCTCCGAAGTGAGAGCCTGTATCCTCCCAGCCTAGCCTTAGATTTAGTAACTAAACTTAATATATGACAATGTTCTTTACTTTCTTGGAAGAGGAGGTACTCTTTCAAAAGTAAAGAAGCAAATATGCTCCTATTTGACACAACACAAATAATTACCATTCTTCATCATCCACACATAATAATCTTTATGCAAGAAGAAAGACACTTTTCATATAGAATTATCTTATAAATCACATAAGTTAGTGCGTTTGTTAGTTAATATAGTTCAGTAATTAGAAGAAATTGTAGTAGCTTTATTATACTTTTCATTAACTAGTGGCGGTACACTTAAGTCAGTGTTACATTGGGTATTGGATTTTAGTACTATATTATTTGATTTAAAGAACGTTCACCTCCCTGTGGGATCGATAACCAGGACTCCATTAGAGCTCTATATTAATTGATATGATACTGTACGGCTTATTTTTTTAGGTTTGTGCTTTGAAAAGGGGTCCCTACAGAAATTGTCGGTGAATTTCATATTTTAAATTTAATTTAAATGTATATATAATTTAGAATGTAGCATTTGATTTTGAAAATAATTTTAAGTTTAAAGATTTCAAGATATGAAATCAAACCTGACATCACAAATAATTTATATAAAGGAGCACCACATCACAAATCGTGTATTTATCCCGTGGAATAGACACAGTGCTTGGTGATGTGACTTGATTAAATAAACTAGAAGATTTGTGACATCCGTTTGGTCTGCGAACCAATTTTATAAGCCGACAAGTTCCCTTGTTTAATATTAAAAAAATTAAATAGGGTTTATTTTACCTGGGTTCTTAAAGTTCCCTATAAGGGCAAGCCCCTAAAGTTAATTACATTTTAAATGACGAGAATCATTTAAGAAAACTCTCAATAATGATCAGTGGTTTTGCTCTCAAGAATTTCAAGGTTTAAGTTCTTCAAACAATTAGATTTTGGAAATTTCATTAGGGAATGGATCAAATTTGGAACAGTTAATTTTAGAAGTCCAAAGGAAGAGAAGTAGGAGAAGCTGAGGATCCAGGAAGAATCTTAGCAATTTCCCAAACTATCCTATTGTTTAGCATCAATTTGAGAGTTTATTTAATGTTTTAATCCTGCCAATTTTAATTAATTAGGACTTATATTTGTATGACAAAATCATACAAAGAGCCTCGAAGATGTGAGGGTTTATGTCGTACCAAACGACCACCTCGGAATCCTAAAACTGGTTAGGTCTTAATTTACATAACATGATTATGCAAATGCCTAACAAAAAGTTGAGGATTTATGTTGCACTAGGAAAACTACCTCGAAATCCTATGGCTTGGTTATTTAAAACTAGGAAAAGGTTTTGCTGAAGTAAACACAAGTTTTGCTGACGAAGATGGCCGTGCTGTCCACTGTGCTCCAAGCTCCTTGTTGTTGCAGAGTTTTAGTTTTAGAAGGTGAAAATCAGGGGATGAGAAAAGTGTCTTGGTTTAGAGAAATCTTAAAGTCCAATTGTCTTTAGTGTTTTAATTAAAACAAATCTTAAATTTGATTAAACAGAACAGATTAAGATCCCACGGTTCTGTCATCCCGACACTATTTTTTTCATCGAATTCACTTAGTCCAGTTAAATTTGCTAAACTCAACTGAATGAGTTCCACACTTTCATTTAGACCATGGGAAATCCCGTTAGCAACACGTGGGTTACATCATCCGAGGTATTCCCAATCATTCAATGAGACGTTTTGATTTAGTTAAAGTTGTGGTTTTGTTGTTCTGTTTGTGATTAATTTTTGAGTTGTTTTATATTTTAGATGTTATGGTGGTGAATTTTATCTTGTGTGACTTTTAGTTTAGTTTTGGTTTCAGTTTTGTGGCTATCCTGAAGGTTTCAATTTTCATGCAACAATCCTGTTTATCATGCAAGAAAAGTAAAGCGCAGTGCAGGTAAATAAGTTGCAATAAAGTAAATTGTAATAAATTAAAAGCGAACCTGGAGGGTCTTCTCGTCATTCCAAGCTACACTTAAACACATGTTAGAACATTTAAATATTTGCAACAAGTACCTAGGTAAAGCTAAGGGAAAGGTTCTGGTTGTCTACCAAGATCCTAATCCTACTGCTAGTCAGTTCCTATGACGTCTAGGTTCTTTATATTTTGTTAAGGATGATTTTCTTCATCAAAGAACAATTAAGCTCAATTATTCTTCTTAAAACACCTCATTGTATTGAGAAAGTGCTTAGAACTGGTTCTAAACATCTTTTCAATACTTCTGAGATTATTTGGACTCTAAATGAATTTTTATTATAGAGATGAATCAATCATCCAAAATTTTTTTAGATAAGTTTTAACTCTTGCTCAGTGAACTTAGGACATTTGATTATCCCATGAATGAAGTGACACCTCACTTGATGCTCCATTTAAGAGTTATAATGATAAAACTCTTTAGGGGCAAATCAATTTATTAAGAATTTCAACGATTTAAAATTAGAATTAATGTTTTATGGTGATTTAATTAAGTTATAAAATTTTAATAAATTTAAGTTTGAAATAGTGTTCAAGTTGTTTTATTCTTAAGTGTTTTAAAATATTTGAATTGAAAGAGGAGTTTAAATTATTTAATTTAGACTTTAATGATTTAATTTTTAATTTATTTGAAATATTCTAGATTAACTTTTAATTGGTTTGATTTTTTTAATTAAGAATTATATATATTTTTTTGAAATTGATTTTGATGTTTCAAGTTTGCTTTAAATTTGCTTTCAAGTGACTTTTAAAATTAATAAATTTTTTTTTGTTTTAAATTTATTTCTATTTAATTATCAAGTTATTTAATATTTTATGTTTTAAATTAATTAAGGGTTATCTTTTCTTTATTATTAGTTTATTAATTTCAATTATCATCTAAAGTTTAATAAAGAGTTAAAGATAATTAAAGTGATTCATTTGGGGATTTTAGTTTTAGTGATTATAGTCTCTCTAAATTATATCCCCATTTTAATAATCCAAAATGTTTCATTATTCTTCAAAAATTCAAATTATTTAATTAATTGAGGTTTCATTTTCTTTGGTTTATTAGAAGTGATTGATGAGTTCGTACCCTTCTATTTTCCAAAGTTTCAATCATCTAAGAAAGAATTAAGATCAAATATTTTACCCCCCGTTTTGATTAAACCTAAAGTTTTAATTAGGGGTTAAAATTCTTAATTATTAATATACCCTTTTAAGCTTAATTATTTCATAACTCATCAAATTGAGCTCAAATGATCTTGAAATTTTTATGTCACTTCACTCATATATTAATTAAGACATTAGAGGAGAAAATGTGATTTTTCTGAATTTAATTTAATTAAATTATTTATTTTAATGAAAAATAGGGATTTTCAATGGAAATTCAACAACATGACCAAGGTAAGGTTTCTGTCCTTAAGAAAATTATGGGATGTTCCTAATAACCAGAGGACCACTTGGACCAATTTTGGTGATTTTTCAATTATATTTTATTTATCATAATTATTTTAAATTTTGGATAATTAATGAATTATAAAATAAAATAAATGTTAAAAAATGGAGTTTATATTTTTCTTAAATCTCTCTGACCTCAAGGAGTTCAGAGAAACAAATTTTACATTTTTATGTTTTTTCTTTGATTTATTAGAATTAATTTGGTGAAAAGGTTGAAAAATCCATTTTTAATATTAAAAATTGTCTTAAGCATTTAAAATTTAATATCTTATCCAAGAGACTTGGGAAAAATATTTAGTTTGTTCCTAAGTGATAAGGGGTCAAAATATGACATTTTTGTGATTTTTATTATTTTTATGATTTTTATTATTTTTTAATTATTTAAAATATTAAAATTAGGTGAAAAAAGAAGATTTTTAAAAAAATTCAATTTTAATTTTCTTAGACTCCTCTAATATCAAAGAGCCCACAAAACCAATTTGGTGAATTTTTAAAATTTATTTTTTGAGCTATGAATTTTTAAAGTTTAATTTTGGTCATGTAACTTAATTAATCCATTTAGTGGGGTTAAACATTTCCAATTGACTTCAATTTTTTATGTGAGGTCCCTCAAATCCTAAAGATCAGTGGAGAATTATTTTCAAGTTCTTTTAATGTGTGGTTAACCCTAATTAATTAAAGTTTAATTTTGAGTAATTAGGCCAATTAGGGTCATTCTTAATGAATTAATTCAAAACATAATTATCCTAGGGTCCTCTGGTCCTAAGAAACTTCCGCAAATTTTCCTAGAATTTTCTAAGTAATATGCTAATTAATGGAATTAAAATACCAAAAACAGTGACATAAACTTGAAAAATACATAACTTGCCATAGAGATAGCCTCTGGCTTAAAATATTCAGGTAATGTTCCTAAGATCAGAGGTTTCAAAAGCCTATGGTCTCATTCAATGGTGAATTGTCTATGCAAATGGAGAATTAAAATGCTCAAATGAGTAAATAATTAATTAAAAATAAAATACTCATCAAATTAACTCAATTCTTTTTCCACATTATTCTTCTCTGTTCACTGAGCAAGAGGGTATTTTTAGTTTATTTTTATGATTTTTCTACACAAAGATATGGATTTTTAAAGTTCTGGATATTTAAATAAACAAGAAAATACCTAATTTCCTACTTAACCGAGTCAGCGCCGCGTCAACATCGGCAGCTCTGAAGGCCCACACGGCGCATTCCTATTCGACGCTGCCATCTAACTGGGATGCCAGGCGGCCTGCGGTCTCGCTCCATCTCCTCGTCCGGCTCAATCTGGATCGTCCATTCGATACACACGCGATCCGACGGTTCCTGGTCATCGTCTACGACTGGTGTGCACCCGTGACCGTCCACACTCAAACCCTAATATCTCCCTCATTTCTCAATGGATTTTCGTGTTCTTATACTCTTTGAACTCGTCTTAAAGAGACAAACATATCTATATAGCTAACATGCATTGAAATTGACTCAAGCAAAATGGAAAATTAAAAGAAGCTCTCGGGAAGGAGGAGTGTCCATACCTTTCTGTAGGTGAGGCCTCAACTGAATGTGTTTGGCACGTTTGTTGGAGCTGGAAGAGCCTAGGGATGAAGCCTCTGGACCTGGTGAAAGGTCTAGGTATGAAATTGACCAGGCCCGATTTCAGACTTTGGAGGCTAGAGCAATTGGGTGGCCTGGAGAGGGGGCTTTCACCGGGGAACTCCTTCTGTTGGTCCTGTGCAGGTGTGGGTGAGTTTAATTTGGTTTTGGTGGAGGTTTGAGAGATGTCATGTTCTGGCCTGAGAATTGAGCTCCAAAATTGAACTCAATCAATGGGATTTAGGGCCGGAGAACAGTGGGGATGGATTGCTCTTGGCTAGGGGAAGCTCTGTGAAGAGTTTGGAGGAATTCTTTGAAGGTTGATTCCAGCCAACCTTTTGGCCGAGAGGGGGTGGCTTGTTTAAATAGCCATGGACAGGGCCTCCCGGGGGTTTGATGGCTTGGATCAAGCTTGCTCGCAGTAAAGAGAAGAACAACTGCAGTGGCCATTGGGTATGGGACAGATCAGCTAGTTCAAATTGAATTTTTGAATCCATTTAGACCTCTCGGCCATGGTGTTTTCTGGCGACCTGGTGGCTGGTCGGCCAGGGTCAGGTCACCATCCTGATCAAGAGGGTCAGGGCTTGAAGTTTGTGGGTTCAATTGACCAATGCCAAGTGTAAAGAGGTTTGATTTAAGTGGTAAGGGGGAAGGGTCATTTTTGCTTGATTTGGTCTAAGGCATGGTTTAGGCTTGGTGCAACTCCCCAAGGCTTGACTTTGGGCTGAGGGAGAATCATTTGGGTCAGCTAGGAAGGGGTGGTGAAGTCCCCATCCAAGGTGATGTGGCTAAACTTGGTTTAGAGTGTAGCATAAATGGGTTTAAAAGGGCTTAATGAAGGCTTAGGAAAGGCTCCCCACTTCTTACCATAAATGACTAGGTGAGGTATCAAAACTCTCATGGCTTCATATGGCTTGTAAATCGCTCACATTTGGCTTACATTTGGCTTGGAAAAGGTTGGCTTGTTTCATGAAAAAGGGTTTTGGCATTTTTGATGAATTTAGGGGAAATTGACATGTAGCTTAGTTTAGAAAAGTTTAATGATAAATTTGAAATTTAGGGAGTGATTTAAATCAAAGGGATGATGAGGTGAAAGTGTCATGTAGGCTTTGGATTGACTTTGGGCCTTTTGGATTTGGTGAAAATGGGCTTTTAGAATGGTTTAAGAAAGTAGACCTTTAGGTTTGAAAACAAATTTGTGGATGGAAATATTGTGGAGGATTGGGCCAAACAAATGTTGGGTTTAGTTTAGGGATGTGTCATGAGTGATTTGAAACAAATTTGAGGTGATTTGGAATTGAATTGGGTTTGATTTGGGACTTTTTGGTAAAGGGGGCAAAGTGGGTCAAATTGGGCTAACTTGGGCTAAGGTTGGGCTAATGTTATATTTGATGTAAAATTAATGTTGATAAATGTTTATGGGAGTGTTACAAGGAGTTTTCAACTTTGGTTGGGCTTTGATTTTGGGATTTGGGCCCATTTAGGTTCATTGTGGGTTTAGGCCAAAATTGGTGATTTTGGTTTTTGGGTTAGGTTTGGGTGGAGTTTGGGTCCTAATTTGGGGCAATTCTTGTTAGTGTTTTGTTTGTGGGGATATTAGGAAGGTTTAGGAAAACATTTGGGGTTAATTGGAGTTGAGTTGGGTTAGTTTGGGCTAAGTTTAGGTCATGGACCAAAATTGGGCTTTAGGCTTCAAATTGAAATTAAATCCAAATTTTCATCAAATTGGGGTTGGATTTGGTCTAAATTGGTATTAGAGATATGGAATTGAAGTTTAGAATTGAATTGTATCAAAATTGAGGTCACTTGGGTTGGTTTGGTTTGACATTGGGTTCACTTTGGGTTAAAAATGGGTCAAATTGGGGGTTTTGGGAAACGTGGGCTAAATTGGAAAAATTAGCATATGGTGTAATTGAATAAAATGAAATTAGGAATATTTGAGATTTTTTGGATTTTTCTGGGAATTTTTAGAATTTATGGATTTTTTGGTTAAATTGGGTATTTGGAGGGTATTGGGGGGTATTTTTGGAAATTTTAGTATATTTGGGTAAGGATGATCAATTTGAATCGTGGAAAATGTTTAGGATTAGTTTTGAGAAATTTTGGGTAATTTAGGTAATTTTTGCAAATTTTGGGTAGCTTCAAGGACATTTGGTAGGTTTGGTGGGTCTAGGGCCCCGAGGGTCAAAAATTGAAATTTTGGAAGAATGAAGATTGATCAAGTTTGAGTAGAATGAAATCACTTTGGTTAAGCCATGAATCCATATCAAGCCCATAAGAGCCATGAGAGGACTCATTTGAGGCATTCACTATGTTGTTCCTAACCCTCTTAGCCAAGGGCCTAGGGGTTAAGGTCCATCCATATGAATTACCTACATGAGTTAGGAAGTCAAGCTAGGTATGAATGGTTTTAGGATTTGGAATGTGTGTGAAAGTGTAATGTGTGCATGTCAACCCTCACCAGACCAGACCACCCAGGGTAGTCCTAAGGCCAAAGAGTCCTATAGGGAACTCATCCTTTAAACCTCCACATTTAATCTTAACCCTCCCAATGGTTTGGGGGTTGTTAATCAAACTTATGGGGTTTGCAGGGAGTTAAGAGGTGTTTGAATTTCTAAGTGGTGGGTTCCATTTCTAGTCCTCTAAGATAGTCAAAGGGAAAGCTTAAGGCTAGTTCTTAAGTACTAAGGAGAGAGAAGAGAAAAGACCTCATCCAAAACGAGGTCAACAAATGGACCCCCAATAGGTGTCATGTGCTAACCAAGCACACCACGCGTATTGGCGTTGACCGAAGAGATCAACAAAACCAACACAGATGTCTAAGTGACACATTTAGAATAGAGTAGAAACAAATTTCTGCTGGGTAGTATCGATTATATCTCCAAGACTAGAGATCCCTGAACTCTTGCTGGGGAATAGAAAAAGAGGTGAATTCCAGATCACAAGATATGGGGAAATTTGATTTAGATTTTGTTTTATTTTCTGTTTTAAGTTTTAATGTGTGAGTTTGGATTTTGATTTGTTCTGAGTTTCAATTTTGATTGAGGTTTAATTTAAAATCAATTCAAGGAATTCTGGATTTGAAAGGAGAATTGGAACCTAGGTTCCAACCTTGGGATTGCGAAGAGAACTAGAATTTAGGTACCAGCCTTGGAGGGAGAGAATTGAAATTTGGTATCAATCTCGGGAAGAGAGTCGGAATTTGGTATTGACCTCGAAAGGAGAGAACTGGAATTTGGTACCAATCTCAGGAAGAGAGTCAGAATTTGGTACCAACCTCGAAAGGAGAGAACTGGAATTTGGTACCAGTCTTGAAGGATTAAAGAGAACTGGAATCTGGTTCCAGCCTCTAAGGTTTAAAGAGAACTAGAATCTGGTTCCAATCTCGAAGGTTTAAAGAGAACTGGAGTCTGGTTCCAGTCTTGAAGGTTTAAAGCGAACTGGAGTCTGGTTCCAGTCTCGATGGTTTAAAGAGAACTGGAGTTTGGTTCCAGTCTGGAAGGTTTAAAGAGGACTGGAATCTGGTTCCAGTCTCGAAGGTTTAAAGAGAACTAGAACCTGGTTCCAGTCTCGAAGGTTTAAAGAGAACTGGAATCTGGTTCTAGTCTCGAAGGTTTAAAGTGTTGAAATTTGCTGTGGAGATTTGAGTTTAGCAGAAGATTTGGAATGAGACGTGAAAGTGTTTCATGTCCCACGAGGATCAATCAAAGTCTGATTATTTGGCGAAGGATATAAATCCATGCCATCAGAACTAAATCAAAAATTTTTGTGGTTCTGTGATCGGTAGATTCGATCGACCTTCTCAAAAGAGGGAAGGAAATATGGAGAGTCAAAAAGAGATTTGAGAATAGCCGAAGGTCAGGGATTTCAGATTCAGGAATTTGTCTTAGTCGCTTGTTGTGATTTGATTTTAGCTTGATTTTCAATTTAGGGTTCACATTTATTTGGGGTTTGTTTTGACATTCAGATTTTTTTTTAAAGAGTTCTAATTTATTTTTATTTTCCCTTTTTTCTTTGTTCAAAGTTCATTTAAACTAATGGTGTTTCCCAGTCAATTTGCACAAAAAGAGGTGAAGGAAAAACATGACATGGTTGTTTTCATTCCAATCTCGTCGAAAATACATCATACATCTTGCTCCAAAACATGATGATTTTTTCCTTGAGAATTCAATATCTCATACAATCTATATATATCCAAAATGGATTGTGTAAGATTCTTTAAGTTTCTTTCAAAAAGCAGCTGTCAAAATCCATGTCTGAATAGTGAGATACATGGACAATAACATCACCTTCCAAGTCATCCTTGGTAGGAATGTCGTATGGATGTGCATTAGAGGTGTGATATTTCTCATGTAAATCACAGCTCGTAGGGCCGAAGAGTCTCTAACTCTGGATCTGGCTGAAAGTGGAAAGACATTTTTCTGTCATCCATTCTCCTGAAAGTGATGGAGATTCGTTCCACATGCACTCTTGGAATGCAATGTTTTGCGATGTCTGCTCCGTTTCCTTTCAACACCAGGACGGAACCTACCTGTAGTGGTATCTCCACTGGCCCTCAAAACTCACCGGGGCCTGCAATCTAGAGGTCAGATCCGAACATGATGTTACATTGGTTGACAAAATAAACTGTGCAAAAAGGTCTGACGATGTCATGATGGTCTATGTGTGGAGGTATGCAGTCGCCCTCCTTGTAGATGTTATTGATGCAGCTGTTGGGTATGCAATCTGCAGGCAATACCCTCCATGTTATCATCCTCTTTACCATTCTTTTAATAATTTCGGCATCGAATCCACCTCATTGCGACAGAGTATTCCTGGTGGATTCCTTTTTCTGTCTACCACGAAGTTGTAGCAACATCCACATTAGATTGTAATTCTTCCTTTTCCTGGCATCCATCTTCATGTTTCTGAATAGGTCTTTTCCCTTAGGTGACCAGCTCGGCCCATTTTCTGAAGCTCAAGTACGCAATTTGCAATTTGTTGCTTCTCGTAATTTGATAATACATCTGTATGCAACTCGAGGCCTTCTAAGATATTGATCTTCTTGCCTCCAATTCTCTCAAAGTATTCAAAAGTTTTCTTTTCAACATTTTGCATTTTTTCCAAGATATTGATCTTCTTGCCCTATGGTCTCATGCCATGGTGAATTTCCTATATGCATGAAGAATTAAAATAATGCAGAGAATAAATAAATCAGTAAAAATAAAATACTTGATGAAATTACTTGATTTCTTTTCCACATTATTCTCCTCTGTTCACTGAGCAAGAGGGTATTTTTATTTTATTTTTGTGATTTTTCTACTCAAAGTTATGGATTTTCAAAGTTCTAGTAATTAAATAAATAAGAAAAATCCTAATTTCTTACTTATCCACGCGGCACTGACTCAACCTCGGCGTCTCCAAAAGGCCACGCGACGTGTTTTGATTCGGCACCGCCATCCGACTCAGCGCTCCAGGGGCCCGCGGTTCATGTCCCATTGCTCTGTCTGGCGCGATCCTGGCAGTCTACTTGATACACGCGCGATCCAACGGTTGCCAGTCATCGTCTACGACTGGTGTGAACCCGTGACCGTCAACCTTCTAACCCTAATTTCTCACTCGATTCTCAACGGATTTTTGAGTTCTTATGCTCTATGGATTCGTCTTGAAGAGAAGAACACATTCATACGGTAGACATGTATTGAAATTGACCCAAACTAAATTGAGAATCTCTGGAAGCTCGGGAGGAAGAGTGAGTCCATACCTTTTCTCAGAGAAGTGAAGCTTCGATCTGAGAGTTGTGTCACATTCGATTGGGTCCAAGCAAGCTCCAGATGAAGTCCCTTGGCCTGGTGAATTGTCTAGGTATGATTTCGACCAAGCCCGATCACAAAGCTTGGAGGCTGGAAGCAATGGCTGGCCTGGTGAGGGGGCTTTTAGGGGGAAACCTCTTCTCTTGGTCTGGTGAAGGTGTAGGACCAATCAATTTGGAGATTGGCTCACTGTGGTGAAGTGTCCTGGTTTTGGGCTTGAATTTCAACTCTGAAATTGAGCTCACAGAGAGGAAATGGCAAGGGGATTTCAGTGGGGATCAAGTTCTCTATGTGTAGAGAGTAGTCTGGGATGATTTTGGCAGGGTTTCAATAAGGTTTGGTTCAGCACCTCTCATGGCCAAGAGGAGGTGGTGTTTAAATAGGAGAGGGTGGAGGGCCTCCCAGGGGGATTAAGGCTTGGGATCAGCTGCTCCATGAAAGAGAAGAACAACCATGGTGTTCAATTGGGCTGGGACAACTCAGCAAGGCAGAATCGAAAAGTTTGGCTCCTGCCAAGGTCTCGGCCATGGTGTTTTCCGGCGATCCAGGCGGCTAGCCGGCAGGCATGGGTCACCCTCAGGTCCAGGTGGGTCAGGGCTGGAGGTTTGTGCAGGTAATTGAGCTTTGCCATGTGTAAAGAGGATGGCTTGGAATGGAATGGGGAAGAGTGTATTTTGGGCTTGGTTTGATCAATCCATGGAAATAGGCTTGGTGCACCTCCCCAAGACCTGATTTTGAGCCGAGGGAATCATTTAGGTCAGCTTAGAAGGGGTGGTGAAGTCTCCATCCATGGTGAGGTGGCTAAGCATGGTTTAGTGTGTGACATGGTTATGGTTAAAAAGGCTTAATGAAGGATTAGGAAAGGGGGCCCTCCTTTTGCCATTAATGGCTTGGTCACATGTTAAACCTTCCATGGCTTCATATGGCTTGTAAATGGCTTGCTCATGGCTCCATGTGGCTTAGGACAAGGCTTGGTCAATTACATGAAAAAGGGTTTGAGCAATTTTGGTAATTTAGGGGTGATTTGATGGGATTTGGCATATGGCTTGATTTGGAATTATTTTATCATGGATTTAGAACTTAGGAAACGGTTTTATCAAATGGATGATGATAGAGGATTGTCATGTGGGCTTTGAGATGAATTTTGGGCCTTTTGAAATCATTTTTGATGGGCTTTTAGGAAGGCTTAAGGGGATGAGCCTTTAGGTTTAAGAATAAATTCATGGATGGAAATTTTGTAGAAGTTTGGGCCAAATAATTGTTGGGTTTGGTTTAGGGATATGTCATGAGTGATTTGAGATGACTTTGAGGTGGTTTGGGTTTGAATTGGGTTGAATTTGGGTTGATTTGGTAAATGGGCCAATGTAGGTCAAATTGGGCTAATTTGGGCCAATGTTGGGCTAGGGTTGAAATTGATGTAAAATTAATGTTGGGAAATATTTATGGGAGTGTTTCAAAGAGGTTTCAACTTTGGTTGGGTTTTGGTTTTTGGATTTGGGCTTATTTGGGTTAGGTTTGGATTTAGGTCAAAATTGGGCTTTTTGGTTTTGGGTTGAATTTGAGTAGGGTTTGGGTCCAAATTTTGGGCAAATCATGTCAGTATTTTGTTTATGGGGATGTTAGGGAAGGTTTAGAAAAGGTTTGGGGTCAATTGAAGTTGAATTGGTTTGGTTTGGGCTAAGTTTGGGTCATGGGTCCAAATTGGGCCTTAAAGTCAAAAGTAAGATTAGACCCAAATGTCAATCAAATTAGACTTGGATTTGGTTTAGATTGATATTATGGATATTGAATTGAAGTTTAGAATTGAATTGGACCAAAATTAGGGTCAATTGGGTAGGTTTGGTTTGACATTGGGTTCACTTGGGTTAAGAATGGGCTAAATTGGGGGTTTTGGTAAAAGTAGGGTAAAATGAAAAAATTGGCCCATGGTGTTGTTGGAAAAAATGAAATTGGAAATATTTGGGATTTTCTGGAATTTTCTGGAAATTTTCTGAATTTTTGGATTTTTGGGTCAAGAGGGGTATTTTGGGTATTTAGAGGGTATTGGGGGGTATTTTTGGAATTTTTGGTATTGTTGGCTATGGATGATCAATTTGAGTGGAGGGAAATGTTTAGTAATGGTTTTGGGAAATTTTGGGTAATTTAGGTGATTTTGCAAATTTTGGGTAGTTCCAAGGTTTAGCAACTGTCTCTTCATGTTGATCTGCTGCTAACTTGGATAACATCTTGCGAATGCGGTGATTCTTGTTCCTCCGCTGGGTGGTAGTGAGAGTAGCTCTCCTTACCCCTTGGACTTCTGCGGGGCATGGCGCTGACAAGGCTGTCCTCTGCTGTAGCAACAAAGGACATAACTTTCTTATCTTCTCCTGTTGCATGAGCGGCATTTGTTATTCTCTTCTTGCTGGCGAACTGCTGACTTGGGCCTCCCACTTTCATCACTGTCTGACTGTGGAATTCTTCCCAATCAATCAGGGTCAAATCATTTTCTTCATATTGTAGCCCGGCTGGTGTGAAGTTAGAGTCAATCTCGATCATGGCTCCATCCCTCACCCTCTTTTCATCAAGTGCTAGACTCACACCATTTCTAAAGTTCAGAACCAACCACCCGTTCGACAATTCCCTGCGAAAAACAAGGAAAGGATCAGGGGCTGTACTAAAAACATGAACAATAAGAAAAAAAATTATTAATGAAAAATTATTATTTATCTCTTCTAATTTTTAAAGAAAGTAGGAAGAGATGAGGGAAAGATCAAGAATGAATTGATTTAAAAGGAAAGATTGACATTTTATTATTACAATTTCATGCGTTTTTTAACACATTTTTTGTTAATGATTTTCTTTTTTATCATCCACTTTTTTTATGTTTTGGGTTCGGACCCAGTCGCAAATGATTACTCTACCCGTGCTTCTAGGAATGAGACCTCATTTTTAAGTTCATCCTTCGAAACATCAGGTTGCATAATACTTCTTCAAATATCGTCCATTGATTGGAAGCATATGTCGTTCTCTACGACATTTAACAAGCTGGTAGGAACCTCTTGAGTAGACTGTCTTGGTTCAAATTTACCTCCTATCTTACAGTGTGCAAGATTAGGTCTTTTGAGAACTAGAACCAAGTCACCGAATTTAAATGTCCTTGGACGGACTAGTTTATTGTGTGCCTGGATCGTCTTAGCTTGATACAATTCGAGATTCTGCTGTGCTGAAAGTCTTTTTTCCTTCCAACCTTTCCAATTCTTCTAGTCATAGTTTGGCATTTTCTTCTGTAGTGATTTTGTTTGCAACTGCAATTCTGAGTGACGGAAGCTTTACTCCCAAGGGTAAGACGGCCTCAGACCCGTACACTAGGGCGTAAGGTGTAGACTGGGTAGGAGTTCTGAAAGTCGTCCTGTAGGCCCATAAGGCTTCTAACAAATTCTCGTGCCAATTTCTTTTGTTATCGTCCAAGGTTTTCTTCAGGATTTGGATGAGAGTTTTATTAAAGGCCTCGGCCAAGCTGTTTACTTTTTGGTAATAGATCATCAAATAACGCCAATCAATCCTGTGTCTTCTGACAAAATTGTTGATCTTCATACTCTTGAACACAGACCCACTATCTGAAATGTTCCTGCGCGGTACTCCAAAACGGTAGACAACTTGATTCTTGAAAAACTGCAACACATGGTGCGCTTTCACTTCTCTGAGTGGCATAGCTTCTGCCCACTTGGAAAAGTTATCTGTAGCTGCAAGAATGAAGCGATGTCCTCTTGAAGAAGGCAGATTTATCGGACCCACGATATCTGTGCCCCAACACTCAAATGGCCACAACGCGATTGTCGGATGTAGCACATTTGGAGGTTGATGTAGAACCACTCCATGTACTTGGCATTGGTGACAACTTTTGGCAACTTTCATGCAATCGGTCATCATCGAGGGCCAGTAGTACCCTAATCTTTTAATTGTCATCTTGATTTTTGGTCCCGATTGATGAGCGCCACAATGTCCTGAGTGTACTTCTTTGACAATTTCAGGAGCCTCGGACCCGCTCAGGCATCTTAGCTACATCTGATCAAAAGACCTTCTGTATAAGGTGTTGTTTATTAATGTGTAAGACAGAGTTCTTTTCTTGATTTGATGGGCTAATGACTTATCGTCTGGTAAGTTTCCTGTTTGCAAGTAGTCTATTAATGGCTGCCGCCAATCTTCTATGTTTTCTGTCACTGTTGCAATTGTTTCTTCTGCTTTTTCTGATTTGTCTATTGTATCCATGTCGAGCTGTGAGAGAATCTACCGTCCCTGAACTGACATTTTAACTACCTCATCCTGTAAGCAGGAAAACTCTTTTGCAAGGCGGGCTAACGCATCTGCAAGAGTATTTTCTCTCCTGGGAATCTTGTAGATCATTCCATTTGGAATTTGCTCCAACAGTTTCATGTTGTACTGAAAGTACTGCTCGAGTCTTGGCTTTAGAATTCTGTATTGTCCAATGACCTGTTGAATGATCAACCATGAATCCCCGTAGATGTTGATATCTGTTATTCCCATTTGAATGGTTAATTCCAATCCTGTTATGAGGGCTTCATATTCTACCACATTATTCATACAAGGTTCTGTTAAGTGATAGGAATACCTTAACATCCCCCGCTCCGGTGTTATAAAGATTAGTCCGATTCCTACCTTACCGGACACTATCTTTTGCAATTCTTTATCTTTCTGTACTGAGGACGCTCCGTCGAAGTACAGTTCCCAACGCTGATCGTCGGGGTCTTCAAGGCTCATTATCTGCTCGTCTGGTAAGTTGTCATTGAGAGGCGATTCTGCCGACAAAGGGTGTGCTGCGAGGAAGTCTGCTAGGACTTGTCCCTTTACGACACGAAGAGGAACTAAAGTTATATAGAATTGCAATAGTATCATTGACCACCTGGCAAGTCTGTCGGAAAGTGTCGGTCGGGTCATCAAATATTACAATGGATTGACTTTCGAGATAAGGTTAACCTTATGAGAAAGCATGTAGTGCCTAATCTTCTGTGCGGCGAATATCAGGGCCAAATAGTGCTTCTCAATAGGAGGATACTTTACTTCCATCAGAATTAGACGATAGCTTAGGTAATAGAGCGCGTTTTCTTTTCCCTCATCATTGACCTGGGCTAACAGGGCTCCGAGAGAGTAGTCTAAAGCCGCGGTATAAAGTATCATCGGTCGTCCCGAGACTGGGGCTGCTAAGACAGGAGGTGTCATTAGGTACTGCTTAATGTCCTCGAAGGCCCATTGGCATTTCTCTTCCCAAAAGAATTTGGCGTCCTTTTTAACCAATGCAGAGAAAGGCTGACACCTACCTGACAAGTTCAAGATGAAGTGTCAAAGATATGCCAATTTTCCTTGAAAGGATCATACTGGCTTCAAGGTTTTAGGAGGTGGCATTTCTATGATAGCTTTAATCTTCTCCAGATCAATTTCAATTCCATGATGTCCGACGACAAACCCTAAGAATTTCCCAGAGGTGACGCCAAAGGCGTATTTCAGGGGATTCATCTTAAGGTTAAATTGTCTTAATCACTCAAAAACAATTCTCAAATCATACAAGTGATCTTCCTTTAATTTGCTCTTGATGACCACATCATACATGTAACACTCGACTTGGTTGTGAATGAGATCATCAAAAATCCTCGTCATTGCTCTTTGGTAGGTTGCTCCTACGTTCTTTAGTCCAAACGGTATCACTGTGTAGCAGTCTACCCCGATCGGCGTTCTGAAGACTGTAAGCTTTTCATCTTCTGGTGCCATCTTTATCTGGTTGTATCCTGAAGATCCATCCATGAAAGAGAAGATTTCATGTGTCGAAGCGATGTCGATCATCAGTTCTGGAATTGGTAAAGGGAATTCATCCTTTGGATATGCTTTGTTTAAATCTCTGAAATCAATGCGGATTCTGATCTGACCATTCTTCTTTCTGACTGGTACCACATTGGCTAACCAAGTCGGGTATTGCTCTTCACGGACAAATTTAGCGTCTATTAGTTTCGTAACTTCAGCTATAACTTGTTGTTCAAACTCTAGACGCATTCTTCTGGAGCTTGTCTGACTGGAACAGCAGTGTGATCCACTCCTAGCCTGCGAACTGCAACCTCTAGAGCTAATCCTGGCATTTCATCGTAAATCCAAGGAAAATAGTCTTTGAACTCCATTAATAGCTTGATTATGTTTTCAGAGTCTTCTTTATTGAGTAAGGAGCTAACAAAGGTCGGCCTAGGCTCTTCGCTAGTACCTAAGTTAACTTCCATTAACTCGTCTATTATAGATTTAATTTCTTCTTCGAATTTTGGTGGAGCATCTCTGATTGGTAGATCTTCGAGGTCTTCTGAAGCTTCCAAGCAGTCTTCATTAGGCTTGCAAGTGAAAACCAAGTGCTACTGTGCCGAATCCGAGACCATGCTTTGAATTGGGAGCCAACTGGTATTATTCCATAATTTTTCAAAGTGTTGTGATTGACCTTTTGTCCATAGTCAAGGTAAGACACAATTGTGAATTAAATTTTGAGCACAAGAAGAGTACCACTCAAAAGGCAGTTCCATTAGTTCAGATGAAGCAACATCTTCAAATTGTACATCATTTTCAGTTTTGGAAGAAGAAGCACCACAATAAAACTTGATTGGTTTAGTACCACCACCATGCACTCCTTGACCACCATACCCTCGACCTTATTAGAATGGATCGGGGTTAGGGTCATAGTATGTACATGATGGTTAATCTTCTCGTACATTGATTTATATTCTTTGTTCTTTTCGTCTTTAAGAGAGATCTTGAACTGTGGTTTCTTCTGACTTATTGTCACTGCTTCTTTCTTGGTTTCTTCCACTTCGGAACTGTTCTCCGAATCAATGTTGATGACTGGTTTCTTCTGTCCAACTGTTCCAACGTCTGTTCCACAACCTCGTCCCCGACCTCGACTTCGGGTGAGAGTTCTGCAGAAACCTTCACTATCTCGCCGTAAGGGAGTGGTGAGTAACTATTGGACTAGAATTTCAGGCTCTTCATCGTCTTGCACTTCTTTTGCTTCATTTGGTATGACATTTCTGGAGAAGATTGTTTTCTTCGGAGGCGTGTAATAGGCTGCATCTTCATGAATTCCAATCTCGTGTACGGAGAATGGTTGCAAGTCACCTTTGATACATTGTTCTCCTCCTTCGTAATATTTTATGCACTGGTGCGAGACGCGGTACCATCCAATTCTCGTAGATCCATGGCCGACCCAGTAGAGCGTTGAACGATGTCTCAGAATCAATTATATGGAATTTTGTGGTTGTCTTTGCTAAGTCACCAGTTTTCATTAATAGTGTTATTGATCCAAGGGCTTTCTCTCCTTTCTTATTGAAGCCTCTTAGTAACATCTTGTCTGCTTCATGTTCACGAGCATCAATTTCCAAATATGCTAGCGTCCAAAGATTCATTATGTTGATTGATGCTCCCGTATCAACCAACACTCTGGAGAGCGTAAACTTTCCAACAGCGAATGAAATGTACAAGGTCAGTTGTGATCAGCTGTTCCCAGTAATAGATCATTGTTCGTGAAGGTAGCACCTCGCTGTTCTTTTAACGAGCAGACCTCATCGAAGGAATTACCGACCACTTGAGCTAAACAAATCTCTGAATCAAGTAGAGCCTTGATCAGAGCTTCCCTTATTTCCTTTGACAGGATCAGAGCACCGTATATGCTTAGTTTGGCTGGTAGCTTCCTAAGATAGGCTAGCACGTTATAATCCACTTTATTACCATGTGTTGACCTCATTTTTGATGAGGTCTTCTCTTCTTCTTTTTTAGTGCTTAGGATCTAGCCTTAGGCTTTGCCTTTGACTATCTTAGAGGATTAGAATTGGGACCCACCACTAAGAGATTCAAACCACTTCTTAACTCCCTGCAAACTCCACAAACTTGACTGTAGACCCCTAATAACCTAGAGGGTTGAAATCAAATGTGGAAGTTTAAAGGATGGGTTCCTATAGAACTCTTTGGCCTTAGAATTGCCCTGGGTGGCCTGGTCTGGTGAAGGCTGACCTACACACACACTACACTTATACACTACACTTTAACACTCCTCCTAAAACCACACCCATACCCAACTCGACCTCCCGACTCATGAAGGTGATTCACATGGATGGTCCTTAACCCCTAAGCCCTCGGCTAAGAGGGTTAGGAACAACATAGTGGATGCCTCAAATGAGTCCCTTCATGGCTCATGTGGGCTTGATATGGCTTCATGGCTCAACCAAAATGATTTCATTCCACTTACATTCACTCAATTTTCAATTTCCCAAAATTTCAATTTTTGACCCCCGGGTCCCTACACCCGCCTAGCCTACCCAAAGCCCTTGAAATTTACCCAAAATTTTCAATATTTCCAAATCACCCAAAATTTACCAAAATTAACCTTGAACATTTCCTCACCAATCAAGTTGATCATCCATATCCAAAAATACCAAAAATTCCAAAAATACCTCCCAATACCCTCCAAATACCCAAAATACCCCTCTTGACCCAAAAAATCCAAAAATTCAGAAAATTCCCAGAAACTTCTAGAAAATCCCAAATATTCCCAATTTCATTTTGTTCAACTACACCATGGGCCAATTTTTGTCAAGTTACCCCACTTTTGTCAAAACCCCCAATTTGACCCATTTTAACGCAAAGTCAAACCAAACCTATCCAATTGACCCAAATTCTGGTCCAATTCAATTCTAAACTTCAATTTAACATTCCAAACACCAATCTAGACCAGATCCAAGTCCAATTTGATTGACATTTGAATCTAATTTCACTTTTTGCCTTAAAGCCCAATTTGGACCCATGACCCAAACCTAACTTAAACTCACCCAATTCAACTCCAATCAACCCCAAATCTTTTCTAAACCTTCCTTAACATCCCCACAAACAAAACACTAACATGATTTGCCCAAAATTTAGACCCAAATCCCACTCAAATTCAACCCAAAGCTAAAAGGCCCAATTTTGACCTAAACCCAAACCTAACCTAAATAAGTCCAAACCCCAAAATCAAAACCCAACCAAAGACAAAACCTCTATGAAACACTCCCATAAACATTTCCCAACATTTATTTTACATCAATTTCAACCCTAGCCCAACATTGGCCCAAGTTAGCCCAATTTGACCTACATTGGCCCATTTACCAAAGAGGTCCAAATCCAACCCAATTCAAGCCCAAACCACTTCAAATTTATTCCAAATCATTCATGAAACATTCCTAAATTAAATTCAACACTTATTGGATCCAATCCTTTGCAAAATTCTCATCCTAAAGTTTGTTTTGAAATCTAAAAGCCCACTCTCTAAACCATCTTGAAAGCCCATCCAAAGTGAAATCCAAAAGCCCAAAGCCCACATGCCAATTCCTTCTCATCATCCCTTTAATTGGGATCAATTCCTAAGTCCCAAATCAATCATCAAATCAACCTAAATCAAGCACCATCTAAATTTTTCACTAAATTGCCAAAATCTCCAAATTCCTTTTTCATATAAATGGATCCACTTTTCCTAAGTTAAGGATGAGCCAAATGAAGCCACATGCAAGCCATGGACAAGCCACATGAAGCCATGGAAGGTTTGACATGTGACCAAGCCATTAATGGCAAAAGGAGGAGCCTCTTTTAAGCCCCATTAAAAAGGTTTTAACCCTTTTAATGCTTCACCTTAATCCATGATTAATCAAAATATTCATGGATGGTGACTTCTCTACCCTTTCCTAGCCGATTCATCTGATCCTCCCTC
Source organism: Papilionanthe hookeriana x Papilionanthe teres (assembly GCA_022702705.1). Lineage (NCBI taxonomy): Eukaryota > Viridiplantae > Streptophyta > Magnoliopsida > Asparagales > Orchidaceae > Papilionanthe > Papilionanthe hookeriana x Papilionanthe teres. The sequence goes on along the minus strand of CM040430.1, from coordinate 46,488,407 downwards.
AGCCCAAATCAGCCATGGGGAGGTGAACCAAGCCCATTTCCATGGGTTGACCAAACCAAGTGCAAAAGAAGCCACCTCCCCAAGCCATTTTGATCCAACCACTTTACACATGTAAGGCTTCAATTGAATTCACCAACTTCAACCCCTGACCTCCCCGACCTTGAGGGTGACCCTCGCTCGCCGGCCGACCACCGGGCCGCCGGAAAACACCATGGCCGAGACATGGGCAGGAGCCAAGCATTGAAATTCCACCTTGCTGAGCTGCCCCATGCCCAATGGCCACCATGGCTGTTCTTCCCTTGACCTATGTAGCTGATCCCAAGCCTTGAGCCCCCCTGGGAGGCCCTCCACCCTCTCCTATTTAAACACCCCCTCTCTCGGCCATGTGAGAGGTACTGAACCAACCTTAAGGAAACTCTGCTAAAATCATTCCAGACCACTCTCTACACATAGAGCACTTGATTCCCACTGGATTCCAGCCCCAATTTTCTCTAGCTGAGCTCAATTTTGAGTTCAAATTTCAGCACAAAACCAGGACACTTCTTCATAATGGACCAATCCCCAAATTGATTGATCCTACACCTTCACCAGACCAAGGGAAGAAGTCCACCAGCAAAAGCCCCCTCTCCAGGCCACCCATCTGTTCCAGACTCCAAGCTTTATGATCGGTTGTGGTCGAAATTCTACCTAGACAATTCACCAGACTAGGAGACTTCATCTGGAGCTTGCTGGGATGCAATCGAAGGTGGCACAACCCTCAGATTGAAGCCACACTTCTCTGAGCTAAGGTATGAGCTAACTCTTTATCCCGAGCTTCTGGAGATTCTCCATTTCAAATGCCTTAATTTCAATGCATGATCACCATATAGATGTATTCGTCTCTTCAAGACGAATCCATAGAGCACGAGAACACGAAAATCCGTTAAGTATTGAGTGAGATATTAAGGATTTAGTGTGGACGATTCTCGGGCTAGGAGGCTTGGGGACGATGAACGGATCCCGTTCATTTAATACACGCGCGGACAGAAGGCCAGGATCGCACCGGATGAGGAGACGGAACGATACAGCGGGCCCCTGCAGTGCTGAGTCGGATGGCGGCGCCGAATCAGAACACGCCGCGTGGCCTTTCGGAGACGCCGAGGTTGAGTCAGCGCTGCGTGGATAAGTAGAAAAATAGATTATTTTTCTATTTATTTAATTCCCTAAACTTCAAAAATTCATAACTTTGTGTAGGAAAATCAGAAAAATAAAATAAAAATACCCTCTTGCTCAGTGAACAGAGGAGAATGATGTGGAAAAGAAATCATTCAATTTCATCAAGTATTTTATTTTTAATAATTTATTTACTCTCTGTACATTTTCAATTCTCCATGCATGTATACATCTCACCATGACATAAGACCATAGGGCTTTTGAAGCCTCTGAATTTGAGAACATTCCCTGAATTTTCCAAAGTCAGAGGCCATCCCTATGAAGAGTTATTGATTTTTCAACTCTAGGTTGCTAGTTTGAGTATTTTAATTCCAATAATTAGCATATTGTGAAATAAATTCTAGGAAAATTTGGTGATGTTTATTATGACCAGTAGGAACCTAGGAAAAATAGATTTTGAATTAATCCACTTGGAATAACCCTAATCGGCTTAAACACCCAAAATAGGTCCTTAATTAATTAGAGCTAATCATACATCAAATTAACTTGAAATCAATTCTCCACTGACCTTTAGGATCAGAAGAACCCACCATAAAAGTTTGAAGTCAATTGGACTTGGTTAGCCCTACTAAATGGGTTGATTAAGCCATTTAGCAAATTTAAACTTTAAAAATTCATAATTTTCAAAATACTTTTCAAAAAATTCACCAAATTGGTTTTAGAGCCTCTCTGATGTCAGGGGAATATTAAAAAAATAAAATTGCAATTTTTCAAAAAAGTTGATTTTCTTACATTATTTTAATATTTTAATAATTAAAAATAATAAAAATCACAAAAATAATAAAATTCACCAAAAAGTCACATTTTGAATTTTAATCACTTAGGAACAAACCCCATATTTTTCTTAAGTCTCTATAATAAGATATTAAATTTTAAAGCCCTAAGGTAATTTTAAAATTAAAAAAATGTATTTTCTAGCATTTCCATTAAAATAATTCTAATAAATCAAAGAAAAATCAGAAAATTACAAAAATTGATTCTCTGATTTCCTTGATATCAGAGAGATTTGTGAAAAATATAAAATTCATTTTTCAACCTTTATTTTATTTTTAAATTAATTAATACTTTAAAACTCAAAATAATTATAATAAAAAGAATATAATTTAAAAAATCACCAAAATTGGTCCAAGTGACCCTCTGGTCATTAGGAATGTCCCATAATTTTCTTAAGGATAGAAACTTTCCTTTGGTCATATTATTAAATTTTCCTTGGAAATCCCTATTTTCCACCAAAAATAATTACATAAATAAATTAAATACAGAAAAATAACATTTCTCCTCTCATGCCTTTATTGACATATGAGTGAAGTCACATAAAAATTTCAAGTTCATTTAAGCTCAATTTAGAGAGTTATGAAATTATTAAGCTTGAAGGGCAAAATAGTAATTAAAATTTTAACCCTTAATTAAAACTTTAGGCTTAATAAAATTAAAAAGTAAAATATTTGATCTTAATCTGATTTGGATGATTGAAATTTGAATAATAAGGGTAGAAACCCATTAAACAATTTAAAGATAATTGAAATAAACCTTAATTAAATGTTTAATTAAATTTGGAAGAATAATAAAATTGGAATTATTAAAATAGGGATATTATTAGGAAGAAATTTGTTCTTTAATTTAAGAATCCCTAAATTAATCATCTCCATGATATTTAATTCCTAATTAAAATGATAATCCAAATTTAAGACTTAAAATGCTAAAAGACTTAATCATTAAATTAAATTAAAGTTAATTTATTTAAATTAAATCCTTTTAAAATTTCAATTAAATTAATACTTTAATACTTAATTAAAAAGTAAATCATCTTTAAAACATAAAATATAAAATATTAAATTAAAATTAAAAATTAAATTAAATTAAAGTTTAAACTAAATTAAATTAAATTAAATAAAATTAAATTAAAACATATTAAATTAAATTAAATTAAATTAAATAAAATTAAATTAAATTAAAACATATTAAATTAAATTAAATTAAATTAAATTAAATTAAATTAAATTAAATTAAATAATAGGATCAAGTTTAAATTAAAATTAGATTAAATTAAATTAAAATTAAAACTAAACCAAATTAAATTAAATTAAAGTTAAATTAAATTGAATTAAAATAACATCCCCTAAGACATAAAGAAATTCAAAAAATAAATATAAAGCAACTTGAACACTATTCCAAATTTAAACCCGTTAACCGAAATTAAATTAAATCACAAACCATTCGAACATCAATTTGCCCTCGAAAGCTTTTGTTGTCATAACTCCTAAACAGAACGTTAAATGAAATGTTACTTCCCTCATAGGATATTCAAATGTCCTAGTTCACTGAGTAAGATAACAACAAAACTTGAATTCCCGGACGATTAATTCATTTGTATGATTAAATTCTCTTGGACTTAAAAAAAATAATCCTAGAAATATTGAAAAGATGTTTAAGATTCTTCTTAAATACTTTCTCAATATGATAGGATGTTTATGAGAACAACTGAACTTAATTGTTCTTTGATGAAGAAAATCGTCCTTAAACCAAAATACAAGAACCTAGACATCATAGGAGATGATTAGCTATAGGATTAGGACTTTGTTAGACAACCAAAACCTTTCCCTTAGTTTTACCTAGGTACTTGTTGAAATATTTAAATGCCTTAACATGTGTTTTAAGTGCAGCTTGGGATGACGGGAAGACCCTCCAGGTACGCTTTTCTTTTGTTGCAATTTACTTTATTGCAATTTACTTAATCTCATCGCACTTACTTTTCTCACATGATAAACAACTGTTGCATGAAAACCCACACTTTTAAGATATTCCCTAAAACTGAAACCAAAACTAAATTTAAAAGTCATTACAAGATAAAATTCACCGCCACAACATCTCAAAATATAAAACAACTCAAAATTTAATCACAAACAGAACACGAAACTGCAATTACAACTAAATTAAAACGTCTTGTTGGATGATCGGGAATACCTCGGATGATGTAACCTACGTGTTGCTAACGAGATTTCCTACGGTCTAAATGAAAGTGTGGAACTCATTTAGTTGAGTTTAGCAAATTCATCTGGACTAAGTGAATCCGATAAAAATAACGATGCCAGAAGGATGGAACCGTGGGATCTTAACCGGTGTTGTTATAATCAACTTTAAGATTTGTTTAATTAAAATATTAAAAAACACCTGGATTTTAAGATTTTCTCTAAACCAAAACACTTTTCTCATCTCCTGATTTATGACTTCTAAAACTAAACCTCTGCAACAACAAGGAGCTCGGAGCATGGTGGGCAGCTCGGCCATCGTCATCAAGCAAAGCTCGAGTCTACTTCAAGAAAACTTTCTTAGAATTAAATAACTAAGCCATAGGACTTCGAGGTAGTTTGCCTAGTGCAACATAAATCCTCAACCTTTTGTTAGGCATTTGCATTGCAAATTAAGCCCTAACCGGTCTTAGTATTCCGAGGTAGTTGTCCGATACGACATAAACCCTCACATCTTCGAGGCTATTTGTATGATCATGTCATACGAACATAAGCCCTAATTAATTAAAATTGGCAAGATCAAAACATTAAATAAACATTAGGACTTTCCTAAATCCAAGCCAAACAATAGGATAGTCGGGAAATTACCGAAGTTCGCTTCGAATCTGTAATTTCTCCTATTTTTCTTCCTTCGGATTCCCAAAACAAGATGTTCCAAATTTGATCCATTCTCTATTGAAATTCCAAAATTCAATCCTTTGAAAACGTAAACTTTGAAATTCTTGAGAGCAGAACTACTGATTATTATCGAGAGTTTTCTTAGGTGATTCCCGTCACTTAAGATGTAATTAACTATAGGGGCTTGACCTTATAGGGAATTTTAAGCACCCAGGTAATATAAACCCTACTTAATTCATTTATATTAAGCAGGGGAATTTGTCAGCTTATAAAATTGGTTCGCAGACCAAACGGATGTCGCAAATCTTCTAGTTTATTTAATCGAGCCCCACCACCAAACAGTGTGTCTATTCTTCGGGATAGATACATGGTTTGCGGTGAGATTGCTCGTTTATATAAACTATTCGGGATGTGAGATCAGTTTGATTTCATATCTTAAAATCTTCAAATTAAAAAAAAATTATTATTTTCAAAACCAAATACTACTTTTTCAAATTATTTATTTAGATTAAATTAAAAATTCGCAGACAATTTCTGTAGGCGACCCCCCTTTTCAAAATAAAACACAACATAAAAATAAGCCGTACAATTTCTGGCGACTCCGCTGGGGAAAAATCTTCTCTCCATTTTAATCAGACAATTCTACTTTCAAAAATCGGTAGTGTATCCATGCTCCTAGTGGATCAAACTACCCTTCTTTCCGTTGGAATACTATGTTCATTTCTACCTTGAACAAGTATAGCCAACATTCTCTCGGATTTAGGAGCCACTGTTTAGACACCCCTAAACAGAGAGGTTCCGAGATCCTTTTACATCATTTCTGAGGTGGGGTGGACCCCTGTTGACCTCATTTTTGATGAGGTCTTCTCTTCTTCTTTTTAGTACTTAGGATCTAGCCTTAGGCTTTTCCTTTGACTGTCTTAGAGGACTAAAAATGGAACCTACCCTTTAGAAGTCCAAACACCTCTTGACTCCCTGCAAACCCCACAAGCTTCGATCGTAGACCCCTAATCACCTAGAGGGTCGAAATTAAATGTGGAAGTTTAAAGGATGAGTTCCTATAGGACTCTTCGGCCTTAGGACCGCCCAGGTGGCCCGGTCCGGTGAAGGGCCGACTTACATACACACTACATTTATACACTACACTTTCACACACCTATACTCGACTCGACCTCCCGACTCATGTAGGTGATTGACATGGATGGTCCTTAACCCCTAAGCCCTTGGCTAAGAGGGTTAGGAACAACATATTGGATGCCTCAAATGAGTCCCTTCATGGCTCATGTGGGCTTGATATGGCTTCATGTCTCAACCAAAGTGATTTCATTCCACTTATATTCACCCAATCTTCAATTTTCCAAATTTTCATTTTTTGACCCCCGGGACCCTACACCCGCCTAACCTACCCAAAACCCTTTAAATCCTCCAAAATTCCCAAATCACCCAAAATTCCTCAAAATCAATCCCAAACATTTCCACATTACTCAAATTGACCATCCATACCCAAAAATATCAAAAATTCCAAAAAAACCTCCCAATACCCTCCAAATACCCAAAATACCCCCTTGACCCAAAAATCCAGAAGTTCGAAAAATTCCCAGAAAATTCCATAAAATCCCAAATATTCCCAATTTCATTTTGTTCAACTACACCATGGGCTAATTTTGTCAAAACCCCCAATTTGACCCATTTTAACCCTAAGTGAACCCAATGTCGAACCAAACCTACCCAATTGACCCAAATTCTGGTCCAATTCAATCCTAAACTTCAATTCAACATTCCCAACACCAATCTAGACCAAATCCAAGTCCAATTTGATTGACATTTGGATCCAATTTCACTTTTGGCCTTAAAGCCCAATTTGGACCCTAAACCCAAACCTAACCCAAACTCACCCAATTCAACTCCAATTAACCCCAAATCTTTTCTAAACCTTCCTTAGCATCCCAAAAAACAAAACACTAATATGATTTGCCCAACATTTAGACCCAAAACCCACTCAAATTCAACCCAAAGTTAAAAGGCCCAATTTTGACCTAAACGCAAACCTAACCCAAATGAGCCCATACCCCAAAATCGAAGCCCAACCAAAGTCAAAACCCCTTTGAAACACTCCCATAAACATTTCCCAACATTAAATTTACATCAATTTCAACCCTAGCCCAACATTGACCCAAATTAACCCAATTTGACCTATATTGGCCCATTCACCAAAGAAGCCCAAATTCAACCCAATTCAAACCCAAATCACTCCCAACTTGCTTCAAATCACTCATGACACATCCATGAGCTAAACCCAACATTTATTTGGCCCAATCCTTCACAAAATTCCCATCCATAAATTTATTTTCAAACTAAAAGCCCACTTTCTTAAACCTTCCTAAAAGCCCAAACTTCATGCTAAAGCCCATATGACACATTCTTTTCATCACTCCATTAATTGAAATTATCCCTAAAGTCTAAATCAATAATCAAATCACTCCAAATTAGGCTTTATCCAAATTCCATCAAAAGTACCCAATATCCTTAAAAAACCATTTTCATGAAACGAAGCCAACTTTTTCCAAAGCCAAATGGAGCCATGAAGCCACTCTTAAGCCACATGTAAGCCATGTGAGTTGCTCACATGTGACCTAACCACATTTGGCAAAAGGAGGGCCCCCTTTCCTAATCCTTCTTAAACCCTTTTTACCTTAAGCGTGTCACACACTAAACCATGCTTAGCCACCTCATCATGGATGGAGACCATACCATTTTCTCTGGCCGACCCAAGTGATCCTTTTCAGCCCAAAACCAGGCCTTGGGTGGTGCACCTAGCCCAAAGGGATGGGTTGACCAATTTGAGCCAAAATAAGCCTCTCCCCATTCCATTTCAATCCAACCTCTTTACACATGGCATTGACAATCGCCTACACAAAACCCCAGCCCCGACCCACCTGAACTCGAGGGTGACCATTACTCGCCGGCCGCCGCCCGGATCGCCGGAAAACACCATGGCCGAGACCTCGGGAGGAGCCAAAAATTTCAATTCTCCTCGTCGACTTGTCTCAACCCAAATGGACAGCATAGCTCTTCTTCTCTTGCCAAGAGCAACTCGATCCCAAGCCCTAACTCTCCCCGGGAGGCCCTCCACCCTCTCCTATTTAAACACCACCCCCTCTCGGCCATGAGAGGTGCCGAACCGGATCTTACCGAAACCCCGCCAAAATTGTTCCGAACACTCTCCATACTTAGAGCAGTTGATCCCCAGTGACAATTTGCCCTAATCCCCACCAAGAGAGCCCAATTTCTCAGCCAAAATTCCAGCCAAAACCAGGACACTTCTCCACAGTGGATCAATCCTCAAATTGATTGGTCCTACACCTTCACCAGACCAAGGGAAGAAGTCCACCAGCAAAAGCCCCCTCTCCAGGCCACCCATCTGTTCCAGACTCCAAGCTTTGTGATCGGCTGTGGTCGAAATCATACCTAGGCGATTCACCAGACCAGGAGACTTCATCTGGAGCTTGCTGGGATCCAATCGAAGGTGACACAACCCTCAGATTGAAGCCACACTTCTTTGAGCAATGGTATGAGCTAATTCTTCATCCCGAGCTTCTGGAGATTCTCTATTTCAAATGCTTTAATTTCAATGCATGATCACCATATAGATGTATTTGTCTCTTCAAGACGAATCCATAGAGCATAAGAACACGAAAATCCGTTAAGTATTGAGTGAGATATTAGGGATTTAGTGTGGACGGCTCTCGGGTGAGGACACTTGGGGACGATGAACGGATGCCGTTCATTTAATACACGCGCTGACGGACGATTCAGATGGCGTCGGACCAGGAGATAGTACGTGAACCGCGGGCCGCGTGGCGCTGAGTCGGAAGGCAGCGTCGAATGGGAGCGCGCCGCGTGGCCTTTCGGAGATGCCGAGGATGACGGGGCGCCGCGTGGATAAGTAGGAAATTAGGTTATTTTTCCTATTTATTTAATTTCCTAAACTTCAAAAATCCATAACTTTGTGTAGGAAAATCAGAAAAATAAAATAAAAATACCCTCTTGCTCAATGAACAGAGGAGAATAATGTGGAAAAGAAATCATTTAATTTCATCAAGTATTTTATTTTTAATGATTTATTTACTCTCTGCATTGTTTTAATTCTCCATGCATATAGGAAATTCACCATGGCATGAGACCATAGTGGCTTTTGAAGCCTCCGAATTTAGGAACATTCCCTGAATTTTCCAAAGTCAGAGGCCATCCCTATGAAAAGTTATTGATTTTTCAAATTCATGTTGCTGTTTTAAGTATTTTAATTCCAATAATTAGCATGTTGTGAAATAAATTCTAGAAAAATTTGGTGATGTCTCTTATGACCAGAAGACCCTAGGAAAAATAGGTTTCGAGTTCATTCATTTAAAATAACCCTAATTGGCTTAAACACCCAAAATAGATCTCTAATTAATTAGAGTTAACCATACATCAAATTGACTTGAAATCAATTCTCCACTGACCTTTAGGATCAGAGGAACCCACCATAAAAATTTGAAGTCAATTGGACTTGGTTAGCCCTACTAAATGGGTTGATTAAGCCATTTAGCCATTTTAAACTTTAAAAATTCATAACTTTCAAAATACCTTGCAAAAATTCACCAAATTGGTTTTAGAGCCTCTCTGATCTCAAGGGAATTTAATAAAATTAAAATTTTAATTTTCTAAAAAAGTTGATTTTTTGATATTATTTTAATATTTTAATAATTAAAAAATAATAAAAAACACAAAAATAATAAAATTCACCAAAATGTCACATTTTGAATTTTAATCACTTAGGAACAAACCCCATATTTTTCTTAGGTATATTTAATGAGATATTAAATTTTAAAGCCCTAGGGTAATTTTAAAATAAAAAAAAAAATTATTTTCTAGCATTTTCACTAAAATAATTATAATAAATTAAATAAAAATCAGAAAATTGTAAAATATGATTCTCTGGTTTCCTTGATATCAGAGAGATTTTTGAAAAATATAAAATTCATTTTTCAACCTTTATTTTATTTTTAAATTAATTAATACTCCAAAACTTAAAATAATTATAATAAAAATAATATAATTCAAAAAATCACCAAAATTGGTCCAAGTGGTCCTCTGGTCATTAGGAATGTTCCATAATTTTCTTAAGGACAGAAACTTTCCCTTGGCCATATTAATAAATTTTCCTTGAAAATCTCTATTTTCTACCAAAAATAATTACATAAATAAATTAAATACAAAAAAATCCACATTTTCTCCTCTCATGTCTTTATTGGCATATGAGTGAAGTCAGATAAAAATTTCAAGTTCATTTAAGCTCAATTTAGTGAGCTATTAAATTATTAAGCTTGAAGGGCAAAATGGTAATTAAAATTTTAACCCTTAATTAAAACTTTAGATTTAATAAAATTAACAAATAAAATATTTGATCTTAATCTGATTTGGATGATTGAAATTTAAATAATTAAAGGGTAGAAACCTATTAAACAATTTGAAGATAATTGAAATAAACCTTAATTAAATAATTGATTAAATTTGGAAGAATAATAAAATTGGAATTATTAAAATAGGGATATTATTAGGAAGAGATTTGTTCCTTAATTTAAAAATCCCTAAATTAATCATCTCAATAATATTTAATTCCTAATTAAAATGATAATTCAAATTTAAGTTTTAAAAATGTTAAAGGACTTAATCATTAAAATTAAATTAAAAAGTTAAATTATTAAACTCTTTTTAAATGTTCAATTAAACTAAAATTAAAAAAAAAATTAAATTAAAGATTAAATTAAATTGAATTAAACAAATTAAATAAATTAAATTAAATTAAATCAAATAAATTAAATTAAATCAAATAAATAAATTAGATTAAATTAAATTAAATTAAATTAAAAAAAATAAAAAAATAATAATAAATAAATAAATTAAATTAAATTAAATTGAATTAAATTAAAACATATTAAATTAAATTAAATTAAAACATATTAAATTAAAATTAAATTAAAACATATTAAATTAAAATAAAATAAAATCAATTAAAATTAAAATTAAAATTAAAATTAAAATTAAAATTAAAATTAAAATTAAAAATTAAAATTAAATTAAAATTAAAACTAAATCAAATTAAATTAACTTAAAGTTAAATTAAATTGAATTAAATAATATCACCTAAGACATAAAGAAATTAAATATAAAGCAACTTGAACACTATTCTAAATTTAAACCCTTTAATTGAAGTTAAACTAAATCACAAACCATTTGAACATCAATTTGCCCTCGAAAGCTTTGGTTATCATAACTCCTAAACAGAACGTTAAATGAAATGATACTTCACTTATAGGATATTCAGATGTCCTAGTTCACTGAGCAAGATAACAAAACCTGAATTCCTGGACGATTAATCATTTGTATGATTAAATTCATTTGGACTTAAAATAATTCTAGCAATATTGAAAAGATGTTTGAGATTCTTCATAAACACTTTCTCAATATGATAGGATGTTTACAAGAACAACTGAACTTAATTATTCTTTGATGAAGAAAATCGTCCTTAAACCAAAATATAAGAACCTAGACATCATGGGAAATGACTAGCTATAGGATTAGGAACTTGGTAGAAAACCATAACCCTTCCCTTAGCTTTACCTAGGGACTTGCTTAAATATTCTAATTGTGTTTTAAGTGCAGCTTGGGATGACGGGAAGACCCTCCAGTGTACGCTTTTATTTTATTGCAATTTACCTTATTGCAATTTATTTAATCGCATCGCACTTACTTTTCTTGCATGATAAACAATCGTTGCATGAAAACCCACACCTTTAGGATAGTCCCTAAAACTGAAACCAAAACTAAATTAAAAGTCATTGCAGGATAAAATTAACCGCCACAACATTTCAAAATATAAAATAACTCAAAATTTAATCACAAACAGAACACAAAACTACAATTACAACTAAATTAAAACGTCCTGTTGGATGATCGGGAATACCTCGGATGATGTAACCTACGTGTTGCTAACGGAATTTCCCACGGTCTAAATGAAAGTGTGGAACTCATTTAGTTGAGTTTAGCAAATTCATCTCGACTAAGTGAATCCGATAAAAATAACGATGCCGGAAGGATGGAACCGTGGGATCTTAACCGGTGTCGTTATAATCAACTTTAAGATTTGTTTTAATTAAAATATAAAAGCACTTGGAAATTAAGATTTTCTCTAAACCAAAACACTTCTCTCATCTCCTGATTTATGACTTCTAAAACTAAACCTCTGCAACAACAAGGAGCTCGGAGCATAGTGGGCAGCACGGCCATCGTCATCAGCAAAACCTGAGTCTACTCCAGCAAAAATTTCTTAGAATTAAATAACTAAGCCATAGGACTTCGAGGTAGTTTGCCTAGTGCAACATAAATCCTCAACCTCTTCGTTAGGCATTTGCATGATCATGTCATGTGAATTAAGCCCTAACCGGTCTTAGGATTTCCGAGGTAGTCATCCGATACGACATAAACCCTCACATCTTCGAGGATATTTGTATGATTATGTCATACTAGTATAAGTCCTAATTAATTAAAATTGACAAGATCAAAACATTAAATAGATATTATGATCTTCCTAAATTCAAGCCAAACAATAGGATAGCCGGGGAATTACCGAAGTTCGCTTCGAATCTGTAATTTCTCCTACCTTTCTTCCTTTGGAATCCCAAAATAAAATCTTTCAAATTTGATTCATTCCCTATTGAAATTTCCAAAATTCAATCCCTTGAAAACTTAAACTTTGAAATTCTTGAGAGCAGAATTATTGATTATTATCGAGAGTTTTCTTAGGTGATTCCTGTCTCTTAAGATGTAATTAACTATAGGGGCTTTCCCTTATAGGGAATTTTAAAGAACCCAGGTAATATAAACCCTATTTAATGCTCTCATATTAAGCAGGGGAATTTGTCGGCTTATAAAATTGGTTTGCAGACCAAAAGGATGTCACAAATCTTCTAGTTTATTTAATCGAGCCCCATCGTCAAGCAGTGTGCCTATTCTTCGGGATAGATACACGGTTTGTGGTACGGTGCTCGTTTATATAAACTATTTGGGATGTGAGATCGATTTGATTTCATATCTTAAAATCTTCAAATTTAAAAATTATTTTTAAAATTAAATACTACTTTTCAAATTATTTATTTAAATTAAATTAAAAATTCGTCGACAATTTCTGTAGGCGACCCCTTTTCAAAATACAACACAACCTAAAAATATGCCGACAATTTCTGGCGACTCCGCTGGGGAAGATTCCTCTCTCCATTATAATCAGATAATTCTGCTTTCAAAAATCGGTAGTGCATCCATGTCCCTAATGGATCAAACTACCCTTCTTTCCGTTGGGGTACTATGTTCATTTCTATCTTGAACAAGTATAGCCAACATTCTCTCGAATTTAGGAGCCACTGTTTAGACACCCCTAAACAGAGAGGTTCCGAGATCCTTTTGCCTCATTTCGAGGTGGGGTGGACCCCAATAGGTGTTAGTTTAGGAGTGATCCTCCGAGTCGAGAAGTCTTGCATAAGACTTTCTTTTCCTTTTCAACTCTGAATCGGATTCCTTACCTTCTCTACACCTTTGAACATTCCGTTCTAAATAAACAAACCCTCCAATGAATGACTCTTTTAATAAATAACTCCTTCTTATAAATACATGAACAAGAATGTGTTCGGACTCTTTTCGATTCCTCTCTTTTCGTCCTAATGAGAAGAAGCATAACTTGGGACTGACAATCAGGATCTGCCCTGCAGAAATGGAGGCCCTAAAGCTGATTTTCTCCTTCACCAATGGACTCGACTTCGCTGTTTACAAGGATGAGCTGCCTGACAATGGGATCATCCGGTTTGGACAAGGATTAGAGAACACAAATGTCAAGATCACCGACATTTCCCTTTTCGCGCTGACGAACAAGGTATCTGAAACTGAGAAGCCGTTGCTTGAGTTCAACCTTAGGTCAACTCGAGAGTTTCCTCCCCTGCAAAAGATTTCAACTGAGAGGAGTACTGCTGTTTGCAGGAGGATTGTTCTTGCTACCCCCACTGGTCTAGTTGTCTCTGCACCTACCCCGGTTTTTACCAAATTAAAGGGGAAGGAAATCCAGAACTATGGCGAACCTGCTACCATGGAGGGTACATACTTTCCTGTGAGACCTTCTATTTTTGAAATCGGGTCCGATCTCAAGAATTCCATCACTAACACGGACCCAAAGAAGGAACATAAGCGGGAAGATTGCCGAGAAGGCCGTAGTCGCCGAAGTTGCTTTCTGGAGGAAATCCCAGAAATCCCTGAATACACACCACTACCTGAATACATACCATTGCCTGAAGATACACCCCTTTTGGAAGGAAGTAGATTCTATCCCCTTTTCGCCGCAGCTGACGAGGAAAATGTCTGCAGGATTGTTTCTACATTATCTCAACCAGCATACTACAACAACAGCAGAAAGAAAAGGGCTAGGAACACACCATTTGCCCGACTACAGACTGTGATCGAGAAGCTAGCAAAGAAAGAGAAATGCCCCGTATCAGAGATTCTAAGAATGATAGGGCGGGTGCCAGTCAAATCCCATCTTGGGCCACGAGTAGAACCTGCCATTGTTACGTAAAAGCCAAATAAAAGGATGAAGGCTAGTCCGCCTATCGTTGTTTCGTGGTTGCAGATTAGGGAGGATACCACCTTCCAAGCATTTGGGTCGACGCACCATCCGGTCCTAGACCTTCTGCCGCTAGAAGGGTGGTATGGCGTCCAACTACTGGACAACTAAGATTAAAACAACAGCCTGAGAAGAAAAGTCTCGTCAGGAGACTTGAATCTGAAGAAAGCGCCACTGCAGTAAAGGGGACTCGTGAGAAGGGAACCCGGCAGCTATCACACGACAACTGCGAGGACGCACAGAAAAGACCGCTGGAGGATGCTATGGAAAAGTGGAGGACTGATATTCGATGATTAGCAAAAGAAAGAGAAGAGAAATTCAGAGATGAGATTGATTCATCGGAATTCATGGACGATGAGTATGCAGAAATCAACATGGTCGAAACACGAGCTTCGTCAGCTTCACAAGGTGCTCCTGCAGCCACAGAAAGAGACGAGCCGGAAGTGATGAGAAGGCAACTTCAAGAGAAAGACGATACGATCGCCCAAATGGCGAAAAGAATGGAAGAGATGGCTGTAGACCTAGCCACTCTCCAGAGTCAAGTGCAACCCCAAAGAGAGACGCCCCCAGAGGTCATTCACATTGTGGACGGAGGAAAGGAGATTACATCCGTCAACGGGGATGATCAGCTAAAGAAAGATACAACACAAAGTATGATTCCGTAAAAGATATCAAGAGCTTGGTGGAACAGAGCAAAGTGCGAGAAGCCTTAGCACAATCAAAGAGCGGGACATCCATTCGGACGGGTAGAACTTACCCGAAAGAATTCGACGCCGTCCAGCACCCAAAAGGCTTCGTACCACCTCTGTTCAAGACCTTTGATGGAACCGGGAACCCCGACAAGGATGTTGCACAATTTCGTGCCGCTTGTTGCAATACCGGCGGGAGCGATGCATTACTCTTCCGACGGTTCGTCGGCCACTCGTCGAGGATCGCCTTTGATTGGTATGCAGAATTACCGAATGGTTCGGTGAAGACGTTCTCAGAACTAGAAAACCTCTTCATCAAGCGATTTGTCGGAGCTCAGCACCACATCACTATAGGTGATTTAGTGGTAGAGAAGCAGAAGCCGAACGAAACTTTGGTGGATTACATACTTCGAGGGAGAAATCTAAGTATGAAGTGTGAACCACAATTACAAGAACAACATGCAGTCGACATCTTACTTAAAAGCATTCATGGCCCGATAGCACTTCTCCTCAAAGGATTCACTATTAAGACTTTTGAGAAGTTGTTAAGTAAGGCCGGAAGTCTGCAAGAGGAGGCGAAGCAATTAAGTTTCGCCGACAAGATAGACAAGCAAAAGCCTGCGAAGACTTTTGAAAAGAAATCCGGGATCATTGCAGCAGTCTACAAAGGCAAGCATCCGATACAAATATCGTCCGAACGGCCGCAGCAACCTCAACAAAATTATCAACGACCTCGACCCAGCTATCAGTCATCTCCACAGTATGAACAACCGCCTCGTCCGCAACGTACATTAAGGGAGTTTCTGAGCAGGGAATATCCATTCAAAAATGAGGCAGTACCAAAAATGTTCCGTAGTCTGATGAAGACTCCAAATTTCCAGCTGCCAGAGCCTAAGAGACCAGAAGAAGTTAACAAGAAAGGTGATCCCAACTTTTGCCCTTACCACCGGATGCTTGCGCACAAGATAGAAGATTGCATTACCTTCAAAAGTTGGCTCAATGACAACCTTCGGAAAGGGAATATAACAATCCCGAAGGAGTACATGAAGGAACCCCAGAAAGGAGGTTCCGTCAATGTTGTCTCGACTGATCTCATCGTTCCGATAGATCCCTATACAACTGATGATGGGTGGACTACTGCTTGGACAAGGTCTTCAAAAAGGATTTTAGACGGCATCCAAACCGCTTCGGTACGAGCTTCAATTCAGAGTTCGAAACCTGTCAAGTCGGCACTATCACTTGCGATAGAAGAACCACCTCAACAGGAGACGATTAAAGAGAAGAAGAAAATCGACGAAGAAGAGAAGACCGAGACTCCTAAGGCTAGGCTAGGGGCCGCTTATCCTAGGATAGTTGTTTCCGATTCGGGGGAGAAATCCCTCGAACCTCTGACTCTGTATGATTATTTGCTCACTCCGGTGGGATCTTATAATGATAAGGGTGATGGCGTTGGCTACGTTTTGACTATTTCTAACGATTACGTAACTAGCGACAATCCAGACATCGAATTCGATACCAACGACAATTTTCAAATCATACACAATCTCGACGATCACGATGACGAAGAAGACATCCATCAAGGAGGTTACGAAAGTTCAACAAGCAACGAATCTATTTGCGAGTTTCGAGGAGCTCCAGTCACAATAGAGTTAGAGCTTTCAGACTCTGAAGCTAATCGAGAAGAACCTGTCATTCCGATTCAGGAAGAAACACCAGCAAACTCAACACTAGAGTCAGAAGAAATTACAGAAGTTAACTTAAGAAGTGGAAGAGTTCTACCTCCGAGAATGGGTCCAAAGGACAAAGGAAAGCAGGTGGTTGTTCAAGAAGAACCAACCCCGGCAGAAGAAATACCCATTCAAGAAGAAGCCGAGACACATGAAAATAAAGTGGACTACAACGTGCTAGCCCATCTTAGGAAACTACCGGCCAAACTGAGCATCTACGACGCTCTCATCCTATCAAAGGAGATGAGAGAAGCTCTGATCAAGGCCTTACTTGATCCAGAAATTTGCTTGGCTCAAATGGCCGGAGATTCCTTAGATGAGGTTTGCTCGTTAAAGGAACAGCGAGGTGTTACCTTCACGGACAATGATCTACTACTTGGGACCGCAGACCACAACCGATCGTTGTACATTTCAGTTACAATTGGGAAGTTTACACTCTCCAGAGTATTGGTGGATCCAGGAGCATCAATCAATATAATGAGTCTTCGAACACTAGCATATTTGGAAATTGATGCTCGCGAGCTCGAAGCGGACAAAATGTTATTAAGAGGATTCAACCAGAAAGGAGAAAGAGCCCTCGGCTCAATAACACTACTAATGAAGACCGGTGACTTAGCAAAGACAACCGCAAAATTTCACATAATCGATTCGTAAACGTCGTTCAACGCTCTACCTGGGCCGACCATGGATACATGAAAACAGGATGGTACCATCATCTCTACATCGGTGCATCAAATACTACGATGGAGGGGAACGAAGGCATCAAAGGTGACTTACAACCATTCTCCGTACACGAAATTGGAATCCATGAAGATGCAGCTTATTATGCACCTCCGAAGAAAACAATCTTCTCCAGAGATACCATAACAAATGAAGCAAAGAAAGTTTGGGACAACGAAGAACCTGAAGTTCTAGTCCAACAGTCACTCACCACTCCCTTACGGTGAGATGGTGAAGGTTTCTCCACAACTCGCATCCGAGGTCGAGGCCGGGGACGAGGTCGTGGTAGAGACGTTAGGACAGTTGGACGATGAAACCGACCATCAATGTTGATTGGGAAGACAGTTCTGAAGAAGAGAAAGAGATCAAACAAGAAGCAGCGACAATAAGTCGGAAGAAGCCGCAATTCAAAATCTCTCTCGAAGATGAGAGGAACGAGGAATACAAATCAATGTACGAGAAGATTAACCACTATGTACATACTATGACCCTGACCCCGATCCATTCTAATAAGATCGAGGGTATGGTGGTCAAAGAGGTACGTAGCGGCGGTGCAAAGCCAATCAAATTCTACCGTGGTGCTCCTTCCTCCAAAACCGAAAATAATGTACAATTTGAAGATGTCACTTCATCGGAATTAATGGAATTACCTTTTGAGTGGTACTCTCCCTGTGTTCAAAATTTAATTCAGCGTGATTTCTTACCTCGACAATGGACAAAAGGCCAATCACAACATTTTGAAAATTTATGGAATAACTCCGGTCGTCCACCCAATTCAAAGCATGGTCTCGAATTCGGCACAGTAGGATCGGTTAACGATACTAAATTTTGCTTGGTTGTCACTTGCGAGTCTAATGAAAACTGCATGGAAACTACAGAAGAATTTGAAGATTTACAAATTGGAGACGCTCCACCAGAATTCGAAGAAGAGATTAAATCTAAAATAGATGAGTTAACGGAAGTAAACTTAGGTACTAGCGAAGAGCCTAGACCTACCTTTGTTAGCTCCTTACTCAATAAAGAAGACTCCGAAGAAATAATCAAGTTATTAATGGAATTTAAAGACTATTTTGCTTGGAACTGCTATGAGATGCCAGGTTTGGCTCCACAGGTCGCAATCCATAAGCTAGGAGTGGATCCTACTTCGTCCCGGCCGACAAGGTTCCGTAAGAATGCGTCTAGAAATTGAACAACAAGTCATAGCTCGTAGTTAAAAAGATAATAGACGCTAAATTTGTCCGTGAAGAATAATACCCGACTTGGTTAGCCAATGTGGTACCAGTCAGATAGAAGAATGGTCAGATCAGAATTTGTGTGGACTTCAGAGATTTAAACAAGGCATGTCCAAAAGATGAATTCCCTCTACCGATCCAAGAATTAATGATCGACATTGCTTCGACACATGAAATATTCTCATTCATGGATGGATCTTCATGGATACAACCGGATAAAAATGGCTCCGGAAGATGAAAAGCTTACGACATTCGTAACGCCGATCGGAGTATATTGCTACACAGTGATGCCATTCGGACTGAAGAACGCAGGAGCAACCTACCAGAGAGCGATGACAAGAATTTTTGATGATCTCATCCACAATCAAGTCGAATGCTACGTGGACGATGTGGTCATGAAAAGCAAAGTAATGGATAACCATTTGTCTGATTTGAGAATTGTTTTCGAACGATTAAGGCAATTTAACCTTAAGATGAATCCCTTAAAATGCGCCTTCGGCGTCACCTCCGGGAAATTCTTAGAATTTGTTGTCCGACATCGTGGAATTGAAATCGACCCGGAAAAGATTAAAGCTATCTTAGAAATGCCGCCTCCCAAAACCTTAAAACAACTACGATCTTTTCAAGGGAAGTTGGCATATCTTCGACGCTTTATCTCAAACTTGTCATGTAGGTGTCAGCCTTTCTCGGCACTAGTTAAAAAGGACGCCAAATTTATTTGGGAAGAGAAATGCCGAAGGCCTTCGAAGACATTAAACAATATTTAATGACACCTCCTGTCTTAGCAGCCCTGGCCTCGTGTAGACCGCGATACTTTATACCGCAGCTTTAGACGACTCTCTCGGAGCCCTGTTAGCCCAGGTCAATGATGAGGGTAAAGAAAATGCTCTTTACTATTTAAGCCGTCGTTTACTTCCGATGGAAATAAGGTATCCCGCGATTGAAAAGCATTGTTTGGCCCTGATCTTCGCCGCTCAAAAGCTCAGGCACTACATACTTTCTCATAAGGTCAACCTGATTTCAAAGTTTAATCCATTGCAATACTTGATGACCCGTCCAACGCTTTCTGGAAGACTTGCCAGATGGTCGATGATATTATTGCAATTCGATATAACTTTCCTGCCTCTTCGTGCCATAAAGGGACAAGTCTTAGCAGTCTTCCTCGCAGCACACCCTTTGCCGGCAGAATCTCCTCTCAATGACGATCTGCCAGATGAACAAATAATGAGCCTAGGAGACCCTGATGATCGACGTTGGGAATTATATTTCGACGGAGCATCTTCAGCACACAAAGACGAAGAATCGCAAGTGATAGTGCCCGGTAAGGCAGGAATCGGGCTAATCTTTATAACACCGGAGCGGGGGATGTTAAGATACTCCTACCACTTGAGAGAGCCGTGTACAAATAATGAAGTAGAATATGAAGCCCTCATAACAGGACTGGAATTAGCTATTCAAATGGGGATAACAAACATCAACATCTACGGTGATTCACAGTTAATCAATCAACAGATCGCCGGACAGTACAAAATTTTAAAGCCAAGACTCGAGCAATACTTCCAGTATGCCATACAATTGTTGGAACAAATTCCGAATGTGACAATCTACAAAATTCCCAGAAAAGAAAATGCATTAGCAGATGCGTTAGCTCGTCTAGCAAAAGAATTTGCTCGTCTGCAAGGTGAGTCAGTAAAAGTGTCAATTCACGGACGTCAGGTCCTATCACAGCTCGACACAGACACAATACATAAATCAGAAAAAGAAGAAGAATCAGTTGCAACAGTGACAGAAAACACAGAAGATTGGCGACAGCTATTAATAGACTACCTGCAAACAGGAAAACTTCCAGACGATAGGTCGCTAGCCCATCAGATCAAGAAAAGAACTCTGTCTTACGCATTAATAAACAACACCTTGTACAGAAGGTCTTTCGATCAAATGTGGCTAAGATACCTAAGCGGGTCTGAGGCTCGTGAAATCGTTAAAGAGGTGCATTCAGGACTCTGTGGCGCTCACCAGTCGGGTCCGAAGATGAAAATGAAAATTAAAAGACTAGGGTACTACTGGCCCTCGATGATGACCGACTGCATGAAAATCGCCAAGAGCTGTCACCAATGCCAAGTACACGGAGTGGTTTTACACCAACCTCCAAATGTGTTACATCCGACAATTGCATCATGGCCATTTGAATGTTGGGGCACGGATATAGTGGGTCCAATAGAACCACCATCTTCAAAAGGACATCGCTTCATTCTTGCGGCTACAGATTACTTTTCCAAGTGGGCAGAGGCAGTTCCACTTAGAGAAGTGAAAGCACACCACGTGCTACAGTTTCTCAAGAACCAAGTTGTCTATCGTTTCGGAGTACCGCGCAGAATTATTTCAGATAATGGGTCAGCATTCAGAAGCACATAAATCAATAATTTTGTCAGGAGACACGGAATCGACTGGCGTATTCAACAATTTACTACCCAAGAGAAAACGGCCTGGCTGAGGCTTTTAATAAAACTCTCGTTCAAATCTTAAAGAAACCTTGGACGATAATAAGAGAAATTGGCACGAGAAGTTATTAGAAGCCTTATGGGCCTACTCTGGACAACCTTCGAACTCCTACTCAAGCTACACCTTACGCTCGGTGTATGGGTCGAGGCAAGTGTTACCTTTAGAGGTCCAGCTTCCTTCACTCAGGATTGCGGTTGCAAACAAAATCACGACAGAAGAGAACGCTAAATTACGACTAGAAGAATTAGAAAGCCTGGAAGGGAAAAGATTTGCAGCGCAACAGAATTTAGAATTATACCAAGCTAAGATGGTTCAAGCCCATGACAAACTGGTCCGCCCAAGAACCTTCAAAGTTGGTGACTTAGTTCTCGTCCTCAAAAGACCTATTCTTGCACACCGCAAGATCGGAGGAAAATTTGAACCCACTTGGGAAGGACCGTTTGTGGTTGAAGCAAGTATACTCGGAGGTTCCTACAAGCTAGTAAATTGCCGAGGAGAACGACATATGCTTCCGATCAACGGACGATACTTGAAAAAGTATTACGCTACCTGATGTTTCGAAGGAATGAATTCTTCATCCTTAGAAGCACGGGTGAAGTAATTACTTACGACTGTGTCCGAACCCAAAAATAATAAAAAAATGTGCTAAGATAAATAAAATCATGATAATAAAGTTTTTCTTGTTTTCTCTTACATATCAAAATCTCTTTCCTGATCTTATCCCACTTCATTCCTGTTAAATTTAAAAATACAAGAAGTAATAAAAAACTGTCTTTAATAAACATTTTCTTAATGTTCTTATTCTTAGTACAGCCTCTGATCCTTTTCCTTGTCTTTTCGTAGGGAAATGTCGAGCGGGCGGTTGGTCCTGAACTTTAGAAATGGCGTAAGCCTTACACTCGATGAGAAGAGGGTGAAAGATGGAGCGATAATCGAGATTGACTCAGACTTCGCACCAGCAGGCCTACAGTACGAGGAAAGTGACTGGATCCCAGTTGACCGAGAGGAGCTGCCTGGCGCACAAGTGATGAAAGTGGGTGGCCCAAGCCACCAATCCAGCAGCAAGAAAAGAAAA
The DNA here is from genome assembly GCA_022702705.1 of Papilionanthe hookeriana x Papilionanthe teres. Lineage (NCBI taxonomy): Eukaryota > Viridiplantae > Streptophyta > Magnoliopsida > Asparagales > Orchidaceae > Papilionanthe > Papilionanthe hookeriana x Papilionanthe teres. The sequence continues at coordinate 46,465,897 of CM040430.1, read as the reverse complement.
ACAAACACTGAAGAAGACAAGAAAATCAAGTCTGTAGTCGCAACAGCAGAGGGCAGGCTTGTCAGCGCCGTGCCCACAGAGATTCAGGAAGTTCGAAGAGCTACTCTCACAGCAACGCAATGAAGAAATAAGAATCGCCGTATCCGTAAGATGTTAACCAAACTAGCAGCGGACCAGCGCGACGAGGCAGTTGCCACTGCCAGTACATATACCTCAAGGACGCCAGTTCACCAGGTACCAGAAGAAAGGAGGCCAGCTCCTAGGATGACGGAAAAACCGGGGAAATCTTACGGAGATCGAAGAAAGAAGGCTACCACGCCACCGGATAGAATCACCGGCAATGCATGACCTTGTTGCGAAGCAACCCCGGAGGATGTCCCGACGGACATCATCCCCGAGGAGCCGAGGTATGCGGGAGAACGTGAAGGGATTGAGCCGTATATCCCACAATATGTCACTGAGCCCCGCCATTTGCAGATTATTCCGAATACGAGCTGGAAAGAATGCAAAATGTCGAAAAGAAAACCTTTGAATACTTCGAGAGAATCAGAGGCAGAAGGATCAATATACTAGAAGGCCTCGAGCTACATACAGACGTATTCTCAGAATATGAACAACAACAAATCGTGGATTGCATCCGGGATTTGAAAAAAATGGGCCTAGCGGGCCGCCTAAGGGAAAACACCTACTCAGAACCTCGGAGATGGATGCCAGGGAAAGGAAGAATTACAATACAATGTGGATGCTGCTACAACTTTGCGGAAGACAGGAAGGGAAACCCTCCGGGAATACTCCGTCATGGCCAAGTGGATCCAATGCCATTAGTCATCAAGAGAATGGTAAAGAGATTGATAACATGGAGGGTACTGCCAGCAGATTGCATACCCAATAGCTGCATCATTAACATTTACAAGAAGGGTGACTGCATACCCCCGCACATAGATCACCACGACTTTGTCAGACCTTTCTGCACAGTTTCTTTTCTAAATGAGTGTAATATCATGTTCGGATCCGACCTCCGGATAGCGAGGCCCGGGTGAGTTCCGAGGGCAAGATACCATTACCGGTAGGTTCCGTCATGATACCGAAGGGCAACGGAGCGGATGTCGCTAAACATTGCATACGGGAGTACCAATGAAGCGGATCTCAGTTACTTTCAGAAGGATGGATGACAGGAAAGCACCTTACCACTTCCAGCCAGACCCGGAGCTAGAATACGCGCGGTGTGCTTGGTTAGCTCACCACACCTATTGGGGGTCCATTTGTTGACCTCATTTTTGATGAGGTCTTCTCTTCTTCTTTTTAGTACTTAGGATCTAGCCTTAGGCTTTTCCTTTGACTGTCTTAGAGGACTAGAAATGGAACCTACCCTTTAGAAGTCCAAACACCTCTTGACTCCCTGCAAACCCCACAAGCTTGATTGTAGACCCCTAATCACCTAGAGGGTTGAAATTAAATGTGGAAGTTTAAAGGATGAGTTCCTATAGGACTCTTTGGCCTTAGGACTGCCCTGGGTGGCCTGGTCTGGTGAAGGGCTGACTTACATACACACTACATTTATACACTACACTTTCACACACCTATACTCAGCTTGACCTCCTGACTCATGTAGGTGATTCACATGGATGGTCCTTAACCGCTAAGCCCTTGGCTTAGAGGGTTAGGAACAACATATTGGATGCCTCAAATGAGTCCCTTCATGGCTCATGTGGGCTTGATATGGCTTCATGGCTCAACCAAAGTGATTTCATTCCACTTATATTCATCCAATCTTCAATTTTCCAAATTTTCAATTTTTGACCCCCGGGACCCTACACCCGCCTAACCTACCCAAAACCCTTGAAATCCTCCAAAATTCTCAAATCACTCAAAATTCCTCAAAATCAATCCCAAACATTTCCAAATTACTCAAATTGACCATCCATACCCAAAAATATCAAAAATTCCAAAAAAACCTCCCAATACCCTCCAAATACCCAAAATACCCCCCTTGACCCAAAAATCCAGAAGTTCAGAAAATTCCTAGAAAATTCCATAAAATCCCAAATATTACCAATTTCATTTTGTTCAACTACACCATGGGCCAATTTTGTCAATTTACCCTACTTTTGTCAAAACCCCCAATTTGACCCATTTTAACCCTAAGTGAACCCAATGTCAAACCAAACCTACCCAATTGACCCAAATTCTGGTCCAATTCAATCCTAAACTTCAATTCAACATTCCCAACACCAATCTAGACCAAATCCAAGTCCAATTTGATTGACATTTGGATCCAATTTCACTTTTGGCCTTAAAGCCCAATTTGGACCCTAAACCCAAACCTAACCCAAACTCACCCAATTCAACTCCAATTAACCCCAAATCTTTTCTAAACCTTCCTTAGCATCCCCACAAATAAAACACTAACATGATTTGCCCAACATTTAGACCCAAACCCCACTCAAATTCAACCCAAAGTTAAAAGGCCCAATTTTGACCTAAACCCAAAACTAACCCAAATGAGCCCAAACCCCAAAATCAAAGCCCAACCAAAGTCAAAACCCCTTTGAAACACTCCTATAAACATTTCCCAACATTAATTTTACATCAATTTCAACCCTAGCCCAACATTGACCCAAATTAACCCAATTTGACCTATATTGGCCCATTCACCAAAGAAGCCCAAATTCAACCCAATTCAAACCCAAATCACTCCCAACTTGCTTCAAATCACTCATGACACATCCATGAGCTAAACCCAACATTTATTTGGCCCAATCCTTCACAAAATTCCCATCCATAAATTTATTTTCAAACCAAAAGCCCACTTTCTTAAACCTTCCTAAAAGCCCAAACTTCATGCTAAAGCCCATATGACACATTCTTTTCATCACTCCATTAATTGAAATTATCCCTAAAGCCTAAATCAATAATCAAATCATTCCAAATTAGGCTTTATCCAAATTCCATCAAAAGTACCCAATATCCTTAAAAAACCATTTTCATGAAACCAAGCCAACTTTTTCCAAAGCCAAATGGAGCCATGAAGCCACTCTTAAGCCACATGTAAGCCATGTGAGTTGCTCACATGTGACCTAACCACATTTGGCAAAAGGAGGGCCCCCTTTCCTAATCCTTCTTAAACCCTTTTTTACCTTAAGCATGTCACACACTAAACCATGCTTAGCCACCTCATCATGGATGGAGACCATACCATTTTCTCTTGGTCGACCCAAGTGATCCTTTTCAGCCCAAAACCAGGCCTTGGGTGGTGCACCTAGCCCAAAGGGATGGGTTGACCAATTTGAGCCAAAATAAGCCTCTCCCCATTCCATTTTAATCCAACCTCTTTACACATGGCATTGGCCAATTGCCTACACAAAACCCCAGCCCTGACCCACCTGAACTTGAGGGTGACCATTGCCTGCCGGCCAGCCGCACGGATCTCCGGAAAACACCATGGCCGAGACCTTTGGAGGAGCCAAAAATTTCAATTCTCCTCGTCGACTTGTCTCAACCCAAATGGACGAGCATAACTCTTCTTCTCTTGCCAAGAGCAAGCTGATCCCAAGCCCTAACTCTCCACGGGAGGCCCTCCACCCTCTCCTATTTAAACACCACCCCCTCTCGGCCATGAGAGGTGCTGAACCGAGATCTTATCGAAACCCCGCCAAAATTGTTCCAGAACACTCTCCATACTTAGAGCAGCTTGATCCCCGAGTGACAATTTGCCCTAATCCCCACCAACAGAGCCCAATTTCTCAGCTAAAATTCCACCCAAAACCAGGACACTTCTCCACAGTGGATCAATCCTCAAATTGATTGGTCCAACACCTTCAACAGACCAAGGGAAGAAGTCCACGAGCAAAAGCCCCCTCTCCAGGCCACCCATCTTTTCCAGACTCCAAGCTTTGTGATCGGCTGTGGTCGAAATCATACCTAGGCGATTCACCAGACCAGGAGACTTCATCTGGAGCTTGCTGGGATCCAATCGAAGGTGACACAACCCTCAGATTGAAGCCACACTTCTTTGAGCAAAGGTATGAGCTAATTCTTCATCCCGAGCTTCTGGAGATTCTCTATTTCAAATGCTTTAATTTCAATGCATGATCACCGTATAGATGTATTCGTCTCTTCAAGACGAATCCATAGAGCATAAGAACACGAAAATCCGTTAAGTATTGAGTGAGATATTAGGGATTTAGTGTGGACGGCTCTCAGGTGAGGACACTTTGGGACGATGAACAGATGCCGTTCATTTAATACACGCGCGGACGGACGGTTCAGATGGCGTCGGACCAGGAAATAGTACGTGAACCGCTGGCCGCGTGGCGCTGAGTCGGAAGGCGGCTCGAATGGGAGCGCGCCGCGTGGCCGTTCGGAGATGCCGAGGATGACGGGGCGCCGCGTGGATAAGTAGGAAATTAGGTTATTTTTCCTATTTATTTAATTCCCTTAACTTCAAAAATCCATAACTTTGTGTAGGAAAATCAGAAAAATAAAATAAAAATACCCTCTTGCTCAGTGAACAGAGGAGAATAATGTGGAAAAGAAATCGTTCAATTTCATCAAGTATTTTATTTTTAATGATTTATTTACTCTCTGCATTATTTTAATTCTCCATGCATATAGGAATTTCACCATGGCATGAGACCATAGGGCATTTGAAGCCTCTGAATTTGGGAACATTCCCTGAATTTTCCAAAGTCAAAGGCCATCCCTATGAAAAGTTATTGATTTTTCAAATTCATGTTGCTGTTTTAAGTATTTTAATTCCAATAATTAGCATGTTGTGAAATAAATTCTAGAAAAATTTGGTGATGTCTCTTATGACCAGAAGTCCCTAGGAAAAATAGGTTTTGAGTTCATTCACTTAAAATAACCCTAATTGGCTTAAACACCCAAAATAGATCTCTAATTAATTAGAGTTAACCATACATCAAATTGACTTGAAATCAATTCTCCACTGACCTTTAGGATCAGAGGAACCCACCATAAAAATTTGAAGTCAATTGGACTTGGTTAGCCCTACTAAATGGGTTGATTAAGCCATTTAGCCATTTTAAACTTTAAAAATTCATAACTTTCAAAATACCTTTCAAAAATTCACCAAATTGGTTTTGGAGCCTCTCTGATATCAGGGGAATTTAAGAAAATTAAAATTTCAATTTTCTCAAAAAGTTGATTTTTTTGATATTATTTTAATATTTTAATAATTAAAAAATAATAAAAATCACAAAAATAATAAAATTCACCAAAATGTCACATTTTGAATTTTAATCACTTAGGAACAAACCCCATATTTTTCTTAGGTATATTTAATGAGATATTAAATTTTAAAGCCCTAGGGTAATTTTAAAATTAAAAAAAAATGTATTTTCTAGCATTTCACTAAAATAATTATAATAAATTAAAGAAAAATCAGAAAATTGTAAAAATTGATTCATTGGTTTCCTTGATATCAGAGAGATTTTTGAAAAATATAAAATTCATTTTTCAACCTTTATTTTATTTTTAAATTAATTAATACTCCAAAACTTAAAATAATGATAATAAAAATAATATAATTGAAAAAATCACCAAAATTAGTCCAAGTGGTCCTCTGGTCATTAGAAATGTCCCATAATTTTCTTAAGGACAGAAACTTTCCCTTGGCCATATTATTAAATTTTCCTTGAAAATCTCTATTTTCTACCAAAAATAATTACATAAATAAATTAAATACAAAAAAATCCACATTTTCTCCTCTCATGTCTTTATTGGCATATGAGTGAAGTCACATAAAAATTTCAAGTTCATTTAAGCTCAATTTAGTGAGCTATGAAATTATTAAGCTTGAAGGGCAAAATGGTAATTAAAATTTTAACCCTTAATTAAAACTTTAGGTTGAATAAAATTAACAAATAAAATATTTGATCTTAATCTGATTTGGATGATTGAAATTTAAATAATTAAAGGGTAGAAACCTATTAAACAATTTGAAGATAATTAAAATAAACCTTAATTAAATAATTGATTAAATTTGAAAGAATAATAAAATTGGAATTATTAAAATAGGGATATTATTAGGAAGAGATTTGTTCCTTAATTTAAAAATCCCTAAATTAATCATCTCAATAATATTTAATTCCTAATTAAAATGATAATTCAAATTTAAGTTTTAAAAATGTTAAAGGACTTAATCATTAAAATTAAATTAAAAAGTTAAATTATTAAACTCTTTTTAAATGTTCAATTAAACTAAAATTAAAAAAAAATAAAATTAAATTAAAGATTAAATTAAATTGAATTAAACAAATTAAATAAATTAAATTAAATTAAATCAAATAAATTAAAATAAATCAAATAAATAAATTAGATTAAATTAAATTAAATTAAATTAAAAAATAAAAAAATAATAATAAATAAATAAATTAAATTAAATTAAATTGAATTAAATTAAAACATATTAAATTAAATTAAATTAAAACATATTAAATTAAAATTAAATTAAATTAAATTAAATTAAAATAAAATAAAATCAATTAAAATTAAAATTAAAATTAAAATTAAAATTAAAATTAAAATTAAAATTAAAATTAAAATTAAAATTAAAATTAAATTAAAATTAAAACTAAATCAAATTGAATTAAATTAAAGTTAAATTAAATTGAATTAAATAATATCACCTAAGACATAAAGAAATTAAATATAAAGCAACTTGAACACTATTCCAAATTTAAACCCTTTAATTGAAGTTAAACTAAATCACAAACCATTTGAACATCAATTTGCCCTCGAAAGCTTTGGTTATCATAACTCCTAAACAGAACGTTAAATGAAATGATACTTCACTTATAGGATATTCAGATGTCCTAGTTCACTGAGCAAGATAACAAAACCTGAATTCCTGGACGATTAATTCATTTGTATGATTAAATTCATTTGGACTTAAAATAATTCTAGCAATATTGAAAAGATGTTTGAGATTCTTCATAAACACTTTCTCAATATGATAGGATGTTTACAAGAACAACTGAACTTAATTATTCTTTGATGAAGAAAATCGTCCTTAAACCAAAATACAAGAACCTAGACATCATGGGAAATGACTAGCTATAGGATTAGGAACTTGGTAGAAAACCATAACCCTTCCCTTAGCTTTACCTAGGGACTTGCTTAAATATTCTAATTGTGTTTTAAGTGCAGCTTGGGATGACGGGAAGACCCTCCGAGTACGCTTTTATTTTATTGCAATTTACCTTATTGCAATTTATTTAATCGCATCGCACTTACTTTTCTTGCATGATAAACAACCGTTGCATGAAAACCCACACCTTTAGGATAGTCCCTTAAACCGAAACCAAAACTAAATTAAAAGTCATTGCAGGATAAAATTCACCGCCACAACATTTCAAAATATAAAATAACTCAAAATTTAATCACAAACAGAACACAAAACTACAATTACAACTAAATTAAAACGTCCTGTTGGATGATAGGGAATACCTCGGATGATGTAACCTACGTGTTGCTAACGAGATTTCCCACGGTCTAAATGAAAGTGTGGAACTCATTTAGTTGAGTTTAGCAAATTCATCTCGACTAAGTGAATCCGATAAAAATAACGATGCCGGAAGGATGGAACCGTGGGATCTTAACCGGTGTCGTTATAATCAACTTTAAGATTTGTTTTAATTAAAATATAAAAGCACTTGGAAATTAAGATTTTCTCTAAATCAAAACACTTCTCTCATCTCCTGATTTATGACTTCTAATATTATATGTATGTATGTATATATTTATTTATTTATAATTTATTTAATAATTAAATATTTTTATAATTAAATTATATTTATAATTAATATACTATACTTAAAATATTTAAAAAATAAATAATATTATATAAATAAATAGATATATTTATATATAAATATATATATATATATATATATATATATATATATATATATATATATATATATATATATATATTTATTTATTTATAATTTATTTAACTATTAAATATTTTTATAATTAAATTATATTTATAAATAAACTACTATACTTAAAATATTTAAAATAAAAAAATAATATTATATAAATAAATAGATATATATATATATATATTTATAATTTATTTAACTATTAAATATTTTTATAATTAAAAATAATATTATCCCAAAGCCGATCTTCTCCTTTGTTAACGGACTTGACCTGGCCGTGTTCAAGGATGAACTGCCTGATAATGGAATTATTCGATTCAGACAAGGATTCGGGGACACCGATATCAAAATCCCCGACGTCACTCTCTTTTCACTCACAAGCAAAGTACCATAGACTGAGAAACCGTTGATTGAGTTTAACCTCAAGTCAACTCATGAATTCCCTCCTCTGCAAAAGATTCCAAGTGAGAGGAATACTGTTGTTCACAGAAGGATCGTTGTTGCTACCCCCACCGGTCTAGTTGTCTCCGTACCTACCCCGGCTTCGCCAAACTAAAGGGGAAGGAAATTCGGAACTATGATGAACCTATTACCGTGGAGGGTACGGATCTTCCCGTGAAACCTTCACGTCTTTGAAATAGGGTCCGGCTCGAGGATTCCATCACCGACACGGACTCGGAGAAGGAACAAGTAGAAGGATTGCTAGAGAAGCCGTAGCCGCCGAAGTTGCTTTCCTAGAAGAAATCCCATAACTGCCCGAGTATACACCGCTGCCTGAATACATACCACTTTTGGGAGGAAGTAGGTTCCATCCCCTCTCCGCCGCAGAGGATGAAGAAAATGTTCGCAAGATTGCTGCCGCATTGCCTCAGCCCGTATATTACAACGACGACCGTAAGAAAAGGGCTAGAATTACGCCACTTGCTCGACTGCAAACCTTGATATAAAAGTTAGCGAAGAAAGAAAAATGCCCTGTATCAGAAATTTTAAGAAGGATAGGACGGGTGCCAGCCAAGTCCCGTCTTGGGCCGTGAGTAGAACCTGCTATCGCTGCAGAAAAGCCGAATAAGAGAATGAAAGCTAGTCCGCCTGTCATTGTTTCAGGACTACAAATTAGGGGGATACCACCTTCCAGCATTTGGCTGACAGACCATCCAGTCCTAGACCTTCTGCTGCTATAAGGATGGTATGGCGTCCCACTACAGGACAATTAAGATTAAAACAACCGCCTGAGAAGGATAGTCTCATCAGGAGACTTGAGTCCGAAGAAAGTGCTACCGTAGTTAAGGGGGCTCATGAGAAGGAAACCCGACAGTTATCACATGACAACTGCAAGGATATACAGAAAAGACCACTAAAAGATGCTATGGAAAAGCTAAGAACTGATATTCGGCGATTAGCAAGAGAAAGAGAAGAGAAATTCGGAGATGAAGTTGACTCGTCAGAGTTCATGGATGATGAATATGCAAAAATTAACATGGTTGAAACACGAGCTTCGTCAGCTTCACAAGGTGCCCCTGCAGCCGCAGAAAGGGAGGAGCCAGAAGTAATGAGGAGGCAGCTTCAAGAGAAAGATGATACGATCACCCAAATGGCAAAAAGGATGGAAGAAATGGCTGTAGCCCTAGCCACTCTCCAGAGTCAGGTTCAAACCCAAAGAGAAACACCCCCAGAAGTCATTCACATTGTAGACGGAGGAAAGGAGATTACGTCCGTCAACGAGGATGATCAGTTAAAGAAGGATGCAACACAAAGCATGATTCCAGAAAAGGATATCAAGAGCATGGTGGAACAGCAGGTGCGAGAAGCCTTGACACAATCAAAGAGCGGGACATCCATTCGGACGGGTAGACCTTACCCTGAAGAATTTGACGCTGTCCAATATCCGAAAGGCTTTGTACCACCTCTGTTCAAGACCTTTGATGGAACCGAAAACCCTCGATAGCACGTTGCACATTTTCGTGCCAGTTGTTGCAATGCCGGCAGAAGTGATGCTTTACTCTTCCGACGCGTTTGTCGGCGACTCGTCGGGGATCGCCTTTGATTGGTATGCGGAATTACCGAACGGTTCGGTGAAGACATTTTCGAATTAGAGAACCTCTTCATCAAGAGATTTGTCGGAGCTCGACACCACATCACTATAGGTGATTTAGTGGTAGAGAAGCAGAAACTGAACGAAACTTTGGTAGATTACATACTTCGATGGAGAAATCTAAGTATGAAGTGTGAGCGGCAGCTACAAGAACAGCATGCAGTCGGCATTTTACTAAAGAGCATTCACGGCCCGATAGCACTTCTCCTCAAGGGATTTACTATCAAGACTTTCGAGAAGTTGTTAAGCAAGGCCGAAAGCTTGCAAGAGGAGGCGAAGCAATTAAGTTTCACCGACAAAACAGACAAATAAAAGCCTGTGAAAACTTTTGAAAAGAAGTCCGGGATCGTCGTAGCTGTCGATAAAGGCAAGCAGCCGATACAAATACCGCCAGAACGGTCACAACAAACTCAAGAGAATTACCAGTAACCCCGACCCAGCTATCAGTCATCCCAACAGTATGAACAACCGCCTCGTCCACAACGTACGCTAAAGGAGCTTTTGAGTAGGGAGTATCCGTTCAAGATGAGGCGAAGGCCGAAAATGTTCCGCGATCCGATGAAGACTCCGCATTTCCAACTACCGAACCTAAGAGACCGGAAGAAGTCGATAAGAAAGGTGATCCCAACTTTTGCCCTTACCACCGGATGCTTGGGCATAAGATAGAAGATTGTATTACCTTCAAAAGTTGGCTCAACGACAATCTTCGGAAAGGGAATATAACGATCCCAAAGGAATACATGAAGGAACCCCAGAAAGGAGGTTCCGTCAATGTTATCTCGACGGATCTCATTGTGCCGATAGATCCCTATGCGACTGATGATGGATGGGCTACCGCTTGGACAAAGTCTTCGAAGAAGATTTTGGATCACATCCAAACCGCTTTGGTGCGAGCCTCAATTCAGAGTTCGAAACCTGTCAAGTCGGCATTATCACTTGCGATAGAAGAACCACCTCAACAAGAGACGATTGAAGAGAAGAAGAAAATCGACGAAGAAGAGAAGACCGAGGCTCTTAAGGCTAGACTAGGGGCTGCTTATCCTAGGATAGTTGTTTCCGATTCGGGGGAGAAATCCCTCGAACCTCTGACTCTGTATGATTATTTGCTCACTCCGATGGGATCTTATAATGATAAGGGTTATGGCGTTGGCTACGTTTTGACTGTTTCTAACGATTACATAACTAGCGACAATCCGGACATCGATTCCGATACAAATGACAATTCTCAAATCATACACAATCTCGACGGTCACAATGACAAAGAAGACATCCACCAAGGATGCTACGAAAGTTCAACAAGCAATGAATCTATTTGAGAGTTTCGAGGAGCTCCAGTCACGATAGAGTTAGAGCCTTCAGACTCCGAAGCTAATCCAGAAGAACCTGTCATTCCGATTCAAGAGGAGACACCAGCAAACTCAATACTAGAACCAGAAGAAATTACGGAAGTTAACTTAAGAAGTGGAAGAGTTCTACCTCCGAGAATGGGTCCAAAGGACAAAGGAAAGCAGGTGGTTGTTCAGGAAGAACCAACCCAGACAGAAGAAATACCCATTCGGGAAGAAATCGAGACACATGGAAATAAAGTGGACTACAACGTGCTAGCCCTTCTTAGGAAACTACCGGCCAAACTGAGCATCTACGACGCTCTCATCTTATCAAAGAAGATGAGAGAAGCTCTTATCAAGGCCTTACTTGATCCAGAAATTTGCTTAGCCCAAATGGCCGGAGATTCCTTAGATGAGGTTTGCTTGTTAAAAGAACAGCGAGGTGTCACCTTCATGGACAATGACCTACTACTTGGGACAGCACACCACAACCGACCGTTGTACATTTCAGTTACAATTGGGAAGTTTACACTCTCCAGAGTATTGGTGGATCTAGGAGCATCAATCAATATAATGAATCTTCGAACGCTAAGCATACTTGGAAATTGATGCTCGCGAGCTTGAAGCGGACAAAATGTTATTAAGAGGATTCAACCGTAAAGGAGAAAGAGCCCTCGGATCGATAACACTGCTAATGAAGACCGGTGACCCGGCAAAGACAACCGCGAAATTTCACATAATTGATTCGAAACGTCATTCAACGCTCTATCGGGCCGACCATGGATACATGAGAACCGGATGGTACCATCATCTCTACATCGGTGCATCAAATACTACGATGGAGGGGAACGAGTGCATCAAAGGTGACTTACAACCATTTTTCGTACATGAAATTGGAATCCATGAAGATGCGACTTATTACGCACCCCCGAAGAAAACAATCTTCGCGGAGATACCATAACGAATGAAGCAAAGGAAGTTCGGGACAATGAAAAACCCGAAGTTCTAGTCCAACGATCACTCACCACTCCCTTACGGCAAGATGGTGAAGGTTTCTCCACAACTCGCATCCGAGGTCGAGGCCGGGGACGAGGTCGTGGCAGTAGACATTAAGACGATTGGACGGAGGAAACTAGCCATCAATGTTGATTGGGAAGATAGTTCTGAAGAAGAAAAAGAAATCAAGCAAGAAGCAGCGACAATAAGTTGGAAGAAGCCGCAATTCAGGATCCCGCTCGAAGATGAAAAGAATGAAGAATATAAATCGATGTACGAGAAGATTAACCACTATGTACATACTATGACCCTGACCCCGATCCATTCTAATAAGATCGAGGGTATGGTGGTCAAAGAGGTACATAGCAGCGGTGCAAAGCCCATCAAATTCTACCGTGGTGCTCCTTCCGCCAAAACTGAAAATAATGTACAATTTGAAGATGTCACTTCATCAGAATTAATGGAATTACCTTTTGAGTGGTACTCTCCCTGTGTTTAAAATTTAATTCAGCGTGGTTTCTTACCTCGATAATGGACAAAAGGTCAATCACAACATTTTGAAAAATTATGGAATAACTCCGGTCGTCCACCCAATTCAAAGCATGGTCTCGGATTCGGCACAGTAGGATCAATTGACGATACTGAATTTTGCTTGGTTGTCACTTGCAAGTCCAATGAAGACTTCATGGAAGCTACAGAAGAACTCGAAGATTTACAAATTGGAGACGCTCCACCAGAATTCGAAGAAGAGGTTAAATCTACAATAGATGAGTTAACGGAAGTTAACTTAGGTACTAGCGAAGAGCCTAGACCTACGTTTGTTAGCTCCTTACTCAATAAAGAAGACTCCGAAGAAATAATCAAGTTATTAATGGAATTTAAAGACTGTTTTGCTTGGAGCTACGATGAGAAGCCAGGTTTAGCTCAAGAGGTCGCGATCCATAAGCTATGAGTGGATCCTACTTCGTCCCGGTCATACAAGGTCCCGGAAGAATGCGTCTAGAAATCGAACAACAAGTCATAGTCGAAGTTAAAAAGCTAATAGACGCTAAATTTGTCCGCGAAGAACAATACCCGACTTGGTTAGCCAATGTGGTACCGGTTAGGAAGAAGAATGGTCGGATCGAATTTGTGTGGATTTCGGAGATTTAAACAAGGCATGTCCAAAAGATGAATTCCTCTACTAATCCCGCATTAATGATCGACATTGCTTCGACACATGAAATATTCTCATTCGGGGATGAATCTTCGAGATACAACCAGATAAAAATGGCTCCGGAAGATGAAAAACTTACGACGATTCGAACGCCGATTGGAGTATATTGCTACACGGTGATGCCATTCGGATCGAAGAACGCGAGGGCAACATACCGGAGAGCGATGACAAGAATTTTTGATGATCTCATCCACAATCAAGTCGAATGCTACGTGGACGATGTGGTCATCAAAAGCAAAGTAAAGGAAAACCACCTGTATGATTTGAGAATTATTTTCGAACGATTAAGAAAATTTAACCTTAAGATGAATCCCTTAAAATGCGCCTTCGGCGTCACCTCATGGAAATTCTTAGGATTCGTTGTCCGACATCGTGGAATTGAAATCAACCCGGAAAAGATTAAAGCTATCTTAGAAATGCCGCCTCCCAAAACCTTAAAACAACTACGATCTTTTCAAAGAAAGCTGGCATATCTTCGACGCTTTATCTCAAACTTGTCGAGTAGGTGTCGACCTTTCTCGACGATTAGTTAAAAAGGACGCCAAATTTATTTGGGAAGAAAAATGCCGAAGGCCTTTGAGGAAATTAAGCAATATTTAATGACACCTCCTGTCTTAGCAGCCCCGGCCTCGGGTAGACCGCTGATACTTTTACCGCGGCTTTAGACGACTCTCTCGGAGCCCTGTTAGCCCAGGTCAATGATGAGGATAAAGAAAATGCTCTTTACTACCTAAGCCGTCGTTTACTTCCGACGGAAATAAGGTATCCCGCAATTGAAAAGCATTGTTTGGCCCTGATCTTCGCCGCTCAAAAGCTCAGACACTACATGCTTTCTCACAAGGTCAACCTAATCTCGAAATTTAATCCATTGCAATACTTGATGACTCGTCCAACGCTTTCCAGTAGACTTGCCAGATGGTCAATGATATTATTGCAATTCGATATAACTTTCGTGCCTCTTCGTGCCGTAAAGGGACAAGTCCTAGCAGACTTCCTCGCAGCACACCCTTTGCCGGCAGAATCTCCTCTCATTGAAGATTTTCCAGATGAACAAATAATGAGTTTAGAAGACCCCGATGATCGAAGTTGGGAATTATATTTCGACGGAGCATCTTCAGCACACAAAGACGAAGAATCACAAGTGATAGTGCCCGGTAAGGCAGGGATCGGATTAATCTTTATAACGCTAGAGCGGGGGATGTTAAGATACTCCTACCACTTGACAGAGTCGTGTACAAACAACGAAGCAGAATACGAAGCCCTCATAACAGGACTGGAATTAACTATTCAAATGGGGATAACAGACATCAACATCTATGGGGATTCACAGTTAATCATTCAACAGATCGCCGGACAGTACAGAATTTTAAAACCAAGACTCGAGCAATACTTCCAGTATGTCATACAGTTGTTGGAACAGATTCCGAATGTGACAATTTACAAAATTCCCAGGAAAGAAAACGCTTTAGCAGATGCGTTAGCCCGCCTCGCAAAATAATTTTCCTGCTTACAAGATGAATCAGTGGAAGTGTCAGTTCACGGATGTCAGGTCCTATCACAACTCGACATAGACACAATACACAAATCAGAAAAAGAAGAGGAATCAGTTACAACTGTAACAAAAAACACAGAAAATTGGCGACAGCCATTAATAGACTACCTGCAAACAGGAAAACTACCAGACGATAGGTCGTTAGCCCATCGGATCAAGAAAAGAACTCGTCCTACGCATTAATAAACAACACGTTATACGGAAGGTCTTTCGATCAAATGTGGCTAAGGTGCCTAAGCGGATCCGAGGCCCGTGAAATTGTTAAAGAGGTGCATTCGGGACTCCGTGGCGCTCACCGATCGGGTCCGAAGATGAAAATGAAAATTAAAAGACTAGAGTACTACCGGCCCTCGGTGATGACCGACTGCATGAAAATCGCCAAGAGTTGTCACCAATGCCAAGTGCACGGAGTGGTTCTACACCAACCTCCAAATGTGCTACATCTGACAATTGCGTCGTGGCCATTTGAATGTTGAGGCACATATATAGTGGGTCCAATAGAACCACCATCTTCAAAAGGACATTGCCTCATTCTTGCGGCTACAGATTACTTTTCCAAGTGGGCAGAGGCAGTTCCACTTAAAGAAGTGAAGACACACCACGTGCTATAGGTTTTCAAGAACCAAGTTGTCTACCGTTTCGGAGTGCCGCGCAGGATCATCTCAGATAAAGGGTCAGCATTCAGAAGCACGCAAATCAACAATTTTGTCAGGAGACATGGAATTGACTGGCGGTATTCAACAATTTACTACCCAAGAGCAAACGGCGTGGCCGGGGCTTTTAATAAAACTCTCGTTCAAATCTTAAAGAAAACCTTGGACGATAATAAGAGAAATTGGCACGAGAAGTTATTAGAAGCCTTATGGGCCTACCGGACAACCTTCAGAACTCCTACTCAAGCTACACCTTACGCTCCGGTATATGGGTCCGAGGCGAATGTTACCTTTAGAGGTCCAGACTTCCTTCACTCAGAATTGCAGTTGCAAACAAAATCACGACAGAAGAGAATGCCAAATTACGACTAGAGGAATTAGAAAGCCTGGAAGGGAAAAGACTTGCAGTGCAGCAGAATTTAGAACTATACCAGCTAAGATGGTTCAAGCCCATGACAGATTGGTTCGCCCAAGAACCTTCAAAGTTGGTGACTTAGTTCTCGTTCTCAAAAGACCTATTCTTGCACACCGCAAGATAGGAGAAAAATTTGAACCCACTTGGGAAGGACCGTTTGTGGTTGAGGCAGTCTACTCAGGAGGCTCTTACCAGCTAGTGAATTGTTAAGGAGAACGACATATGCTTCCGATCAATGGACGATACTTGAAAAAGTATTACGCTACCTGATGTTTCGAAAGAATGAATTTTTCATCCCTAGAAGTACGGGTGAAGTAATTACTTATGACTGGGTCCGAACCCAAAAATAATAAAAAAATGTCCTAAAATAAATAAAGTCATGATAATATGTTTTCCTTGTTTTCTCTTCCAAATCAAAATCTTTTTTCGATATTTTCCCACTTCATTCCCGTCGAATTTGAAAATATAAAAGGAATAATAAAAATAAAAAAAAACTGTCTTTAATAAAAATTTTATTAATGTTCTTGTTCTTAGTACAGCCTCTGATCCTTTTCCTTGTCTTTTCGCAGGGAAATGTCGAACGGGCGGTTGGTCCTGAACTTTAGAAATGGCGTAAGCCTTGCACTCGACGAAAAGAGGGTGAAAGATGGAGCGATAATAGAGATTGACTCAGACTTCGCACCAGCAAGCCTGCAATACGAGGAAAGTGACTGGGTCCTAGTTGATCAAGAGGATCTGCCTAGTCAGACAGTAATACAAGTGGGTGGCCCAAGCCACCAATCCAGCAGCAAGAAAAGGAAAACAAACACTGAAGAAGACAAGAGAATCAAGTCTGTAGTTGCTACGGCAGAAGGCAGGCTTGTCAGTGCCGTGCCCACAGAAACTCAGGAAGTACGAAGAGCTACTCTCACAGCAACTCAGCGAAGAAATAAAAATTGTCGTATCCGCAAGATGTTAACTAAACTAGCAGCGGACCAGCGTGACGAGGCAGTTGCTACTTCCAGTGCATATACTTCAAGGACGCCAGTTCACCAGGAACCTGAAGAAAGGAAGCCAGCTCCCAGGATGATAGAAGAAACTAGGGAAATCTCGAGGAGATTAGAAGAAGGAAGGCTACTACGCCACCAGATAAAGCCACCAGTAATGGATAATCTTGTTGCAGAAGCGACCCCGGAGGATGTCCTGATGGATACCATCCCCGAGGAGCCGAGGTATGCAAGAGAACGTGAAGGGATTGAGCCATATATCCCACAATACGTCACTAGGCCTCGCCATTTGCAGATTATTCCAGAATACGAGCTAGAAAGAATGCAGAATGTCGAGAAGAAAACTTTTGAATACTTCGAGAGAATCAGAGGCAGGAGGATCAATATACTAGAAGGCCTCGAGCTACATACAGACGTGTTCTCAGAATACGAACAACAACAAATTGTGGACTGCATCCGGGATTTGAAAAGAATGGGCCGAGCGGGCCGCCTAAGAGAAAACACTTACTCGGAACCCCGGAGATGGATGCCAGGGAAAGGGAGAATTACAATACAATGTGGATGCTGCTACAACTTCGCAGAAGACAGGAAGGGAAACCCACCGGGGATACTCCATCATGGCCAGGTGGATCCAATGCCATTAGTCATCAAAAGGATGGTAAAAAGAATGATAGCATGGAGGGTGCTGCCAGCAGATTGCATATCCAATAGTTGCATCATAAACATTTACAAGAAGGGTGACTGCATACCCCCGCACATAGATCACCACGACTTTGTCAGACCTTTCTGCATGGTTTCTTTTCTGAATGAGTGTAATATCATGTTCGGATCTGACCTCCGGATAGCAGGCCCGGTGTAAGTTCCGAGGGCCAAGTAAAGATACCATTACCGGTAGGTTCCGTCATGATACCGAAGGGCAACGGAGCGGATGTTGCTAAACATTGCATACCGGGAGTACCAATGAAGCGGATCTCGCTTACTTTCGAAGGATGGATGACAGAAAGCACCTTACCACTTCCAGCGGACCGGAGCTAGAGAGCCTCCGGCCTTACAGTCGTGAGTTACATGGAAAATATCACACCTCCAACGTACATCCATACGACATCCTTGCTAAGGATGGCTTGGAAGGTGATGTTATCGACCATGTACCTCACTATTCGTACATGGATTGTTGATGGATACCTTTTTGGATGGATCGATAAAGATCATACATAGTCCGTTTTGAGTCTATATGGATTGTATGAGATGTATTCCAGATCGAGTTGTATGATGTATCTTCAACATGATTGGAATGAAAGTGACCATGTCACATTTTCGGCCTTCACCTCTTTTGTGCAAGTTGACTGGGAAACACCATTAAAGTTAAATGAACTTCGAACAAAGAACAAAAAAGAAACAAAAAGAATAAAAGAAAAAAATTTCCTTAAAAATCTATAAAAAATGATGAACTCCAAATTCACGATAAAATAAAATTTGAATCGTTAAAGGACAAACAAAATGAGCTCAAATTTTAAATCAAATTCAAATTCGATCTTCTAGATCTCAAATCAAATCTCAATAAAATTCAAATTCGATCTTCCAGATCTCAAATCAAATTTCAATCAAATTCAAATTCTATCTTCCAGATCTCAAATCAAATCTCAAATAAATTCAAATTCGATCTTCCAGATCTCAAATCAAATCTCAATCAAATTCAAATTCGATCTTCCAGATCTCAAATCAAATCTCAATTAAATTCAAACTCAACCTTCCAGGTCTGAAATCCAATCCGTTCTACTCTTTCCTTTGTTTGGGATGGAAGCGGTCGATTCCATTGACGTGGAGCCACGAAGTTTTCGATTCGAATCTAGTGGCAAGGAATTATATTCAATCCAAACCAGCAACTCTCAATCAACACTTTTGAATGGGATATGTAGCATCTACATATTCCCTCCTAATTTGTTTATTTCCACAAAATCTTTTACAACTTTCTTGAAATTCTCAAAACACCAAAATTCAACACTACAAATCTTTGCAATATCAATCGACATCGAAATCAAATTCTTGGGGTTGAGGATTTTACATCCGAGACTGCATTGCTTTAGGATTCTTTCCCTATCGCAATGAAATACATCAAAATCAAATTCTTGGGGTTGAGGATTTTACATCCGAGACCGCATTGCTTTAGGATTCTTTCCTATCGCAATGAAATACATCAAAATCAAATTCTTGGGGTTGAGGATTTTACATCCGAGATCGCATTGCTTTAGGATTCTTTCCCTATAGCAATGAAATACATCAAAATCAAATTCTTGGGGTTAAGGATTTTACATCCGAGACCGCATTGCTTTAGGATTCTTTCCCTATCACACCGAAATACATCAAAATCAAATTCTTGGGGTCGAGGATTTTACATCCGAGACTCGCATTGCTTTAGGATTCTTTCCCTATCGCGAGTGAAATACATTAAAATCAAATTCTTGGGGTCGAGGATTTTACATCCGAGATCGCATCGCTTTAGGATTCTTTCCCTATCGCAATGAAATACATCAAAATCAAATTCTTGGGGTCGAGGATTTTACATCCGAGACCGCATCGCTTTAGGATTCTTTCCCTATCGCAATGAAATACATCAAAATCAAATTCTTGGGGTCGAGGATTTTACATCCAAGACTCGCATTGCTTTAGGATTCTTTCCCTATCGCAATGAAATACATCAAATTCAAATTCTTGGGGTTGAGGATTTTACATCCGAGATCGCATCGCTTTAGGATTCTTTCCCTATCGCAATGAAATACATCAAATTCAAATTCTTGGGGTCGAGGATTTTACATCCAAGATCGCATTGCTTTAGGATTCTTTCCCTATCGCAATGAAATACATCAAAATCAAATTCTTGGAGTTGAGGATTTTACATCCGAGACTGCATTGCTTTAGGATTCTTTCCCCATCGCATTGAAATACATCAAAATCAAACTCTTAAGATTAAGGATTTTACATCCAATACCACATTGCTCTGAGATCTCTCCTCATTGTAATGATTCAATCTAATCAATTCATTTTTCTTTTGAGGTTGAAGATGTTACATCTAAAACCACAAAATTCCAACTTTCATTTCAAGTTCAAATCCCTTCAAATTAATTTTGACAAAACTTCAATCTAAATTAAAACTCAAACTAAAATCTGAGCTCCCACATCAAAACTTAAAATGAAACAAAATAAAATCTAAATTGAAATTCCTCCAGATCATGTGATTTGGGATTCACCTCCTTTTCCTTTCCCCAGCGAGAGTTCAGGAATCTTCAGTCTCAGAGATATACTTGACACTCCCCACCGGAAACTCTTCTACTCTGTCCCAAGTTTGTCACTTGGACTTTTGTGTTGGTCTTGTTGATCCTTTCGGTCAACACCAATACGCGCGGTGTGCTCCATCAGCTCACCACACCTATTGGGGGTCCGTTTGTTGACCTCATTTTTTATGAGGTCTTCTCTTCTTCTTTTTTAGTGCTTAGGATCTAGCCTTAGGCTTTGCCTTTGACTATCTTAGAGGATTAGAATTGGGACCCACCACTTAGAGATTCAAACCACCTCTTAACTCCCTGCAAACTCCACAAACTTGATTGTAGACCCCTAATCACCTAGAGGGTTGAAATCAAATGTGGAAGTTTAAAGGATGGGTTCCTATAGGACTCTTTGGCCTTAGGATCGCCTCAGGTGGCCCGGTCCGGTGAGGGCCGACCTACACACACACTACACTTATACACTACACTTTCACACACCTCCTAAAATCACACCCATATCCAACTTGACCTCCTGACTCATGAAGGTGATTCACATGGTTGGTCCTTAATCCCTAAGCCCTTGGCTAAGAGGGTTAGGAACAACATAGTGGATGCCTCAAATGAGTCCCTTCATGGCTCATGTGGGCTTGATATGGCTTCATGGCTCAACCAAAATGATTTCATTCCACTTACATTCACTCAATCTTCAATTTCCCAAATTTTCAATTTTTGACCCCGGGGACCCTACACCAGCCTAGCCTACCCAAAGCCCTTGAAATTTACCCAAATTTTTCAAAATTTCAAAATCACCCAAAATTACCAAAAATTAACCTTGAACATTTCCTCACCAATCAAGTTGATCATCCATAGCCAAAATACTAAAAATTCCAAAAATACCTCCCAATACCCTCCAAATACCCAAAATACCCCTCTTGACCCAAAAAATCCAAAAATTCAGAAAATTCTCAGAAAATTCTAGCAAATCCCAAATATTCCCAATTTCATTTTGTTCAACTATACCATGGGCTAATTTTGTCAAGTTACCCCACTTTTGTCAAAACCCCCAATTTGACCCATTTTAACCCAAAGTCAAACCAAACCTATCCAATTGACTCAAATTCTGGTCCAATTCAATTCTAAACTTCAATTTAACATTCCAAACACCAATCTAGACCAGATCCAAGTCCAATTTGATTGACATTTGAATCCAATTTCACTTTTTGCCTTAAAGCCCAATTTGGACCCATGACCCAAACCTAACTCAAACTCACCCAATTCAACTCCAATCAACCCCAAATCTTTTCTAAACCTTCCTTAACATCCCCAAAAACAAAACACTAACATGATTTGCCCAAAATTTAGACCCAAATCCCACTCAAATTCAACCCAAAGCTAAAAGGCCCAATTTTGACCTAAACCCAAACCTAACCCAAATAAGCCCAAACCCCAAAATCAAAACCCAACCAAAGCCAAAACCTCTTTGAAACACTCCCATAAACATTTCCCAACATTTATTTTACATCAATTTCAACCCTAGCCCAACATTGGCCCAAGTTAGCCCAATTTGACCTACAATGGCCCATTTACCAAAGAGGTCCAAATCCAACCCAATTCAAGCCCAAACCACTTCAAATTTATTCCAAATCATTCATGAAACATTCCTAAATTAAATTCAACACTTATTGGATCCAATCCTTTGCAAAATTCTCATCCTAAAATTTGTTTTGAAATCTAAAAGCCCACTCTCTAAACCATCTTGAAAGCCCATCCAAAGTGAAATCCAAAAGCCCAAAGCCCACATGACAATTCCTTCTCATCATCCCTTTAATTGGGATTAATTGCTAAGTCCCAAATCAATCATCAAATCAACCTAAATCAAGCACCATCTAAATTTTTCACTAAATTGCCAAAATCTCCAAATTCCTTTTTCATATAAATGGATCCACTTTTCCTAAGTCAAGGATGAGCCAAATGAAGCCACATGCAAGCCATGGACAAGCCACATGAAGCCATGGAAGGTTTGACATGTGACCAAGCCATTAATGGAAAAGGAGGAGCCTCTTTTAAGCCCCCTTAAAAAGTTTTAACCCTTTTAATGCTTCACCTTAATCCATGATTAATCAAAATATTCATGGATGGTGACTTCTCTACCCTTTCCTAGCCGATTCATCTGATCCTCCTCGACCCAAATCAGCCATGGGGAGGTGAACCAAGCCCATTTCCATGGGTTGACCAAACCAAGTGCAAAAGAAGCCACCTCCCCATGCCATTTTGATCCAACCACTTTACACATGTAAGGCTTCAATTGAATTCACCAACTTCAACCCCCGACCTCCCCGACCTCGAGGATGACCCTTGCCTGCCGGCCAGCCACCTGGGCCGCCGGAAAACACCATGGCCGAGACATGGGCAGGAGCCAAGCATTGAAATTCCACCTTGCTGAGCTGCGCCATGCCCAATGGCCACCATGGCTGTTCTTCCCTTGACCTAAGCAGCTGATCCCAAGCCTTGAGCCCCCCCTGGGAGGCCCTCCACCCTCTCCTATTTAAACACCCCCTCTCTCGGCCATGTGAGAGGTGCTGAACCAACCTTAAGGAAACTCTACTAAAATCATTCCAGACCACTCTCTACACATAGAGCACTTGATTCCCACCGGATTCCAACCCCGATTCCTCTAGCGAGCTCAATTTCGAGTTCAAATTTCAGCACAAAACCAGGAAATTTCTTCACAGTGGACCAATCCCCAAATCGATTGATCCTACACCTTCACCGGACCGAGGAAGAAGTCCACCAGCCAAAAGCCCCCTCTCCAAGCCACCCATCTGTTCCAGACTCCAAGCTTTGTGATCGGCTGTGGTCGAAATCCTACCCAGACAATTCACCAGACCAAGAGACTTCATCTGGAGCTTGCTGGGACGCAATCGAAGGTGACACAACCCTTAGATTGAAGACACACTTCTCTGAGCTAAGGTATGATCTAACTCTTTATCCCGAGCTTCTGGAGATTCTCCATTTCAAATGCCTTAATTTCAATGCATGATCACCGTATAGATGTATTTGTCTCTTCAAGGCGAATCCATAGAGCACAAGAACACAAAAATCCATTAAGTATTGAGTGAGATATTAAGGATTTAGTGTGGACGGTTCTCGGGCTAGGAGGCTTGGGGACGATGAACGGATGCCGTTCATTTAATACACGCGTGGACGGAAGGCCAGGATTGCGCCGGATGAGGAGACGGAACGATACAGCGGGCACCTGGAGTGCTGAGTCGAATGGCGGCGCCGAATCAGAATACGCCACGTGGCCTTTCGGAGACGTCGAGGTTGAGTCAGCGCTGTGTGGATAAGTAGAAAAATAGGTTATTTTTCTATTTATTTAATTCCCTAAACTTCAAAAATGCATAACTTTGTGTAGGAAAATCAGAAAAATAAAATAAAAATACCCTTTTGCTCAGTGAACAGAGGAGAATAATGTGGAAAAGAAATCATTCAATTTTATCAAGTATTTAATTTTTAATAATTTATTTACTCTCTGTACATTTTCAATTCTCCATGCATGTATACAATTCACCATGACATAAGACCATAGGGCTTTTGAAGCCTCTGAATTTGAGAACATTCCCTGAATTTTCCAAAGTAAGAGGCCATCCCTATGAAGAGTTATTGATTTTTCAACTCTAGGTTGCTAGTTTGAGTATTTTAATTCCAATAATTAGCATATTGTGAAATAAATTCTAGGAAAATTTGGTGATGTTTATTATGACCGGAGGAACCTAGGAAAAATAGGTTTTGAATTAATCCACTTGGAATAACCCTAATTGGCTTAAACACCCAAAATAGGTTCTTAATTAATTAGAGCTAATCATACATCAAATTGACTTGAAATCAATTCTCCACTGACCTTTAGGATCAGAAGAACACACCATAAAAGTTTGAATTCAATTGGACTTGGTTAGCCCTACTAAATGGGTTGATTAAGCCATTTAGCTAATTTAAACTTTAAAAATTCATAATTTTCAAAATACTTTTAAAAAAATTCACCAAATTGGTTTTGGAGCCTCTCTTATATCAGGGGAATTTAAGAAAAATAAAATTGTAATTTTTCAAAAAAGTTGATTTCTTACAGTATTTTAATATTTTAATAATTAAAAAATAATAAAAATCACAAAAATAATAAAATTCACCAAAATGTCACATTTTAAATTTTAATCACTTAAGAACAAACCCCATATTTTTCTTAAGTCTCTATAATAAGATATTAAATTTTAAAGCCCTAAGGTAATTTTAAAATTAAAAAAATGTATTTTCTAGCATTTCCATTAAAATAATTCTAATAAATCAAAGAAAAATCAGAAAATTACAAAAATTGATTCACTGATTTCCTTGATATTAGAAAGATTTTTGAAAAATATAAAATTCATTTTTCAACCTTTATTTTATTTTTAAATTAATTAATACTTTCAAACTCAAAATAATTATAATAAAAAGAATATAATTCAAAAAATCACCAAAATTGGTCCAAGTGACCCTCTGGTCATTAGGAATGTCCCAAAATTTTTTTAAGGACAGAAACTTTCCTTTGGTCATATTATTAAATTTTCTTTGGAAATCCCTATTTTCCACCAAAAATAATTACATAAATAAATTAAATACAGAAAAATAACATTTTCTCCTCTCATGCCTTTATTGACATATGAGTGAAGTCACATAAAAATTTCAAGTTCATTTAAGCTCAATTTAGAGAGTTATGAAATTATTAAGCTTGAAGGGCAAAATGGTAATTAAAATTTTAACCCTTAATTAATACTTTAGGCTCAATTAAATTAAAAAGTAAAATATTTGATCTTAATCTGATTTGGATGATTGAAATTTGAATAATAAGCATAGAAACCCATTAAACAATTTAAAGATAATTGAAATAAACCTTAATTAAATGATTAATTAAATTTGGAAGAATAATAAAATTAGAATTATTAAAATAGGGATATTATTAGGAAGAGATTTGTTCTTTAATTTAAGAATCCCTAAATTAATCATCTCAATGATATTTAATTCCTAATTAAAATGATAATCCAAATTTAAGACTTAAAATGCAAAAAGACTTAATCATTAAATTAAATTAAAGTTAAATTATTTAAATTAAATCCTTTTAAAATTTCAATTAAATTAATACTTTAATAATTAATTAAAAATTAAATCATCTTTAAAACATAAAAGATAAAATATTAAATTTAAATTTAAAATTAAATTAAATTAAAGTTTAAACTAAATTAAATTAAATTAAATAAAATTAAATTAAAACATATTAAATTAAATTAAATTAAATTAAATTAAATAAAATTAAATTTAAACATATTAAATTAAATTAAATTAAATTAAATTAAATTAAATTAAATTAAATAATAGGATCAAGTTAAAATTAAAATTAGATTAAATTAAATTAAAATTAAAACTAAACCAAATTAAATTAAATTAAAGTTAAATTAAATTGAATTAAAATAACATCACCTAAGACATAAAGAAATTCAAAAAAATAAATATAAAGCAACTTGAACACTATTCCAAATTTAAACCCGTTAACTGAAATACAATTAAATCACAAACCATTTGAACATCAATTTGCCCTCGAAAGCTTTTGTTGTTATAACTCCTAAACGTAACGTTAAATGAAATGTTACTTCCCTCATAGGATATTCAAATGTCCTAGTTCACCGAGTAAGATAACAACAAAACTTGAATTCCTGACGATTAATTCATTTGTATGATTAAATTCTCTTGGACTTAAAAAAATAATCCTAGAAATATTGAAAAGATGTTTAAGATTCTTCTTAAACACTTTCTCAATATGATAAGATGTTTATGAGAACAACTGAACTTAATTGTTCTTTGATGAAGAAAATCGTCCTTAAACCAAAACACAAGAACCTAGACGTCATAGGAGATGATTAGCTATAGGATTAGGACTTTGGTAGACAACCAAAACCTTTCCCTTAGATTTACCTAGGTACTTGTTGAAATATTTAAATGCCTTAACATGTGTTTTAAGTGCAGCTTGGGATGACGGGAAGACTCTCCAGGTACGCTTTTATTTTGATGCAATTTACTTTATTACAATTTACTTAATCGCATCGCACTTACTTTTCTCGCCTGATAAACAACTGTTGCATGAAAACCCACACTTTTAGGATAGTCCCTAAAACTGAAACCAAAACTAAATTTAAAAGTCATTACAAGATAAAATTCACCGCCACAACATCTCAAAATATAAAACAACTCAAAATTTAATCACAAACAGAACACGAAACTGCAATTACAACTAAATTAAAACGTCTCGTTGGATGATCGGGAATACCTCGGATGATGTAACCTACGTGTTGCTAACGGGATTTCCCACGGTCTACATGAAAGTGTGGAACTCATTTAGTTGATTTTAGCAAATTCATCTGGACTAAGTGAATTCGATAAAAATAACGATGCCGGAAGGATGGAACCGTGTGATCTTAACCGGTGTTGTTATAATCAACTTTAAGATTTGTTTAATTAAAATATTAAAAAACACCTGGATTTTAAGATTTTCTCTAAACCAAAACACTTTTCTCATCTCCCGATTTATGACTTCTAAAACTAAACCTCTCGCAACAACAAGGAGCTCGGAGCATGGTGGGCGGCTCGGCATCGTCATCGGCAAAGCCTGAGTCTACTTCAGCAAAACTTTCTTAGAATTAAATAACTAAGCCATAGGACTTCGAGGTAGTTTGCCTAGTGCAACATAAATCCTCAACCTTTTATTAGGCATTTGCATTGCAAATTAAGCCCTAACCGGTGTTAGGATTCTGAGGTAGTTGTCCGATACGACATAAACCCTCACATCTTCGAGACTATTTGTATGATCATGTCATACGAACATAAGCCCTAATTAATTAAAATTGGCAAGATCAAAAAATTAAATAAACATTAGGACTTTCCTAAATCCAAGCCAAACAATAGAATAGTCGGGAAATTACCGAAGTTCGCTTCAAATCTGTAATTTCTCCTATTTTTCTTCCTTTGAATTCCCAAAACAAGATGTTCCAAATTTGATCAATTCTCTATTGAAATTCCAAAATTCAATCCTTTGAAAGCGTAAACTTTGAAATTCTTGAGAGCAGAACTACTGATTATTATCGAGAGTTTTCTTAGGTGATTCCCGTCACTTAAGATGTAATTAACTATAGGGGCTTGCCCTTATAGGGAATTTTAAGAACCCAGGTAATATAAACCCTACTTAATTCATTTATATTAAGCAGGGGAATTTGTCGGCTTATAAAATTGGTTCGCAGACCAAACGGATGTCACAAATCTTCTAGTTTATTTAATCGAGCCCCACCACCAAACAGTGTGTCTATTCTTTGGGATAGATACACGGTTTGCGGTGTGATTGCTCGTTTATATAAACTATTCGGGATGTGAGATCAGTTTGATTTCATATCTTAAAATCTTCAAATTTTTAAAAAAAATATTATTTTCAAAACCAAATACTACTTTTTCAAATTATTTATTTAGATTAAATTAAAAATTCGCCGACAATTTCTGTAGGCGACCCCCCTTTTCAAAATAAAACACAACATAAAAATAAGCCGTACACCATGTTCCTCGGTATCTTCTCGAATGGGCAATTCCTCTGAGCAACCACCTGCTTTCCTTTATCCTTTGGACCCATTCTCGGAGGAAGAACTTTTCAGCTTTTTAGGTTGACTTCAGTTACTTGTTCTGAGTCTGGTACAGGATCTGCCGATGATTCCCCTTGAATTGGACTGACCGACTCTTCTGGAGTTGCTTCAGAATCTGATAACTCTAATTCTACCATGATTGGAGCTCCTCGAAATTCACAAATGGACTCGTTGCTTGTTGAGCTTTCGTAGCATCCTTTGTGAACATCTTCTTCGTCGTGTTCATCAAGGTTGTGTATGATTTGAGAATTGTTATTTATATTGGAATCAAGATCCGGATTAGGTTGGTTGTCGTTAGTTACGTAATCATTAGAAACAGTCAAAACGTAGCCAACGCCATAACTCTTATCATTATAAGATCCCACCGGGGCGAGCAAATAATCATACAGAGTCAGAGGTTTGAGGGATTTCTCCCCCGAATCAGAAACAACCATCCTAGGATAAGCAGACCCTAGTTTACCCTTTGGAATCTTGATTTTCTTCTCTTCCACGATTTTCTCCTCCTTTTGGGGCGGTTCTTCGATCGCTAGCGATAGCAGCGGCTCGCAGGTTTCAAACTTTGAGTTGAAGCGCGCACCGAAGCGTTCTGGATGTGATCCAAGATTTTCTTTAAAGATTTTGTCCAGACGGTACTCCATCCATCATCGGTTGTATACGAGTTTATCAGAATAATAGGGTCCGTCGAGATAACATTGACGAAACCTCCTTTTTGGGGTTCCTTCATGTATTCCTTCGGGATCGTTATGTTCCCTTTCCGGAGATTGTCATCAAGCCAACTCTTGAAAGTGATGCAATCCTTTATCTTATGTCCGAGCATTAAGTGGTAAGGGCAATAGTTCGGATGATCTTTCTTGTTGACTTCTTCTGGCCTCTTGGGCTCTGGTAGTTGAAAATCTGGTGTTTTCGTTAAACTGCGAAAAATCTTTGCTACTGCTTCAATCTTGAATGGATATTCCTTATTCAGAAAATCTTTAAGGGTACGCTGTGGATGAGGCGGTTGTTCATAATGCTAAGGCGACTGATAGCCCGGTCGAGGCTATTGATAACCCTACTGAGGTTGCTGATAGATATGTTGCAGTTATTGGTATGTCCGTTGCGGTGGTTGATAACTAGGCTGTGGCCGCTCTGGCTGTATCTGAACTGACTGCTTTCCCTTATCTACTGCCGTGACGATTTCAGATTTCTTTTCAAATGCTTTTACAGGCTTCTGCTTATCGTTCTTGTCCATGAAAATTAACTACTTTGCCTCTTCTTGCAAGCTCCCGGCCTTGCTAAGCAACTTCTTGAAAGTCTTGATTGTAAATCCTTTAAGGAGAAGTGCTATCGGGTCATGGATACTCTTAAGCAAGATGCCAACTGCATGTTGTTCTTGAAGCTGTGGTTCACACTTCATGCTTAAGTTCCTCCATCGAAGTATGTAATCCACTAAAGTCTCGTTCGGTTTCTGGTGCTCCACCACTAGATCACCGATGGTGATGTGGTGCTGAGTCCCGACAAACCGTTTAACGAAGAGATTTTCCAATTCTGCAAAGGTCTTAACTGAACCATTTGGCAATTATGCGTACCAGTCGAAGGCAATCCTGACAGGCTACTGACAAACGATCGAAAGAGTAAAGCATCGCTCCCAACGACATTGCAACAACTAGCACAAAAATGTGCAACATGCTGCAGTGGGTTTCCCGTTCCATCAAAAGTCTTGAACAGAGGTGTAAGCATATTTTTAGGTTGTGTGTTGTGTTTTGAAAAGGGGGCGCCTACAGAAATTGTCAGCGAATTTTTTAATTTTAAATTTAATTTAAATATATATATATATATATTAAAAGATAACATTTAATTTTGAAAGTAATTTTAAGTTTAAAAGTTTTAAGATATGAAATCAAATAAATCTCACATCCCAAATAGTTTATATAAACAAGCACTGCATCACAAACCGTGTATCTATCCCGAAGAATAGACACACTGCTTGATGATGGGGCTCGGTTAAATAAACTAGAAGATTTGTGACATCCGTTTGGTCCGCGAACCAATTTTATAAGCCGACAAGTTCCCCTGCTTAATATAAAGAAATTAAGCAGGGTTTATATTACCTGGGTTCTTAAAGTTCCCTATAAGGGCAAGCCCCTATAGTTAATTACATCTTAAATGAAGTGAATCATTTAAGAAAACTCTCGATAATGATCAGTGGTTTTGCTCTCAAGAATTTCAAAGTTTAAGATTTTCAAAGGATTGGATTTTTGGAAATTCAAAAGGGAATGACTCAAAATTTGGAAAAATTTATTTTTGAGAATCCAATGGAAGAGAAGTAGGAGAAGCTGAGGATCCAAGAAGAATCTTGGCAACATACCAAACTAACCTATTGTTTGGCTTAGATTTGAGAAAATCCTAATATTATCTGATATTTCAATCTTGCCAATTTTAGTTAATTAGGACTTATATTCGTATGACGTAATCATACAATCAGCCTCGAAGATGTGAGGGTTTATGTTGTACGAAACGACTACCTTGGAGTCCTAAAACCAGTTAGGGCTTAATTTACATAACATGATCATGCAAATGCCTAACGAAGAGTTGAGGATTTATATTCCACTAAGCAAACCACCTCGAAGTCCTATGACTTGGTTATTTAATTCTAAGAAAGTTTAGCTGAAGTAGATCCGAGTTTTGCTGATGACGATGGCCGTGCTGCCCACCATGCTCCGAGCTCTTTGTTGTTGCAGAGGTTTAGTTTTAGAAGTCATAAATCAGGAGACAAAAGAAGTGTTTTGGTTTAGAGAAAATCTTAAAATCCAAGTGTTTTTAATATTTTAATTAAAACAAATCTTAAAGTTGATTAAACATAACCGATTAAGATCCCACGGTTCCGTCATCCCGGCACCATTATTTTCATCGAATTCACTTAGTCCAAATGAATTTACTAAACTCAACTGAATGAGTTCCACACTTTCATTTAGACCGTGGGAAATCTCGTTAGCAACACGTGGGTTACATCATCCGAGGTTTTCCCGTTCATTCAACGAGACGTTTAATTTTGTTGCAATTGTAGTTTTGTGTTCTGTTTGTGATTAAATTTTGAGTTGTTTTATATTTTGAAATGTTGTGGCGGTGTTTTTTATCTTGTAATGACTATTAATTTAGTTTTGGTTTCAGTTCAGGGGCTATCCTAAAGGTTTTGGTTTTCATGCAACAGTTGTTTATCATGCAAGAAAAGTAAAGTGCATTTGCAATAAAGTAAATTGCAATAAAATAAAAGCGTACCCGGAGGGTCTTCCCGTCATCCCAAGCTGCACTTAAAACACATGTTAAGGCATTTAAATATTCCAACAAGTACCTAGGTAAAGCTAAGGGAAAGGTTTTGGTTGTCTATTAAAGTCCTAATCCTATAGCTAGTCATCTCTTATGATGTCTAGGTTCTTATATTTTGGTTTAAGGACGATTTTCTTCATCAAAGAACAATTAAGTTCAATTTTTCTTATAAACATCCTATCATATTGAGGAAGTGCTTAAGACGAGTCTTAAACATCTTTTCAATACCTCTAGGATTGTTTTAAGTCCAAGAGAATTTAATTATACAAGTAAATTAATCATCTAGGATTTTAAGTTTTGTTATCTTGCTCAGTGAATTAGGACATTTGAATATCCTATAAGTGAAGTAACACTTCACTTGATGCCTCATTTAAGAGTTATAATAATAAGAGCTTTAAAAGGGCAAATCAAATTATTAAATATTTTAATGATTTAAACTAAATGATTTAATTTTAATTTTGATTTAATTATAGAAAATTAGTTTAAGTTTGGAATAGTGTTCAAGTTATTTTAGATTTAATTCTTAATGATTTCATTTAGGATTGTTATTAAATAATTTTTAATTTAATTTAATTCAATTTAATTTAATTTTTGATTTAGATTAATTAAATTTAATTAAATTGAATTTAATTTTAATTTAGTTTAATTTCAATTTAATTTCAATTTAATTTAAATTTTAATTTAATTGAGATTATTCTTTTAATTTTCTTTTTAGGTATTATTGAAGTGATTTATTTAGGGATTTTTAAATTAAAGATTAAATATCTTCTTAAATAAAATCCCTACTTTAATAATTTCAATTTTCCATTAATCTTCCAAATTTTATTAATTAATTAAGGTTTACTTTAATTATTCATAAAATGATTGGTGGGTTTCTACCCTTAACCATTTAAGTTTCAATCATCCAAAATCAGTTTAAATCAAATATTTTACCCTCCCCTTTTTGATTAATCCTAAAATTTTAATTAAAGGTTGAAAATTTTAATTACCATTTTGCCCTTCAAGCTTAATAATTCTATAACTCACTAAATTAAGCTCAAATGAACTTGAAATTTTTATGTGACCTCACTTACATGCCAATTAAGACATTAGAGGAGAAAGTGTGATTTTTCTGTATTTAATTTTTTATGTAATTATTTTTAATGGAAAATAGGGATTTTCAAGGAAAATTTAATAACATGACCAAGGAAATGTTTCTGTCCATAAGAAAATTATGGGATATTCCTAATGACCAGAGGACCATTTGGACCAATTTTGGTGATTTTTTGAATTATATTTTATTTATTAGAATTATTTTAAATTTTGGAGCATTAATTAATTTTAAAATAAAATTAGAGGTGAAAAATGGATTTTATATTTTTCTTAAATCTCTCTAACCTCAGGGAGTTCAAAGAAACAAATTTTGTATTTTTTTGATTTTTTTGATTTATTAGAATTATTTTAGTGAAAAGGTTGGAAAATACATTTTTTAATATTAAAAATTACATTAAGCCTTTAAAATTCAATATCTTACCCTAGGGACTTAAGAAAAATATTTAGTTTGTTCCTAAATGATTAGAATTCAAAATGTGACATTTTGGTGATTTTTAATATTTTTATGATTTTTATTATTTTTTAATTATTAAAAATTTTAAAATAATGATAAAAATGAATTTTTTTAGAAAATTACAATTTTAATTTTCCTAAGTTTCTCTGATATCAGAGAAGCTCCAAAACCATTTTTGTGAATTTTTTAAAAGTATTTTGTGAGTTATGAATTTTTAAAGTTTAATTTTACCCATTTTGCTTAAGAGGCTTAATCAACCCATTTGGTGGAGTTAATCAAGTCCAATTGGTTTCAAATTTTTATGTGGTGTTCTCCTATCCCTAGAGGACAGTGGAGAATTATTTTTAAGTTAATTTGATGTGTGGTTAACCCTAATTAATTAGAGTTCAATTTTGGGTGTTTAGGCCAATTAGGGTTGTTCCAAGTGAATTATCTCAAAATTTATTTTTCCTAGGTCCCTCTGGTCACAAGAAACATCACCAAATTTTCCTAGAAGTTATTTCTCAACAAGCTAATTATTGGAATTAAAATACTCAAAACAGTAACATGAACTTGGAAAATCAATAACTTCTCATAGGGATGGCCTCTGACCATGAAAAATTCAGGTAATGTTCCCAAGTTCAGAGGCTTCAAAAGACCTATGGTCTCAGGCCATGATGAATTACCTATGTAAATGGAGAATTAAAACAATGCAGAGAGTAAATAAATCATTAAAAATAAACTACGTAATGAAATTACTTGATTTCTTTTCCACATTATTCTCCTATGTTCACTGAGCAAGAGAGTATTTTTATTTTATTTTTAGGATTTTTCTACACAAAGTTATGAATTTTTGAAGTTATGGTAATTAAATAAATAGAAAAATAGCCTATTTTCCTACTTATCCACGTGGTGCTGCGTCAACCTCGGCAGCTCCGAAGGGGTGCGTGTCGCGCTGTGATTGGGCGCCGCCATCTGAGTCAGCCGTCCCCGGACCCGCCTTTCACGTAACATCTTCTGGTCTGACGCGATCCTAGCCTTCCATCCGATACACGCGCGATCCAACGGTTCCCAGTCATCGTCTACGACTGGTACGAACCCGTGACCGTCGACCTTCTAACCCTAATTTCTCACTCGATTCTCCATGGATTTTTGTGTTCTTATGCTCTATGGATTCTTCTTGAAGAGACGAACACATCCATACGGTAAACATGCACTGAAATTGACTCAAACTAAATGGAGAATCTCTGGAAGCTCGGGAGGAAGGGTGAGTCCATACCTTTGCCTAGAGAAGTGAAGCTTCGATCTGAGAGTTGTGTCACGTTCGATTGGGTCCAAGCAAGCTCCATATGAAGTCCCTTGGCCTGGTGAATTGTCTAGGTATGATTTCGACCAAGCCCGATAACAAAGCTTGGAGGCTGGAAGCAATGGCTAGCCTGGTGAGGGGGCTTTTGCTGGGAAACTTCTCCTCCTGGTCTGGTGAAGGTGTAGAGTCAATCAATTTGGGGATTGACTCACTGTGGTGAAGTGTCCTGGTTTTGGGCTTGGATTTCAACTCTGAAATTGAGCTCACAGAGAGGAAATGATAGGTGGATTTCAGTGGGGATCAAGTTCTCTATGTGTAGAGAGTGGTCTGGGATGATTTTGGCAGGGTTTCAATAAGGTTTGGTTCATCACCTCTCTTGGTCGAGAGGAGGGGGTGTTTAAATAGGAGAGGCTGAAGGGCATCCCAGGGGGGTTTAATATTTGGGATCAGCTGCTCTGGTGAGGAGAAGAATAGCTGCAATGGCCATTTGGAGTGAGGCAGCTCAGCAAGGTGGAATTCCAAAATTTGGCTCCTCCCAAGGTCTCGGCCATGGTGTTTTCCGGCGATCCAGGCGGCTAGCTGGCAGGCATGGGTCACCCTCAAGTTTAGGTGGGTCAGGGCTGGGGTTTTGTGTAGGCAATTGGGCTTTGCCACGTGTCAAAGTCTTGGATTAAAATGGCATGGGGGAAGGCCAATTTTAGCTTGATTTGGTCAAGTCTACCTTTTGAGCTTGGTTCACCCTTCAAGGTGGCTTTGGGTGTTGTGGGGAGTCAAAGGAATCAGCTGGTTTGGCATGGAGAAGTCCTTATCCAAATATATTTGGATTAAATTTAGGTTAAGGTGAAACATGTTTAAGGTTAATTACTTTTAGGAGGTTCTTAAAGGACCTCCTCCTTTTGCCATTTAAGGAGGGTTGATAACCTAGAGATCCTCATGGCTTGCCAATGGCTTGCATGTGGCTTGGGGAAAGGTTGGGTCAATTTCATAAAAAAAAGGGATTTTGTGAATTTTGGCATTTTGATGGGAATTGTTATGAGGCTTGATTTGGAATTGTTTAATTGATAAATTATGACTTTATGAATTATCTTAAATTGAATGTGTGATGAGGGAAAGTGTCATGTGGGCTTTAGATTGATTTGGGCTTTTGAATTTGGTAGAAGTGGGCTTTTAGGAAGGTTTAAGGGAGTGTGCCTTTATGTTTAGCAATGGGCTTTTAGATAAAAAGTATTATAAAGGGCCATGCCAAATAAATGTTGAATTTCGTATAAGGATGTGTCTTGAATGATTTGAAGAAAATTTGATGTGGTTTGGAATTGAATTGGGTTGAATTTGGGTTCATTTGGTAAATGGGCCAATGTAGGTCAAATTGGGCTAATTTGGGCCAATGTTAGGCTAAGGTTGAAATTAATGTAAAATTAATGTTGGGAAATGTTTATGGGAGTGTTTCAAAGAGTTGTCAACTTTGGTTGGGTTTTGGTTTTGGGACTTGGGCTTATTTGGGTTTGGTTTAGGTTTAGGTCAAAATTGGGCTTTTTGGTTTTGGGTTGAATTTGAGTGGGGTTTGGGTCCAAATTTTGGGCATATTATGTTAGTGTTTTGTTTGTAGGGATGTTAGGGAAGGTTTAGAAAAGGTTTGGGGTCAATTGGAGTTGAATTGGTTTGGTTTGGGCTAGGTTTGGGTCATGGGTCCAAATTGGTCTTTAAGGTCAAAAGTGAAATTGGATTCAAATGTCAATCAAATTGGACTTGGATTTGGTCTAGATTATTATTGTGGATATTAATTTGAAGTTTAGAACTGAATTGGACCAAAATTGGGGTCAATTGGGTAGATTTGGTTTGACATTGGGTTCACTTGGGTTAAGAAGGGGCTAAATTGGGGGTTTTGGTAAAAGAGGGGTAAATTGACAAAATTGGCCCATAGTGTAGTTGGACAAAATGAAATTGGGAATATTTGGGATTTTCTGAAATTTTTTAGGAATTTTCTGAATTTTTGGATTTTTTGGCTAAGAGGGGCATTTTGGGTATTTGGAGGGTATTGGGGGATACTCTTGGAATTTTTAGTATTTTTGGCTATGGATGATCAATTTGATTGGTGAGGAAATGTTCAAGGTTAATTTTGGGGAATTTTGGGTGATTTGGAAATTTTGGAGGATTTGGGCAATTTTAAGGGCTTTTGGTAGGTTTGATAAGTGCAGGGTCCCGGGGCCAAAAATTGAAATTTTGGAAGAATGAATATTGATCAAATATGAGTGAAATGGAATCACTTTGATTGAGCCATGAAGTCATATTAAGCCTATATGAGCCATGAGAGGACTCAGTTGAGGCATTCACTATGTTGTTCCTAACCCTCTTAGGCAGGGGCTTAGGGTTTAAAGTCCATCCGTATGAATTACCTACGTGAGTCAAGGAGTCAATTTGGGTATGGGTGTGGTTTTAGGATTTGGATTGTGTGTGTGAGAGTGTAGAGTGTGAGTGTAGTGAGTGTGTAAGTCAACCCTCACCAGACCAAGCCACCCAGGGTGGTCCTAAGGCCAAAGAGTCCTATAGGGAACTCATCCTTTAAACCTTCACTTTTGATCTTAACCCTCTAGGTGATTAGGGTTCTACAATCAAGCTTGTGAGGTTTGCAGGGAGTTAAGAGGTGTTTTAAATTTCTAAGGAATGAGTCCCAATTCTAGTCCTCTAAGATAGTCAAAGGAAAAGCCTAAGGCTAGATCCTAAACACTAAAGAGGGAAGAGAAGACCTCATCAAAAATGGGGTCAACAAATGGACCCCCAATAGGTGTGGTGTGCTAACCAAGCTCACCACGTGTATTGGAGTTGACCGAAGAAATTAACAAAACCAACATAGATGTCCCAGTGACAAACTTAGGATGAAGTAAAAAAAATTCCGCTATGGAGTATCAGGTAAATCTCCAAGATTGAAGATTCGAGAACTCTCACTGGGGAAAAAGGAGGTGAATTTCAGATCACAAGATTTCAAGAGATTGGATCTTAGATTCGTTTCATTTTTTATTTCAAGTTTTAATTTTGAGTTTGAATTTTGATTTGAGTTTCAATTTTGATTTTATGCGGAGAAAAGAGTAGGGCTAAGGCCCACCCGAATGCATTTCTATAATGAGAAGGAAGCAGGACTGAACATATTCCAAATGTGTATGCTGAGAAGGATTAGGACTGAGCCTATCTCAAATGCTGAGGACGAATAGGACAAAGCCTATCCGAAATACAGAGTGCTTTAATTTCAATTTCTTGCTGAGAGGATCAAATTTTGAGATTGCTGAGAAAGGTGTAGCACTGTGCCTATCCCAAGTGCTGAGAATTGCTGAGAAGGGAGAAGGGCGAAAGCCTATCCCGAATGCTGAGATTTCTGAGATGGGAGTAGGGCAGAAGCCTATCCCGAATGCTGAGATTGCTGAGATGGGAGTAGGGCGGAAGCCTATCCCGAATACTGAGATTTGCTGAGATGGGAGTAGGGCGGAAGCCTATCCCGAATGCTGAGAATTGCTGAGATGGGAGTAGGGCGGAAGCCTATCCCGAATGCTGAGATTTGCTGAGATGGGAGTAGGGGGGACGCCTATCCCGAATGCTGAGATTGCTGAGATGGGAGTAGGGCGGAAGCCTATCCCAAATGCTGAGATTCAGTTTATGCAGTGGTTGTGAAAGATTTTGTTGATATTTGATTTATGCTGTGACTATGAAGAATTTTACTGAGATTTGGATTATGCTGAGATTGAAATGAGATATGAAAGTGTTCCATATCCCATGGGAATCAATCAAAGTCTGATTACTTAGCGAACGGTACGAACCCATGCCATCCGAATCAAATCAAAAATTCTTCGTGATTCTGAAATCGTCCCGAGAGAGGGTTTCAGAGGAGGTCTGGAATAGATCTTGAATTGAAGAAGGATTGGAGGATTTGAAAAGATGGACTTAAACTAGAATTCAATTTGAGCTTTAGATTTGTTTTGTTTGTTCTTTAACTATCCCATTTTTTTATGGTTTATTTGGTGTTCATGTGGATTTGAAGTTCTTTTTAATGTTTGGATTTTTATGGAAGATAGTTCTTATTTATTTTCTTTTTCTTTTCTATTCTTTGTTCGAAGTTCATTTAACTTTAATGGCGTTTCCCAGTCAATTTGCATAAAAAGAGGTGAAGGAAAAATGTGACATGGTCACTTTCATTCCAATCTTGTTGAAGATACATCATACAACTCGATCTGAAATATTTCTCATACAATCCATGACTCAAAACGGATTATGTATGATTCTTGTTGATCCATCCAAAAAGTATCTGTTAAATCCATGTCTGAATAATGAGATACACGGTCAATAACATCACCTTCCAAGTCATCCTTGGCAAGAATGCCGCATGGATGTTCATTGGAGGTGTGCTATTTCCCGTGTAACTCACAGCTCGTACGGCCGGAGACTCTCCAATTCTGGATCTGGCTGGAAGTGGTATGGTGCCTTTATGTCGTCCATCCTTCTAAAAGTGACAGAGATCCGCTCCACTGGTACTCCCGGTATACAACGTTTTGCGATGTCTGCTCCATTTCCTTGTAATATCATGACGGAACCTACTGGAAGTGGTATCTTCACCGGCCCTCAGAACTTACCCGGGCCTGCTATCCGGAGGTTAGATCCGAACATGATATTGCATTGGTTGACGAACGAAACTGTGCAGAAAGGTCTGACAAAGTCGTGGTGGTCTATGTGTGGAGGTATGCAGTCGCCCTTCTGATAAATGTTGATGATGCAACCGCTGGGTATGCGATCGCTGGCGGCACTCTCCATGTTATCATTCTTTTCACCATTCTTTTAATTATTCTCGGCATTGGATCCACCTCATCGTGACGGAGTATCCTCGGTGGATTTCCTTTTCTGTCCTCTGCGAAGTTATAGCAACATCCGCATTGTATTGTGACTCTTCCTTTCCCTGACATCCATTTCCGGGTTTCCGAATAAGTCTTTTCTCTCAGACGGCCTGCTCGACCCATCTTCTGAAGTTCTAAAATGCAATCCACACTCTGCTGTTGCTCGTACTCTGAGAATACACCTGTGTGTAACTCGAGGCCTTCCAAAATGTTGATTCTTTTGCCTCTAATCCTTTCAAAGTATTCGAAAGTCTTCTTTTCAACATTTTGCATTCGTTCTAGTTCATATTCGGGATGATCCGCAAGTGACGAGGCCTAGTAACGTATTGCGGGATGTATGGCTCAATCCCGTCATGTTCTCCTGCATACCTTGGCTCCTCGGGGATTGTCTCTGTCGGGACATCCTCCGGGGTTGCTTCCGCAACAAGGTTCTTCAGATATGGTATCTCTGCCCGGCGTCGAGGCACTGATTCTATCTTTGTTCTTCTTGGCACTTCTTCGATCTGTTCTGATTCTCTCGGCGTTGACTTTCTTCTTTGTGGTTCCTGACAAACCGGTATCTTTGATCTGTGTCTGTGAAGGTGGCTATTTCCTCGTGTTGATCTGCTGCAAGTTTTGTCAACATCTTGCAGATACAGTGATTTTTATTCCTTCTTTGAGTAGCAGTGAGCGCAGCTCTCCTCACTTCTTGAATTTCTGCGGGCGCGACGCTGATGAGCCTGCCCTCTGCCGTGGCAATTACTGACTTGATTTTCTTGCTTTCCTCGGTGTTTGTCTTTCTTTTCTTGTTGCTGGATTGGCGGCTTGGGCCACCCATCTTCATTACTGTCTGGCTATGAAGCTCCTCTCGGTCCACTGGGTTCCAGTCATTATTTTCATACTGTAGGCTGGCTGGTGTGAAGTCAGAATCAATTTCTATCACTGCTCCATCCTTCACCCTCTTTTCATCGAGTGCGAGACTCACGCCATTTTTAAAGTTTAGGACCAACCGCCCGTTCGACATTTCCTTGCGAAGAAAACAAGGAAAGGATCAGGGGCTGTACTAAGAACAAGAACATTAAGAAAGTATTTA
The DNA here is from genome assembly GCA_022702705.1 of Papilionanthe hookeriana x Papilionanthe teres. Classification (NCBI taxonomy): domain Eukaryota; kingdom Viridiplantae; phylum Streptophyta; class Magnoliopsida; order Asparagales; family Orchidaceae; genus Papilionanthe; species Papilionanthe hookeriana x Papilionanthe teres. The sequence continues at coordinate 46,425,703 of CM040430.1, read as the reverse complement.
TCACTGAAGATTCTTATTCACTTATTCCAATTTTAATTTTTAAGGAAAGTAGGAAGAGATAAAGAAAGCTCAGGAAAAAGATTTGATTTGAAAGGAAGGGTAAAACTTTATTATTATGATTTTACGTATTTTATTTTTAGCACATATTTTATTTTATCCATTTTTATGTTTTGGGTTCGGACCCAGTCACAAAGTGATTGCTTCATCCATGTTTCTAGGGATAAGACTCTATTTTAGAGGCCACCCTTCGAAAAATCAGGTTGCTTAATACTTCTTCAAATATCGTCCATTGATTGGAAGCATTTGTCGTTCTCCTTGGTAATTCACAAGTTGGTAGGAGTCTCCTGAGTAGACTGCCTCGACCACAAACGGCCCTTCCCAAGTCGGTTCAAATTTGCCTCCTATCTTGCGATGTGCAAGAATAGGTCTTCTGAGAACAAGAACTAAGTCACCAACTTTGAAATTTCTTGGGCCGACCGGTTTATCATGGGCTCGGATCATCTTAGCTTGGTACGGTTCCAAATTTTGTTGCGGCTGCAAGTCTTTTTCCTTCAAAGTTTTCCGCTTCTTCCAGTCGTAATCTGGCATTTTCTTCTGTAGTAATTTTATTTGCAACTGCAATCCTGAGTGATGGAAGCTGGACTTCCAATGGCAACACTGCCTCGGACCCGTATACTAAAGCATAAGGCGTAGACTGAGTAGGAGTCCTGAAAGTCATCCTGTAGGCCCATAAGGCTTCTAACAACTTCTCGTGCCAATTTCTCTTGTTGTCATCTAAAGTTTTCTTTAAAATTTGAACGAGAATTTTATTAAAAGCCTTGGCCAAGCAGTTTGCTCTTGGGTAGTAGATTGTTGAGTATCGCCAATCGATTCCATGTCTTCTGACAAAATTGTTGATTTTTGTGCTTCTGAATGCGGACCCATTATCCGAAATGATTCGCGCGGTACTCCGAAACGAGTAGACGACTTGATTTTTGAAGAACCGTAGCACGTGGTGTGCCTTTACTTCTCCGAGTGGAGCTGCTACGCCCATTTAGAAAAGTAGTATGTAGGCTGCGAGGATGAAGCGATGTCCTCTTGAAGAAGGTGGTTCTCTCGGACCCACTATATCTGTGCCCCAACACTGAAATGGCCACGACGCAATTGTCGGATGTAGCACGTTTGGAGGTTGGTGTAGAACCACTCCGTGCACTTGGCACTCGTGACAACTTTTGGCAATCTTCATGCAATCGGTCATCATCGAGGGCCAGTAGTACCCTAGTCTTTTAATTTTCATTTTCATTTTCGGACCCGACTGATGAGCGCCACAAAGTCCTGAATGCACTTCTTTGACAATTTCATGAGCCTCGGACCCGCTCAGGAATCTTAACCACATCTGATCAAAAGACCTTCTGTATAATGTATTGTTTATTAATGCGTAAGATATAGTTCTTTTCTTGATTTGATGGGCTAATGACTTATCATCTGGTAATTTCCCTGTTTGCAGGTAGTCTATTAGCGGTTGACGCCAATCTTCTGTGTTTTCCGTCACTGCTGCAACTGATTCGTCTGCTTTTTCTGATTTCTGTATCATATCTATGTCGAGCTATGATAGGACCTGTCGTCCTTGAACTGACACCTCAACTGACTCATCTTGTAAGCAGGAAAATTCTTTTGCAAGGCGAGCTAGCGCATCCGCGATAGCATTTTCTCTTCTGGGTATCTTGTAGATTGTTACATTAGGAATTTGTTCCAACAGTTTCATGGCATACTGAAAGTATTGCTCGAGTCTTGGCTTTAAAATTCTGTATTGTCCGGTGACCTGTTGAATGATCAACTGAGAATCTCCGTAGATATTGATATCCGTTATTCCCATTTGAATGGCCAGTTCCAGTCCTGTTATGAGGGCTTCGTATTCTGCCTCGTTGTTTGTGCATGACGCTGTTAAGTGGTAGGAGCATCTTAACATCCCCCGCTCCGGTGTTATAAAGATTAGTCTGATTCCTGCCTTACCGGGCACTATCATTTGCAATTCTTTGTCTTTCTGTGCTGAGGACGCTCCGTCAAAGTATAGTTCGCAATGTCGATCATCAGTGTCTTCTAGGCTCATTATTTGCTCATCAGGCAAATCATCGTCAAGAGGCGAATCTGCCGGTAAAGGGTGTGCTGCAAGGAAGTCAGCTAGCACTTGTCCCTTTACGGCACGAAGAGGAATGAAAGTTATGTCGAATTGCAATAGTATCATCGACCACCTGGAAAGTCTGCCATAAAGTGTTGGACGGGTGATCAAATATTGCAAATGGATTAACTTTCGAGATAAGGTTGACCTTATGAGAGAGCATGTAATGTCTGAGTTTCTGTGCGGCGAAGATCAGGGCCAAACAATGCTTCTCAATTGGAGGATACTTTACTTCCATCGGAATCAAACGACGGCTTAAGTAGTAGAGAGCATTTTCTTTTCCCTCATCATTGACCTGGGCTAGCAGGGCTCCAAGGGAGTCTTCTAGAGCCACGGTATAAAGTATCAACGGTCTACCTGAACTAGGGTTGCTAAGACAGGAGGTGTCATTAAGTATTATTTAGACACCTACCTGACAAGTTCGAAAGAAAGCGTCGAAGATATGCCAACTTCCCTTGAAAGGATCGTAGCTATTTTAAGGTTTTGGGAGGCGACATCTCTAAGATAGCTTTAATCTTTTCCGGATCAATTTAAATCCCGGGATGTCGAACAACAAATCCTAAGAATTTCCCAGAGGTGACGTCGAAGGAGCATTTTAAGGGATTCATCTTAAGGTTGTATTGCCTTAGTCGCTCGAAGACAATTCTCAAATCATACATGTGGTCTTCCTTCAGTTTACTTTTGATGACCACATCGTCCACGTAGCACTCGACTTGGTTGTGAATGAGCTCATCAAAAATCTTTGCCATTGCTCTTTGGTATGTTGCTCCTGCATTCTTTAGTCCGAGTGACATTACTGTGTAGCAATACACTCCGATCGGCGTTCTGAAAGCTGTGAGCTTTTTGTCTTCTGGTGCCATCTTTATCTGGTTGTATCCTGATGATCCATCCATGAAACATAATATTTCATGTGTCGAAGCGATGTCGATCATTAACTCTAGAACTGGTAGTGGAAATTCATCCTTCAGACATGCTTTGTTCAAGTCTGCGAAATCCACGCAGTTCGATTTGACCATTCTTCTTCTCGATCGGTACCACATTGGCTAGCCAAGTAGGATCTTGTTCTTCAAGGACAAATTTAGCGTCCATTAGCTTCTTAACTTCCTTCTGGAAGCTCGTCTGGCTGGAACGGAAGTAGGATCCACTCCTAGCCTGTGAACTGCGACTTCTGGAGCTAATCCCGGCATTTCGTCGTAACTCCAAGCAAAACAGTCCTTGAATTCCATTAATAGCTTGATCATTTCCTCGGAATCTTCTTTATTGAGTAAGGAGCTAACAAAGGTTGGTCTAGGCTTTTCGCTAGTACCTAAGTTAACTTCCATTAACTCATCTATTGTAGATTTGATTTCTTCTTCAAATTCTGGTGGAGCGTCTCCAATTTACAGATCTTCAAGCTCTTCTGTAGTTTCCAAGCAGTCCTCATTAGGTTCGCAAGTGACAACCAAGCAAAATTCCGTATCGTCAACTGAACCTACTGTGCCGAATCCGAGACCATGTTTTGAATTGGGAGGCTGACCGGCATTATTCCATAATTTTTTGAAGTGTTGTGATCGGCCTTTTGTTCATTGTCGAGGTAAGACACCATGCTGAATTAAATTTTGAACAAAGGGAGAGTACCACTCAAAAGGTAATTCCATTAATTCCGAAGAAGTGACATCTTTAAATTGTACATCGTTTTCAGTATTGGAAGATGAAGTGCCACGGTAAAATTTGATTGGCTTTGCACCGCTGCTATGTACTTCTTTGACCACCATATCCTTGATCTTATTAGACTGGATCGGGGTCAGAGTCATAGTGTGTACATAGTGGTTAATCTTCTCATACATCGATTTGTATTCTTCGTTCTTCTCATCTTCGAGAGAAATCTTGAATTGTGGTTTCTTCCGGTTCATTGTAGCTGCTTCTTTCTTGACTTCCTCTTCTTCCTCAGAGCTATTCTCCCAATCAACGTTGATCATCGACTTTTTCTGTCCAACTGTCCTAGTGTCTATTCCACGACCTCGTCCCTAGCCTCGACCTCGAATGCGAGTTCTGGAGAAACCTTCACCATCTCGCCGTAAGGGAGTCATGAGTGACTGTTGGACTAGAACTTCAGGTTCTTCCTTATCTCAAATTTGTTTTGCTTCATTTGGCACGGTTTTTCTGGAGAAGATTGTTTTCTTCGGAGGTGCGTAATAAGCTGCATCTTCATGGATTCCAATCTCATGTATGGAGAAAGGTTGCGAATCACCTTTAATGCACTGTTCTCCTCCTTCGTACTATTTTATGCACTGATGCAGAGACTATGGTACCATCCGATTTTCATGGATCCACGGCCGGCCCAGTAGAGCATTGAACGATGTCTCAGAGTCAATTATGTGGAATTTTGTGATTGTCTTTGCTAAGTCACCGGTCTTCATCAACAGTGTTATTGATCCAAGGGCTCTTTCTCCTTTCTGGTTGAATCCTCTTAGTAACATCTTGTCCGCTTCAAGCTCGCGAGCATCAATTTCCAAGTATGCTAGCGTCCAAGGATTCATTATGTTGATTGACGCTCCTAGATCCACCAATACTCTGGAGAGCGTAAACTTCCCGATTGTGACTGAAATGTACAACGGTCGGTTATGATCGGCTGTCCCAAGTAGTAGATCACTGTCCGTGAAGGTAATACCTCGCTGTTCCTTTAACGAGCAAACCTCATCTAAGGAATCTCCGGCCATCTAAGCTAGACAAATCTCTGGATCAAGTAAGGCCTTGATCAGAGCTTCTCTCATCTCTTTTGATAAGATGAGAGCGTTGTTGATGCTCAGTTTGGCTGGTAGTTTCCTAAGATGGGCTAGCACGTTATAGTCCACTTTGTTACCATGTGTCTCAGTTTCTTCCCGAATGGGCAATTCTTCTGCTGGGGTTGATTCTTCCTGAACAACCACCTGCTTTCCTTTGTCTTTTGGACCCATTCTAGGAGGTAGAACCTTTCTGATCCTTAAGTTGACTTCTGTGATTTCTTCTGAGTCTGGTACTGAGTTTACTGGTATCTCCTTTTGAATCGGCATGACAGGTTCTTCTGGAGTCACTTCAGAATCTGAAAGCTCTAACTCTATTGTCATTGGAGTTCCTTGGAATTCACAAATAGATTCCTTGCTTGTTGAACTTTCGTAGCCCTCTTAGTGAATGTCTTCTTTGTCATCGTGATTGTCGAGGTTGTGTATGATTTGAGAATTGTTATTGGTATCGAAATCGAGATCCGGATTAGATTGGTTGTCGTTAGTTACGTAATCGTTAGAAACAGTCAAAACGTAGCCAACACCATAACTCTTATCATTATAAGATCCTGCCGGAGCGAGCAAATAATCATACAGAGTCAGAGGTTCGAGGAATTTTCTCCCGAATCGGAAATAACCATCCTAGGATAAGCTGCCCCTAGTCTAGCCTTAAGAGCCTCGGTCTTTTCTTCTTCTACGATCTCCTTCTTTTCTATAATCTTTTCTTCCTGGGGCGGTTCTTCAATTGCAAGCGATAGCGCCAGCTTGACATGTTTCAAACTTTGAATTGAAGCACGCACCGAAGCGATTTGGATGCGATCCAAAATTTTCTTCGATGACTTCGTCCAAGCGGTACTCCATCCATCATCAGTCGTGTAAGGGTCTATCGGAACAATGTGATCCGTTGAAATAACATTGACAGAACCTCCTTTCTGGGGTTCTTTCATGTATTCCTTTGGGATCGTTATGTTCCCCTTTCGGAGATTGTTGTTAAGTCAACTCTTGAAGGTAATGCAATCCTTTATCTTATGTCCAAGCATCTAGTGGTAAGGACAGTAGTTGGGATGGTCTTTCTTGTTGACTTCTTCCGACTTCCTGGGTTATGGCAGTCGAAAATTCGAAGTCATCATCAAACTGCGGAACATCTTTGGCACTGCCTGATTCTTGAATGGATATTCTTTATTTATAAGCTCCTTTAACATGCGCTGTGGGCGAGGCGGTTGCTCATATTGTTGAGTTGGCTGATAACAGGGTTGAGGTTGTTGGTAGTTCTGCTCGAGGTTGTTGATAGTTGGTCGCGGCCGCTCCGACTATATTTGCATTAGTCGCTTGCCCTTATCGATCTGCAGCGATGATCCCGCATTTCTTTTCAAATGTCTTCACAGTGCTTCGTTTGTCTCGTTTTGTCGACGAAACTTAGTTGCTTTGCTTCCTCTTGCAAGCTTCCGACCTTGCTTAACAACTTCTCGAAAGTCTTAATTGTAAATCCCTTAAGGAGAAGTGCTATCGGGTCGTGAATGCTTTTAAGCAAGATACCGACTGCATGCTGCTCTTGTAGCTATGGCTCACACTTCATGCTTAAATTTCTCCATCGAAGTATGTAGTCCACTAAAGTTTCATTCGGTTTCTGTTTCTCCACCACTAAGTCACCGATGGTGATATGGTGTTGAGCTCCAGCAAACCGTTTCAAGAAGAGGTTTTCCAATTCTGAAAATGTATTTATCGAACCTTTTGGTAACTCTGCGTACCAATCAAAAGCGATCCCTAACAGGCTGCTGACAAACTGTCGGAAGAGTAAGGCTTCACTTCCACCAGCATTGCAACAACTATAGCGAAAATGTGCAACATGCTGTCGAGGATTTCCGGTACCATCAAAAGTCTTGAACAGAGGTGGTACGAAGAATTTTGGGTATTGTACTGCATCAAATTCTTCGGGGTAAGGTCTACCCGTCTGAATAGATGCTCCGCTCTTAGGATCGTGCTAAGGCCTCTCACACCTCGCCGTTCTACCATGTTCTTGATGTCCTTCTCTGGAATCTTATTCTGAGTAGAGTCTTTCTTCGGCTGATCGTCTTCGTTAACGGATGTAATCTCTTTTCATCCGTCTGTAATATGAATAACTTATGGAGGCGTTTCTCTTGGGGGTTGAACCTGATTCTGTCGGCATATTTTTAGGTTTGTGTGTTGTATTTTAAAAAAGGTCGCCTAAAGAAATTATCGGCGAATTTTTAATTTAATTTAAAAAAATAATTTGAAAAGTAGTATTTGATTTTGAAAATAATTTTAAATTTAAAAATTTTAAGATATGAAATCAAACTGATCTCACATCCCGAAAAGTTTATATAAACGAGCATCGCATCACAAACTGTGTATCTATCCCGAAGAATAGACACACTGCTTGATGATGGGGCTCGGTTAAATAAACTAGAAGATTTGTGACATCCATTTGGTCTGCGAACCAATTTTATAAGCCGAAAAGTTCCCCTGCTTAATATAAATGGATTAAGCAGGGTTTATATTACTTGGGTTCTTAAAGTTCCGTATAAGGGCAAATCCCTATAGTTAATTACATCTTAAATGACAAGAATCATCTAAGAAAACTCTCGATAATGATCAGTGGTTTTGCTCTCAAGAATTTCAAACTTTAAGGTTTTCAAACAATTGGATTTTCGAAAATTTTCAATAGGGAATGACTCAAAATTGGAACAAGTTACTTTTGAGGATCCAAAGGAAGAGAAGTAGGAGAAGTTGAGGATCCAAGAAGAATCTTGGCAACTTCCCAAACTATCCCATTGTTTGGCTCGGTTTGGAAATTTATTTAATGTTTCCATCCTGCCAATTTTAATTAATTGGGACTTATATTTGTATGATAAAGTCATACAAATAGGCTCGGAGATGTGAGGGTTTGTGTAGTACCAAACGACTACCTCGGAGTCCTAAGACCGGTTAGGGCTTAATTTACAGGACATGATCATGCAAATGCCTAACGAAGAGTTGAGGATTTATGTTGCACTAGGCAAACTACCTCGAAATCCTATGGCTTTGTTATTTAAAACTAGGAAAGGTTTTGCTAAGTACACTCGAGTTTTGTTGATGACGATGGCCGTGCTGCCCACCATGCTCCGAGCTCCTTGTTGTTGCAGAGGTTTAGTTTTAGAAGTCATAAATCAGGAGATGAGAGAAGTGTTTTGGTTTAGAAATCTTAAAATTCAAATGTTTTTAATATTTTAATTAAAACAAATCTTAAAGTTGATCATAACAGAACCGATTAAGATCCCACGGTTCCGTCATCCCGACACCGTTATTTTCATTGAATTCACTTAGTCCAGATGAATTTGCTAAACTCAACTGAATGAGTTCCACACTTTCATTTAGACCGTGGGAAATCCCGTTAGCAACATGTGGGTTACATCATCCGAGGTATTCCCGATCATTCAACGAGATGTTTTAATTTAGTTGCAATTGTAGTTCAGTTGTTCTGTTTGTGATTAAATTTTGAGTTGTTTTATATTTTGAATTGTTATGGAGGTGAATTTTATCTTGCAGTGATTTTTAATTTAGTTTTAGTTTCAGTTCAGGGACTATCCTAAAGGTTTTGGTTTTCATGCAACAGTTGTTTATCATGCAAGAAAAGTAGAGTGCATTTGCAATAAAGTAAATTGCAATAAAATAAAAGCGTACCTGGAGGGTCTTCCCGTCATCCCAAGCTGCACTTAAAACACATGTTAAGTCATTTAAATATTTCAACAAGTACCTAGGTAAAGCTAAGGGAAAGGTTTTGGTTGTCTATCAAAGTCCTAGTCCTATAGCTAGTCATCTCCTATGACGTCGAAGTTCTTGTATTTTAGTTTAAGGACGATTTTCTTCATCAAAGAACAATTAAGTTCAAATGTTCTTATAAACATCCTATCATATTGAGGAAGTGCTTAAGACGAGTCTTAAACATCTTTTCAATATTGCTAGGATTGTTCTAAGTTCAAATGGATTTAATTAATCGGGTGAAGTAATCATCCGAGGTTTAATTAAGTTTTGTTCTTTTGCTCAGTGAACTAAGATGTTTGAATATCCTTTGAGTGAAGTGCCACTTCACCTAATGCTTCATCTAGGAGTTATGATAACAAGAGCTTTTAAGGGCAAATGATGTTTTAGTGATTTGTGATTTAATTTAATTTTCTATTAATGGATTTATGTTTGGAATAGTGTTCAAGTTATTTTAGATCTGTTTTGAATTCTTTATGTCTTAAGTGATGTTATATTTAATTTAATTTAATTTAATTTAATTTAATTTAATTTGGTTTAGTTTAATTTAATTTAATTTTAATTTAATTTGGTTTAATTTAATTTTAATTTAATTTGGTTTAATTTAATTTTAATTTAATTTAATTTTTAATTTTGTTTTAATTTTTATTTTAATTTAATTTTTCATTTAATTTAATTTAATTTATTATGTTTTAATTTAATTTAATTTAATTTAATTTAATTTACTTTAATTTTAATTTTAATTTAATTTAATTTTATTTTAATTTTAATTTAATATTTTATTTTATTTTTTTATGTTTTAAAGATGATTTAATTTAATTATTAAAGTATTAATTTAATTGAAATTTTGATTTAATTTAGTTTGAATATTTTAATTTTTAATTTAATTGAATGACTAAGTCTTTTAGTATTTTAAGTCTTAAATTTAGATTATCATTAGGAATTAAATATTATTGAAGTGATTAATTTATGGATTTTTAAATTGAAGAATAAATATCTTTTTAAATAATATTCCTATTTTAATAATTTCAAATTTTATTAATCTTCCAAATTCAATTAATTGATTAATTAAGGTTTATTCTTAAAATTGATTGATGGGTTTCCACTATTTAATTATTTAAATTTCAATCATCCAAATCAGATTAAGATAAACTATTTTACTCTTTCATTTTATTAAGCCTAAAATTTTAATTAGAGGTTGAAAGTTTTAATTACCATTTTGCCCTTCAAGCTTAATAATTCCATAACTCACTAAATTGAGCTTAAATGAATTTGAAATTTTTATGTGGCTTCACTCACATGTCAATTAAGACATTAGAGGAGAAAATGTGATTTTTCTGTATTTAATTTATTTATATAATTATTTTTTGTGGAAAATATGGATTTTCAAGGAAAATTTAATAAGATGACCAAGGAAAATTTTCTATCCTTAAGAAAGTTATGGGCATTCCTAAGGACTAGAGGACCATTTGGACTAATTTTGGTGATTTGTTGAATTTTATTTTATTTATTATAATTATTTTGAGTTCTGGAGTATTAATTAATTTAAAAATAAAATAAAGGTTGAAAAATGAATTTTATATTTTTGAAAAATCTTTCTGGTATCAGAGAAACTAGAAACCAATTTTTATAATTTTCTGATTTTTCTTTGATTTATTAGAATTATTTTAGTGAAAAGGTTTAAAAATACATTTTTTAATATTAAAAATTACATTAAACCTTCAAAATTCAATATCTTATCCTAGGGACTTAAGAAAAATATTTGGTTTGTTCCTAAGTGTTTAGAATTCAAAATATGACATTTTGGTGATTTTTAATATTTTTGAGATTTTTATTATTTTTTAATTATTGAAATTATTAAAATATTGATAAAAATCAACTATTTTAGAAAATTATAATTTTAATTTTCCTAAGTTCCTCTGATATCAGAGAAGCTCCAAAACCAATTTTGTGAATTTTTGAAAAGTATTTTGTGAGTTATAAATTTTTAAAGTTTGATTTCATTCATGGGGCTTAATTAACCCTATTTGGTGGGGCTAACTAAGTCCAATTGATCTCAAATTTTTATGTGGTGTTCTCCTATCCTTAGAGGACAGTAGAGAATTGTTTTTAATTTAATTTGATTAGTGGTTAAACCTAATTAATTAAAGTTCAATTTTGGGTGTTTAGGCTAATTAGGGTTGTTCCAAGTGAATTAACTCAAAAATTATTTTTCCTAGGTCCCTCTGGTCACAAGAAACATCACCAAATTTTCCTAGAATTTATTTCCCAACATGCTAATTATTGAAATTAAAATACTCAAAACAGTAACATGAACTTGGAAAATCAATAACTTCTCATAGGGGTGGCCCCTAACCTTAGAAAATTCAGGGAATGTTCCCAAGTTCAGAGGCTTCAAAAGCCCTATGGTCTCATGCCATGGTGAATTTCCTATATGCATGAAGAATTAAAATAATGCAGAGAATAAATAAATCAGTAAAAATAAAATACTTGATGAAATTACTTGATTTCTTTTATTATTCTCCTCTGTTCACTGAGCAAGAGGGTATTTTTATTTTATTTTTGTGATTTTTCTACACAAAGTTATAGATTTTCAAAGTTATGGTAATTAAATAAATAAGAAAAATCCTAACTTCCTACTTATCCACGCGGCGCTGACTCAACCTCGGCGTCTCCGAAAGGCCACGCGGAAAAATTTAGCGTCTATTAGTTTCGTAACTTCAGCTATAACTTGTTGTTCAATCTCTAGACGCATTCTTCTTTGAGCTTGTCTGACTGGAACAACAGTGTGATCCACTCCTAGCCTGCGAACTGCAACCTTTGGAGCTAATCCTGGCATTTCGTCGTAACTCCAAGCAAAATAGTCTTTGAACTCCATTAATAGCTTGATTATGTTTTCAGAGTCTTCTTTATTGAGTAAGGAGCTAACAAAGGTCGGCCTAGGCTCTTCGCTAGTACCTAAGTTAACTTTCATTAACTCGTCTATTGTAGATTTAATTTCTTCTTCGAATTCTGGTGAAGCATCTCTGATTGGTAGATCTTCGAGGTCTTCTGAAGCTTCCAAGCAGTCTTCATTAGGCTTGCAAGTGACAACCAAGCAAAATTCTGAGTCATCAGCCGGTGCTACTGTGCCGAATCCGAGACCATGCTTTGAATTGGGAGGCCGACTGGTATTACTCCATAACTTTTCAAAGTGTTGTGATTGACCTTTTGTCCATCGTCAAGGTAAGACACCATTTTGAATTAAATTTTGAGCACAGGGAGAGTACCACTCAAAAGGCAGTTCCATTAGTTCAGATGAAGCAACATCTTCAAATTGTACATCATTTTCAGTTTTGGAAGAAGAAGCACCACAATAAAACTTGATTGGTTTAGTACCACCACCATGCACTCCTTGACCACCATACTCTCGACCTTATTAGAATGGATCGGGGTTAGGGTCATAGTATGTACATGATGGTTAATCTTCTCGTACATTGATTTATATTCTTCGTTCTTTTCGTCTTTAAGAGAGATCTTGAACTGTGGTTTCTTCTGACTTATTGTCACTGCTTCTTTCTTGGTTTCTTCCTCTTCGGAACTGTTCTCCAAATCAATGTTGATGACTGGTTTCTTCTGTCCAACTGTTCCAATGTCTGTTCCACAACCTCGTCCCCGACCTCGACTTCGGGTGAGAGTTCTGGAGAAACCTTCACCATCTCGCCGTAAGGGAGTGGTGAGTAAGTATTGGACTAGAATTTCAGGCTCTTCATCGTCTTGCACTTCTTTTGATTCATTTGGTATGACATTTCTGGAGAATATTGTTTTCTTCAGAGGCGTGTAACAGGCTGCATCTTCATGAATTCCAATCTCGTGTACGGAGAATGGTTGCAAGTCACCTTTGATACATTGTTCTCCTCCTTCGTAATATTTTATACACTGGTGCGAGACGCGGTACCATCCAGTTCTCGTGGATCCATGGCCGACCCAGTAGAGGGTTGAACGATGTCTCAGAATCAATTATATGGAATTTTGCGGTTGTCTTTGCTAAGTCACCAGTTTTCATTAATAGTGTTATCGATCCAAGGGCTTTCTCTCCTTTCTTATTGAAGCCTCTTAGTAGCATCTTGTCTGCTTCATGCTCACGAGCATCAATTTCCAAATATGCTAGCGTCCAAAGATTCATTATGTTGATTGATGCTCCCGTATCAACCAACACTCTGGAGAGTATAAAATTTCCAACAGCGACTGAAATGTACAACGGTCGGTTGTGATCAGCTGTTCCCAGTAATGGATCATTGTCCGTGAAGGTAACACCTCGCTATTCTTTTAACGAGCAGACCTCGTCGAAGGAATTACCGGCCACTTGAGCTAAACAAATCTCTGAAATCAAGTAGAGCCTTGATCAGAGCTTCCCTTATTTCCTTTGACAGGATCAGAGCACAGTATATGCTTAGTTTGGCTGGTAGCTTCCTAAGATAGGCTAGCACGTTATAATCCACTTTATTACCATGTGTTGACCTCATTTTTGATGAGGTCTTCTCTTCTTCTTTTTTAGTGCTTAGGATCTAGCCTTAGGCTTTTCCTTTGACTATCTCAGAGGATTAGAATTGGGACCCACCACTTAGAGATTCAAACCACTTCTTAACTCCCTGCAAACTCCACAAACTTGATTGTAGACCCCTAATCACCTAGAGGGTTGAAATCAAATGTGGAAGTTTAAAGGATGAGTTCCTATAGGACTCTTTGGCCTTAGGACCGCCTCAGGTGGCCTCGGTCCAGTGAGGGCCGACCTACACACACACTACACTTATACACTACACTTTAACACACCTCCTAAAACCACACCCATACCCAACTCGACCTCCCGACTCATGAAGGTGATTCACATGGATGGTCCTTAACCCCTAAGCCCTTGGCTAAGAGGGTTAGGAACAACATAGTGGATGCCTCAAATGAGTCCCTTCATGGCTCATGTGGGCTTGATATGGCTTCATGGCTCAACCAAAATGATTTCATTCCACTTACATTCACCCAATTTTCAATTTCCCAAATTTTCAATTTCCCAAATTTTCAATTTCCCAAATTTTCAATTTTTGACCCCCGGGACCCTACACCCGCCTAGCCTACCCAAAGCCCTTGAAATTTACCCAAATTTTTCAAAATTTCCAAATCACCCAAAATTCCCCAAAATTAACCTTGAACATTTCCTCACCAATCAAGTTGATCATCCATAGCCAAAAATACCAAAAATTCCAAAAATACCTCCCAATACTCTCCAAATACCCAAAATACCCCTCTTGACCCAAAAATCCAAAAAATCAGAAAATTCCCAGAAAATTCCCAGAAAATTCCAGAAAATCCCAAATATTCCCAATTTCATTTTGTTCAACTACACCATGGGCCAATTTTGTCAAGTTACCCCACTTTTGTTAAAACCCCCAATTTAACCCATTTTAACCCAAAGTCAAACCAAACCTATCCAATTGACCCAAATTCTGGTCCAATTCAATTCTAAACATCAATTTAACATTCCAAACACCAATCTAGACCAGATCCAAGTCCAATTTGATTGACATTTGAATCTATTTTCACTTTTTGCCTTAAAGCCCAATTTGGATCCATGACCCAAACCTAACTCAAACTCACCCAATTCAACTCCAATCAACCCCAAATCTTTTCTAAACCTTCCTTAACATCCCCACAAAAAAAACACTAACATGATTTGCCCAAAATTTAGACCCAAATCCCACTCAAATTCAACCCAAAGCTAAAAGGCCCAATTTTGACCTAAACCCAAACCTAACCCAAATAAGTCCAAACCCCAAAATCAAAACCCAACCAAAGCCAAAACCTCTTTGAAACACTACCATAAACATTTCTCAACATTTATTTTACATCAATTTCAACCCTACCCCAACATTGGCCCAAGTTAGCCCAATTTGACCTACATTGGCCCATTTACCAAAGAGGTCCAAATCCAACCCAATTCAAGCCAAACCACTTCAAATTTATTCCAAATCATTCATGAAACATTCCTAAATTAAATTCAACACTTATTGGATCCAATCCTTTGAAAAATTCTCATCCTAAAATTTGTTTTGAAATCTAAAAGCCCACTCTCTAAACCATCTTGAAAGCCCATCCAAAGTGAAATCCAAAAGCCCAAAGCCCACATGCCAATTCCTTCTCATCATCCCTTTAATTGGGATCAATTCCTAAGTCCCAAATCAATCATCAAATCAACCTAAATCAAGCACCATCTAAATTTTTCACTAAATTGCCAAAATCTCCAAATTCCTTTTTCATATAAATGGATCCACTTTTCCTAAGTCAAGGATGAGCCAAATGAAGCCACATGCAAGCCATGGACAAGCCACATGAAGCCATGGAAGGTTTGACATGTGACCAAGCCATTAATGGCAAAAGGAGGAGCCTCTTTTAAGCCCCCTTAAAAAGGTTTTAACCCTTTTAATGCTTCACCTTAATCCATGATTAATCAAAATATTCATGGATGGTGACTTCTTTACCCTTTCCTAGCTGATTCATCTGATCCTCCCTCAGCCCAAATAAGCCATGGAGAGGTGAACCAAGCCCATTTCCATGGGTTGACCAAACCAAGTGCAAAAGAAGCCACCTCCCCATGCCATTTTTATCCAACCACTTTACACATGTAAGGCTTCAATTGAATTCATCAACTTCAACCCCTGACCTCCCTGACCTTGAGGGTGACCCTTGCCTGCCGGCCAGCCACCTGGGCCGCCGGAAAACACCATGGCCGAGACATGGGCAGGAGCCAAGCATTGAAATTCCACCTTTCTGAGCTGCCCCATGCCCAATGGCCACCATGGTTGTTCTTCCCTTGACCTAAGCAGCTGATCCCAAGCCTTGAGCCCCCCTGGGAGGCCCTCCACCCTCTCCTATTTAAACACCCCCTCTCTCGGCCATGTGAGAGGTGCTGAACCAACCTTAAGGAAACTCTGCTAAAATCATTCCAGACCACTCTCTACACATAGAGTACTTGATTCCCACTGGATTCCAGCCCCAATTCCCTCTAGCTGAGCTCAATTTTGAGTTCAAATTTCAGCACAAAACCAGGACACTTCTTCACAGTGGACCAATCCCCAAATTGATTGATCCTACACCTTCACCAGACCAAGGGAAGAAGTCCACCAGCAAAAGCCCCCTTTCCAGGATACCCATCTGTTCCAGACTCCAAGCTTTGTGATCGGCTGTGGTCGAAATCCTACCTAGACAATTCACCAGACCAGGAGACTTCATCTGGAGCTTGCTGGGATGCAATCGAAGGTGGCACAACCCTCAGATTGAAGCTACACTTCTCTGAGCTAAGGTATGAGCTAACTCTTTATCCCGAGCTTCTGGAGATTCTCCATTTCAAATGCCTTAATTTCAATGCATGATCACCGTATAGATGTATTCGTCTCTTCAAGACGAATCCATAGAGCACAAGAACACGAAAATCCGTTAAGTATTGAGTGAGATATTAAGGATTTAGTGTGGATAATTCTCGGGCTAGGAGGCTTGGGGACGATGAACGGATGCCGTTCATTTAATACAGGCGCAGACGGACGGCCAGGATCGCGCCGGATGAGGAGACAGAACTATACAGCGGGCCCCTGCAGCGCTGAGTTAGATGGCGGCGCCGAATCAGAACATGCCGCGTGGCCTTTCGGAGACGCCGAGGTTGAGTCAGCGACGCGTGGATAAGTAGAAAAATATGTTATTTTTCTATTTATTTAATTCCCTAAACTTCAAAAATTCATAACTTTGTGTAGGAAAATCAGAAAAATAAAATAAAAATACCCTCCTTCTCAGTGAACAGAGGAGAATAATGTGGAAAAGAAATCATTCAATTTCATCAAGTATTTTATTTTTAATAATTTATTTACTCTCTGTACATTTTACATTCTCCATGCATGTATACAATTCACCATTGCATAAGACCATAGGGCTTTTGAAGCCTCTGAATTTGAGAACATTCCCTGAATTTTCCAAAGTCAGAGGCCATCCCTATGAAGAGTTATTGATTTTTCAACTCTAGGTTGCTAGTTTGAGTATTTTAATTCCAAAAATTAGTATATTGTGAAATAAAATCTAGCAAAATTTGGTGATGTTTATTATGACCAGAGGAACCTAGGAAAAATAGGTTTTGAATTAATCCACTTGGAATAACCCTAATTGGCTTAAACACCCAAAATAGGTCCTTAATTAATTAGAGCTAATCATACATCAAATTGACTTGAAATTAACTCTCCACTGACCTTTAGGATCAGAAGAACCCGCCATAAAAGTTTGAAGTTAATTGGACTTGGTTAGTCCTACTAAATGGGTTGATTAAGCCATTTAGCTAATTTAAACTTTAAAAATTCATAATTTTCAAAATACTTTTCAAAAAATTCACCAAATTGGTTTTAGAGCCTCTCTGATATCAGGGGAATTTAAGAAAAATAAAATTACAATTTTTCAAAAAAGTTGATTTTCTTACATTATTTTAATATTTTAATAATTAAAAAATAATAAAAATCACAAAAATAATAAAATTCACCAAAATATCACATTTTGAAGTTTAATCACTTAGGAACAAACCCCAAATTTTTCTTAAGTCTCTATAATAAGATATTAAATTTTAAAGCCCTAAGGTAATTTTAAAATTTAAAAAATGTATTTTCTAGCATTTCCATTAAAATAATTCTAATAAATCAAAGAAAAATGAGAAAATTACAAAAATTGATTCTCTAATTTCCTTGATATCAGAGAGATTTTTGAAAAATATAAAATTCATTTTTCAACCTTTATTTTATTTTTAAATTAATTAATACTTCAAAACTCAAAATAATTATAATAACAAGAATATAATTCAAAAAATCACCAAAATTGGTCCAAGTGACCCTCTGGTCATTAGGAATGTCCCATAATTTTCTTAAGGACAGAAACTTTCCTTTGGTCATATTATTAAATTTTCCTTGGAAATCCCTATTTTCCACCAAAAATAATTACATAAATAAATTAAATACAGAAAAATAATATTTTCTCCTCTCATGCCTTTATTGACATATGAGTGAAGTCACATAAAAATTTCAAGTTAATTTAAGCTCAATTTAGAGAGTTATGAAATTATTAAGCTTGAAGGGCAAAATGGTAATTAAAATTTTAACCCTTAATTAAAACTTTAGGCTTAATAAAATTAAAAAGTAAAATATTTGATCTTAATCTGATTTGGATGATTGAAATTTGAAAAATAAGGGTAGAAACCCATTAAACAATTTAAAGATAATTGAAATAAACCTTAATTAAATGAATGATTAATTAAATTTGGAAGAATAATAAAATTGGAATTATTAAAATAGGGATATTATTAGGAAGAGATTTGTTCTTTAATTTAAGAATCCCTAAATTAATCATCTCAATGATATTTAATTCCTAATTAAAATGATAATCCAAATTTAAGACTTAAAATCCTAAAAGACTTAATCATTAAATTAAATTAAAGTTAAATTATTTAAATTAAATCCTTTTAAAATTTCAATTAAATTAATACTTTAATACTTAATTAAAAATTAAATCATCTTTAAAACATAAAAGATAAAATATTAAATTAAAATTAAAAATTAAATTAAATTAAAGTTTAAACTAAATTAAATTAAATTAAATTAAATTAAATTAAATTAAATTAAATTAAATTAAAACATATTAAATTAAATTAAATTAAATTAAATTAAATAAAATTAAATTAAAACATATTAAATTAAATTAAATTAAATTAAATTAAATTAAATTAAATTATATTAAATTAAATTAAATAATAGGATCGAGTTAAAATTAAAATTAGATTAAATTAAATTAAAATGAAAACTAAACCAAATTAAATTAAATTAAAGTTAAATTAAATTGAATTAAAATAACATCACCTAAGACATAAAGAAATTCAAAAAATAAATATAAAGCAACTTGAACACTATTCCAAATTTAAACCCGTTAACTGAAATTAAATTATATCACAAACCATTTGAACATCAATTTGCCCTCGAAAGCTTTTGTTGTCATAACTCCTAAACAGAACGTTAAATGAAATGTTACTTCCCTCATAGGATATTCAAATGTCCTAGTTCATTGAGTAAGATAACAACAAAACTTGAATTCCCGGACGATTAATTCATTTGTATGATTAAATTCTCTTGGACTTAAAAAAATAATCCTAGAAATATTGAAAAGATGTTTAAGATTCTTCTTAAACACTTTCTCAATATGATAGGATGTTTATGAGAACAACTGAACTTAATTATTCTTTGATGAAGAAAATCATCCTTAAACCAAAACACAAGAACCTAGACGTCATAGGAGATGATTAGCTATAGGATTAGGACTTTGTTAGATAACCAAAACCTTTCCCTTAGTTTTACCTAGGTACTTGTTGAAATATTTAAATGCCTTAACATGTGTTTTAAGTGCAGCTTGGGATGACGGGAAGACCCTCCAGGTACGCTTTTATTTTGTTGCAATTTACTTTATTGCATATTACTTAATCGCATCGCACTTACTTTTCTCGCATGATAAACAACTGTTGCATGAAAACCCACACTTTTAGGATAGTCCCTAAAACTGAAACCAAAACTAAATTTAAAAGTCATTACAAGATAAAATTCATCGCCACAACATCTCAAAATATAAAACAACTCAAAATTTAATCACAAACAGAACACGAAACTGGAATTACAACTAAATTAAAACGTCTTGTTGGATGATCGGGAATACCTCGGATGATGTAACCTACGTGTTGCTAACGAGATTTCCCATGGTCAAAATGAAAGTGTGGAACTCATTTAGTTGAGTTTAGTAAATTCATCTGGACTAAGTGAATCCGATAAAAATAACGATGCCGGAAGGATGAAACCGTGGGATCTTAACCGGTGTTGTTATAATCAACTTTAAGATTTGTTTAATTAAAAAAATAAAAAACACCTGGATTTTAAGATTTTCTCTAAACCAAAACACTTTCCTCATCTCCTGATTTATGACTTCTAAAACTAAACCTCTGCAACAACAAGGAGCTTAGAGCATGGTGGGCAGCTCGGCCATCGTCGTCAGCAAAGCCTGAGTTTACTTCAGCAAAACTTTCTTAGAATTAAATAACTAAGCCATATGACTTTGAGGTAGTTTGCCTAGTGCAACATAAATCCTCAACCTTTTGTTAGGCATTTGCATTGCAAATTAAGCCCTAACCGGTCTTAGGATTCCGAGGTAGTTGTCCGATACGACATAAACCCTCACATCTTCGAGGCTATTTGTATGATCATGTCATACGAACATAAGCCCTAATTAATTAAAATTGGCAAGATCAAAACATTAAATAAACATTAGGACTTTCCTAAATCCAAGCCAAACAATAGGATAGACGGGAAATTACCGAAGTTCGCCTCGAATCTGTAATTTCTCCTATTTTTCTTCCTTCGAATCTGTAATTTCTCCTATTTTTCTCTATTGAAATTCAAAAATTCAATCCTTTGAAAACGTAAACTTTGAAATTCTTGAGAGCAGAACTATTGATTATTATCGAGAGTTTTTTTAGGTGATTCCCGTCACTTAAGATGTAATTAGCTATAGGGGCTTGCCCTTATAGGAAATTTTAAGAACCCAGGTAATATAAACCCTACTTAATTCATTTATATTAAGCAGGGGAATTTGTCGGCTTATAAAATTGGTTCGCAGACCAAACGGATGTCACAAATCTTCTAGTTTATTTAATCGAGCCCCACCACCAAACAGTGTGTCTATTCTTCGGGATAGATACACGGTTTGCGGTGTGATTGCTCGTTTATATAAACTATTCGGGATGTGAGATCAGTCTGATTTCATATCTTAAAATCTTCAAATTAAAAAAAAATTATTATTTTCAAAACCAAATACTACTTTTTCAAATTATTTATTTAGATTAAATTAAAAATTCGCCGACAATTTCTGTAGGCGACCCCCCTTTTCAAAATAAAACACAACATAAAAATAAGCCGTACAATTTCTGGCGACTCCACTGCGGAAAATTCCTCTCTCCATTTTAATTAGACAATTCTGCTTTCAAAAATAGGTAGTGTATCCATGCTCCTAGTGGATCAAACTACCCTTCTTTCCGTTGGAATACTATGTTCATTTCTACCTTGAACAAGTATAGCCAACATTCTCTCGGATTTAGGAGCCACTGTTTAGACACCCCTAAACGGAGAGGTTCCGAGATCCTTTTACCTCATTTCCGAGGTGGGGTGGACCCCCAATAGGTATTAATTTAGGAGCGGTCTTGCGGGTCGAGAAGTTTCTACAAGACTTTCTCTTCCTTTTCCAGTTCCAAATCAATTCCTTTTACCCTTCCTACAACTCTCCTTCTTTTAATAATTCTCCTTCCTAACGAACAAATCTTTTCGAAAAAACAATTTTCTTTTAATACCACAAATACACTAAGATAAACAGGAATGTGTTCGGACTCTTTCTTTTTCGTCATAAGTTTTACGACAAGGAGAAGCACGATTCGGAGACTAACACTTGGAATCTGCCCTGCAGAAATGGAAGCCCCAAAACTGATCTTATCCTTTGTCAACGGACTTGACCTGGCCGTGTTCAAGGATGAACTGCCTGATAATGGAATTATTCGATTCAGATAAGGATTCGGGGACACCGACATCAAAATCCCCGACGTCACTCTCTTTTCACTCACAAGCAAAGTACCAGAGACTGAGAAACCGTTGATTGAGCTTAACCTCAAGTCAACTCATGAATTCCCTCCTCTGCAAAAGATTCCAACTGAGAGGAATACTGTTGTTCGCAGAAGGACTGTTGTTGCTACCCCCACTGGTCTAGTTATCTCCGTACCTACCCCGGCTTCTGCCAAACTAAAGGGGAAGGAAATTCAGAACTATGATGAACCTATTACCGTGGAGGGTACGGATCTTCTCGTGAAACCTTCGTCTTTGAAATCGGGTCCGGCTCGAGGATTCCATCACCGACACGGACTCGGAGAAGGAACGAAGTAGAAGGATTGCTAGAGAAGCCAGAGCTGCTGAAGTTGCTTTCCTAGAAGAAATCCCAGAACTGCCCGAGTATACACCGCTGCCTGGATACATACCACTTTTGGGAGGAAGTAAGTTCCATCCCCTCTCCACTGCAGAGGATGAAGAAAATATTCGCAAGATTGCTGCCGCATTGCCTCAGCCTGTATATTACAACGACGACCGTAAGAAAAGGGATAGAATTACGCCATTTGCTCGACTGCAAACCTTGATAGAAAAGTTAGCGAAGAAAGAAAAATGCCCTGTATCAGAAATTTTAAGAAGGATAGGATGGGTGCCAGCCAAGTCCCGTCTTGGGCCGTGAGTAGAACCTGCTATCGCTGCGGAAAAGCCGAATAAGAGAATGAAAGCTAGTCCGCTCGTCATTGTTTCGAGACTACAAATTAGGGAGGATACCACCTTCCGACGATTTGGCCGACGGACCATCCAGTCCTCGACCTTCGTCGCTAGAAGGATGGTATGGCGTCCCACTACCGGACAATTAAGATTAAAATAACAGCCTGAGAAGGAAAGTCTCGTCAGGAGACTTGAGTCCGAAGAAAGTGCTACCGCAATAAAGGGGACTCATGAGAAGGAAACCCGACAGTTATCACATGACAACTTCAAGGATATACAAAAAAGTCCACTAGAAGATGCTATGGAAAATCTAAGAACTGATATTTGGCGATTAGCAAGAGAAAGAGAAGAGAAATTCGGAGATGAAGTTGACTCGTCAGATTTAATGGATGATGAATATGCAGAAATTAACATGGTTGAAACACGAGCTTCGTCAGCTTCACAAGGTACCCCTGCAGCCGCAGAAAGAGTTGAGCCGGAAGTAATGAGGAGGCAACTTCAAGAGAAAGATGATACGATCGCCCAAATGGCAAAAAGGATGGAAGAGATGGTTGTAGCCCTAGCCACTCTCCAGAGTCAGGTTCAACCCCAAAGAGAAACACCCCCAAAAGTCATTCACATTGTAGATGGAGGAAAGGAGATTACGTCTGTCAACGAGGATGATCAGTTAAAGAAGCATGATTCCAGAAAAGGATATCAAGAGCATGGTGGAACAGCAGGTGCGAGAAGCCTTGGCACAATCAAAGAGCGGGACATCCATTCGGACGGGTAGACCTTACCCTGAAGAATTTGACGCTGTCCAATATCCGAAAGGCTTTGTACCATCTCTGTTCAAGACCTTTGATGGAACCGAAAACCCTCGACAGCACGTTGTACATTTTTGTGCCAGTTGTTGCAATGCCGGCGGAAGTGATGCTTTACTCTTCCGACAGTTTGTCAGCAGCCTGTTAGGGATTGCCTTTGATTAGTATGCGGAATTACCGAACAATTCGGTGAAGACATTTTCAGAATTAGAGAACCTCTTCATCAAGAGATTTGCTGGAGCTCAGCACCACATCAATATAGGTGATTTAGTGGTAGAGAAGCAGAAGCTGAACGAAACTTTGGTAGATTACATACTTCGATGGAGAAATCTAAGTATGAAGTGTGAGCCGTAACTACAAGAACAGCATGCAGTTGGCATTTTACTAAAGAGCATTCACGGCCCGATAGCACTTCTCCTCAAGGGATTTACTATCAAGACTTTCGAGAAGTTGTTAAGCAAGGCCGGAAGTTTGCAAGAGGATGCGAAGCAATTAAGTTTCACAGACAAAACAGACAAACAAAAGCCTGTGAAAACTTTTGAAAAGAAGTCCGGGATCATCGCAGCTGTCGATAAAGGCAAGCAGTCGATACAAATACCGCCAGAACGGTCACAACAAACTCAACAAAATTACCAGCAACCCTGACCCAGCTATCAGTCATCCCAACAGTATGAACAACCGCCTCCTCCACAACGTACGCTAAAGGAGCTTTTGAGTAGGGAGTATCCGTTCAAGAATGAGGCAGTGCCGAAAATGTTCCGCATTCTGATGAAGACTCCAGATTTCCAACTACCAGAACCTAAGAGACCAGAAGAAGTCGACAAGAAAGGTGATCCCAACTTTTGCCCTTACCACCGGATGCTTGGGCATAAGATAGAAGATTGTATTACCTTCAAAAGTTGGCTCAACGACAATCTTCGGAAAGGGAATATAACGATCCCGAAGGAATACATGAAGGAACCCCATAGAGGAGGTTCCGTCAATGTTATCTCGACGGATCTCATTGTGCCGATAGATCCCTATGCGACTGATGATGGATGGGCTACCGCTTGGACAAAGTCTTCGAAGAAGATTTTGGATCACATCCAAACCGCTTCGGTGCGAGTCTCAATTCAGAGTTCGAAACCTGTCAAGTCGGCATTATCACTTGCGATAGAAGAACCACCTCAATAAGAGACGATTGAAGAGAAGAAGAAAATCGACGAAGAAGAGAAGACTGAGGTTCTTAAGGCTAGACTAGGGGCTGCTTATCCTAGGATAGTTGTTTCCGATTCGGGGGAGAAATCCCTCGAACCTCCGACTACGTATGATTATTTGCTCACTCTGATGGGATCTTATAATGATAAGGGTTATGGCGTTGGCTACGTTTTGACTGTTTCTAACGATTACGTAACTAGCGACAATCCGGACATCGATTCCGATACAATGATAATTCTCAAATCATACACAATCGCGACGGTCACAAAGACAAAGAAGACATCCACCAAGGAGGCTACGAAAGTTCAACAAGCAATGAATCTATTTGAGAGTTTCGAGGAGCTCCAGTCACGATAGAGTTAGAGCCTTCAGACTCTGAAGCTAATCCAGAAGAACCTGTCATTCCGATTCAAGAGGTGACACCAGCAAACTCAATACTAGAACCAGAAGAAATTACGGAAGTTAACTTAAGAAGTGGAAGAGTTCTACCTCCGAGAATGGGTCCAAAGGACAAAGGAAAGCAGGTGGTTGTTCAGGAAGAACCAACCCCGGCAGAAGAAATACCCATTCGGGAAGAAATCGAAACACATGGAAATAAAGTGGACTACAACGTGCTAGCCCATCTTAGGAAACTACCGGCCAAACTGAGCATCTACGACGCTCTCATCTTATCAAAGGAGATGAGAGAAGCTCTGATCAAGGCCTTACTTGATCCAGAAATTTGCTTAGCCCAAATGGCCAGAGATTCCTTAGATGAGGTTTGCTTGTTAAAAGAACAGCGAAGTGTCACCTTCACGGACAATGACCTACTACTTGGGACAGCACTCCACAACCGACTGTTGTACATTTCAGTTACAATTGGGAAGTTTACACTCTCCAGAGTATTGGTGGATCTAGGAGCATCAATCAATATAATGAATCTTCGAACGCTAACATACTTGGAAATTGATGCTCGCGAGCTCGAAGCGGACAAAATGTTATTAAGAGGATTCAACCGGAAAGGAGAAAGAGCCCTCGGATCGATAACACTTGCTAATGAAGACCGGTGACACGGCAAAGACAACCGCGAAATTTCACATAATTGATTCGAAACGTCATTCAACGCTCTACTCGGGCTGACCATGGATACATGAGAACCGGATGGTACCATCATCTCTACATCAGTGCATCAAATACTACGTTGGAGGGGAACAGTGCATCAAAGGTGACTTACAACCATTTTCCGTACATGAAATTGGAATCCATGAAGATGCAGCTTATTACGCACCCCCGAAGAAAACAATCTTCTCCGGAGATACCATAACGAATGAAGCAAAGGAAGTTCGGGACAACGAAGAACCTGAAGTTCTAGTCCAACAGTCACTCACCACTCCCTTACGGCGAGATGGTGAAGGTTTCTCCACAACTCGCATCCGAGGTCGAGGCCGGGGACGAGGTCGTGACAGAGACGTTAAGATAGTTGGACAGAGGAAACTAGCCATCAATGTTGATTGGGAAGATAGTTCTGAAGAAGAAAAAGAAATCAAGCAAGAAGCAGCGACAATAAGTTGGAAGAAGCCGCAATTCAGGATCCCGCTCGAAGATGAAAAGAATGAAGAATATAAATCGATGTACGAGAAGATTAACCATTATGTACATACTATGACCCTGACCCCGATTCATTCTAATAAGATCGAGGGTATGGTGGTCAAAGAGGTACATAGCGGCGGTGCAAAGCCCATCAAATTCTACCGTGGTGCTCCTTCCGCCAAAACTGAAAATAATGTACAATTTGAAGATGTCACTTCATCAGAATTAATGGAATTACCTTTTGAGTGGTACTCTCCCTGTATTCAAAATTTAATTCAGCGTGGTTTCTTACCTCGACAATGGACAAAAGGTCAATCACAACATTTTGAAAAATTATGGAATAACTCCGGTCGTCCACCAAATTCAAAGCATGGTCTCGGATTCGGCACAGTAGGATCAGTTGACGATACTGAATTTTTCTTGGTTGTCACTTGCAAGTCTAATGAAGACTGCATGGAAGCTACAGAAGAACTCAAAGTTTTACAAATTGGAGACGCTCCACAAGAATTTGAAGAAGAGATTAAATCTACAATAGATGAGTTAACGGAAGTTAACTTAGGTACTAGCGAAGAGCCTAGACCTACCTTTGTTAGCTCCTTACTCGATAAAGAAGACTCCGAAGAAATAATCAAGTTATTAATGGAATTTAAAGACGGTTTTGCTTGGAGCTACGATGAGAAGCCGGGTTTAGCTCAAGAGGTCGCAGATCCATAAGCTAGGAGTGGATCCTACTTCGTCCCGGTCGGACAAGGTCCCGAAGAATGCGTCTAGAAATCGAACAACAAGTCATAGCTGAAGTTAAAAAGCTAATAGACGCTAAATTTGTCCGTGAAGAACAATACCCGACTTGGTTAGCCAATGTGGTACCGATTAGGAAGAAGAATGGTCGGATCGAATTTGTGTGGACTTCAGAGATTTAAACAAGGCATGTCCAAAAGATGAATTCCCTCTGCCAATCCCAGAATAAATGATCGACATTGCTTCGACACATAAAATATTCTCATTCATGGATGGATCTTCGGGATACAACCAGATAAAAATGGCTCCAGAAGATGAAAAACTTACGAGCATTCGTAACGCCGATCGGAGTATATTGCTACACAGTGATGCCATTCGGACTAAAGAACGCAGGAGCAACATACCAGAGAGCGATGACAAGAATTTTTGATGATCTCATCCACAATCAAGTCGAATGCTACGTGGACGATGTGGTCATCAAAAGCAAAGTAAAGAAAAACCACCTGTATGATTTGAGAATTTTTTTCGAATGATTAAGACAATTTAACCTTAAAATGAATCCCTTAAAATGCGCCTTCGGCGTCACCTCAGGGAAATTCTTAGGATTCGTTGTCCGACATCATGGAATTGAAATCGACCCGGAAAAGATTAAAGCTATCTTAGAAATGCCGCCTCCTAAAACCTTAAAACAACTACGATCTTTTCAAGGGAAGCTGGCATATCTTCGACGCTTTATCTCAAACTTGTCAGGTAGGTGTCAGCCTTTCTCGGCATTAGTTAAAAAGGACGCCAAATTTATTTGGGAAGAAAAATGCCAGAAGGCCTACACCAAATGAGTCCCTTCATGGCTCATGTGGGCTTGATATGGCTTCATGGCTCAAACAAAATGATTTCATTCCACTTACATTCACTCAATCTTCAATTTCCCAAATTTTCAATTTTTGACCCCCGGGACCCTACACCAGCCTAGCCTACCCAAAGCCCTTGAAATTTACCCAAATTTTTCAAAATTTCCAAATCACCCAAAATTCCCCAAAATTAACCTTGAACATTTCCTCACCAATCATGTTGATCATCCATGGCCAAAAATACCAAAAATTCCAAAAATACCTCCCAATACCCTCCAAATACCCAAAATACCCCTCTTGACCCAAAAAATCAAAAAATTCAGAAAATTCTCAGAAAATTCCAGCAAATCCCAAATATTCCCAATTTCATTTTGTTCAACTACACAATGGGCAAATTTTGTCAAGTTACCCCACTTTTGTCAAAACCCCAAATTTGACCCATTTTAAACCAAAGTCAAACCAAACCTATCCAATTGACTCAAATTCTGGTCCAATTCAATTCTAAACTTCAATTGAACATTCCAAACACCAATCTAGACCAGATCCAAGTCCAATTTGATTGACATTTGAATCCAATTTCACTTTTTGCCTTAAAGCCCAATTTGGACCCATGACCCAAACCTAACTCAAACTCACCCAATTCAACTCCAATCATCCCCAAATCTTTTCTAAACCTTCCTTAACATCCCCAAAAACAAAACACTAACATGATTTGCCCAAAATTTAGACCTAAATCCCACTAAAATTCAACCCAAAGCTAAAAGGCCCAATTTTGACCTAAACCCAAACCTAACCCAAAGAAGCCCAAACCCCAAAATCAAAACCCAACAAAAGCCAAAACCTCTTTGAAACACTCCCATAAACATTTCCCAACATTTATTTTACATCAATTTCAACCCTATCCCAACATTGGCCCAAGTTAGCCCAATTTGACCTACATTGACCCATTTACCAAAGAGGTCCAAATCCAACCCAATTCAAGCCCAAACCACTTCAAATTTATTCCAAATCATTCATGAAACATTCCTAAATTAAATTCAACACTTATTGGATCCAATCCTTTGCAAAATTCTCATCCTAAAATTTGTTTTGATATCTAAAAACCCACTCTCTAAACCATCTTGAAAGCCCATCCAAAGTGAAATCCAAAAGCCCAAAGCCCACATGACAATTCCTTCTCATCATCCCTTTAATTGGGATCAATTCCTAAGTCCCAAATCAATCATCAAATCAACCTAAATCAAGCACCATCTAAATTTTTAACTAAATTGCCAAAATCTCCAAATTCCTTTTTCATATAAATGGATCCACTTTTCCTAAGTCAAGGATGAGCCAAATGAAGCCACATGCAAGCCATGGACAAGCCACATGAAGCCATGGAAGGTTTGACATGTGACCAAGCCATTAATGGCAAAAGGAGGAGCCTCTTTTAAGCCCCCTTAAAAAGGTTTTAACCCTTTTAATGCTTCACCTTAATCCACGATTAATCAAAATATTCATGGATGGTGACTTCTCTACGCTTTCCTAGCTGATTCATCTGATCCTCCCTCAGCCCAAATCAGCCATGGGGAGGTGAAACAAGCCCATTTTCATGGGTTGACCAAACCAAGTGCAAAAGAAGCCACCTCCCCATGCCATTTTGATCCAACCACTTTACACATGTAAGGCTTCAATTGAATTCACCAACTTCAACCCCTGACCTCCTTGACCTTGAGGGTGACCCTTGCTCGCCGGCCGCCCACCGTGGCCGCCGGAAAACACCATGGCCGAGACATGGGTAGGAGCCAAGCATTGAAATTCCACCTTGCTGAGCCGCCCCATGCCCAATGGCCACCATGGTCGTTCTTCCCTTGACCTAGCAGCTGATCCCAAGCCTCGAGCCCCCGGGAGGCCCTCCACCCTCTCCTATTTAAACACCCCTCTCTCGGCCATGGGAGAGGTGCTGAACCAACCTTAAGGAAACTCGCCAAAATCATTCCAAACCACTCTCTACACATAGAGCACTTGATTCCCACTGGATTCCGACCCAATTCCTCTAGCCGAGCTCAATTTTGAGTTCAAATTTCAGCACAAAACCAGGACACTTCTTCACAGTGGACCAATCCCCAAATTGATTGATCCTACACCTTCACCAGACCAAGGGAAGAAGTCCACCAGCAAAAGCCCTCTCTCCAGGCCACCCATCTGTTCCAGACTCCAAGCTTTGTGATTGGCTGTGGTTCAAATTCTACCTAGACAATTCACCAGACCAGGAGACTTCATCTGGAGCTTGCTGGGACGCAATCGAAGGTGACACAACCCTCAGATTGAAGCCACACTTCTCTGAGCTAAGGTATGAGCTAACTCTTTATCCCGAGCTTCTGGAGATTCTCCATTTCAAATGCCTTAATTTCAATGCATGATCACCGTATAGATGTATTCGTCTCTTCAAGAAGAATCCATAGAGCACAAGAACACGAAAATCCGTTAAGTATTGAGTGAGATATTAAGGATTTAGTGTGGACGGTTCTCGGGCAAGGAGGCTTGGGGACGATGAACGGATGCCGTTCATTTAATACAGGCGCAGACGGACGGCCAGGATCGCGCCGGATGAGGAGACAGAACGATACAGCGGGCCCCTGGAGTGCTGAGTCGGATGGCGGCGCCGAATCATAACACGCCGCGTGGCCTTTCGGAGATGCCGAGGTTGAGTCAGCGCCGCGTGGATAAGTAGAAAAATAGGTTATTTTTCTATTTATTTAATTCCCTAAACTTCAAAAATGCATAACTTTGTGTAGGAAAATCAGAAAAAAATAAAAATACCCTCTTGCTCAGTGAACAGAGGAGAATAATGTGGAAAAGAAATCATTCAATTTCATCAAGTATTTTATTTTTAATAATTTATTTACTCTCTGTACATTTTCAATTCTCCATGCATGTATACAATTCACCATGACATAAGACCATAGGGCTTTTGAAGCCTCTGAATTAGAGAACATTCCCTGAATTTTCCAAAGTCAGAGGCCATCCCTATGAAGAGTTATTGATTTTTCAACTCTAGGTTGCTAGTTTGAGTATTTTAATTCCAATAATTAGAATATTGTGAAATAAATTCTAGGAAAATTTTGTGATGTTTATTATGACCAGAGGAACCTAGGAAAAATAGGTTTTGAATTAATCCACTTGGAATAACCCTAATTGGCTTAAACACCCAAAATAGGTTCTTAATTAATTAGAGCTAATCATACATCAAATTGACTTGAAATCAATTCTCCACTGACCTTTAGGATTAGAAGAACCCACCATAAAAGTTTGAAGTCAATTGGACATGGTTAGCCCTACTAAATGGGTTGATTAAGCCATTTAGCTAATTTAAACTTTAAAAATTCATAATTTTCAAAATACTTTTCAAAAAATTCACCAAATTGGTTTTGGAGCCTCTCTTATATCAGGGGAATTTAAGAAAAAATAAAATTGCAATTTTTCAAAAAAGTTGATTTTCTTACATTATTTTAATATTTTAATAATTAAAAAATAATAAAAATCACAAAAATAATAAAATTCACCAAAATGTCACATTTTGAATTTTAATCACTTAGGAACAAACCCCATATTTTTCTTAAGTCTCTATAATAAGATATTAAATTTTAAAGCCCTAAGGTAATTTTAAAATTAAAAAAATGTATTTTCTAGCATTTCCATTAAAATAATTCTAATAAATCAAAGAAAAATCACAAAATTACAAAAATTGATTCTCTGATTTCCTTGATATTAGTGAGATTTTTGAAAAATATAAAATTCATTTTTCAACCTTTATTTTATTTTTAAATTAATTAATACTTCAAAACTCAAAATAATTATAATAAAAAGAATATAATTCAAAAAATCACCAAAATTAGTCCAAGTGACCCTCTGGTCATTAGGAATGTCCCATAATTTTCTTAAGGACAGAAACTTTTTTTGGTCATATTATTAAATTTTCTTTGGAAATCCCTATTTTCCACCAAAAATAATTACATAAATAAATTAAATATAGAAAAATAATATTTTCTCCTCTCATGCCTTTACTGACATTTGAGTGAAGTCACATAAAAATTTCAAGTTCATTTAAGCTCAATTTAGAGAGTTATGAAATTATTAAGCTTGAAGGGCAAAATGGTAATTAAAATTTTAACCCATAATTAATACTTTAGGCTCAATAAAATTAAAAAGTAAAATATTTGATCTTAATCTGATTTGGATGATTGAAATTTGAATAATAAGGGTAGGAACCCATTAAACAATTTAAAGATAATTGAAATAAACCTTAATTAAATGATTAATTAAATTTGGAAGAATAATAAAATTGGAATTATTAAAATAGGGATATTATTAGGAAGAGATTTGTTCTTTAATTTAAGAATCCCTAAATTAATCATCTCAATGATATTTAATTTCTAATTAAAATTATAATCCAAATTTAAGACTTAAAATGCTAAAAGACTTAATCATTAAATTAAATTAAAGTTAAATTATTTTTTATTAAATCCTTTTAAAATTTCAATTAAATTAATACTTTAATAATTAATTAAAAATTAAATCATCTTTAAAACATAAAAGATAAAATATTAGATTAAAATTAAAAATTAAATTAAATTAAAGTTTAAACTAAATTAAATTAAATTAAATAAAATTAAATTAAAACATATTAAATTAAATAAAATTAAATAAAATTAAATTAAATTAAATTTAAACATATTAAATTAAATTAAATTAAATTAAATTAAATTAAATTAAATAATAGGATCAAGTTAAAATTAAAATTAGATTAAATTAAATTAAAATTAAAACTAAACCAAATTAAATTAAATTAAAGTTAAATTAAATTGAATTAAAATAACATCACCTAAGACATAAAGAAATTCAAAAAATAAATATAAAGCAACTTGAACACTATTCCAAATTTAAACCCCTTAACTGAAATTAAATTAAATCACAAACCATTTGAACATTAATTTGCCCTCGAAAGCTTTTGTTGTCATAACTCCTAAACAGAACGTTAAATGAAATGTTACTTCCCTCATAGGATATTCAAATGTCCTAGTTCACTGAGTAAGATAACAACAAAACTTGAATTCCCAGACGATTAATTCATTTGTATGATTAAATTCTCTTGGACTTAAAAAATAATCCTAGAAATATTGAAAAGATGTTTAAGATTCTTCTTAAACACTTTCTCAATATGATAAGATGTTTATGAGAACAACTGAACTTAATTGTTCTTTGAAGAAGAAAATCGTCCTTAAACCAAAACACAAGAACCTAGACGTCATAGGAGATGATTAGCTATAGGATTAGGACTTTGGTAGACAACCAAAACTTTTCCCTTAGTTTTACCTAGGTACTTGTTGAAATATTTAAATGCCTTAACATGTGTTTTAAGTGCAGCTTGGGATGACGGGAAGACCCTCCAGGTACGCTTTTATTTTGTTGCAATTTACTTTATTGCAATTTACTTAATCGCATCGCACTTACTTTTCTCGCATGACAAAAAACTGTTGCATGAAAACCCACACTTTTAGGATAGTCCCTAAAACTGAAACCAAAACTAAATTTAAAAGTCATTACAAGATAAAATTCACCGCCACAACATCTCAAAATATAAAACAACTCAAAATTTAATCACAAACGTAACACGAAACTCGCAATTACAACTAAATTAAAACGTCTTGTTGGATGATCGGGAATACCTCGGATGATGTAACCTACGTGTTGCTAACGGGATTTCCCACGATCTAAATGAAAGTGTGGAACTCATTTAGTTGAGTTTAGCAAATTCATCTGGACTAAGTGAATCCGTTAAAAATAACGATGCCGGAAGGATGGAACCGTGTGATCTTTACCGGTGTTATTATAATCAACTTTAAGATTTGTTTAATTAAAATATTAAAAAACACCTGGATTTTAAGATTTTCTCTAAACCAAAACACTTTTCTCATCTCCTGATTTATGACTTCTAAAACTAAACCTCTGCAACAACAAGGAGCTCGGAGCATGGTGGGCAGCTCGGCCATCGTCATCAGCAAAGCCTGAGTCTACTTCAAGCAAAACTTTCTTAGAATTAAATAACTAAGCCATAGGACTTCGAGGTAGTTTGCACTAGTGCAACATAAATCCTCAACCTTTTGTTAGGCATTTGCATTGCAAATTAAGCCCTAACCGGTCTTAGGATTCCGAGGTAGTTGTCCGATACGACATAAACCCTCACATCTTCGAGACTATTTGTATGATCATGTCATACGAACATAAGCCCTAATTAATTAAAATTGGCAAGATTAAAACATTAAGTAAACATTAGGACTTTCCTAAATCCAAGCCAAACAATAGGATAGTCGGGAAATTACCGAAGTTCGCTTCGAATCTCTAATTTCTCCTATTTTTCTTCCTTTGAATTCCCAAAACAAGATGTTCCAAATTTGATCCATTCTCTATTGAAATTCCAAAATTCAATCCTTTGAAAACGTAAACTTTGAATTTCTTGAGAGCAGAACTACTGATTATTACCGAGAGTTTTCTTAGGTGATTCCCGTCACTTAATATGTAATTAACTATAGGGGCTTGCCCTTATAAGGAATTTTAAGAACCCAGGTAATATAAACCCTACTTAATTCATTTATATTAAGCAGGGGAATTTGTCGGCTTATAAAATTGGTTCGCAGACCAAACGGATGTCACAAATCTTCTAGTTTATTTAATCGAGCCCCACCACCAAACAGTGTGTCTATTCTTTGGGATAGATACACGGTTTGCGGTGTGATTGCTCGTTTATATAAACTATTCGGGATGTGAGATCAGTTTGATTTCATATCTTAAAATCTTCAAATTCAAAAAAAAAATTATTATTTTCAAAACCAAATACTACTTTTTCAAATTATTTATTTAGATTAAATTAAAAATTCGCCGACAATTTCTGTAGGCGACCCCCCTTTTCAAAATAAAGCACAACATAAAAATAAGCCGTACACCATGTTCCTCGGTATCTTCTCGAATGGGCAATTCCTCTGCTGGGGTTGGCTCCTCCTGAGCAACCACCTGCTTTCCTTTATCCTTTGGACCCATTCTCGGAGGAAGAACTTTTCAGCTTTTTAGGTTGACTTCAGTTACTTATTCTGAGTCTGGTGCTGGATCTGCTGATGTTTTCCCTTGAATTGGACTGACCGACTCTTCTGGAGTTGCTTCAGAATCTGATAACTCTAATTCTACCACGATTGGAGCTCCTCGAAATTCACAAATGGACTCATTGCTTGTTGAGCTTTCGTAGCATCCTTTGTGAACATCTTCTTCGTCGTGTTCATCGAGGTTGTGTATGATTTGAGAATTGTTATTTATATTGGAATCAAGATCCGGATTAGGTTGGTTGTCGTTAGTTACGTAATCATTAGAAACAGTCAAAACGTAGCCAACGCCATAACTCTTATCATTATAAGATCCCACCGGGGCGAGCAAATAATTATACAGAGTCAGAGGTTTGAGGGATTTCTCCCCCGAATCGGAAACAACAGTCCTAGGATAAGCAGCCCCTAGTTTACCCTTTGGAATCTCGATTTTCTTCTCTTCCACGATTTTCTCCTCCTTTTGGGGCGATTCTTCGATCGCTAGCGATAGCAGCGGCTCGCAGGTTTCAAACTTTGAGTTGAAGAGCGCACTGAAGCGTTCTGGATGTGATCCAAGATTTTCTTTAAAGATTTTGTCCAGACGGTACTCCATCCATCATCGGTCGTATAAGAGTTTATCAGAATAATAGGGTCCGTCGAGATAACATTGACGAAACCTCCTTTTTGGGGTTCCTTCATGTATTCCTTCGGGATCGTTATGTTCCCTTTCCGGAGATTGTCATCAAGCCAACTCTTGAAAGTGATGCAATCCTTTATCTTATGTCCGAGCATTCAGTGGTAAGGGCAATAGTTCGGATGATCTTTCTTGTTGACTTCTTCTGGCCTCTTGGGCTCTGGTAGCTGAAAATCTGGTGTTTTCGTTAAACTGCGGAAAATCTTTGCTACTGCTTCAGTCTTGAATGGATATTCCTTATTCAGAAAATCTTTAAGGGTACGCTGTGGACGAGGCGGTTGTTCATAATGCTAAGGCGACTGATAGCCCAGTCGAGGCTGTTGATAACCCTATTGAGGTTGCTGATAGATATGTTGCGGTTATTGGTATGTCCGTTGCGGTGGTTGATAACTAGGCTGTGGCCGCTCTGGCTGTATCTGAACTGACGGCTTTCCCTTATCTACTGCCGTGACGATTTCAGATTTCTTTTCAAATGCTTTTATAGGCTTCTGCTTATCGTTCTTGTCCACGAAACTTAACTACTTTGCCTCTTCTTGCAAGCTCTCGGCCTTGCTAAGCAACTTCTTGAAAGTCTTGATTGTAAATCCTTTAAGGAGAAGTGCTATCGGGCCATGGATACTCTTAAGCAAGATGCCAACTGCATGTTGTTCTTGAAGCTGTGGTTCACACTTCATGCTTAAGTTCCTCCATCGAAGTATGTAATCCACTAAAGTCTTGTTCGGTTTCTGGTGCTCCACCACTAGATCACCGATGGTGATGTGGTGCCGAGCCCCGACAAACCGTTTAACGAAGAGGTTTTCCAATTCTGCAAAGGTTTTAACTGAACCATTTAGCAATTATGCGTACCAGTCGAAGGTAATCCCTGACAGGCTACTAACAAACGATCGAAAGAGTAAAGCATCACTCCCAACGACATTGCAACAACTAGCACGAAAATGTGCAACATGCTGCCGGGGGTTTCCCGTTCCATCAAAAGTCTTGAACAGAGGTGTCGGCATATTTTTAGGTTGTGTGTTGTGTTTTGAAAAGGGGGCGCCTACAGAAATTGTTAGCAAATTTTTAAATTTTAAATTTAATTTAAATATATATATATATATTTTAAAAGATAACATTTGATTTTGAAAGTAATTTTAAGTTTAAAAGTTTTAAGATATGAAATCAAACCGATCTCACATCCCAAATAGTTTATATAAACGAACACCGCATCAAAAACCATGTATCTATCCCGAAGAATAGACACATTGCTTGATGATGGGGCTCGGTTAAATAAACTAGAAGATTTGTGACATCCGTTTGATCCGCGAACCAATTTTATAAGCCGACAAGTTCCCCGCTTAATATAAAGAAATTAAGCTGAGGTTTATATTACTCCGGGTTCTTAAAGTTCCCTATAAGGGCAAGCCCCTATAGTTAATTACATCTTAAATGAAGTGAATCATTTAAGAAAACTCTCGATAATGATCAGTGGTTTTTCTCTCAAGAATTTCAAAGTTTAAGGTTTTCAAAGGATTGGATTTTTGGAAATTCAAAAGGGAATGACACAAAATTTGGAACAATTTATTTTTGAGAATCCAAAGGAAGAGAAGTAGGAGAAGCTGAGGATGCAAGAAGAATCTTGGCAACTTCCCAAACTATCCTATTGTTTGGCTTAGATTTGAGAAAATCCTAATATTATCTGATATTTCAATCTTTCCAATTTTAGTTAATTAGGACTTATATTCGTATGACATAATCATACAATCAGCCTCGAAGATGTGAGGGTTTATGTTGTACGAAACGACTACCTCGGAGTCCTAAAACCAGTTAGGGCTTAATTTAGATAACATGATCATGAAAATGCCTAACGAAGAGTTGCGGATTTATGTTCCACGAAGCAAACCACCTCGAAGTCCTATGACTTGGTTATTTAATTCTAAGAAAGTTTAGCTGAAGTAGATCTGAGTTTTGCTGATGACGATGGCCGTGCTGCCCACTATGCTCCGAGCTCTTTGTTGTTGCAGAGGTTTAGTTTTAGAAGTCATAAATCAAGAGATGAGAGAAGTGTTTTAGTTTAGAGAAAATCTTAAAATCTAAGTGTTTTTAATATTTTAATTAAAACAAATCTTAAAGTTGATTAAACATAACCGATTAAGATCCCACGGTTCCGTCATCCCGGCATCGTTATTTTCATCGAATTCACTTAGTCCGTATGAATTTGCTAAACTCAACCGAATGAGTTCCACACTTTCATTTAGACCATGGGAAATCTCGTTAGCAACACGTGGGTTACATCATCCGAGGTTTTCCCGATCATTCAACGAGACGTTTTAATTTCGTTGCAATCGTAGTTTTGTGTTTTGTTTCGTGATTAAATTTCGAGTTGTTTTATATTTTGAAATGTTGTGGCGGTGTTTTTTATCTTGTAATGACTATTAATTTAGTTTTGGTTTCAGTTCAGGGGCTATCCTAAAGGTTTTAGTTTTCATGCAACAGTTGTTTATCATGCAAGAAAAGTAAAGTACATTTGCAATAAAGTAAATTGCCATAAAATAAAAGCGTACCTGGAGGGTCTTCCCGTCTTCCCAAGCTGCACTTAAAACACATGTTAAGGCATTTAAATATTCCAACAAGTACCTAGGTAAAGCTAAGGGAAAGGTTTTGGTTGTCTATTAAAGTCCTAATCCTATAGCTAGTCATCTCTTATGATGTCTAGGTTCTTGTATTTTGGTTTAAGGACGATTTTCTTCATCTAAGAACAATTAAGTTCAATTGTTCATATAAACATCCTATCATATTGAGGAAGTGCTTAAGACGAGTCTTAAACATCTTTTCAATACCTCTAGGATTGTTTTAAGTCCAAGAGAATTTAATTATACAAGTGAATTAATCATCCAGGAGTTTAAGTTTTGTTATCTTGCTCAGTGAATTAGGACATTTGAATATCCTATAAGTGAAGTAACACTTCACTTGATGCCTCATTTAAGAGTTATAATAATAAGAGCTTTAAAAGGGCAAATCAAATTATTAAATATTTTAATGATTTAAACTAAATGATTTAATTTTAATTTTGATTTAATTATAGAAAATTAGTTTAAGTTTGGAATAGTGTTCGAGTTATTTTAGATTTAATTCTTAATGATTTCATTTAGTTTTGTTATTAAATGATTTTTAATTTAATTTAATTTAATTTAATTTAATTTTTGATTTAATTTAATTAAATTTAATTTAATTTTAATTTAGTTTAATTTCAATTTAATTTAAATTTTAATTTAATTGAGATTATTCTTTTAATTTTCTTTTTAGGTATTATTGAAGTGATTTATTTAGGGATTTTTAAATTAAAGAATAAATATCTTCTTAAATAAAATCCCTACTTTAATAATTTCAATTTTCCATTAATCTTCCAAATTTAATTAATTAATTAAGGTTTACTTTAATTATTCTTAAAATGATTGGTGGGTTTCTACCCTTGACCATTTAAGTTTCAATCATGCAAAATCAGTTTAAATCAAATATTTTACCCTCCCCTTTTTGATTAATCCTAAAATTTTAATTAAATGTTTAAAATTTTAATTACCATTTTGCCCTTCAAGCTTAATAATTCTATAACTCACTAAATTAAGCTCAAATGAACTTGAAATTTTTATGTGACCTCACTTACATGTCAATTAAGACATTAGAGGAGAAAGTGTGATTTTTCTGTATTTAATTTATTTATGTAATTATTTTTAATGGAAAATAGGGATTTTCAAGGAAAATTTAATAACATGACCAAGGAAATGTTTCTGTCCTTAAGAAAATTATGGCATATTCCTAATGACTAGAGGACCATTTGGACCAATTTTGGTGATTATTTGAATTATATTTTATTTATTAGAATTATTTTAAGTTTTGGAGAATTAATTA
Source organism: Papilionanthe hookeriana x Papilionanthe teres (assembly GCA_022702705.1). Taxonomy (NCBI): domain Eukaryota; kingdom Viridiplantae; phylum Streptophyta; class Magnoliopsida; order Asparagales; family Orchidaceae; genus Papilionanthe; species Papilionanthe hookeriana x Papilionanthe teres. The sequence continues at coordinate 46,386,811 of CM040430.1, read as the reverse complement.
ATTTTAAAATAAAATTAGAGGTGAAAAATGGATTTTATATTTTTCTTAAATATCTCTAACCTCAGGGAGTTCAGAGAAACAAATTTTGTATTTTTCTGATTTTTTTTTATTTATGAGAATTATTTTAGTGAAAAGGTTGGAAAATACATTTTTTAATATTAAAAATTACATTAAGCCTTTAAAATTCAATATCTTACCCTAGGGATTTAAGAAAAATATTTAGCTTGTTCCTAAATGATTAGAATTCAAAATGTAACATTTTGGTGATTTTTAATATTTTTATGATTTTTATTATTTTTTAATTATTAAAAATTTTAAAATAATGATAAAAATCAACTTTTTTAGAAAATTACAATTTTAATTTTCCTAAGTTTCTCTGATATTAGAGAAGCTCCAAAACCATTTTTGAGAATTTTTGAAAAGTATTTTGTGAGTTATGAATTTTTAAAGTTTAATTTTACCCATTTTGCTTAAGAGGCTTAATCAACCCATTTGGTGGAGTTAATCAAGTCCAATTGGTTTCAAATTTTTATGTGGTGTTCTCCTATCCCTAGAGGATAGTGGAGAATTATTTTTAAGTTAATTTGATGTGTGGTTAACCCTAATTAATTAGAGTTCAATTTTGGGTGTTTAGGGCAATTAGGGTTGTTCCAAGTGAATTATCTCAAAATTTTTTTTTCCTAGGTCCCTCTGGTCACAAGAAACATCACCAAATTTTCCTAGAAGTTATTTCTCAACTAGCTAATTATTGGAATTAAAATACTCAAAACAGTAACATGAACTTGGAAAATCAATAACTTCTCATAGGGATGGCCTATAACCATGGAAAATTCAGGGAATGTTTCCAAGTTCAGAGGCTTCAAAAGACCTATGGTCTCATGCCATGATGAATTACCTATGTAAATGGAGAATTAAAACAATGCAGAGAGTAAATAAATCATTAAAAATATAATACTTAATGAAATTACTTGATTTATTTTCCACATTATTCTCCTCTGTTCACTGAGCAAGAGAGTATTTTTATTTTATTTTTAGGATTTTTCTACACAAAGTTATGAATTTTTGATGTTCTGGTAATTAAATAAATAGAAAAATAGCCTATTTTCCTACTTATCCACGTGGCGCCGCGTCAACCTCGGCAGCTCCGAAGGGGTGCGTGTCGCGCTGTGATTGGGCTCCGCCATCTGAGTCAGCCGTCCCGGGACCCGCCTTTCACGTAACATCTTCTGGTCCGACGCGATCCTAGCCTTCCATCAGATACACGCACGATCCAATGGTTCCCAGTCATCGTCTACGACTGGTGCGAACCCGTGACCGTCGACCTTCTAACCCTAATTTCTCACTCGATTCTCCACGGATTTTTGTGTTCTTATGCTCTATGGATTCGTCTTGAAGAGACGAACACATCCATACGGTAAACATGCACTGAAATTGACTCAAACTAAATGTAGAATCTCTGGAAGCTTGGGAGGAAGGGTGAGTCCATACCTTTGCTCAGAGAAGTGAAGCTTCGATCTGAGAGTTGTGTCACGTTCGATCGGGTCCAAGCAAGCTCCGCATGAAGTCCCTCGGCCTCGGTGAATTGTCTAGGTATGATTTCGACCAAGCCCGATCACAAAGCTTGGAGGCCGGAAGCAATGGCTGGCCTAGTGAGGGGACTTTGCCGGGAAACTTCTCCTCCCGGTCCGGTGAAGGTGTAGAGTCAATCAATTTGGGGATCGACTCACCGCGGCGAAGTGTCCCGGTTTTGGGCTTGGATTTCAACTCGAAATCGAGCTCGCGAGAGGAAATGACAGTGGATTTCAGTGGGGATCAAGTTCTCTATGTGTAGAGAGTGGTCTGGGATGATTTTGGCAGGGTTTCAATAAGGTTTGGTTCATCACCTCTCTTGGCCGAGAGGAGGGGGTGTTTAAATAGGAGAGGCTGGAGGGCCTCCTAGGGGGGGTTTAATGGTTGGGATCAGTTGCTCTGGTGAGGAGAAGAACATCTGCAATGGTCATTTGGAGTGAGGCAGCTCAGCAAGGTGGAATTCCAAAATTTGGCTCCTCCCAAGGTCTCGGCCATGGTGTTTTCCGGCGATCCAGGCGGCTGGCTGGCAGGCATGGGTCACCCTCAAGTTCAGGTGGGTCAGGGCTGGGGTTTTGTGTAGGAAATTGGGCTTTGCCACGTGTCAAAGTCTTGGATTAAAATGGCATGGGGGAAGGCCAATTTTGGCTTGATTTGGTCAAGTCTACCTTTTGAGCTTGGTTCACCCTTCAAGGTGGCTTTGGGTGTTGTGGGGAGTTAACGGAATCAGCTGGTTTGGCATGGAGAAGTCCTTATCCAAATATATTTGGATTAAATTTAGGTTAAGGTGAAACATGTTTAAGCTTAATTACTTTTAGGAGGTGCTTAATGGACCTCCTCCTTTTGCCATTTAAGGAGGGTTGATAACCTAGAGATCCTCATGGCTTGCCAATGGCTTGCATGTGGCTTGGGAAAAGATTGGGTCAATTTCATAAAAAAAGGGATTTTGTGAATTTTGGCATTTTGATGGGAATTGTTATGAGGCTTGATTTGGAATTGTATAATTGATAAATTAGGACTTTAGGAATTATCTTAAATTGAATGTGTGATGAGGGAAAGTGTCATGTGGGCTTTAGATTGATTTGGGCTTTTAAATTTGGTAGAAATGGGCTTTTAGGAAGGTTTAAGGGAGTAGGCCTTTATGTTTAGCAATAGGCTTTTAGATAAAAAGTTTTATAAAGGGCCATGCCAAATAAATGTTGAATTTCGTATAAGGATGTGTCTTGAATGATTTGAAGCAAATTTGAGGTGGTTTGGAAATGAATTGGGTTGAATTTGGGTTCATTTGGTAAATGGGCCAATGTAGGTCAAATTGGGCTAATCTGGGCCAATGTTAGGCTAAGGTTGAAATTAATGTAAAATTAATGTTGGGAAATTTTTATGGGAGTGTTTCAAAGAGGTTTCAACTTTGGTTGGGTTTTGGTTTTGGGACTTGGGCTTATTTGGGTTTGGTTTGGGTTTAGGTCAAAATTGGGCTTTTTGGTTTTGGGTTGAATTTAAGTGGGGTTTGGGTCCAAATTTTGGGCAAATTATGTTAGTTATTTGTTTGTGGGGATGTTAGGGAAGGTTTAGAAAAGTTTTGGGGTCAATTGGAGTTGAATTGGTTGGGTTTGAGCTAAGTTTGGGTCATGGGTCCAAATTGGGCTTTAAGGTCAAAAGTGAAATTGGATTCAAATGTCAATCAAATTGGACTTGGATTTGGTCTAGATTAATATTGTGGATATCAATTTGAAGTTTAGAACTGAATTGTACCAAAATTTGGGTTAATTGGGTAGATTTGGTTTGACATTGGGTTCACTTGGGTTAATAATGGGCTAAATTGGGGGTTTTGGTAAAAGAGGGGTAAATTGACAAAATTGGCCCATGGTGTAGTTGTACAAAATGAAATTGAGAATATTTGGGATTTTCTTAAATTTTCTAGGAATTTTCTGAATTTTTGGATTTTTTGGCTAAGAGGGGCATTTTGGGTATTTGGAGGGTATTGGGGGATACTCTTGGAATTTTTAGTATTTTTGGCTATGGATGATCAATTTGATTGGTGAGGAAATGTTCAAGGTTAATTTTGGGGAATTTTGGGTGATTTGGAAATTTTGGAGGATTTGGGCAATTTTAAGGGCTTTTGGTAGGTTCGATAGGTGTAGGGTCCCCGGGCCAAAAATTGAAATTTTGGAAGAATGAATATTGATCAAATATGAGTGAAATGGAATCACTTTGATTGAGCCATGAAGTCATATTAAGCCTATATGAGCCATGAGAGGACTCATTTGAGGCATTCACTATGTTGTTCCTAACCCTCTTAACATGTGGGCTTAGGGGATAAGGTCCATCCATATGAATTACCTACATGAGTCAAGGAGTCAATTTGGGTATGGGTGTGGTTTTAGGATTTGGATTGTGTGTCCGAGAGTGTAGAGTGTGAGTGTAGTGAGTGTGTAAGTCAACCCTCACTGCACCAAGCCACCTGTGGTGGTCCTAAGGCCAAAGAGTCCTATAGGGAACTCATCCTTTAAACCTTCACTTTTGATCTCAACCCTCTAGGTGATTAGGGTTCTACAATCAAGCTTGTGTGGTTTGCAGGGAGTTAAGAGGTGTTTTAAATTTCTAAGGAATGGGTCCCAATTCTAGTCCTCTAAGATAGTCAAAGGAAAAGCCTAAGGCTAGATCCTAAACACTAAAGAGGGAAGAGAAGACCTCATCAAAAATGGGGTCAACAAATGGACCCCCAATAGGTGTGGTGTGCTAACCAAGCTCACCGCGTGTATTGGCGTTGACCGAAGAAATCAACAAAACCAACACAGATGTCCCAGTGACAAACTTAGGATGAAGTAAAAAAAATTTCCGCTGGGGAGTATCAGGTAAATCTCCAAGATTGAAGATTCCAGAACTCTCGCTGGGGAAAAAGGAGGTGAATTTCAGATCACAAGATTTCAAGATATTGGATCTTAGATTTGTTTCATTTTTTATTTCAAGTTTTAATTTTGAGTTTGAATTCCGATTTAAGTTTCAATTTTGATTTTATGCGGAGAAAAGAGTAGGGCTAAGGCCCACCCGAATGCATTTGTATAATGAGAAGGAAGCAGGACTGAACCTATTCCAAATGTGTATGCTGAGAAGGATTAGGACTGAGCCTATCCCAAATGCTGAGGAAGAATAGGACAAAGCCTATTTGAAATGCAGAGTGCTTTAATTTCAATTTCTTGCTGAGAGGATCAAATTTTGAGATTGCTGAGAAAAGTGTAGCACTGTGCCTATCCCAAGTGCTGAGAATTGCTGAGAAGGGAGTAGGGCGGAAGCCTATCCCGAATGCTGAGATTCGCCGAGATGGGAGCAGGGCGAAGCCTATCCCGAATGCCGAGATTGCCGAGATGGGAGTAGGGCGGAAGCCTATCCCGAATACTGAGATTTGCTGAGATGGGAGTAGGGCGGAAGCCTATCCCGAATGCTGAGATTTGTTGTGATGGGAGTAGGGCGGAAGCCTATCCCGAATGCTGAGATTGCTGAGATGGGAGTAGGGCGGAAGCCTATCCCGAATGCCGAGAATCGCCGAGATGGGAGTAGGGCGGAAGCTTATCCCGAATGCCGAGATTTGCCGAGATGGGAGTAGGGCGGAAGCCTATCCCGAATGCCGAGATTTGTCGAGATGGGAGTAGGACGGAAGCCTATCCCGAATGCCGAGATCGTCGAGATGGGAGTAGGGCGGAAGCCTATCCCGAATGCTGAGAATTGCTGAGATGGGAGTAGGGCGGAAGCCTATCCTGAATGCTGAGATTTGCTGAGATGGGAGTAGGGCGGACGCTTATCCTGAATGCTGAGATAGCTGAGATGGGAGTAGGGCGGAAGCCTATCCCAAATGCTGAGATTCAGTTTATGCAGTGGTTGTGAAAGATTTTGTTGATATTTGATTTATGCTGTGACTATGAAGAATTTTACTGAGATTTGGATTATGCTGAGATCGAAATGAGATATGAAAGTGTTCCATATCCCATGGGAATCAATCAAGGTCTGATTACTTAGCAAACGGTACGAACCCATGCCATCTGAATCAAATCAAAAATTCTTCGTGATTCTGAAATCGTCCCGAGAGAGGGTTTCAGAGGAGGTCTGGAATAGATCTTGAATTGAAGAAGGATTGGAGGATTTGAAAAGATGGACTTAAACTGGAATTCAATTTGAGCTTTAGATTTGTTTTGTTTGTTCTTTAACTATCCCATTTTTTTTATGGTTTATTTGGTGTTCATGTGGATTTGAAGTTCTTTTTAATGTTTGGATTTTTATGGAAGATAGTTCTTATTTATTTTCTTTTTCTTTTCTGTTCTTTTTTCGAAGTTCATTTAACTTTAATGGCGTTTCCTAGTCAATTTGCACAAAAAGAGGTGAAGGAAAAATGTGACATGGTCACTTTCATTCTAATGTTGTTGAAGATACATCATACAACTCGATCTGAAATATTTCTCATACAATCCATGACTCAAAATGGACTATGTATGATTCTTGTTGATCCATCCAAAAAGTATCTGTTAAATCCATGTCTGAATAATGAGATATATGGTCAATAACATCACCTTCCAAGCCATCCTTGGCAAGAATGCCGCATGGATGTTCATTGGAGGTGTGCTATTTCCCATGTAACTCACAGCTCGTACGGCCGGAGACTCTCCAATTCTGGATCTGGCAGGAAGTGGTATGGTGCCTTTATGTCGTCCATCCTTCTAAAAGTGACGGAGATCCGCTCCACTGGTACTCCCGGTATACAATGTTTTGCGATGTCTGCTCCATTTCCTTGTAATATCATGATGGAACCTACCGGAAGTGGTATCTCCACCGGCCCTCGGAACTTACCCGGGCTCGCTATCCGGAGGTCAGATCCAAACATGATATTGTATTGGTTGACAAACGAAACTGTGCAAAGGTCTGACAAAGTCGTGGTGGTCTATGTGTGGAGGTATGCAGTCGCCCTTCCGATAAATGTCGATGATGCAACCGTTGGGTATGCGGTCCGTCGGCGTACCCTCCATGTTATCATTCTTTTCACCATTCTTTTAATTATTCTCAGCATTGGATCCACCTCATCGTGACGGAGTATCCCTGGTGGATTTTCTTTTCTGTCCTCTGCGAAGTTATAGCAACATCTGCATTGTATTGTGACTCTTCCTTTCCCTGGCATCCATTTCCGGGTTTCCGAATAAGTCTTTTCTCTCGTACGGCTCGCTCGACCCATCTTCTCGAAGTTCTAAAATGCAATCCACAATCCGCTATTGCTCGTACTCCGAGAATACACCCGTGTGTAACTCGAGGCCTTCCAAAATGTTGATTCTTTTGCCTCTAATCCTTTCAAAGTATTTGAAAGTCTTCTTTCAACATTTTGCATTCTTTCTAGTTCATATTCTGGGATGATCCGCAAGTGACGAGGCCTAGTAACGTATTGCGGGATGTATGGCTCAATCCCGTCACGTTCTCCCCGCATACCTTGGCTCCTCGGGGATTGTCTCTGTCGGGACATCCTCCGGGGTTGCTTCCGCAATAAGGTTCTTCAGATATGGTATCTCTGCCCGGCGTCGAGGCACTGATTCTATCTTTTTTCTTCTTGACACTTCTTCAATCTGTTCTGATTCTCTCGGCGTTGACTTTCTTCTTTGTGGTTCCTGACGAACCGGTATCTTTGAAATGTCTGTGTCTGTGAAGGTGGCTATTTCCTTGTGTTGATCTGCTGCAAGTTTAGTCAACATCTTGCGGATACAGCGATTTTTATTCCTTCTTTGAGTAGCAGTGAGCGTAGCTCTCCTCACTTCTTGAATTTCTGCGGGCGCGACGCTGATGAGCCTGCCCTCTGCCGTGGCAATTACTGACTTGATTTTCTTGCTTTCCTCGGTGTTTGTCTTTCTTTTCTTGTTGCTGGATTGGCGGCTTGGGCCACCCATCTTCATTACTTTATGGCTATGAAGCTCCTCTCGGTCCACTGGGATCCAGTCATTTTCTTCATACTGTAGACTGGCTGGTGTGAAGTCAGAATCAATTTCTATCACTGCTCCATCCTTCACCCTCTTTTCATCGAGTGCGAGACTAACGACATTTTTAAAGTTTAGGACCAACCGCCCGTTCGACATTTCCCTGCGAAGAAAACAAGGAAAGGATCAGGGGCTGTACTAAGAACAAGAACATTAAGAAAGTATTTATCACTGAAGATTCTTATTCACTTATTCAAATTTTAATTTTTAAGGAAAGTAGGAAGAGATAAAGAAAGCTCAGGAAAAAGATTTGATTTGAAAGGAAGGGTAAAACTTTATTATTATGATTTTACGTATTTTATTTTTTGCACATATTTTATTTTATCCATTTTTATGTTTTGGGTTCGGACCCAGTCACAAAGTGATTGCTTCATCCATGTTTCTAGGGATAAGTCTCTATTTTAGAGGCCACCCTTCGAAACATCAGGTTTCTTAATACTTCTTCAAATATTGTCCATTGATTGGAAGCATTTGTCGTTCTCCTTGGTAATTCACAAGTTGGTAGGAGCCTCCTGAGTAGACTGCCTCGACCACAAACGGCCCTTCCCAAGAAGGTTCAATTTTGCCTCCTATCTTGCGATGTGCAAGAATAGGTCTTCTGAGAACAAGAACTAAGTCACCAACTTTGAAAGTTCTTGGGCCGACTCGACTTATCATGGGCTCGGATCATCTTAGCTTGGTACAGTTCCAAATTTTTTGCGCTGCAAGTCTTTTTCCTTCCAAGTTTTCCAGTTCTTCCAGTCGTAATCTGGCATTTTCTTCTGTAGTAATTTTATTTGCAACTGCAATCCTGAGTGATGGAAGCTGGACTTCCAATGGCAACACTACCTCAGACCCGTATACTAAAGCATTAGGCGTAGACTGAGTAGGAGTCCTGAAAGTCTTCCTTTAGGCCCATAAGGCTTCTAACAACTTCTCGTGCCAATTTCTCTTGTTGTCATCTAAAGTTTTCTTTAAAATTTGAACGAGAGTTTTATTTTATTAAAAGCCTTGGCCAAGCCGTTTGCTCTTGGGTAGTAGATTGTTGAGTATCACCAATCGATTCCATGTCTTCGGACAAAATTGTTGATTTTTGTGCTTCTGAATGCGGACCCATTATCTGAAATGATTCTGCACGGTACTCCGAAACAGTAGACGACTTGATTTTTGAAAAACTGTAGCACGTGGTGTGCCTTTACTTCTCTGAGTGGAACAGCTTCTGCCCATTTAGAAAAGTAGTATGTAGCTGTGAGGATGAAGCGATGTCCTCTTGAAGAAGGTGGTTCTCTTGGACCCACTATATCTGTGCCCCAACACTGAAATGGCCACGACACAATTGTCGGATGTAGCACGTTTGGAGGTTGGTGTAGAACCACTCCGTGCACTTGGCACTGGTGACAACTTTTGGCAATCTTCATGCAATCGGTCATCATCAAGGGCCAGTAGTACCCTAGTCTTTTAATTTTAATTTTCTTTTTTGGACCCGACTGATGAGCGCCACAATGTCCTGAATGCACTTCTTTGACAATTTCACGAGCCTCGGACCCGCTCAGGCATCTTAACCACATTTGATCAAAAGACCTTCTGTATAATGTATTGTTTATTAATGCGTAAGACATAGTTCTTTTCTTGATTTGATGGGCTAAGGACTTATCGTCTGGTAATTTCCCTGTTTGCAGGTAGTCTATTAGCGGTTGACGCCAATCTTCTGTGTTTTCTGTCACTGCTGCAACTGATTCGAATGCTTTTTATGATTTCTGTATCATATCTATGTCGAGCTGTGATAGGACCTGTCGTCCTTGAACTGACACCTCAACTGACTCATCTTGTAAGCAGGAAAATTCTTTTGCAAGGCGAGCTAGCGCATCCGCGATAACATTTTCTCTTCTGGGGATCTTGTAGATTGTTACATTAGGAATTTGTTCCAACAGTTTCATGGCATACTGAAAGTATTGCTCGAGTCTTGGCTTTAAAATTTTGTATTGTCCGGTGACCTGTTGAATGATCAACTGAGAATCTCCGTAGAAATTGATATCCGTTATTCCCATTTGAATGGTCAGTTCCAGTCCTGTTATGAGGGCTTCGTATTCTACCTCGTTGTTTGTGCACGGCGCTGTTAAGTGGTAGGAGTATCTTAACATCCCCCGCTCCGGTGTTATAAATATTAGTCTGATTCCTGCCTTACCGGACACTATCATTTGCAATTCTTTGTCTTTCTGTGCTGAGGACGCTCCGTCGAAGTATAGTTCGCAATGTCGATCATCAGTGTCTTCTAGGCTCATTATTTGTTCGTCTGGCAAATCGTCGTCAAGAGGCGAATCTGTCGGTAAAGGGTGTGCTGCAAGGAAGTCAGCTAGAACTTGTCCCTTTACGGCACGAAGAGGAACGAATGTTATGTCGAATTGCAATAGTATCATCGACCACCTGGCAAGTCTGCCAAAAAGTGTTGGACGGGTGATCAAATATTGCAATGGATTAACTTTCGAGATAAGGTTGACCTTATGAGAGAGCATGTAATGTCTGAGTTTCTGTGCTGCGAAGATCAGGGCCAAACAATGCTTCTCAATTGGAGGATACTTTACTTCCATCGGAATCAAACGACGGCTTAAGTAGTTGAGAGCATTTTCTTTTCCCTCATCATTGACCTGGGCTAGCTGGGCTCCAAGGGAGTCTTCTAGAGCCACAGTATAAAGTATCAACGGTCTACCTGAACTAGGGTTGCTAAGACAGGAGGTGTCATTAAGTATTGTTTAATGTCCTCGAAGGCCTGTTGGCATTTATCTTCCCAAAAGAATTTGGCGTCCTTTTTAACTAATGCCGAGAAGGGCTGACACCTACCTGACAAGGTCGAAAGAAAGCGTCGAAGATATGCCAACTTCCCTTGAAAGGATCGTAGCTATTTTAAGGTTTTGGGAGGCGGCGTCTCTAAGATAGCTTTAATCTTTTCAGGATCAATTTAAATCCCGCGATGTCAAACAACAAATCCGAAGAATTTCCCAGAGGTGACGCCGAAGGTGCATTTTAAGGGATTCATCTTAAGGTTGTATTGTCTTAGTCGCTCGAAGACAATTCTTAAATCATACAGGTGGTCTTCCTTCAGTTTACTTTTGATGACCACATCGTCCATATAGCACTCGACTTGGTTGTGAATGAGCTCATCAAAAATCTTTGTCATTGCTCTTTGGTATGTTGCTCCTGCATTATTTAGTCCGAATGACATTACTGTGTAGCAATACACTCCGATCGGCGTTCTGAAAGCTGTGAGCTTTTTGTCTTCTGGTGCCATCTTTATCTGGTTGTATCCTGATGATCCATCCATGAAACAGAATATTTCATGTGTCGAAGCGATGTCGATCATTAACTCTGGAACTGGTAGTGGAAATTCATCCTTCGGACATGCTTTGTTCAAGTCTTTGAAATCCACGCAGATTCTGATTTGACCATTCTTCTTCCTGACTGGTACCACATTGGCTAGCCAAGTAGGATATTATTCTTCACGGACAAATTTAGCGTCGATTAGCTTCTTAACTTCAGCTACTACTTGTTGTTCAATTTCCAAAAGCATCCTTCTGGAAGCTTGTCTGGCTGGAACGGAAGTAGAATCCACTCCTAGCCTGTGAACTGCGACTTCTGGAGCTAATCCCGGCATTTCGTCGTAACTCCAAGCAAAACAGTCCTTGAATTCCATTAATAGCTTGATCATTTCCTCGGAATCTTCTTTATTGAGTAAGGAGCTAACAAAGGTTGGTCTAGGCTTTTCGCTAGTACCTAAGTTAACTTTCATTAACTCATCTATTGTAGATTTGATTTCTTCTTGAAATTCTGGTGGAGCGTCTCCAATTTACAGATCTTCAAGCTCTTCTGTAGTTTCCAAGCAGTCCTCATTAGGTTCGCAAGTGACAACCAAGCAAAATTCCATATCGTCAACTGACCCTACTGAGTACCACTCAGAAGGTAATTCCATTAATTCGGAAGAAGTGACATCTTTAAATTGTACATCATTTTCAGTATTGGAAGAAGAAGTGCCACCGTAAAATTTGATTGGCTTTGCACCGCTGCTATGTACTTCTTTGACCATCATATCCTTGATCTTATTAGACTAGATCGGGGTCAGAGTCATAGTGTGTACATAGTGGTTAATCTTCTCATACATCGATTTGTATTCTTCGTTCTTCTCATCTTCGAGAGAAATCTTGAATTGTGGTTTCTTCCGGTTCATTGTAGCTGCTTCTTTCTTGACTTCCTCTTCTTCCTCAGAGCTATTCTCGCAATCAACGTTGATCATCGGCTTTTTCTGTCCAACTGTCCTAGTGTCTCTTCCACGACCTCGTCCCCGGCCCCGACCTCGGATGCGAGTTCTGGAGAAACCTTCACCATCTCGCCGTAAGGGAGTCATGAGTGACTGTTGGACTAGAACATCAGGTTCTTCCTTGTCTCAAATTTGTTTTGCTTCATTTGGCAAGGTTTTTCTGGAGATGATTGTTTTCTTCGGAGGTGCGTAATAAGCTGCATCTTCATGGATTCCAATCTCATGTATGGAGAAAGATTGCAAATCACCTTTAATGCACTGTTCTCCTCCTTCGTAGTATTTTATGCACTGATGCAGAGACGATGGTACCATCCGATTTTCATGGATCCACGGCCGGCCCAGTAGAGCATTGAATGATGTCTCAGAGTCAATTATGTGGAATTTTGCGATTGTCTTTGCTAAGTCACTGGTCTTCATCAACAGTGTTATTGATCCAAGGACTCTTTCTCCTTTCTAGTTGAATCCTCTTAGTAACATCTTGTCCGCTTCAAGCTCGCGAGCATCAATTTCCAACTATGCTAGCGTCCAAGGATTCAATATGTTGATTGCGCTCCTGGATCCACCATACTCTGGAGAGCGTAAACTTCCCGATTGTGACTGAAATGTACAACGATCGGTTATGATCGACTGTCCCAAGTAGTAGATCACTGTCCGTGAAGGTAACACCTCGCTGTTACTTTAACGAGCAAACCTCATCTAAGGAATCTCCGGCCATCTGAGCTAGACAAATCTCTGGATCAAGTAAGGCCTTGATCAGAGCTTCTCTCATCTCTTTTGATAAGATGAGAGCGTTGTTGATGCTCGCTTGGCCGGTAGTTTCCTAAGATGGGCTAGCACGTTATAGTCCACTTTGTTACCATGTGTCTCGGCTTTCTTCCTGAATGGGCAATTCTTCCGTCGGGGTTGATTCTTCCCGAACAACCACCTTCTTTCCTTTGTCTTTTGGACCCATTCTCGGAGGTAGAACCTTTCTGCTCCTTAAGTTGACTTCTGTGATTTCTTCTAAGTCTGGTACTTAGTTTACTGGTATCTCCTTTTGAATCGGCATGACAGGTTCTTCTGGAGTCGCTTCGGAATCTGAAAGCTCTAACTCTATTGTCATTGGAGTTCCTTGGAATTCACAAATAGATTCCTTACTTGTTGAACTTTCGTAGCCCTCTTAGTGAATGTCTTCTTTGTCATCGCGATTGTCGAGGCTGTGTATGATTTGAAAATTGTTATTGGTATCGAAATCGAGATCCAGATTAGATTGGTTATCGTTAGTTACGTAATCGTTAGAAACAGTCAAAACGTAGCCAACGCCATAACTCTTATCATTATAAGATCCCGCCGGAGCGAGCAAATAATCATACAGAGTCAGAGGTTCGAGGAATTTTCCCCCGAATCGGAAACAACCATCCTAGGATAAGCTGCCCCTAGTCTAGCCTTAAGAGCCTCGGTCTTTTCTTCTTCTACGATCTCCTTCTTTTCTATAATCTTTTCTTCCTGGGGCGGTTCTTCAATTGCAAGCGATAGCGCCGCCTTGACAGGTTTCAAACTTTGAATTGAAGCACGCACCGAAGCGGTTTGGATGCGATCCAAAATTTTCTTCGATGACTTCGTCCAAGCGGTACTCCATCCATCATCGGCCGTGTAAGGGTCTATCGGAACAATGTGATCCGTTGAAATAACATTGACAGAACCTCCTTTCTGGGGTTCTTTCATGTATTCCTTTGGGATCGTTATGTTCCCCTTTCGGAGATTGTTGTCAAGCCAACTCTTGAAGGTAATGCAATCCTCTATCTTATGTCCAAGCATCTAGTGGTAAGGACAGTAGTTGGGATGGTCTTTCTTGTTGACTTCTTCTGGCTTCCTGGGTTCTGGCAGTCGAAAATCCGAAGTCATCATCAAACTGCGGAACATCTTTGGCACTGCCTGATTCTTGAATGGATATTCTTTATTTATAAGCTCCTTTAACGTGCGCCGTGGGCGAGGCGGTTGCTCATATTGTCGAGTTGGCCGATAACGGGGTCGAGGTTGTTGGTAGTTCTCGCCGAGGTTGTTGATAGTTGGCCGCGTCGCTCCGGCTATATTTGCATTAGCCGCTCGCCCTTATTGATCTGCAGCGACGATCCCGCATTTCTTTTCAAATGTCTTCACGAGCTTCGTTTGTCCGTTTTGTCGACGAAACTTAGTTGCTTTGCTTCCTCTTGCAAGCTTCCGGCCTTGCTTAACAACTTCTCGAAAGTCTTAATTGTAAATCCCTTAAGGAGAAGTGCTATCGGGCCGTGAATGCTTTTAAGCAAGATACCGACTGCATGCTGCTCTTGTAGCTATGGCTCACACTTCATGCTTAAATTTCTCCATCGAAGTATGTAGTCCACTAAAGTTTCATTCGGTTTCTATTTCTCCACCACTAAGTCACCGATGGTGATATGGTGCTGAGCTCCGGAAAACCGATTCACGAAGAGGTTTCCCAATTCTGAAAATGTCTTTACCGAACTGTTTGGTAACTCTGCGTACCAATCGAAGGCGATCCCTGACAGGCTGCTGACAAACTGTCGGAAGAGTAAGGCGTCACTTCCACCGGCGTTGTAACAACTACAGCGAAAATGTGCAACATGCTGTCAAGGATTTCTGGTACCATCAAAAGTCTTGAACCGAGGTGGTACGAAGCATTTTGGTATTAGTACCGCATCAAATTCTTCGGGGTAAGGTCTACCCGTTCGAATAGATGCTCCGCTCTTAGACTCGTGCTAAGGCCTCTCGCACTCGCCGTTCTACCATGTTCTTGATGTCCTTCTCTGGAATCTTATTCTGAGTAGAGTCTTTCTTCGGCTGATCGTCTCCATTAACGGATGTAATCTCTTTTCATCTGTCTGTAATATGAATAACTTCTGGAGGCGTTTCTCTTGGGGGTTGAACCTGACACTGTCGGTATATTTTTAGGTTTGTGTGTTGTATTTTAAAAAAGGTCGCCTACAGAAATTGTCGGCGAATTTTTAATTTAATTTAAAAAAATAATTTGAAAAGTAGTATTTGATTTTGAAAATAATTTTAAATTTGAAAATTTTAAGATATGAAATCAAACTGATCTCACATCCCGAAAAGTTTATATAAACGAGCATCACATCACAAACTGTGTATCTATCCCGAAGAATAGACACACTGCTTGATGATGGGGCTCGGTTAAATAAACTAGAAGATTTGTGACATCCATTTGGTCTGCGAACCAATTTTTTAAGCCGACAAGTTCCCCTGCTTAATATAAATGGATTAAGCAGGGTTTATATTACCTGGGTTCTTAAAGTTCCCTATAAGGGCAAACCCCTATAGTTAATTACATCTTGAATGACAAGAATCATCTAAGAAAACTCTCGATAATGATCAGTGGTTTTGCTCTCAAGAATTTCAAACTTTAATGTTTTCAAACAATTGGATTTTCAGAAATTTTCAATAGGGAATGACTCAAAATTGGAACAAGTTACTTTTGAGGATCCAAAGGAAGAGAAGTAGGAGAAGCTGAGGATCCAAGAAGAATCTTGGCAACTTCCCAAACTATCCTATTGTTTGGCTCAGTTTGAAAATTTATTTAATGTTTCCATCCTGCCAATTTTAATTAATTGGGACTTATATTTGTATGATAAAATCATACAAATAGGCTCGAAGATGTGAGGGTTTGTGTTGTACCAAACGACTACCTCAGAGTCCTAAGACCGGTTAGGGCTTAATTTACATGACATGATCATGCAAATGCCTAACGAAGAGTTGAGGATTTATGTCGCACTAGTGCAAACTACCTCGAAATCCTATGGCTTTGTTGTTTAAAACTAGGAAAGGTTTTGTCGAAGTAGACCCGAGTTTTGTTGATGACGATGGCCGTGCCGCCCACCATGCTCCGAGCTCCTCGTTGTTGCGAGAGGTTTAGTTTTAGAAGTCATAAATCGAGAGATGAGAGAAGTGTTTTGGTTTAGAAATCTTAAAATTCAAATGTTTTAATATTTTAATTAAAACAAATCTTAAAGTTGATTATAACGAACCGATTAAGATCCCACAGCTCCGTCATCCCGACACCGTTATTTTCATTGAATTCACTTAGTCCAGATGAATTTGCTAAACTCAACTGAATGAGTTCCACACTTTCATTTAGACCGTGGGAAATCCCGTTTGCAACACGTGGGTTACATCATCCGAGGTATTCCCGATCATTCAAGGAGACGTTTTAATTTAGTTGCAATTGTAGTTCTGTTGTTTTGTTTGTGATTAAATTTTGAGTTGTTTTATATTTTGAATTGTTATGGAGGTGAATTTTATCTTGCAGTGATTTTTAATTTAGTTTTAGTTTCAGTTCAGGGACTATCCTAAAGGTTTTGGTTTTCATGCAACAATTGTTTATCATGCAAGAAATGTATAGTGCATTTGCAATAAAGTAAATTGCAATAAAATAAAAGCGTACTCGGAGGGTCTTCCCGTCATCCCAAGCTCGCACTTAAAACACATGTTAAGTCATTTAAATATTTCAACAAGTACCTAGGTAAAGCTAAGGGAAAGGTTTTGGTTGTCTATCAAAGTCCTAAGTCCTATAGCTTAGTCATCTCCTATGACGTCTAAGTTCTTGTATTTTAGTTTAAGGACGATTTTCTTCATCAAAGAACAATTAAGTTCAAATGTTCTTATAAACATCCTATCATATTGAGGAAGTGCTTAAGACGAGTCTTAAATATCTTTTCAATATTGCTAGGATTGTTCTAAGTTCAAATGGATTTAATTAATCAGGTGAAGTAATCATCCGAGGTTTAATTAAGTTTTGTTCTTTTGCTCAGTGAACTAGGATGTTTGAATATCCTATGAGTGAAGTGTCACTTCACCTAATGCTCCATCTAGGAGTTATGATAACAAGAGCTTTTAAGGGCAAATGATGTTTTAGTGATTTGTGATTTAATTTAATTTTTTATTAATGGATTTAAGTTTGGAATAGTGTTCAAGTTATTTTAGATCTGTTTTGAATTCTTTATGTCTTAAGTGATGTTATATTTAATTTAATTTAATTTAATTTAATTTAATTTAATTTGGTTTAGTTTAATTTAATTTAATTTTAATTTAATTTGGTTTAATTTAATTTTAATTTAATTTAATTTTTAATTTTGTTTTGATTTTTATTTTAATTTAATATTTGTTTTAATTTAATTTAATTTAATATGTTTTAATTTAATTTAATTTAATTTAATTTAATTTAATTTACTTTAATTTAATTTAATTTACTTTAATTTAATTTAATTTACTTTAATTTTAATTTAAATTTAATTTAATTTTATTTTAATTTTAATTTAATATTTTATTTTATTTTTTTATGTTTTAAAGATGATTTAATTTAATTATTAAAGTATTAATTTAATTGAAATTTTGATTTAATTTAGTTTGAATATTTTAATTTTTAATTTAATTTAATGACTAAGTCTTTTAGTATTTTAAGTCTTAAATTTAGATTATCATTAGGAATTAACTATTATAGAAGTGATTAATTTATGTAAATTGAAGAATAAATATCTTCTTAAATAATATTCCGATTTTAATAATTTCAAATTTTATTAATCTTCCAAATTCAATTAATTGATTAATTAAGGTTTATTCTTAAAATTGATTGATGGGTTTCCACTATTTAATTATTTAAATTTCAATCATCCAAATCAGATTAAGATAAACTAATTTACTCTTTCATTTTATTAAGCCTAAAATTTTAATTAGAGGTTGAAAGTTTTAATTACCATTTTGCCCTTCAAGCTTAATAATTCCATAACTCACTAAATTGAGCTTAAATGAATTTGAAATTTTTATGTGGCTTCACTCACATGTCAATTAAGACATTAGAGGAGAAAATGTGATTTTTCTGTATTTAATTTATTTATATAATTATTTTTTGTGAAAAATATGGATTTTCAAGGAAAAATTAATAAGATGACCAAGGAAAATTTTCTATCCTTAAGAAAGTTATGGGCATTCCTAAGGACTAGAGGACCATTTGGACTAATTTTGGTGATTTGATGAATTTTATTTTATTTATTATAATTATTTTGAGTTCTGGAGTATTAATTAATTTAAAAATAAAATAAACGTTGAAAAATGAATTTTATATTTTTCAAAAATCTTTCTGGTATCAGAGAAACTAGAAACCAATTTTTATAATTTTCTGATTTTTCTTTGATTTATTAGAATTATTTTAGTGAAAAGGTTGAAAAATAAATTTTTTAATATTAAAAATTACATTAAACCTTCAAAATTCAATATCTTATCCTAGGGACTTAAGAAAAATATTTGGTTTGTTCCTAAGTGTTTAGAATTCAAAATATGACATTTTGGTGATTTTTAATATTTTTGAGATTTTTATTATTTTTTAATTATTGAAATTATTAAAATATTGATAAAAATCAACTATTTTAGAAAATTATAATTTTAATTTTCCTAAGTTCCTCTGATATCAGAGAAGCTCCAAAACCAATTTTGTGAATTTTTGAAAAGTATTTTGTGAGTTATAAATTTTTAAAGTTTGATTTCATTCATGGGGCTTAATTAACCCTATTTGGTGGAGCTAACTAAGTCCAATTGATCTCAAATTTTTATGTGGTGTTCTCCTATCCTTAGAGGACAGTAGAGAATTGTTTTTAATTTAATTTGATTAGTGGTTAAACCTAATTAATTAAAGTTCAATTTTGGGTGTTTAGGCTAATTAGGGTTGTTCCAAGTGAATTAACTCAAAAATTATTTTTCCTAGGTCCCTCTGGTCATAAGAAACATCACCAAATTTTCCTAGAATTTATTTCCCAACATGCTAATTATTGAAATTAAAATACTCAAGACAGTAACATGAACTTGGAAAATCAATAACTTCTCATAGGGGTGGCCCCTGACCTTGGAAAATTCAGGGAATGTTCCCAAGTTCAGTGGCTTCAAAAGCCCTATAGTCTCATGTCATGGTGAATTTCCTATATGCATGAAGAATTAAAATAGAGAATAAATAAATCATTAAAAATAAAATACTTGATGAAATTACTTGATTTCTTTTCCACATTATTCTCCTCTGTTCACTGAGCAAGAGGGTATTTTTATTTTATTTTTGTGATTTTTCTACACAAAGTTATGGATTTTCAAAGTTCTGGTAATTAAATAAATAAGAAAAATCCTAATTTCCTACTTATCCACGCGACGCTGACTCAACCTCGGCGTCTCCGAAAGGCCACGCGGCGTGTTTTGATTCGGCACAGCCATCCTACTCAACACTCCAGGGGCCTGCGGTTCATGTCCCATTGCTCTGTCTGGCGCGATCCTGGAAGTCCACTCGATACATGTGCGATCCAACGATTGCCAGTCATCATCTACGACTGGTGTGAACCCGTGACCGTCAACCTTCTAACCCTAATTTCTCACTCGATTCTCAACGAATTTTCGAGTTCTTATGCTCTATGGATTTGTCTTGAAGAGACGAACACATCCATACGGTAGACATGTATTGAAATTGACCCAAACTAAATTGAGAATCTCTGGAAGCTCGGGAGGAAGAGTGAGTCCATACCTTTTCTCAAAGAAGTGAAGCTTCGATCTGAGAGTTGTGTCACGTTCGATTGGGTCCAAGCAAGCTCCAGATGAAGTCCCTTGGCCTGGTGAATTTTCTAGGTATGATTTCGACCAAGCCCGATCACAAAGCTTGGAGGCTGGAAGCAATGGCTGGCCTGGTGAGGGGGCTTTTAGGGGGAAACCTCTTCTCTTGGTCTGGTGAAGGTGTAGGACCAATCAATTTGGAGATTGGCTCACTGTGGTGAAGTGTCCTGGTTTTGGGCTTGAATTTCAACTCTGAAATTGAGCTCACAGAGAGGAAATGGCAGGGGGATTTCAGTGGGGATCAAGTTCTCTATGTGTAGAAAGTAGTCTGGGATGATTTTGGCAGGGTTTCAGTAAGGTTTGGTTCAGCACCTCTCATGGCCAAGAGGAGGTGGTGTTTAAATAGGAGAGGGTGGAGGGCCTCCCAGGGGGATTAAGGCTTGGGATCAGCTGCTCCATGAAAGAGAAGAACAACCATGGTGTTCAATTAGGCTGGGACAACTTAGTATGGCAGAATTGAAAAGTTTGGCTCCTCCCAAGCTCTCGGCCATGGTGTTTTCCGGTGATCCAGGCGGCTGGCCGGCAGGCATGGGTCACCATTAGGTCTAGGTGGGTCAGGGCTGGAGGTTTGTGCAGGCAATTAAGCTTTGCCATGTGTAAAGAGGATGGCTTGGAATGGAATGGGGAAGAGTGTATTTTGGGCTTGGTTTGGTCAATCCATGGAAATAGGCTTGGTGCACCTCCCCAAGACCTAATTTTGAGCTGAGGGAATCATTTAGGTTAGCTTAGAAGGGGTGGTGAAGTCTCCATCCATGGTGAGGTGGCTAAGCATGGTTTAGTGTGTGACATGGTTATGGTTTAAAAGGCTTAATGAAGGATTAGGAAAGGGGGCCCTCCTTTTGCCATTAATGGCTTGGTCACATGTTAAACCTTCCATGGCTTCATATGGCTTGTAAATGGCTTGCTCATGGCTCCATGTGGCCTAGGACAAGGATTGGTCAATTACATGAAAAAGGGTTTGAGCAATTTTGGTAATTTAGGGGTGATTTGATGGGATTTGGCATATGGCTTGATTTGGAATTATTTTATCATGGATTTAGAACTTAGGAGATGGTTTTATCAAATGGATGATGATAGAGGATTGTCATGTGGGCTTTGAGATGAATTTTGGGCCTTTTGAAATCATTTTTGATAGGCTTTTAGGAAGGCTTAAGGGGATGAGCCTTTAGGTTTAAGAATAAATTCATGGATGGAAATTTTGTACAAGTTTGGGCAAAATAATTGTTGGGTTTGGTTTAGGGATATGTCATGAGTGATTTGATTTGACTTTGAGGTGGTTTGGGTTTGAATTGGGTTGAATTTGGGTTGATTTGGTAAATGGGCCAATGTAGGTCAAATTGGGCTAATTTGGGCCAATTTTGGGATAGGGTTAAAATTGATGTAAAATTAATGTTTGGAAATGTTTATGGGAGTGTTTCAAAGAGGTTTCAACTTTGGTTGGGTTTTGGTTTTGGGATTTGGGCTTATTTGGGTTAGGTTTGGATTTAGGTCAAAATTGGGCTTTTTGGTTTTGGGTTGAATTTGAGTAGGGTTTGGGTCCAAATTTTGGACAAATCATGTCAGTATTTTGTTTATGGGGATGTTAGGGAAGGTTTAGAAAAGGTTTGGGGTCAATTGAAGTTGAATTGGTTTGGTTTGGGCTAAGTTTGGGTCATGGGTCCAAATTGGGCCTTAAAGTCAAAAGTAAGATTGAACCCAAATGTCAATCAAATTAGACTTGGATTTGGTTTAGATTGATATTATGGATATTGAATTGAAGTTTAGAATTGAATTGGACCAAAATTAGGGTCAATTGGGTAGGTTTGGTTTGACATTGGGTTCACTTGGGTTAAGAATGGGCTAAATTGGGGGTTTTGGTAAAAGTAGGGTAAAATGACAAAATTGGCCCATGGTGTTGTTGGAAAAAATAAAATTGGAAATATTTGGGATTTTCTGGAATTTTCTGGGAATTTTCTGAATTTTTGGATTTTTGGGTCAAGAGGGGTATTTTGGGTATTTAGAGGGTATTGGGGGGTACTTTTGGAATTTTTGGTATTTTTGGCTATGGATGATCAATTTGAGTGGAGGGAAATGTTTAGGAATGGTTTTGGGGAATTTTGGGTAATTTTGGTGATTTTACAAATTTTGGGTAGTTCCAATGGCATTTGGTAGGTTTGGTGGGGTCGGGGCCCCGGGGCCAAAAATTGAAATTTTGGAAGAATGAAGATTGATAAAATTTGAGCAAAATAGAATCGCTTTGGTTGAACCATGAAGTCATATTAAGCCTATATGAGCCATGAGGGGACTCATTTGAGGCATTCACTATGTTGTTCCTAACCCTCTTAGCCAGGGGCTTAGGGGTTGAGGTCCATCTATATGAATTACCTACATGAGTCAAGGAGTCAAGTTGGGTATGGGTGTGGTTTTAGGATTTGGATTGTGTGTGTGAGGGTGTAGATTGTGAGTGTAGTGAGTGTGTAAGTCAAACCTCGCCAGACCAAGCCACCCGGGGTGGTCCTAAGGCTAAAGAGTCCTATAGGGAACTCATCCTTTAAACCTTCACATTTGATTTCAACCCTCTAGGTGATTAGGGGTCTACAATCAAACTTGTGGGGTTTGTAGGGAGGCAAGAAGTTGTTCAAATTTCTAAGGTATGGGTCCCAATTCTAGTCCTCTAGGATGGTGAAAGGAAAAGCCTAAGGCTAGATCCTAAGTGCTAAAGAGAGAAGAGAAGACCTCATCAAAAAATGAGGTCAACAAATGGACCCCCAATAGGTGTGGTGTGTTAACCAAGCACACCGAGCGTATTGGCGTTGACCGAAGAGATCAACAAAACCAAAACAGATGTCCAAGTGACAAACTTAGGACGAAGTGTAAGAAATTTCCACTGGGGAGTATCAGGTAAATCTCCAAGACTGAAGATTCCAAGAACTCTCGCTGGGGAAAAAAAAGGAGGTGAATTTCAGATCACAAGATTTTAAGAGATGGGATCTTAGATTCGTTTCATTTTCTGTCTCAAGTTTTAATTTTGAGTTTGAATTTCGATTTGAGTTTCAATTTTTGTTTTATGCGGAGAAAAGAGTAGGGCGGAGGCCCACCCGAATGCATTTGTATGCTGAGAAGGAAGTAGGACTGAACCTATTCCAAATGCTGAGGAAGAATAGGACAAAGCATATCCGAAATGCAGAGTGTTTTAATTTTAATTTCTTGCTGAGAGGGTCAAATTTTGAGATTACTAAGAAAGGAGTAGGACTGTGCCTATCCCGAGTGCTGAGAATTGCTGAGAAGGGAGTAAGGTGAAAGCCTATCCCGAATGCTGAGATGGGAGTACGGCGGAAGCCTATCCCGATTGCTGAGATGGGAGTAGGGCTAAAGCCTATCCCGATTACTGAGATGGGAGTAGGGTGGAAGCCTATCCCGAATGCTGAGATTGCCGAGATGGGAGTAGGGCGGAAGCCTATCCCGATTGCTGAGATGGGAGTAGGCGTAGCTCATCCCGAATACCGAGATCGCCGAGATGGGAGTAGGGTGGAAGCCTATCCCGAATGCCGAGTCGAGAGTAGGGCGGAAGCCTATCCCGATTGCTGAGATGGGAGTAGGGCGGAAGCCTATCCCGAATGCTGAGATTGCTGAGATGGGAGTAGGGCGGAAGCCTATCCCGAATGCTGAGATTGCTGAGATGGGAGTAGGGCGGAAGCCTATCCCGAATGCTGAGATTGAAGAATTTTGTCGAAATTTATTTATGCAGAGATTGAGGGAAATTTTGCTGAGGTCCACGGGGAATTTTTGCTGAGGTCCATGGGGAATTTTTGCTGAGATTCAATTTATGCAGTGGTTGTGAAAAATTTTGTTGATATTTGATTTATGCTATGACTATGAAGAATTTTACTGAGGTTTGGCTTATGCTGAGATTTGAGAAAGATTTTGTTGATATTTGGGAATGCAGAGTTTTATGAATGCAGAGACTGAACATATTGCTAAGATTTATGAATGCAGAGATTATGAAAACATATTATAAAGTGCAGAGAATGTTTGTAGAAGTTCATGTGGATTTGAAATTCTTTTTAATGTTCGGATTTTTATGAAAAAGAGTCTCTTATTTATTTTCCTTTTCTTTCCTGTTCTTTGTTCGAAGTTCATTTAACTTTAATGGCGTTTCCCAGTCAATTTGTACGAAAGAGGTGAAGGCAAAATGTGACATGGTCACTTTCATTCCAATCTTGTTGAAGACACATCATACAACTCAATATGAAATATTCCTCATACAATCCATGACTCAAAACAGACTATGTATGATTCCTGTTGATCCATCAAAAGGTATCTGTTAAATCCATGTCTGAATAGTAAGGTACATGGTCAATAACATCACCTTCCAAGCCACCCTTGGCAGGAATGCCGCATGGATGTGCTTTGGAGGTATGCTATCTCCCATGTAACTCACAGCTCGTAGGGCCGGAGACTCTCCAATTTTGGATCTGGCTGGAAATGGTATGGTGCCTTTCTGTCGTCCATCCTTCTAAAAGTGACGGAGATCCGCTCCACTAGTACTCCCGGTATGCAATGCTTTGCGACGTCTGCTCCATTTCCTTGTAATATCATGACGGAACCTACCGGAAGTGGTATTTCCACTGGCCCTCGGAACTTACCCGGGTCTGCTATCCGGAGGTCAGATCTGAACATGATATTGTACTGGTTGACGAACGAAAGTGTGCAGAAAGGTCTGACAAAGTCGTGGTAGTCTATGTGTGGAGGTATGCAGTCGCCCTTCTGATAGATGTTGATGATGCAACTGTTGGGTATGCAGTCTACTGGCAGTACCCTCCATGTTATCATTCTTCTCATCATTCTTTTAATTATTCTCGGCATGGGATCCACCTCACCGTGACGGAGAATCCCTGGTGGATTCCCTTTTCTGTCTTCTGCGAAGTTATAACAACATCTGCATTGTATTGTGACTCTTCCTTTCCTAGGCATCCATTTCCGAGGTTCTGAATAAGTCTTTTCTCTCAGACGGCCTGCTCGACCCATCTTTTGAAGTTCTAGAATGCAATCCACAATCTGCTGTTGCTTGTATTCTTAGAATACACTTGTGCGTAACTCGAGGCCTTCCAAAATGTTGATTCTTCTGCCTCCAATCCTATCAAAGTATTCAAAGGTCTTCTTTTCAACTAGCTGCATTTTATCCAGCTCATATTCTGGAATTATCTGAAGTCCTCGGTGTCTGGTAACGTACTGTGGGATGTATGGCTCAACCCCAGCACGTTCTCCTACATGTCTTGGCTCCTCGGGGATAGTCTCGGCTCCTCGGGGATAGTCTCCGTAGGGACATCCTCCGGGGTTGCTTTCGCAACAAGACTCCTCGGGTCTGGTATATCTGCTCGGCATTGAGGCACCGACTCTATTTCTGCTCTCCCTGGTATTTCTTTCATCTGTTCCAATTTTTTTGGAGTTGGCTTTCTTCTTTCTGGTTCCTGGTGAACCGGTCTCTTTGGGGTATTTGCACTAATAGTACCCACCGTCTGTCCATGTTGATCTTCTGCTAACTTGGTCAACATTTTGCGAATACGATGATTCTTATTTCGTCGCTGGGTAGCAGTGCGAGTAACTCTTCTTACTCCTTGAATTTCTGCGGGCGCGGCACTGACAAGCCTACCTTCTGCTGTAGCAACCACAGACATAATTTTCTTATCTTCTGCGGCGTTTGTTTTTCTTTTCTTGTTGTTGGATTGGTGGCTCGGGCCTCCCACTTTCATCACTGTTCGGCTGTGAAGTTCTTCTCGATTAACTGGGATCCAATCATTTTCTTCGTATTGTAAGCCAACTGGTGTGAAGTCCGAGTCAATCTCTATCACTGCTCCATCCTTCACCCTCTTTTCATCAAGTGTTAGACTCACGCTATTTCTAAAGTTTAGGACCAACTGCCCGTTCGACATTTCCCTGCACAAAAGACAAGGAAAGGATCAGGGGCTGTACTAAGAACAAGAACATTAAGAAAGTATTTATCACCGAAGATTCTTATTCACTTACTCCAATTTTAATTTTTAAGGAAAGTAGGAAAAGATGAAGAAAGATCAGGAACAATATTTAATTTGAAAAGAAGGGTAAAACTTTATTATTATGATTTTCACATATTTTATTTTTAGCACATATATTTTTTTATCCTTTTTTTATGTTTTTGGGTTCGGACCCTGTCACAAAGTGATTACTTTACCCGTGTTTCTAGGGATAAATCTCTATTTTAGAGGCCACCCTTCGAAACATCAGGTTGCGTAATACATCTTCAAATATCGTCCGTTGATTGGAAGCATTTGTCGTTCTCCTTGGCAATTCAAAAGTTGATAGGAGCCTCCTGAGTAGACTGCCTCAACTACAAACGGCCCTTCCCAAGTTGGTTCAAATTTGCCTCCTATCTTGCGATATGCAAGAATAGGTCTTTTGAGAACAAGAACTAAGTCACCAACTTTGAAAGTTCTTGGGCGGACCAGTTTATCATGGGCCTGGATCATCTTAGCTTGGTACAGTTCCAAATTTTGTTGCGCTGCAAGTCTTCTCCCTTCCAGGTTTTCCAGTTCTTCCGGCCGTAATCCGGCATTTTCTTCGTAGTAATTTTATTTGCAACTGCGATCCTGAGTGATGGAAGTTGAACCTCTAATGGTAAAACTGCCTCAGATCCGTACACCAAAGTGTAAGGTGTAGACTGAGTAGGAGTCCTGAAAGTTATCCTGTAGGCCCATAAGGCTTCTAACAACTTCTCGTGCCAATTTCTCTTGTTGTCATCCAAAGTTTTCTTTAAAATCTGAACAAGAGTTTTATTAAAAGCCTCGGCCAAGCCGTTTGCTCTTGGGTAGTAGATCGTTGAATATCGCCAATCGATTCCATATCTTCTGACAAAATTGTTGATTTTTGTACTTCTGAATGCGGACCCATTATCTGAAATGATTCTGCGCGGTACTCTGAAACGGTAAACAACTTGATTTTTGAAAAATTGTAGCACGTGGTGTGCCTTTACTTCTCTGAGTGGAAATGCTTCTGCCCATTTAGAAAAGTAATCTGTAGCTGCAAGGATGAAGCGATGTCCTCTTGAAGAAGGTGGTTCTATCGGACCCACTATATCTGTGCCCCAACACTCAAATGGCCATGACGTAATTGTCGGATGTAGCACATTTGGAGGTTGGTGTAGAACCACTCCGTGCACTTGACACTGGTGACAACTTTTGGCAATCTTCATGCAATCGGTCATCATTGAGGGCCAGTAATACCCTAGTCTTTTAATTTTCATTTTCATTTTTGGACCCGACTGATGAGCTCCACAAAGTCCTGAATGCACTTCTTTGACAATTTCACGAGCCTCGGACCAGCTCAGGCATCTTAACCACATTTCATCAAAAGACCTTCTGTATAATGTATTGTTTATTAATGCGTAAGATAGAGCTCTTTTCTTGATTTGATGTGCTAATGACTTATCGTCTGGTAATTTACCCGTCCGTGAGTAGTCTATTAGCGGCCGACACCAATCTTCCGTGTTTTCCGTCACCGCCGCCACTCGATTCCTCTCGCTTTTCCTGATTTCTGTATCATATCCATGTCAAGCTGTGATAGGACCTGTCGTCCTTGAACTAACAATTCAACTGACTCATTTTGTAAGCAGGCAAATTCTTTTGCAAGGCGAGCTAACGCATCCACGAGAGCATTCTCTCATCTTAGGATCTTGTAGATTGTTACATTTGGAATTCATTCCAACAGTTTCATGGCATGCTGAAAGTATTGCTCGAGTCTTGGCTTTAAAATTTTGTATTGTCCTGCGACCTGTTGAATGATCAACTGAGAATCTCCATAGATGTTGATATCTGTTATTCCCATTCGAATGGTCGGCTCTAGTCCTGTTATGAGGGCTTCGTATTCTGCCTCGTTGTTTGTGCAGGGCTCTGTTAAATGGTAGGAGTATCTTAACATCCCCCGCTCCGGTGTTATATAGATTAGTCCGATTCCTGCCTTACACGGCACTATCGTTTGCAATTCTTTGTCTTTCGTGCCGAGGATGCTCCGTCGAAGTATAGTTCCCAACGTCGATCATCAGTGTCTTCTAGGTTCATTATCTACTCATCTGGCAAGTCGTCATTGAGAGGCGATTCTGCCGGCAAGGGGTGTGCTGCAAGGAAATCTGCTAGGATTTGTCCCTTTACGGCACGGAGAGGAACGAAAGTTATGTCGAATTGCAATAATATCAATGACCACCTGGCAAGTCTGCCAGAAAGTGTTGGACGGGTCATCAAATATTGCAATGGATTAACTTTCGAGATAAGGTTGACCTTATGAGAGAGCATGTAATGCCTGAGCTTTTGGGCGGCAAAGATCAGGGCCAAACAATGTTTCTCAATTGGAGGATACTTTACTTCCATCGGAATCAAATGACGGCTTAAATACTAGAGCATTTTCTTTCCCCTCATCATTGACCTGGGCTAGCAGGGCTCCAAGGGAGTCGTCTAGAGCCGTGGTAAAAAGTATCAACGGTCTACTTGAGACTGGGGCTGCTAAGACAGGAGGTGTCATTAAGTATTGTTTAATGTCCTCGAAGGCTCGTTGGCATTTCTCTTCCCAAACGAATTTGGCGTCCTTTTTAACTAATGTCGAGAAGGGTTGACACCTACCTGACATGTTCGAAATATAGCGTCGAAGATATGCCAGCTTCCCTTGAAAGGATCGTAGCTGTTTTAAGGTTTTGGGAGGCGGCATTTTTAAGATAGCTTTAATCTTTTCCGGATCTATTTCGATCCCGCGATGTCGGACAACAAATCCTAAGAATTTCCCAGAGGTAACGCCGAAGGCGCATTTTAAGGGATTCATCTTAAGGTTGTATTGCCTTAGTCGCTCGAAGACAATTCTCAAATCATACAGGTGATCTTCCTTCGATTTGCTTTTGATGACCACATCATCCACATAGCACTCAACTTGGTTGTGAATGAGCTCATCAAAAATATTTGTCATTGCTCTTTGGTATGTTGCTTCTATGTTCTTTAGTCCGAATGGCATTACTGTGTAGCAATACACTCCGATTGGTGTCCTGAATGCCGTGAGCTTTTCGTCTTCTGGTGCCATCTTTATCTGGTTGTATCCTGAAGATCCATCCATGAAAGAGAATATTTCATGTGTCGAAGCAATGTCGATCATTAACTCTGGAATTGGTAGTGGAAATTCATCCTTCGGACATGCTTTATTCAAGTCTCTGAAATCCACGCAGATTCTGATATGACCATTCTTCTTCCTGACTGGTACCACATTGGCTAGCCAAGTAGGGTATTGTTCTTCACGGACAAATTTAGCGTCGATTAACTTCTTAACTTCAGCTATTACTTGTTGTTCAATTTCCAAACGCATTCTTCTGGAAGCTTGTCTGACTGGAACGGAAGTAGGATCCACTCCTAGCCTATGAACTGCGACTTCTGGAGCTAATCCTGGCATTTCATCGTAACTCCAAGCAAAACAGTCCTTGAATTCCATTAATAGCTTGATCATTTCCTCAAAATCTTCTTTATTGAGTAAGAAGCTAACAAAGGTTGGTCTAGGCTTTTCGCTAGTACCTAAGTTAACTTCCATTAACTCATCTATTGTAGATTTGATTTCTTCTTCGAACTCTGGTGGAGCGTATCCAATTTGTAGATCTTCAAGATCTTCTGTAGTTTCCAAACAGTCTTCATTAGATTCATAAGTGACAACCAAGAAAAATTCTGTATCGTCAACTGAACCTACTGTGCCGAATCCGAGACCATGTTTTGAATTGGGAGGCCGACCGACATTGTTCCATAATTTTTCGAAGTGTTGTGATCGACCTTTTGTCCTTTGTCAAGGTAAGACACCACGCTGAATTAAATTTTGAACACAGGGAGAGTACCACTCAAAGGGTAATTCCATTAATTTGGAAGAAGTAACATCTTCAAATTGTACATCGCTTTCAGTATTGGAAGAAGAAGTGCCACGTTAAAATTTGATTGGCTTTGCACCGCTGCTATGTACTTCTTTAACCACCATACCCTCAATCTTATTAGACTGGATCGGGGTCAGGGTCATAGTGTGTACGTAGTGGTTAATCTTCTCGTACATCGATTTGTATTCTTCGTTCCTTTCATCTTCGAGAGAAATCTTGAATTGTGGTTTCTTCCGGTTTATCGTAGCTGCTTCTTTCTTGACTTCCTCTTCTTCCTCAGAGCTATTTTCCCAATCAACGTTGATCATCGGCTTTTTTTGTCCCACTGTCCCAGTGTCTCTTCCATGACCTCGTCCCCGGCCTCGACCTCGGATGCGAGTTCTGGAGAAACCTTCACCATCTCGCCGTAAGGGAGTGGTGAGTGACTGTTGGACTAGAACTTCAGGTTCTTTATCGTCTCAAATTTCTTTTGCTTCATTTGGCATGGTGTTTCTGGAGAAGATTGTTTTCTTCGGAGGTGCGTAATAAGCTACATCTTCATGGACTCCAATCTCATGTACGGAGAAAGGTTGAAAATCACCCTTAATGCACTGTTCTCCTCCTTCGTAGTATTTTATGCACTGATGTAGAGACAACGGTACCATCCGATTCTCATGTATCCATGGTCGGCCCAGTAGCGCGTTGAATGATGTTTCAGAATCAATTATATGGAATTTTACGGTTGTCTTTGCTAATTCACCGTCTTCATCAACAGTGTTATTGATCCAAGGGCTCTTTCTTCTTTCTGGTTGAATCCTCTTAGTAACATCTTGTCCGCCTCAAGCTCGCGAGCATCAATTTCCAGGTATGCTAGCGTCCAAAGATTCATTATGTTGATCGATGCTCCTGGATCTACCAATACCCTGGAGAGCGTAAATTTTCCGATTGTAACTGAAATGTACAATGGTCGGTTGTGATCGGCCGTCCCAAGTAGTAGATCACTGTCCGTGAAGGTAACACCTCGCTGTTCCTTTAACGAGCAAACCTCATCTTAGGAATCTCTAGCCATCTGAGCTAAACAAATCTCTGGATCGAGTAAGGCCTTGATTAGAGCTTCCCTCTTCTCTTTTGATAAGATGAGAGCGTCGTAGATGCTCAGTTTAGCTGGTAGTTTCCTAAGATGGGCTAGCACGTTATAGTCCACTTTGTTATCATGTGTCTCAGTTTCTTCTCGAATGGGCAATTCTTCTACCGGGTTGATTCTTCCCGAACAACCACCGCTTTCCTTTGTCTTTTGGACCCATTCTCGGAGGTAGAACCCTTCCTCTCCTTAAATTGACTTCGTGATTTCTTCGAATCTGGTGCCGAGTTTACGAGTGTCTCCTTTTGAATCGGCATGACAGGTCCTTCTAGAGTTGCTTCGGAATCTGAAAGCTCTAACTCTATTGTGATTGGAGTTCCTTGAAATTCACAAATAGACTCATTTCTTGTTGAACTTTCGTAGCCTTCTTGATGAATGTCTTCTTTGTTATCGTGATTGTCGAGGTTGTGTATGATTTGAGAATTGTTATTGGTATCGAAATAGGGATCCGGATTAGATTGGTTGTCGTTAGTTACGTAATCGTTAGAAACAGTCAAAACGTAGCCAACACCATAACTCTTATCATTATAAGATCCCGCCGGAGTGAGCAAATAATCATACAGAGTCGGAGGTTCGAGGAATTTTTCCCCCGAATCGGAAACAACCATCCTAGGATAAGCAGCCCCTAGCCTAGCCTTGGGAGCCTCAGTCTTTTCTTCTTCTACAATCTCTTTCTTTTCTATGATCTTTTCTTCCTGGGGTGTTTCTTCAATTGCAAGCGATAGCGCCGGCTTGACATGTTTCAAACTTTGAGTTGAAGCACGTGCCGAAGCGGCCTGGATGCGATCCAAAATTTTCTTCGATGATTTCGTCCAAGCGGTACTCCATCCATCATCAGTTGTGTAAGGGTCTATCGGAACAATGGGATCCGTTGAAATAAAATTAACAGAACCTCCTTTCTGGGGTTCTTTCATGTATTCCTTCGGGATCGTTATGTTCCCTTTTCAGAGATTGTTTTCAAGCCAACTTTTGAAGGTGATGCAATCCTCTATCTTATGTCCAAGCATCTGGTGGTAAGGGCAGTAGTTGGGATGGTCTTTCTTGTTGACTTCTTCGGCTTCTCGGGTTCGGCGATCGAAAATCGAAGTCTTCATCGAACTGCGGAACATCTTTAGCACTCTGCCTCATTCTTGAATGGATACTCTCTGTTTATAAGCTCCTTTAACGTGCGCTGTGGGCGAGGCGGTTGCTCATATTGTTGGGTTGGCTGATAACCGGGTTGAGGTTGTTGGTAGTTCTGTTGAGGTTGTTGATAGCTGGACTGCGGCTACTCCGGCTGTATTTGCATTAGCTGTTTTCCCTTATCAACTACCGTGACGATCCCGGATTTCTTTTCAAATGTCTTCATAAGCTTCTGTTTGTTTGTTTTGTCGACGAAACTTAGTTGTTTCTCTTCCTCTTGCAAGCTTCCGGCCTTGCTTAACAACTTCTCCAAAGTCTTAATTGTAAATCCCTTAAGGAGAAGTGTGATCGGGCTGTGAATGCTTTTAAGCAAGATACCAACTACATGCTGCTCTTGTAGCTGTGGCTCACACTTCATGCTTAGATTTCTCCATCGAAGTATTTAGTCCACTAAAGTTTCGTTCAATTTCTGTTTCTCCACCACTAAGTCACCGATGGTGATATGGTGCTGAGCTCCGGCAAACCGTTTCACGAAGAGGTTTTCTAATTCTGAAACTGTCTTTACCGAACTGTTCGGTAACTCGCATACCAATCGAAGGCGATCACGACGAGCTGGCCGACGAATTGTCGAAGAGTAAGGCGTCACTTCCGCCGGCGTTGCAACAACTAGCGTGAAAATGTGCAACATGCTGTCGAGGATTTCTGGTACCATCAAAAGTCTTGAACAGAGGTGGTACGAAGCCTTATGGGTATTTTACTGCATCAAATTCTTCGGGGTAAAGTCTACCCATCTGAATAGATGCTCCGCTCTTAGAGTGTGTTAAGGCTTCTAGCACCTGCTGTTCTACCATGTTCTTGATGTCCTTCTCTGGAATCATATTCTGAGTAGAATCTTTCTTTGGCTGATCGTCTCCGTTAACAGATGTAATCTCTTTTCCTCGCTCCGTAATATGAATAACTTCGGAGGAGTTTCTCTTGGGGTTGAGCTCGACTCGAAGAGTGGCTAGTGGCTGCAGCCCATCTCTTCCATCCTTTTTGCCATTTGAGAGATTGTATCATCTTTTCTCGAATTTGTGCTCTTAATGCTTCCGGTTCATCTCTCTCCGCAGCTGTCGAAGCACCTTGCGAAGCTGACGATGCTCGTGTCTCAACCATGTTGATCTCCACATATTCGTCATCCATGAATTCCGATGAGTCAACTTCATCTCCAAACTTTTCTTCTCTTTCTCTTGCCAATCGTTGAATGTCGATTCTTAGCTTTTCCATAGCGTCCTCCAATGGTCTTTTTCGTGTGGTTTCGCAGTTATCGTGTGATGACTGTTGGATTTCCTTCTTGGAAGTCCCCTTCATTGCGGTGGCGCTCTCTTCGGACTCGAGTCTCCTGACGAGACATTCCTTTTCAGGTCGTTGTTTCGGTCTTAATTGGCCAGTAGTAGGACGCCATACCATCCTTCTAGGAGCAGAAGGCCTAGGACCGGATGGTCTGTCGGCTGAATGCTGGAAGGTGGTATCCACCCTGATCTGTAAACCTGAAACAACAACAAGTGGACTAGCCTTCATTTTCTTATTTGGCTTTACTGTGGCGCTCACGGGTTCTACTCGCGGCCCAAGACGGGACTTGGCTGACACCCACCCTATTCTTCTTAAAATCTCTGATACAGGACATCTCTTTTTCTTTGCTAACTTCTCTATCACAGTCTGTAGTCGGGCAAATTGTGTAGTCCTAGCCCTTTTCTTTCGGCTGTTGCTATAGTATGCGGGTCGAGGTAATGCAGAAGCAATTTTGTGGACATTTTCCTCGTCAGCTGCGGTGCAGAGGGGATGGAACCTACTTCCTTCCAAAAGCGGCGTATACTCAGGCAATGGTATTTACTCAGGTAATGGTGTGTACTCAGGGATTTCTTCCAAGAAAGCAACTTCAGCAGCTCTGGCTTTCCTGGCAATCTTCCTACCTCTGTTTCTTCTCTGAGTCCGTGTTAGGGGTGGAACTCTTGAGCTGGACCCGATTTCGAAAACAGAAGGTCTCGCACGGAGATCTGTACCCTCCACGGTAACATGCTCGTTACAAATTTGAATTTCCTTCCCCTTTAGTTTGGCGAAGCCGGGGTAGGTGCAGAGACGACTAGACCGGTGGGGGTAGAGATAATAGTTCTCCTATGGACAGTAGTATTCTTCTCAGCTGGAACCCTTTGCAGGGGAGGGAACTCTTGAGTTGACTTAAGGTTGAACTCGATCAAAGGTCTTTCAGTTTCAGATACTTTGTCTGTAAGTGTGAAAAGGGTAACGTCCGTGATCTTGACATTTGTGTTCTCGAATCCTTGCCCAAAACGGATGATCCCATTGTCGGGCAGCTCATCCTTGTACACAGCGAAGTCCAGTCCATTGGTGAAGGAAAAAATCAGCTTCGGGGCAGACATTTTCTGCAAGGTAAATTCTGATTGTCAGTCCCAAGTTATGCTTCTTCTCACCAGACGAAAAGAAAGGAATCAAAAAGAGTCCAAACACATTTTTGTTCATGTATTTATAAAAGGAGTTATTTGTTAAGAGAGTCGTTCAATAGAGGGTTTGTTTATTAGGAACGAAATGTTCAAAGGTGTAGAGAAGGTAAGGAATCTGATTCAGAATTGGAAATGAAGAGAAAGTCTTATGCAAGACTTCTTGACTCGAAGGACTGCTCCTAAACTTACACCTATTGGGAGTCCACCCCACCTCAGAAAAGAGGTAAAAGAATCTCGAAACCTCTCCGTTTAGGGGTGTCTAAATAGTGGCTCCTAAATCTGAGTCGAGTTGGCTATACTCGTTCAAGACAGAAATGAACGGGGTATTCCAACGGAAGAATGGTAGTTTGATCTACTAGGGGCATGGACTCACTACCGATTTATGAAAGCAAAACCATCTGATCAAAATGGAGAGAGGAACTGTTCCCCAGCGGAGTCGCCAGAAGTTGTCGGCATATTTTTAGGTTTGTGTGTTGTATTTTAAAAAAGGTCGCCTATAGAAATTGTCGATGAATTTTTAATTTAATTTAAAAAAATAATTTGAAAAGTAGTATTTGATTTTGAAAATAATTTTAAATTTGAAAATTCTAAGATATGAAATCAAACTGATCTCACATCCCGAATAGTTTATATAAACGAGCACCACATCACAAACCGTGTATCTATCCCGAAGAATAGACACACTGCTTGATGATGGGGCTCAGTTAAATAAACTAGAAGATTTGTGACATCCGTTTGGTCTGCGAACCAATTTTATAAGCCGACAAGTTTCCCTGCTTAATATAAATGGATTAAGTAGGGTTTATATTACCTGGGTTCTTAAAGTTCCCTATAAGGGCAAGCCCCTATAGTTAATTACATCTTAAATGTCAAGAATCATCTAAGAAAACTATCGATAATGATCAGTGGTTTTGCTCTCAAGAATTTCAAACTTTAAGGTTTTCAAACAATTAGATTTTTGGAAATTTTCAATAGGGAATGACTCAAAATTGGAACAAGTTACTTTTGAGGATCCAAAGGAAGAGAAGTAGAAGAAGCTGAGGATCTAAGAAGAATCTTGGCAACTTCCCAAACTATCCTATTGTTTGGCTCGGTTTGGAAATTTATTTAATGTTTCCATCCTGCCAATTTTAATTAATTGGGACTTATATTTGTATGATAAAATCATACAAATAGCCTCAAAGATGTGAGGGTTTGTGTCGTACCAAACGACTACCTCGGAGTCCTAAGACCGGTTAGGGCTTAATTTACATGACATGATCATGCAAATGCCTAACGAAGAATTAGGATTTATGTTGCACTAGGCGAACTACCTCGAAATCCTATGGCTTTGTTGTTTAAAACTAGGAAAGGTTTTGCTGAAGTAGACCCGAATTTTGTTGATGACGATGGTCGTGCTGCCCACCATGCTCCGAGCTCCTTGTTGTTGCAGAGGTTTAGTTTTAGAAGTCAGAAATCAGGAGATGAGAGAAGTGTTTTGGTTTAGAAATCTTAAAATTTAAATGTTTTAATATTTTAATTAAAACAAATCTTAAAGTTGATTATAACAGAACTGATTAAGATCCCACGGTTCCGTCATCCCGGCATCATTATTTTCATTGAATTCACTTAGTCCAGATGAATTTGCTAAACTCAACTGAATGAGTTCCACACTTTCATTTAGACCGTGGGAAATCCCGTTAGCAACACGTGGGTTACATCATCTGAGGTATTCCCAATCATTCAACGAGACATTTTTATTTAGTTGCAATTGTAGTTCTGTTGTTCTGTTTGTGATTAAATTTTGAGTTGTTTTATATTTTAAAATGTTATGGCGGTGAATTTTATCTTGCAGTGATTTTTAATTTAGTTTTAGTTTCAGTTCAGGGACTATCCTAAAGGTTTTGGTTTTCATGCAACAGTTGTTTATCATGCAAGAAAAGTAGAGTGCATTTGCAATAAAGTAAATTGCAATAAAATAAAAGCGTATCTGGAGAGTCTTCCCGTCATCCCAAGTTGCGCTTAAAACACATGTTAAGTCATTTAAATATTTCAACAAGTACCTAGGTAAAGCTAAGGGAAAGGTTTTGGTTGTTTATCAATGTCCTAGTCCTATAGCTAGTCATCTCCTATGACGTCTAAGTTCTTGTATTTTAGTTTAAGGACGATTTTCTTCATCAAAGAACTATTAAGTTCAATTGTTCTTATAAACATCCTATCATATTAAGGAAGTGCTTAAGACGAGTCTTAAACATCTTTTCAATATTGCTAGGATTGTTCTAAGTCCAAATGGATTTAATTAATCAGGTGAAGTAATCATCCGAGGTTTAATTAAGTTTTGTTCTTTTGCTCAGTGAACTAGGATGTTTGAATATCCTATGAGTGAAGTGCCACTTTACCCAATGCTCCATCTAGGAGTTATGATAACAAGAGCTTTTAAGGGCAAATGATGTTTTAGTGATTTGTGATTTAATTT
Organism: Papilionanthe hookeriana x Papilionanthe teres; assembly: GCA_022702705.1. Classification (NCBI taxonomy): domain Eukaryota; kingdom Viridiplantae; phylum Streptophyta; class Magnoliopsida; order Asparagales; family Orchidaceae; genus Papilionanthe; species Papilionanthe hookeriana x Papilionanthe teres. Next base: position 46,350,224 of record CM040430.1, on the reverse strand, counting down.
AATTTTAGATTAATGGATTTAAGTTTGGAATAGTGTTCAAGTTATTTTAGATCTGTTTTGAATTCTTTATGTCTTAAGTGATGTTATATTTAATTCAATTTAATTTAATTTGGTTTAGTTTAATTTAATTTAATATAATTTAATTTTAATTTAATTTGGTTTAATTTAATTTTAATTTAATTTTATTTTTAATTTAGTTTTGATTTTTATTTTTATTTAATTTTTGATTTAATTTAATTTAATTTAATATGTTTTAATTTAATTTAATTTAATTTGATTTAATTTACTTTAATTTTAATTTAAATTTTAATTTAATTTAATTTTAATTTTAATTTAATATTTTATTTATTTATTTATTTATTTATTTTTTTAGGTTTTAAAGATGATTTAATTTAATTATTAAAGTATTAATTTAATTGAAATTTTGATTTTATTTAGTTTGAATATTTTAATTTTTAATTTAATTTAATGACTAAGTCTTTTAGTATTTTAAGTCTTAAATTTAGATTATCATTAGGAATTAAATATTATTGAAGTGATTAATTTAGGGATTTTTAAATTGAAGAATAAATATCTTCTTCAATAATATTCCTATTTTAATACTTTCAATTTTTATTAATCTTCCAAATTCAATTAATTGATTAATTATGGTTTATTCTTAAAATTGATTGATGGGTTTCTACTATTTAATTATTTAAATTTCAATCATCCAAATCAGATTAAGATAAACTATTTTACTCTTTCATTTTATTAAGCCGAAAATTTTAATTAGAGGTTGAAAGTTTTAATTACCTTTTTGCCCTTCAAGCTTAATAATTCCATAACTCACTAAATTGAGCTTAAATGAATTTGAAATTTTTATGTGGCTTCACTCACATGTCAATTAAGACATTAGAGGAGAAAATGTGATTTTTCTGTATTTAATTTATTTATATAATTATTTTTTTGTGGAAAATAGGGATTTTCAAGGAAAATTTAATAAGATGACCAAGGAAAATTTTCTATCCTTAAGAAAGTTATGGGCATTCCTAATGACTAGAGGACCATTTGGACTAATTTTGGTGATTTGTTGAATTTTATTTTATTTATTATAATTATTTTGAGTTATGGAGTATTAATTAATTTAAAAATAAAATAAAGGTTAAAAAATGAATTTTATATTTTTCAAAAATCTTTCTGGTATCATAGAAACTAGAAACCAATTTTTATAATTTTCTGATTTTTCTTTGATTTATTAGAATTATTTCAATGAAAAGGTTGAAAAATACATTTTTTAATATTAAAAATTACGTTAAACCTTCAAAATTTAATATCTTATCCAAGGGACTTAAGAAAAATATTTGGTTTGTTCCTAAGTGTTTAGAATTCAAAATATGACATTTTGATGATTTTTATTATTTTTTAATTATTGAAATTATTAAAATATTGATAAAAATAAACTTTTTTAGAAAATTATATTTTTAATTTTCCTAAGTTCCTCTGATATCAGAGAAGCTCCAAAACCAATTTTGTGAATTTTTGGAAAGTATTTTGTGAGTTATAAATTTTTAAAATTTGATTTCATTCAAGGGGCTTAATTAACCCATTTGGTGGGGCTAACTAAGTCCAATTGATCTCAAATTTTTATGTGGTGTTCTCCTATCCTGAGAGGACAGTAGAGAATTGTTTTTAATTTAATTTGATTAGTGGTTAAACCTAATTAATTAAAGTTCAATTTTGGGTGTTTAGGCTAATTAGGGTTGTTCCAAGTGAATTAACTAAAAAATTATTTTTCCTAGGTCCCTTTAGTCATAGGAACATCACCAAATTTTCCTAGAATTTATTTCCCAACATGCTAATTATTGGAATTAAAATACTCAAAACAGTAACATGACCTTGGCAAATTCAGGGAATGTTCCTAAGTTCAGAGGCTTCAAAAGCCCTATGGTCTCATGCCATGGTGAATTTCCTATATGCATGAAGAATTAAAACAATGCAGAGAGTAAATAAATCAGAAAAAATAAAATACTTGATGAAATTACTTGATTTTTTTTCCACATTATTCTCCTCTGTTCACTGAGAAAGAGGGTATTTTTATTTTATTTTTGTGATTTTTCTACACAAAGTTATGGATTTGCAAAGTTATGGTAATTAAATAAATAAGAAAAATCCTAATTTCCTACTTATCCACGCGGCGCTGGCTCAACCTCGGCGTCTCCGAAAGGCCACGCGGCGTGTTTTGATTCGGCACCGCCATCCGACTCAGCGCTCCAGGGGCCTGCGGTTCATGTCCCATTGCTCTGTCCGACACGATCCTGGCCTTCCACTCGATACACGCGTGATCCAACGCTTGCCAGTCATCGTTTACGACTGGTGTTAACCCGTGACCGTCAACCTTCTAACCCTAATTTCTCACTCGATTCTCAACGAATTTTCGAGTTCTTATGCTCTATGGATTCGTCTTGAAGAGACGAACACATCCATACAGTAAACATGTATTGAAATTGACCCAAACTAAATTGAGAATCTCTGGAAGCTCGGGAGGAAGAGTGAGTCCATACCTTTGCTCAGAGAAGTGAAGCTTCGATCTGAGAGTTGTGTCACATTCGATTGGGTCCAAGCAAGCTCCAGATGAAGTCCCATAGCCTGGTGAATTTTCTAGGTATGATTTCGACCAAGCCCGATCACAAAGCTTGGAGGCTGGAAGCAATGGCTGGCCTGGTGAGGGGGCTTTTAGGGGGAAACCTCTTCTCTTGGTCTGGTGAAGGTGTAGGACCAATCAATTTAGAGATTGGCTCACTGTGGTGAAGTGTCCTGGTTTTGGGCTTGAATTTTAACTCTAAAATTGAGCTCACAGAGAGGAAATGGCAGGGGGATTTCAGTGGGGATCAAGTTCTCTATGTGTAGAGAGTAGTCTGGGATGATTTTGGCAGGGTTTCAGTAAGGTTTGGTTCAGCACCTCTCATGGCCGAGAGGAGGTGGTGTTTAAATAGGAGAGGGTGGAGGGCCTCCCAGGGGGGTTTAAGGCTTGGGATCAGCTGCTCGATGAAAGAGAAGAGCAGCCATGGTGTTCAATTGGGCTGGGACAACTCAGCAAGGCAGAATTGAAAAGTTTGGCTCCTCTCAAGGTCTCAGCCATGGTGTTTTCCGACAATCCAGGCGGCTGGCCTGCAGGCTTGGGTCACCCTCAGGTCTAGGTGGGTCAAGGCTGGAGGTTTGTGCAGGCAATTGAGCTTTGCCATGTGTAAAGAGGATGGCTTGGAATGGAATGGGGAAGAGTGTATTTTGGGCTTGTTTTGGTCAATCCATGGAAATAAGCTTGGTGCAGCTCCCCAAGACCTGATTTTGAGCTGAGGGAATCATTTAGGTCAGCTTAGAAGGGGTGGTGAAGTCTCCATCCATGGTGAGGTAGCTAAGCATGGTTTAGTGTGTGACATGGTTATGGTTAAAAAGGCTTAATGAAGGATTAGGAAAGGGGGCCCTCTTTTTGCAATTAATGGCTTGGTCACATGTTAAACCTTCCATGGCTTCATATGGCTTGTAAATGGCTTGCTCATGGCTCCATGTGGCTTAGGACAAGGCTTGGTCATTTACATGAAAAAAGGTTTTAGAAATTTTGGTAATTTAGGGGTGATTTGATGGGTTTTGGCATATGGCTTGATTTGGAATTATTTTATCATGGATTTAGAACTTAGGAGATGGTTTTATCAAATGGATGATGATAGAGGATTGTCATGTGGGCTTTGAGATGAATTTTGGGCCTTTTGAAATTATTTTTGATGGGCTTTTAGGAAGGCTTAAGGGGATGAGCCTTTAGGTTTAAGAATGAATTCATGGATGAGAATTTTGTAGAAGTTTGGGCCAAATAATTGTTGAGTTTGGTTTAGGGATATTTCATGAGTGATTTGAGATGAATTTGAGGTGGTTTGGGTTTGAATTGGGTTGAATTTGGGTTGATTTGGTAAATGGGCCAATGTAGGTCAAATTGGGCTAATTTGGACCAATGTTGGGCTAGGGTTTAAATTGATGTAAAATTAATGTTGGGAAATGTTTATGGGAGTGTTTCAAAGAGGTTTCAACTTTGGTTGGGTTTTGGTTTTGGTTTTGGGATTTGGGCTTATTTGGGTTAGGTTTGGATTTTGGTCAAGATTGGGCTTTTTGGTTTTGGGTTGAATTTGAGTAGTCCAAATTTTTGGAAAATCATGTCAGTAATTTGTTTATGGGGATGTTAGGGAAGGTTTAGAAAAGGTTTGGGGTCAATTGAAGTTGAATTGGTTTGGTTTGGGCTAAGTTTGGGTCATGGGCCCAAATTGGGCCTTAAAGTCAAAAGTAAGATTGGACCCAAATGTCAATCAAATTGGACTTGGATTTGGTTTAGATTGATATTGTGGATATTGAATTGAAGTTTAGAATTGAATTAGACCAAAATTGGGGTCAATTGGGTAGGTTTGGTTTGACATTGGGTTCACTTGGGTTAAGAATGAGCTAAATTGGGGGTTTTGGTAAAAGTGGGGTAAATTGACAAAATTGGCTAATGGTGTAGTTGGAAAAAATAAAATTGGAAATATTTGGGATTTTATGGAATTTTTTGGGAATTTTCTGAATTTTTGGATTTTTGGGTCGAGAGGGGTATTTTGGGTATTTGGAGGGTATTGGGGGTACTTTTGGAATTTTTGGTATTTTTTGGTATGGATGATCAATTTGAGTGGAGGGAAATGTTTAGGAATTGTTTTGGGGAATTTTGGGTAATTTAGGTGATTTTGCAAATTTTGGGTAGTTCCAAGGGCATTTGGTAGGTTTGGTGGGGCGGGGGCCCCGGGGCCAAAAATTGAAATTTTGGAAGAATGAAGATTGATCAAATTTGAGGAAAATGGAATCACTTTGGTTGAACCATGAAGTCATATTAAGCCTATATGAGCCATGAGGGGACTCAATTGAGGCATTCACTATGTTGTTCCTAACTCTCTTAGCCAGGGGCTGAGGGGTTAAGGTCCATCCATATGAATTACCTACATGAGTCAAGGAGTCAAGTTAGGTATGGGTGTGGTTTTAGGATTTAGATTGTGTGTGTGAGAGTGTAGAGTGTGAGTGTAGTGAGTGTGTAAGTCAACCCTCACCAGACCAAGCCACCCGGGGTGGTCCTAAGGCTAAAGAGTCCTATAGGGAACTCATCCTTTAAACCTTCACATTTAATTTCAACCCTCTAGGTGAATAGGGTCTACAATCAAACATGTGGGGTTTGTAGGGAGGCAAGAAGTGGTTCAAATTTCTAAGGGATGGGTCCCAATTCTAGTCCTCTAGGATGGTCAAAGGAAAAGCCTAAGGCTAGATCCTAAGTGCTAAAGAGAGAAGAGAAGACCTCATCAAAAAATGAGGTCAACAGAAGAGTGACTAGTGCTGCAGCCATCTCTTCCATCCTTTTTTCCATTTGAGAGATTGTATCATCTTTTTCTTGAATTTATGCTCTTAATGCTTCTGGTTCATCTCTCTACGCAGCTGCTGGGGCACCTTGCGAAGCTGACGATATTCGTGTCTCAACCATGTTCATCATCCATGAACTCCGACGAGTCAACTTCATCTCCAAACTTTTCTTCTCTTTCTCTTGCTAATCGTTGAATGTCGGTTCTTAGCTTTTTCATAGCAGTCTCCAATGGTCTTTTTTGTTCGGTTTCGCAGTTATCATGCGATGGCTGTTGGATTTCCTTCTTGGGAGTCCCCTTCATTGCAGTGGTGCTCTCTTCGGACTCGAGTCTCCTGACGAGACTTTCCTTTTCTGGTCGTTGTTTCGGTCTTAATTGGCCAGTAGTAGGATGCCACACCATCCTTCTAGCAGCAGAAGGCCTAGGACCAGATGGTCTGTCGGCTGAATGCTGGAAGGTGGTATCCTCCCTGCTCTGTAAACCTGAAACAACAACAGGTGGGCTAGCATTCATCTTCTTATTCGGCTTTTTTGTAGCGATAATGGGTTCTACTCGCAGCCCAAGACGGGACTTGGCTGGCACCCGCCTTATTCTTCTTAAAATCTCTGATACAGGACATTTCTCTTTCTTTGCTAACTTCTCTATCACAGTCTGTAGTCGGGCAAATGGTGTAATCCTAGCCCTTTTCTTTCGGTTGTCGCTATAGTATGCGGGTCGAGGTAATGTAGAAGCAATCTTGCGGACATTTTCCTCATCAGCTGCGGCGGAGAGGGGATGGAATCTACTTCCTTCCAAAAGCGGTGTATACTCAGGCAATGGTATGTACTCAGGTAGTGGTGTGTACTCAGGGATTTCTTCTAAGAAAGCGACTTCAGCAGCTCTGGCCTTTTCTGCCAATCTTCCTACCTCTGTTTCTTCTCTGAGTCCGTGTTAGGGGTGGAACCCTTGAGCTGGACCCAATTTCGAAAACAGAAGGTCTTGCACGGAAATCTGTACCCTCCACGGTAATATGTTCGTTACAAATTTGAACTTCCTTCCCCTTCAGTTTGGCAGAAGCCGGGGTAGGTGCAGAGACGACTAGACCGGTGGGGGTAGAGACAACAGTCCTCCTATGGACAGTAGTATTCCTCTCAGCTGGAACCCTTTGCAGGGGAGGGAACTCTTGAGTTGACTTGAGGTTGAACTCGATCAAAGGTCTTTCAGTTTCAGGCACTTTGTCTGTAAGTGTGAAAAGGGTAACGTCAGTGATCTTGACATTTGTATTCTCGAATCCTTGCCCGAAACGGATGATCCCATTGTCGGGCAGCTCATCCTTGTAAACAGCGAAGTCCAGTCCATTGGTGAAGGAGAAAATCAGCTTTGGGGCAGACATTTTCTGCAAGGTAGATTCTGATTGTCAGTCCCAAGTTATGCTTCTTCTCATCAGGACGAAAAGAAAGGAATCGAAAAGAGTCCGAACACATTTTTGTTCATGTATTTATAAAAGGATTTATATGTTAAAAGAGTCATTCATTAGAGGGTTTGTTTATTAGGAACGGAATGTTCAAAGGTGTAGAGAAGGTAAGGAATCCGATTCAGAATTGGAAAGGAAGAGAAAGTCTTATGCAAGATTTCTCGACTCGAAGGATCTCTCCTAAACTAACACCTATTAGGGGTCCACCCCACCTCAGAAAAGAGGTAAAAGGATCTCAGAACCTCTCCATTTAGGGGTGTCTAAACAGTGGCTCCTAAATCTGAGAGGAGTTGTCTATACTCGTTCAAGACAGAAATGAACAAGGTATTCTAATGGGAGAATGATAGTTTGGTCCACTAGGGGCGTGGCCTCCCTACCGATTTATGAAAGAAAAGCCATCTGATCAAAATGGAGAGAGGAACTATTCCCCAGCGGAGTCGCCAGAAGTTGTCGGCATATTTTTAGGTTGTGTGTTGTGTTTTGAAAAGGGATCGCCTACAGAAATTGTCGGCGAATTTTTATATTTTAATTTTAATTTATATATATATATATATTGTTTAAAGATAACATTTGATTTTGAAAGTAATTTTAAGTTTAAAAGTTTTAAGATATGAAATCAAATCGATCTTACATCCCAAATAGTTCATATAAACGAGCACCGCATCACAAACCATGTATCTATCCCGAAGAATAGATACACTGCTTGATGATGGGGCTCGGTTAAATAAACTAGAAGATTTGTGACATCCGTTTGGTCTGCGAGCCAATTTTATAAGTCGACAAGTTCCCCTGCTTAATATAAAGAAATTAAGCAGGGTTTATATTACCTGGGTTCTTAAAGTTCCCTATAAGGGCAAGCCCCTATAGTTAATTACATCTTAAATGAAGTGAATCATTTAAGAAAACTCTCGATAATGATAAGTGGTTTTGCTCTCAAGAATTTCAAATTTTAAGGTTTTCAAAGGATTGGATTTTTGGAAATTCAAAAGGGAATGACTCAAAATTTGGAACAATTTATTTTTAAGAATCCAAAGGAAGAGAAGTAGGAGAAGCTGAGGATCCAAGAAGAATCTTGGCAACTTCCCAAACTATCCTATTGTTTGGCTTAGATTTGAGAAAATCCTAATATTATCTGATATTTCAATCTTGCCAATTTTAGTTAATTAGGACTTATATTCGTATGACATAATCATACAATCAGCCTCGAAGATGTGAGGGTTTATGTAGTACTAAACGACTACCTCGGAGTCCTAAAACCAGTTAGGGCTTAATTTACTTAACATGATCATGCAAATGCCTAACGATGAGTTGAGGATTTATGTTGCACTAAGCAAACCACCTCGAAGTCCTATGGCTTGGTTATTTAATTCTAAGAAAGTTTAGCTGAAGTAGATCCAAGTTTTGCTAATGACGATGGCCGTGCTGCCCACCATGCTCCGAGCTCTTTGTTGTTGCAGAGGTTTAGTTTTAGAAGTCATAAATCAGGAGATTAGAGAAGTGGTTTGGTTTAGAGAAAATCTTAAAATCCAAGTGTTTTTAATATTTTAATTAAAACAAATCTTAAAGTTGATTAAACAGAACCGATTAAGATCCCACAGTTCCCTCATCCCGACACCGTTATTTTCATTGAATTCACTTAGTCCAGATGAATTTGCTAAACTCAACTGAATGAGTTCCACACTTTCATTTAGACCGTGGGAAATCCCGTTAGCAACACGTGGGTTACATCATCCGAGGTATTCCCGATCATTCAACGAGACGTTTTAATTTAGTTGCAATTGTAGTTTTGTGTTCTGTTTGTGATTAAATTTTGAGTTGTTTTATATTTTGAAATGTTGTGGCGATGATTTTATCTTGTAATGACTTTTAATTTAGTTTTGGTTTCAGTTCAGGGACTATCCTAAAGGTTATGTTTTTCATGCAACAGTTGTTTATCATGCAAGAAAAGTAAAGTGCATTAGCAATAAAGTAAATTGCAATAAAATAAAAGCGTACCTGGAGGGTCTTCTCGTCATCCCAAGCTGCACTTAAAACACATGTTAAGGCATTTAAATATTCCAACAAGTACCTAGGTAAAGCTAAGGGAAAGGTTTTGGTTGTCTATCAAAGTCCTAATCCCATAGCTAGTCATCTCCTATGACGTCTAGGTTCTTGTATTTTGGTTTAAGGAAGATTTTCTTCATCAAAGAACAATTAAGTTCAATTGTTCTTATAAACATCCTATCATATTGAGGAAGTGCTTATGACGAGTCTTAAACATCTTTTCAATACCTCTAGGATTGTTTTAAGTCCAAGAGAATTTAATTATACAAGTGAATTAACCATCCGGGAGTTTAAGTTTTGTTATCTTGCTCAGTGGATTAGGACATTTGAATATCCTATAAGTGAAGTAACACTTCACTTGATGCCTCATTTTAGAGTTATAATAATAAGAGCTTTAAAAGGGCAAATCAAATTATTAAATATTTTAATGATTTAAACTTAATGATTTAATTTTAATTTTGATTTAATTATACTAAATTAGTTTAAGTTTGGAATAGTGTTCAAGTTATTTTAGATTTAATTCTTAATGATTTCATTTAGGTTTGTTATTAAATGATTTTTAATTTAATTTAATTCATTTTAATTTAATTTTTGATTTAATTTAATTTAATTTAATTTAATTTTAATTTAGTTTAATTTCAATTTAATTTCAATTTAATTTTAATTTTAATTTAATTGAGCTTATTCTTTTAATTTTCTTTTGAGGTATTATTGAAGTGATTTATTTAAGGATTTTTAAATTAAAGAATAAATATCTTCTTAAATAAAATCCCTACTTTAAAAATTTTAATTTTCCATTAATCTTCCAAATTTAATTAATTAATTAATTAAGGTTTACTTTAATTATTCTTAAAATGATTGGTGGGTTTCTACCCTTAACCATTTAAGTTTCAATCATCCAAAATCAGTTTAAATCAAATATTTTACCCTCCCTTTTTTCATTAATCCTAAAATTTTAATTAAAGGTTGAAATTTTTAATTACCATTTTGCCCTTCAAGCTTAATAATTCTATAACTCACTAAATTAAGCTCAAATGAACTTGAAATTTTTATGTGACCTCACTTACATGTCATTTAAGACATTAGAGGAGAAATTGTGATTTTTCTGTATTTAATTTATTTATGTAATTATTTTTAATGGAAAATAGAGATTTTCAAGGAAAATTCAATAACATGACCAAGGAAAAGTTTCTGTCCTTAAGAAAATTATGGGATATTTCTAATGACAAAAGGACCATTTGGACCAATTTTAGTGATTTTTTGAATTATATTTCATTTATTAGAATTATTTTGAGTTTTGGAGCATTAATTAATTTTAAAATAAAATTAGAGCTGAAAAATGGATTTTATATTTTTCTTAAATCTCTCTGACCTCAGGAAGTTCAGAGAAACCAATTTTGTATTTTTCTGATTTGTTTTTGATTTATTAGAATTATTTTAGTGAAAAGGTTGTAAAATACATTTTTTAATATTAAAAATTACATTAAGCCTTTAAAATTCAATATATTACCCTAGGAACTTAAGAAAAATATTTGGTTTGTTCCTAAATGATTAGAATTTAAAATGTGACATTTTGGTGATTTTTAATATTTTTATGATTTTTTTTATTTTTTAATTATTAAAATATTAAAATAATGATAAAAATCAACTTTTTTAGAAAATTACAATTTTAATTTTCTTAAGTTTCTCTGATATCAGAGAAGCTCCAAAAACATTTTTATGAATTTTTGAAAAGTATTTTGTGAGTTATGAATTTTTAAAGTTTAATTTTACCCATTTTGCTTAAGAGACTTAATCAACCCATTTGGTGGGGTTAATCAAGTCCAATTGGTTTCAAATTTTTATGTGGTGTTCTCCTATCCCTAGAGGATAGTGGAGAATTTTTTTTAAGTTAATTTGATGTGTGGTTAACCCTAATTAATTAGAGTTCAATTTTGGGTGTTTAGGCCAATTAGGGTTGTTCCAAGTGAATTATCTCAAAATTTATTTTTCCTAGTCCCTCTGGTCACAAGAAACATCACCAAATTTTCATAGAATTTATTTCTCAACATGCTAATTATTGGAATTAAAATACTTAAAACAGTAACATGAACTTGGAAAATCAATAACTTCTCTTAGGGATGGCGTCCGACCTTGGAAAATTCGGGGAATGTTCCCAAGTTCGAGGCTTCAAAAGCCCTATGGTCTCATGCCATGATGAATAGCCTATGCAAATGGAGAATTAAAACAATGCAGAGAGTAAATAAATCATTAAAAATAAAATACTTCATGAAATTACATGATTTCTTTTCCACATTATTCTCCTCTGTTCACTGAGCAAGAGGGTATTTTTATTTTATTTTTAGGATTTTTCTACACAAAGTTATGAATTCTTAAAGTTTTGGTAATTAAATAAATAGAAAAAAAAGCTTATTTTCCTTCTTATCCATGCGGCGCCGCGTCAACCTCGGCAGCTCCGAAGGGGTGCATGTCGCGCTGTGATTGGGCGCCGCCATCTGAGTCAGCCATCCCGGGACCCGTCTTTCACGTAACATCTTCTGGTCTGACGCGATCCGAGCGGTCCATCCGATACACGCGCGATCCAACAGTTCCCAGTCATCGTCTACGACTGGTGCGAACCCGTGACCGTCGACCTTCTAATCCAAATTTCTCACTCGATTCTCCACGGATTTTTGTGTTCTTATGCTCTATGGATTCGTCTTGAAGAGATGAACACATCCATACGGTAAACATGCACTGAAATTGACTCAAACTAAATGGAGAATCTCTGGAAGCATAGGAGGAAGAGTGAGTCCATACCTTTGCTCAGAGAAGTGAAGCTTAGATCTGAGAGTTGTGTCACGTTTGATTGGGTCCAAGCAAGCTCCAGATAAAGTCCCTTGGCCTGGTGAATTGTCTAGGTATGATTTCGACCAAGCCCGATCACAAACCTTGGAGCTTGGATGCGATGGCTGGCCTGGCGAGGGGGCTTTTGCTGGGAAACTTCTCCTCTTGGTCTGGTGAAGGTGTAGAGTCAATCAATTTGAGGATTGACTCACTGTGGTGAAGTGTCCTAGTTTTGGGCTTGGATTTCAACTCTGAAATTGAGCTCACAGAGAGGAAATGGTAGGTGGATTTAGTGGGGATCAAGTTATCTATGTGTAGAGAGTGGTCTGGAATGATTTTGGTAGGGTTTCAGTAAGGTTTGGTTCAGCACCTCTCTTGGACGAGAGGAGGTGGTGTTTAAATAGGAGAGGCTGGAGGGCCTCCCAGGGGGTTTAATGGTTGGGATCAGCTGCTCTGGTGAGGAGAAGAACAGCTGCAATGGCCATTTGGAGTGAGGCAGCTCAGCAAGGTGGAGTTCCAAAATTTGGCTCCTCCTAAGGTCTCGGCCATGGTGTTTTCTGGAGATCCGGGCGTGGCCGGCGGGCATGGGTCACCCTCGAGTTCAGGTGGGTCGGGGCTGGGGTTTTGTGTAGGCAATTGAGCTTTGCCATGTGTCAAAGGCTTGGATTAAAATGGCATGGGGGAAGGCCAATTTTGGCTTGATTTGGTCAAGTCTACCTTTTGGGCTTGGTTCACCCTTCAAGGTGACTTTGGGTGTTGTGGGGAGTCAAAGGAATTAGCTGGTTTGGTATGGAGAAGTCCTTATCCAAATATATTTGGATTAAATTTAGTTTAAGGTAAACATGTTTAAGGTTAATTACTTTTAGGAGGTGCTTAAAGGACCTCCTCCTTTTGCCATTTAAGGAGGGTTGACAACCTAGAGATCCTCATGGCTTGCCAATGGCTTGCATGTGGCTTGGGAAAAGATTGGGTCAATTTCATAAAAAAGGGATTTTGTGAATTGTGGCATTTTGATGGGAATTGTTATGAGGCTTGATTTGGAATTGTTTAATTGATAAATTAGGACTTTAGGAATGATTTTAAATTGAATGTGTGATGAGGGAAAGTGTCATGTGGGCTTTAGATTGATTTGGGCTTTTGAATTTTGTAGAAGTGGGCTTTTAGGAAGGTTTAAGGGAGTGGGCCTTTATGTTTAGCAATGGGCTTTTAGATAAAAATTTTTGTAAAGGGCCATGCCAAATAAATGTTTAATTTAGTTTAAGGATGTGTCTTGAATGATTTGAAGCAAATTTGAGGTGGTTTGGAATTTAATTGGGTTGAATTTGGGTTCATTTGGTAAATGGGCCAATGTAGGTCAAATTGGGCTAATTTGGGCCAATGTTGGGCTAAGGTTGAAATTAATGTAAAATTAATGTTGGGAAATGTTTATGGGAGTGTTTCAAAGAGGTTTCAACTTTGGTTGGGTTTTGGTTTTGGGACTTGGGCTTATTTGGGTTAGGTTTGAGTTTAGGTCAAAATTGGGCTTTTTGGTTTTGGATTGAATTTGAGTGGGGTTTGGGTCCAAATTTTGGGCAAATTATGTTAGTGTTTTGTTTGTGGGGATGTTAGGAAGGTTTAGAAAAGGTTTGGGATCAATTGGAGTTGAATTGGTTTGGTTTGGGCTAAGTTTGGGTCATGGGTCCAAATTGGGCTTTAAGGTCAAAAGTGAAATTGGATTCAAATGTCAATCAAATTGGACTTGGATTTGGTCTAGATTGATATTGTGGATATCAATTTGAAGTTTATAACTGAATTGGACCAAAATTGGGGTCAATTGGGTAGATTTGGTTTGACATTGGGTTCACTTGGGTTAAGAATGAGCTAAATTGGGGGTTTTGGTAAAAGTGGGGTAAATTGACAGAATTGCCCCATGGTGTAGTTAGACAAAATGAAATTAAAACTATTTGGGATTTTCTAGAATTTTCTGGGAATTTTCTGAATTTTTGGATTTTTTGGCTAAGAGGGGCATTTTGGGTATTTGGAGCGTATTGGGGGATACTCATGGAATTTTTGGTATTTTTGGCTATGGATGATCAATTTGATTGGCGAGAAAATGTTCAAGGTTAATTTTAGGGAATTTTGGGTGATTTGAAAATTTTGGAGGATTTGGGCAATTTTAAGGGCTTTTGGTAGGTTTGATAGGTGTAAGGTCCCCGGGGCCAAAAATTGAAATTTTGGAAGAATGAAGATTGATCAAATATGAGTGAAATGGAATCACTTTGATTGAGCCATGAAGTCATATTAAGCCTATATGAGCCATGAGAGGACTCATTTGAGGCATTCACTATGTTGTTCCTAACCCTCTTAGCCAGGGGCTTAGGGGTTAAGTTCCATCCATATGAATTACCTACATGAGTCAAGGAGTCAAATTGGGTATGTGTGTAGTTTTAGGATTTGGATTGTGTGTGTGAGAGTGTAGAGTGTGAGTGTAGTGAGTGTGTAAGTCAACCCTCACCAAACCAAGCCACACAGGGTGGTCCTAAGGCCAAAGAGTCCTATAGGGAACTCATCCTTTAAACCTTCACTTTTTATCTCAACCCTCTAGGTGATTAGGGGTCTACAATCAAGCTTGTGGGGTTTGCAGGGAGTTAAGAGGTGTTTTAAATTTCTAAGGGATGGGTCCCAATTCTAGTCCTCTAAGATAGTCAAAGGAAAAGCCTAAGGCTAGATCTTGAACACTAAAGAGAGAAGAGAAGACCTCATCAAAAATGGGGTCAACAAGAGATGGTACGAAGCCTTTTGGGTATTGGACAACATCAAATTCTTCAGGGTGAGGTCTACCTGTCTAAATAGAAGCTCCGCTCTTAGACTGTGCTAAGGCTTCTACCATGTTTTTGATGTCTTTTTCTCTAATCATACTCTGTGTAGAATCATTCTTTGGTGGCTCATCTCTGTTGACGGATGTGATCTCTTTTCCTCCATCTACAATATAGATGATCACTGGGGTGTTTCTTTCTGTGGTTGTACCTGACTTTGGATAGTGGCTAAAGCAGCAGCCATCTCTTCCATCCTCTTTGCCATCTAGGAAATTCTGTCATCTCTTTCCTAGAGTTGTGCTCTCATCATTTTCGTTCATCTCTTTCCTAAGCTGCCGGAGCACCTTGCGAAGCTAATGATGCTCGTGTCTCAACCATATTGATTTTGGCATACTCCTCATACATGAACTCTGATGAATCAACTTCCTTCTCCAAATTTTCTCCTCTTTCTTTCGCCAACCGTCAGATATTCGTCCTTAGCTTTCCTATAGCATCCTCGAGGGGTCTCTTCCAGACGGTTTCACAGTTATCGTGTGATGGCTGCTGAACTTCTTTTTCGGGAGTTTCATTTATTGCAGTAGCACTTTCTTCTGATTCAGACTCTTTGACGAGACTTTTCTTCTCAAGACGTTGTGTTGGTCTCGGATCGGTAATAATAGGTCACCACACCATCCTTCTTGCAGCAGAAGGCCTAGGACCGGACGGTCTGTTGGCTATATGCTGGTAGGTGGTGTCCTCCCTAATATGATGGCCCGATACAGCAATAGGTGAACTTGCTTTCATTTTCTTCCTTGGTTTCTCTACGACAATGAAAGGCTCTACTAGCGGTCCGAGGTGGGATCTAGCTAGCACTCGTCCCATTCTTCTTAGGATTTCTGACACGGGGCATCTTTCTTTCGTTGCCAATTTTTCTATCACAGCTTGTAGCCGAGAAAATGGCGTAGTCTTATCCCTTTTTCTTTTGTAGTTACTATAGTATGTAGGTCAGGGTAATGTAGCGCTAATCTTTCAGACATCTTCTTCATCCGATGCAGTAGAGAGGGGGTGAAACCTACTTCCTTCCAACAGAGGTGTATACTCAGCCAGTTCAGGGATTTCTTCCAGGAAAGCAACTTCAGCGACCTTGGCTTTCTCAATCCTGGCTATCTTTCTGCTTCTATTTCTCCTTTGAGTTTGAGTCAGGGGTGCAACTCTTGAACTGGACCCAATCTCGAAAATAGATGGTATTGTAGCAAAATCTGTACCCTCCACGGTGATAGGCTCCTCACAGACTTGGATTTCCTTCCCCTTCAGTTTGGCAGAAACCGGGGTAGGTGCAGAGATGACTAAACCGGTGGGGGTAGAGACAATAGTCCTCCTACAAATAGCAGTACTTCTTTCGGCTGGAACCCTTTTCAGGGGAGGGAATTCTTGAGTCGACTTCAGGTTGAACTCAATTATGGGCTCCACAGTTCCTAGCACTTTGTCGATTAGTGCGAAGAGAGTGATGTCAGTGAACTTGATATCTGTATTACCAAATACTTGTCTGAAACTGATGATCGCATTGTCAGGCAGCTCATCCTTGTAGACAGCCAAGTCCAGTCCATCAGTGAAGGAGAGGATTAACTTTGGCGCAGTCATTTTTTGCATTGTAGATTCCAAATGTCATTCCCGAATTATGCTTCCTTTCGTCACAAAACTTAGAACAAAAAAGAAAGAGTTCGAGCACATTCTCATTTATCTTAATGTATTTGTGATTTTGAAGAGAATTCGTTTATTAGAAGATTGTTTATTAGAGGATTTGCTTGTTAGGAACAAAATGATTAAAGGTATATAAAAGGTAAAAGAACCCGATTCAGAATTGGAAAGGAAGAGAAAGTCTTGTAAGACTTCTCAACCCGAAGGACCGCTCCTAAGCTAACACCTATTGGGGTTCCACCCCACCTCAGAAAAGAGGTAAAAGGATTTCAGAACCTATGTGTTTAGGGGTGTCTAAACAGTGGTTCCTAAATCTGAGAGAAGTTGGCTATACCCATTCAAGATAGAAATGAACGTGGTATGCCAACAGAAAGAATAGTAGTTTGCTCTACTAGGGACATGGATAAACTACCGGAAAGCAAAACCATTTGAACAAAATGGAGAGAGGAACCAGTCCCGCGAAGTCTCTAGAAATTATACGGCTTATTTTTTTAGGTTTGTGCTTTGAAAAGGGGTTGCCTACAAAAATTGTCGGCGAATTTTCATATTTTAAATTTAATTTAAATGTATATATAATTTAGAAAGTAGCATTTGATTTTGAAAATAATTTTAAGTTTAAATAATTTAAGATATGAAATCAAACCGATCTCACATCATAAATAGTTTATATAAAGGAGCACTACATCACAAACCGTGTATCTATCCCGAGGAATACACACACTGCTTGCTGATGGGACACGATTAAATAAACTAGAAGATTTGTGACATCCGTTTGGTCTGCAAACCAATTTTATAAGCTGACAAGTTCCCTTGTTTAATATAAAAAAATTAAACAGGGTTTATATTACCTGGGTTCTTAAAGTTCCCTATAAGGGCAAGCCCCTATAGTTAATTACATATTAAATGACGGGAATCATTTAAGAAAACTCTCAATAATGATCAGTGGTTTTGCTCTCAAGAATTTCAAATTTTAAGGTTTTCAAACAATTGGATTTTGGAAATTTCAATAGGGAATGGATCAAATTTGGAACAGTTAATTTTAGGAGTCCGAAGGAAGAGAAGTAGGAGAAGCTGAGGATCCAGGAAGAATCTTGGCAACTTCCCAAACTATCCTATTGTTTGGCTTCAATTTGAGAGTTTATTTAATGTTGTAATCCTGTAAATTTTAATTAATTAGGACTTATATTTTTATGACACAATCATACAAAGAGCCTCAAAGATGTGAGGGTTTATGTCGTACCAAACAACCACCTAGGAATCCTAAAACTGGTTAGGGCTTAATTTACATAACATGATTATGCAAATGCCTAATAAAAAGTAGAGGATTTATGTTGCACTAGGCAAACTACCTCGAAATCCTATGTCTTGGTTATTTAAAACTAGGAAAAGGTTTTGTTGAAGTAGACACAAGTTTTGCTGACGAAGATGGCCGTGCTACCCACTGTACTCCAAGCTCCTTGTTGTTGCAGAGTTTTAGTTTTAGAAGGTGAAAATCAGGGGATGAGAAAAGTGTCTTGGTTTAGAGAAATCTTAAATTCCAAATGTCTTTAGTGTTTTAATTAAAACAAATCTTAAAGTTGATTAAACAGAACTGATTAAGATTCCACACTTCCGTCATCCCGGAACCGTTATTTTCATCGAATTCACTTAGTCTAGATGAATTTGCTAAACTCAACTGAATGAATTCCACACTTTCATTTATACCGTGGGAAATCCCGTTAGCAACACGTAGGTTACATCATCCGAGGTATTCCCGATCATTCAACGAGATATTTTGATTTACTTAAAGTTGTGGTTTTGTTGTTCTGTTTGTGATTAAATTTTGAGTTGTTTTATATTTTAGATGTTGTGGTGGTGAATTTTATCTTGTGTGACTTTTAATTTAGTTTTGGTTTCAGTTTTGTGGCTATCCTAAAGGTTTCAGTTTTCATGCAACAATCCTGTTTATCATGCAAGAAAAGTAAAGCGCAGTGCAGGTAAATAAGTTGCAATAAAGTAAATTGCAATAAAGTAAAAGCGTACCTGGAGGGTCTTCTCGTCATTCCAAGCTACACTTAAACACAAGTTAGAACATTTAAATATTTGCAACAAGTACCTAGGTAAAGCCAATGGAAAGGTTCTAGTTGTCTACCAAGATCCTAATCCTACTGCTAGTCAGTTCCTACGACGTCTAGGTTCATTATATTTTGTTAAGGATCATTTTCTTCATCAAATAACAATTAAGCTCAATTATTCTTCTTAAAACACCTCATTGTATTGAGAAAGTGCTTAGAACGGGTTCTAAACATCTTTTCAATACCTCTGAGATTATTTCGAGTAAAAAATAATTTTTATTGTAGAGATGAATCAGTCATCCAAAATTTTTTTAGTTAAGTTTTAACTCTTGCTCAGTGAACTTAGGACATTTAATTTCTCATGAATGAAGTGACACTTCACTTGATGCTCCATTTAAGAGTTATAATGATAAAAGTCTTTAGGGGAAAATCATTTTATTAAGAATTTCAACGATTTAAAATTAGAATTAATGTTTTAAGGTGATTTAATTTAGTTATAAAATTTTAATAAATTTAAGTTTGGAATAGTGTTCAAGTTGTTTTATTCTTAAGTGTTTTAAAATATTTGAATTGAAAGAAGAGTTTAAATTATTTAATTTAGACTTTAATGATTTAATTTTTAATTTAATTGCAATATTCTAGATTAACTTTTAATTGGTTTGATTTTTTTTAATTAAGAATTATTTTTTTTTTAAATTGATTTTTATGTTTCAAGTTTGCTTTAAATTTACTTTCAAGTGACTTTTAAAATTAATAAATTTTTTTTTTGTTTTAAATTTATTTCAATTTAATTATCAAGTTATTTAATATTTTAAGTTTTAATTTATTTAAGGGTTATCTTTTCATTATTATTAATTTATTAATTTCAATTATCATCTTAAGTTCAATTAAGAGTTAAATTTAATTAAAGTGATTCATTTGGGGATTTTAGTTTAAGTGATTATAGTCTCTCTAAATTATATCCCCATTTTAATAATCCAAAATTTTTAATTATTCTTCCAAAATTCAAATTATTTAATTTATTGAGGTTTCATTTTTTTTTGGGTTTATTAGAAGTGATCGATGAGTTCCTACCTTTTTATTTTCCAAAGTTTCAATCATCTAAGAAATAATTAAAATCAAATATTTTACCCCCCGTTTTGATTAAACCTAAAGTTTTAATTAGGGGTTAAAATTCTTAATTATTAATATACCCTTTTAAGCTTAATTATTTCATAACTCATCAAATTGAGCTCAAATGAGCTTAAAATTTCTATGTCACTTCGCTCATATATCAATTAAGACATTAGAGGAGAAAATGTGATTTTTCTGAATTTAATTTAATTTAATTTATATATTTATTTTAATGAAAAATAGGGATTTTCAATGGAAATTCAACAACATGACCAAGGTAAGGTTTCTGTCCTTGAGAAAATTATGGGATGTTTCTAATGACCAGAGGACCACTTGGACCAATTTTGATGATTTTTTGAAATATATTTTATTTATCATAATTATTTTGAGTTTTGGAGTATTAATCAATTATAAAATAAAATTAAAGTTAAAAATGGATTTTATATTTTTCTTAAATCTCTCTAACCTAAAGGAGTTCAGAGAAACAAATTTTACATTTTTATGATTTTTCTTTGATTTATTTGAATTAATTTAGTGAAAAAGTTGAAAAATCCATGTTTTAATATTAAAAATTGTCTTAAACATTTAAAATTCAATATCTTAACCAAGAGACTTGGGAAAAATATTTAGTTTGTTCCTAAGTGATTAGGGGTCAAAATATGACATTTTTATGATTTTTATTATTTTTATGAATTTTATTATTTTTTAATTATTTAAAATTTTAAAATAAGGTGAAAAAAGAAGATTTAAAAACAAAATCCAATTTTAATTTTCTTAGACTCCTCTGATATCAGAGAGCCCACAAAACCAATTTGGTGAATTTTTAAAATTTATTTTTAGAGTTATGAATTTTCAAAGTTTAATTTTGGTCATGTAACTTAATTAATCCATTTAGTGGGGTTAAACATTTCCAATTGACTTCAAATTTTTATGTGAGGTCCCTCAGATCCTAAAGATTAGTGGAGAATTATTTTCAAGTTCTTTTGATGTGTGGTTAAACCTAATTAATTAAAGTTCGGTATTGAGTAATTAGGCCAATTAGGGTCATTCTTAATGAATTAATTAAAAACATAATTATCCTAGGGTCCTCTGGTCCTAAGAAACTTCACTAAATTTTTCTAGAATTTTCTAAGTAATATGCTAATTAATGGAATTAAAATACAAAAAATAGTGACATAAACTTGAAAAATATATAACTTGCCTTAGATATAGCCTCTAGCCTTGAAAAATTCAGGGAATGTTCCTAAGATCAGAGGCTTCAAAAGCCTTTTGGTCTCATGCCATGGTGAATTGTCTATGCAAATGGAGAATTAAAATACTGAAATGAGCAAATAATTAATTAAAAATAAAATACTCATCAAATTAACTCAATTCTTTTTCCACATTATTCTCCTCTATTAACTGAGCAAGAGGGTATTTTTAGTTTATTTTTATGATTTTTCTACACAAAGATAAGGATTTTTAAAGTTTTGGGTATTTAAATAAATCAGAAAAATACCTAATTTCCTAATTAACCCATTCAGCGCTGCGTCAACCTCGGCAGCTCCGAAGGCCCACGAGGCGCATTCCTATTCGACGCCCCATCTGAATGGGATGCCACGCGGCCCACGGTCTCGCTTTATCTCCTCGTCCGGCTTGATCTGGATCTTCCATTCGATACATGCGCGATCCGACGGTTCCTAGTCATCGTCTACGACTGGTGTGCACCATCCACACTCAAACCCTAATATCTCCCTTTTTTCTCAATGGACTTTTGTGTTCTTATACTCTATGAACTCGTCTTGAAGAGACGAACATATTTATATGGCTAACATGCATTGAAATTGAGTCAAGAAAAATAGAGAATCGAAAGAAGCTCTAGGGAAGGAGGAGTGTCCATACCTTGGTTCTGGAGGTGAGGCCTCAACTGAATGTGTTCGGCACGTTCGTTGGAGCTGGAAGAGCCTAGGGATGAAGCCTCTGGCCCTGATGAAAGGTCTAGGTATGAAAGTGACCAGGCCCGATTTCAGACTTTGGAGGCTAGAGCAATTGGGTGGCCTGGAGAGGGGGCTTTCACTGGGGAACTCCTTCTCTTGGTCCTGTGCAGGTGTGGGTGAGTTTAATTTGGTTTTGGTGGAGGTTTGAGAGATGTCCTATTCTGGCCTGAGAATTGAGCTCCAAAATTGAGCTCGATCAATGGGATTTAGGGCGGGAGAACAGTGGGGATGGATTGCTCTTGGGTAGGGAAAGCTCTGTGAGGAGTTTGGAGGAATTCTGTGAAGGTTGATTTCAACCAACCTTTTGGCTGAGAGGGGGTGGCTTGTTTAAATAGCCATGGACAGGGCCTCCCAGGGGGGTCTGATAGCTTGGATCAACTGCGCTGGTGAAGAGAAGAACAGCTGCAATAGTCATTGGGTATGGGACAACTCAGCTAGTTCAAATTGAATTTTTTAATCCATTTAGACCTCTCGGCAGTGGTGTTTTCCGGCGACCTGGTGGCTGGCCTACCAAGGTCAGGTTACCATCCTGATCTGGAGGGTCAAGGCTTGAAGTTCGTGGGTTCAATTGGCCAATTCCAAGTATAAAGAGGTTTGATTTAAGTGGTAAGGGGGAAGGGTCATTTTGGCTTGATTTGGTCCAAGGCATGGTTTAGGCTTGGTGCACCTCCCCAAGGCTTGGCTTTGGGTTGAGGGAGAATCATTTGGGTCAGCTAGGAAGGGGTGGTGAAGTCCCCATCCAAGGTGATGTGGCTAAACTTAGTTTAGAGTGTAGAATAAATGGGGTTAAAAGGGCTTAATGAAGGCTTAGAAAAGGCTCCCCTCTTCTTGCCATAAATGACTAGGTGAGGTGTCAAAACTCTCATGGCTTCATATAGCTTCTAAATGGCTCACATTTGGCTTACATTTGGCTTGGAAAAGGTTGGATTGTTTCATGAAAAAGGGTTTTGGCATTTTTGATAAATTTAGGGGAAATTGACATGTGGCTTAGTTTAGAAAAGTTTAATGATGAAATTGAAACTTAGGGAGTGATTTAAATCAAAGGGATGATGAGGTAGGTGAAAGTGTCATGTAGGCTTTGGATTGACTTTGGTCCTTTTGGATTTGGTGAAAATGAGCTTTTAGAATGGTTTTAGAAAGTGGGCCTTTAGGTTTGAAAAAAAATTGGTGGATGGAAATTTTGTGGAGGATTGGGCCAAACAAAAGTTGCTTTTAGTTTAGGGATGTGTCATGAGTGATTTGAAACAAATTTGAGGTGCTTTGGAGTTGAATTGGGTTTGATTTGGGACTTTTGGTAAAGGGGGCAAAGTGGGTCAAATTGGGGTAACCTGGGATAAGGTTGGGCTAATGTTAGATTTGATGTAAAATTAATGTTGAGAAATGTTAATAGTAGTGTTACAAAGAGTTTTGAACTTTTGTTGGGCTTTCATTTTGGGATTTGGGTCCATTTGGGTTCATTGTGGGTTTAGGCTAAAATTAAGGATTTTGGTTTTTGGGTTAGGTTTGGGTGGAGTTTGGGTCTAAATTTGGGGCAAATCTTGTTTTTTTTGTTTTTGGGGATATTAGAAAGGTTTAGGAAAAGATTTAGGGTTAATTGGAGTTGAGTTGGGTTAGTTTGGGCTAAGTTTAGGTCATGTGCCAAAATTGGGCTTTAGGCTTCAAATTGAAATTGGATCCAAATGTTCATCAAATTGGGCTTGGGTTTGGTCTAAATTGGTATTAGGGATATGTAATTGAAGTTTAGAATTGAATTGAATCAAAATTCAGGTCACATGTGTTGATTTGGTTTGACATTGTGTTCACTTTACGTTAAAAATGGGTCAAATAGGGGGTTTTGGCAAAAGTGGGCTAAATTAGAAAAATTGGCTTATGGTGTAGTTTAACAAAATGAAATTGAGAATATTTGGTATTTTTTGGAATTTTTTGGGAATTTTTGGAATTTATTGATTTTTTGGTTAAAAATGGCATTTTGGGTATTTGGAGGGTATTGGGGGTATTTTTGGAAATTTTGGTATATTTGGCTAAGGATGATCAATTTGAATGGTGGGAAATGTTTAGAATTTTTTTTGAGGAATTTTGGGTAATTTACGTAATTTTTGCAAATTTTGGGTAGCTTCAAGGACCTTTGGTAGGTTTGGTGGGTGTAGGGCCCCGAGGGTCAAAGATTGATCAAGTTTGAGTAGAATGGAATCACTTTGGTTGAGCCATGAAGCCATATCAAGCCCATAAGAGCCATGAGAGGATGCATTTGAGGCATTCACTATGTTGTTCCTAACCCTCTTAGCCAAGGGCCTAGGGGTTAAGGTCCATCTATATGAATTACCTACATGAGTCAGGAAGTCAAGCTAGGTATGAATGGTTTTAGGATTTGGAATGTGTGTGAAAGTGTAATGTGTGCAGGTCAACCCTCATCAGACCAGATCACCCAGGGTAGTCCTAAGGCCAAAGCGTTCTATAGGGAACTCATCCTTTAAACCTCCACATTTGATCTTAACCCTCCTAGTGGTTTGGGAGTTTTTAATCAAACTTATGGGGTTTGCAAGGAGTTAAGAGGTGTTTGAATTTCTAAGTGGTGGGTTCCATTTCTAGTCTTCTAAGATAGTCAAAGGGAAAGCCTAAGGCTAGATCCTAAGTACTAAGGAGAGAGAAGAGAAAAGACCTCATCAAAAATGAGGTCAACAGATACGTATACTTGCATTGAATTTGTGATTTTACTAAATCATTCTAAATATATAATTTCGACTTCATAAATTCTTGCTTAATACATAAAGTCGCGATCAAGATCCTGGTAGTTTCACAATTCCATGTGCGATCAGAGACAAATTTGATGGAAAAGCTTTATGTGATTTGGGTGCAAGCATTAACATTATGGCATTATCAATATTCAAAAGATTGGGATTAGGAGAAATAACCCCAACTAATGTAACTGCAATTAGCGGATCCTTCGATCACATATCCTAAAGTAGTTATAGAAGTTGTTTTGGTGAAAGTGGATCAATTTATCTTTCCTTTTGATTTTATTGTTCTGGATATAGAGGAAGATAAAGAGATACCCATAATTTCAGAGAGACCTTTCCTAGCTACAGACAGAGCGATGATAGATGTGAAAAAAAAAAGAAATTAACGATGACAGTCAATGAAAAATTGTTACAATCAATATTTCAAAATCAACGAAATATCCTACAAGAGGTAAAGATGATGAGCGCTATAAAATGGATGTTATCATCTATTTGAGTGAATATCATTTCAAATCAGCTTATGAAAAGAAACCTAAAAGTGAAGAAATGGAACATGAGAAAGAAGAGGAATTACAACACCCTAAAGATTTTCATGAGGAAGATTTAAATTATGTTCATCAAAATTTTGAATTGTTGGACATAACTGAAATAGATGAATCTTTTGGTCCATCAATTGAAAAACCTCTTAAACTTGATTTAAGGTTACTTCCTAACCATTTGAACTATGCCTTTTTAGGTGATTTCTCAACTTTGCCAATTATCATTTCCTCACAATTGACTGAAAAAAAGGAAGAGAGTCTGATTGAAATTTTAAAGAAATACAAGAAAGCCTTTGGATGGACAATAGCTGATATTAAAGGAGTCAATCCTTCAATTTGTATGCATAGAATTCTTATGGAAGATAACTGCAAACCTCAGACTGATCCTTAAAGGAGATTAAATCCTATAATGAAAGAAGTTGTTAAGATAGAAATTTTAAAGTGGTTGGATGCTGGAATTATCTACCTTCTTTTAGATAGTGCACGAGTTTGTCATATTCACTGTGTTCCTGAGAAAGGAGGAGTTACTGTGACTGCTAATGAAAAGAATGAAATAATACCAACAAGACAAGTTACAGGGTGGAGAATATGCATTGATTATAGAAAATTAAACCTTGCCACCAGGAAAGAACATTTTTCAATTCCGTTTATAGATCAGATGTTGGATAGACTAGCTGAGCAAAAATACTTTTATTTTCTGGATGGATATACTGGTTACCACCAAATACAAATTTCTCTTGAGAATCAAGAGAAAACAATGTTTACCAATCCTTATGGTACATTTGCTTTTAGAAGAACACCCTTTGGTTTATGTAATGCCCCTGCTGCATTTCAAAGATGTATGATGGCAATTTTCTGTGATTTAATTGAAAAAGAAATTAAAATTTTTATGGATGATTTTTCAGTGTTTGAAATTTTAGTTGAATCATGTTTAGAAATTTGTTTAAAGTTCTGAAACACTGTGAATAAACTAATTTGGTTCTTAACTGGGAAAAATGTCAATTTATGGTAGCAGGAGGAATTATTTTGGGACATTGTATATCAGAAAATGGTATGGAGGTAGATCCTGCAAAAATTTAAGTAATCTCTAATTTATCTTGCCCAACAAATTTAAAGGGAATTAGAAGTTTCTGGGACATGCTGGATTCTACAGGTGTTATATTAAAGACTATTCAAAAATTTCAAAACCTTTATGCCGTTTACTAGAAAAAGATGTGATTTTTTATTTTGATGATGAATGCCTAAAAGCTTTTGAAATATTAAAACAAAAATTAGTCACTGCACTTGTTATAGTTTCACCAAACTGGGAAAATCCTTTTGAATTAATGTGTGATGATAATGATTATGTTATTGGAGCTGTTTTAGGTCAGAAATATGATAGGATTTTCAAGGTAATTTACTATGCTAATAAAACTCTTAATGAAACTCAAGTTAAATATACCACTACGGAGAAAGAGTTATTAGCTATAGTATTTGCTTTTGATACGTTCTGATCTTATTTAATTGGAACAAAATGTGTGGTGCATACTGATCATTCTGCTATTAAAAATTTAATGAAGAAGAAGGATGCAAAACCGAGACTGATAAGATGGATTCTTCTGTTGCAAGAATTTGATTTTGAGATAACAGATAGGAAGGGTGCTGATATTCAAATTATTGATCATCTGACCAGGCTTGAAAATAAAAAATCTCTCTGTGATGCTGAAGAAGTTAATGAACAATTTCCTGGTGAAAAATTGTTCACTATTAATGAGTGGTGTGTGATGCACCAAAAATATATACTATTTTTGCTATATAATTTTACCCATTTTTGGTGATATTGCACTTTAAAGAAATGCATATTTCATGATTTGTTGCAGGTATGATGATTTTAGGTGATTAGAGCAAAAAAAGCGAAAATGAACAAATTCAGAGAAAAAAGGAGCAAAAAGGAGCAAAAAGGAGGGAAACAGGTTTTGGTGTCGCCGGCTCCATTTTCTAGAGACTCAGCAATTAATTCGACAATAGAGCGCCGCCGGCGCCCTATCGGGCTCCCCAGTGCCCATTGTAGGTGGAATTCAAATTTGAAGAGTTTTGGCAAATTTTTGAAGGGATGCCTATGAAAACTCTTGTGATTTCGTTTCTAACTTATAAGTAACTGTTTATGGACTAAAATGGGGTGGTTTGAGTGTGTGTTCTGAAATTCTAGAGAGGGAGAGTGTTTGTTGAGTGTTAGGGTTTAGGAGAAAAGTGTGTAGAAGTTAGAATTTGAGAGGAATTCTTCTCTAAGGAGTGAAGGAGAAGAAGTAAAGTGAGAGATTGTTTCATCCTTTCCATTCTAAAGAAGGAATTAAGTGTTGTAAAGAAGAGAGAAAAAGATTTAAAAGAACTTCAACGGAATTGCATTGGGGAAGAGAAAGAGATAAGTTGTATTTTCTTTTGTGGTTTGTATGACTTTTCTTTTATATATAAAATCCATGTTTTATTGTATCTTCTTCACGAATTCTGAGTAGTCTCCTTTATCTTTCTTCTTTCACAGAGATGTGATGATGGATTGATGTGGATTTGAAGTGCTTTTAATGTATTGAAGAAATTGTGATGGTTTTTCATGTCGAACTTAATTTACTTTTTGATCTGGCCAATTGAATTATTAAAATATGTTGTTAAACATTAATTCTGAAAGGATTTAGTATCTTACAACAATAATGAAGAATCCATTCAATTTCTATGGATGAATTGCGTAGTTCATG
Source organism: Papilionanthe hookeriana x Papilionanthe teres (assembly GCA_022702705.1). Lineage (NCBI taxonomy): Eukaryota > Viridiplantae > Streptophyta > Magnoliopsida > Asparagales > Orchidaceae > Papilionanthe > Papilionanthe hookeriana x Papilionanthe teres. Next base: position 46,322,882 of record CM040430.1, on the reverse strand, counting down.
GGAATTGAGTGCAAAAAAATAGGAAAATGTGTTTTGATGGACTTCAATTTGGAGGTTTCATGGTGATGGGCTGAGATCCCCAATTTGGTCCTAAGATTAGTAACTAAACTCGAGGTTAGCCTTAAGGTGAAGGGTGAGTGGGAGCTCCGAAGTGAGAGCCGGTATCCTCCCAGCTTAGCCTTAGATTTAGTGACTAAACTTAGGATATGTAAATGTTCTTTTCATGCTTGGAAGAGGGGGTACTCTATTAAGGGTAAAGAAACATTTATGCTCCTATTTGGCACAATAACATAGATAATCTTTCCATATCATCCAAACATCATATTCTCATTGCAAGAGGAAAGATACTTTTCTCATATATCAAAAACCTTTCAAATATTTAGCTTAGTGTGTGTCTGTTAGTTAATTCTGTTTTCAAAGTTATTAGAAGTAATTGTAGTTTGATTAATTGTTACTATTTCTACATAGTGGTAGAAGAAGTAAGCATTAAACTTTAAGTGGAATTTGAGTATCGAATTTTAGTGCTACATTACCTATTGTGAAACACATTCTTCTACTTCGTAGCTTCCCAGTGGGATCGATAACCTGGACTCCATTAGAGCCCTGTATTACTTGATACGATACGTATACTTACGTTGAGTGCTTGGAATTTACAAAATCATTATAAAAATATATTAATTTGAGTTCATAAATTCTTGCAAAATAAAAGTCTGTAAATCGTCCGGTCAAGTTTTTGGCGCCATTGCTGGGGAAAGTAATGAATTAACTAAGTAAGGAAGGAAGTATAAACAGTATTTATTGATAATATAGTAACAAAAAATCTTTACGTTGTAGTGTGTAATTGTGTTTTTGTTTACTTTTTAAAAGTATTCGTGTGATTGTATATGCATCGTAGTGGATCTATAAGTTTAGTTCCTTACGATTCATAGTTAGAGCGTACTGTGCTAAAAATTAGAAAAAAATAAAAACAAATTGATAATCCTTGTGAAATGGCAAATATTCAAGATAATCATAGAAATCATATTGAAAATTTGCCAAGACCTTTAAGAGATTATGCTAATCCAACAGCAAATGAAATTCACATAACTATTCAAAATCCTGTTGTTGCTGCCAATTCATTCGAACTTAAACTTGCTATTATCCAAATGTTACAAAATAATCAATTCGGAGGATCACCTAATGAAGATCCAAATTTACATCTCGCTAGCTTTTTAGAACTTTGTGCTACTTTTAAATATGACGGAGTGTCTAGTGACGCTGTCAGACTTAAACTTTTTCCTTTTTCATTAAGGGATAAAACTAAGGCGTGGTTAAAATCGTTTGCACCTGGATCTAATAGAACATGTGGAGAATTATCTCAGAAGTTTCTATCAAAATATTTCCCTCCATCAAAGACTGCTAAACTAAGAAATAATATTACATCTTTCTGTCAGTTTGAATGAGAGTCAATATGAAGCTTAGGAGAGATTTAAAGATCTTTTTAGGAAGTGCCCACATCATGCTTTACCAGATTGGTTAATAATTCAAACATTTTAAAATGGATTAGTGGGATCATTGAAATCTATTATAGATGCTGCTGTTGCTGGATCGTTAATATCAAAACCTTTTGATGAAGCATACACATTAACTAAAGAAATGGCTATTAATAATTTTCAATGGCCCTCTGAATGGGTAAATCCTAAGAGAGTAGCTAGTGTTCATGATTTAGATATGATGACTATGGTAGTTTCTTAAATTGCATCCCTTTCTAAGAAAATAGATCAATATGGAATAAATTATTGTCAACCACCTCAATTGTTGGAGGAAAATTCATTTGGATAGATAACAGAATCTAAAACACCTTATTATATTTTAAATGCCATTAATAGACCTAACAATCCTTATTCAAATTATTATAATCCTGGTTGGAAGAATCACCCAAATTTCAACTGGAATAATAGTAATGCCAATGTTAACCCACATTGGGGGAACAGTTCTATAAATCCAATTGGAAATTTGAACAATAAAGGAAATACCAATTTTAGACCATCTTATCCTCCTGGATTCAATAATAACATGCAATTTAAGGATAAGAAATTATCTACTGAAGAAATGATTATGAATATGTGAATCAATTACAAGCTCAACGTGTTGCTATGAAAAATATTAAAAATCAATTGGGGCATATTTTCACTGCACTTGTTAATAGACCTTCTGGAACACTTCCAAGTAATGCTGAGATCAATCCAAAAGATCACAAAAATTAATAACTTAAGGCTATTTAATTAAGGAGTGGAAAAGAATTGGAAACTAGAGTGCAAAAAGAAGTTTAAATAGTAAAGGAGAAGGTGGAAACCGAAAAAGATTCAAACAAGATTTATCCAGACCTTGATTATCATCTTAAGCTAATGAAGATAACTGATGAAAAACCACCACCTCCATTTCCTCAAAGATTGAAGAAACAAAACAGGGATAACAAATTTTGAAAATCTTATGTAATTATTTAGAAGAAGATTTCGGAAAAAACTTAAAGATCCTGGTAGTTTCACTAATCTGTGTGCTATAGGTGAAAATTTTTTCGGAAAGGCCTTATGTGATCTGGGAGCAAGTATTAATCTTATGCCTTTATCAACATTCAAAAAGTTGGAAATATGAGAAATTTCTCTTAGATCTGTGACTCGTCAGTTGGCCTACCGTTCCATTACTTACCCTAAAGGAGTGGTGGAAGATGTGTTAGTGAAAGTAGATAAATTTATCTTTCCTGTAGATTTTGTTGTACTTGATATGGAGGAAGATAAAAAAATTCCAATCATTTTGGGAAGACCATTCCTTGATACTAGAAGAGATGTGATTGATGTTAAAAAAGGAGAATTAACTATGAGAGTTAATGATCAAGAGGTGACATTTAATATTTTGAAATCTATGAAGTATCCCTCCATGGAAAAAGATAATGAATGTTTTAGGATGGAGGTCTGTGAATATTTGAGAAATGATCATTTTGAAAATATATTTGAAAAAGAAGTAGAGTATGAAAATATGTTTGAAGAAAAAATTGAAAATGAAGAGAATTCAGATAGTAAGAAGAATGAAGATTTAGAGTATGTTCAGGAGAGATTCGAAGTATTAAACATTATGGAAGGTGGAAATAAAAACTTAACTCCATCAATATAAAACCTCTTTAACTTGAGATGAAATTTCTCCCTAATAATTTAAAGTATATGTTTTAGGAGAATCATCTATCCTACCAGTTATTATATCTTCGGAGTTAAACGATTATTAAGAACAGAAGTTGTTAGAAATTTTAAACAGATACAAGAAAGCATTTGGATGGACTTTGACAGATATTAAAGGATTTAGTCCTTCGATTTGTATGTATAAAATTTTATTAGATGAAGAACATAAACCTAGAGTTGATCCACAAAGGAGATTGAATCCAATAATCAAAAAAGTACTTAAGAAAGTGATTTTAAAATGGTTGGATGCTGGAATTATTTATCCTATATCGGATTGTGCTTGGGTGAGTTCAATACATTGTGTACCAAAAAAGGGTGGAGTGACTATTGAAGTGAATGAATGTAATGAAATTATACCCACAAGTTAAATTAATGGATGGTGAATTTGTATTGAATATAGGAAAATAAATGCCGCCACTAGAAAAGATCACTTTTCTCTTCCTTTTCTTGATCAAATGCTAGATAGACTTGCTGGACATAAGTACTACTACTTTCTAGATGGATATACTGATTACCATCAAATACCTATTGCTTCTGAAGATGAAGAAAAGACAACATCTACTAGCCCTAATGAAATCTTTTCTTTTCGAAGAATGCTTTTTGGACTGTGTAATGCATCTGGAACATTTCAGAGATGTATGATGTCTATATTTAGTAGTATGATAGATAATCAAATAGAAGTTTTTATGGATGATTTCTCTGTATTCGGGACTTCATTTGAAAATTTCCTGGAAAACTTAGCAAAAGTTTTGGAGCTCTGTGAGAAAACAAATCTAGTTGTGAATATGGAGAAATGTCAATTTATGGTTGCAGGAGGAATTGTGCTTGGGCATAAAATTTCTGAATATGGTATGGAGGTTGATCCTACTAAAATTAGAGTGATTGAGAGATTGTCGCCACCCACTACTGTGAGAGAGGTGCGGAGTTTCTTAGGACACGCTGGATTTTACAGGCGATATATTAAAGATTTTTCTAAAATTGCCAAACCTTTGTACCGACTTTTAGAAAATGATAGAAAATTTGATTTTAATGATGAATGCTTGAGTGCTTTCAAATTATTGAAAGAGAAATTAATCACTACACCTATAATTGTTTCACCAGATTGGGAGAAACCATTTGAACTTATGTGTGATGCAAGTTATTATGCGATCAGAGTAGCATTGGGGCAAAGACATGATAAAGTTTTCAAAGTCATTTAGTATGCTGAAATTGTGGCATGATCGGAAGATATTGAGAAAGAAATGGGAATTTGGACAAAAATTTTGTTATACAACACAAGATTGAAGTTATTTCCTAGAAAGCTTAAGTCTAGGTGGTTAGGACCTTTTATAGTTGTAAAAGTTCATTCTTTTGGAGCTGTTGATATTAAAGATCCTGATACTGGAAAGATTTTCAAAGTTAATGGGCATCGATTAAAGCCTTACTTTGACGGGTTTCAACTTGACTTCAAAGAGATTTTAATGATGTGTCATCTCGATTAACCGTATGGTTTGTCGGGTTGACGACGTTAAAACAAGCGCTTTATGATAGGTAACCCATATTTATCTTTGTGGTGTGTTTGCTTGTTTGATGTAGTTGTACTTTTTAGATAGTTATTTTTGAATCCTAAATACTCCTAAATACTTTTAAAATTGATGAATGGTGGATCTAATTGAGATATTGGAATATTTTGGGCCAAACGAAGTTCGGTGAGAATTTTTGACCACTTGTGCCGCCAACACCAAAATGGGCGCCACCGGCGCCCTATCACAGAGTATTGCTGAGCTTACATGTTTGAGCACCGCAGGCGCCCTATAGAACGCCGCCACCGCCCAAAACCTATTGACGGTTTTTGAATTTTTAAAATCCAAGTTTTGGCAGTTTTGAGTGGGATCTTCATCCTTATAACTCCCTAAACTCCATTTTAGACTTCCTAACTCGAGAAAAATGAAATTTGCCATTCCCAATTCGCATCCCATGGATTCCTACTCTATAGAAACCCCTCGATCTCGCATTTTTAGTCAAAGGAAGTTTATAAGTTTTGAGGCGCAGCAATTGTTCAACAAAGTGATGATTAAGAGGAGGATTATCAAGGAAAGAGGCTTCATAAATCGAGGTATGGATAATCCTACTACTAGAATTGGAGAGATAATTAAGGAGAGACGTTGGGAAGTGCTTTGCTACACTACCACTACCGTAGTTGTTCCGGTCGTGAAAGAATTCTATGCAAATCTTCACGGGATTAACCAAGGGTTCGTATTTGTGCGAGGTAGGTTTGTTTAATTCACTCCTGCAAGAATTAACGATTTCTTTATGATTGAGAATGTACCTATTTGCCATTACTCTAATTTCAATGCCACAAGTGATAATATGAAAGATGTGTATTGTTATTTGACGGATGAGAATGAGGATTGGGAAATTAGAGAAAATGGATATATTAGTTTACCATTTGCAAAGCAGTGGCATTACTTTATTTCAGCAAATTATTTCCAACATTAAAGATTAGCAAGGTAACCAAGGAAAGTGCCATTTTGAATTTCTGTATTCAAACTGGGAGGCCGATTAACATAGGTAATATAATTATGAAATCAATTTTGGGATTAATTGTTCATGGATCTAAACATGGGCTTGGACACCCGTCCACCATATTTTTGTTATGTAGTCAATCATAAGTTCCATATGAGTGTTGGGAAAAGGTTCTTCTTCCATGGAGGCCTATTGATCCAACTAATCTTTATGACTACCAAACAGTGGGAGATGAAGATGATATGAATTTGCTTGCTGATCAACCAACACAGACTTCACAGCTGATTCAACCCTATTTTCCTGAAAGTTCCAGAATGATATTGAAGAGGATCAAACAGTTGGAGAAAGAGGTACAAAACGTTATGAATGCAATCAATAACATTTCTAATTTATTCGATCATATAGATTGGAGGATGAAGGAACAATTTGATCACACTGGTCGAATTAAGATAGGCTTGATTAATCTGATGAAGAAGAATGCATTGATTGCTGAGGATTCTTCTGACAAATTTCCATTTCATCCATTCTACAATTTTTTCATGCATTAGCAATCAATTGGTGACATCAGAGGAGAAGATAGTTCTGAAACCGATGTGGACTAATTATTGGATTCTACTTATGTTTGTTGTGTGTTTAGTTTGCTTAATTTTGCTTGGTGTGTGTGGTATTTACTTTGCTTTACTTTGTAATTTGAACTTGGATTTGGATATGCTTACTTTCATTGTGTGCTTTTGCTTATCGTAGCGTACTTGTAACACTAAACATTTAAGCGTTGTTGGTTTTGTTTGAATGAACATATTTGGTTTTTATATTGTAAATTTGATTTTATATATAAAAGTTTGTTGTGTACTGTTAATTATTGCTTGTGAGATGAAGTAGAAGCTTATTGAAGTGTTAAACATCATTGTGGAAGTCGAAATGATCGAAATCACGAAAAAATTTTCAGACCCAGAAAAAGTTTTGGACTAGCTCCATCGGCGCCCAAATTCAGAGAGTTTGGCATTTTTATAAAATAGAGCGCCACCGGCGCCCAAGTACAGAAAATCAACGAAAACCTTTTATTTTGCGATTCTGACCCTGGGACCCGCGGATTTTTCCATTGCTTTCGTCTTCCTCCGCCATTTTCGCGATTTTGAAGACCTAAGGCTTGCCAAATCTCAGATTTGAAGAGATTTCAATGCTTTTCGAGACCGGATCTACACTTCTCTTGGTAAGACCTTCACTTTAAGTTAAAAATTTTTAATTTTCACCGTGGAAATCTCTTACATTGTTTAGGTTGGAATTTTTGGATTTTTGAAGAGATTATGATATTTCCATGATAAAATTTGCTCTTACTTGTTTAGAATAATATTTGGAGTTTGTTAAATTGTGAATTTAGGATTTATTGGAATTTTCTTGCAAATTTTAGAAATTCACATGGCTCCAAGGATGAGTAAAGGGAAGAGAAAATTGGATTTTGATGTAGAAAAATTCATTAATATTAAAGCACAATTTTGCTTTAACTCTTACCTTTACAATAAGAAGTGTATCCAGGATCGAGCTTTTGATAATCCTGGTGGATCTGTAGAACAGTTAATTGCAGTGCGGATCTGGGAACGATTTTGTTATTTTACTGCGAATGTTGTTATGGGATTTGTTAGAGAATTCTATACTAATGTGCCCTGGACTGAGACTAAGTGTGTGTTAGTTAGAGGAAAAATGATTGAGTTTACTCCTCAGCATATTAATGCCCTCTGAAAGACCCGGGGACCATTTGTTTGTGAATATGAAAACTTTGATACTCGAGAAGAAAATATAAGAGAAGTGATTACTTTTCTGACGGATGGAACAGGGGAATGAAAAATAAGTCAAAAACAGATGATTAACTTCCCCGCTTCCACATTGAATGTTGCATCAAAAGTTTGATACTATTTCATCTCTGCAAGACTATTACCTTCTTATCACCACAGCGAAGTTACAAGGGATAGAGCAATTCTGAATTGTTGTATTCAAAAGATGAGAAAGATAGATATTGGAACTATTAGCTACAAGAACATTTAGACTATTGCTAGGGGCGAGACCATTAGTGGATTAGGGCATCCTGCCTTAGTTCATGCCCTGTGTGTTCAGTTTGGAGTGGAGTTAAACAGTTCTGAAGAAGTGGATATACCGCTGAGACCAATTACAATTACTATTATCCGTACTTATGAGTCTCATGTGGAAGCCCGAGTTGAGAGTAGGAATACTGATATTCTTACTACAAGTTATGACGTTCCATCTACATCTGAGCCGCCTACCTTATCTGATATTATGGAGCAACTAAGATTACAAAGTGCTAGTGTGGATAGACTCCATGGTAGGATGGATGTGTTTGAGGCCCGGAGTGATGTGAATTAAGATTATTTGAAGAGGAGAGTTGAGTTTGATATTGCCTATTATGATGCTCAGCTCAGATTTATGAAGGGGGGGTTTGATGTGATATTTCCTACTTGCCCCAGCTATACACCGTATAGACCTGACCCTGTTGAAACTGCTGATGATCGTGGTGATGGAGATTGGTAGATTGTTTGTTTCTATTTCTATTGTTCTTATTGTGTTATGTTGTACTGTTGTGATGTAGTAGTTATTTAATTTATGTGTGATGTTTACTATTGGTGTATCATTATGTTGTATTGAAAAATTGAAATTGTTAAATGGACTATGTAGTGTTGTGATAGTTTGTTTAGTAGTTATGGTGTTTTATTGAATGTTTAGATGCTTAAATTTAAAGTCTCTTAACCCTGCAAATTTTTAAAATTTTATATCACTGTTACTAATTGTTTCATGCCTGCTAGTTGTAAATTTTGACTAATACTAGAAAGTTGTTGAAGATTTCAAGATCCCATCACAAAAAAGGTTAGTTTTCTTTTACTCTCTACTGTTTCAAATTTATTGAAAAATTTAAGTTTAGGGGAGGGTAGAGAAATATTAACTCTTATTTTTTCTCAATTATTATATTTTCAAAAAGTATTAGCATAACTTCTGGCAGTTGAACCTTACTGTAGGTAACTAAAACATTTTATTTAAGTTGAATATTATGGAAGGATTGGATGAAAGTTTTTAGTAATAAAGCTTAATTTTTTAAGGGTAAGATATTTGGTAAGAAAGGATTTGATTATAGTTAACTATTTAAAGTAAAGAAAACTATATTTTTGAAATGTTAAGGGACTTAAGGTATTGTGTGTTAAGAAATGATTGTGACTTTATGATGAATAATAAAGCTTGTACCTAATTATAAAGTAAGGAGGTGTCTCAAGTTTGAACTTTAGGAATAGGGGAGTGAAGTTCAAAATCATTAAAGGCTATCCAGATATAGTGATCCTCAATAAAAAAGAAAAATAAAACAAAAGAAGGATTGGAAAACAATCCCAAACAGAAAAGAAAAAGCAAAAAAAAAAAAGAAAAAGATAATTATGAGGAGAAGCTTGAGAAGATGCCTAATCAAAAATTGGCTTCACTCGAATCACCCTAAAAAGAGAACTTAATTTCATTCCTGAATTTATATTTAAAGTATTGGCCTACATTCTAATAAAGTTTGCATAAACTCCTTTTTCACATAATCTTTCAAGGCACTCTTATTGTAACAAATTATAGTTTATCTTGAAATAAATAGAAGACTAGAACTCTTAGACCTGATTGTTGAATATTCTTATACCTGTAGTATTGCCCCGAGTTACTAATTTTCTTTCTTTAGATCTAAACAATATATTCTTTTGAATGAAAAATTTTAGTATCTTACAGGTGAAAAGTGCATTGCCTAGAGTTATATTTTATGTAGTAAAAGGATTATTTGAGGACAAGTAATAGTTAAGTTTGGGGAATTTTTGAAGCACAAAAAATATATACTATTTTTGCTATATAATTTTACCCATTTTTTGTGATATTACACTTTAAAGAAAGGTATTTTTCATGATTTGTTGCAGGTATGATGATTTTAGATAATTGGAGCAAAAAGAAGCGAAAGGGAATGAATTCAGAGCAAAAAAGGAGAAAAAAGGAAGAAAACAGGTTCTGGCGCTGCCGGTGCCAGAATGGGCACCACTGGCGCCATTTTCCAGAGACTCAACGACTAATTTAACAATAGAGTGTCGCTAGTACCCTATCGAGTGCCGCCGGCACCCAATGTTGGTGGAATTTAAATTTAAGGAGTTTTGGTGAATTTTTGATGGCATGCATATGGAAACTCTTAAGATTTCGTTTCTAACTTATAAGTAACTATTTTTGGACGAATATAGGGTGGTTTTGGGTGTGTGTTCTGAAGTTCTAGAGAGGGAGAGTGTGTGTTGAGTGTTAAGGCTTTGGAGAAAAGTGTGTAAAAATTAGAATTTGAGAAGAATTCTTCTCTAAGGAGTTAAGGAGAAGAAGTAAAGTGAGAGATTGCTTCTTTCTTTCCATTCTTAAAAGGGAATTAAGTGTTGCAAAGAAGAGAGAAAAGGATTCAAAGGAACTTCAAGGGAATTGCATTGGGGAAGAGAAAGAGATAAGTTGTATTTTCTTTTGTGGGTTGTTTGACTTTTCTTTTATATATAAAATCCATGTTTTATTATATCTTCTTCATGAATTCTGAGTAATCTCTTTTCTTTTTCTTCTTGCATAGAGATGTGATGATGGATTGATGTGAATTTGAAGTGCTTTTAATGTATTGAAGAAATTGTGATGGTTTTTCATTTCAAACTTAATTTACTTTTCGATCTGACCAATTTAATTGTTAAAATATTTTGTTGAACATTAATTCTGAAAGGATTTAGTGTTATATGACAATAATAAAGAATCCATTCAATTTTCATGGATGAATTGCGTAGTTCTTGAAAATTGAGTGCAAATAAATATGGAAATGTGTTTTGATGGACTTCAATTTGGAGGTTTCAGGGTGACAGGCTGAGATCCCCAATTCGGTCCTAAGATTAGTAACTAAACTCGAAGGTTAGCCTTCAGGTGAAGAGTGAGTGGAAGCTCCGTAGTGGGAGATCGTATCCTCCCTGCATAGCCTTAGATTTAGTGACTAAACTTAGGATATGTGAATGTCATGCTTGGAAAAGGGGGTACTCTTTTAAGGGTAAAGAAACATTCATGCTCATATTTGGCACATAACATAGATAATCGTTCCATATCATTCACACATCATATTCTCATTGCAAGTGGAAAGATACTATTCTCATATATCAAAAACCTTTCAAATATATAGCTTAGTGTGTGTCTGTTAGTTAATTCTGTTTTTAAAGTTATTAGAAGAAATTGTAGTCTAATTAATTGTTACTATTTTCTGCATAGTGGTAATAGAAGTAAGCCTTAAACTTTAAGTGCAATTTGAGTATCGGATTTCAGTACTACATTACTTATTGTGAAACACTTTCTTCTACTTTGTAGCTTCCTTGTGGGATCGATAACCAAGACTCCATTAGAGCCCTGTATTACTTGATACGATATGTGTAATTGCGTTGAGTGCTTGGAATTTACAAAATCATTATAAACATATATTAATTTGAGTTCATAACTTCTTGCAAAATGAAGGTCTGCAAATCGTCCATTCAGCGTGTTCTATGGTATGACGACATTGTAAACTTTATTGTTAGTGATATTGTACCCTATGGTTTGACATACCAGGAGAGGAAGAAATTTTTATCTGAAGCTAAGACTTATTTTTAGGATAACTGATCCACCCGATATTTATACTTACAATTATGATATGAAAATTGGCAACGACACCAAAAACTTGATCCCGCACCGAGTATCTATATGCTTATCATTTTGATATAAAAATTATGCTTTATAATGTGAATACTACGCAAGTATACATATCATTTATCAAGTAATATAGGACTTTCTGATTAAGCCCCGAGATATCGAACTCACAGGGAAAGTGAAAAATCTTTAAAGAAATAAGAAAATTATCTTTTTACTTTTTAAATTGGATTATGAAAGTATGTTTTGATTTTGAAACGTTTGATAGTTGATTTCACTATTTAAATTTTCTTGTAAAAGTCAAACAAGAAATTAAAATGATAATAATTGTAAACACGATATGAAAAACACTATTAACTAGAATATATTTTCCTTTCATTTATAAAGTAGTAGTAATTATGAAGGTATTGTTGTGGAAGTATATAAATTTATTGTGAAAAATAGAACCAAATGTATTCTTTACCCTTACTTGGTTCTATAAAGCACATTAGTTAATTTGAAATTTTATCATTTTGAACATTGTTAGGCAGGGAAGAAACTAGCTCTCACTCTAGAGTTCCCTCAATTCCCTCCTCCTGGGGGCTAACTTCTAATAAAAAAATTCAAAACTTCAAACAAAATTAGGGGTTTTTAGCCTGTCACAGTAAAAGTACTCTAATTTTACTCCCCTTTAAAACATCTTCTAATATATTGCATTCAATTATATGAACTACAATTTTCACCCATATAGTTGCATGTAATTCTTACTAACTTTTATGAGACAATACCGCATTGGATCTTACATAATCTCACCACAAATTTTACATCTTAACTGGCTAAATTAAGAAGTAAATAAATTTTATAGAATTAATCTTCACAACTTCTTCCAACTTTAAACACATATACATTCCACAACAATTCTTCATGAATTACTTACTTCTTCATTTAAGAAAGAAAAAGAAAAAGTAAACTACTCAGAATGCCTTGAGATAATACAAAAACACATTCATTTGAAATTAAAAACCATAAGAAAAACAACAAACACAACAAGTATTAATTAAAAACTAAATGTAAGAACAAAAGTAAACACTTATCTAAAAATCCTCTCCACAAGACTCAGGAAGTTCCTCTGAAACCTTGACTCTTCACTAAACTACTCCTCAGAGCAGGTCTCCCAACTCCGATGACTCAGAAACAAACTTCAGACTGCAATAAAAAGTAAACTAAAGGAAAAAAAAGAAGTGGGAAGAAGAAGGCTTCAATCCTACCCTTTTCTCTTTTCTACTCTCTACTCCTACTCCTAATAAAAACTCTGTAAAAAACTCTCTTGAAATTGCAATTTAAGAGCCCCTAATCTCTCCTAAGAATCTCTTTAAAAAATAAACCAAAAGGTGCCTTGGTGTCTCTTCAAAATGTGTCCAGATTTGATGTATCCACCAAATAATGCACCCCTTCATTCAAACTTGCAACCCAAAGGAAGTTATGGAAGTTACCACCAAGATTTGCATCCCATCCCCATTGAAAATGATGCAAAATTCAAGTTAATCTCGATTTATAACTTTGGCGGCTAAGCGCCGGCCCAATGGCGCTTAGCCGCCAGTGCCCAAATTTTCATTTTTTCATTTTTTTGCTCCGAATTTGATCCAACTTTGCTCCTTTCATCATAATCACTCATTTTCATCATATTTGCAAGAAAAACACAAAATACCTTCCATTAAAGTGCAATATCATCAAAAATAGGTATAAAATGTGTATAAAAATACTATATATTTTAGGTGTATCAAAATCCCCTAAACTTAAAATGTTACTTGTCCTCAAGTGACAGTTAATCTCATAGAAAAATTTTAACATGCAAATTATGTAATGAGTTTCTTTGGAAGATAATAAAATTTTGTTCTAGAAATGGAATAGTCCAATATAGAAAAAATTTCATTAATTAAGACCAACTTAAATTTTAGAAAATTCTTAAGGAAAGAAAAATTACAAATATAAGTCTCTTTCTAATTCAAAAATATTTGTAGATTCTTCAAAATATAGGATTCAATCATCTTATTTTTCTCACTTAAAAATCTTTTTTTGAAAATAATTTTACTTACTATATTATAACCTTAAGCTTTAGATTTTCTCTAAACTTATATGTTAAACTTTAGGTATGGAACCAATTTTTGATTAGGCCGTGAAATCCTCAAGCTTCTCCTCCCTTTTTACATACTATTGTTCACTTTTTCTTTTTCTTTTTCTTTTCTTTTTTTTAGGCAAGGATTACTGTATCTGGATAGGCCTTTAATGATTTTGAATTCCACCCTTCCATTTAAAATAAAGGTCAGATATATATATTTCACTTAAAAATCATAATAACAGTATTTGAAAATTATTCCTCAATAAAAGAAATTTATGCTTTGAAGAATAAAAGTCAAATCTTCTATTTATCCAAAAATATAAAATTTCTTACTAAAGATAGATAGATATATTTAACATCTATTCACTAAGGAAATTTTAACTTTAAGTTTTTCATGATTAATATAAATTTTAACTAAATTCTTTTATTCATTTTTATATTCAAAATTTTTGTTCCCCTAATATAACTTCATATACATAATTGTTCTCACTCAAGAAATAAGATTTATTTTAAGTATTCTTGAGAAAAAAATAAAATTTTAGGTTTTTGTAAAATTTTTGTTTTTAAAATTCCCTCTAAAACTTTAATTTTTAGTTAGGATAAAACATTTTAGCATAAGAAATGATACATGGGTGAGAATTAAAGACTAACATAACATGCTTGCAGGAATTTAATTATCCTAAATATGCAAGTATAACAATTTAAACAACAGGAGTAAAATGAAATCAAGTTCAGTTTTTCAAAACATTTTATTTTTATAACAAGAAAAGTAAAAATTTCAAAAGACTTCTACAGCAGTAGAGGTTTTCAAATCAAATACATACCAACTGAAGTCACACTGATACTAGATAGCAAATGGTATTGGTAGATTTTTGTAAAGTTTTTAAGCATGCAGTTTCCTAAATAGTAGTTTCTATAGTGTTCTTTAATCTCCTAACAGTTTTAGAATTAAAGTACACACTAAAAAATACTCTAGTACAACATACACATTAAAACATTTACTACCACACACACTACACTCAAAGCAACATATAAAACATCAATCCAACAACAATACTTCTGAATATGCATAACAGATAAATAGCACAACTACAATCTGCATGCTAACAGAGTTCACATCATAACATAATTATCAAACAAAATACTAGACAAAGTACACAATAACACAGCACAACAACACAACAACTAAAATAAACAACATACATCTACTCTTCATCCCCATCATCATCATCATCCTGCTCGTTTCAATCCCTGGATGGCACATAAGGTATGTAGAATGGATGAGGGGGTATCTCGGCACTCTGATCTAATCATTTTATCCAAATAATGCCGATCATTCTCCTCATACTCATCATGTTTTATAATATAACTCTCTACATTATCCATCTTACCATCTATATCTTTCATATGCTCTCGAGTAAGACTCACTTTCTCCAAAATTTTTCTTAATAAACCAGTTTGTGAATTAGTAGACAATGAAGCACGTGAAGTAGTAGCACGAGAAGTAGATGCAACAGAAGCAGAAGCAGAAGCAGTAGAAGCCCTACCAAAACCTCCTCTCCAGCCAAATTCTAAATGTACAGTGTAAGCTCTAATGTTTACATTGGTGATAGGTCTCAAAGGCTGAAGTACCTCTTGCCAGGTTTCAAATTTCACTTCAGACCGTTCACATAATGAATGAATCAAGGAAGGAAATCCCGTACCTGCAGTAGTGGTAGATCTGGCACAATTCACAATGTAATCATAAATGATCGCTCCAATATCTATAGGATTCCCTTTTTGAATGCAATGGTTCAAAATAGCTATTTCCCTCATCACTTCACTAGTATGACTTGAAGGCAATAGTTTAGAAGAGATAAAGTAATGTCATGCCTTAGAAGTTGCATTTAATTTGGATGCAGGAAAATTCACTCTTCTATCATTTGTTATTTTCCATAATTCTCTTCCATCAGTCAAAAATCTCATTATCTCATCTAACTCTCCCTCCCTTGGAAGAAAAATAGAATAAAAACAAAACATAGCAGGAGGCAGCTGATAGAAAGTGTTAATTACCCCGGAAGAAAAGTTCACATCTTCCCTCCTAACCATCTCCAAATTCTCTTCTGATGCAGGTAAATTTGCATAGAATTCTCTAACAACAGAAACAACAATAACAACGGAGAAGAAACAGTAGTTCTCCTAGTTGCTCCTAGCAATCATATCTTCAAGTACTTCTCCTGGCTTACTGAACACTCTCTCAGGAATTAATTTTCGTGACTGCAACGCATCGACAAATCGTTCCTCAGCCCTTGCACTAACAACTTTATCGGAATCAAACTTCGTCTTTCCTCTCGTGTGCTTTGACTATGGAGCCATCTCTAAAAATTCACGAAAAATTTACCATAAATTCCAAAATCAAACTAAACTTGCTAAATTATCTTTCAAAAGATGTTTCCACCAAATCCAAGCAATTTCTTATGTTTTTCCACAAATTTTCACCGTGAATAGTGATTTTAAGATTTTCCAAAATTTACTCAAAATACATGGTGAAAATCAAAAATATTTACCTTGGAGTAGTGCTTTTACCTCAAGGAATCCAAATTTACAAATTTTTGTTAAGATCGGCTCTTAAATGGTCCAAATCAAGGATGCCCTAGACTCTCTCTCACGTGAAAATGATGGGTTGAAGATGAACAGGGGAGTTAAAAATGGCGATTCACGGGTTTTTAACTACTAGGAACCAATTTTCTTGAACTGGCGCCTAAGCGCTAACCCTTTGACGCTTAGTCGCGAAATTTGGCACTTAAGCACCGGCACTCTGGCGCTTAGCCGCCAATACCCAGATTTTCACAAATAAGGTATATGCTTTAAACCACTTCGTTAATCACCCTTAATCCCTTTAAAATAATTATCTCTTCCCCATAAATCTTCCAATATTCCAATTCAAATGTTTAATATTCATCAATTCCAAACAAATTTCACACAAGCACAAACTTAAATTCATTAAAAAAAATATAGCACTTAATTCAATCCTAGAATTTCTATCCACATACATAGGATGAAATTATCTAGATACAAGAGACTTAATCTCAATCTGATATGTTTACATCTGTAGGATGTAACTATCACATTATAAGGCATAATTAAAACTCAAACATAAACACTAAACACACCAAACAAAACTCATAAGAACACTAAACATATTAAACAAAACACATAAGAACACAAAACATATAAGAACAAAGCACACTTAATTCTACTCTCCATTAGGCGGATTATATCCAGGAACACTATTATTCTCATTTAACCTTTCTGGAATATAAATCTGATAGAATGGGCGATAATTGTTCATTCTTATATCTTCTTCTTCAATCCATTTGTTCTTCAAAAACATCGCCTTATCCGCTTCTTCCACGTATCTTGAATGATCGAATTTCATCTTGAGTTGCCATCCCATGTGCTCCAAATGTAAGTTAGTTTTATTGATCTTTGCTTCCATTGAAGTCACTCGGGCTTCAATTTTTGCAATCATTTCTGCAATCCCTTGAATACTAATAGCACGAAATCCATTGAATAACTCTTTAACACTGTCACTAATGAACTTACTCTTGTCAGAATATTGCTTCTTCTTAATCTCATTCTCCCAGGAAGACATGATGCACTCAATATACTCTTCTTAAGACTTAGAAATGACAATAGGACTTAGGGCAAGTGTTTCTCTTAATTCAGGTTCTTTTTATAGACTTGGGAAGTGATAAAACTACCCCAAGTCATTTTAAAACTCCAAAATAACTTTCAAAACCTCTTCCCCACGATCTTGGCTTCTAGAATCTCATTTTTCATGCTTTTTGTAAATCCAGCGCCTAAGCGCCAACTAGGCGGCACTTAGCCGCCAGTGCTCAATTTATCACAGGTCTGCCAAATGTCCAAATTTTCATTCTGACTCATCTAAGTCATCAAATAAGGTCAAATAAACTCTATTTAGTTTAAAAACTCCAAATTACTACCACTAAAATTATAAAATCAAACCAAACAAAGCAAACAAAGCACGCAAAAAAAAACATAAAGCAAAGCACACCGATAATTATGGGTTACCTCCCACAAAGCGCTTGGTTTAACGTCTTCAGCCTGACAAACCCAGAACTCATTCTGAGTGACCCGACATCAAATTCTCATCAAACTAAGATTGCTCGACTGAAAAATATGATTTAAGTCTATTTACATTAACTTTAAATATTTTTCCAATCTTAGGATCTTGAATATCCACAGCTCCATAGGAATAAATTTTCATCACAATAAAAGGACCCATCCACCAGGATTTAAGTTTTCCAGAGAAAATTCTCAATCTAGCATTATACAGTAAAACTTTCTGTCCTGGCACAAGATTTTTAATAATAATCTTCCGATCATGCCATAACTTCATCTTTTCCTTATAAATGTTATCACTGTCATAAGATTCATTCCTTATCTTTTCAAGATCATTTAATTACAATAATCTCTTCTCAGCAACATCTTTCAAATTATAATTGAACTCTTTATTAGCCCAAAATGCTTGGTGCTCAAGTTCAATAGGTAAATGACAAGCTTTTCTAAAAATCAGCCTATATAGGGACATTCCTATAGGGGTTATGGAGGCAGTCTTATAGGCCTACAAAGCATAATCAAGTTTGATTGACCAATCCTTTATATTTGGATTAACAGACTTTTCAAATATTCTTTTAATTTCATTATCGGATAATTCAACCAATCCACTTGTCTGCGGATGATAAGATGTAGCGATGCGATGATTAATATGATATTTCTTTGCTAACTTTCCAATAATCGCATTTCTAATATGACTTTCCCCATCAGTTATGATTACTCTTGGTATTCTAAATCTGAAAAATATATTCTTCATCAAAAACTTTGTAAGACTTTGAGCATAATATCGAGGTAAAGCAATAACTTCAATCCATTTTGAAACATAGTCTATTGCCATCAAAATATAAACATTTCCAAAAGATGGTGTAAATGGTCCCATAAAATCTAATCCCCAAACATCAAATATTTCAGCTTCCAACATATAATTGAGGGGCATCTCATTTCTCCTAGAAATATTGCCTACACGATGACATGTATCACAATTGTTAATATAAATATTCACATCCTTAAAAATTGTAGGCCAATAAAATCCAGATTGTAAGATTTTATATGCAGTTTTATCACTTCTAAAATGTCCTCAATAATCTGAATCATGACACTTTTGAATAATTTCATAAGTCTCTTCCAAAGGTACACATCTTCGAATTATAAGATCTTTTCCTTGTTTATATAAAAATGGGTCATCCAAAAAATAAGTCTTAGCATCAGACAGAAATTTCTTCTTTTCCTGATATGTCAAACCATAGGGTATAATATCACTGTTGACCTCATTTTTGATTAGGTCATCTCTTCTTCTCTTTAGTACTTAGGATCTAGCCTTAGGCTTTTCCTTTGACTATCTTAGAGGATTAGAATTGGGACCCACCCTTTAGAAATTCAAACCACTTCTTAACTCCCTGCAAACTCCACAAACTTGACTATAGACCCCTAATCACCTAGAGGGTTTGAATCAAATGTGGAAGTTTAAAGGATGAGTTCCTATAGGACTCTTTGGCTTTAGGACTGCCCTGGGTGGCCTGGTCTGGTAAAGGGGCTGACTTATACACACACTACACCTACACACTACACCTATACACTACACTTTCACACACCTCCTAAAAACACACCTATACCCAACTTGATCTCCTGACTCATGAAAGTGATCCACATGGATGGTCCTTAACCCCTAAGCCCTTGGCTAAGAGGGTTAGGAACAACATGGTGGATGCTTCAAATGAGTCCCTTCATGGCTCATGTGGGCTTGATATGGCTTCATGGCTCAAACAAAATGATTTCATTTCACTTATATTCACCCAATCTTCAATTTTCCAAATTTTCAATTTTTGACCCCCGGAACCCTACACTCGCCTAACCTACCCAAAACCCTTGAAATTACCCAAATTTTTCAAAAAAATCCCAAATCACCCAAAATTCCTCAAAACCAATTCCAAACATTTCCACATTACTCAAATTGATCACTCATACCGAAAAATACCAAAAATTCCAAAAATACCTCCCAATACCCTCAAAATACCCAAAATACCCCTCTTGACCCAAAAATCCAAAAATTCAGAAAATTCCCAGAAAATTCAAAAAAAATCCCAAATATTCTAAATTTCATTTTGTTCAACTACACCATGGGCCAATTTTGTCAATTTACCCTACTTTTGTCAAAACCCCCAATTTGACCCATTTTAACCCAAAGTGAACCCAATGTCAAACCAAACTTACCTAATTGACCCAAATTCTGGTCCAATTCAATTCTAAACTTCAATTCAACATTCCCAACACCAATCTAGATCAAACCCAAGTTCAATTTGATTGACATTTGGATCCAATTCCACTTTTGGCCTTAAAGCCCAATTTGGACCCATGACCCAAACCTAACCCAAACTCACCCAATTCAACTCCAATTGACCCCAAATCTTTTCTAAACCTTCCTTAACATCACTAAAAACAAAATACTAACATGATTTGCCCAACATTTAGACCCAAACCCCACTTAAAATCAACCCAAAACCAATAAGCCCAATTTTGACCTAAACCCAAACCTAACCCAAATAAGCCCAAACCCCAAAATCAAAGCCCAACCAAAGCCAAAACCTATTTGAAACAGCCCTATAAACATTTTCCAACATTAATTTTACACAAATTTCAAAATTAGCTCAACATTGGCCCAACTTAGCCCAATATGACCTACATTGGCCACTTTACCAAAAAGCCCAAATTCAACCCAATTCAAACCCAAATCACTCCAAACTTGTTTCAAATTACTCATGGCACATTCCTAAACCAAACCCAACAATTATTTGGTTCAAAATTTTACAAATTTCCTATCCACCAATTTATTTTCAAGCCTAAAAGTCATTAACCTTAAACATGTTTCACCTTAACCCAAATTTAATCCAAATATATTTGGATAGGGACTTCTCCATGCCAAACCAGCTGATTCCTTTGACACCTAAAGCCACCTTGGAGGGTGAACCAAGCCCAAAAGGATGGGTTGACCCATTTAGAGCCAAAATAGCCACACCCCCATGCCACTTTGATCCAACTCCTTTACACATGTCCAAACCCAATTGACTTCACCATTGCCAAGCCCTGACCTCCCTGGTCAAGATGGTGACTCATGTCTGCCGGCCAGCCGCCTGGGTCGCCGGAAAACACCACACCCTAGAGCTCACATGTGAGCCAACTTTGGAATTCCACCTTGCTGAGCTGCTCCATGCCCAAAGGCCACCATGGCTGTTCTTCCCATGACCAGAGCAGCTGATCCCAGCCCTTGGCCATCCCTGTGAGGCTCTTCAGCCACCTCTATTTAAACCTGACCCCCTCACGACCATGGGAGAGAGTTGCAAAAACCTTGCCGAAACTCTGCCAGAATTGTTCCAAACCCTTCTCCATCCATAGAGCAGTTAATCCCCAGTGTCAATTTGCCCTAATCCCCACCAACAGAATCCAATTTCTCAACTAAAATTTCACCCAAAACCAGGACACTTTGCCACAGTGAGCCAATCCTCAAATTGACTGGTCCTACACCTTCACTGGACCAAGAGGAGATGTTTCCCACTAAAAACCCCATCTCCAGGCCACCCAGTTGCTCCAGCCTCCAAGCTTTGTGATCGGCTGTGGTCGAAATCCTACCTAGACAATTCACCAGGCCAAGGGACTTCATCTGGAGCTTGCTGGGATCCAATCGAAGGTGACACAACCCTCAGATCGAAGCCACACTTCTCTGAGCAAAGGTATGGCCTCACTCTTCTTCCTGAGCTTCTGAACATTCTCCATTTTCATTGAGTCAATTTTATGCCACATAAACCGTATGGATGTGTTCGTCATCTCGAGACGAATCCATAGAGCATAAGAACGTTAAATTTGGTCAAGTATCGAGTGAGATCTTAGGCCTAGAAGATGGACAGCTCTCGGGTATGGACGCCTGGGGACGATGAACGGATGCCGTTCATTTAATACACGCGCGGACGGACGGCCAGGATCGCGCCGGATCAGGAGATGGAACGACACAGCGGGCCTCCGGAGCGCTGAGACAGATAGCGGCGTCGAATCGGAGAGCGCCACGTGGCGTTTCGGAGCTGCCGAGGGTGACGCGGCGCCGCGTGGATAAATAGAAAATTAGGGTATTTTTCTGATTTATTTAATTCCCTAAACTTCAAAAATCCATAACTTTGTGTAGGAAAATCAGAAAAATAAAAAAAAAATACCCACTTGCTCAGTGAACAGAGGAGAATAATGTGGAAAAGAAATCATTTAATTTCATCAATTATTTTATTTTTAATGATTTATTTCCCTTCTGCATTGTTTTAATTCCCCATACATATAGGAAATTCACCATGGCATGAGACCATAGGGCTTTTGAAGCCTCTGAATTTGGGAACATTCCCTGAATTTTCCAAAGTCAGAGGCCATCCCTATGAGAAGTTATTGATTTTTCAAATTCATGTTACTGTTTTGAGTATTTTAAATCCAATAATTAACATGTTGTGAAAAAAATTCTAGGAAAATTTGGTGATGTCTCTTATGATCAGAGGACCCTAGGAAAAATAGATTTTGGATTAGTTTATTGAAAATAACCCTAATTGGCTTAAACACCCAAAATAACTCCTTAATTAATTAGAGCTAACCATACATCAAATTGACTTGAACTCAATTCTCCACTGACCTTTAAGATCAGAGGAACCCATAATAAAAATTTGAAGTCAATTGGACTTGGTTAGCCCTACTAAATGGGTTGATTAAGCCATTTAGCCATTTTAAACTTTAAAAATTCATAACTTTCAAAATACCTTTCAAAAATTCACCAAATTAGTTTTGGAGCCTCTCTGATATCAGGGGAATTTAAGGAAATTAAAATTTCACTTTTCTAAAAAATTTTAATTTTTTGTATTATTTTAATATTTTAATAATTAAAAAATAATAAAAATCATAAAAATAATAAAATTCACCAAAATGTCACATTTTGAATTTTAATCACTTAGGAATAATTCCCATATTTTTCATAGGTCTATTTGATGAGATATTAAATTTTAAAGCCCTAGGGTAATTTTAAAATTAAAAAAATGTATTTTCTAGAATTTTCACTAAAATAATTATAATAAATCAAAGAAAAATCAGAATATTGCAAAAATTGATTCTTTGATTTCCTTGATATCAGAGAGATTTTTGAAAAATATAAATTTCATTTTTCAACCTTTATTTTATTTTTAAATTAATTAATACTCCAAAACTTAAAATAATTATAATAAAAATAATATAATTTAAAAAATCACCAAAATTGGTCCAAGTGATCCTTTAGTCATTAGTAATGTCCCATAATTTTCTTAAGGACAGAAAATTTCCCTTGGTCATATTATTAAATTTTCCTTGGAAATTCCTATTTTCTACCAAAAAATAATTACATAAATAAATTAAATACAGAAAAATCACATTTTCTCCTCTCATGTCTTTATTGGCATATAAGTGAAGTCACATAAAAATTTCAAGTTCATTTAAGTTCAATTTAGTGAGTTATGAAATTATTAAGCTTGAAGGGCAAAAATGGTAATTAAAAAAAATTTAACCTTTAATTAAAACTTTAGGTTTAATAAAATTAACAAGTAAAATATTTGTTCTTGATCTGATTTCGATGATTGAAATTTAAATAATTAAAGGGTAGAAACCTACTGAATAATTTGAAGATAATTAAAATAAACCTTAATTAAATAATTTATTAAATTTGGAAGAATAATAAAATTGGAATTATTAGAATAGGGATATTATTAGGAAGAGATTTGTTCTTTAATTTAAAAAATCCCTAAATTAATCATCTCAATAATATTTAATTCCTAATTAAAATGATAATTCAAATTTAAGTTTTAAAATGTTAAAGGACTTAATCATTAAAATTAAAAATAAAATTAAATTAAAAATAAAATTAAATTAAATCAAACAAATTAAATTAAATTAAATCAAATAAATTAAATTAAATTAAATTGAACAAATTAAATTAAAATTGAATTAAATTAAAATTAAATTAAATTAATCAAATAAAATTAAATTAAAACATATTAAATTAAATTAAATCAAATTAAATTGAATTAAATTAAAATTAAAAATAAAATAAAATTAAATTAAATTAAAAATAAAATAAAATCAAGTTAAAATTAAAATCTATTTAAATTAAATAAATTAAATTAAAATTGAAGCTAAACTAAATCAAATTAAATTAAAGTTAAATTAAATTGAATTAAAAATAACATCACCTAAGACATAAAGAAATTAAATATAAAGCAACCTAAACACTATTCCAAATTTAAATTCGATAACTGAAATTAAACTAAATCACAAACCATTTGAACACCAATTTGCCCTCGAAAGCTTTGGTTATTATAACCCCTAAACAGAATATTAAATGAAATGTTACTTCACTTATAGGATATTCAAATGTCTTAGTTCACTGAGTAAGATAACAACAAAACTTAACTAAACCTCGGACGATTACTTCACCTGATTAATTAAATCCATTTGGACTTAAAACAATTCTAGCAATATTGAAAAGATGTTTAAGATTCTTCTTAAGCACTTCCTCAATATGATAGGATACTTATAAGAACAATTGAACTTAATTGTTCTTTGATGAAGAAAATCGTCCTCAAACCAAAATTCAAGAACCTAGACGTCATAGGAAATGACTAGCTATAGGATTAGGAACTTGGTAGAAAACCATGACCCTTCCCTTAGCTTTACCTAGGAACTTGCTTAAATATTCTAATTGTGTTTTAAGTGCAGCTTGGGATGACGGGAAGACCCTCTAGGTACGCTTTTATTTTATTGCAATTTACCTTATTGCAATTTATTTAATCGCATCACACTTACTTTTCTTGCATGATAAACAACTGTTGCATGAAAACCCACACCTCTAGGGTAGCCCCTAAAACTGAAACCAAAACTAAATTAAAAGTCATTGCAAGATAAAATTCACCGCCACAACATTTCAAAATATAAAACAACTCAAAATTTAATCACAAACATAACACAAAACTTCAATTACAACTAAATTAAAACGTCTTGTTGGATGATCGGGAATACCTCGGATGATGTAACCTACGTGTTGCTAACGGGATTTCCCACGGTCTAAATGAAAGTGTGGAACTCATTTAGTTGAGTTTAGCAAATTCATCTGGACTAAGTGAATCCGATAAAAATAATGATGCCGGAAGGATGGAACCGTGGGATCTTAACCGGTGTTGTTATAATCAAATTTAAGATTTGTTTTAAATAAAACATAAAAAAAACACTTGGAAATTAAGATTTCTCTAAACCAAAACACTTTTCTCATCTCCCGATTTATGACTTCTAAAACTAAACCTGTGCAAAAACAAGGAGCTCGGAGCATGGTGGGTAGCACGGCCATCGTCATCAGCAAAACTTGAATCTACATCAGCAAAACTTTCTTAGAATAAAATAACCAAGCCATAGGACTTCGAGGTAGTTTGCCTAGTGCAACATAAATCCTCAACCTCTTCGTTAGGCATTTGCATGATCATGTCATGTAAATTATGCCCTAACCGGTCTTAGGACTCCGAGGTAGTCGTTTAGTACGACATAAACCCTCATATCTTCGAGGCTATTTGTATGATCATGTCATGCGAATATAAGTCCTAATTAATTAAAATTAGCAAGATTGAAATGTTAGATAAATATTAGGACTTTCCTAAATCCAAGCCAAACAATAGGATAGTCGGGGAATCACCGAAGTTCGCTTCGAATCTGTGATTTCTCCTACCTTTCTTCCTTTGAATTCCTAAAACAAAATGTTCCAAATTTGATCCATTCCTTATCGAAATTCCAAAATTCAATCCCTTGAAAACCCTAAACTTTGAAATTCTTGAGAGCAGAATAACTAATTATTATCGAGAGTTTTCTTAGGTGATTCCCGTCACTTAAGGTGTAATTAACTATATGGGCTTGCCCTTATAGGGAATTTTAAGAACCCAGATAATATAAACCCTGTTTAATGCTTTCATATTAAGCAGGGGAACTTGTCGGCTTATAAAATTGGTTCGCAGACCAAACGGATGTCACAAATCTCCTAGTTTATTTAACCGAGCCCCATCATCAAGCAAGTAGTGTCTATTCTTCGGGATAGATACACGGTTTGTGGTGCGGTGCTCGTTTATATAAACTATTTGGGATGTGAGATCGATTTGATTTCATATCTTAAAATTTTCAAATTTAAAATTATTTTCAAAATCAAATACTACTTTTTCAAATTATTTATTTAAATTAAATTAAAAAATTTGCCGACAATTTCTGTTAGGAGACCCCCTTTTCAAAATACAACACTCAACCTAAAAATAAGTCGTACAATCACTGACAATAAAATTTACTATGTCTGCATACCACAGAACACGCCACTCATTAACAATGAACAATTTTTCATCAGGAAAATGTTCATTAATTTCTTCAACATCACAGAGAGATTTTTCAATTTCAAGCCTGGACAAATGATCAGCAATTTGATTTTCAGAACCCTTTCTATCTACTATCTCAAAGTCAAATTCTTGCAAAAGAAGAAACCATCTTATCAGTCTCGGTTTTGCATATTTTTTCTTCATTAAGTATTTGATAGCAGAAAGATCAGTATGCTCAATACATTTAGTTCCAATTAAATATGATCGAAATTTTTCAAAGGCAAATACTATAGCTAATAACTCTTTCTCAGTAGTGGTATAATTAATTTGAGCTTCATTAAGAGCTTTACTAGCATAATAAATAACTTTGAAATCTTATCATATTTTTGATCCAAAACAACACCAATAACATAATCACTAACATCACACATTAATTTAAAAGGTTTTTCCCAATTTGGTGAAATTATTACAAGTGCAGTGATTAATTTTTCCTTTAATGTTTCAAAGGCTTTGAGGCAATCATCATCAAAATTAAAAATTACATCCTTTTCCAGTAAACGACATAAAGGTTTTGTAATCTTTGAAAAGTCTTTTATGTAACTCCTGTAGAATCCAGCATGTCCTAAAAAACTTCTAATTCCCCTTACATTGGTTAGGAAAGGTAAATTAGATATAACTTCAATTTTTGTAGGATCTACTTCTAAACCTTTTTCTGAGATCTGATGTCCCAAAACAATTCCTCCTGCTACCATAAATTGTCATTTTTCCCAGTTAAGGACAAAATTAGTTTCTTCAAAGCGTTTTAGAACCTTAGATAAATGTTCTAACCATGATTCAAAAGAAATTCCAAACACTAAAAAGTCATCCATAAAAACTTAATCCCTTTTTCAATTAAATCACAAAAAATAGCTATCATACATCTCTGAAATGTAGCAGGGGCATTACATAAACGAAAGAGCATTCATCTAAAAGCTAACGTATCATAAGGACTGGTAAATGTAGTTTTGTCTTGATCTTCTAAAGCAATTTGAATTTTGTGGTAACCAGTATATTCATCCAGGAAACAAAAGTATTTATGCCCAGCCAATCTATCCAATATTTGATCCAGAAATGGGAGTGGAAAGTGATATTTCCTTAAGGAAAGATTTAATTTTCTATAATCAATGCATATTCGCCATCCTATAACTTATCTTGTTGGTATTATTTCATTCTTTTCATTAACAGTCACAGTCACTCATTTCTTAGGAACACAGTGAATAGGACTAACCCATGCACTATCTGAAATAGGGTAGATAATTCCAGCATTCAATCATTTTAAAATTTCTTTCCTAACAACGTCTTTCATGATAGGATTTAATCTCCTTTGGGGACCATCCTGCGGTTTGCAATTATCTTCCATAAGAATTCTGTGTATACAAATTGAATGACTGATTCCTTTAATATCGGCAATTCTCCATCCAAAGGCTTTCTTGTGCTTCTTCAAAATTTCAAGCAAACTCACTTCTTCTTTTCAGTTTATTGAGAGGAAATTATAACTGGCAAGGTTGAGGATTCACCAAGAAAAACATACTTTAAATTATCAGGAAGCTTTTTTAACTCAAGTTTAGGAGGTTTTTAAATTGATGAACCATAAGAATAATCTTTTTTAGTCAAATCCGACAATTCAAAACTTTCACAAACATAATTTAAATCTTCCTCTTAAAAATCTTCAGAATCAAGTAACTCTTCTTCTTGATTATGTTCCAATTCTTCTCTTTCAGATTTCTCTTCATAAGTTGACTTGAAATGACATTCACTCAATTATTTGATAACATCCATCCTATAACATTCATCTTCTTTACCTCTAGCAAAATATTTCATCGATTTTGAAATATTAAATGTAATGGTCTGATCATTAACCTCATCGTTAATTCCTTTTTTTGCACATCTATCATGGCTCAGCCTGTAGCTAGGAAAGGTCTTCCCAAAATTATATGTATCTCTTTATCTTCCTCCATATCTAACATAATAAAATTAGCAGGAAAAATAAATTGATCCACTTTAAATAAAACATCATCTATAAATCTTTTAGGATATGTGATCCAACGATCTGCTAATTGCAGAGTTATAGTATTTGGGGTTATTTCTCCTAGTCCCAGTCTTTTGAATATTGATAGAGGCATAAGGTTAATGCTTTCATTCAAATCACATAAAGCTTTTCCATAGAATCTGTCTTCGATTGCACATGGAATTGTGAAACTAACAGGATCTTTAAGCTTATCAGGAAGCTTTTTCTGAATTATTGCACTGCACTCCTCACTATGTGCAACAGTCTTGTTATCTTCAAACTTACTTTTCATCTTAAGAATATCCTTCTTAAATTTTACATAGCTTGGCATTTGTTCTAAGGATTCAGCAAATGGAATATTACCGAAGTTTGCTTCGAATCTGTGATTTCTCCTGCCTTTCTTCCTTTGAATTCCCAAAACAAAATGTTCCAATTTGTATCCATTCCCTATTGAAATTCCAAAATTCAATCCTTTGAAAACTTAAACTTTGAAATTCTTGAGAGCAGAATTACTGATTATTATCGAGAGTTTTCTTAGGTGATTCCCGTCACTTAAGATGTAATTAACTATAGGGGCTTGCCCTTATAGGGAATTTTAAGAACCTAGGTAATATAAACCCTGTTTAATGCTTTCATATTAAGCAGGGGAATTTGTCAGCTTATAAAATTGGTTCGCAGACCAAATGGATGTCAAAAACCTTTTAGTTTATTTAATCGAGCCTTATCATCAAGCAGTGTGTCTATTCTTCGGGGTAGATACGCGGTTTGTGATGCGGTGCTCGTTTATATAAACTATTTGGGATGTGAGATCGGTTTGATTTCATATCTTAAAATTTTTTGAATTTAAAATTATTTTCAAAATCAAATACTACTTTCTAAATTATATATATAAATATTTAAATTAAATTTAAAATCTAAAATTCGCCGACAATTTCTGTTAGGCGACCCCCTTTTCAAAATAAAACACACAACCTAAAAATAATACCGACAATTTTTGGCAACTCCGCTGGGGAAAAGCTTCCTCTCTCCATTTTAATCAGACAGTTCTGCGTTCAAAAATTGGTAGTGTATCCATGTTCCTAGTGGATCAAACTACCCTTCTTTCCGTTGGAATACTATGTTCATTTCTACCTTGAACAAGTATAGCCAACATTCTCTCAGATTTAGGAGCCACTGTTTAGACACTCCTAAACAGAGAGGTTCCAAGATCCTTTTACCTCATTTCTAAGGTGGGGTGGACCTCCAATAGGTATTAGTTTAGGAGCGGTCTTGCGGGTCGAGAAGTTTCTGCAAGACTTTCTCTTCCTTTTCCAGTTCCTAATCAATTCCTTTTACCCTTCCTACAACTCTCCTTCTTTTAATAATTTTCCCTCCTAACGAACAAATCTTTCCGAAAAGACAATTTTCCTTTAATACCACAAATACACTAAGATAAACAAAAATGTGTTCGGACTCTTTCTTTTTTCCTCATAAGTTTTACGACAAGAAGAAGCACGATTTAGGGACTAACACTTGGAATCTGCCCTTCAGAAATGGAAGCCCCAAAAATGATCTTCTCCTTCGTCAACGGACTTGACCTGGCCGTGTTCAAGGACGAACTGCCTGATAATGGGATCATTCGATTCAGACAAGGATTCGGGGACACCGACATCAAAATCCCCAATGTCACTCTCTTTTCACTCACAAGCAAAGTACCAGAAACTGAGAAGCCGTTGATTGAGTTTAACCTCAAGTCGACTCATGAATTCCCTCCTCTGCGAAGATTCCAGCCGAGAGGAGTACTGCCGTCCACGAAGGACTCGTTGTTGCTACCCCCACTGGTCTAGTTGTCTCTGCACCTACCCCAGCTTCTGCCAGACTAAAGGGAAAGGAAGTTCAGAACTATGATGAACCTGTTACCGTGGAGGGTACAGACCTTCCTATGAGACCTTCTATTTTTAAAATCGAGTCCAGCTCGAGAATTCCATCGCTGACATGGACTCAGAGAAGGAACAGAAGTAGAAGGATTGCTAGAGAAGCCAGAGCTGCTGAAGTTGCTTTCCTGAAGAAATCCCGAAGCCGCCCTAGTATACACCGCCTGCTCGAATACATACCACTTTTGGGAGGAAGCAGGTTCCATCCCCTCTCCGCCGCAGAGGATGAGGAAAATGTTCGCAAGATTGCTGCCGCATTGCCTCAGCCCGTATATTACAACGACAACCGTAAGAAAAGGGCTAGAGTTACGCCATTTGCTTGACTGTAAACCCTGATAGAAAAGTTAGCAAAGAAAGAAAAATGCCCTGTGTCAGAGATTTTAAGAAGGATAGGGCGGGTGCCGGCCAAGTCCCGTCTTGGGCCGCTAGTAGAACCTGTTATCGCCGCGGAAAAGCCGAATAAGAGAATGAAAGCTAGTCCGCCTCTCGTTGTTTCAGGACTACAAATTAGGGAGGATACCACCTTCCAGCATTTGGCTGACAGACCATCCGGTCTTAGACCTTCTGCTGCTTGAAGGATGGTATGGCGTCCCACTACCGGACAATTAAGGTTAAAAAAATAACCTGAGAAAGAAAGTCTCGTCAGGAGACTTGAGTCCGAAGAAAGTGCTACCGCAGTAAAGGGGACTCATGAGAAGGAAACCTGACAGTTATCACATGACAACTACAAGGATCTACAGAAAAGACCACTAGAAGATGCTATGGAAAAGCTAAGAACTGATGTTCGGCGATTAGCAAGGGAAAGAGAAGAGAAATTCGGAGATGAGATTGATTCGTCAGAGTTCATGGATGATGAATATGCAGAAATTAACATGGTTGAAACACGAGCTTCGTCAACTTCACAAGGTGCCTCTGCAGCCGCAGAAAGAGAGGAGCCGGAAGTAATGAGGAGGCAGCTTTAAGAGAAAGATGATATGATTGCCCAAATGGCAAAAAGGATGGAAGAGATGGCTTAGCCCTAGCCACTCTCCAGAGTCAAGTTCAACCCCAAAGAGAAACACCCCCAGAAGTCATTCACATTGTAGACGGAGGAAAGGAGATTATGTCCGTCAACGGGGATGATCAATTAAAAAAGGATGCAACATAAAGCATGATTCCGGAAAAGGATATTAAGAACTTGGTGGAACAGTAGGTGCGAGAAGCCTTGGCACAATCAAAGAGCGGGACATCCATTTGGATGGGTAGACCTTACCCCGAAGAATTCGACGCTGTCCAATATCCGAAAGGCTTTGTACCACCTCTAGTCAAGACCTTTGATGGAACCGGAAACCCTCGGCAGCATGTTGCACATTTTCGTGCCAGTTGTTGCAATGCCGGCGGAAGTGATGCCTTACTCTTCAGACAATTTGTCGCTGACTCGTCATGGATCGCCTTTAATTGGTATGCGAATTACCGAACGGTTCGGTGAAGAAATTTTCGAACTAGAGAACCTCTTCATCAAGCGATTTGTCGGAGCTCAGCACCACATCACTATAGGTGATTTAGTGGTAGAGAAGCAGAAACCGAACGAAACCTTGGTGGACTACATACTTCGATGGAGAAATCTAAGTATGAAGTGTGAGCCACAGCTATAAGAACAGCATGCAGTCGGCATTTTACTTAAGAGCATTCATGGCCCGATAGCACTTCTCCTCAAGGGATTTACTATTAAGACTTTTGAGAAGTTGTTAAGCAAGGCCGGAAGCTTGCAAGAGGAGGCAAAGCAATTAAGTTTCATCGACAAAACAGACAAGCAGAAGCCCGTGAAAACTTTTGAAAAGAAGTCCGGGATCATTGCAGCAGTCGATAAAGGCAAGCAACCGATACAAATATCGTCAAAACGGCCGCAGCAACCTTAACAGAATTACCAGCAACCCCGACCCAGCTATCAGTCATCTCAACATTATGAACAACCGCCTCGTCCGCAACGTACGTTAAGGGAGCTTCTGAGCAGGGAATATCCGTTTAAGAATGAGGCAGTGCCGAAATTGTTTCGCAGTCTGATGAAGACTCCAGATTTTCAACTACCAGAACCTAAAAGACCAGAAGAAGTCGACAAGAAAGGTGATCCCAACTTTTGCCCTTACCACCGGATGCTTGGACATAAGATAGAAGATTGTATTACCTTCAAAAGTTGGCTCAACGACAATCTTCGGATAGGGAATATAAGGATCCCGAAGGAGTACATGAAGGAACCCCAGAAAGGAGGTTCTGTCAATGTTATCTCGACGGATCTCAGTGTGCCGATAGACCCCTATGCGACTAATGATGGATGGGCTACCGCTTGGACAAACTCTTCGAAGAAGATTTTGGATCACATCCAAGCCGCTTCCGTGCGAGCCTCAATTCAGAGTTCGAAACCTGTCAAGTCGGCACTATCACTTGCGATAGAAGAACCACCTGAACAAGAGACAATTGAAGAGAAGAAGAAAATCGACGAAGAAGAGAAGACTGAGGCTCTTAAGGCTAGACTAGGGGTCGCTTATCCTAGGATAGTTGTTTCCGATTCGGGGGAGAAATCCTCGAACCGCCGACTCGTATGATTATCTGCCCACTCCGGTGGGATCTTATAATGATAAGGGTTATAGTGTTGGATACGTTTTGACTGTTTCTAACGATTACGTAACTAGCGACAATCCAGACATCGATTTCGATACAAATGACAATTCTCAAATCATACACAATCTCGACGATCACAATGACGAAGAAGACATCCATCAAAGAGGCTACGAGAGTTCAACAAGCAACGAATCTATTTGCGAGTTTCGAGGAGCTCCGATCACAATAGAGTTAGAGCCTTCGGACTTCGAAGCTAATCTAGAAGAACCTGTCATTCCGATTTAGGAGGAGACACTAGCAAACTCAATACTAGATTCAGAAGAAATCACAGAAGTCAACTTGAGAAGTAGAAGAGTTCTACCTCCGAGAATGGGTCCAAAAGACAAAGGAAAGCAGGTGGTTGTTTAGGAAGAACCAACCCCGACAGAAAAAATACCCATTCGAGAAGAAGCCGAGACACATGGAAATAAAGTGGACTACAACGTGCTAGCCCATCTTAGGAAACTACCGGCCAAACTGAGCATCTACGACGCTCTCATCTTATCAAAGGAGATGAGAGAAGCTCTGATCAAGGCCTTACTTGATCTGGAAATTTTCTTAGCTCAAATGACCGTAGATTCCTTAGATGAGGTTTGCTCGTTAAAGGAACAGCGAGGTGTTACCTTCACGGACAATGACCTACTACTTGGGACGACGGACCACAACCGACCGTTGTACATTTCGGCTACAATAGGGAAGTTTACACTCTCCAGAGTATTGGTGGATCCAGGAACATCAATCAACATAATGAATCTTCGAACGCTAGCATATTTGGAAATTGATGCTCGCGAGCTTGAAGCAGACAAAATGTTATTAAGAGTATTCAACCAAAAAGGAGAAAGAGCCCTCGGATCAATAACACTGCTAATGAAAACTGGTGACTTGGCAAAGACAACCGCGAAATTTCACATAATTGATTCAGAAACGTCGTTCAACACTCTACTGGGCCGACCATGGATACATGAAAACCGGATGGTACCATCATCTCTACATCAGTGCATCAAATACTACGATGGAGGGGAACAGTGCATAAAAGGTGACTTACAACCATTCTCCGTACATGAAATTGGAATCCATGAAGATGCAGCTTATTATGCACCTCCGAAGAAGACAATTTTCTCTAGAGATACCATAACGAATGAAGCAAAGGGAATTCAGGATGACGAAGAACCTGAAGTTCTAGTCCAACAGTCACTCACCACTCCCTTACGGCGAGATGGAGAAGGTTTCTCCACAACTCGCATCCGAGGTCGAGGCCGGGGACGAGGTCGTGGCAGAGACGTTAGGACGATTGGACAGAGGAAACCAGCCATCAATGTTGATTGGGAAGATAGTTCTGAAGAAGAAAAAGAAATCAAGCAAGAAGCAGCAACAATAAGTCGGAAGAAACCGCAGTTCAGGATCTCTCTCGAAAATGAAAAGAATGAAGAATATAAATCGATGTACGAGAAGATTAACCATCATGTACACACTATGACCCTGACCCCGATCCATTCTAATAAGATAGAGGGTATGGTGGTCAAAGAGGTACGTAGCGGCGGTGCAAAACCAATCAAATTCTACCGTGGTTCTCCTTCCTCCAAAATTGAAAATAATGTACAATTTGAAGATGTCACTTCATCAGAATTAATGGAATTACCTTTTGAGTGGTACTCTCCCTGTGTTCAAAATTTAATTCAGCGTGGTTTCTTACCTCAACGATGGACAAAAGGTCAATCACAATGTTTTGAAAATTTATGGAATAACTCCGGTCGTCCACCCAATTCAAAGCATGGTCTCGGATTCGGCTTAGTAGGATCAGTTGACGATACTGAATTTTGCTTGGTTGTCACTTGCGAGTCTATTGAAAACTGCATGGAAACTACGGAAGAATTTGAAGATTTACAAATTGGAGACGCTCCACCGAATTCGAAGAAGAGATTAAATCTACAATAGATGAGTTAACGAAGTTAACTTAGATACTAGCGAAGAGCCTAGACCTACCTTTGTTAGCTCCTTACTCAATAAAGAAGACTCGAAGAAATAATCAAGTTATTAATGGAATTTAAAGACTCGTTTTGCTTGGAGCTACGATGAGATGCCGTGATTAGCTCCGGAGGTCGCAATCCATAAGCTAGGAGTGGATCCTACTTCGTCCCGCCGTACAAGGTCCCGAAGAATGCATCTAGAAATCGAACAACAAGTCATAGCTGAAGTTAAAAAGCTAATAGACGCTAAATTTGTCCGTGAAGAACAATACCGTACTTGGTTAGCCAATGTGGTACCAGATCGAAAGAAGAATGGTCGATCGGAATTTGTGTGGATTTCGGAGATTTAAACAAGGCATGTCCAAAAGATGAATTTCCTCTACCGATCCTGCAATTAATGATCGACATTGCTTCGACACATGAAATATTCTCATTCATGGATGGATCTTCGAGATACAACCAGATAAAAATGGCTCCGAAGATGAAAAACTTACAGACATTCGAACGCCGATTGGAGTATATTGCTACACAAAGGATGCCGTTCGGACCGAAGAAAGCAGGAGCAACCTACCAGAGAGCGATGACAAGAATTTTTGATGATCTCATCCACAATCAAGTCGAATGCTATGTGGACGATGTGGTCATCAAAAGCAAAGTAAAGGACAACCATTTATATGATTTGAGAATTGTTTTCGAACGATTAAGACAATTTAACCTTAAGATAAATCCCTTAAAATGTGCCTTCGGCGTCACCTCCAGGAAATTCTTAGGATTCATTGTCCGACATCGTGGAATTGAAATCGACCCGGAAAAGATTAAAGCTATCTTAGAA
This sequence comes from Papilionanthe hookeriana x Papilionanthe teres, assembly GCA_022702705.1. Taxonomy (NCBI): domain Eukaryota; kingdom Viridiplantae; phylum Streptophyta; class Magnoliopsida; order Asparagales; family Orchidaceae; genus Papilionanthe; species Papilionanthe hookeriana x Papilionanthe teres. The sequence goes on along the minus strand of CM040430.1, from coordinate 46,287,465 downwards.
ATGCCGCCTCCCAAAACCTTAAAACAACTACGATCTTTTCAAGGGAAGGCTGCATATCTTCGACGCTTTATCTCAAACTTGTCAGGTAGGTGTCAGCCTTTCTCGATGCTAGTTAAAAAGGACGCAAAATTTATTTGGGAAGAGAAATGCCAGAGGGCCTTCGAGGACATTAAGCAATATTTAATGACACCTCCTGTCTTAGCAGCCCCGGCCTCGTGTAGACCGCCGATACTTTATACCGCGGCTTTAGACGACTCTCTCGGAGCCCCGTTAGCCTGTGTCAATGATGAGGGTAAAGAAAATGCTCTTTACTACCAAAGCCGTCGTTTACTTCCGACGGAAATAAGGTATCCCACAATTGAAAAGCACTGTTTGGCCCTGATCTTCGCCGCTCAAAAGCTCAGGCACTACATGCTTTCTCATAAGGTCAACTTGATCTCGAAAGTTAATCCATTGCAATACTTGATGACTCGTCCAACGCTTTCCGGCTGACATGCCAGATGGTTAATGATATTATTGCAATTCGATATAACTTTCGTGCCTCTTCGTGCCGTAAAGGGACAAGTCTTAGCAGATTTCCTCGCAAGACACCCTTTGCACGGCGAATCTCCTCTCAATGACGACTTGCCGGATGAACAAATAATAAGTCTCGAAGACCCCGATGATCGACGTTGGGAATTATATTTCGACGGAGCATCTTCAAGACACAAAGACGAAGAATCACAAGTGATAGTGTCCTGTAAGGCGGGAATCGGACTAATCTTTATAACACCGGAGCGAGGGATGTTAAGATACTCCTACCACTTGACAGAGCCGTGTACAAACAACGAAGCAGAATACGAAGCCCTCATAACAGGACTGGAATTAGCTATTCAACTGGGGATAACAGACATCAACATATACGGGAATTCGCAATTAATCATTCAACATATCGTCGGACAGTATAGAATTTTAAAACCAAGACTCGAGCAATACTTCCAGTATGCCATACAGCTGTTGGAACAGATTCCGAATGTGACAATCTACAAAATTCCCAGAAAAGAAAATGCTTTAGCAGATGCGCTAGCCCGTCTAGCAAAAGAATTTGCCTGTTTGCAAGATGAGTCGGCTGAAGTGTCGGTTCACGGACGTCGAGTCCTATCACAGCTCGACATAGACACAATACACAAATCGGAAAAAGAAGAAGAATCGGCTGTAACGGATGACGAAAAACATAGAAGATTGGCGATAGCCATTAATGTAACTACCCGCAAACAGGAAAACTACCAGACGATAGGTCTCAGCCCATCGGATCAAGAAAAGAACTCGTCCTACGCATTAATAAACAACACGTTATACGGAAGGTCTTTCGATCAAATGTGGCTAAGGTGCCTAAGCGGGTCCGAGGCCCGTGAAATTGTTAAAGAGGTGCATTCGGGACTCCGTGGCGCTCACCGACCGAGTCCGAAGATGAAAATGAAAATTAAAAGATTAGGGTACTATCGGCCCTCGATGATGACCGACCGCATGAAAATCGCCAAGAGCCGTCACCAATGCCAAGTGCACGGAGTGAGTTCTACACCAACCTCCAAATGTGCTACATCCGACAATTGCGTCGTGGCCATTCGAATGTTGGGCACGGATATAGTGGGTCCAATAGAACCGCCGTCTTCAAAAGGACATCGCTTCATTCTTGCGGCTACGATTACTTTTCCAAGTGGCAGAGCGAGCTCCACTTAGAGAAGTGAAAGCACACCATGTGCTACAGTTTTTCAAGAACCAAGTTGTCTACCGTTTCGGAGTGTCGCACAGGATCATCTCAGATAATGGGTCAGCATTTAGAAGCACGCAAATCAACAATTTCGTCAGGAGACACGGAATCGACTCGCGGTATTCAACAATTTACTACCCAAGAGCAAACGGCCTGACTGAGGCTTTTAATAAAACTCTCATTCAAATCTTAAAGAAAACCTTGGACGATAATAAGAGAAATTGGCACGAGAAGTTATTAGAAGCCTTATGGGCCTACCGGACAACCTTCGAACTCCTACTCAAGCTACACCTTACGCTCCGGTGTATGGGTCCGAGGCGATGTTACCCTTAGAGGTCCAGCCTTCCCTTACTCGGAATTGCAGTTGCAAACAAAAGCACGACAGAAGAGAAAGCCAAATTACGGCTAGAAGAATTGGAAAGCCTGGAAGGGAAAAGACTTGCAGCGCAGCAGAATTTAGAACTATACCAAGCTAAGATGGTTCAAGCCCATGACAGACTTGTTCTTGTTCTTTAATAAATATTTTCTTAATGTTCTTGTTCTTAGTACAGCCCCTAATCCTTTTCTTTGTCTTTTCGCAGGGAAATGTCGAACGGGCGGTTGGTCCTGAACTTTAGAAATGGCGTAAGCCTTGCACTCGATGAAAAGAGGGTGAAAGATGGAGCGATAATAGAGATTGACTCAGACTTCGCACCGCTGAGCTCCGCAATACGAGGAAAGTGTCCGGGTCCCGCTTGACCGAGAGGAACCGCCCGATCGGACAAGAATGAAAGTGGGTGGCTCGAGCCACCACTCCAAAGAAGAAGAAAAGGAAAACAAGCACCGAAGAAGACAAGAGAATAAAGTCCGTAGTCGCTACAGGCGGAGGGCGAGCTTGTCGGCGCCACTCCCACGAAACTCGGGAAGTACGAAGAGCTACTCTCACAACAACTCGCCGAAGAAATAAAAATCGCCGTATCCGCAAGATGTTAACTAAACTAGCGACGGACCGAAGCACGAAGAGGCGATTCATCTCGCCAGTGCATATACTTCAAGGACGCCGGTTCACCAGGTACCTGAAGGAAGGAGGCCAGCTCCGAGGATAACAGAAGAGACCTGGGAAATCTCAAGAAGAACGGAAGAAGGAAGGCTACCACGCCACCAGATAAAGCCACCAGTAATGCATAACCTTGTTGCAGAAGCAACCCCGGAGGATGTCCCGAAGGACACCATCCCCGAGGAGCCGAGGTATGCAGGAGAACGTGAATGGATTGAGCCATATATCCTAAAATACGTCACCAGGCCTCGCCATTTGCAGATTAGCCCAGAATACGAGCTAGAAAGAATGCAGAATGTCGAGAAGAAAACTTTTGAATACTTCGAGAGAATTAGAGGCAAGAGGATCAATATACTAGAAGGCCTCGAGCTACATACAGACGTGTTCTCAGAATACGAACAACAACAAATCGTGGATCGCATCCGGGATTTGAAAAGAATGGGCCGAGCAGGCCGCCTAAGAGAAAACACTTACTCATAACCCCGGAGATGGATGCCAGGGAAAGGGAGAATTACAATACAATGTGGATGCTGCTACAACTTCGCAGAAGACAGGGAGGGAAACCCACAAGGGATACTCCGTCATGGCCAGGTGGATCCAATGCCATTAGTCATCAAAAGAATGGTAAAGAGAATGATTACATGGAGGGTACGCGGCAGATTGCATACCCAACAGCTTGCATCATTAACATTTACAAGAAGGGTAACCGCATACCCCCGCACATAGATCACCATGACTTTGTCGACCTTTCTCGCACGCTTCTTTTCGAACTAGTGTAATATCATGTTCGGATCCGACCTCCGGATAACGAGCCCAGGTGAGTTCCGAGGGCCGGTAAAGATACCATTACCGGTAGGTTCTGTCATGATACTAAAGGGAAACGGAGCAGATGTCGCTAAACATTGCATACTGGGAGTACCAATGAAGCGGATCTCAGTTACTTTTAGAAGGATGGATGAAAGGAAAGCACCTTATCACTTCCAGCCAGACCCGGAGCTAGAAAGCCTCCGGCCTTACGAGCTGTGATTGCATGGAAAATATCACACCTCCAACGTACATCCATACGGCATCCTTGCCAAGGATGGCTTGGAAGGTGATGTTATTGACCATGTATCTCACTATTCAGACATGGATTTCTGACAGATACCTTTTTTGGATGGATCGACAAAGATCATACATAGTCTGTTTTAAGTCTACATGGATTGTATGAGATGTATTCCAGATCGAGTTGTATGATGTATCTTCGACATGATTGGAATGAAAGTGACCGTGTCACATTTTTTGCCTTCACCTCTTTTGTGCAAGTTGACTGGGAAACGCCATTAAAGTTAAATGAACTTCGAACAAATAACAAAAAAGAAACAAAAAGAATAAAGAAAACTTTCCTTAAAAATCTAAAAATGATGAACTCCAAATTCACGATAAAATAAAATTTGAATCATTAAAAGACAAACAAAATGACCACAAATTTTCAATCAAAAATTCAAATTCAACCTTCCAGATTTCAAATCAAATCTCAATCAAATTTCAAATTCAACTTTCCAGATCTCAAATCAAATCTCAATCAAATTCAAATTCAATCTTCTAAATCTGAAATCCAATCCGTTCTACTCTCTCCCTTGTCTGGGATGAAAGCGGTTGATTCCATTGACACGGATCGAAACTGATGGCGAGGAATTGTATCCAATCCAAACCAGCAACTTCCGATCAACTCTTTTGAATGGGATACGTAGCATCTACATATTCCCTCCTAATCTATTTCATTCCATGAAAGTCTTTTACAACTTTCATGAAATTCTTGAAACACCAAAATCCCACACTGCAAATCTTTGCAAAATCAATTACATCAAATTCAAATTTTTGGGGTTGAGGATTTTACATCCGAGACTGCATTACTTTAGGATTCTTTCCCTATCGCAATGAAATACATCAAATTCAAACTTTTGGGGTTTAGGATTTTACATCCGAGACTGCATTGCTTTAGATTATTTCCCTATCGCAATGAAATACATCAAAATTCAAATTTTTGGGGTTGAGGATTTTACATCCGAGACTGCATTGCTTTAGGATTCTTTCCCTATCGCAATGAAATACATCAAATTCAAATTTTTTGGGTTGAGGATTTTACATCCGAGATCGCATTGCTTTAGGATTCTTTCCCTATCGCAATGAAATACATCAAATTCAAATTTTTGGAGTTGAGGATTTTACATCCGAGACTGCATTGCTTTAGGATCCTTTCCCTATCGCAATGAAATACATCAAAAAATCAAATTCTTGGGGTTCAGGATTTTACATCCGAGACTGCATTGCTTTAGGATCCTTTCCCTATCGCAATGAAATACATCAAAAAATCAAATTCTTGGAGTTGAGGATTTTACATCCGAGACTGCATTGCTTTAGGATCCTTTCCCTATCGTAATGAAATACATCAGAAAATCAAATTCTTGGGGTTGAGGATTTTACATCCGAGACTGCATTGCTTTAGGACCCTTTCCTTATCGCAATGAAATACATCAAATTCAAATTTTTGAGGTTGAGAATTTTACATCCGAGACTGCATTACTTTAGGATCCTTTCCCTATCACAATGAAATACATCAAATTCAAATTTTTGAGGTTGAGGATTTTACATCCGAGACTGCATTGCTTTAGGTTCTTTCCCTTTCGCAATGAAATACATCAAAATCAAACTTTTGGGGTTGAGGATTTCACATCCGAAACTGCATTGCTTTAGGATTCTTTCCCTATTGCGATGAAATACATCAAAATCAAACTCTTAAGGTTAAGGATTTTACATCCAATACCACATTACTCTGAGATCTCTCCTCATTGTAGTGATTCAATCCAATCAATTCAATTTTATTCTGAGGTTGAAGATGTTACATCTAAAACCACAAAACTCCAATTCAAAATCTAAACTTACACATCAAAACTTAAATTGAAACAAAATGAAATCTAAATTGAAATTCCCCCAGATCATGTGATTTGGGATTCACCTCCTTTTCCTTTCCCCAGCGAGAGTTCAGGGATCTCCGATCTCGGAGATATACTTAACACTCCCCAGGCGGAAGCTCTTCTACTTTGTCCTAAGTTTGTCACTTGGACGTTTGTGTTGGTTTTGTTGATCGCTTCGGTCAACACCAATACGCGCGTTGTGCTCCGTCACTCACCACACCTATTGGAGGTCCATTTGTTGACCTCATTTTCGATGAGGTCTTCTCTTCTTCTTTTCGCATTTAGGATCTAGCCTTAGGCTTTTCCTTTGACTATCTTAGAGGATTAGAATTGGGACCCACCACTTAGAAATTCAAACCACTTCTTGACTCCTCGCAAACTCCACAAACTCGACTATAGACCCCTAATCACCTAGAGGGTTGAAATCAAATGTGGAAGTTTAAAGGATGAGTTCCTATAGGACTCTTTGGCCTTAGGACTACCCTGGGTGGCCTGGTCTGGTGAATGGCTGACTTACACACACACTACACTTATACACTACACTTTCACACACCTCCTAGAAACACACCCATACCCAACTTGACCTCCGGACTCATGTAGGTGATTCACATGGATGGTCCTTAACCCCTAAGCCCTTGGCTAAGAGGGTTAGGAACAACATAGTGGATACCTCAAATGAGTCCCTTCATGGCTCATTTGGGCTTGATATGGCTTCATGGCTCAACCAAAATGATTTCATTCCACTTACAATTACTCAATCTTCAATTTTCCAGATTTTCAATTTTTTACCCCCTGGACTCTACACCCGCCTAGCCTACCCAAAGCCCTTGAAATCACCCAAACTTTTCAAAATTTCCAAATCACCCAAAATTCCCCAAAATTAACCTTGAACATTTCCTCACCAATCAAGTTGATCATCCATAGCCAAAAATACCAAAAATTCCAAAAATACCTCCCAATACCCTCCAAATACCTAAAATACCCCTCTTGACCCAAAAATCCAAAAATTCAGAAAATTCCCACAAAATTCCAGAAAATCCCAAATATTCCCAATTTCATTTTGTTCAACTACACCATGGGCCAATTTTGTCAATTTACCCCATTTTTGTCAAAACCCCCAATTTGACCCATTTTAACCCTAAGTGAACCGAATGTCAAGCCAAACCTACCCAATTGACCCAAATTCTGGTCCAATTCAATTCTAAACTTCAATTTATCATTCCCAACACCAATCTAGACCAAATCCAAGTCTAATTTGATTGACATTTGAATCCAATTTCACTTTTGGCCTTAAAGCCCAATTTGGACCCATGACCCAAACCTAATCCAAACTAACCCAATTCAACTCCAATTAACCCTAAATCTTTTCTAAACCTTCCTTAGCATCCCCACAAACAAAACACTAACATGATTTGCCCAAAATTTAAACCCAAACCCCACTCAAATTCAACCCAAAGCTAAAAGGCCCAATTTTGACCTAAACCCAAACCTAACCCAAATAAGCCCAAACCCCAAAATCAAAACCCAACCAAAGCCAAAACCTCTTTGAAACACTCCCATAAACATTTCCCAACATTTATTTTACATTAATTTCAACCCTAGCCCAACATTGGCCCAAGATAGCCCAATTTGACCTACATTGGCCCATTCACTAAAAAGGTCCAAATCCAACCCAAACCTAGCCCAAACACTTCAAATTTATTCCAAATCATTCATGAGACATTCCTAAACTAAATTCAACACTTATTGGATCCAATCCTTTGGAAAATTCTCATCCTCAAATAAAAAAAAACCCACTTCCCTAAATCACTCTAAAAGCCCACCTTCATTAAATTTCAAAGGCCCAAAGCCCACATGATAACCCTATATCATCATCCATTGGATGAAACCATCTCCTAAGTTCTAAACCCATGATAAAATAAATCCAAATCAAGCCATATGCCAAATCCCATCAAATCACTCCTAAATTACCAAAATTTCCAAATTCCATTTTCATGAAATTGGCCAAGCTTTTCCCCAAGCCAAAGACAAGCCATGAAGCCACATGCAAGCCATGGACAAGCCACATGAAGCCATGAAAGATTTGACATGTGATCAAGCCATTAATGGCAAAAGCAGGAGCCTCTTTTAAGCCCCCTTATAAAGGTTTTAACCCTTTTAATGCTTCACCTTAATCCATGATTAATCAAAATATTCATGGATGGTGACTTCTCTACCCTTTTCTAGCTGATTCACCTGATCCTCCCTCAGCCCAAATCAGCCATGGAAGGGTGCACCAAACCCAAAATGGTGGGTTGACTCATTTGAACCCAAAATAGCCTTACCCCCATTCCATTTCAATTCAACTCCTTTACACATGTCCATGGCCAATTGACTGCACTAAGCCCGACCCCGACCTCCCCGACCTCGAGGGTGACTCGACCCTAGCCGGCCGACCACCATAGCCGCCGGGAACCACCAGGCCGAGAGAACCCATGTGAGCCAAAGTTTGGAATTCCCATCGTCGAGCCGCCCCATGCCCAATGGCCATTATGGCTATTGTTCCCTTGACTCTAAGCGACTGATCCCAAGCCTTAAACCCCCCGGAGGCCCTCCACCCTCTCCTATTTAAACCTCACCTCCTCTCGGCCATGGGAGGTGCCGAACCGGACCTTGCGAAACCACCGCCAAAATTGCTCCGGACCACTCTCCATACTTGCGAGCGGTTGATCCCCAATGACAATTTGCCCTAATCCCCACCAACGGAGCCCGATTTCTCAGCCAAAATTCCACCCAAAATTAGGACACTTCTCCACGATGGATCAATCCTCAAATTGATTGGTCCTACACCTTCACCGGACCGAGGGAAGAAGTCCACGGCAAAAGCCCCCTCTCCAAGCCACCCATCTGTTCCAGACTCCAAGCTTTGTGATCGGGCTTGGCCGAAATCATACCTAGACAATTCACGAGGCCAAGGGACTTCATCTGGAGCTTGCTTAGACCCAATCGAAGGTGACAAAACCCTCAGATTGAAGCCACACTTCTCTGAGCAAAGGTATGAGCTAACTCTTTATCCTGAGCTTCTGGAGATTCTCCATTTCAAATGCCTTAATTTCAATGCCTGATCACCGTATAGATGTATTCGTCTCTTCAAGACGAATCCATAGAGCACAAGAACACGAAAATCCGTTGAGAAATGAGTGAGTTCTTAGGGTTTTAGTGTGGACGGCTCTCGGGTGAGAACGCTTGGGGACGATGAACGGATGCCGTTCATTCCATACACGCGCGGACGGACGGCTCAGATCGGGTCGGATCGGCAGATGATACGAGGAAGGCGGGACCCGGGCTGCTGACTCAAGTGGCGGCGTCGAATGGCAGCGCGACACGCGGCGTTTCGGAGATGCTCAGGATGAGTCGACACCGCCGTTTTAAATAGAAAATTAGGGTATTTTTCTATTTATTTAATTCCCTAAACTTCAAAAATGCATAACTTTGTGTAGAAAAATTAGAAAAATAAAATAAAAATACCCTCTTGCTCGGTGAACGAGAGGAGAATAATGTGGAAAAGAAATCATTTAATTTCATCAAGTATTTTATTTTTAATAATTTATTTACTGTTCGCATTGTTTTAATTCTCCATGCATATAGGAAATTCACCATGGCATGAGACCATAGGGCTTTTGAAGCCTCCGAATTTGGGAACATTCCCCGAATTTTCCAAAGTCGAGGCCATCCCTATGAGAAGTTATTGATTTTTCAAATTCATGTTGCTCGTTTTGAGTATTTTAATTCCAATAATTAGCATGTTGTGAAATAAATTCTAGAAAAATTTGGTGATGTTTCTTATGACCAGAGGACCCTAGTAAAAATAGGTTTTGAATTAATTCACTTGGAATAACCCTAATTGGCCTAAACACCCAAAATAGGTCCCTAATTAATTAGAGCTAATCATACATCAAATCTACTTGAAATCAATTCTCCACTGACCTTTAGGATCAGAGGAACCCACCATAAAAATTTGAAGTCAATTGGACTTGGTTAGCCCGACTAAATGGGTTGATTAAGCCATTTTGCCAATTTAAACTTTAAAAATTCATAACTTTCAAAGTACTTTTCAAAAATTCACCAAATTGGTTTTGGAGTCTCTCTGATATTAGGGGAATTTAAGAAAATTAAAATTTTAATTTTCTAAAAAAGTTGATTTTTGTATTATTTTAATATTTTAATAATTAAAAAATAATAAAAATCACAAAAATAATAAAATTCACCAAAATGTCACATTTTGAATTTTAATCACTTAGGAACAAACCCCATATTTTTCCTAGGTCTATTTGATGAGATGTTAAATTTTAAAGCCCTAAGGTAATTTTAAAATTAAAAAAATGTATTTTTTAGCATTTCCACTAAAATAATTCTAATAAATCAAAGAAAAATCAGAAAATTGTAAAAATTGATTCTCTGATTTCCTTGATATCAGAGAGATTTTCAAAAAATATAAAATTTGTTTTTCAACCTTTATTTTATTTTTAAATTAATTAATACTCCAAAACTCAAAATAATTATAATAAAAAGAATATAATTCAAAAAATCACCAAAATTGGTCCAAGTGGTCCTCTGGTCATTAGAAATGTCCCATAATTTTCTTAAGAATAGAAACTTTCCCTTGGTCATATTATTAAATTTTTCTTGGAAATCTCTATTTTCCACCAAAAATAATTACATAAATAAATTAAATACAGAAAAATCACATTTTCTCCTCTCATGTCTTTATTGACATATGAGTGAAGTCCCATAAAAATTTCAAGTTCATTTAAGCTTAATTTAGTGAGTTATGGAATTATTAAGCTTGAAGGGCAAAATGGTAATTAAAATTTTAACCTTTAATTAAAACTTTAGGCTTTATAAAATTAAAGAGTAAAATATTTGATCCTAATATGATTTGGATGATTGAAATTTAAATAATTAAAGAGTAGAAACCTACCAAACAATTTGAAAATAATTGAAATAAACCTTAATTAAATAATTGATTAAATTTGGAAGAATAATAAAATTGGAATTATTAAAATAGGGATATTATTAGGAAGAGATTTGTTCTTTAATTTAAGAATCCCTAAATTAATCATCTCAATAATATTTAATTCCTAATTAAAATGATAATCCAAATTTAAGATTTAAAATGCTAAAAGACTTAATCATTAAATTAAATTAAAGTTAAATTATTTAAATTAAATCCTTTTAAAATTTCAATTAAATTAATACTTTAACAATTACAATTAAATCATCTTTAAAGCATAAAGAATAAAATATTAAATTATTAAAAATAAAATAAAATTAAAATTTAAATTAAATTAAAACATATTAAATTAAATCAAATTAATTCAAATTAAATTAAATTAAATTAAATTAAACTAAATTAAATTAAAATTAAATTAAATTAAATTAAATTAAATTAAATTAAATTAAAATTAAATTAAATCAAATTAAACTAAATTAATTAAATTAAATTAAATTAAAGCATGTCAAATCAAACTAAATTGAATTAAATTGAATTAAATAATAAAATCAAGTTAAAATTAAAATCAAATCAAATTAAATTAAATTAAAATTAAAACTAAACCAAATTAAATTAAATTAAAGTTAAATTAAATTGAATTAAAAATAACATCACCTAAGACATAAAGAAATTCAAAAATAAATATGAAGCAACTTGAACACTTTTCCAAATTTAAACCCAGTTAATCGAAATTAAATTAAATCACAAACCATTTGAACATCGATTTGCCCTCGAAAGCTTTTGTTATCATAACTCCTAAACGTAACGTTAAATGAAGTGATACTTCACTCATAGGATATTCAAATGTCCTAGTTCATCGAGTAAGATAACAACAAAACTTAACTAAACCTCGGACGATTACTTCACTCGATTGATTAAATCCATTTGGACTTAAAACAATCCTAAGCAGTATTGAAAAGATGTTTAAGACTCGTCTTAAGCACTTCCTCAACATGATAGGATGTTTATAAGAACAATTGAATTTAATTGTTCTTTGATGAAGAAAATCGTCCTCAAACCAAAACACAAGAACCTAGACGTCATAGGAAATGACTAGCTATAGGATTAGGAACTTGGTAGAAAACCATAACCCTTCCCTTAGCTTTACTTAGGAATTTGCTTTAAAGGCTTAAATATTCTAAATTGTGTTTAAGTGTAGCCTGGGATGACGGGAAGACCCTCCAGGTACGCTTTTATTTTATTGTAATTTAGCTTCTTGCAATTTACTTTATTGCATCACACTTACTTTTCTTGCATGATAAACAACTGTTGCATGAAAACCCACACCTTTAGGGTAGTACCTAAAACTGAAACAAAAACTAAATTAAAAGTCATTGCAAGATAAATTTCACCGCCACAACATTTCAAAATATAAAACAACTCAAAATTTAATCACAAACAGAACACAAAACTACAATTATAACTAAATTAAAACGTATTGTTGGATGATCGGGAATACCTCGGATGATGTAACCTACGTGTTGCTAACGTAGATTTCCCACGGTCTAAATGAAAGTGTGGAACTCATTTAGTTGAGTTTAGCAAATTCATCTAGACTAAGTGAATCCGTTAAAAATAACGATGCCGGAAGGATGGAACCGTGGGATCTTAACCGGTGTTGTTATAATCAACTTTAAGATTTGTTTTAAATAAAATATAAAAAACACTTGGAAATTAAGATTTTCTCTAAACCAAAACACTTTTCTCATCTCTTGATTTATGACTTCTATAACTAAACCTCTGCAACAACAAGGAGCTCGGAGCATGGTGGGCGAGCACGACCATCGTCATCAGCAAAACTTAAATCTACATCAGCTAAACATTCCTAGAATTAAATAACCAAACCATATGACTTCGAGGTAGTTTGCCTAGTGCAACATAAATCCTCAACCTTTTGTTAGGCATTTGCATTGCAAATTAAGACCTAACCGGTTTTAAGACTCCGAGGTAGTCGTCCGATACGACATAAACCCTCACATCTTCCAGGCTATTTGTGTGATCATATCATACGAATATAAGTCCAAATTAATTAAAATTGACAAGATCAAAACATTAAACAAACATTAGGACTTTCTGAAATCCAAGCCAAACAATAGGATAGTCGGGAAATTACCGAAGTTTGCTTCGAATCTGTGATTTCTCCTGCCTTTCTTCCTTTGAATTCCCAAAACAAAATGTTCCAAATTTGATCCATTCCCTATTGAAATTCCAAAATTCAATCCTTTGAAAACTTAAACTTTGAAATTCTTGAGAGCGAATTACGATTATTATTGAGAGTTTTCTTAGGTGATTCCCGTCACTTAAGATGTAATTAACTATAGGGGCTTTCCCTTATAGGGAATTTTAAGAACCCAAGTAATATAAACCCTGTTTAACGCTTTCATATTAAGCAGGGGAAGTTGTCAGGTTATAAAATTGGTTCGCAGACCAAACGGATGTCGCAAACCTTTTAGTTTATTTAATCGAGCCCTATCCTCAAGCAGTGTGTCTATTCTTCGGGGTAGATACGCGGTTTGTGATGCGGTGCTCGTTTATATAAACTATTTGGGATGTGAGATCGGTTTGATTTCATATCTTAAAATTTTTCAAATTTAAAATTATTTTCAAAATCAAATACTACTTTCTAAATTATATATATATATTTATTTAAATTAAATTTAAAATCTAAAATTCGCCGACAATTTCTGTTAGGCGACCCCCTTTTCAAAATAAAACACACAACCTAAAAATAATGCCGACAGGTATCACTAAGTTGGATCATTTAAGAGACAGGATGGTGGTGTTGTCGCCGTGTCGGAGATTTTTCTTAGGATGTCGATGTCGATTTGGAGTCACTACTCTGTTTATCTATAATGTTGCCCTAATCTTCAATGAATCTTATTTCTTTAGAATCTGTAAAAGAATCTTTAGATAATAAGAAACTTGAAGAAAATAAGGGCTAATAATATAGAAAACAGAAGAAAAAGAGGTGTCAGTGATAATCCTTGAAATGAAAATTCTAGGATTGTCTCATCCGAGAGATTATGTATAAGGCTTTTGGTAACCAGAGATTTTTTGATATAATATCTATTCTGAGTTCTTTAGTTCTCCTATAGGAGCAAGCTCCTATTTTTAATTACATCTTAGGTAATTTATAATTATCTAAGAAAACTTCTAATTAATGTTAATCACTTTTTTTCTGGAATTTTTTTAAGGAATGATGTACCCACTATCAATCCTAAATGTCATTTGTTATATCAATTTTATCTTATTGTCTTGTTGTTTATCATATTTGTTTCGTTGTTTATCATTTTTGTTTTATTTGTCATTTTTTGTTTTGTTTTTTGTCATTTTTGTTTGGTAGCTATCCTAAAAGTTTTGGTTTTGTTTTTGTCTTGGTATTGTTATTTTAATATTGTTTATTTTGTTTTATTTTGTCAATGTGGTTATTTTTATGTCATTGTGATTTTATTTTATTTTGTTGTCGTTCGTCTCGTCTTAAGAATGTCGTCCTGCAAATTAGATTTAGCACACCCTATAACATGCAAAGGAAATCGTGAACAAATTATATCTTCATCCTGCAAAGGAAAACAATGTCAGATTTAAAAGAAATAATGTCAGTTTTATTTCATCAATATTTATATTTTATTTAGTTATATTTTTAGATAACCCGGTCAAGATGTCACTGGCTCCGTCATCCCAGGGTTATCAAGGGCCTTAATGTACTTAGTCTGAAAGGTATTTAAAATCAGGATCGGAAGAATTCTGTCAACAACCACGATTGCGTCATCCTAGAAATCTTCGTAGATTAAGAACGCTGAGGTTCAAGTTGCATTCGGTGATGTTTGCTCATTAAGATTTTATTTAAGTTTTAGTGTCTTTTTCCAATTTTAGGTTTGAAAAATTTTAGGTTGTTTATAGTTTCCTAAGATTTTTTATGTCATTTCATGTCAAAATCTTTAAATTTGATGTCTTTTGAACTTAAAGTTTTAAATTTGATTTTTAGATTTATTGTCAATTAAATCTAAAATTTTAATTAGATTTGAGAAATCATTTTTTTTTGAGATTTGATCAGATCTAGAAATTTAGATTAAATTTTGTTTGAATTTAAAAGTTTCGATCTAATGATTAGATTCAATGTCATAAATTAGACTTTAGAATCTTAGATTCGGTGTTTTTTGAATCTAATATTAAGTCTAATTACAAAATCTAACCTAAGTTAGATTTTAAAATTCTGGATTCAATGTCTTTTTGAATCTAGAAGAAGTGTCAAATATGAATTAGACTTAAATAAAGTCATTTGATAAACAGATTCGATGTCATTTGAATCTGAATATCTTGAATCAAAAAGTGCATTTATTTTGATATGGTTTGAATTTAATCTGGGTTCAACCTGAGTTGATCTTAAGTTCGTGTCTATTAACTTGAGTTCATGTCTGTTTGAACTTATGTTAATAATGTTGATTTATATCAAATTTTTATTTAAGTTGGATTTGTCAAACTTATTTTTTTTGAAGTAAGTTCAATTTAGATTTAATCTTAAATTTGTTGAGTTGAGCTTGATGTTTTCATTAAAATAAGTTCAATTTAGATTGAATTTAATTAAGTTCGATTTGGGTGGAACTTAATGTCGAGTTGAGTTTGATAAGTTGAATTTAGATTGAACTTAATGTTGAGTTAAGTTCGATCTGGGTCGAACTTTATATTGAGTTGGGTTTAATTTTGATCAAACTTAAAGTTTATGTTAAAATAAGTTCAATTTAGGTTGAAGTTAATGTTGAGTTAAGTTTGATTTAAGTTAAGTTTAAGTTTAGTTAAACTTGAACTTAAGGTTAACTTATGTTCAATATGGGTTGAACTTTATGTTTGATTTAGGTTTGGTTTAAGTTAGCTTCAAGTTAGGTTGAATTTAAACTTAAAGTTGACTTAAGTTCAATATGGGTTGAACTTAAGTTTGATATAGGTTTATTTTAAATTAGGTTCAAGTTAGGTTGAACCTGAACATAAGGTTAACTTAAGTTCAATATGGGTTGAACTTTAAGTTTAATTTAGGTTTGGTTTAAGTTAGGTTCAAGTTAGGTTGAACTTAAACTTAAAGTTGACTTAATTTCAATATAGGTTGAACTTAAGTTTGATATAGGTCTAGTTTAAATTAGGTTAAAGTTAGGTTGAACCTGAACTTAAAGTTGACTTAAGTTCAATATGGGTTGAACTTAAGTTTGATATAGGTTTGGTTTAAACTAGGTTCAAGCTATGTTGAACCTGTACTTAAAATTGACTTAAGTTCAATATGGTTTGATCTTATGTTTGATTTAGGTTTGGGTTAAGTTAGATTCAAGTTAGGTTGAACCTGAACTTAAGGTTGACTTAAGTTCAATATGGGTTGAACTTAAATTTGTTATAGGTTTGGTTTAGGTTAGGTTCAAGTTAGGTTAAACCTGAACTTAAGGTTGACTTAAGTTCAATATGGGTTAAACTTAAGATTCAAGTTAGGTTGAACCTGAACTTAAGGTTGACTTAAGTTCAATATGGGTTGAACTTAAGTTTGATATAGGTTTGGTTTAAGTTAGGTTCAAGTTAGGTTGAACCTGAACTTAGGTTTGAGTTAAGTCTTGTTAAAATAAACTTAATTAAGTTTTAAGTTTTTTTTAAATAATACTCAAACGTTAATTAAGTCTAATTAGATTAGACTCAATTAGAATTTAAGGACCATTTAAGTGTTATTTTGGTAAAACTTAAGTTTTAATTAAGTATAATTAAAATTAAACTTAACTAAAATTTAAAGTTATTTAAGACTAATTTAAGTAAGGCCTAAGTTTGATTAAACATTTTTCAATTAAGGTTTAATAATTTTATTAAGCCTAATGAATCAGACTTAAGTAAGGTTTAGGATTGATTAAACCATAGTTGGTTAAGGTTTAATAGTTTGATTAAGTCTAATGTGATAGAATTAGTTATGGTTTAAGATTGATTAAACCTTAGTTGGTTAAGGTTTAATAGTTTAATTAAGTCCAATGTGATAGTCTTAATTATGGTTTAAGGTTGATTAAACCTTAGTTGGTTAAGGTTTAATAGTTTAATTAAGTCTAATGTGAAAACTTAATTATGGTTTAAGATTGATTAAACCTTAGTTGGTTAAGGTTTAATAGTTTAATTAAGTCTAATGTAATAGACTTAATTATGGTTTAAGATTAATAGGTTTAAAACTAATTAAACATGATTTGAGCAAGATTTAATTGATTAATTAGACATAATTAGGGTTAAGTCTAGTTGGTATAGAATTAATTAAACCTAATTTGAGTAAGGTTTAATTGATTAATTAGACTTAATATAGGTTAAGCCTAATTGTTTTATGATTAATTAAACCTAATTTGAGTAAGGTTTAATTGATTAATTAGACTTAATATTGGTTAAGTCTAATTTTTTTAAGGGTTAATTAAACCTAATTTAGGTAAGATTTAATTGGTAATTAAACTTAATTAGGGTTAATTCTAATTATTTTAGGATTAATTAAACCTAATTTTTGTAAAGTTTAAATTGATTAATTAGGTTTAGTATGGGTTAAACCTAATTAGGTTTAAAGATTAGTTAAACCTAATGTAAGTAAGGTTTAAATTGATTAATTAGGTTTAATGTGAGTTATACGTAATTAAGATTTAATGAACAGTTAAACCTAATGTAAGTAGGGTTTAAGTTGATTAATTAGGTTTAATGTGGGTTAAACCTAATTAGGGTTTAAAGATTAGTTAAACCTATTGTAAGTAAGCTTTAAATTGATTAAATAGGTTGTGAGTTAAACGTAATTAAGGTTTAAAGAACACTTAAACCTAATGTAAGTAGGTTTAAGTTGATTAATTAGGTTTAATGCAGTTAAACCTAATTAAGGTTTAAAGATTACTTAAACCTAATTTAATTAAGGTTTAATGGGTTAATTTAGTTTAATATACCTTTAATCTTAATTAAAGTTTGTTTTTGTATTAAACCTAATGTAGTGAAGGTTTAATGGGTTAATTAAGTTTAATATTTCTTTAAACTTAATTAAAGTTTGATTTTGTATTAAAGCTAATGTAATTAAGGTTTAATGGGTTAATTAAGTTTAATATGAAACTTAATTAAAGTTTGATTTTGTATTAAACCTAATGTAATTAAGGTTTAATGGGTTAATTAAGTTTAATATGTCTTTAAACTTAGTTAAAGTTTGATTTTGTATTAAACATAATGTAATTAAGATATAATGGGTTAATTAAGTTTACTATGTCTTTAAACATAATTAATGTTTGATTTTGTATTAAACCTAATGTAATTAAGGTTTAATGGGTTAATTAAGTTTAATATGTCTTTTAAACTTAATTAAATTTTTATTATTTAGGATTCGTTCATCTCTTTTTAGGTTGGATTTAATTAAGCTTAATTTGTTATTAAGCTTGATTAGGGGTTTTTTTTAGGATGATGATTAAGCCTAATTTGTCATCTTAGACTTAACTAGATTTTGTCATGAGTCTATTGTGAGTTAGACTCATTTTAAACTTAATCTATCATGAAAAGTAGGCTAAGTTATAAAGGGTTGATTTTTAGGACTTAAATTTATTAATTAATGATGAATTTTAAATCCTTAATATTGAAATATTATTTAAATTGTTTAATGACTTGAAAATCATTGTCTTAGGGTTATTATATATTACCCTAAAATTTCTAGCCATTTTCCAATTTTATTTTTCTTAATTTCTAATTTTTATAATTATTTTTAGAAATAATTATAAAGTAACTTAGAAATTATTAAATGTCACCCTAGAGAATTTGTCTGTCCTTAGAAAAATCAGGGAATACTTGTCATGCTAAGAGGATGATTTTGTAAAAATATCCTAATTTTTGAATTTATAATTAATTTTTTAATAATTAAATTACTTCAGAGAGTAATTAGTTAATTAAAAATCAAATACAAATAAAAAATTTAAAATTTCAATTCCACATTGTAGTGCTTATTGTTCTGAGTCCAGTAGTATTTTTATTTTATTTTTGTAATTTTTCTATGCAAAATTATGTATTTTTGGAGTTTTTAAGTTTTATCTGGATTTTATTAAATCCAAATAAACCTTAAAGCGCTGCGTGTCCTCGGATGGGTCGAAACGTTGCTGATCCGCTGTAGGGATCCGAACAGAGGATCCACGGGGATTTAATCTCAGCCGTCTATTCCCAAAATAAGGGAACAGACGGTCCTGGTTCATCATCTTCCTCCCGCGTGATCCCACAGACCATCCGTGATCTCGGGACAATATCTCGCTCGATTCTTGATGAAATCAAGCGAGGTTTGTTTCTACACGATCGTCTTGAGAAAACGATCATATCCATACGAATATGTGGGTGTTTTAAAATGGCTAACCCTACTCTAGACCAAGCCCGAGATTGGGTTGGGTGTGAAAAACCATACCTTGGACTCAGTCGATGCAAGCTCAAATTGAATGATTCTGAAGCTTCGTCTCGACCTCAGAAAGCTTTTCCCCAAGTCAAGTTGAGGTGAAATTAGGTGGTTTGTATATGACTTTGTCCTTAAGGTGTCTCGGCTTGAATGGGCTTGGCCAATCAGTGGTTTAAGGGCTATGAGGATGCCTAATCTTAATTGGGCTCATCTTCGTAGGGTCCTAGGAAGCTTTAGGGAAGGTCAATTTAGAGTTTTAAGTAGTTTGTTTTTGAAATTGAAAATGTCCTGTTTAGGCCATTTTTGGTGCTATCGGATTGGTTAAATTGAGGAGATATGGTGGGTTTGAGAGCCTAGTTTCATTGAGGATCAACTTCTTAGGTTATGGGGAACAATTTTGGTGTTGAAAGTTTGGGGATTTGGGCAATGGTTGGGGGTCTCCTATTTTGGTCCTCTGCCTTACATAGGCAGGTTTGCCTTATTTATAGCCATGACAATGGCTATGGCTAAGCTTGTCTTGTCTAGGCTTCATCTAGGGGAGTTGCTAACTTTTCCATTAGGGTTTAGAGATAGGATTTTGGCTGTTAGGATGATCTATTGGGGTTTTCCAATCTTAGCCATCATTAGGACTTAACCATGGTGAAAGCTTGATTCAAGCTTTGTCTTGCTTTGATTGGTTAATTTGGGAGGTGTGGAGATTGGCTAGAATGTCTTAGATTATCCCTCCCCACATGTATTTTAATGTATTAAAGGGAAGGATGACACCTTGGCTTCATTCTTTACCCTTGTCATAACTTGGTTATGATGGCTTGTAACCTTGGTGAGGGAGGGGTTAAGGCTTTGTTCTTTTCCTATTGGGTGAAGGGAGAGGTGTATAGTGACTCACCTAGATTCATCTTTAAGGAAGATATGGTTAATTTACACCACTTATGCTTACTCATCATGGTCTCATGATGAATTTCCCTCTTAGTTAACCATGGTAAAAGAGAGGGTTGAAGCCATCCTTTTATTGGGTGGTCTAGGAGGTGTATGATGAGCCATTAAGATGGCCGGCCACATCACTTTAATGAAGGAGGTGACTCATGCTTTGAAGTAAAAGGGAGATGCCACTTCATTTCATTCATCATAATGCCTTAATAATGACTTTTAACCATGGTTAAATGACATTTCATGGGTCATTAATAGGTTGGGTCATATTGAATGGGTCATATGGGTTGTGTCTAACCCATATTGAGTTATCCATGATGTCATAAAGGGGTTTGGAATTTTTGAAAACCAATTATTATGTCATAATTGGTGTCATATGTTAAAATTCCATTTTATGCCCCCTTTAATTTAATTTTCATTTTAATTAATTATGTTATTAATTAAAAATGTTGGAAATTATTTTATTAACCAATTAATTAATTTTGAATTAATTTTTTGATTAAATTTATGTCATTTTTGGTTTGAAATTGAATTTTGTCTCATTTCATGGCTTTTAATTCTATTTTCATTTTAATTAATTATTTAATTAATTAAAATATTAAAAATTATATTATTAGCTAATTAATTAATCAAAATAATTTTGGAATAATTATTTGATTAATTTACATTATTTTTGGTTCAAAATTGAGTATTTTGACAAATGTTGACTAGGGTTGACCAATATTGACCAGGTTAACTCAAGCTGGCTTGGGTTAATCAATTCTAGTTCAAGGATGTTTAAGGTGACTTTCTCAACCTTGTCATGGTTGATTTGGTCATAAATTGGTGGTTTTGTCATTTTGGGGTCTAAATTGGTCATGTTGACCAATTTTAGGGCTTAGGTTAACCTAATGGTCCATGTGGTGTCACTTGGTTTAACTTCTAGTTATTAAATTAATGTCAAGTTGATCATGTCAATGTCTGTCATTGAAGTCAATTTTATGGTCAGGGAGCATGGTTTGATTATTTTGACTAAAATTGACTTTTTGGTCAAAAGTGACCAATAAGGTGAATATGGTGGTATTTAAGTATTGGGTTGATGATTTTGGTTAATTTTGACTTTTTGGGTCAAAGGTTAACCATTTGAGTGAATGGAGTGGTTATTGGGTCAAGAATTGACCATCTCAACAAAAGTTGACTTTTTGGCTAAAAATTGACCTATTGGGTCAATAGGGTTGGTCATTGGGTCAAGATTGACCATTTCGACCAAAGTTGACTTTTTAGTCAAAATTTAACTTATTGGGTCAATAAGCTTGGTTACTGGGTCAGGAATTGACAAGTTTGACCAAAGTTGACTTTTTAGGTCAATAGTTGATCAGGTCAGTATTTGTCATTACTGATTTGATCATTTTAAGATGTCATCAAAATTTATATTAAAAAAGTTTTGTAGGGACTCACTCTAGATGTTAGGGTTCAATGACTAAGCATAAAAATTATATATTGCTTTTGCTATATAATTTTACCCATTTTTGGTGATATTGCACTTTAAAGAAAGGTCTATTTCATGATTTGTTGCAGGTATGATGATTTTAGGTGATTGGAGTGAAAATAAACAAAAAGGAACGAATTCAGAGCATAAAGGAGCAAAAAGGAGGAAAAGAGGTTTTTGGCGCCGCCCGCGCCATTTTCAAGAGACTCAGCAATTAATTCGACGATAGAGCGCCGCTGGCGCCCTATCGGCCAATGTCTGTGGAATTCAAATTTGAGGAGTTTTGGGGAGTTTTTGAAGGGATGCCTATGGAAACTCTTGGGATTTTATTTCTAACTTATAAGTAACTATTTTTGGACGAAAATAGTGTGTTTTTGAGTATGTGTTATGAAGTTCTAGAGAGGGAGAGTGTGTGTTGAGTGTTAGGGCTTAGGAGAAAAGTGTGCGGAAGTTAGAATTTAAGAGAAATTCTTTTCTAAGGAGTGAAGGAAAAGAAGTAAAGTGAGAGATTGCTTCTTCATATCCATTCTAAAGAGGGAATTAAGTGTTGCAGAGAAGAGAGAGAAAGATTCAAAGGAACTTCAAGAGAATTGCATTGGGGAAGATAAAGAGATAAGTTGTATCTTCTTTTGTGGTTTGTATGAATATTCTTTTATATATAAAATCCATGTTTTATTATATCTTCTTCATGAATTCTGATTATTTTCCTTTGTCTTTCTTCATGCATAGAGATGTGATGATGGATTGATGTGGATTTGAAGTGCTTTTAATGTATTGAAGAAATTGTGATGGTTTTTCATTTCGAACTTAAATTACTTTTCATTCTGGCCAATTGAACTGTTAAAATTTAGTGTCCTACAACAATAATGAATAATCCATTCAATTTCCAATGATGAATTGCATAAGTCATGGGAATTGAGTGCAAATAAATAGAGAAATGTGTTTTGATGGATTTCAATTTGGAGGTTTCAGGGTGACAGGCTGAGATCCCCAATTTGATCCTAAAATTAGTAACTAATCTTGAAGGTTAGCCTTTAGGTGAAGGGTGAGTGGGAACTTCGTAGTGAGAGCCGTTATCCTCCCAAACAAACCTTAGATTTAGTGACTAAACTTAGGATATGTCAGTGTTTATTTCATGCTTGGAAGAGGGGGTACTCTTTTAAAGGTAAAGAAACATTTATGCTCCTATTTCGCACAATAACATAGATAATCGTTCCATATCATCCGCACATCATATTCTCATTGCTAGAGGAAAGATACTTTTCTCATATATCAAAAACCTTTCAAATATTTAGCTTAGTGTACGTCTGTTTGTTAATTCTATTTTCAAAGTTATTAGAAGTAATTATAGTTTGATAAATTGTTACTGTTTTCTGCATAGTGGTAGTATAAGTAAGCATTAAACTTTAAGTGCAATTTGAGTATTAGATTTCAGTGCTACATTAACCATTGTGAAATACTTTCTTCTACTTTGTAGCTTCCCTGTGGGATCAATAACAGGGACTCCATTAGAGCCCTGTATTACTTGATACGATGCGTATACTTGCATTGAGTGCTTGGACTTTACAAGATAATTATAAACATATATTAATTTGAGTTCATAAATTCATGTAAAATAAAAGTCTGTAAATCGTCCGGTCAAGCTTTTTGCGCCGTTACCTGGGAAGGTAACGAAGTAACTAAGTAAGGAAGTATAAATGGTATTTATTGATAATATAGTAATAGAAAACCTATACTTTTTCGTGTGTAATTGTGTGTTTGTTTACTTTTTAAAAGTATTTGTGTGATTGTATATGCATCATAATGGATCTATACGTTTAGTGCCTTACGATTCGGAGTTAGAGCGTACTGTCAGGAAAATTAGAAAACAACAAAACCAAATTGAAAATCCTTGTGAAATGATGAATAACCAAGATAATCAGAGAAATGATATTGGAAATTTACCAAGAACTTTAAGAGATTATCTTAACCTAACAAAAGATGCAATTCACATAATTATTCAAAATCCTGATCTTGTTGCCAATTCATTTGAACTTAAACCTGATGTTATCCAAATGGTACAAAATAATCAATTCGGAGGAACACCTAATGAGGATCCAAATTTACATCTCGCTAGTTTTTTAGAACTGTGTGCTACTTTTAAATATGACGGAGTGTTTAGTGACGCTGTCAGACTTAGACTTTTTCCTTTTTCATTAGTGGATAAAGCTAAGGCATTGTTAAACACATTAGCACCTGGATCTATTATAACTTAGGGAGAATTATCTCAGAAGTTTCTATCAAAATATTTCCTTCCATTAAAGACTGCTAAACTAAGAAATGATATTACATATTTTTGTCAGTTTGAAGGAGAGTCAATATATGAAGCTTGAGAGAGATTTAAAGATCTTCTTAGGAAGTGGCTGCATCATGCTTTACCAGATTGATTAATAATTCAAACATTTTATAATGGATTAGTGGAATAATTGAAATCTATTATAGATGCTGCTGCTGCTGGATCGTTAATGTCAAAACCTTTTGATGAAGCATACAAATTAATTGAAGAAATGGCTACTAATAATTTTCAATGGCCCTCTGAACGGGTAAATCCTAAAAGAGTAGCTAGTGTTCAATATTCAGATATGATGACTATTGTAGTTTCTCAAATTGTAGCCCTTTCTAAGAAAATAGATCAATATGGAATGAATTATTGTCAACCACCTCAAATGTTGGAGGAAAATTCATTTGGACAGATAACAGAATCTCAAACACCTTTTGAGACTTTAAATGCTATTAATAGACCTAACAATCCTTATTCGAATTATTATATTCCTGGTTGGAAGAATCACTCAAATTTCAATTGGAATAATAGCAATACCATTGTTAATAAACATTGGGAGAACAGTTCTATAAATCCAATTGGAAATTTGAACAATAAAAGAAATACCAGTTTTAGACCATCTTATCCTCCTGGATTCAATAGTAACCCGTAATTTAAGGATAAGAAGTTGTCTATTGAAGAAATGATTATAAATATGGGAAATCAGTTACAAGCTCAAGGTGTTTCAATGAAAAATATTGAAAATCAATTGGGGCATATTTTCACTGCACTTAAGAATAAACCTTCTTGAACACTTCCAAGTAATGTTGAGATCAATCCAAAAGATCAAAACAAGGAACAACTTAAGGCTATTCAATTAAGGAGTGGAAAAGAATTGGAAACTAGAGTGCAAAAAGAATTTGAAATAGAAAAGCAGAAGGTACTTTGGCAGAAATTAAAGTAGTTAGTCCTTCGATTTGTATGCACAGAATTTTATCAGATGAAGAACATAAACCGAGAGTTGATCCGCAAAGGAGATTGAATCCAATAATGAAAGAAGTAGTTAAGAAAGAGATTTTAAAGTGACTGGAAGCTGGAATTATTTATCCTATTTTGGATAGTGCTTGGGTGAGTCCAATACATTGTGTACCAAAAAAGGGAGGAGTGACTGTTGAAGTGAATAAATGTAATGAAATTATATCCACAAGACAAATTAATGGATGGCAAATTTGTAGCAAATTTGTAGTGACTATAGGAAATTAAATGCCGCCACTAGAAAATATCACTTTCCTCTTCCTTTTTTTGATGAAATGCTAGATAGACTTATTGGACATAAGTACTACTGCTTTTTGGATGGATATACTGGTTACCAACAAATACCTATTGCTACTGAGGATCAGGAAAAGACAATATTTACTAGCCCTTATGGAACCTTTGCTTTTCGAAGAATGCCTTTTGGACTGTGTTATGCACCTACAACATTTTAGAGATGTATGATGTCTATCTTCAGTAGTATGATAGATAATGTAATAGAAGTTTTTATGGATGATTTCTCTGTATTCGGGACTTCATTTGAAATTTTCCTAGAAAACATCAAAAGTTTTGGAGCTCAGCGAGAAAATAAATCTAGTTCTGAATTGGGAGAAATGTCAATTTATGGTTGCAGGAGGAATTGTGCTTGTGCATAAAATTTCTGAATATTGTATAGAGGTCGATCCTGCTAAAATTAAAGTGATTGAGAGATTGCAGCCATCCACTTCTATGAGAGAGGTGAGGAATTTTTTAGGACACACTGGATTTTACAGGCAATATATTAAAGATTTTTCTAAAATTAGCAAACCTTTGTGCTGACTTTTAGAAAATGATAGAAAATTTAATTTTAATAATGAATGCTTGAGTGCTTTCGAATTATTGAAAGAGAAATTAATCACTGCACCTATAATTGTTTCACCAGATTGGGAGAAACCGTTTGAACTTATGTGTGATGCGAGTGATTATGCGATCGGAGTAGCATTGGGGCAAAGGCTTGATAAAGTTTTCAAAGTCAATTAGTATGCTGAAATTGTGGCATGATCGGAAAATATTGAGAAAGAAATCGGAATTTGGACAAAAATTTTGTTATACAACAGAAGATTGAAGTAATTTCCTGGAAAGCTTAAGTCTAGTGGTTAGGACCTTTTATAGTTGCAAAAGTTCATTCTTTTGGATTTGAATTTGGAGGTGCATTACACAGTCCAAAAGGCATTCTTCGAATTTGGAGGTCATTTTTTGTGAATTTGAAAATCATGACAACTTATTTGGAAATGTGTGCCATAAGAAGAAACAAATTTAATTATTCAACGATGTCATGATTTTGAATTTGGAGGTCATTTTTTGTGCTGATAAAACTACTTTTAAGATTTTACAATATGGATTTTATTGGCCTACTCTTTTTAAAGATGTTTATAAATATATTAAATCATGTGATCGATGTCAGAGTGTAGGTAATATCTCTAGAAGAAATGAGATGCCTCTAAATTATAATTTGGAAGTTAAAATTTTTGATGTATGAGGATTAGATTTTATGGGACCATTTACTCCTTCGTTTTGAAATTTATATATATTGGTTATCACTGATTATGTCTCGAAATGGATTGAAGCTATTGCTTTACCTAGATGTGATGCTCGGAGTGTTTCAAAATTTTTAAAGAAATATATATTTACAATATATGGAATGCCAAGAGTGATCATAACTGATGGTGGATCCCATTTCAGGAATAATCAAATTAAGGGGTTGATTGAGAAATATAATTTTATTCATAGACTCTCTACTGCTTATCATCCCCAGACTATTGGTTTAGCAGATGTGTCTAATCGTGAAATTAAAAGAATTTTGGAGAATACTGTGGATAATCATAAATTAGATTGGTCTGCTCGATTAGATGCTGCTTTATGGGCTTATAGGACCGCTTTTAAAACCCCTATTGGAATGTCTCCTTATAGATTAGTGTTTGGTAAGACTTGTCATTTACCCGTTGAATTGGAGCATATAGCATATTGGGCGATAAAAGAGTTAAATTTTAATTTAAAAAATGCCGAAGAAAAAAGATTTATGCAATTGAATGAATTAGAAGAGATTAGAAATGCATCTTATCACAATGACAAGATCAATATAGAGAAAATGAAATTGTGGCATGATCGGAAGATATTGAGAAAGAAATTGGAATTTGGATAAAAGGTTTTGTTATACAACACAAGATCGAAGTTATTTCCTCGAAAACTCAAGTCTAGATGGTTAGGACCTTTTACAGTTGTAAAAGTTCATTCTTTTGGAGCTATTGATATTAAAGGTCCTGATACTGGAAAGATTTTTAAGGTTAATTGGCATCGATTAAAGCCTTAGTTTGATGGGTTTCAACCTGACTTCAAAGATGTTTTAATGTTGTTTCATCTCGATTAACTGTATGGTTTGTTGGGCTGACAACGTTAAACCAAGCGCTTTATGGGAGGCAACACATATGTATCTTTATGGTGTGCTTGCTTGTTTGATGTAGTTGTCCTTTTTAGATATTTATTTTTAAATCCTAATTACTACTAAATACTTGTAAAATTGATAAATGGTGGATCGAATTGAGATATTGGAATATTTTTGGCCAAAAGAAGTTCGGTGAGAACGCCACCAACACCCAAAACCTGTTGACGGTTTTTGAAGTTTCAAAATGCAAGTTTTGGTAGTTTTGAGCGGGATCTTAGTCCTTATAACTCCTTAAACTCCATTTCAGACTTCCTAACTCCAGAAAAATGAAAACTACCATTCCCAATTCACATCCCATGGATTCCTACTCTATAGAAACCCCTCGATCTCACATTTTTAACCGAAGGAAGTTTATAAGTTTTGAGGGGCAGCAATTGTTCAACAAAGTGATGATGAAGAGGAGGATTATCAAGCAAAGAGGTTTCATAAATCGAGGTATGGATAATCCTACTACTAAAATTGAAGAGATAATTAAGGAGAGATGATGGGAAGTTCTTTGTTGCACTACCGCTGCCATAGTTATTCCGGTCGTGAAAGAATTCTATGAAAACTTTCACAAGATCAACCAAGTGTTCGTATTTGTGCGAGGTAGGTTTGTGCAACTCACTCCTACAAGAATTAACGATCTCTTTGTGATTGAGAATGTACCTATTTGCCATTATTCTAATTTCTATGCCACAAGTGATAATATGAATGATGTGTATCGTTATTTGACGGATGAGAATGAGGATTGAGAAATTAGAGAAAATGGATATATAAGTTTCCCATCTGCATCTCTAAATCTAGTGTCAAAGCAGTGACATTACGTTATTTCAGCAAAGTTATTTCCAACATTGAAGATTAGCAAGGTAACCAAGGAAAGTGCCATTTAAATTTCTGTATTCAAACTGGGAGGCCGATTGACATTGGTAATATAATTGTGAAATCAGTTTTGGTATTATTTGTTTATGTATCTAAATATGGGCTTAGACACCCATCCACAATATTTTTGTTGTGTAGTCAATTACAAGTTCCATATGAGAGTTGGGAAAAGGTTCTTCTTCCATGCAGGCCTATTGATCCAACTAATCCTTATGACTACCAAACAGTGGGAGATGAAGATGATATGAATTTGCTTGTTGATCAACCAACACAGACTTCACAACCGATTCAACCTTATCTTCCTGAAAGTTCCAGAATGATATTGAAGAGGATCAAATAGTTGGAGAAAGTGGTACAGAACGTTATTAACACAATCGATAACATTTTTGATTTATTCGATCATATAGATTGTAGGATGAAGGAACAATTTAATCACACTGGTAGAATTGAGATGGGCTTGACTAATCTAATGAAGAAGAACGCGGTGATTGCTGAGGATTCATCTGATGAATTTCCATTTCATCCATTCTATAATTTGTTTATGCATCAACAATCAATTGGAGAAATCAGAGGAGAAGATAGTTCTGAAACCAATGTGGAGTAATTATTGGAATCTACTTATGTTTGTTGTGTGTTTAGTTTACTTTGCTTAATTTTGCTTGGTGTGTGTGGTATTTACTTTGCTTTACTTTGTAATTTGAACTTGGAATTGGATATGCTTACTTTCATTGTGTGCTTAAATTTTATTGTTTGCTTATCGTAGCGTACTTGCAGCACTAAACATCTAAGAGTTGTTGGTTTGGTTCGAATGAACATATTTTGTGTTTATATTGTAACTTGGATTTTATATATAAAAGTTAGTTGTGTATTGTTTGTGTAAGGAATTGTGTCAATTATTGCTTGTGAGACGAAGTAGATTCTTATTGAAGTGTTAAACATCATTGTGGAAGTCGAAACGATTGAAATTATGAAAAAATTTTCGGACCCAGAAAAAATTTTGGACTGGCGCCGCCGGCGCCCAAATCCAGAGAGTTTAGCATTTTTATAAAATAGAGCACCGCCGGCACCCAATCGAGCTCCAACAGCGCCCTATCAAGCTCCAACGGCACCCAAGTACAGAAAATTGCCGAAAACCTTTTATTTTGCGATTTTGAACCTGGGACCCGCAGATTTTTCCATTGATTTCGTCTTCCTCCTGCATTTTCACCATTTTGAAGACTTTGGGCTTGCTAGATCTTGGATATGAAGTGATTTCAAAGCTTTTCGAGACCGGATCTACACTTCTCTTGGTAAGAGTTTCACTTTAAGTTAAAAATATTTTATTTTCACCATGGAAATCTCTCACATTACTTACGTTGAAATTTTTGGATTTTTAAAGAGTTTTGGAGATTTGCATGATGAAATTTGCTTTTACTTGTTTAGAATAGTATTTGGAGTTTGTTACATTGTAAATTTAGGATTTATTGGAATTTCTTGCAAATTTTAGAAATTCACATGGCTCCAAGGATGAGTAATTGGAAGAGAAAATTGGATTTTGATGAAGAAAAATTCGTTAATATTAAAGCGCAATTTCGCTTTAACTCTTACCTTTACAATAAGAAGTGTATCCAAGATTGAGCTTTTGATAGTCTTGGTGGATATTTAGATCAGTTAATTGCAGAGATAAACTGGGAACGATTTTGTTAGTTTACTGTGAATGCTGTTATGAGAGTTGTTAGAGAGTTCTATGCTAATGTGCCATGAACTGAGACTGAGTATGTGTTAGTTAGAGGAAAAATTATTGAGATTACTCCTCAGCGTATTAATGCCTTCTATAAGACTCTGGAACCATTTGTTTGTGACTATGAAAAGTTTGATACTTGAGAGGAAAATATGAGAGAAGTGATTGCTTTTCTGACGGATGGAAGAGGGGAATGGAAAATAAATCAAAAACAGATGATTAACTTTCCTGCTTCCACCTGGAATGTTGCATCAAAATTTTGGCACTATTTCATCTCCGCAAGACTATTACCTTCATATCACCACAGTGAAGTTACATGGGATAGAGAAATTCTGAACTATTGTATTCAGAAGATGAGAAATATTGATATTGGAACTATTGTCTACAAGAACATTCAGACTATTGCTAGAGGCGAGATCACAAGTGGATTAGGGCATCCTGCCTTAGTTCATGCCCTGTATGTTCAGTCTGGAGTGGAGTTCAACAGTTTTGAAGAAGTGGCTATACTGCCGAGACCAATTACAAAGACTATTATCCGTACTTATGAGTGCCTTATTTGATATTATGGAGCAATTGAGATTACAAAGTGCTAGTGTGGATATAATCCATGGTAGGATGGATGTTTTTGAGACCAGGAGTGATGTGAATGAAGATTATTTGAAGAGGAGAGTTGAGTTCGATATTGCCTATTATGATGCTCAGGTTAGATTTAGGGGGGGGAGTCTGATGTTATATTTCCTACTTGCCCCAGCTATACACCGTATAGAGCTGACCTTGCTGATGACCCTGTTGATGATCCTGGTGATAGAGATTGGTAGACTGTTTGTTTCTATTTCTGCTGTTCCTTTTGTGTTGTGTTGTACTGTTGTGATGTAGTAGTTATTTGCTTTTCATGTGATGTGTAACCCTGTTGGTGTACTGTTATGTTGTATTAAAAAATTGACATTGTTAAATGGACTGTGTAGTGCTGTGATAGTTTGTTTAGTAGTTATGGTTTTTTGTTGGATGTTTACATGTTTAAATTTAAAATCTCTTTACCCTACAAATATTTAAAATTTTATATCACCATTACTAATTGCTTCATGCCTGCTAGTTGTAAATTTTGACAAATACCAGATAGTTGTTGAAGATTTCAAGATCCCAGCACAAAAGTGTTAGTTTTCTTTTACTCTCTACTGTTTCAAATTTATTGAAAAATTTAATTTTTGGGGAGGGTAGAGAAATATTAACTCTTATTTGTTCTCAATTATTATATTTTCAAAAATTATTATCATAACTTCTGGCAGTTGAACCTTACTGTAGGTAGCTAAAACTTTTTATTTCAATAGAATATTATGGAAGGAAGTGATGAAAGTTTTTAGTAATAAAGCTTAATCTTTTAAGGGTAAGATATTTGGTATGAAAGGATTTGATTATAGTTAACTATTTAAAGTAATGAAAACTATATTTTTGAAATGCTAAGGGACTTAAAGTATTGTGTGTTAAGAATAGATTGTGACTTTATGATGAATAATAAAGCTTGTACCTAATTATAAAGTAAGGTGTCTGAAGTTTGAACTTTAGAAAGAGGAGAGTGAAGTTCAAAATCATTAAAAGCTATCCAGATATAGTAATCCTCAATAAAAAATAAAAAGAAAAGAAAAGAAGGATTGAAAAACAATCCCAAAGAGAAAAGAAAAAGAAAATAAAAGAAAGAAAAAGATAATGATGAGGAGAAGCTTGAGGAGATGCCTAATAAAAAATTGGCTTCACTTGAATCACCCTAAAAGGAGAACTTGATTTCATTCCTGACTTTATATTTAAACTATTGGCTTACATTCTGATAAAGTTCGCATGAACTCTTTTTTCACATAATCATTAAAGACACTCTTAATGTAACAAATTATAGTTTATCTTGAAATAAATAGAAGACTAGAACTCTTAGACTTGATTGTTGAATATTCTTATACCTGTAGTATTGACCTGAGTTACTAAATTTCTTTCTTGAGATCTAACAAATATATTCTTTTGAATGAAAACTTTTAGTATCTTACAAGTGAAAAGTGCTTTGCCTAGAGTTATACTTTATGTAGTAAAAGGATTACTTGTGGATAAGTAATAGTTAAGTTTGGGGGATTTTGATACACCAAAAATATATACTGTTTTTGCTATATAATTTTACCCATTTTTTGTGATATTGCACTTTAAAGAAAGGTATTTTTCATGATTTGTTGCAGGTATGTGTTGACCTCATTTTTGATGATGTCTTCTCTTCCCTCTTTAGTGTTTAGGATCTAGCCTTTGGCTTTTCCTTTGACTATCTTAGAGGACTAGAATTGGGACCCATCCCTTAGAAATTTGAACCACTTCTTGCCTCCCTGCAAGCCCCACAAGCTTGATTATAGACCCCTAATCACCTAGAGGGTTGAAATCAAATGTGAAGGTTTAAAGGATGAGTTTCCTTTAGGACTCTTTGGCCTTAGGACCACCCTGGGTGGCCTGGTCGGTGAGGGTTGACTTACACACTCACTACACTCATACTCTACACTGTCACAAACACAATCCAAATCCTAAAACCACACCCATACCCAACTTGCCTCCTTGATTCATGTAGGTAATTCAAATGGATGGACCTTAACCCCTAAGCCCCTGGTTAAGAGGATTAGGAACAACATAGTGAATGCCTCAAATGAGTCCTCCCATGGCTCATATAGGCTTAACATGGCCTCATGGCTCAATCAAAGTGATTCCATTCCACTCATATATGATCAATCTTCATTATTCCAAAATTTCAATTTTTGACCCCTGAGACCCTACACCTATCAAGCCTACCAAAAGTCCTTAGAATTGGCCAAATCCTCAAAAATTTCCAAATCACCCAAAATTCCCCAAAATTAACCATGAACATTTCCTCACCAATCAAATTGATCATCCATAGCCAAAAATACCAAAAATTCCAAAAATATCCCCCAATACCCTCCAAATACCCAAAATACCCCTCTTAGCCAAAAAATCCAAAAATTCAGAAAATTTCTCAGAAAATTTCAGAAAATCCCAAATATTCCCAATTTCATTTTGTCCTACTACACCATGGGCCAATTTTGTCAATTTACCCCACTTTTACTAAAACCCCCAATTTAGCCCATTCTTAACCCAAGTGAACCCAATGTCAAACCAAATCTACCCAATTGACCCCAATTTTGGTCCAATTCAATTCTAAACTTCAATTTAACATCCAAAATATTAATCTAGACCAAATACAGGTCTAATTTGATTAACATTTGAATCCAATCTTACTTTTGACCTTAAAGCCCAATTTGGACCCATGGCCCAAACTTAGGCCAAACCAAACCAATTCAACTTCAATTGACCCCAAACCTTTTCTAAACCTTCCCTAACATCCCCACAAATAAAACACTAACATAATTTTCCCAAAATGTGGACCCAAACCCCACTCAAATTCGACCTAAAACCAAAATGCCCAATTTTAACCTAAACCCAAACCTAACCCAAATAAGCCCAAGTCCCAAAACCAAAACCCAACCAAGGTTAAAACCTCTTTGAAACACTCCCATAAAAATTTCCCAACATTAATTTTACATCAACTTCAACCCTAGCCCAACATTGGCCCAAGTTAGCCCATTTTGACCTACATTGGCCCATTTACCAAATAAACCCAAATTCAACCCAATTTAATTCCAAACGACCTCAAATTTGTTTCAAATCATTCAAGACACATCCTTAAACTAAACCCAACATTTATTTGGCATGGCCCTTTACAAAATTTTTTATCTAAAAGCCCATTGCTAAACATAAAGGCCCACTCCCTTAAACCTTCCTAAAAGCCCATTTCCACCAAATTCAAAAGCCCAAATCAATCTAAAGCCCACATGACACTTTTCCTCATCACACATTCAATTTAAAATCATTCCTAAAGTCCTAATTTGTCAATTAAATAATTCCAAATCAAGCCTCATAACAATTTCCATCAAAATGACAAAATTTACAAAATCCTGTTTTATGAAATTGACCAAGCTCTTGCCAAGCCATATGTGAGCCAAAGACAAGCCATGTACAAGACATATGAAGCCATGTGATGTTTGACATGTGACCATACCCAAAGTAGCAAAAGGAGGGCCCCCTTTCTTAAACCTTCATTAAGCTTTTTAACCCCTTCCATGTTACACACTAAACCATGATTAGCCGCATCACTTTAGATGGGGACTTCACTACCCCTTTCTAGCCGATGCAAATGATCCTCCCTCAGCCCAAATCGGCCATGGGGAGGTGAACCTAACCCAAAATCATGGCTTGGACCAAATCAAGCCAAAATGGCCTCTCCCCCATGCCATTTTAATCCAAGCCCTTTACACATGGCAAAGCTCGATCGCTCGCACAAACCTCCAGCCACGACCCACTTGAACTCGAGGGTGACCCATGCTGCGCGGCCAGCCGCTCGGATCACCGGAAAACACCATGGCCGAAACCTCGGGAGGAGCCAAATTTTTGAATTCCACCTTGCTCGAGCTGCCCCACTCCAAATGGCCATTATAGCTGTTCTTCTCCTCACCAGAGCAGTACGATCCCAACCATTAAACCCCCCTGGGAGGCCCTCCAGCCTCTGCTATTTAAACACCCCCTCCTCTTGGCCAAGGGAGGTACTGAACCAAACCTTACTGAAACTTTGCCAAAATCATCCCAGACCACTCTCTACACATAGAGAAGTTGATCCCCACTAAAATCCCCCTGCCATTTCCTCTCTTTGAGCTCAATTTCAGAGTTGAAATCCAAGCCCAAAACCAGGACACTTCACCACAGTGAGTCAATCTTCAAATTGATTGACTCTACATCTTCACCAGACCAAGAGGAGAAGTTTCCCAGCAAAAGCCCCCTCACCAGGCCAGCCATTGCTTCTAGCCTCCAAGCTTTGTGATCGGGCTTGGTCGAAATCATACCTAGACAATTCACCAGGCCAAGGGACTTCATATGGAGCTTACTTGGACCCAATCGAATGTGACACAGCCCTCAGATTGAAGCTTCACTTCTCTGAGAAAAGGTATGGACTCACTCTTCCTCCCGAGCTTACAGAGATTCTCCATTTAGTTTGAGTTAATTTCAGTGCATGTTTACCGTATGGATGTGTTCATCTCTTCAAGGCGAATCAATAGAGCATAAGAACACATAAATCCGTTGAGAATCGAGTG
Source organism: Papilionanthe hookeriana x Papilionanthe teres (assembly GCA_022702705.1). Classification (NCBI taxonomy): domain Eukaryota; kingdom Viridiplantae; phylum Streptophyta; class Magnoliopsida; order Asparagales; family Orchidaceae; genus Papilionanthe; species Papilionanthe hookeriana x Papilionanthe teres. Next base: position 46,252,323 of record CM040430.1, on the reverse strand, counting down.
AGAAATTAGGGTTAGAATGTCTAGGGTCACGGGTTCGCACCAGTCGTAGACGATGACTGAGAGTCGTTGGATCGCGCGTGTATCGGATGGACATGTTGCGTGAAAGGCTGGTCCCGGGACGGCTGACTCAGATGGCGGCGCCGAATCACAGCGCGACACGCACCCCCTTCGGAGCTACCGAGGTTGACGCGATGTCGCGTGGATAAGTAGGAAAATAGGCTATTTTTTATTTATTTAATTCCCAGAACTTCAAAAATTCATAACTTTGTGTATAAAAATCCTAAAAATAAAATAAAAATATCCTCTTACTCAGTGAACAGAGGAGAATAATGTGGAAAAGAAATCAAGTAATTTCATTATGTATTTTATTTTTAATGATTTATTTACTCTCTGCATTGTTTCAATTCTCCATTTGCATACGCAAATCATCATGGCATGAGACCATAGGGCTTTTGAAGCCTCTGAACTTGGGTACATTCCTTGAATTTTCCAAGGTCAGAGGCCAACCCTATGAGAAGTTATTGATTTTTCAAGTTCATGTTACTGTTTTGAGTATTTTAATTCCAATAATTATCATGTTGATAAATAAATTCTAGGAAAATTTGGTGATGTTTCTTGTGACCAGAGGGACCTAGAAAAAATAAGTTTTAAGTTAATTCACTTTGAACAACCATAATTGGCCTAAACACCCAAAATTGAACTTTAATTAATTAGGGTTAACCATTCATTAAATTAACTTAAAAATAATTCTCCACTATCCTCTAGGGATAGAAGAACATCACATAAAAATTTAAAACCAATTGGACTTGATTAACCCTACCAAATGGGTTGATTAAGTCTCTTAAGCAAAATGGGTAAAATTAAACTTTAAAAATTTATAACTCACAAAATACTTTTCAAAAATTCACAAAAATGGTTTTGGTGCTTCTCTGATATCAGAGGAACTTAGGAAAATTAAAATTGTAATTTTCTAAAAAAGTTGATTTTTATCATTATTTTAATATTTTTAATAATTAAAAAATAATAAAAATCATAAAAATTTTAAAAATCACCAAAATGTCACATTCTGACTCCTAATCATTTAGAAACAAACCAAATATTTTTTCTAAGTCCCTAGGGTAAGATATTGAATTTTAAAGGCTTAATGTAATTTTTAATATTAAAAAATGTATTTTCCAACCTTTTCACTAAAATAATTCTAATAAATCAAAGAAAAATTAGAAAAATATAAAATTTGTTTCTATGAACTCCTTGAGGCTAGGGAGATTTAAGAAAAATATAAAATCCATTTTTCAACTTTAATTTTATTTTAAAATTAATAAATACTCCAAAACTCAACATAATTCTAATAAAAAAATATAATTCTCAAAATCACCAAAATTGGTCCAAATGGTCCTCTGGTCATTAGGAATATTCCTTAATTTTCTAAAGACAGAAACATTTCCTTGGTCATGTTATTGAATTTTCCTTGAAAATACCTATTTTTCATTAAAAATAATTACATAAATAAATTAAATACAGAAAAATCACATTTTTTTCCTTTAATGTCTTGATTGACATGTAAGTGAGGTCACAAAAACATTTCAAGTTCATTTGAGCTTAATATAGTGAGTTATAAAATTATTAAGCTTAGAGGACAAAATTGTAATTAAAATTTTCAACCTTTAATTAAAATTTTAGGATTAATCAAAAAAGGGAAGGGTAAAATATTTGATTTAAACTGATTTTGGATGATTGAAACTTAAATGGTTAAGGGTAGGAACCCGCCAATCATTTTAAGAATAATTAAAATAAACATTTATTAATTAATTAATTAAATTTGGAAGATTAATGGAAAATTGAAATTATTAAAGTAGGGATATTATTTAAGAAAATATTTATTCTTTAATTTAAAAATCCCTAACTAAATCACTTCAATAATACTTAAAAAGAAAATTAAAAGAATAATCTCAATTAAATTAAAATTGAAATTAAATTAAATTAAAATTGAAATTTAAGTTAAATTAAGTTAAATTGAAATTAAATTAAATTAAAATTAAATTAAAATAAAAAAGTCAATTTAAATTAAATTAAAATTTAAGTTAAAATTTAAATTAAATTGAAATTAAAATAAATAAAAATAAAATTAAATTGATTTAAAAAAAGATTAAATTAAAATTGAATTAAATTAAAATCAAATTGAAGTTAAATTAAATCAAATTAAATTAAATTAAAATTAAAATTAAATTAAATTGAATTAAATTAAAATCATTTAATAACAAACCTAAATGAAATCATTAAGAATTACATCTAAAGTAACTTGAACACTATTCCAAACTTAAACTAATTTTCTATAATTAAATCAAAATTAAAATTAAATCATTAAGTTTAAATCATCAAAGTATTTAATAATTTGATTTGCCCTTTTTAAAGCTCTTATTATTATAATTCTTAAATGAGATGTTAAGTAAATTGTTACCTCACTTATAGGATATTCAAATGTCCTAGTTCACTGAGCAAAAAGAACAAAACTTAAACTCCCGGATGATTAATTCACTTGTATGATTAAATTCTCTTGGACTTAAAACAATCCTAGAGATATTGAAAAGATGTTTAAGATTCGTCTTAAGCACTTCCTCAATATGATAGGATGTTTATAAGAATAATTGAATTTAATTATTCTTTGATGAAGAAAATTGTCTTTAAACCAAAACACAAGAACCTAGACGTCATAGGAGATGACTACTTATAGGATTATGACTTTGGTAGACAACCAAAAAACCTTTCCCTTAGCTTTACTTAGGTACTTGTTGGAATATTTAAATGCCTTAACATGTGCTTTATGTGCAGCTTGGGATGACGGGAAGACCCTCCAGGTACGCTTTTATTTTATTACAATTTACTGTACTTTTCTTGCATGATAAACAATTGTTGCATGAAAACTAAAACCTTTAGGATAGTCCCTGAACTGAAACCAAAACTAAATTAAAAGTCATTACAAGATAAAAATCACCGCCACAACATTCCAAAATATAAAAGAACTCAAAATTTAATCACAAACAGAACACAAAACTACAATTGCAACTAAATTAAAACGGCTCGTTGAATGATCGGGAATACCTCGGATGATGTAACCCACGTGTTGCTAACAGGATTTCCCATGGTCTAAATGAAGGTGTGGAACTCATTCTGTTGAGTTTAGCAAATTCATCTGGACTAAGTGAATTTGATGAAAATAACGGTGCCGGGATGACGGAACCGAGGGATCCTAATATTTTATCTAAACCAAAACACTTCTCTCATCTCCTGATTTATGACTTCTAAAACTAAACCTCTGCAACAACAAGGAGCTCGGAGCATGGTGGGCAGCACGGCCATCGTCATCAGCAAAACTCGGATCTACTTCAGCTAAACTTTCTTAGAATTAAATAACCAAAACCATAGGATTTCGAGGTAGTCTGCCTAATGCAAGATAAATCCTCAACTCTTTGTTAGGCATTTGCATGTTCATATCATGTAAATTAAGCCTTAACCGGTCTTAGGACTCCGAGGTGATTGTTCGGTCCGACATAAACCCTCACATCTTCGAGGCTGATTGTATGATTATGTCATACGAATATAAGTCTTAATTAACTAAAATTGGCAAGATTGAAATATCAGATAATATTAGGATTTTCTCAAATCTAAGCCAAACAATAGGATAGTTTGGGAAGTTGCCAAGATTCTTCTTGGATCCTCAGCTTCTCCTACTTCTCTTCCTTTGGATTCTCAAAAATAAATTGTTCCAAATTTTGACTCATTCCCTTTCGAATTTCCAAAATCTAGTCCTTCGAAAACCTTAAACTTTGAAATTCTTGAGAGCAAAACCACTGATCATTATCGAGAGTTCTCTTAAATGATTCCCATCGTTTAAGATGTAATTAACTATAGGGGCTTGCCCTTATAGGGAACTTTAAGAACCCAGGTAATATAAACCCTGCTTAATTCATTTATATTAAGTAGGGGAACTTGTCGGCTTATAAAATTGGTTCGCGGACCAAACGGATGTCACAAATCTCCTAGTTTATTTAATCGAGCCCCATCATCGAGCGAGTGTGTCAATTCTTCGGGATAGATACATGGTTTGTGGTGCGGTGCTCGTTTATATAAACTATTTGGGATGTGAGATCGGTTTGATTTCATATCTTAAAACCTTTAAACATAAAATTATTTTTCAAAATCAAATACTACTTTCTAAATTATATATATATTTAAATTAAATTTAAAATCTAAAATTTGCCGACAATTTCTATAGGTGACCCCTTTTCAAAATACAACACACTAACCTAAAAATATGCCGACAGTATGATGATTTTAGGTGATTAGAACGAAAAGAAGTGAAATAGAATGAATTCGGAGCAAGAAGGAGAAAAAAGGAGGAAAATTGGTTCTGACACCGTCGGCGACAGAATGGATGCCGCGGGCGCCATTTTCCAGAGACTCAACGATTAATTCGACGATAGAGCGCCACCGGTACCCTATCGGGCACCACCGGCGCCCAATGTCGGTGAAATTCAAATTTGAGGAGTTTTGGGAACTTTTTGAAGGGATGTTTATGGAAAGTCTTGGGATTTCATTTCTAACTTATGAGTAACTGTTTTTGGACGTTTTTGAGTGTGTGTTCTGAATTTCTAGAGAGGGAGAGTGTGTGTTGAGTGTTAGGACTTAGGAGAAAAGTGTGTAGAAGTTAGAATTTGAGAGGAATTCTTCTCTAAGGAGTGAATGAGAAGAAGTAAAGTGAGAGATTGCTTCTTCCTTTCCATTCTAAAGAGAGAATTAAGTGTTGCAAAGAAGAGAGAAAAGGATTCAAAGGAACTTCAAGGGAATTGCATTGGGGAAGAGAAAGAGATAAGTTGTATTTTTTTTGTTGTTTGTATGACTTTTCTTTTATATATAAAATCCATATTTTATTGTATATTCTTCATGAATTCTAAGTAGTCTCCTTTGTCTTTCTTCTTTCATAGAGTTGTCATGATGGATTAATGTGGATTTGAAGTGCTTTTAATGTATTAAAGAAATTGTGATGGTTTTTCATTTTGAACTTAACTTACTTTTTGATCTGGACAATTGAATTGTTAAAATATGTTGTTGAACATTAATTCTGAAAGGATTTAGTGTCCTACAACAATAATGAAGAATTCATTTAATTTCCATGGATGAATTGCATAGTTCATGGGAATTGAGTGTGTCGGCATTATTTTTTAGTGTGTGTTGTATTTAGAAAAGGGGTCGCCCTAACAGAAATTATTGGCGAATTTTAAGATTTTAAATTTAGTTTAAATATATATAATTTGAAAAGTAGTATTTGATTTTGAAAATAATTTTAAATTTGAAAATTTTAATATATGAAATCAAACTGATCTCACATCCCAAATAGTTTATATAAACGAGCACCGCACTACAAACCGTGTATCTATCCCTAAGGATAGACACATTGCTTGATGGTGGGGCTCGATTAAATAAACTAAAAGATTTGTGACATCCGTTTGGTCTGCGAACCAATTTTATGTGCCGACAAATTCCCACGCTTAATATGAAAAACATTAAACAGGGTTTATATTACTCGGGTTCTTTAAAATTCCCTATAAGGGCAAGCCCCTATAGTTAATTACATCTTAAGTGACAGGAATCACCTAAGAAAACTCTCGATAATAATCAGTAGTTCTGCTCTCAAGAATTTCAAAGTTTAAGTTTTCAAAGGATTGGATTTTGGAATTTCAACAGGGAATGGATCAAGTTTGGAACATGTTGTTTTGGGAATTCAAAGGAAGAAAAGTAGGAGAAATTACAGATTCGAAGCAAACTTCGGTAATTTCCCGACTATCCTATTGTTTGGCTTGGATTTAGGAAAGTCCTAATGTTTATTTAATGTTTTGATCTTGCCAGTTTTAGTTAATTAGGACTTATATCCGTATGACATAATCATACAAATGGCCTGGAAGATGTGAGGGTTTATGTCGTATCGGACGACTACCTCAGAGTCCTAAGACCAGTTAGGGCTTAATTTGCTATGCAAATGCCTAACGAAGAGTTGAGGATTTATGTTGCACTAGGCAAACTACCTCGAAATCCTATGGTTTAGTTATTTAATTCTAAGAATGTTTAGCTGATGTAGATTCAAGTTTTGTTGACGACAATGGCCGTGCTGCTCACCATGCTCCAAGCTCCTTGTTGTTGCAGAGGTTTAGTTATAGAATTCATAAATCAGGAGATGAGGAAAGTGTTTTGGTTTAGAGAAAAATCTTAATTTCCAAGTGTTTTTAACATTTTAATTAAAACAAATTTTAAAGTTGATTATAACGACACCGGTTAAGATCCCACGGTTCCATCCTTCCGGCATCGTTATTTCTATCGGATTCACTTAGTCCAGATGAATTTGCTAAACTCAACTGAATGAGTTCCACACTTTCATTTAGACCGTGGGAAATCCCGTTAGCAACACGTAGGTTACATCATTCGAGGTATTCCCGATCATCCAACAAGACGTTTTAATTTAGTTGTAATTGTAGTTTTGTGTTCTGTTTGTGATTAAATTTTGAGTTGTTTTATATTTTGAAATGTTGTGGCGGTAAATTTTATCTTGCAATGACTTTTAACTTAGTTTTGGTTTCGGTTTTAGGGACTATCCTAAAGGTGTGGGTTTTCATGCAACGATTGTTTATCATGCAAGAAAAAGTAAGTGCGATGCAATTAAAGAAATTGTAATAATGTAAATTGCAATAAAATAAAAGCGTACCTGGAGGGTCTTCCCGTCATCCCAAGCTGCACTTAAAACACAATTAGAATATTTAAACAAGTTCCTAGGTAAAGCTAAGGGAAGGGTTATGGTTTTCTACCACATTCCTAATCCTATAGCGAGTCATTTCCTATGACGTCTAGGTCTTTGTGTTTTAGTTTGAGGATGATTTTCTTCATCAAAGAATAATTAAATTCAATTGTTCTTATGAACATCCTATCATATCGAGGAAGTGCTTAAGACAAATCTTAAACATCTTTTCAATATTTCTAGGATTGTTTTAAGTCCAAATGAATTTAATTTTACAAATGAATTAATCGTCCGGGAATTCAAGTTTCGTTGTTATCTTGCTCAGTGAACTAGGACATTTGAATATCCTATAGATGAAGTAACATTTTATTTAATGTTCTGTTTAAGAGTTATAATAACCAAAGCTTTCGAGGGCAAATTGGTGTTCAAATGATTTAATTTAAGTTAATGGGTTTAAATTTGGAAAAGTGTTCAAGTTGCTTTATATTTAATTTCTTTATGTCTTAGGTGATGTTATTTAATTCAATTTCTTTTAACTTTAATTTAATTTAATCTAATTTTAATTTTAATTTAATTTAATTTAATTCAATTTAGTTTGATTTGATGTTAAATTAATTTAGTTTAATTTGATTTAATTTCCTTTAATTTAATTTAATTTGATTTAATTTTAATTTAATTTAATTTAATTTAATTTAATTTAATTTAATTTGTTTTAATTTAATTTAATTTAATTTAATTTGTTTAAATTTAATTTAGTTTAATTTAATTTAACTTAATTTATTTATTTAATTTGATTTAATTTAATTTAATTTAATTTAATTTAATTTAATTTAATTTAATTTAATTTTATTTATTTATTTAATTTAATTTAATTTAATTTATTTATTTATTTAATTTTATTTTTAATTTTAATTTAATTGAAAATTTAAAAAGAGTTTAATTATTTAACTTATTATTTTTTTTATTTAATTTAATGATTAAGTCCTTTAACATTTTAAAACTTAAACTTGAATTATCATTTTTAATTAGGAATTAAATATTAATGAGATGATTAATTTAGGGATTTTTTAAATTAAAGAGTAAATCTCTTCCTAATAATAATATCCCTATTTAATAATTCCAATTTTATTATTCTTCCAAATTTAATCAATTATTAAATTAAGGTTTATTTTAATTATTTTAAATTGTTTAATGGGTTTCTACTCTTTAATTATTTAAATTTCAATCATCCAAATCAGATAAAGATCAAATATTTTACTTGTTAATTTTATTAAACCTAAAGTTTTAATTAAGGGTAAAGATTTTTTAATTACCATTTTCCCCTTCAAGCTTAATAATTTCATAACTCACTAAATTGAGCTTAAATGAACTTGAAATTTTTATGTGACTTCACTCATATGTCAATAAAGACATGAGAGGAGAAAATGTGATTTTTCTGTATTTAATTTATTTATATAATTATTTTTAGTAGAAAATAGGTATTTCCAAGGAAAATTTAACAATATGACCAAGGGAAAGTTTCTATCCTTAAGAAAATTATGGGACATTTTTAATGACCAGAGGACCACTTGGACCAATTTTGGTGATTTTTTGAATTATATTATTTTTATTATAATTATTTTAAATTTTGGAGTATTAATTAATTTAAAAATAAAGTAAAGGTTGAAAAATTAATTTTATATTTTTCAAAACTCTCTCTGATATCAAGGAAATCAGAGAATCAATTTTTGCAATTTTTCTGATTTTTCTTTGATTTATTATAATTATTTTAGTCAAAATGTTAGAAAATACATTTTTTTTAATTTTAAAATTACCCTAGGGCTTTAAAATTTAATATCTCATTAAATAGACCTAAGAAAAATATGGGGTTTGTTCCTAAGTGATTAAAATTCAAAATGTGACATTTTGGTGAATTTTATTATTTTTATGATTTTTATTATTTTTTAATTATTAAAATATTAAAATAATACAAAAAATCAACTTTTTTAGAAAATTGAAATTTTAATTTTCATAAATTCCCCTAATATCAGAGAGTCTCCAAAACCAATTTGGTTAATTTTTGAAAGGTATTTTGAAAGTTATGAATTTTTAAAGTTTAAAATGGCTAAATGGCTTAATCAACCATTTAGTAGGGCTAACCAAGTCCAATTGACTTCAAATTTTTATGGTGGGTTCCTCTGATCCTAAAGGTCGGTGGAGAATTGATTTCAAATCAATTTGATGTATGGTTAGCTCTAATTAATTAGGGATCTATTTTGGGTGTTTAAGCCGATTAGGGTTATTTTAAATGAGTTAACTCAAAACCTATTTTTCCTAGGGTCCTCTGGTCATAAGAAACATCACCAAATTTTCCTAGAATTTATTTCACAACATGCTAATTATTGGAATTAAAATACTCAAAACAGTAACATAAACTTGAAAAATCATTAACTTCTCATAGGGATGGCCTCTGACTTTGGAAAATTCAGGGAATGTTCCCAAATTCAGAGGCTTCAAAAGTCCTATGGTCTCATGCCATGGTGAATTTCCTATATGCATGGAGAATTAAAACAATGCGAGAGGGTAAATAAATCATTAAAAATAAAATACTTGATGAAATTAAATGATTTCTTTTCCACATTATTCTCCTCTGTTCACTGAGCAAGAATGTATTTTTATTTTATTTTTTTGATTTTTCTACACAAAGTTATGGATTTTTGAAGTTTAGGGAATTAAATAAATAGAAAAATACCCTAATTTTCTATTTATTCACGCGGCGCCGCGTCAACCTAGGCAGCTCCGAAAGGCCACGCGGCGCGTTCTGGTTCGACGCCGCCATCTGACTCAGCGCTCCGGGGCCCCGCTGTGTCGTTCCATCTCCTGATCCGACACGATCCTGGCCGTCCGTCCGCGCATGTATTAAATGAACGGCATCCGTTCATCGTCCCCAAGCGTCCTCACCCGAGAGCCGTCCACACTAAATCCCTAATATCTCACTCAATACTTAACGGGTTTTCGTGTTCTTATGCTCTATGGATTCGTCTTGAAGAGACCAATACATCTATATGGTGATCATGCATTGTAATTAAAGCATTTGAAATAGAGAATCTCCAGAAGCTTGAGATGAAGAATTAGCTCACACCTTTTCTCAGAGAAGTGTGGCTTCGATCTGAGGGTTGTGTCACCTTCGATTGGATCCCAGTAAGCTCCAGATGAAGTCTCCTGGTCCGGTGAATCTCTTAGGTATGATTTCGACTACAGCCGATCACAAAAGCTTGGAGGCTGGAGCAACTGGGTGGCCTGGGGATGGGGCTTTCAGTGGGAAACTTCTCCTCTTGGTCTGGTGAAGGTGTAGGACCAGTCACTTTGAAGATTGATCCACTGTGAAGAAGTGTCCTGGTTTTTGGGCTAAAGTTTGAGCTCAGCTGGAGGGAATTGGGGCTGGAATTTAGTGGGGGATCAAATGCTCTAAGTGTGGGGAGTAGTCTGGAACAATTTTGGCAGAGTTTCCTTAAGGTTTGTTTCAGCACCTCTTATGGCCGAGAGGGGGTGGTGTTTAAATAGGAGAGGGTGGAGGGCCTCCCAGGGAGAGTTAGGGCTTGGGATCAGCTGGTCTTGGCAAGAGAAGAACAGCTACAATGGCTACTGGGGATGGGGCGGCTCAGCGGGTGAGAATTCCAAGTTTGGGCTCACATGTGAGCTCTCGGCCATGGAGTTTTCCGGCGACCCGGGCGGGCGGCCGGCGAGCATGGGTCACCCTCGGGTCCGAGTGGGTCGGGGGCGGGGTTTAGTGCGATCGATCGGGCCTTGCCATGTGTCGAGGGGATGGCTTGGAATGGAATGGGGAAGAGGCCATTTTGGCTTGGTTTGGGTCAACCCATCATTTTGGGCTTGGTTCACCCTTCAAGGTGGCTTTGGGTGTTGTGGGGAGTCAAAAGGATCAGCTGGTTTGGCATGGAGAAGTCCTTATCCAAATATATTTGGGTTAAATTTGGGTTAAGGTGAAACATGCTTAAGGTTAATGACTTTTAGGAGGTGCTTAAAGGACCTCCTCCTTTTGCCATTTAAGGAGAGTTGACAACTTAGAGATCCTCATGGCTTGCCAATGGCTTGCATGTGGCTTCATGGCTCCATGTGGCTTGGGAAAAGATTGGGTCGATTTCATAAAAAGGGATTTTGTGGATTTTGGCATTTTAATGGAAATTGTTATGGGGCTTGATTTGGAATTATTTGATGATGGGATTAGAACTTAGGGAATGGCTTTGATTAAGTGGATGGCAAATGGAAATGTCATGTGGGCTTTAGGGTAGATTTTGGGCTCTTTGAAATGGTTTTAGATGGGCTTTTAAAATAGTTTAGGGAAGTGGGCTTTTAGGTTTTAGAATGGATTTTAGGATGAAATTTTGGTAAAGGCTTGGGCCAAATAATTGTTGGGTTTAGCTCATAGATGTGTCATGAGTGACTTGGAGCAAATTGGGAGTGATTTGGGTTTGAATTGGGTTGAATTTGGGCTCCTTTGGTGAATGGGCCAATATAGGTCAAAGTGGGCTAACTTGGGCCAATGTTGGGCTAGGGTTTAAATTGATGTAAAATTAATGTTGGGAAATGTTTATGGGAGTGTTTCAAAGAGGTTTTGACTTTGGTTGGGCTTTGATTTTGGGGTTTGGGCTTATTTGGGTTAGGTTTGGGTTTAGGTCAAAATTAGGCCTTTTAGCTTTGGGTTGAGTTTGAGTAGGGTTTGGGTCTAAATGTTGGGAAAATCATGTTAGTTTTTTGTTTGTGGGAATTTTAAGGAAGATTTAGAAAAGATTTGGGGTTAATTAGAGTTGAATTGGGTGAGTTTGGGTTAGGTTTGGGTCATGGGTCCAAATTGGGCTTTAAGGCCAAAAGTGAAATTGGATCCAAATGTCAATCAAATTGGACTTGGATTTGGTCTAGATTGGTGTTGGGAATGTTGAATTTAAGTTTAGAATTGAATTGGACCAAAATTTGGGTCAATTGGGTAGGTTTGGTTTGACATTGGGTTCACTTTGGGTTAAAATGGGTCAAATTGGGGGTTTTGACAAACGTAGGGTAAATTGACAAAATTGGCCCATGGTGTAGTTGAACAAAATGAAATTGGGAATATTTGGGATTTTCTGGAATTTTCTGGGAATTTTCTGAATTTTTGGATTTTTGGGTCAAGAGGGGTATTTTGGGTATTTGGAGGGTATTGGGAGGTTTTTTTGGAATATTTGGTATTTTTGGGTATGGATGGTCAATTTGAGTGGAGAGAAATGTTTAGGAATGATTTTGGAGAATTTTGGGTGATTTGGAAATATTTGAGAAATTTGGGTAGTTTCGAGGTTTTGGGTAAGCTAAGCGGGTGTAGGGTCCCGGGGTCAAAAATTGAAAATTTGGAAAATTGAAGATTGGGTGAATATAAGTGGAATAAAATAATTTTGGTTGAGCCATGAAGCCATATCAAGCCCACATGAGCCATGAAGGGACTCATTTGAGGCATTCATCTATGTTGTTCCCAACCCTCTTGCCGAGGGCTTAGGGGTTAAGGACCATCCATGTGAATCACCTACATGAGTCAGGAGGTCAAGTTAGGTATGGGTGTGGTTTTAGGAGGTGTGTGCAAGTGTAGTGTTTGAGTGCAGTGTGTGTGTAAGTCAGCCCCTTCACCAGACCAGGCCACCCAGGGCAGTCCTAATGCCAAAGAGTCTTATAGGAACCCATCCTTTAAACTTCCACATTTGATTTCAACCCTCTAGGTGATTAGGGGTCTACGATCAAGTTTGTGGAGTTTGCGGGGAGTTAAGAAGTGGTTTGAATTTCTAAAAGGTGGTGGATCCCAATTCTAGTCCTCTAAGATAGTCAAAGGAAAAGCCTAAGGCTAGATCCTAAGTACTAAAAGAAGAAGAGAAGACCTCATCAAAAATGAGGTCAACAGAGTGCAAATAAATAGGGAAATGTGTTTTGATGGACTTCAATTTGGAGGTTTCAGGGTGACAGGCTAAGATCCCCAATTTGTTCCAAAGATTAGTAACTAAACTCGAAGGTTAGCCTTCAGGTGAATTGTGAGAGGGAGCTCCTTAGTGAGAGATAGTATCCTCCCAGCCTAGCCTTAGATTTAGTGACTAAACTTAGGATATGTCAATGTTCTTTTCATGCTTGGAAGATGGGGTACTCTTTTAAGTGTAAAGAAACATTTATGCTTCTTTTTGCCCAATAACATAGATAATCATTCCATATCATTCACACATCATATTCTCATTGCAAGAGGAAAAATACTTTTCTCATATATCAAAAACCTTTCAAATGTATAGTTTAGTGTGTGTATGTTAGTTAATTCTGTTTTCAAAGTTATTAGAAGTAATTGTAGTTTGATTAATTGTTACTGTTTTCTGCTTAGTGGTAGTAGAAGTAAGCATTAAACTTTAAGTGCAAATTGAGTATCAGATTTCAGTGCTACATTACTTATTGTGAAACACTTTCTTCTACTTCATAGCTTCCCTGTGGGATCGATAACCTGGACTCCATTAGAGCCCCGTATTACTTGATACGATACGTATACTTGCTTTGAGTGCTTAGACTTTACAAAATCATTATAAACTTATATTAATTTGAGTTCATAAATTCTTGCAAAAAAAAATTCTGTAAACCGTCTGGTCAGTGCCCATCATTAAGAGTTAGGGAATTAATTTTGGTAGACTTCCTACTATAATATATCTTATTAATAGTCCTCACAAAACTGAGGTCAAAAAGATGATTTCAATGAAATTTGTTGGATTTGAATTTCCTAAAGTATGAGCACTTCTCCTAAGCAAGAATTTTTTATTTTCACCATGCATTTTGAGTACATTATAGAAAAATTTAAAAATTGCTATTCATGGTGAAAATTTGAGGAAAAGCATGAGAAATTTCTTAGATTTAGTTAAAATAGCCTTTGGATGTTAAGTTAGCAAGTTCAGTTTGATTTTCAAATTTATGCTGAATTTTTTTTTGATCTTTTAGAGATGGCTCCAAAGTCAAAGTGCTCGAAAGAGAAGGCGAGTTCTTATTCCGACAAATTTGTCAGTTCTAGAGCAGAGGATCGATACGTTGACACCCTATCGTCGCGTGAATTGATTCCAGAATGAGTGTTTAGCAAGCCAAGGGGAGATATTGAGGAGATGATTGCTAGAAGAAATTGAGAAAATTACTCTTGCTTCTCTACTGTTGCTGTTGTTTCCATAGTTAGAGAGTTTTATACAAACTTGCTAGCAATAAAAGACATTTTAGTAAAGGTTAGAGGTCAGCAAGTAGATTTTTTGCTTGCGGTAATTAATACTTTTTATTGATTTCCTCCTGTGATGTTTTTTTTATACCAATTATCATCCTTTTGAGGGAGAGTTAGATGAGATAATGTCTTTTCTTATTGATAGAAGAGGCTTGTGGAAGATAAAAAATGAAAGAAGAGTAAATTTTCAAGTCTCTAAGTTGAATGCCACTTCCAAAGTATGACAATACATTATCTCATCTAAGCTATTGCCTTCAAGTCATGTCAGTGAAGTTACGAGAGAGAGAGCTATTCTGAACCATTGTATTCAACAGGGAAAGCCTTTAGACATTGGAGCTATTATTTTTTATTATATTCCCAACTGTGCCAGAGCTGTTACTACTGCAAGTATGGGATTTCCTTCCCTAATTCATTCACTTTATGAGCGGTCTGATGTTAAGTTTGAAACTTGGGAAGAATTCCTTCACCACTTAGACCTATCACCAGTGTAAATGTGAAAACTTACACTGTGCATGCAGAATTTAGCTGAAGGGAGGATCTGTTAGACCTCATAGTTCTGCTTCTTCTACTTCTTGTGCTTCTACTTCACATGCATCATCTTCTAGAGATGAGTTTTCTGGTTCACAAATTAGTTTGTTACAGAAGATTTTAGAGAAGGTAATTCTAACCAGAGAACATGTTAAGGATATTGATGGAATGATAGAAAATATTGAGAGATATATTGTGAAGCATGATGAGTATGACAAGAACTATCAGCAGTATATGGATAGACTGATTAGAGGTGATCACAGTTCTAAGATGCCACCTCATCCTTATTTAATACGATATGCGCCATCTAGATATTTGAATGAGAGAGATGATGATGATTAGGATGATGAGTAGAATTTGTTTTTATGTGTTATTAAGTTTGTGATGTTTGTATTTGGGTTGTATGATGTCTGGAGTTTTATTTGTTGTTGTATTTTGTTGTGAACGTTGATATTGTGTAGACTGTAGTTGGATTATTTCTGTTGTGCACATTCAAATGTTTCTATGATGAATTGATGTTTTATGTCACAGTTTGTGATATGTTTATCATAGTAAATGTTTTAATGTGTATCTAGTGTTTGAGTTTTTAGTAGTTTACTATTTAATTCCGAAAAAATAGTTGAGAAAATTAAAGCACTATTAGAAACCACTATTTAAATTGCATGTTTAAACTTTTCAAAATCTGCTACCATATATTATCTAGTATTGTTGTGATTTTAGTTATGCTAAGTTGGTGTGTATTTGCTTTGAAAACCTCCATTATTATAGAAGTTCTTTAAAATTTTTATAAAAAACTAAAAAACTAAATTTGATTTATTTTTAATCCTGTTTTTAAATTGTAATATTTACATGTTTAGGTTATGAAAATTCCTGCTAGCATGTTATTTTAGTTTTTAATTCTTACCCATGTATCATTTGTTATGCTTAAATGTTTTATCCTAACTAAAATTTTAATATTTGGGAGGAATTTTAAAAACAAATCTTCAAAAACTAAAATTTTATTTGTTTTCAAGAATACTATAAATAAAATTTAGTGTTTGATTGAAAATAATTAAGTATATGAATTTACATTAGGGAAACAAAAATTTGAATATAGAAATGAGTAACAGAATTTAGTTAAAATTTATAGTAATGATGAAAAATTTAAAGTTAAAATTTTCTTAGTAAAGAAATGTTAAATATAGTTAAACTATATTTAGTAAGAAATGTTGTATTTTTGGAAAAATAGAAGATTTGACTTTTATTTTTCAAAAACTTAAAATTCTTTTATTGAAAAATAATTTTCAACACTATTATTAAGACTTTTAAGTGAAAGATATGTATTAGACCTTTATTTTAAATGGAATGGTGGAATTCAAAATCATTAAAGGCCTATCCAGATATAGTAATCCTCGCCTTATAAAAAAAGAGAATAAAAAAACAAAAAAAAAGGAAGAAAAGAAAAGGGAGGAGAAGCTTGAGGATTTAAGGGCCTAAACCAAAATTGGTTCCATATCTAAAGTTTAAAATATAAGTTTTGCGAAAATCTAAAGCTTAAGATTAAAATATTGTGAGTAAAATTATTTTCAAATAAAAAATTGTAAGTGAGGAAAATAAAATGTTTAAACCCTATATTTTGAAAATCTACAAGTATTTCTGAATTAGATAGAAACTTATATTTTTCTAAATTGAACTATTTCAAGTCTAGAACAAAATTTTGAAACTTTCCTAAAGAAACTCATTTACATAATTTGCTTGGTTGATTTTTATATGATTATAGTGTCACTTGAAGACAAGTAAAATTTTAAGTTTGGGGATTTTGATACACCTAAAAAATATAGTGTTTTTAAGAACATTTTTATACCTATTTTTGATGATATTGCACTTTAATGGAAGGTATTTTCATGTTTCTCTTACATGTATATTGAAAATGAGTGATTGTGATGAAAGAAGAAAAAAAGGAACAAATTTAGAGCAAAAATTGACAAGAGTGTAAGTTTAGCCTTTAGCGCCTAAGTTCCAGATGGCTGGTTCATAGGAGCCACAGATAAAGTGACAAATTTAAATTAATTTTGGCACAAATTTGAAAGGTTTTTTGAAGCACCTTTGGTTTAAACTTCATTAACTTCCCATTAACGCCAAAATTCATTTAAAATTTGAATGGATGGATGAATCTCTTGGTAGATTCATTAAATTTAGACATAATTTGAAGTGACACCAAAGCACCTTTTAGAGAATTATTAAAATGAAGAGTAAAAGATCAAAGAAGTGGCACCACACCCAAGAGAAAAGTTTTGAAGAAAAATTTTGGTGGGAGAAGTTGGAGAAAAGCTTGAAGAGGTTTCAGGGAAAGAGGAAGAAAGAGAGCCTTCTTCTCGCCATATTTTCTTTACTCTTCCACTATACTTTATCGTAGTTTGTATTAGAATTTAGGAGAGCCAATCCTTAAATTTGGTCGCCAACCTCTGAGGAGTTATCTAGTGGAAGAAAAAGATTCAGAGGAACTTCCAGAGTCTTGTGGAGATGATTTTTTGATAAGTGTTTATCTTTGTTTTTACATTTGGTTTTTAAGTAAGACTTGGTGTATTTTCACAATGTTTCTTCTTTCAAATCAAGTTGTGTTTTCTGCATGAGTTCTGAGTAGTTTTATTTATCTTTTTCCTTTCAAATGAAGAAGTAATTAAATTATGGAAGGAAGTTGTGTGAAGTATATATGTTTAATGTTGGAAGAAGTTGTGATGATTCCACTACCTTGCACTTCATTTACTTCTTGATTTGGCCAATTAAGATGTTAAAATTTGTTGTGAGATAATGTATGAACCAATGCAGTATTGTCTCAATTAACAATTGGAGTGAATCACATACATTTATATGGGTGAGAATTGTAGTCCATATATTTGAGTGCAAATAAATAGGGAGATATGCTTTTATTGGGGAGTAAAATTAGAGGACTTTAGAGTGACAAGCTAAAGTCCCCTAATTTGGTTTGATGTGAAAAATTTTGTTATGAGATGTTAGCCCCCAAGTGGAGGGAATAGAGGGAACTCTAATTGAGAGCTGGTATCTTCCCTGCCTAACCCATCTAGAAAATTTCAAAACTTCAAATTAACCAATGTTCTTTATAGAAACAACTAAGGGTAAAAAATATAATTGCTCCTATTTGGAAAAACACATTTAGATACTTCCACAATGAATTTTAATAATTATTACTGATTCATGAAAGAGGAAAAAGATTTTTATTCTCATTGCTTTCATATCATTTTTATAGTCTTGTTAATTTTAGTTGCTTGCTTTACTTTTTCTTAAAAGAAAATTTCAAAAACTATTTTCAAACTTTCTATCTTAAAAAATACTTTACAAAATCAATTTAAAAAATAAAAGGTTATTTTTCTTATTTCTTTAAAATTTTAAACATTTCCTCGTGGGTTCGATATCTCTAGGCTTAATAAGAAATTTCTATATTACTTGATAAATAATACGTATACTTGCGTAGAATCCCATATTTCAAAACAATTAAAATATATTTCTCATTTACTTCAGAGTCCAGTTTTTGGCATCCATTGCGAAGAAAGAGATATTATCATTGAAAGAAATATAAATTGAAAAACGTAAGCATAAATATTTGAGGATCACTAACCCACCTAGATTGGTACTTGGTGCTACGGACCACAATCAACTGCTCTACAATCTTGGTTAGTTTTCTCTAGGTGTACAAAAGTTGATTCAACAATGTTGTGTGCCAAAGCAAATGCTAAAGGGTAAGTGACAAATTTTTGAGACATTATGAAATGTTAAAGGTTAAAATCTCAACTCGAATGATGTTGTCGGATTCGATACGACAGGACTGGTTGATGACTCAATATTTTGCATGGTTGTCACTTGCGAAGTGGAAGAGCAGTGCCTCGATGTTAAAGATGACTATAAAGATCAGTCGATAGATGATGCTCCACCAGAATTGATGAGAAAATCAAGGCAATAGTGGACGAAGTGTGGGAAATCAACCTCGAGACTGAGGAGCAGCATCAACCAACTTTTATAAGTTCTCTACTCAGTGAAGAAAAATCTACAGATCCGATCAAGTTACTATCATAATTCAAAGACTGCTTCTCTTAGATCTACGAACAAATGCCAAGTTTGTCTCCAGAAGTCACGATCCTCTGACTTGGAGTGGATAAAATTATAATCCCAGTGAAACAAGCTCCTAGAAGAATGTGTCTTGATATAGAACATTGATCACCCTCAAAATTAACAAAATTTTTATGTCATTTTTAACTAATATTTTAAGGATATTACGCTTTAATGAAAGGTATTTCTTATGTTTATGGTTGCGGGTACAAGAAAATAAGTTTATGAAGAAAAATAATAAGAAAATGAGTAAAATGAGCAAAAATGAGTCAATTGAAGAAAAGAAAAAAAGGATTAAATCACTGTTATGGCAGCAAACTCATTTGAACATAGACCTTCAATTATACAAATGGTCCAAAATAATCAGTTTGGAGGATCTCTTACTGAAGTTCCTAATTTACACCTTGCTAGTTTTCTAGGACTTTGTGCTACTTTCAAGTATGATAATATTTCTGATGATTCTATTAGTATTAGACTTTTTATTTTTTCTTTAAGGGATATGGCTAAGATGTGGTTAAATTCATTAGCAACTGGATCTATTAAAACTTGGGGAGAAGTAGTGCAAAAATTTCTAGCTAAGTATTTTCCGCCTTCCAAAACTGCAAAACTTAGAAGTGTATAACTTCATTTACTCAATTTAAAGGAGAAACTATTTATGAAGCATGTGAATGATTTAAAGAGCTTCTTAGGAAGTGTCCACATCATGCTTTACCAGGCTAGCTAATTATACAAACATTTTATAATGAATTAATAGGTTCTCTTAGATATATTGTAGAAGCTGCTGCTGAAGATTCCTTAATGGCTAAATCATTTGATGAAGGTTATGCTTGAATAGAAGAAATGACTACCAATAATTTTCAATGGCCTTCTGATAGAATAAATACTAAAAGAGTGGCTGGTTGATATATAAAAAAATACCTATTTCTTTATGTCTTAATTCTTATCAATTAAGGATATTATGCTTTAATGAAAGGTATTTTTTTTCTGCGTTTTTGGATGTAGGTGATGTAAAAAGGTCCAAAAAGGAAAAAGAAGCAAAAAGGAGTAAAAATGGAGCAAAATACAAAAAGTATAAAAAATATGGCTTGGCGCCTAGGCGCCAGAAGTTGGCGCCAAAGCGCCATACTCGATAAAAAAACTGTCAAGTTTTTGACAACTTTTGATCAGTTATTTTGACGGAGTGAGCTGTTATTGGACATTCTAGAAGACTGGCAGTTGTTCCTGGATAATAGGACATGTGATACATTGCATTTGGAAGCTCCAAAATAGTTTTAATCGCGAAGAAGTGCGAGCCAAAGTCAAGAGGTGCGAAGAACTGGATGCGGCGTCCGGCGCCTAGGCGCCAGATTTCGGCGCCTAGGCGCCAGACCGACCTTCTAGAAGATTCATTGAATGTGGACATGTTTTGAAGAGGTGCCTCAAGGCAACCCTTGAAGCCTATAAATAGGGGTCCATTTCTTCAGAAAACGTGCCCCTTACATTGTAACCCTTTCTCTTATCCACTTCAGGACCTCTCATCCTTAGAGAGAGAAATAGAGAGAAATTTAGGGCCAACTTTTGTTTAGTTTAGTGAGTTTATTTTCAAGTTTACACTGTGGAGTCAGTAGGAATCAGAAGATCTGTAGAAGGAATATTTGAGATAAGTATTTTACATTTGATTCAAAGTTTATTTATTATGTTTTGTTGTTTATTTTCAATGTGTTCGGAGTAGTTAGTTTACTTTATTCATTCAATTATGAAGAGATAGATAAGATAATATAAAGATTCGATGGGGAATTGAAATTCAAAATATTTTCAAAACATTGTGATGACATTAATACCTAATCTTACTTTACTTTTTAAATTGGCCATTTAAATTGTTAAAACCTGTTGAAGAGTTTTGAGAACTTGAAGGAGAAGAACTCTTAACTTGTAAGTGTCACATGAATCTTTGGGTAGTCGAAGGCCATGTGCGGGCTATTCAGGGTAAAGTGCAAATAAATAGGAAGATAAGATTTAAAGGGCGTAGAATTGATAAGCTTTTAGAGTGACAGACTAAATTCTTATAATTTGATTTATAGATTAGAAAAGGGTCACTAGTAGGGCCGATCATAGCCACACTTGGACATCTAGTAGTGTGAGTCTAGATTAACCCATTCTACTAACAATACATCCGGACCTGATCTGTAAAATAGCCAATGTTCTTTGAGCCTGGATCAAAGGGTAAAGAATAGGTATGCTTTTATTTGGCACAATACCATAAATCAAATTTACCAACGAATATTAAATTATCTTAAAAATCTTAGATTAATTGAAGGAAAGAAAGTTGTTTATTTTATAGTATTCATAAATCATTTTCTTATAATTGTTTTCTTTATTTGCATCTAGTAAATTAATAGTAATTTATAGTTAATTTAGAGGATAAACAGATATTTTCGAAATATAATATTTAAAAAATTTATTACTATATTTTTTCCCTGTGGGATCGATACTGGGGTTATTAAAGAAAACCCTATATTACTTTAAACGATACGTATACTTGCGTAGTACCCCTAGTGTGTAAAAAAATATTTTCTAAAAATTTACATCATTTTGATTTTATACACTAGCCGCTATTTATAAATTGGGTCAAGCTTTTGGCCAACTTTTGGAAGCGAATATTATTGCATTATTGCGGGTCGGGTCAAGTTTTTGGCGCCGTTGCTGGGATCGAAATAAAATAGTTATAAATTTTTGTAAAAAAAATATTATATTTCTAAAAATACAAATATATTAAAAAATTAAAAATAAAAAAAAAGAAAGATATATATTTTTATTTCTTGTTTTATGCGAAGATTTGGTTCTGAAGGGTTAATACCTTTAGATTTCGAATTAGAAAGAACAATTAGAAAAATTAAAAAGGGAAAACAAATTCAAAAATTTCAAGAAATGGCTACGTCACAAAATCCAATTGAACTTAATGATCAAAATGTTTATAAACCATTAAGGGAATATGCTAATCCTACAGTTGATGAACTTCATAGTAGTATTCAAATACCCACTGTAGATGCTAATTCTTTTGAACTTAAACCGTCTATTATTCAAATGGTGCAAAACAATCAATTTGGTGGATCACCAAATGAGGATCCAAATTTACATCTTGTTAGTTTTTTAGAACTTTATGCTACCTTTAAATATAACAATGCTTCTGATGATGCTATTAGACTTAGACTCTTTCCTTTTTCATTAAGAGATAAAGCAAAGATGTGGTTAAACTCATTAGCAACTGGTTCTATTAAAACATGGGCTAAAATGGCACAAAAATTCCTTGCTAAATATTTTCCTCCTTCTAAAACTGCTAAATTAAGAAATGATATTACTTCGTTTAGTCAAATTGACGGGGAGACAATATATGAAACTTGGGAAAGATTTAAAGAACTATTAAGAAAATGTCCTCATCATGCTTTACCTGATTGGTTGATTATTCAAACATTTTATAATGGATTAATTGGATCTTTAAAATCAATTATTGATGCTACTACTGGAGGTTCTTTAATGTCAAAATCATTTGAAGAAGCTTACACTTTAATTGAAGAAATGGCTAATAACAATTTTCAATGGCCTTTTGAAAGGATTAATCCTAAAAAGATGGCAAGTGTTCATGATAATGAAGCCTTTTCTATTTTAGCTTCACAAGTTGCAGCAATGTCTAAGAAATTAGATAACTTTGCAATTAATATTTCACATAATAACTCTGCTAATATTGAAGATTCTCAAACTATTGAAAATTTACAAGCTATTGCAAGTAAAAATAATTCTTATTCAAATTATTATAATTCTGGGTGGAAAAATTATCCTAATTTTAACTAGAATAATTTGCAACAACAATGGGGTAATAATCAATCTCATCCCACTGGAAATTGGAATAATCAAGTTAATTCAAATTATAAACCTCCTGGATTTAATAAACAACAAAAAAAGTTATCAATAGAAGAATTAATTATGCAAATGAATAATCAATTACAAAATCAAAATACTGATATTCGTAATATTGAAAATCAAATGGGGCAAATTGCTACTTTAATTAATAACAGACCTGTAGGAACACTTCCTAGTAATATTGAAATTAATCCAAAGGAAATTGGAAAAGAACATGAAAAAGCTAAAGCTGTGCAACTTAGAAGTGGAAAGGAATTAAAAGAAAGAATGCAGAATGAAATTGAAAAAGAGATTGAGGTTGAATAGATTGAAAAACCTAAAGAAACTCTCTCTCCTAGTTAAGATCAAACTGTTATACCTGTTAATGTGGAAGTCGAAAAACCACCACCACCTCTTCCTCAAAGACTGAAACAGCAGAAACTCGATCATTAATTTTCTAAATTTTTTGAAATTTTTAATAAACTTACTATTAATATTCCTTTTGCTGAAGCTTTGGAACAAATGCCAACTTACGCAAAATTTATGAAGGATATTTTAAGCAAGAAACAAAAATTCGAAGCTTTTGAAACTGTTGCATTAAGTGAAGAATGCAGTGCAATAATTCAAAAGAAATTACCTAAAAAGCTTATGGATCCTGGAAGTTTAACTATACCCTGTGCTATTGGAGAAAAATTTTGTGGAAAAGCTTTATGTGATTTAGGAGCAAGTATTAATCTCATGACATATTCTATCTTCTAAAGATTAGATTTAGGAGATATTACTCCCACCACTGTAACCCTTCAGTTAGCTGATAGATCTATCACTTATCCTAAAGGAGTTATAGAGGATGTCCTTGTTAAAGTGGATAAATTTATCATTCCTGTAGATTTCATAGTACTTGATATGGAAGAAGATAAAGAGATACCTATTATTTTAGGGAGACCTTTTCTAGCTACCGGACGAGCTATGATTGATGTGCAAAAGGGAGAACTAACCATGAGAGTTAAAGATCAAGAAAATAAATTCAATGTTCTTAAATCAATAAAGTACCCTGATAAAGAGAAATGTTATCGAATGGATATAATTGATTATTTAATAGAAAAACATTGTCAAGAAAAATGTAAATTCATTTCTGAAGAAAAATTTGAATTTTTAATTGATGAAAATGAAAAAGTAGAAGAAGAAGAGACTCATTTTATTAAAGATAATTGGGAAACTTTAGACATAACTGAAAATGATAGACTTTTACCCTCAATTAAAAAAGCCCCTGAACTGGAATTAAAAATGTTACCTTCCCATTTAAAATATGCGTTTCTTGGAAATTCGTTAACTTTACCTGTTATTATTTCTTCTGAACTGAGTAGAGATCAATAAGAAAAATTACTAGGTGTGTTAAAGAATTATAAGAAAGCTTTTGGTTGGACTATTGTTGGTATAAGAGGAATAAGCCCTTCCATTTGCATGCATAGAATTTTAATGGAAGAAAATTTTAAAGCTACTATAGAATCGCAAAGAAGATTAAATCCTATCATTAAAGAGGTTGTTAAAAAAGAAATTATTAAGTGGTTAGATGATGGTATTATTTATCTTATTTCGGATAGTAAATGGGTAAGTCCTATTCATTGTGTTCCAAAGAAAGGAGGTGTAACTGTCATTGTTAACGATAAAAATGAACTAATTCCTACAAGACAAGATACTGGATGGCGAATTTGTATTGACTATAGGAAATTAAATAAAGCCACTAGAAAGGATCATTTTCCTTTACCTTTCTTGGATCGAATGCTCGATAAATTAGCAGGACACTCATATTTCTGTTTTCTGGATGGATATTCTGGTTATCATCAATTACTTATTGCTCCTGAGGACCAAGAAAAGACAACATTTACAAGTCCTTATGGAACATTTGCTTTTAGAAGAATGCCTTTTGGTTTATGTAATGCACCTGCAATTTTTCAAAGATGCATGATGTCAATATTTTGTGATTTGATTGATAAAGAAATTGAAATATTCATGGACGATTTTTCAGTCTTTGTAACTTCTTTTGAATCTTGTTTGGAAAACATTTCCAAAGTTCTGAAAAGATGTGAAGAAACAAATTCAGTTCTTAACTGGGAAAAATGTCAATTCATGGTCACAGAAGACATTGTACTTGGTCACAAAGTGTCATAAAAAGGGATGGAAGTAGATCAAGCAAAAGTAAAAATTATAGCTGAATTGCAACCACCTACTACTGTCACTGATGTGAGAAGTTTTCTAGGTCATGCTGGATTTTATAGAAGATACATAAAGGATTTTTCTAAAATTGCTAAACCTTTTTGTCATTTATTGGAAAAAGATGCTAAATTTGAATTTAATAAAGAATGTATTAATGCTTTTAATATTCTGAAAGAATAATTAATAACTGAACCTATCATTGTTGCACTTAATTGGAATAAATCTTTTGAATTAATGTGTGATGCATGTGATTTTGCAATTGGAGCTGTATTAGGACAAAATTATGAGAAAAATTTCAAAGTTGTATATTATGCTAGTAAAACTCTCACTGAAACACAAAGAAATTACACTACCACTGAGAAAGAGCTTCTAGCTATAGTATATGCCTTTGATAAATTTAGACCTTATCTTCTTGGTACTAAATGCATAGTTCATACTCGATCATTCCGCTATTAAATATCTATTATCTAAGAAGGATTCTATACCTAGACTTATAAGATGGGTTTTACTTCTACAAGAATTTGATTTTGAAATAGTAGATAGAAAAGGAACTGAAAACCAAATTGCTGATCATTTGTCTAGAATTAAAAATGATATTATTTCGGAAGAAAATAGAAATGAGAATTTTCCTGATGAATCTTTATATGTTATTCAAAAATACAAAACACCTTGGTATACTGATATTGTTAATTATTTAGTTAGCAATATTTTGTCTTATGACTTGGATAACAAATTTATTAAGAAATTTAAATATGATGCTAAATTATATATTTGGGAAGAACCTCATTTATTTAAAATTGGAAGAGATTCTATGATTCAAAGATGTATACCGTATGAGGAAACTTTTGCTATTATTCAAAAATGTCATGATTCCGATTTTGGAGGACACTTTGGCATAGATAAAACTGCATTTAAAATTTTAAATTCTGGATTTTATTGGCCTACCTTTTTTAGAGATGTGAAACAATATGTGAAAACATGTGATCGATGTTAAAGGATGGGAAATATATCTAGGAAGAATGAAATGCCTTTAAACTATATATTGGAAGTTGAAATTTTTGATATAGGGGTTTAGACTTTTTTGGACAATTTGTACCATCATTTGGAAAAATTTTTATTTTATTAGCAGTTGATTGTGTTTGAAAGTGGATTGAAGCTGTTGCTTTACCAAGCTGTGATTCCAAAAGTGTTTCTAAATTTTTAAAGAAAATGATATTTTCAAGATTTGGAATGCCTAAGGTAATTACCATGGATGGTGGAAGTCATTTCAGGAATATAAGAATTTAATCATTATTGCAAAAATTTGGAATCAAACATAGAATTGCTACTGCTTATCACTCACAAACTAGTGGAATGGCTGAAGTATTAAACAAAGAAATTAAAAGAATTTTAGAGAAGACTGTTAATCCTAAAAGAACTGATTGGGTTGATAGACTTGATTCTGCATTATGGGCTTATAGAACAGCTTATAAGACACCAATCGAATGTCACCTTACCGATTAATTTATGGTAAACATTGTCACTTACCTATAGAACTTGAACATAAAGCTTATTGGGTGATAAAGGAGTTCAATTTTAATTTGAACAAATCAGGAGAAAAGCGATTATTACAATTAAATGAGATGACAGAAATAAGAAATGAAGCATATGAAAATGTGAGGATTTATAAAGAGAAAATGAAGATGTTGCATGATAAGAAAATTTCAGGAAAAATTTTTAAACCTGGACAAGAAGTATTACTGTTTAACTCTCATTTAAAACTGTTTCCTGGAAAATTAAGATCTAAATGGATTGAACCCTATATAGTTGAGAAAGTATACCATTATGGAGTCGTGGATATTAAAGATCCCAAAACAGGAAAATTTTTTAAAGTAAATGGAGTAAGATTGAAGCCTTATTTGGGAGATATTAAAAAGATTTATAAAGAGGCTTATGAATTGAGTCAACCTGATTAAAGATTTACTTAAGTCGGGCTGACGATGTTAAACCAAGCGCTTTGTGGGAGGCAACCCATAATTATCTTTTGTTTTAATGTTCTCATCTTTTAATGTAAGGTTATGCCTCGATCTTGATTAATTTTATATTACTTTAGAAAAATTTGATGCTCATAAGTCTTTGTTGACTTAGGCTGAAAATTATTTTGAAGTGTGTAAGATTTAAGAATTGGATCACTCTATTCTGAATATGAGTAAAAAGGAGATCAAGTTAACCTTCATTTTGATTGTATTTGAGTCTAAATTACTCTTACCAGTATAATATTCCTATCTTGGAGAACAAAATTTTGAAATTTGACGATTAGGCGAAACAGAGTTGAACATAATTCTGGTGCCTAGGCGCTAGAATTCGGCGCCTAAGCGCCAGAATCATGCTATGTATCAAAAGGTCCGGTGCCTAGGTGCCAGTTTTGGCGCCTAAGCGCCGAGGTTACTGGGTCGTGCAAAAACAGAAAATTTTCGGTTTTTCACACGATTTTCCCCTTTAAATTAACCAATCTTCTTCCCTAACCATCAAACAATCAGAATTACGTCCCTTGCACTTCATTCTTGAGATATTTGAGAAATTTTGAAGAAATGGAAAGAAGAAATCATGGAGAAGAGGCTAAGGACAAGGTCTCAAAGGATCCTCAACCCTACTTCAATGGTTTCATCGCTGTAAGGTCGGAGAAAATTTCTAGTCGTTTGGATAAGTTTGAAACTGATTTTAAAAGCATTGGAGATTGCCTTCATGAAATGTTTCATTAAGTTGAACATCTAGAATGGCAAATGAAATTTCAATTTGATCATTTAGCGGCTTATTAAGATGCTCAAATTGAAATGTATGCTAAGAACAAGTGGATTGACGAAAAGACGGCTACGAATTTCCCGAGAGCGTTAGTGTTCTTTCCAAGTGGAATACACAATTTCCCTTGTGAAGATTAGAGTATTCAGGTAATGAGATAGTCATTGTATGGTTTGTTGAGTCATTGTATCGATTTAGAGAATCGATTGTGTTTGTTTGTGTATTTGTTTTCATGTTCAATGTGTGTTGTTTTTGCTTAGAAATTGTTGTGTTTGAGTGTGTATTAAGAACTTGAATCAAGTATAATACTTATCTGGAATTTATTGAGTCATATTGATGATTATGAATGGAATTTAGTAAGTTTGATTGAAACCTTTTGTTTGATTGGTGGATTAATTATTTAATTTTTATAAATTTTTGAAAAATGATGTGAAAGTTAGGAATTGAAGCCCTACAATAATGTGAGTAATTGGAAGTTGAATTTATGAATTTTGGTGGAAAATTAAATTTAAAAATAATTTTTTGTGAAAGGCGAGTCTGGCGCCTATGCACCAGAGTTCGGCGCCTAAGCGCCAGTTCGGCCTAGACCCAAAAATTTACTTAAATAACCCCCAAAAGCCATTTTTGAGGCCTAAGCTTTATCTTCTTCCTCATTTTTATGAAAATACACCTTTTAGATCCATTTTGAGGTCAAAACATCAAGGATTTGAGCGCGAAACCACTCGATTTCTTCAACTCAAGGTCAGATCTACACTTTAAACCATTTATTTTCGATTTTCACCATAGATTTTCCTAGTTTTCCTAAGAACCGAAATTTTGAAAGAAATATTTTAATTCTTAGTGATTTCTTTGGATTTTTAAATTTATTTTAAGTTTTATAAACTTAAAAAGAGTTTAAATATTTGATTCCTAAATTTGTTCTTTGTTTTCTTCACATTTAGATGGCTCTGAAATCTAAACACGGGAAGGCACGAGATAACTTTGATAGCAGTAAAATTTCTACTACGGCTGCGCATTTTCGCTTCCATGAATTTGCGACGTCCAGAAAATTCATTTCAGAACGAAGTTTCTATCATCCTGGAGAAATGATCGAAAATACTATCGTTGCACACAATTGGCAATGATTTTGTTATTTCACTGCTGTTGTTGTTATCCCTATTGTTTGAGAGTTTTATGCAAATTTTATGGATGCTGAAGATTATGAAGTCTTTGTCAGAGGAATCTGAGTTGGATTTAGTCATAAAAGAATCAATATATTTTATGGCCTGCCACCGACTATAGAGTGCTATTATTTTGGATTATCACCATCTGAGGGAGATTTGGATATGATTATTGCTTTTTGACTGACAGTACTGGATCTTGGAATATTAGAAATGGAAAAAGGGTAAACTTCAAATCCTCCAAATTAAATAGTATTTCTAAAGCATGGCACTACTTTATTTCTGCAAGATTGTTACCTTCCAACCACCTGAGTGAAGTGACTAGAGATCGAGCGATCTTAAACTACTGCATTCAGTAGAGGAAGCCTATTGATGTCTGGAGTATTATTTATGATTCTGTGAATTCTACTGTGAGATCCAGCACTTCTGTTATTTGGGATTTCAATCTCTGATTTATTCACTGTGTGTTAGTAATGGAGTCACTGCTGATATTTCTGAGGAGAAGTTAAAGTCTACCAAGCCAATTGGGCAGGAGAGTGTTAGTATCTACGACCGTCTTCGAGGGAAGAGATTGACCGCTCCTTCTACTTCTACACATACTTCAGGTAGACCTTCTACTTCTAGACCCTCTACTTCTGTTAAGCCACCATCGAGTTTCTAGGGATCAATGCATGATTAGTTTTTAGAGCAGTAGGAGGAGTTATTTCGAACTCACTACAGGATTGATACTATTGACAGGAAGCTTGATCATCTATCTGATTATACCCAGAGGAAGAGTAGTTATGATGCTGAGTATGATGAAGCCCTAGTCAGATTTCTGAAGGGTGAACGAGATGTTAGTTTTCCTAGTTTTCCTAGTTTCATACCATTTGTTGATCCTAAGGACGTAGAATTTTCCTTTGGTGACGACGATGATGATGATGAGGCTATAGCTAGTGACTAGTAGTTTTAGATATTTATGTTGTGTTACTCAGTTAGTTTGTTTTGTTTGGATTGATTGTTTAGTTTTGTGTCTGATGTATGTTGGTTTATTTTTGTACATGTGTGGATTGATTGTGTTAAGACTGAAGTTAGAGTTAATTTATATGTTTGTTTTAGTCTATTGTTTATTACTTAGTAATTTTTCTCTGCTTTAATTTTAATTTATTATCATCATAAAATTAGCCAGCTTACTTTTTATACATGCTTAAATTTTATTTTAATTATTCATAAAAGCATGAGTAGAAGTAATTTTTCTTTTTATGATTGTTTTTGCATACTTATAAAAATTCTTATGATTTTCTTTCTCTCATACTTGCAAATTATCATAGTATACCAAAACTTAAGTTTGGGGGAAGGCAAAATCCATTCAAATTTAAATTTTATTTGTCCTTAAAGAGCTAATATTTTCTTAAAAATAATAATAATAACTTTTTAACATAACTTAAGGAATGAAGAATTTATTTGAGATCATTTTTATTTTTGAAATTATAAACAATTTAGTGAAATTAACCAAAATTTTAATAACTTTGATTGATTTTAAGAATAGAATTATTTAACTTAAAGAAGAATAAGATTAAAGAATTTTTCTATTCATGATAGAAATAATAGAATTTTAGAAATATTAAGTAATAAAAAATTATCACTTGAAAAAGAAAAGATTGGAAATCTTTTTAAATTCTTATTTATGCTATAATAATTAAGTGGAAATGTATAAGTTTTGAAAATATAAGTTAAGGATAGTGAAGTTCAAAACCTGTAACGAGCTATCCAGATATAGTAATCCTCTCTCTCTCTCTCTCTCTCTCTCTCTATATATATATATATATATATATATATATATATATATATATATATATATATATATATATATATATATATATAAAGAGGAGAAGCTTGAAGAAATGCCTAATCAAAAGTTGGCTTCACTTGAATTATCTTATAGGATGAAAACTAGTTACATTTTTTACTTAATTTTTATACATGAATATTTATTTAGAAAAGATTTTTTAAGAAGATCTTTTTCTTGTAAATAATCTATGAGATCTTAATATAATAGACTTCTATTATTTTCAAAATGAATAAAAAGTTTGAAATCTTATGATTCAGTAGTTAAATATTCTTTAAATTCTTAAAATTAAACATAGTTAGTGAAATTGGGTTAATAATTTACTAAAAACTTTATAAAATCAAAAAATTATAAAGAATCTTAAATATTTATCTTTTATTCCAAAGGTTATACATTTTATATAGTAGAAAGAGTTACTTGAGGACAAGTAACATTTAAGTTTGGGGGATTTTGATCTATAAAAAAATATCTATTTCTTTATGTCTTAATTATTATCAATTAAGGATATTATGCTTTAATGAAGGGTATTTTTTTCTGTGTTTTTGGATGTAGGAGATGTAAAAAGGTCCAAAAAGGAAAAAGAAGCAAAAAGGAGCAAAAATGGAGTAAAATACAAAAAGTATAAAAAATATAGCCTGGTGCCTAGGCGCCAGAAGCTGGCGCCAGAAGCTGGCGCCTAAGCTCCAGACTCGATACAAAAACTGTCAAGTTTTTGACAACGTTTGATTCAGTTATTTTGACGGAGTGAGCGGTTATTGGACATTCTAGAAGACTAGCAGTTGTTCCTGGATAATAAGACATGTGATACATTACATTTGGATGCTCCAAAACGGTTTTAATCGTGAAGAGGTGCGAGCCAAAGTGAAGAGATGCGAAGAACTGGATGCGGTGTCCGACACCTAGGCGCCAGATTCCGGCGCCTTGGCACCAGACCGACCTTCTAGAAGATTCATTGAATGTGGACATGTTTTGAAGAGGTGCATCAAGGCAACGCTTGAGGCCTATACATATGGGTCCATTTCCTCAGAAAATGTGCCCCTCCCATTGTAACCCTTCTCTTATCCACTTTAGGACCTCTCATCCTTAGAGAGAGAAATAGAGAGAGAAATTTAGGGTCAACTTTTGTTTAGTTTAGTGAGTTTATTTTCAAGTTGTTGCATCTGGAGTTCATTACACTGTGGAGTCAGTATGAATCAGATGATCTGTAGAAGGAATATTTTAGATAAGTATTTTACATTTGAATCAAAGTTTATTTATTATGTTTTGCTGTTTATTTTCAATGTGTTATGAGTAGTTAGTTTACTTTCTTCCTTCAATTATGAAGAGATAGATAAGATAATATAAAGATTCGATGGAGAATTGAAATTCAAAATATTTTCAAAACATTGTGATGACATTAATAACTGATCTTACTTTACTTTTTAAATTGGCTATTTAAATTGTTAAAACCTGTTGAGGAGTTTTGAGACCTTGAAGGAGAAGAACTCTTAACTTGTAAGTGTCACATGAACCTTTGGGTAGTCGAAGGCCATGTGCGGGCTATTCAAGGAAAAGTGCAAATAAATTGGAAGATAAGATTTAAAGGGCGTAGAATTGATAAGTTTTTAGAGTGACAGACTAAATTCTTATAATTTGATTTATAGATTAGGAAAGGGTCACTAGTAGGGCAGACCATAGCCACCCTTGGAAATCTAGTAGTGTGACTCTAGATTAACCCATTCTACTAACAATACATCCGGACCTGATCTGTAAATTAGCCAATGTTCTTTGCGCCTGGATCAAAGGGTAAAGAATAGGAATGCTTCTTTTTGGCACAATACCATAAATCAAATTCTCCAACGAATATTAAATTATCTTAAAAATCTTAGATTAATTGAAGGAAAGAAAGTTGCTTATTTTATAGTTTTCATAAATCATTTTCTTATTATTGTTTTCTTTATTTGCATCTAGTAAATTAATAGTAATTTATAGATAATTTAGAGGATAAAAAGATTTATGCGAAATATAATATTTAGAAAATTTATTACTATATTTTTTTCCCGTGGGATCGATATTGGGGTTATTAAAGAAAACCCTATATTACTTGAAATGATACGTATACTTGCGTAGTACCCCTAGTGTGTAAAAAAATATTTTCTAAAAATTTACATCATTTTGATTTTATACACTAGCCGCTATTTATAAATTTGGTCAAGATTTTGGCCAACTTTTGGAAGCGAATATTACTGCATTATTGCGGGTCGAGTCATTGGTATACAAGAAAATGAAGCTATTTCTATTTTAGTATCTCAAGTTGCTGCAATATCTAAGAAATTAGATAGTTTGTCTCAATTATCGCATTTAAGTAATGATAACTCTGGAAGTACCGATGAATCTCAAACTTTAGAGACATTGCAAGCTATCACTAGAAAAACTAATAACCCTTATTCCAATTACTATAATCCAGGTTGAAAGAATCACCCCAACTTAAATTGGAATAATGCAAATCCACAATGGAGCAATAACCAACCTAACTAAATTGGAAATTTTAATAATCAGGGTAATTATAACTATCAACCTTCTTATCCTCCTGGTGTTAATAACCAGCAATTTAAAAAAATGAAACTGTCTAT
Source organism: Papilionanthe hookeriana x Papilionanthe teres (assembly GCA_022702705.1). Classification (NCBI taxonomy): domain Eukaryota; kingdom Viridiplantae; phylum Streptophyta; class Magnoliopsida; order Asparagales; family Orchidaceae; genus Papilionanthe; species Papilionanthe hookeriana x Papilionanthe teres. Next base: position 46,219,193 of record CM040430.1, on the reverse strand, counting down.
AGAAGAATTAATTTGACAAATGGGTAGTCAGTTGCAAAGTTAAAATGCTGCGATAAGAAATATTGAAAATCAAATGGGCTAAATTGCAAATGCAATTAAAAACAGACAACAGGGAACACTTCCAAGTACTATTGAAGTAAATCCAAGAGAAAATGGAAAAGATCAAGAGCAGATTAAAGCTTTACTACTTAGAAGTGGAAAAGAACTAAGGGATGGAAAGGAAAATAAAATTGAAAAAGAGACTGAAGTGATAGAAGTTGAGAAACCTATGGAAATGATTAATGAAAAAGAAAAACAATCTCATGATGAATTTGAAAAACCTCCACCCCCATTTCAACAATGACTGAAACAGCAGAAATTGGATCAATAATTTTCAAAATTTTTTAAGGCATTCAAAAAGCTTATTTTTAATATTCCATTTGCTGAAGCGTTGGAACAAATGCCTAAGTATGCTAAATATATGAAAGATATTCTTAACAAGAAAAGAAAATTTGAAGCTTTTAAAATGGTTGCATTAAGCGAAGAATTTAGTGCAATTATTCAGAAAAAGCTACCTCAGAAGCTTAAAGATTCTGGAAGTTTTACTACACCTTGTCCTATAGGAAATAGATTTCATGGAAAAGCTTTATGTGATTTAGGAGCAAGTATTAACCTCATGCCTTTATCCATTTTTAAAAGGTTGGATTTGGGAGAAATATCTTCTACTATTGTAACCTTACAATTAACAGACCGATTTACTACTCACGCAATAGGAATGATAGAAGAAGTTTTGGTAAAAGTGGAAATATTTATTTTCTCTGTATATTTTATAATTTCAGATATGGAAGAAAATGAAGAGATTCCTATTATTTTAGGAAGACCTTTCCTTGCTACCGGACGTGCTATGATAGATGTACAAAAAGGGGAGCTAACCATGAGAGTTAATGATCAAGAAGTAACTTTCAATGTTCTTAAATCAATGCGGTATCATAACAAGGAGAAGTGTTATAGAATTGATATTTTTGATTATATGGTAGCACAACACTATCAAGAGAAAAGTTAGATCATTTCTAAAGAAGAAGAGTTCTTAGATCCTAAAGATTTAAGTGATAAAAATGATACTGAAGAAGATATATAAGATATTGATTATATTAATGAAAATTTAGAAATATTGGATACAACTAAAAGTAATGAATTCAAACCATCAATTGAAAAGGCTCCTAAATTGGAATTAAAGGAATTATCCTCTCATTTAAATTATGCCTTTTGAGGGAATTCATTAACTTTGCCTGTTATTATATCTTCTGAATTAACTACAGAACAAGAGATGAAATTGATTGATGTTTTAAAAGAGTATAAAAAAGCTTTTGGATGAACAATAACAGATATTAAAGGAATAAACCCATCAATATGTATGCACAGAATACTATTGGAAAATGACAGTAAACCCAATATTGAACCTCAAAGGAGACTAAATCCTGTTATGAAAGACGTGGTTAAGAAAGAAATGTTAAAATGGTTGGATGCTGGAATAATTTATTCAATATCTGATAGTCCTTGGGTTATTCCTATTCATTGTGTTCCAAAGAAAGGAGGAGTGACTGTTGTCGAAAATGAAAACAATGAATTGATTCCAACAAGACAAGTTACTTGTTGGCGGATCTGTATTGATTATAGAAAATTAAATATTGCCACCAATAAAGATCACTTTCCTCTTCCATTCTTAGATCAAATGCTAGATAGATTAGCGGAACATTCATATTTCTATTTTTTAGATGGATATTCTGGTTATCATCAATTACATATAACTCCTGAAGATCAAGAAAAGACTACGTTTACAAGTCCTTAAGAAACTTTTGCTTTTCGTAGAATGCCTTTTGGGTTATGTAATGCACCTGCTACTTTTCAAAGGTGTATGATGACTATCATTTCTGATTTAATTTAAAAAGGAATTGAAATTTTTATGAATGATTTTTCTATATTTGGAACTTCTTTTGATTCTTGTTTACATAATTTCATTAAATTTTGAAGCACTATCAAGAAATAAATTTAGTTCTGAATTGGGAGAGGTGTCAATTTATGGTTACAGAAGGGATTGTAACGGGACATAAAATTTCTAAAAATGGAATGGAAGTTGATCAAGCAAAAATTCAAATTATTTTTGGATTGTAACCCCCAACTAATATATCTGGTATAAGAAGTTTTCTTGGAAATGCTGGATTTTATAGAAGATATATTAAAGATTTTTCCAAGATTACTAAACCTTTATGCCATCTTTTAGAAAAAGATATAAAAATTGAATTCGATAAGATTTCCTAAATGCCTTTAATTTATTAAAAGAAAAATTAATCACTGCACCTATCATAGTTGCACCTAATTAGAAAAAAACCATTTGAATTAATGTGCAATGCGAATGATTACACTATAGGGGCAGCTTTAGGACAAAGATATGATAAGATGTTGTCGGCATTATTTTTTTTAGGTTGTGTTGTATTTTAAAAAGGGGTCGCCTACAGAAATTGTCGACGAATTTTTAATTTAATTTAAATAAATAATTTGAAAAGTAGTATTTGATTTTAAAAATAATTTTTAAATTTGAAGATTTTAAGATATGAAATCAAACCGATCTCACATCCCAAATAGTTTATATAAACGAGCACCATACCACAAACCGTGTATCTATCTCGAAGAATAGGCACACTGCTTGACGATGGGGCTCGATTAAATAAACTAGAAGATTTGTGACATCCGTTTGGTCTGCGAACCAATTTTATAAGCCAACAAATTCCCTCGTTTAATATGAAAGCATTAAGCGGGGTTTATATTACTCAGGTTCTTTAAAATTTCCTATAAGGGCGAAGCCCCTATAGTTAATTACATCTTAAGTGACGGGAATCACCTAAGAAAACTCTCGATAATAATCAATAATTCTGCTCTCAAGAATTTCAAAGTTTAAGTTTTCAAGGGATTGAATTTTAGAATTTCAATAGGGAATGGATCAAATTTGGAAGATTTTATTTTGGGAATTCAAAGGAAGAAAGGTAGGAGAAATTACAGATTCGAAGCGAACTTCGGTAATTTCCCGACTATCCTATTGTTTGGCTTGAATTTAGGAAAGTCCTAATGTTTATTTAATGTTTTGATCTTGCCAATTTTAATTAATTAGGACTTATATTTGTATGACATGATCATACAAATAGCCTCGAAGATATGAGGGTTTATGTCGTACTAAACGACGACCTCGGAGTCTCTAAGACCGGTTAGGGCTTAATTTACATGACATGATCATGCAAATGCCTAACAAGAGGTTGAGGATTTATGTTGCACTAGGCAAACTACCTCAAAATCCTATGGCTTGGTTATTTTAATTCTAAGAATGGTTTTGCTGATGTAGATTCAAGTTTTGCTGATGACGATGGCCGTGCTGCCCACCATCCTCCGAGCTCCTTGTTGTTGCAGAGGTTTAGTTATAGAAGTCATAAATCAGGAGATGAGAGAAGTGTTTTGGTTTAGAGAGATTTTTTAATTTCCAAGTATTTTTTATGTTTTAATTAAAACAAATCTTAAAGTTGATTATAACAACACTCGTTAAGATCCCACGGTTCCATCCTTCCGGCATCGTTATTTTTATCGGATTCACTTAGTCCAAGTTGAATTTGCTAAACTCAACTGAATGAGTTCCACACTTTCATTTAGACCGTGGGAAATCCCGTTAGCAACACGTAGGTTACATCATCCGAGGTATTCCCGATCATCCAACAAGATGTTTTAATTTAGTTGTAGTTGTAGTTTTGTTGTTCTGTTTGTGATTAAATTTTGAGTTGTCTTATATTTTGAGATGTTGTGGCAGTGAATTTTATCTTGCAATGACTTTTAATTTAGTTTTGGTTTCAGTTTTAGGGACTATCCTAAAAAGTGTAGGTTTTCATGCAACAGTTGTTTATCATGCAAGAAAAGTAAAATGCATTTACAATGAAGTAAATTGCAAGAAAGTAAATTGCAATAAAATAAAAGCGTACCTGGAGGGTCTTCCCGTCATCCCAAGCTGCACTTAAACACAATTTAGAATATTTAAGCAAGTTCCTAGGTAAAGCTAAGGGAAGGGTTATGGTTTTCTACCAAATTCCTAATCCTATAGCTAGTCATTTCCTATGACGTCTAGGTTCTTGTGTTTTGGTTTGAGGACGATTTTCTTCATCAAAGAACAATTAAATTCAATCGTTCTTATAAACATCCTATCATATTGAGGAAGTGCTTAAGAAGAATCTTAAACATCTTTTCAATATTGATAGGATTGTTTTAAGTCCAAATGGATTTAATCAATCAGGTGAAGTAATCGTCCGAGGTTTAGTTAAGTTTTGTTATTATCTTACTCAGTGAACTAGGACATTTGAATATCCTATAAGTTAAGTAACATTTCATTTGTCGTTCCTTTTAGAAGTTATGACAAATAAAAGTTCTCGAGGGCAAATTGGTGTTCAAATGGTTTGTGATTTAGTTTAATTTCAGTTAACGAGTTTAAATTTAGAATACTGTTCAAGTTGCTTTATATTGAATTTCTTCATGTCTTAGGTGATGTTATTTTTTAATTCAGTTTAATTTAACTTTAATTTGATTTGGTTTAGTTTCAATTTTAATTTAATTTATTTAATTTAAATTAATTTTAATTTTAACTTGATTTTATTTTTTTTATTTTAATTTAATTTAATTTAATTTAATATGATTTAATTTAATTTAATTTAATTTAATTTGATTTAATTTAATTTAATTTAATTTAATTTGATTTAATTTAATTTAATTTAATTTAATTTGATTTAATTTAGTTTAAATTAATTTAATTTGTTTGATTTAATTTAATTTAATCTTTAATTTAATTTTATTTTTTAATTTTAATTTAATTGAAAATTTAAAAAGAGTTTAATAATTTAACTTTTAATTTAATTTTAATGATTAAGTCTTTTAACATTTTTAAAACTTAAATTTGAATTATCATTTTAATTAGGAATTAAATATTATTGAGATGATTAATTTAGGGATTCTTAGATTAAAGAACAAATCTCTTCCTAATAATAATATCCCTATTTAATAATTCCAACTTTATTATTCTTCCAAATTTAATCAATTATTTAATTAAGGTTTATTTCAATTATTTTTAAATTGTTTAGTAGGTTTCTACCCTTTAATTATTTAAATTTCAATCATCCAAATCAGATTAAGATCAAACATTTTTACTTATTAATTTTATTAAACCTAAAGTTTTAATTAAAGGTTAAAACTTTAATTACCACTTTGCCCTTCAAGCTTAATAATTTCATAACTCACTAAATTGAGCTTAAATGAACTTGAAATATTATGTGACCTCACTCATATGCCAATAAAGACATGAGAGGAGAAAATGTGATTTTTCTGTATTTAATTTATTTATATAATTATTTTTGGTGGAAAATAGAGATTTCCAAGGAAAATTTAATAATATGACCAAGGGAAAGTTTCTGTCCTTAAGAAAATTATGGGACATTCCTAATGACCAGAGGACCACTTGGACCAATTTTGGTGATTTTTTGAATTATATTATTTTTATTATGATTATTTTAAATTTTGGAGTATTAATTAATTTAAAAATAAAATAAAGGTTGAAAAATGAATTTTATATTTCTCAAAAATCTCTCCGATATCAAGGAAATCAGAGAATCAATTTTTATAATTTTCTGATTTTTCTTTGATTTATTAGAATTATTTTAGTGGAAATGCTAGAAAATACATTTTTTTAATTTTAAAATTACCTTAGGGCTTTAAAATTTAATATCTCACCAAATAGACCTAAGAAAAATATGGAGTTTGTTCCTAAGTGATTAGAATTCAAAATGTGACATTTTGATGAATTTTATTATTTTTGTGATTTTCATTATTTTTTAATTATTAAAATATTAAAATAATACCAAAAAATCAACTTTTTAGAAAATTGAAATTTTAATTTTCGTAAATTCCCCTGATATCAGAGAGGCTCCAAAACCAATTTGGTGAATTTTTAAAAAGTATTTTGAAAGTTATGAATTTTTAAAGTTTAAATTGGCTAAATGGCTTAATCAACCCATTTAGTCGAGCTAACTAAGTCCAATCGACTTCAAATTTTTTATGGTGGGTTCCTCCGATCCTAAAGGTCAGTGGAGAATTGATTTCAAGTCAATTTGATGTATGGTTAACTCTAATTAATTAGGGACCTATTTTGGGTGTTTAAGCCAATTAGGGTTATTTTAAATGAACTAATTCAAAACCTATTTTTCCTAGGGTCCTCTAGTCATAAGAAACATCACCAAATTTTCCTAGAATTTATTTCACAACATGCTAATTACTGGATTTAAAATACTCAAAACAACAACATGAATTTGAAAAATTAATAACTTCTAATAGGGATAGCTTCTGACTTTGGAAAATTCAGGGAATGTTCCCAAATTCAGAGGCTTCAAAAGCCCTATGGTCTCATGCCATGGTGAATTTCCTATATGCATGGAGAATTAAAACAATGCAGAGGGTAAATAAATCATTAAAAATAAAATACTTGATGAAATTAAATGATTTCTTTTCCACATTATTCTCCTCTGTTCACTGAGCAAGAGGGTATTTTTATTTTATTTTTCTGATTTTTCAACACAAAGTTATGGATTTTTGAAGTTTAGGGAATTAAATAAATAAGGAAATACCCTAATTTTCTATTTATCCACGCGGCGCCGCGTCAACCTCGGCAGCTCCGAAACGCCGCGTGGCGCTCTCTGATTCGACGCCGCCATCAGACTCAAGGCTCCAGGGGCTCGCTGTATCGTTCCGTCTCCTCATCCGGCGCGATCCTGGCCGTCCGTCCGCGCATGTATTAAATGAACGGCATCCGTTCATCGTCCCCGAGCGTCCTCACCCGAGAGTCGTCCACACTAAAACCCTAAGAACTCACTCAATACTTAACGGATTTTCGTATTCTTGTGCTCTATGGATTCGTCTTGAAGAGACGAACACATCTATATGGTGATCATGCATTGAAATTAAAGCATTTGAAATGGAGAATCTCCAGAAGCTCGGGATGAAGAATTAGCTCATACCTTTGCTCAGAGAAGTGTGGCTTCAATCTGAGGGTTGTGTCACCTTCGATTGGATCCCAGCAAGCTTCAGATGAAGTCTCCTGGTCTGGTGAATTGCCTAGCTATGAAAGTGACCACAGCCGATCACAAAGCTTGGAGGTTGGAACAACTGGGTGGCCTGCAGATGGGGCTTTCAGTGGGGAACTTCTCCTCTTGGTTGAGTGATGGTGTAGGACCAGTCAATTTGAGGATTGGCTCACTGTGGCAAAGTGTCCTGGTTTTGGGTGAAATTTCAGTTGAGAAATTGGATTCTGTTGGTGGGGATTAGGGCAAATTGACAACGGGAATCAACCGCTCTAAGTATGGAGTAGGGTTTGGAACAATTTTGGCGAGTTTCGGTAAGGTTTGTGCAACTCTCTTTCGGGGCCGTGAGGGGGTCGGGTTTAAATAGAGGTGGCTGGAGAGCCTCGCGAGGATGGCCAAGGGTTGGGATCAGCCTGCTCCGGGCATGGGAAGAATGGCCATAGTGGCCATTGGGCATGGGGCGGCTCGACAAGGTGGAATTCCAAAGTTTGGCTCCTCTCAAGGTCTCGGCCATGGTGTTTTCCGGCGACCCGGTGGCTGGCCGGCCAGCACTCGGTCACCATCTTATTCGGGTGGGTCGTGGCCGGGGTTTAGTGTAGGCAATTGGCAAATGCCATGTGTAAAAGGCTTGGATTAGAATGGAATGGGAGAGGCTCATTTTGGCTCAAATTAGTCAACCCATTCCTTTGGGCTAGGAGCACCACCCAAGGCTTGGTTTAGGCTGAAGAGAAAGTGATTTGGCTCAGCATAATTAGTAGGGTCAAGTCACCATCCAAGCACAATTAGGCATAAGCATGGTTAAGGGGAATCATGGTAGTGGTTAATCACCTTTAGGAATTAAGGAAAGAGTCTCCTCCTTTTGCCCAAAATGGTATGGTGACATGTAAAGAGGCTCTCATGGCTTTCATATGGCTCATGCATGGCTTCATGGCTCATCTTTGGCTTGGGAAAAGTTAAGTCAATTTCATGGAAATGGATTTAAGAAAATTTTGGTATTTTGATGGGAATTTGTATGGGGCTTAATTTGGAATGGTTTCATGATGAGTTTTTGAAACTTAGGGATTGATTTTAATTAAGGGTATGATGTAGAGCAATTGTCATATGGGTTTTGGATTGATTTTGGCCCTTTGGATTTTGGTGGAGATGGGCTTTAGGAAGGTTTCATGTAAGTGGGCTTTTAAGTTTCAAAATGAATTCATGGATGGGAATTTTGTGAAGGATTGGGCCAAATAAATGTTTGGTTTAGTTCATGGATGTGTCATGAGTGTTTTGAAGCAAGTTGGGAGTGATTTGGGTTTGAATTGAGTTGGATTTGGGCTTCTTTGGTAAATGGGCCAATATAGGTCAAATTGGGCTAACTTGGGCCAATTTTGGGCTAGGGTTGAAATTGATGTAAAATAAATGTTGGGAAATGTTTATGGGAGTGTTTCAAAGAGGTTTTGGCTTTGGTTGGGTTTTGATTTTGGGGTTTGGGTTCATTTGGGTTAGGTTTGGGTTTAGGTCATAATTGGGCTTTTTGGTTTTGGATTGAATTTGAGTGGGGTTTGGGTCTAAATTTTGGGCAAATCATGCTAAGTTTTTTTTTGTGGGAATGTTAAGGAAGGTTTAGAAAATATTTGGGGTTAATTGGAGTTGAATTGGGTGAGTTTGGGTTAGGTTTGGGTCATGGGTCCTAATTGGGCTTTAAGGCCAAAAGTGAAATTGGATCCAAATGTCAATCAAATTGGACTTGGATTTGGTCTAGATTGGTGTTGGAAATGTTGAATTGAAGTTTATAATTGAATTGGACCAAAATTTGGGTCAATTGGGTAGGTTTGGTTTGACATTGGGTTCACTTAGGGTTAAAATGGGTCAAATTGGGGGTTTTGACAAAAGTGGGGTAAATTGACAAAATTGGCCCATGGTGTAGTTGAACAAAATGAAATTAGGAATATTTGGGACTTTTTGAAATTTTCTGGGAATTTTCTGAATTTTTTGATTTTTGGGTCAAGAGGGGTATTTTGGGTATTTAGAGGGTATTGGGAGGTATTTTTGGAATTTTTGGTATTTTTGGCTATGAATGATCAATTTGAGTGGAGAGAAATGTTTAGGAATGATTTTGAGGAATTTTGGGTAATTTAGGTGATTTGGAAATTTTGGAGGATTTCAAGGGTTTTGGGTAGGCTAGGCGGATGTAGGGTCCCGGGGGTCAAAAATTGAAAATTTAGAAAATTGAAGATTGGGTGAATATACGTGAAATGAAATCATTTTGGTTGAGCCATGAAGCCATATCAAGCCCACATGAGCCATGAAGGGACTCATTTGAGGCATCCAATATGTTGTTCCTAACCCTCTTAGCCAAGGGCTTAGGGGTTAAGGACCATCCATGTGAATCACCTTTATGAGTCAGGAGGTCAAGTTGGGTATAGGTGTGTTTTCTAAGATGTGTGTGAAAGTGTAGTGTATGAATGTAGTGTGTGTGTAAGTCAGCCCTCACCAGACCGGGCCACCTGTGGCGGTCCCAAGGCCAAAGAGTCCCATAGGAACTCATCCTTTAAACTTCTACACTCGATTTCAACCCTCTAGGTGATTAGGGGTCTACAATCAAGTTTGTGGAGTTTGCAGGGAGTTAAGAAGTGGTTTGAATTTCTAAGTGGTGGGTCCCAATTCTAATCCTCTAGGATAGTCAAAGGAAAAGCCTAAGGCTAGATCCTAAGTACTAAAGAGAAGAAGAGAAGACCTCATCAAAAATGAGGTCAACAAATGGACCCCCAATAGGTGTGGTGTGCTAATCAAGCACACCGCGCGTATTGGCGTTGACCGAAAAGATCAACAAAACTAACACAGATGTCCAAGTGACAAACTTAAGACGAAGTAGAAGAATTTCCGCAGGGGAGTGTCAAGTATATCTCTGAGACTGGAGATCCCTGAACTCTCGTTGGGGAAAGGAAAAGGAGGTGAATCCCAAATCACATGACCTGGGGGAATTTCAATTTAGATTTTATCTTGTTTTAGTTTAAGTTTTGATGTGTGAGCTTAGATTTCAATTTGGAGTTTTAATTTAGATTGAAGTTTTGTCAAAATTAATTTGAAGGGATTTGAACTTGAAATGAAAATTGGAATTTTGTGGTTTTAGATGTAACATCTTCAACCTCAAAAGAAAATTGAATTGATCGGATTGGATCATTACAATGAGGAGAAATCTCAGAGCAATGCGGTATTGGATGTAAAATCCTTAACCTCAAGAGTTTGATTTTGATGTATTTCATTGCGATAGGGAAAGAATCCTAAAGCAATGCAGTCTCGGATGTAAAATCCTCAACCACAAGAATTTGATTTTCATGTATTTCATTGCGATAGGGAAAGAACCTAAAGCAATGAAGTCTCGGACGTAAAATCCTCAACCCCAAGAATTTGATTTTGATGTATTTCATTGCGATAGGGAAAGAATCCTAAAGCAATGCAGTCTTGGATGTAAAATCCTCAACCCCAAGAATTTGATTTTGATGTATTTCATTGAGATAGGGAAAGAATCCTAAAGCAATGCAGTCTCGGATGTAAAATCCTCAACCCCAAGAATTTGATTTTGATGTATTTCATTGCGATAGGGAAAGAATCCTAAAGCAATGCAGTCTCGGATGTAAAATCCTCAACCCCAAGAATTTGATTTTGATGTATTTCATTGCGATAGGGAAAGAATCCTAAAGCAATGCAGTCTCGGATGTAAAATCCTCAACTCCAAAAGTTTGAATTCGATGTATTTCATTGCGATAGGGAAAGAATCCTAAAGCAATGCGATCTCAGATGTAAAATCCTCAACTCCAACAGTTTGAATTTGATGTATTTCATTGTGATAGGGAAAGAATCCTAAAGCAATGCAGTCTCGGATGTAAAATCCTCAACTCCAAAGTTTGAATTTGATGTAATTGATTTTGCAAAGATTTGTAGTGTTGATTTGAAAAGTGTGGAATTTTGGTGTTTCGAGAATTTCATGAAAGTTGTAAAATACTTTCATGGAAGGAAACAGATTAGGAGGGATTATGTAAATGTTGCATATCCCATTCAAAAGAATTGATCGGAAGTCACTGGTTTGGATTGGATATAATTCCTCGCCATCAGATTTGATCCGTGTCAATGGAATCAACCGTTTCCACCCCAGACAAGGGAAATAGTAGAACGGATTGGATTTCAGATTTGGAAGGTCGAGTTTGAATTTGATTGAGATTGGATTCGAAATTTGGAAAGATTGAATTTGAATTTGATTGAGATTTGATTTGAAATTTGGAAGGATTGAATTTGAAATTTGATTTAAAATTTGATTTGAAATCTGGAAGATTGAATTTGAAATTTGATTTAAAATTTGTGCTCATTTTGTTTGTCATTTAACGATTCAAATTTATTTTATCGTTTATTTAATGTTCATGTGAATTTGGTGTTTATCATTTTTAGATTTTTAAGGAAAGTTTTCTTTTATTCTTTTTTTTTGTTTCTTTCCTGTTCTTTGTTCGAAGTTCATTTAACTTTAATGGCGTTTCCTACCAATTTGCACAAAAGAGGTGAAGGCCAAAAATGTGACATGGTCACTTTCATTCCAATCATGTTGAAGATACATCATACAACTCGATCTGGAATACATCTCATACAATCCATGTAGACTCAAAACGTACTATGTATGATCTTTGTCGATCCATCCAAAAAAGTATCTGTTAGAAATCCATGTCTGAATAGTGGGGAACATGGTCAATAACATCACCTTCCAAGCCATCCTTGGCAAGGATGCCGTATGGATGTACGTTGGAGGTGTGATATTTTCCATGTAACTCACGACTCGTAAGGCCGGAGGCTCTCTAGCTCCGGGTCCGGCCGGAAGTGGTAAGGTGTCTTCCGTCGTCCATCCTTCGAAAGTAACCGAGATCCGCTTCACCGGTACTCCCGGTATGCAATGTTTAGCGACATCCGCTCCGTTGCCCTTCGCATCATGACGGAACCTACCGGTAATGGTATCTTTACCGGCCCTCGGAACTCACTCCGGGCTCGCTATCCGGAGGTCAGATCCGAACATGATATTACATTCATTTAGAAAAGAAACCGTGCAGAAAGGTCTGATAAAGTCGTGGTGATCTATGTTCGGGGGTATGCAGTCACCCTTCTTGTAAATGTTAATAATGCAGCTGTTGGGTATGCAATCTGCCGGCAGTGCCCTCCATGTTATCATCTTTTTTACCATTCTTTTGATGACTAATGGCATTGGATCCACCTGGCCATGACGGAGTATTCCCGGTGGGTTTCCCTTCCTGTTTTCTGCGAAGTTGTAGCAGCATCCGCATTGTATTGTAATTCTCCCTTTCCCTGGCATCCATCTCCGGGGTTCTGAGTAAGTGTTTTCTCTTAGGCGGCCAGCTCGGCCCATTCTTTTCAAATCCCGGATGCAGTCCATGATTTGTTGTTGTTCGTATTCTGAGAACACGTCTGTATGTAGCTCGAGGCCATCTAGTGTATCGATCCTTCCGCCTCGATTCTCTCGAAGTATTCAAAGTTTTCTTTTCGACATTCGCATTCTTTCCAGCTCGTATTCCGGAATAATCCGCAAATGGCGGGGCTCGGTGAGGTATTGTGGGATATACGACTCAATCCCTTCACGTTCTCCCCGCATACCTCGGCTCCTCGGGGATGATGTCCATCGGGACATCCTCCGGGTTGCTTCCGCAACAAGGTTATGCATTACCGGTGGTTCTATCCGGTGGCGTGGTAGCCTTCTTTCTTCGATCTTCTCGAGATTTCCCCGGTCTCTTCTGTTATCCTAGGAGCTGGCCTCCTTTCTTCAGGTTCCTGGTGAACCGGTGTCCTTGAAGTGTATGTACTGGCAGTAGCAACAACCTCGTCGCACTGGTCCGCAGCTAGTTTGGTTAACATCTTGCGGATACGGCGATTTTTATTTCTTCGCTGAGTTCCTGTGAGAGTAGCTCTTCGTACTTTCTGAGTTTCTATGGGCGCGGCACTGACAAGCCTACCCTCTGCTGTAGCGACTACAGACTTGATTCTCTTATCTTCTTCAGTACTTGTTTTCCTTTTCTTGCTGCTGGATTGGTGGATTGGGCCACCCACTTTCATTACTGTCTGACTGGGCAGTTCTTCTCGGTCAACTGGGACCCAGGTCACTTTCCTCATATCGCGTACCCGCTGGTGCGAAGTCTGAGTCAATCTCTATTATCGCTCCATCTTTCACCCTCTTTTCGTCGAGTGCAAGGCTTACGCCATTTCTAAAGTTCAGGACCAACCGCCCGTTCGACATTTCCCTGCGAAAGGACAAGGAAAAGGATCAGGGGCTGTACTAAGAACAAGAACATTAAGAAAATGTTTATTAAAGACAGTTTTTTTTATTACTTCTTTTATATTTTCAAATTTAACAGGAATGAAATGGGAAAATATCAGAAAAGAGATTTTGATATGGAAGAGAAAACGAGGAAAACTCTATTATCATGATTTTATTATTATATATTTTTTAGCACATTCTTTATTATTTTTGGGTTCGGACCCAGTCATAAATAATTACTTCACCCGTGCTTCTAGGGATGAAAAATAAAAATCCTTCGAAACATCAGGTAGTGTAATACTTTTTCAAGTATCATCCTTTGATCGGAAGCATATGTCGTTCTCCTTGGCAATTCACTAGCTGGTAGGAGCCTCCTGAGTATACTGCTTCAACAACAAACGGTCCTTCCCAAGTGGGTTAAAATTTTCCTCCTATCTTGCGGTGTGCAAGAATAGGTCTTTTGAGAACGAGAACAAAGTCACCAACTTTGAAGGTTCTTGGGCGGACCAATCTGTAATGGGCTTGAACCATCTTAGCTTGGTATAATTCTAAATTCTGTTGCGCTGCAAGTCTTTTCCCTTCCAGGCTTTCCAATTCTTCTAGTCGTAATTTGGCGTTCTCTTCTGTCGTGATTTTGTTTGCAATCTGCAGCTTCCGAGTGAAGGAAGCCTGGACCTCTAAAGGTAACACTCGCCTCGGACCCATACACCGCAGCGTAAGGTGTAGCTTCGAGTAGGAGTTCGAAGGTTGTCCGGTAGGCCCATAAGGCTTCTAATAACTTCTTGTGCCAATTTCTCTTATTATCGTCAAAAGTTTTCTTTAAAATTTGAACGAGAGTTTTATTAAAAGCCTCGGTCGAGCCGTTTGCTCTTGGATAGTAAATTGTTGAATACCGCCGGCCGATTCCATGTCTCCCGACAAAATTGTTGATTTGCGTGCTTCGAATGCCGACCCATTATCCGAGATAATCCTGCGCGGCACTCCGAAACGGTAGACAACTTGGTTCTTGAAAACCGTAGCACGTGGTGTGCTTTAACTTCTCTAAGTGGAACTGCCTCTGCCCACTTGGAAAAGTAATCTGTAGCCGCAAGAATGAAGCGATGTCCTTTCGAAGATGGTGGTTCTATTGGACCCACTATATCCGTACCCCAACATTCAAATGGCCACGACGCAATTGTCGGATGTAACACATTTGGAGGTCGGTGTAGAACCACTCCGTGCACTTGGCATCGGTGACGGCTCTTGGCGATTTTCATGCGATCGGTCATCATCGAGGGCCAGTAGTACCCTAGTCTTTTAATTTTCATTTTCATCTTCGGACCCGACTGGTGAGCGCCACAGAGTCTTGAATGCACCTCTTTAACGATTTCACGGGCCTCGGACCCGCTTAGGCATCTTAGCCACATTTGATCGAAGGACCTTCTGTATAACGTGTTGTTTATTAATGCGTAAGAAAGAGTTCTTTTCTTGATCTGATGGGCTAGCGACCTATCATCTGATAGTTTTCCTGTTTGCAGGTAGTCTATTAATGGTTGTCGCCAATCTTCTGTGTTTTCTCGTCATCGTTGCAACCGATTCTTCTTCTTTTTCGATTTGTGTATTGTGTCTATGTCGAGCCGTGATAGGACCCGACGTCCATGAACCGACACTTCCATCGATTCATCTTGCGACAGGCAAATTCTTTTGCGAGGCGGGCTAACGCATCTGCTAAAGCGTTTTCTTTCCTGGGAATTTTGTAGATTGTCACATTCGGAATTTGTTCCAACAACTGTATGGCATACTGGAAGTATTGCTCGAGCCTTGGTTTTAAAATTCTATACTGTCCGGCGATCTCTTGAATGATTTACTTCGAATCCCCGTAGATGTTGATGTCTGTTATCCCCATTTGAATAGTTAATTCCAGTCCTGTTATGAGGGCTTCGTATTCTGCTTCGTTGTTTGTACATGGCTCTGTTAAGTGGTAGGAGTATCTTAACATCCCCCGCTCCGGTGTTATAAAGATTAATCCGATGCCTGCCTTACCGGGCACTATCACTTATGATTCTTCGTCTTTGTGTGCTGAAGATGCTCCGTCAAAATATAATTCTCAACGTCGATCATCAGGGTCTTCTAGGCTCATTATTTGTTCGTCTGGCAAGTCGTCATTGAGAGGAGATTCTGCCGGCAAAGGGTGTCTCTGCGAGGAGCCGGCTAGGACTTGTCCCTTTACGAGCACGAGGAGGCACGAAAGTTATATCAAATTACAATAATATCATCGACCATCCGGCAAGTCTGCTCGGAAAGTGTTGGACGAGTCATCAAGTATCGCAATGGATTAAATTTCGAGATCGAGTTGACCTTATGAGAAAGCATGTAGTGCCTGAGCTTTTGAGCGGCGAAGATCAGGGCCAAACAATGCTTTTCAATTGCGTGATACCTTATTTCCGTCGGAAGTAAAAGACGGCTTAGGTAATAAAGAGAATTTTCTTTACCCTCATCATTGACACAAGCTAACAGGGCTCGAGAGAGTCGTCTAAAGCCGCGGTATAAAGTATCAGGCCTACCCGAGACCGGGGCCGCTAAGACGAGAGGTGTCATTAAATATTGCTTAATGTCCTCAAAGGCCTTCGACATTTCTCTTCCCAAATAAATTTGGCGTCCTTTTTAACTATTGCCGAGAAAGGCCGACACCTACCCGACAAGTTCGAGATAAAGCTTCGAAGATATGCCGGCTTCCTCGAAAAGATCGTAGTTGCTTTAAGGTTTTCGGAGACGGCATTTCTAAGATAGCTTTAATCTTTTCCGGGTCGATTTCAATTCCACGATGTCGGACAACGAATCCTAAGAATTTCCCGGAGGTGACGCCGAAGGCGCATTTTAAGGGATTCATCTTTAGGTTAAATTTTCTTAATCGTTCGAAAACAATGCTCAAATCATACAGGTGGTTCTCCTTTACTTTGCTTTTGATGACCACATCGTCCACGTAGCATTCGACTTGATTGTGGATGAGATAATCAAAAATTCTTGTCATCGCTCTCTGGTATCTTGCTCCTGCGTTCTTCAGTCCGAATGGCATCACTGTGTAGCAATATACTCATATCGGCGATCTGAATGCTGTAAGTTTTTCATCTTCCAGAGCCATTTTTATCTGGTTGTATCCTGAAGATCCATCCATGAATGAGAATATCTCATGTGTCGAAGCGATGTCGATCATTAGTTCTGGGATCGGTAGAGGGAATTCATCCTTTGGACATGCCTTGTTTAAATCTCTAAAGTCCACACAAATTCTGATCTGACCATTCTTCTTTCTGACTGGCACCACATTGGCTAACCAAGTCGGGTATTGTTCTTCTCGGACAAATTTAGCGTCTATTAGCTTTTTAACTTCAGCTATGACTTGTTGTTCGATTTCTAGATGCATTCTTCTAGGACCTTACCTGACTGGGACAGAAGTAGGATCCAGTCATAGCTTATGGACTGCGACCTCTGGAGCTAATCCTGGCATCTCATCGTAACTCCAAGCAAAACAGTCTTTAAATTCCATTAATAACTTGATTATTTCTTCGGAGTCTTCTTTATTGAGTAAGGAGCTAACAAAGGTAGGTCTAGGCTCTTCGCTAGTACCTAAGTTAACTTCCGTTAACTCATCTATCGTAGATTTAATCTCTTCTTTGAATTCTGGTGGAGCGTCTCCAATTTGTAAATCTTCAAATTCTTCTGTAGTTTCCATGCAGTTTTCATTAGGCTCGCAAGTGACAACCAAGCAAAATTCAGTATCGTCAACTGATCCTACTGTGCCAAATCTGAGACCATGCTTTGAATTGGGTGGACGACCGGAGTTATTCCATAATTTTTCAAAATGTTGTGATTGACCTTTTGTCCATTGTCTTGGTAAGAAACCACGCTGAATTAAATTTTGAACACAGGGAGAGTACCACTCAAAAGGTAATTCCATTAATTCTGATGAAGTGACATCTTCAAATTGTACATTATTTTCGGTGTTGGAGGAAGGAGCACCAAGGTAGAATTTGATTGGCTTTCGCATCGCCGCTACATACCTCTTTGACCACCATACCCTCGACCTTATTAGAATGGATCGGGGTTAGGGTCATAGTATGTACATAGTGGTTAATCTTCTCGTACATCGATTTGTATTCTTCGTTCTTCTCATCTTCGAGAGAGATCTTGAATTGCGGCTTCTTCCGACTTATTATCGCTGCTTCTTGCTTGATTTCTTTTTCTTCTTCAGAACTATCTTCCCAATCAACATTGATGGCTGGTTTCCTCTGTCCAATTGTCCTAACGTCTCTGCCACGACCTCGTCCCCGGCCTCGACCTCGAATGCGAGTTGTGGAGAAACCTTCACCATCTCGCCGTAAGGGAGTGGTGAGTGACTGTTGGACTAGAACTTTAGGTTCTTCGTTGTCTCGAACTTCCTTTGCTTCATTCGTTATGGTATCTCTGGAGAAGATTGTTTTCTTCGGAGGTGCATAATAAGCTGCATCTTCATGAATTCCAATTTCATGTATGGAGAATGATTGTATGTCACCTTTGATGCACTGTTCCCCTCCATCGTAGTATTTGATGCACTGATGTAGAGATGATGGTACCATCCTGTTTTCATGTATCCATGGTCGGGCCAGTAGAGCGTTGAACGACGTTTCTGAATCAATTATGTGAAATTTTGCGGTTGTCTTTGCTAAGTCACCGGTCTTCATTAGTAGTGTTATTGATCCAAGGGCTCTTTCTCCTTTCTGGTTGAATCCTCTTAATAACATTTTGTCTGCTTCAAGCTCGCGAGCATCAATTTCCAAATATGCTAGCGTTCGAAGACTCATTATATTGATTGATGCTCCTGGATCCACCAATACTCTAGAGAGTGTAAACTTCCTAATTGTAACTGAAATGTACAACGGTCGGTTATGGTCTGCTGTCCCAAGTAGTAGGTCATTGTCCGTGAAGGTAACACCTCGTTGTTCCTTTAACGAGCAAACCCCATCTAAGGAATCTCCGGCCATTTGAGCTAAGCATATTTCTGGATCAAGTAAGGCTTTGATCAGAGCTTCTCTCATCTCCTTTGATAAGATGAGAGCATCGTAGATGCTCAGTTTGGCCGGTAGTTTCCTAAGATGGGCTAGCACGTTGTAGTCCACTTTATTTTCATGTGTCTCGGCTTCTTCCCGAGTGGGTATTTCTTTTGTCGGGGTTGGTTCTTCCTGAACAACCACCTGCTTTCCTTTGTCCTTTGGACCCATTCTCGGAGGCAGAACTCTTCCACTTCTTAAGTTAACATCTGTAATTTCTTCTGAATCTAGTGTTGAGCTTGCTGGTGTCTCCTCTTGAATCGGAATGACAGGTTCTTCTGGATTAGCTTCAGAGTTTGAAGGCTCTAACTCTATTGTGACTGGAGCTCCTCGAAACTCGCAGATAGATTCGTTGCTCGTTGAACTCTCAGCCTCCTTGATGGATGTCTTCTTCGTCATTGTGATCGTCGAGATTGTGTATGATTTAAGAATTGTCATTGGTATAGAAATCGATGTCCGGATTGTCTCTAGTTACGTAATCGTTAGAAACAGTCAAAACGTAGTCAACGCCATAACCCTTATCATTATAAGATCCCACCGGAATGAGCAGATAATCATACAGAGTCAGAGGTTCGAGGGATTTCTCCCCCGAGTCCGAAACAACTATCCTAGGATAAGCAGCCCCTAGTCTAGCCTTAGGAGCCTCAGTCTTCTCTTCTTCATCAATTTTCTTCTTCTCTTCAATCGTCTCCTGTTGAGGTGGTTTTTATATTGCAAGTGATAATGCCGACTTGACAGGTTTTGAACTCTGAATTGAGGCTCGCACCTAAGCGGTTTGGATGTGATCCAAAATCTTTTTCGAAGACCTTGTCCAAGCGGTAGTCCACCCATCATCAGTCTCATAGGGATCTATCGGAACAATGAGATCAGTCGAGACAACATTGACGGAACCTCCTTTCTGGGGTTCCTTCATGTACTCCTTTGGGATCGTTATATTCCCTTTCCGAAGATTGTCGTTGAGCCAACTTTTGAAGGTAATACAATCTTCTATCTTGTGTCCAAGCATCCGGTGGTAAGGACAAAAGTTGGGATCACCTTTCTTGTTGACTTCTTCTGGTCTCTTAGGCTCTGGCAGCTGGAAATCTGGAGTCTTCATCAGACTGTGAAACATTTTTGGTACTGCCTCATTCTTGAACGGGTACTCCCTGCTCAGAAGCTCCCTTAATGTACGTTGCGGACGAGGAGGTTGTTCATACTGTGGAGATGACTGATATCTGGGTCGGGGTTGCTGGTAATTCTGTTGAGGTTGCTGCGGCCGTTCGGACGATATTTGTATCGGTTGCTTGCATTTGTCGACTGCTGCAACAATCCCAGATTTCTTTTCAAAATTCTTCACAGGCTTTTGCTTGTCTGTCTTGTCGGCGAAACTTAATTGTTTCGCCTCCTCTTGCAAGCTTCCGGCCTTGCTTAATAACTTCTCGAAAGTCTTAGTAGTAAATCCCTTGAGGATAAGTGCTATCGGACCGTGAATGCTTTTAAGTAAGATGCCGACTGCATGCTGTTCTTGTAGTTGTGGTTCACACTTCATACTTAGGTTCCTCCATCGAAGTATGTAATCCACCAAAGTTTCATTCGGCTTCTGCTTCTCTACCACTAAATCACCTATAGTGATGTGGTGCTGAGCCCCAGCAAATCGCTTGATGAAGAGGTTTTCTAGTTCTGAGAATGTCTTCACCGAACCATTCGGTAATTCTGCATACCAATCAAAGGCGATCTCTGACAGGCTGCTGACAAATTGTCGGAAGAGTAATGCATCACTTCCGCCGGCATTGCAACAACTGGCACGAAAGTGTGCAACATGTTGTCGGGGGTTCTCGGTTCCATCAAAGGTCTTGAACAGAGGTGGTACGAAGCCCTTCGGGTATTGGATGGAGTCAAATTCTTCAGGGTAAGGTCTACCCGTTCGAATGGATGTCCCGCTTTTTTATTGTGCTAAGGCTTCTCGCACCTGCTGTTCCACCAAGCTCTTGATATCCTTTTCTGGGATCATGCTTTGTGTTGCATCCTTCTTTAACTGATCATCCCCATTGACGGACGTAATCTCCTTTCCTCCGTCGACAATGTGAATGACCTTCAGGGGTGTCTCTCTTTGGGGTTGCACTTGACTCTGGAGAGTGGCTAGGGCTACAGCCATCTCTTCCATCCTCTTTGCCATTTGGGCGATTGTATCATCTTTCTCTTGAAGCTGCCTCCTCATTGCTTCCGGCTCCTCTCTTCTGCGGCTGCAGGAGCACCTTGTGAAGCTGACGAAGCTCGCGTTTCGACCATGTTAATTTCTGCATACTCATCATCCATGAATTCTGATGAATCAATCTCATCTCCGAATTTCTCTTCTCTTTCCTTTGCTAATCGTCGAATATCAGTCCTCAACTTTTCCATAGCATCCTCTAGCGGTCCTTTCGCGCATCCTTGCAGTTGTCATGTGATAGCTGTCGGGTTCCCTTCTCATGAGTCCCCTTTACTGCAGTAGCACTTTCTTCAGATTCAAGTCTCCTGATGAGACTTTCCTTCTCAGGCTGTTGTTTCAATCTTAATTGCCCAGTGGTGGGACGCCATACCATCCTTCTAGCTGCAGAAGGTCTAGGACCAGATGGTGCCGTCGGCCCAAATGCTTTGGAAGGTGGTATCCTCCCTAATCCGTAATCCTGAAATAACGACAGGCGGACTAGCCTTCATCCTTTTATTTGGCTTTTCTGTAACGATGGCAGGTTCTACTCGCGGCCCTAGACGGGATTTGACTGGCACCCGCACTATTCTTCTTAGAATCTCCGATACAGGGCATTTCTCTTTCTTTGCTAACTTCTCAATCACAGTCTGTAGTCGGGCAAATGGTGTGATCCTAGCCCTTTTCTTTCTGTTGTCGCTGTAGTATGCGGGTCGAGGTAATGTAGAAACAATCCTGCGGACATTTTCCTCGTCGAATTGCGGTGGAAAGGGGGTGGAATCTACTTCCTTCCAAAAGGGGTGTATCTTCAGGCAATGGTATGTATTCAGGTAGTGGTGTGTACTCAGGGATCTCTTCTAAGAAAGCGACTTCAGCAGCTCTGGCCTTCCTGGCAATCTTCCTACTTCTGTTCATTCTTTAGGTCCGTGTTAGTGATAGAATTCTCGAGCTGGACCCGATTTCAAAAACGTGAAGGTCTCGCGAGAAGGTCCGTACCCTCCACGGTAACGGGTTCACCATAGTTCGGATTTCCTTCCCCTTTAATTTGGCGAAGCCGGGGTAGGTGCGGAGACAACTAGACCGGTGGGGGTAGCAACAACGAGTCCTTCGTGGACAGCGAGTACTCCTCTCAGTTAGAATCTTTTGCAGGGGAGGAAACTCTTGAGTTGACTTAAGGTTGAATTCGATCGAGGGTCTCTCAGTTTCAGATACTTTGTTTGTCAGCGCGAAAAGGGTAACATCGGTGATCTTGACATTTGTGTTCTCGAATCCTTGTCCAAACCGGATGATCCCATTGTCTGGGCAGCTCATCCTTGTAAACAGCGAAGTCCGAGTCCATTGATGAAGGAGAAAATCGGCTTTGGGGCTTCCATTTACGGAGGTAGATTCGATTGTCGAGTCCCAAGTTATTCTTCTTCTCATCAGGACGAAAAGAAATGAATCGAAAAGATTCCAAACACATTCCTGTTCATGTATTTATAAGAAGGAGTTATTTGTTAAAAGAGTCATTCATTAGAGGGTTTGTTTATTTAGAACGGAATGTTCAAATGTGTAGAGAAGGTAATGAATCCGATTCAGAGTTGGAAAGGAAAAGAAAGTCTTATGCAAGACTTCTCGACTCGAAGGATCACTCTTAAACTAACACCTATTGGGGGCCCACCCCACCTCAGAAATGAGGTAAAAGGATCTCGGCACCTCTCTGTTTAGGGGTGTCTAAATAGTGGCTCCTAAATCTAAGAGAATGTTGGTTATACTCGTTCAAGGTAGAAATGAACATAGTATTTCAACGGAAAGAAGGGTAGCTTGATCCACAAGGGACACGGATACACTACCGATTTTTGAAAGCAGAATTGTCTGATTAAAATGGAGAGAGGAATTGTCCCCAGCGGAGTCGCCAGAAATTGTCGGTAAATTTTTAATTTAATTTAAATAAATAATTTGAAAAGTAGTATTTGATTTTAAAAATAATTTTTAAATTTGAAGATTTTAAGATATGAAATCAAACCGATCTCACATCCCAAATAGTTTATATAAACGAGCACCGTACCACAAACCGTGTATCTATTCCAAAGAATAGGCACACTGCTTGATGATGGGGCTCGATTAAATAAATTAGAAGATTTGTGACATCCGTTTGGTCTGCGAACCAATTTTATAAGCCGACAAATTCCCCTGCTTAATATGAAAGCATTAAGCAAGGTTTATATTACACAGGTTCTTTAAAATTCCCTATAAGGGAAAGCCCCATAGTTAATTACATCTTAAGTGACGGGAATCACCTAAGAAAACTCTCGATAATAATCGGTAGTTCTACTCTCAAGAATTTCAAAGTTTAAGTTTTCAAGGGATTGAATTTTGGAATTTCAATAGGGAATGGATCAAATTTGGAAGATTTTATTTTGGGAATTCAAAGGAAGAAAGGTAGGAGAAATTACAGATTCGAAGCGAACTTCGGTAATTTCCCGACTATCCTATTATTTGGCTTGAATTTAGGAAAGTCCTAATGTTTATTTAATGTTTTGATCTTGCCAATAATAATTAATTAGGACTTATATTCGTATGACATGATCATACAAATAGCCTCGAAGATATGAGGGTTTATGTCGTACTAAGCGACTACCTCGGAGTCCTAAGACCGGTTAGGGCTTAATTTACATGACATGATCATGCAAATGCCTAACAAGAGGTTGAGGATTTATGTTGCACTAGGCAAACTACCTCAAAATCCTATGGCTTGGTTATTTTAATTCTAAGAATGGTTTTGCTGATGTAGATTCAAGTTTTGCTGATGACGATGACCGTGCTGCCCACTATGCTCCGAGCTCCTTGTTGTTGCAGAGGTTTAGTTATAGAAGTCATAAATTAGGAGATGAGAGAAGTGTTTTGGCTTAGAGAGATTTCTTAATTTCCAAGTATTTTTTATGTTTTAATTAAAACAAATCTTAAAGATGATTATAACAACACCGGTTAAGATCCCACGGTTCCATCCTTCTGGCATCGTTATTTTTATCGGATTCACTTAGTCCAGATGAATTTGCTAAACTCAACTGAATGAGTTCCACACTTTCATTTAGACCGTGGGAAATCCCGTTAGCAACACGTAGGTTACATCATCCGAGGTATTCCCGATCATTCAACAAGACGTTTTAATTTAGTTGTAGTTGTAGTTTTGTTGTTCTGTTTATGATTAAATTTTGAGTTATTTTATATTTTGAGATGTTGTGGCGGTGAATTTTATCTTGCAATGACTTTTAATTTAGTTTTGGTTTCAGTTTTAGGGACTATCCTAAAAAGTGTAGGTTTTCATGCAACAGTTGTTTATCATGCAAGAAAAGTAAAATGCATTTACAATGAAGTAAATTACAAGAAAGTAAATTGCAATAAAATAAAAGCGTACCTGGAGGGTCTTCCCGTCATCCCAAGCTGCACTTAAACACAATTTAGAATATTTAAGCAAGTTCCTAGGTAAAGCTAAGGGAAGGGTTATGGTTTTCTACCAAATTCTTAATCCTATAGCTAGTCATTTCCTATGACGTCTAGGTTCTTGTGTTTTGGTTTGAGGACGATTTTCTTCATCAAAGAACAATTAAATTCAATCGTTCTTATAAACATCCTATCATATTGAGGAAGTGCTTAAGAAGAATCTTAAACATCTTTTCAATACTGATAGGATTGTTTTAAGTCCAAATGGATTTAATCAATCAGGTGAAGTAATCGTCCGAGGTTTAGTTAAGTTTTGTTGTTATCTTACTCAGTGAACTAGGACATTTGAATATCCTATAAGTGATGTAACATTTCATTTGCCGTTCCGTTTAGGCGTTATGACAAATAAAAGTTCTCGAGGGCAAATTGGTGTTCAAATGGTTTGTGATTTAGTTTAATTTCAGTTAACGGGTTTAAATTTGGAATAGTGTTCAAGTTGCTTTATATTGAATTTCTTTATGTCTTAGGTGATGTTATTTTTTAATTCAGTTTAATTTAACTTTAATTTGATTTGGTTTAGTTTCAATTTTAATTTAATTTATTTAATTTAAATTTATTTTAATTTTAACTTGATTTTATTTTTTTTTAATTTAATTTAATTTAATTTAATTTAATTTAATTTAATTTAATATGATTTAATTTAATTTAATTTAATTTGATTTAATTTAATTTAATTTAATTTAATTTGATTTAATTTAATTTAATTTAATTTAATTTAATTTAATTTAATTTAATTTAATTTAATTTGATTTAATTTAGTTTAAATTAATTTAATTTGTTTGATTTAATTTAGTTTAATCTTTAATTTAATTTTATTTTTTAATTTTAATTTAATTGAAAATTTAAAAAGAGTTTAATAATTAAACTTTAATTTAATTTTAATGATTAAGTCCTTTAACATTTTAAAACTTAAATTTGAATTATCATTTTAATTAAAAATTAAATATTATTGAGATGATTAATTTAGGGATTCTTAGATTAAAGAACAAATCTCTTCCTAATAATAATATCCCTATTTAATAATTCCAACTTTATTATTCTTCCAAATTTAATCAATTATTTAATTAAGGTTTATTTCAATTATTTATAAATTGTTTAGTAGGTTTCTACCCTTTAATTATTTAAAATTTAATCATCCAAATCAGATTAATATCAAACATTTTTACTTATTAATTTTATTAAACCTAAAGTTTTAATTAAAGGTTAAAACTTTAATTACCACTTTGCCCTTCAAGCTTAATAATTTCATAACTCACTAAATTGAGCTTAAATGAACTTGAAATTTTTATGTGACTTCACTCATATGCCAATAAAGACATGAGAGGAGAAAATGTGATTTTTCTGTATTTAATTTATTTATATAATTATTTTTGGTGGAAAATAGAGAATTCCAAGGAAAATTTAATAATATGACCAAGGGAAAGTTTCTGTCCTTAAAAAAATTATGGGACATTCCTAAAGACCAGAGGACCACTTGGACCAATTTTGGTGATTTTTTGAATTACATTATTTTTATGATGATTATTTTAAGTTTTGGAGTATTAATTAATTTAAAAATAAAATAAAGGTTGAAACATGAATTTTATATTTTTCAAAAATCTCTCTGATATCAAGGAAATCAGAGAATCAATTTTTACAATTTTCTGATTTTTCTTTGATTTATTAGAATTATTTTAGTGGAAATGCTAGAAAATACATTTTTTTAATTTTAAAATTACCTTAGGGCTTTAAAATTTAATATCTCACCAAATAGACCTAAGAAAAATATGGAGTTTGTTCCTAAGTGATTAGAATTCAAAATGTGACATTTTGGTGAATTTTATTATTTTTGTGATTTTTATTATTTTTTAATTATTAAAATATTAAAATAATACAAAAAATCAACTTTTTAGAAAATTGAAATTTTAATTTTCTTAAATTCCCCTGATATCAGAGAGGCTCCAAAACAAATTTGGTGAATTTTTGAAAAGTATTTTGAAAGTTATGAATTTTTAAAGTTTAAATTGGCTAAATGGATTAATCAACCCATTTAGTAGGGCTAACCAAGTCCAATTGACTTCAAATTTTTTATGGTGGGTTCCTCTGATCCTAAAGGTCAGTGGAGAATTGATTTCAAGTCAATTTGATGTATGGTTAACTCTAATTAATTAGGGACCTATTTTGGGTGTTTAAGCCAATTAGGGTTATTTTAAATGAACTAATTCAAAACCTATTTTTCCTAGGGTCCTCTGGTCATAAGAAACATCACAAAATTTTCCTAGAATTTATTTCACAACATGCTAATTATTGGATTTAAAATACTCAAAACAGCAACATGAATTTGAAAAATCAATAACTTCTGATAGGGATGACCTCTGACTTTCGAAAATTCGGGGAATGTTCCCAAATTCGGAGGCTTCAAAAGCCCTATGGTCTCATGCCATGGTGAATTTCCTATATGCATGGAGAATTAAAACAATGCGAGAGGGTAAATAAATCATTAAAAATAAAATACTTGATGAAATTAAATGATTTCTTTTCCACATTATTCTCCTCTATTCACCGAGCAAGAGGGTATTTTTATTTTATTTTTCGATTTTTCTACACAAAGTTATGGATTTTTGAAGTTTAGGGAATTAAATAAATAAGGAAATACCCTAATTTTCTATTTATCCACGCGGCGCCGCGTCAACCTCGGCAGCTCCGAAACGCCGCGTGGCGCTCTCTGATTCGACGCCGCCATCCGACTCAGCTCTCCAGGGGCACGCTGTATCATTTTGTCTCCTCATCCGGTGCGATCCTGGCCGTCCGTCTGCGCGTGTATTAAATGAACGACATCCGTTCATCGTCCCCGAGCGTCCTCACCCGAGAGCCGTCCACATTAAAACCCTAAGAACTCACTCAATACTTAACGGATTTTCTCGTTCTTGTGCTCTATGGATTCGTCTTGAAGAGACGAACACATCTATACGGTGATCATGCATTGAAATTAAAGCAATTGAAATGGAGAATCTCCAGAAGCTTGGGATGAAGAATTAGCTCATACCTTTGCTCGGAGAAGTGTGGCTTCAATCCGAGGGTTGTGTCACCTTCGATTGGATCCCGACGAAGCTCCGGATGAAGTCTCCTGGTCCAGTGAATTGCTCAGCTATGAAAGTGACCACGGCTCGATCACAAAGCTTGGAGGCTGGAACAATCGGGTGGCCCTGGAGATGGGGCTTTCAGTAGGAAACTTCTCCTCTTGGTCCAGTGAAGGTGTAGGACCAGTCAATTTGAGGATTGGCTCACTGTGGCAAAGTGTCCTAGTTTTGGGTGAAATTTTAATTGAGAAATTGGATTCTGTTGGTGGGGATTAGGGCAAATTGACACTGAGGATCAACTGCTCTAAGTATGGAGTAGGGTTTGGAACAATTTTGGCAGAGTTTCGGCAAGGTTTGTGCAACTCTCTTTCAGGGCTGTGAGGGGGTCGGGTTTAAATAGAGGTGGCTGGAGAGCCTCACAGGGATGGCCAAGGGTTGGGATCAGCTGCTCTGGGCATGGGAAGAACAACCATGGTGGCCATTAGGCATGGGGTAGCTCAGCAAGGTGGAATTCCAAAGTTTGGCTCCTGCCAAGGTCTCGGCCATGATGTTTTCCGGCGACCTGGTGGCTGGCCGGCCAGGCACTGGTCACCATCTTGTTCAGGTGGGTCAGGGCTGGGGTTTAGTGTAGGCAATTGGCAAATGCCTTGTGTAAAAGGCTTGGATTAGAATGGAATGGGAGAGGGCTCATTTTGGCTCAAATTGGTCAACCCATCCCTTTGGGCTAGGTGCACCACCCAAGGCTTGGTTTAGGCTGAAGAGAAAGTGATTTGGCTCAGCATAATCAGTAGGGTCAAGTCACCATCCAAGCACAATTAGGCATAAGCATGGTTAAGGGGAATCATGGGAGTGGTTAATCACCTTTAGGAATTAAGGAAAGAGTCTACTCCTTTTGCCAAAAATGGTATGGTGACATGTAAAGAGGCTCTCATGGCTTTCATGTGGCTCATGCATGGCTTCATGGCTCATCTTTGGCTTGGGAAAAGTTAAGTCAATTTCATGGAAATGGATTTAAGAAAATTTTGGTATTTTGATGGGAATTTGTATGGGGCTTAATTTGGAATGGTTTCATGATGAGTTTTTGAAACTTAGGGATTGATTTTAATTAAGGGTATGATGTAGAGCAATTGTCATATGGGTTTTGGATTGATTTTGGCCCTTTGGATTTTGATGGAGATAGGCTTTAGGAAGGTTTCATGTAAGTGGGCTTCTATGTTTCAAAATGAATTCATGGATGGGAATTTTGTGAAGGATTGGGCCAAATAAATGTTGTGTTTAGTTCATGGATGTGTCATGAGTGTTTTGAAGCAAGTTGGGAGTGATTTGGGTTTGAATTGGGTTTGATTTGGGCTTCTTTGGTAAATGGGCCAATATAAGTCAAACTGGGCTAACTTGGGCCAATGTTGGGCTAGGGTTGAAATTGATGTAAAATAAATATTGGGAAATGTTTATGGGAGTGTTTCAAAGAGGTTTTGGCTTTGTTTGGGTTTTGATTTTGGGGTTTGGGTTCATTTGGGTTAGGTTTGGGTTTAGGTCATAATTGGGCTTTTTGGTTTTGGGTTGAATTTGAGTGGGGTTTGAGTCTAAATTTTGGGCAAATCATGTTAAGGTTTTGTTTGTGGGAATGTTAAGGAAGGTTTAGAAAAGATTTGGGGTTAATTGGAGTTGAATTGGGTGAGTTTGGGTTAGGTTTGGGTCATGGGTCCAAATTGGGCTCTAAGGCCAAAAGTGAAATTGGATCCAAATGTCAATTAAATTGGACTTGGATTTGGTCTAGATTGGTGTTGGGAATGTTGAATTGAAGTTTAGAATTGAATTGGACCAAAATTTGGGTCAATTGGGTAGGTTTGGTTTGACATTGGGTTCACTTAGGGTTAAAATGAGTCAAATTTGGGGTTTTGACAAAAGTGGGGTAAATTGACAAAATTGGCCCATGGTGTAGTTGAACAAAATGAAATTAGAAATATTTGGGACTTTCTGGAATTTTCTGGGAATTTTCTGAATTTTTGGATTTTTGGGTCAAAAGGGGTATTTTGGGTATTTGGAGGGTATTGGGAGGTATTTTTGGAATTTTTGGTATTTTTGGCTATGAATGATCAATTTGAGTGGAGAGAAATGTTTAGGAATGATTTTGAGAAATTTTGGGTAATTTAGGTGATTTGGAAAGTTTGGAGGATTTCAAGGGTTTTGGGTAGGCTAGGCGGGTGTAGGGTTCCGGGGGTCAAAAATTGAAAATTTGGAAAATTGAAGATTGGGTGAATATAAGTGAAATGAATCATTTAGGTTGAGCCATGAAGCCATATCAAGCCCACATTAGCCATGAAGGGACTCATTTGAGGCATCCACTATGTTGTTCCTAACCTCTGCGCGAGGGCTTAGGGGTTAAGGACCATCCATGTGAATCACCTTTATGAGTCAGGAGGTCAAGTTGGGTATAGGTGTGTTTTCTAAGATGTGTGTGAAAGTGTAGTGTATGAATGTAGTGTGTGTGTAAGTCAGCCCTCACCAGACCAGGCCACCCAGGGCAGTCCTAAGGCCAAAGAGTCCTATAGGAACTCATCCTTTAAACTTCCACACTTGATTTCAACCCTCTAGGTGATTAGGGCTCTACAATCAAGTTTGTGGAGTTTGCAGGGAGTTAAGAAGTGGTTTGAATTTCTAAGTGGTGGATCCCAATTCTAATCCTCTAGGATAGTCAAAGGAAAAGCCTAAGGCTAGATCCTAAGTACTAAAGAGGAGAAGAGAAGACCTCATCAAAAATGAGGTCAACAGATGTTTATAGTTATATATTATGCCAGTAAAACTCTTCATGAAGCACAAATTAATTACACTACTACTGAGAAAGAGCTATTGGCTATAGTATATGCCTTTGACAAATTTCGATCATATTTACTTGGAAATAAATGTATTGTGCATATAGATTATTCTGCTATTAAAAATCCGATGAAAAAAAAAGAAGCTAAACCGAGATTGATTAGATGGATCATTCTTTTGCAAGAATTTGACTTTCAAGTAGTTGATAGAAAAGGGTCTGATAATTAAATCGCCGATCATCTTTCAAGAATAGAAAATGATAAGGAATTAAATGATAAGGAAGAAATTAATGATTGTTTTTCTGATGAATGTCTTTATACTATTTTTGATGAATTAATCCCATGGTATATTGATATAGTTAATTATTTAGCTAGTAACATTATACCATATGGATTAGATCATCAACAAAAAAAGAAATTCTTACATGATGTGAAATTTTACTTTTAGGATAAACCCTTACTATTTAAACACTGTAAGGATTCTGTTATACAAAAATGTGTTCCTTATGAAGAAACTTTCGAGATTATTCAAAAATTCCATAACTCTGAATTTGGCGGGCATTTCAGAATTGATAAAAGTGCTTTTAAAATTTTACAATCTGGATTTTATTGGCCTACATTATTTTAGGATGTTTACAATTATGTTAAATTTCGTGATCGCTGTCAACTTATAGGCAATATTTTTAAAAGAAATGAAATGCCTTTAAATTTTAATTTGGAAGTGGAAATTTTTGATGTTTGGGGTTTAGATTTCATGGGACTATTTATACTTTCTTCAAGAAAAATTTATATATTATTAGTTGTTGATTATGTTTCAAAATGGATTGAAGCTAAAACATTACCTCATTGTGATGCTAAAAGTGTTGAAAAATTTTTAATTGAAAATATTTTTTACTAGATTTGGAATGCCACGAATAATTATCACAAATGTGGGAAGTCATTTCAACAAATTTATGATTCAGAGATTCATGAGAAATTTGGAATTAACCATAGAATTTCATCAGCTTATCATCCCGAAACTAGTGGATTAGCTGAAGTATCAAATCGGGAGATTGATCCCCGAATATTGATGCTTAAGATTTAGATATGAATTTTATGATTTATTATATGGGATACTACGCAAGTATACATATTGTTTATCAAGTAATATAGGACTTTCTGATTAAGCCCTGAGATATCGAACCCACAGGGAAATGCCTAAACTTTGAATAAATAAGAAAATAACTTTTTACTTTTTTAATTGATTTTTGTAAGTATGTTTTAAGGTATTAATTTCGAGAAGTTTTTTTTGATATTTTTTATAAAAAGTTAAGAAGGAAATAAAAATTATCAATACTCTAAACACGATATAAAAGTTATAAGAATCAAATATCTTTTTCCTTCTTCAATGAATCAATAATAATTATGGATATTTATGTTGTGGAAGTATTTAAATGTATTGTGCCAAATAGAAGCAATTATATTATTTACCATTACTTGGTTCAATAAAGAAAATTGGTTAATTTGAAATTTTGAAATTTTGTAGATGGGTTAGGAAGGGAAGATACCAACTCTCACTCTAGAGTTCCCTCTATTCCCTCCACCTGGGGATAACATCTTATAAAAAAATTTAAAATAACAAACTAAATTAGGGGGCTTTAGTTTGTCACTCTAAATTCCTCTAATTTTACTCCCCAATAAAGCATTTCTCCCTATATATTTGCATTCAATCATATGGACTACAATTCTCACTCATATAATTCCATGTGATTCTTTTCAATTGTTGTTTGAGAGAATACCGCATTGGACCTTATATAATCTCACAACAAATTTTAACATCTTAATTGGCCACATCCAGAAGTAAATAAAGTTCAAGGAATTGAATAATCATAATTTATTGCAGCATTAAACACTTATACTTTCCACAACATACTTCCATAACTTAATTACTTCATCATCTAAGAAACAAAAAGATAAAGTAAACTACTCAGATTTCATAAAGAAAACACAAACACACTTGATTTGAAAGCATAAACCATAATGAAAACACAACAATCTTACTTAAAAACATAGTGTAAAAAAAAGATAAATACATATATGAAATTCCTCTCCAGAAGACTCTGAAAGTTCCTTTGGAATTTTGATTTCCACAATACAACTCTACAGAGGTTGGCACCCAACTAGATACAATAAAAACTAGATACAAGGATAAAAGAAAATTGGTGAGAAGAAGGCTTCACACCAACCCTTTTTCCTTTCTTACTCTCTACTCTCTATTAACAACTATAGCAAAGAAGAACTAACTCTTAACACACTTTCGAAAAACTAACTACAACTACTCCAGTAACAACACACACTTGCAAATTATGAGGCTTCATTTTTATATTTTTCCAAAAGGTGCCTTGGTGTCTCTTCAAATCAAGTACAAATTCAATGTATCCACCAAAAGATGCATTCCTTCAATCATATTTGACGCCCAAAGGAAGTTAAGGAAGTCACCACCAAAAGTTGCTTCAAACACCCCTTGAAAATTGAGCCAAATTTGATTAAAATTCAATTTTTAACTGTGTCGCTTAAGCACTGGCACTTTGGCGCTTAGGTGCCAGAGGCCAAATTTCTCAAACTTCATAATTTTGCTCCAAATTTGATCCTTTTACTTCATTATAATTAATCATTTTCAACATACCTGTAACAAAATACCTTCCATTAAAGTGTAATATCATCAAAAATAGGTGTAAAAATATGCATAAAAACTATATATTTTAGTTGTAGCAAAATCCCCCATACTTAAAATGTTTCTTGTCCTTAAGTGACGCTTAACCATATAAAATTTTAACATGCAAATTATGTAAATGAGTTTCTTTAGGAAGGTTTCAAAATTTTTTCTAGAAATGAAATAATCCAATTTAGAAAAAAATTTAGTAACTAAGACCTATTTAAAGTTTAGAAAGTTCTTAATTAAAGGATAACGAAAATATAGGTTTCTATCTAATTTAGAAATACTTGTAGATTTTTGAAAATATAGTATTCAAAAATTTTATTTTTCTCACTTAAAAATTTTAATAGAGAATAATTTTACTTACTATATTATAACCTTAAGTTTTAGATTTTCTCAAAACTTATATTTTAAACTTTAGGCATGGAACTAGTTTTTGATTAGGCCCTTAAATTATCAAGTTTCTCCTTCCTTATCACATACTATTTTTCACTTTTTTTTCTTTTTCTTTTTCTTTTCTTTTCTTTTCTTTCCTTTTTTTTGTTAATAATGTAAGGATTACTGTATCTAGATAGGCCTTTAATGATTTTGAATTCCACCCTTCCATTTAAAATAAAGGTCTAATATGTATATTTCACTTAAAAATCATAATAATAGTACTGGAAATTATTTTTCAATAAAAGAAATTTAAGCTTTGAAATATAAAAGTCAAATCTTCTATTCATCCAAAAAAATAACATTTCTTACTAAAGATAGTTTAACTATATTTAACATTTCTTTATTAAGAACATTTTAACTTTAAATTTTTCATTATTACTATAAATTTTAAATAAATTCTTTTATTCATTTCTATATTCAAAATTTTGTTTCCCTTATATAACTTCATATACATAAATATTTTCAATCAAAAACGAAATTTATTTTAAGTATTCTTGATAATAAATAAAATTTTAGGTTTTTTGAAAAATTTATTTTTTTAAATACCCCCTCAAACTTTAATTTTTAGTTAGGATAAAAACATTTAAGCATAAGAAATGATACATGAGTGAGAATTTAAAACTAAAATAACATGCTTGCAAGAATTTCAATATCCTAAATATGCAAGTATAACATTTTTAAAGAAAAAAAGGAGTAAAAGGAAACTAAATTCAGTTTTTCATAAAATAAAAATTTCAAAAGACTTCTACAATAGTGGAAGTTTTCTAAGCAAATACACACCAACATAACATAAGTAAAATCACAAAAATACTAGATAATAACTGGTAGTAGATTTTGAAAAGTTTTCAGCATGAAATTTTCAAATAATGGTTTTAAATAGTGTTCTACATTTCCTACAAAATTTGGAAATAATATACACTCTATTTAAAAAAATTCAAACACTAAATACACATTTAAAACATTTACTACTACATACATATCACAAACTACAACATAAAATATTAATTTATCACATAAACATCTGAATGTGCATAAAAAGAAATTATCCAACTTTTCTCTATACAATATCAGAGTTCATATCATATACATCACACAATAATTAATCATCACATCACATATAAAATATCAAAATAAAAACATAACTACACATAAAAAATCACAAAACAAAACAAACTAAACACAACAACCTTAATCATCATCCTCATCATCATCTTATTCATTCCAGTCTCTGGATGACATATAAGGTATATAAAATGGATGAGAGGACATCTTAGCACTGTGATCACCTCTATCCATATACTGCTGATAATTCTCCTTATATTCATCATGCTTAAAAATATACCTTTCAATGTTTTCAATCTTACCATCCATATCTCTAACATGCTCTCGAGTAAGACTTACTTTCTTCAGAATCTTTTTTAATAGTCCAGTTTGTGAATCACTAGATGATGATGCTGTAGAAGTAATGGCACGTGACGTAAAAGTAGCAGAAGCAGAAGCAGTAGAAGCTCTAAATCCTCCTCTCCAGCCAAACTCTGAATGTACAGTGTAAGCACCAACATTTACACTAGTAATAGGTCTCAATGGCTGAAGAACTTCCTCCCAAGTTTCAAACTTCACACTAGACCGCTCAAAAATCGAATGAATTAAGGATAGATATCCCATACCTAAAGTAGTAGCAGATCTGGCATAGTTCATCACATAATAAAAAATAATAGCCCCTATGTTAATAGACTTTCCTAATTGAATACAGTGGCTCAGAACAGCTCTCTCCCTCGTAACTGCATTAGTATGGCTTGAAGGTAACAGTTTAGATGAGATAAAACAATGCCATGCCTTTGAAATGGCATTCAACTTAGAGGCCTAAAAATTTACTCTTCTTTCATTTGTTATCTTCCACAAACCTCTTCCATTAGTTAGAAAAGATATTATCTCATCTAATTCTCCTTCATTAGGATGATAATTAACATAAAAATAAAAAAAATGCAAGAGGCAAGTGGTAGAAGACATTGATTACCGCAGGTGAAAAATGTACTGGTTCACCTCTAACCATCACCAAATTCTCTTCTGCTGCAGGCAAGTTTGCATAAAACTCTCTGACCACAGAAACAACAGTGGCAGTAGAGAAGTAACAACAATTCTCCCAATTCCTTCTAGTAATCATTTTTTCACTAACTTCTTCTGGCTTACTAAAGACTCGTTCAGGAATCAATTTACTTGATGACAGTGTGTCGACATATCGATCATCTGCTCTCGCACTAACAAATTTGTTGTAATCAAATTTTGCTTTATCATTCAAGCAATTTCTAAAAAAAAATTTGTTCAGCCATCTCTAAAAATAAATCACAAAAATTCACCATAAATTACAAAATTAAACTAAACTTGCTAATTTAACTTCCAAAGGTAATTTCCACTAAATACAAGCACTTTCTCATGCATTTCCTTAAATTTCACCATAAATAATGATTTTAAGATTTTTTAATAATGTACTCAAAATATATGGTGAAAATAAAAAAAATTAGAAGTAGTGCTCATACTTCAAGGAATTCAAATCTGACAAATCTCATTGAAATCAGCTCTTAATTGATCCAACTTAAGGATGCCCTAAATCATATTTCACGATTTTGAGAGGTTGAGGTTGATGGGAGGTGGTCAATTTTTGGGTTTTTAACTGCAGAAAACCAAATTTCGCGAACCGGCGCTTAAGCACGCGGCATCGATACTTAGCCGCGAAATCAGGTGCTTAAGCGCCTAAGTTCTGGCTCTTAAGCACCTAAGCTGTGGCGCTTAGGCGCTATTACCCTGATTTTCACAATTAATTTAAAAATGTACTAAACCCCTTTGTTAATCACCCGAAATCACTTCAAATATTCATTTCTCCCCTATTAAATTTTCTAATTCTCTAAAAAAAGTTAAATTTCCATAAATTTCAATCAAATTTCACACAAACACAAACTTTCATTTAATTAAAACAACCACTCTTAATACAAACTAAAAAATTTCTATCCAAACATTTTGGATGAAATTTCCCAATACACAATAATTCAAATACATAAAAACAAAGATAAATTTACATCATTAGGATGTAACAAACACACATTAAAGTTCAATAAAACACAAACATATAACACTAGACGCAAAACACTTAACACATAAAAACTACAACACTAGTCTATACTCAAATTAATTCCAATCTCCATTAGGCTGAATATATCCATAACCAACATTAGTTCCATTTGAACCATCTGGAATATAAATCTGATAAAACGGGCGATGATTGAAAACTCTCACATCTTCTTCTTCTAACCATTTGTTTTTCAGAATCATTGCCTAATCCGCTTCTTCCACATGACTTGTATGACTGATTGCATTTTAAGTTGCAGTCCAATATGCACCAAATGAGCTTTAGTTTCATTTACCTTTGCTTCAATTGACTCCTCATTGGATTCAATCTTCGCAATCCTTTCTGTAATACCTTGAATACTAACTGCTAAGAATCTGTTGTATAACTTTTGTGCACTTTCACTAACAAATTTCTTCTTATTAGATTCCTCCTTCTTAATTTCACTCTCCCAAGAAGAAATTTTTGCACTCAAAACACTCTTCTTAAGAATCAGGAATGAAAATAGGGACTCGTGTAAGTGTTTCTCTTAATTCAGGGCTTTTTATAGACATGGGAAATACTAAAACCGACCCTAGACGTTTTAAAACTCCAAAATAACTTCTAAAACCACTTCCCCAGGATTTTGGCTTTTAGAATTTCATTTATCATGTTTTTCATAATTGCAGCGCTTAAGCGCCAACCAGTCAGCGCTTAGCCGCCAGTGCACATTTTTGCATAAGTCTGGCAAATGTCTAAAATTTTCATTCAGACTCTGTTAAGTCATCAATTAATGTCAAATAAACACAACTATAACCAATCTCTTCAAAATACTAGCACATAATCATGAAAACAAACCAAACAAAGAACACAAAGCAAACATAAAGCAAAGCACATCGATAACTATGGGTTGCCTCCCACAAAGCGCTTGGTTTAATGTCTTCAGCCTGAAATACCCAGAACTTATTCTGAGTGACCCAACATCAGATTCTCATCAGGTTTAACTTGATCGACTGAAAAATAAGGTTTAAGTCTATGACCATTAACTTTGAATATTTTTCCAGTCTTAGGATCTTGAATATCCACATCTCCTTAAGAATAAAATTTTATCACAATAAATGGAACCATCCATTTGGACTTAAGTTTTCCAGCAAAAATTTTTCAATTTGGCATTATATAACAAAACTTTTTGTCCTGGCTCAAGATTTTTAGTAAGAATCTTCCGATCATGCCATAACTTCATCTTCTCTTTATAAATCTTAGCATTTTCATAAGATTCATTCCTTATCTCTTCAAGCTCATTTAATTGCAATAATCTCTTCTCAGCAACATCCTTTAAATTATAATTGAACTCTTTTATAGCCCAATATGCTTTATGCTCACGTTCAACAGGTAAATGACAAGCTTTTCTAAAAATTAACCTATATGGGGACATCCCTATAAGAGATCTTTAAGCAGTCCTATAGGCCTATAAAGCATAATCCAGTTTAATTGACCAATTCTTTCTATTTGGATTAGCAATCTTTTCCAACATTCTTATAATTTCACGAATGGATAATTCAACCAAACTACTTGTCTGTGGATGATAAGCATGTCGGCATATTTTTAGGTTAAGTGTTTTATTTTGAAAAGAGGTCGCCTACAGAAATTGTTGGCGTATTTTTAATTTAATTTAAATAAATAATTTGAAAAATTGTATTTGATTTTTGAAAATAATTTTAAATTTGAACATTTTAAGATATGAAATCAAACCGATCTCACATCCCAAATAGTTTATACATACGAGCACCGCACCACAAACCGTGTATCTATCTCGAAGAATAGACACACTGCTTGATGATGGGGCTCGATTAAATAAACTAGAAAGGTTTGTGATATCCGTTTGGTCTGCGAACCAATTTTATAAGCCGACAAATTCCCCTGCTTAATATGAATGCTTTAAACAGGGTTTATATTACCTGGGTTCTTAAAATTCCTATAAGGGCAAGCCCCTATATTTAATTACATCTTAAGTGACGGGAATCACCTAAGAAAACTCTCGATAATAATCAGTGGTTCTGCTCTCAAGAATTTCTAAGTTTAAGTTTTCAAAGGATTGAATTTTGGAATTTCAATAGGGAATGGATCAAATTCGGAACATTTTGTTTTGGGAATTCAAAGGAAGAAAGGTAGGAGAAATCACAGATTCAAAGCGAACTTCGGTAATTTCCCGACTATCCTATTGTTTGGCTTAGATTTAAGAAAGTCCTAATGTTTATTTAATGTTTTGATTTTACCAATTTTAATTAATTTGGACTTATATTTGTATGATAAAATCATACAAATAGCCTGGAAGATGTGAGGGTTTATGTCGTATCGGACGACTACCTCGGAATCCTAAAACCGGTTAGGGCTTAATTTACAATGCAAATGCCTAACAAAAGGTTGAGGATTTATGTTGCACTAGTGCAAACTACCTCGAAGTCCTATGGCTTGGTTATTTAATTCTAAGAATGGTTTTGCTGATGTAGATTCAAGTTTTGCTGATGACGATGGTCGTGCTGCCCACCATGCTCCGAGCTCCTTGTTGTTGCAGTGGTTTAGTTATAGAAGTCATAAATCAGGAGATGAGAAAAGTGTTTTGGTTTAGAGAAAATCTTAATTTCCAAGTGATTTTTATGTTTTATTTAAAAAAAATCTTAAAGTTGATTATAACAACACCGGTTAAGATCCCACGGTTCCATCCTTCCGGCATCGTTATTTTTATCGGATTCACTTAGTCCAGATGAATTTTCTAAACTCAACTGAATGAGTTCCACACTTTCATTTAGACCGTGGGAAATCCCGTTATCAACACGTAGGTTACATCATCCGAGGTATTCCCGATCATCCAACAAGACGTTTTAATTTAGTTGTAATTGCAGTTTTGTGTTCCGTTTGTGATTAAATTTTGAGTTGTTTTATATTTTGAAATGTTGTGGCGGTGAATTTTATCTTGCAATGACTTTTAATTTAGTTTTGGTTTCAGTTTTAGGGACTATCCTAAAAGTGTGGGTTTTCAAGCAACAGTTGTTTATCATGCAAGAAAAGCAAGTGCGATGCGATTAAATAAATTGCAATAAAGTAAATTGCAATAAAATAAAAGCGTACCTGAGGGTCTTCCCGTCATCCCAAGCTGCACTCAAACACAATTTAGAATATTTAAGCAAGTTCCTAGGTAAAGCTAAGGGAAGGGTTATGTTTTTCTACCAAATTCCTAATCCTATAGCTAGTCCTTTCCTATGACATCTAGGTTCTTGTGTTTTTTGGTTTGAGGACGATTTTCTTCATCAAAGAACAATTAAATAAAATTGTTCTTATAAACATCCTATCATATTGAGGAAGTGCTTAAGACGAGTCTTAAACATCTTTTCAATACTGCTAGGATTGTTTTAAGTCCAAATGAATTTAATTATACAAATGAATTAATTGTCCGAGAATTCAAGTTTTGTTGTTATCTTGCTCAGTGAACTAGGACATTTGAATATCCTATAAGTGAAGTAACACTTCATTTAACGCTTCTGTTTTGGAGTTATGATAACCAAAGCTTTCGAGGGCAAATTGGTGTTCAAATGGATTGTGATTCAATTTAATTTCAGTTATCGGGTTTAAATTTGGAATAGTGTTCAAGTTACTTTATTTTGAATTTCTTTATGTCTTAGGTGATGTTATTATTATTTTTTTTAATTCAATTTAATTTAACTTTAATTTGGTTTAATTTAACTTGGTACAGTTTCAATTTTGATTCAATTTAACTTGATTTAAATTTTAACTTGATTCTATTATTTAATTTAATTCAATTTAGTTTGATTTGACATGATTTAATTTAATCTAATTTAATTTGATTTAATTTAATTTTATTTAACTTACTTTAATTTAATCTAATTTAATTTAATTTAATTTAATTTAATTTTAATTTAATTTAATTTAATTTAATTTATTTTAATTTAATTTGTTTTAATTTGATTTAAATTAATTTAATTTAATTTAATTTAATTTGATTTAATTTGATATGTTTTAATTTAATTTAATTTAATTTAATTTAATTTGATATGTTTTAATTTAATTTTATTTAATTCAATTTAATTTAAATTTTAATTTAATTTTACTTTTAATTTTAATTTAATTTTAATTTAATTTAATTATTAAGTCTTTTAACATTTTAAATCTTAAATTTGAATTATCATTTTAATTGGGAATTAAATATTATTGAGATGATTAATTTAGGGATCCTTAGATTAAAGAACAAATCTCTTCCTAATAATATCCCTATTTTAAAAATTCCAATTTTTTTATTCTTCCAAATTTAATCAATTATTTAATTAAGGTTTATTTCAAATATCTTATATTGTTTAGTAGGTTTCTACCCTTTAATTATTTAAATTTCAATCATCCAAATCAGATTAAGATCAAATATTTTACTCTTTAATTTTATTAAGCCTAAAGTTTTAATTAAAGGTTAAAATTTTAATTACCATTTTGCCCCTTCAAGCTTAATAATTTCATAACTCACTAAATTGAGCTTAAATGAACTTGAAAATTTTATGTGACTTTACTCATATGTCAATAAAGACATGAGAGGAGAAAATGTGATTTTTCTGTATTTAATTTATTTATGTAATTATTTTTGGTGGAAAATAGAGATTTCCAAGGAAAATTTAAGAATATGATCAAGGGAAAGTTTCTGTCCTTAAGAAAATTATGGGACCTTCCTAATGACCAGAGGACCACTTGGACCAATTTTGGTGATTTTTTGAATTATATTATTTTTATTATAATTATTTTAAATTTTGGAGTATTAATTAATTTAAAAATAAAATAAAGGTTGAGAATGAATTTTATATTTTTCAAAAGTCTCTCTGATATCAAGGAAATCAGAGAACCAATCTTTACAATTTTCTGATTTTTCTTTGATTTATTAGAATTATTTTAGTGGAAATGCTAAAAAATACATTTTTTTAATTTTAAAATTACCTTAGGGCTTTAAAATTTAATATCTCATCAAATAGACCTAAGAAAAATATGGGGTTTGTTCCTAAGTGATTAAAATTCAAAATGTGACATTTTGGTGAATTTTATTATCTTTATGATTTTTATTATTTTTTTAATTATTAAAATATTAAAATAATGCAAAAAATTAAATTTTTTATAAAACTGAAATTTTGATTTTCTTAAATTCCCCTGATATCAGAGAGGCTCCAAAACTAATTTGGTGAATTTTTGAAAAGCATTTTGAAAGTTATGAATTTTTAAAGTTCAAATTGATTAAATGGCTTAATCAACCCATTTAGTAGGGCTAGGCAAGTCCAATTGACTTCAAATTTTTATGGTGGGTTCCTCTAATCCTAAAGGTCAGTGGAGAATTGATTTCAAGTCAATTTGATGTATGATTAGCTCTAATTAATTAGGGACCTATTTTGGGTGTTTAAGCCAATTAGGGTTATTTTAAATGAGTTAATTCAAAACCTATTTTTCGTAGGGTCCTCTGGTCATAAGAAACATCACCAAATTTTCCTAGAATTTATTTCACAATATCCTAATTATTCTAGCTCATATTCTAGAATAATCTGCAAATAGCGAGGCCTGGTGACATACTGTGGGATATACGGTTCAATCCCTTCACGTTCTCCTGCATACCTCGGCTCCTCGGGGGTGGTGTCCGTCGGGACATCCTCCGGGGTTGCTTCTGCAACAAGATTATGCATTACTGATGGCTTTATCTGGTGGCGTGGTAGCCTTCCTTCTTCTGTTCTTCTTAAGATTTCCCTGGTCTCTTCTATTATCCTCGGAGCTGGCCTCCTTCCTTCAGGTTCCTGGTGAACTGGTGTCCTTGAAGTGTATGAACTGGCAGTAGCAACTGCCTTGTCGCGCTGGTCCGCTGCTAATTTAGTTAACATCTTGCGGATACGGCGATTTTTATTTCTTCGTTGAGTTCGTCGTGAGAGTAGCTCTTCGTACTTCCCGAGTTTCGTGGGAGCGGCGCCGACAAGCTCGCCCTCCGCCGTAGCGACTACGGACTTGATTTTCTTGTGTTCTTCGGTGCTTGTTTTCCTTTTCTTCGCTCGGAGTGGTGGCTTGGGCCACCCACTTTCTTCTTGTCCGATCGGGCAGTTCCTCTCGGTCAACCGGGACCCAGTCACTTTCCTCGTATTGCAGGCCTGTTGGTGCGAAGTCTGAGTCAATCTCTATTATCGCTCCATCTTTCACCCTCTTTTCGTCGAGTGCAAGGCTTACACCATTTCTAAAGTTCAGGACCAACCGCCCGTTCGACATTTCCCTGAGAAAAGACAAGGAATAGGATCAGGGGCTGTACTAAGAACAAGAACATTAAGAAAATATTTTTTAAAGACAGTTTTTTTTATTATTCCTTTTATATTTTCAAATTTAACAAGAATGAAGTGGGAAAATATCAGGAAAGAGACTTTGATATGGAAGAAAAAATAAGGAAAACTTTATTATCATGATTTTATTATTTTTTTAGCACATTTTTTATTATTTTTGGGTTCGGACCCAGTCATAAGTAATTACTTCGCCCGTGCTTCTAGGGATGAAGAATTCATTCCTTCAAAACATCAGGTAGCATAATACTTCTTCAAGTATCGTCCGTTTATCAGAAGCATATGTCGTTCTCCTTGGCAATTCACTAGCTGGTAAGAGCCTCCTGAGTATACTGCTTCAACCACAAACAGCCCTTCCCAAGTGGGTTCAAATTTTCCTCCTATCTTGCGGTGTGCAAGGATAGGTCTCTTGAGAACGAGAACTAAGTCACCAACTTTGAAGGTTCATGGGCGGACCCGCTTGTCATGGGCTTGAACCATCTTAGCTTGGTATAATTCTAAATTCTGTTGCGCTGCAAGTCTTTTCCCTTCCAGGCTTTCCAATTCTTCTAGTCGTAATTTGGCATTCTCTTCCGTCGTGATTTTGTTTGCAACTCGTAATTCCGAGTGAAGGAAGCTGGACCTCTAAGGGTAACATCGCCTCGGACCCATACA
The DNA here is from genome assembly GCA_022702705.1 of Papilionanthe hookeriana x Papilionanthe teres. Classification (NCBI taxonomy): domain Eukaryota; kingdom Viridiplantae; phylum Streptophyta; class Magnoliopsida; order Asparagales; family Orchidaceae; genus Papilionanthe; species Papilionanthe hookeriana x Papilionanthe teres. The sequence goes on along the minus strand of CM040430.1, from coordinate 46,175,943 downwards.
CCGCAGTGTAAGGTGTAGCTTGAGTAGGAGTTCGAAGGTTGTCCGGTAGGCCCATAAAGCTTCTAATAACTTCTCGTGCCAATTTCTCTTATTATCGTCCAAAGTTTTCTTTAAGATTTGAACGAGAGTTTTATTAAAAGCCTCAGCCAGGCCGTTTGTTCTTGGGTAGTAAATTGTTGAATACCGCCAGTCGATTCCGTGTCTCTTGACGAAATTGTTGATTTGTGTGCTTCGAATGCCGACCCATTATCCGAGATGATCCCGCGTGGCACTCGAAACGGTAGACAACTTGGTTCTTGAAAACCGTAACACGTGGTGTGCTTTCACTTCTCTAAGTGGAACTGCCTCTGCCCACTTGGAAAAGTAATCTGTAGCCGCAAGAATGAAGCGATGTCCTTTTGAAGATGGTGGTTCTATTGGACCCACTATATCCATGCCCCAACATTCAAATGGCCACGACGCAATTGTCGGATGTAGCACATTTGGAGGTTGGTGTAGAACCACTCCGTGCACTTGGCATTGGTGACAGCTCTTGGCGATTTTCATGCGATCGGTCATCATCGAGGGCCGGTAGTACCCTAGTCTTTTAATTTTCATTTTCATCTTCGGACCCGACCGGTGAGCGCCACGCAGTCCCGAATGCACCTCTTTAACAATTTCACGGGCCTCGGACCCGCTTAGGCACCTTAGCCACATTTGATCGAAAGACCTTCCGTATAACATGTTGTTTATTAATGCGTAGGACGTAGTTCCTTTCTTGATCCGATGGGCTAGCGACCTATCGTCCGGTAGTTTTCCTGTTTGCAGGTAGTTCATTAACGTGCTGTCGCCAATCTTCCGTGTTTTCCGTCACCGCCGCAACCGATTCTTTTTCTTTTTCGATTTGTGTATTGTGTCTATGTCGAGCCGTGATAGGACCCGACATCCGTGAACCGACACTTCTACTCGACTCATCTTGCAAACGAGCAAATTCTTTTGCGAGGCGAGCTAACGCATCTCGCTAAAGCATTTTCTTTTCCGGGAATTTTGTAGATCGTCACATTTGGAATCTATTCCAACAATCGTATGGCATACCTGGAAGTATTGCTCGAGTCTTGGTTTTAAAATTACGTACTCGTCCGACGATCCGTTGAATGATTAATCGCGAATCCCCGTAGATGTTGATGTCATGTTATCCCCATTTGAATAGCTAATTCCAGTCCTGTTATGAGGGCTTCGTATTCTGCTTCGTTGTTTGTACACGGCTCTGTCAAGTGGTAGGAGTATCTTAACATCCCTCGCTCCGGTGTTATAAAGATTAGTCCGATTCCTGCCTTACCGGGCACTATCACTTGCGATTCTTCGTCTTTGTGTGATGAAGATGCTCCGTCGAAATATAATTCCCAACGTCAATCATCAGGGTCTTATAAACTCATTATTTGTTCATCTGGCAGATCGTCATTAAGAGGAGATTCTGCCGGCAGGGGGTGTGCTGTGAGGAAGTCTGCTAAAACTTGTCCCTTTACGGCACAAAGAGGCACGAAAGTTATATCGAATTGCAATAATATCATTGACCATCTGGCAAGTCTACCGGAAAGCGTTGGACGAGTCATCAAGTATTGCAATGGATTAAATTTCGAGATCAGATTGACCTTATGAGAAAGCATGTAGTGCCTGAGCTTTTGAGCGGCGAAGATCAGAGCCGAACAATGCTTTTCAATTGCGGGATACCTTATTTCCATCGGAAGTAAACGACGGCTTAGGTAGTAAAGAGCATTTTCTTTACCCTCATCATTGACCTGGGCTAATAGGGCTCCGAGAGAGTCGTCTAAAGCCGCGGTATAAAGTATCAGCGGTCTACCTGAGGCTGGGGCTGCTAAGACAGGAGGTGTCATTAATTATTGCTTAATGTCCTCAAAGGCCCTCTGGCATTTCTCTTCCCAAATAAATTTGGCGTCCTTTTTAACTAGTGCCGAGAAAGGTCGACACCTACTCGACAAGTTTGAGATAAAGCGTCGAAGATATGCCAACTTCCCTTGAAAAGATCATAGTTGCTTTAAGGTTTTGGGAGGCGGCATTTCTAAGATAGCTTTAATCTTTTCCGGGTCGATTTCAATTCCACGATGTCGGACAAAGAATCCTAAGAATTTCCCGGAGGTGACGCCGAAGGCGCATTTTAAGGGATTCATCTTAAAGTTAAATTGTCTTAATCGTTCGAAAACAATTCTCAAATCATATAGGTGGTTTTCCTTTACTTTGCTTTTGATGACCACATCGTCCACGTAGCATTCAACTTGATTGTGGATGAGATCATCAAAAATTCTTGTCATCGCTCTCTGGTATGTTGCTCCTGCGTTCTTCAGTCCGAATGACATCACTGTGTAACAATATACTCCGATCGGCGTTCTGAATGCTGTAAGTTTTTCATCTTCTGGAGCCATTTTTATATAGTTGTATCGTGAAGATCCATCCATGAATGAGAATATTTCATGTGTTGAAGCAATGTCGATCATTAATTCTGGGATCGGTAGAGGGAATTCATCTTTTGGACATGCCTTGTTTAAATCTCTGAAATCCACACAAATTCTGATCTGACCATTCTTCTTCTTAACTGGTACCACATTGGCTAACCAAGTCGGGTATTGTTCTTCGCGGACAAATTTAGCCTCTATTAGCTTTTTAACTTCGGCTATGACTTGTTGTTCGATTTCTAGACGCATTCTTCTGGGGCCTTGTCTGACTGAGACAGAAGCAGGATCCACTCCTAGCTTATGGACTCGCGACCTCCGGAGCTAAACCCGGCATCTCATCATAGCTCCAAGCAAAACAGTCTTTAAATTCCATTAATAACTTGATTATTTCTTCGAAGTCTTCTTTATTGAGCAAGGAGCTAACAAAAGTAGGTCTAGGCTCTTCGCTAATACCTATGTTAACTTCCGTTAACTCATCTATTGTAGATTTAATCTCTTCTTCGAATTCTGGTGGAACGTCTCCAATTTGTAAATCTTCGAGTTCTTTTGTAGCTTCCATGCAGTCTTCATTGGACTTGCAAGTGAAAACCAAACAAAATTCAGTATCGTCAATTGATCCTACTGTGCCGAATCCGAGACCATGCTTTGAATTGGGTGGATGACCGAAGTTATTCCATAATTTTTCAAAATGTTGTGATTGACCTTTTGTCCATTGTTGAGGTAAGAAACCATGCCGAATTAAATTTTGAACACAGGGAGAGTACCACTCAAAAGGTAATTCCATTAATTCTGATGAAGTGACATCTTCAAATTGTACAATATTTTCAGCTTTGGAGGAAGGAGCACCATGGTAGAATTTGATTGGCTTTGCACCGCCGCTATGTACCTCTTTGACCACCATACCCTCGATCTTATTAGAATGGATCGGGGTCAGGGTCATAGTATGTACATAGTGGTTAATCGTCTCGTACATCGATTTGTATTCTTCATTCTTTTCATCTTCGAGTGGGATCCTGAATTGCGGCTTCTTCCGACTTATTGTCGTTGCTTCTTGCTTGATCTTTTTTTCTTCTTTAGAACTATCTTCCCAATCAACATTGATGGTTGGTTTCCTCTGTCCAACTGTCCTAACATCTCTGCCACGACCTCGTCCCCGGCCTTGACCTCGGATGCGAGTTGTGGAGAAAGCTTCACCATCTCGCCGTAAGGGAGTGGTGAGTGACTGTTGGACTAGAACTTCAGGTTCTTCGTCATCCCGAATTTCTTTTGCTTCATTCGTTATGGTATCTCTGGAGAAGATTGTTTTCTTCGGAGGTGCATAATAAGCTGCGTCTTCATGGATTCCAATTTCATGTACGGAGAATGGTTGTAAGTCACCTTTGATGCACTGTTCCCCTCCATCGTAGTATTTGATGCACTGGTGTAGGGATGATGTACCATCCTGTTTTCATGTATCCATGGTCGGCCCAGTAGAGCGTTGAATGATGTTTCTGAATCAATTATGTGAAATTTCGCTGTTGTCCTTGCCAAGTCACCGGTTTTCATTAGCAGCGTTATTGATCCGAGGGCTCTTTCTCCTTTCTGGTTGAATCCTCTTAATAGCATTTTCTCTGCTTCGAGCTCGCGAGCATCAATTTCCAAATATGCTAGCATTCGAAGATTCATTATATTGATTGATACTCCTGGATCCACCAATACTCTGGAGAGTGTAAACTTCCCAATTGTAACTGAAATGTACAATGGTCGGTTGTGGTCTGCTGTCCCAAGTAGTAGATTATTGTCCGTGAAGGTGACACCTTGCTGTTCTTTTAACGAGCAAACCTCATCTAAGGAATCTCCTGCCATTTGAGCTAAGCAAATTTCCGGATCAAGTAAGGCCTTGATCAGAGCTTCTCTCATCTCCTTTGATAAGATGAGAGCGTCGTAGATGCTCAGTTTGGCCGGTAGTTTCCTAAGATGGGCTAGCACGTTGTAGTCCACTTTATTTCCATGTGTCTCGGCTTCTTCTCGAATGGGTATTTCTTCTGCCGGGGTTGGTTCTTCCTGAACAACCACCTGCTTTCCTTTGTCCTTTGGACCCATTCTCGAAGGTAAAACTCTTCCACTTCTTAAGTTAACCTCCGTAATTTCTTCGAATCTAGTATTGAGTTCGTCGGTGTTTCCTCCTTAATCGGAATGACAGGTTCTTCCGGATTAGCTTCGCAGTCCGAAGGCTCTAACTCTATTGTGACTGGAGCTCCTCGAAACTCGCAAATAGATCCATTGCTTGTTGAACTCTCGTAGCCTCCCTGGTGGATGTCTTCTTCGTCATTGTGATCGTCGAGATTGTGTATGATTTGAGAATTGTCATTTGTATCGAAATCGATGTCCGGATTTGGTTGGTTGTCGCTAGTTACGTAATCGTTAGAAACAGTCAAAACGTAGCCAACACCATAACTCTTATCATTATAAGATCCCACCGGAGTGGGCAGATAATCATACAGAGTCAGAGGTTCAAGGGATTTCTCCCCCAAATCGGAAACAACCATCCTAGGATAAGCAGCCCCTAATCTAGCCTTAAGAGCCTCAATCTTCTCTTCTTCATCGATTTTCTTCTTCTCTTCAATCATCTCTTGTTGAGGTGGTTCTTGTATCGCAAGTGACAGTGTCGGCTTAACATGTTTCGAACTTTGAATTGAAGCTCGTACCGAAGCAGTTTGGATGCCATCTAAAATCTTCTTCGAAGACTTTGTCCAAGCAGTAGTCCATCCATCATCAGTCGCATAGGGGTCTATTGGCACAATGGGATCCGTCGAGATAACATTAACGGAACCTCCTTTCTGGGGTTCCTTCATGTACTCCTTCGAGATCGTTATATTCCCTTTCCAAAGGTTGTGGTTGAGCCAACTTTTGAAGGTAATACAATCTTCTATCTTATGCCCAAGCATCCGGTGGTAAGAGCAAAAGTTGGGATCACCTTTCTTGTCGACTTCTTCTGGTCTCTTAGGTTCTGGCAGTTGGAAATCTAGAGTCTTCATCAGACTGCGGAACATTTTCGGCACTGCCTCATTCTTGAACGGATACTCCCTGCTTAGAAGCTCCCTTAACGTACGTTGTGGACGAGGCGGTTGTTCATACTGTTGAGATGACTGATAGCTGGGTCGGGGTTGCTGGTAATTCTGTTGAGGTTGCTGCGGCCGTTCTGACGATATTTATATCTGTTGCTTGCCTTTGTCGATCGCTCGCAACGATCCCGGACTTCTTTTCAAAAGTTTTCACGGGCTTCTGTTTGTCTGTTTTGTCGGTGAAACTTAATTGCTTCGCCTCCTCTTGCAAGCTTCCGGCCTTGCTTAACAACTTCTCAAAAGTCTTAATAGTAAATCCCTTGAGGAGAAGTGCTATCGAACCATGAATGCTTTTAAGTAAAATGCCAACTGCATGCTGTTCTTGTAGTTGTGGCTCACACTCCATGCTTAAATTCCTCCATCGAAGTATGTAGTCCACTAAAGTTTCATTCGGTTTCTGCTTCTCTACCACTAAATCACCTATAGTGATGTGGTGCTGAGCTCCGGAAAATCGCTTGATGAAGAGGTTCTCTAGTTCTGAAAATGTCTTCACCGAACCGTTCGGTAATTCCGCATACCAATCAAATCCCTGACAGGCTACTGACAAATTGTCTGAAGAGTAATGCATCACTTCCGCCGGTGTTGCAACAACTGTCACAAAAATGTGCAACATGCTGCCGAGGGTTTCCGGTTCCATCAAAGGTCTTGAACAGAGGTGGTACAAAGTCTTTCGGATATTGGACAGCGTCGAATTCTTCAGGGTAAGGTCTACCCGTCCGAATGGATGTCCCGCTCTTTGATTGTGCCAAGGCTTCTCGCACTCGTCGTTCCACCAAGCTTTTGATATCCTTTTCCGGAATCATGCTTTGTGTTGTATCCTTCTTTAATTGATCATCCCCGTTGACGGACGTAATCTCCTTTCCTCCTGTTGACCTCATTTTTGATGAGGTCTTCTCTTCTTCTCTTTAGTACTTAGGATCTAGCCTTAAGCTTTTCCTTTGACTATCTTAGAGGACTAGAATTGGGATCCACCACCTTTTAGAAATTCAAACCACTTCTAAACTCCCTGCAAACTCCACAAACTTGACTGTAGACCCCTAATCACCTAGAGGGTTGAAATCAAATGTGGAAGTTTAAAGGATGAGTTCCTATAGGACTCTTTGGCCTTAGGATTGCCCTGGATGGCCTGGTCTGGTGAAGGGGCTGACTTACACACACACTACACTCATACACTACACTTTCACACACCTCCTAGAACTACACCCATACCTAACTTGACCTCCTGACTCATGTAGGTGATTCACATGGATGGTCCTTAACCCCTAAGCCCTTGGCTGAGAGGGTTAGGAACAACATAGTGAATGCCTCAAATGAGTCCATTCATGGCTCATGTGGGCTTGATATGGTTTCATGGCTCAACCAAAATGATTTCATTCCACTTACATTCACCCAATCTTCAATTTTCCAAATCTTCAATTTTCCAAATCTTCAATTTTCCAAATCTTCAATTTTTGACCCCCGGGACCCTAAACCCGCTTAGCCTACCCAAAACCCTTGAAACTACCCAAATTTCTCAAAAATTTCTAAATCACCCAAGATTCCTTAAAATCAATCCCAAACATTTCCACATCACTTAAATTGATCATCCATACCCAAAAATACCAAAAATTCCAAAAATACCTCCCAATACCCTCCAAATACCCAAAATACCCCCTTGACCCAAAAATCCAAAAAATTCAGAAAATTCCCAGAAAATTCCAGAAAATCCCAAATATTCCCAATTTCATTTTTTCCAACTACACCATGGGCCAATTTTGTCAATTTACCCTACTTTTGTCAAAACCCCCAATTTGACCCATTTTAACCCAAAGTGAACCCAATGTCAAACCAAACCTACCCAATTGACCCAAATTCTGGTCCAATTCAATTCTAAACTTCAATTCAACATTCCCAACACCAATCTAGACCAAATCCAAGTTCAATTTGATTGATATTTGGATCCAATTTCACTTTTGGCCTTAAAGCCCATTTTGGACCCATGGCCCAAACCTAACCCAAACTCACCCAATTCAACTCCAATTAACCCCAAATCTTTTCTAAATCTTTCTTAGCATCCCCACAAGCAAAACACTAACATGATTTGCCCAAAATTTAGACCCAAACCCCACTCAAATTCAACCCAAAGCTAAAAGGCCCATTTTTGACCTAAACCCAAACCTAACCCAAATGAGCCCAAACCCCAAAATCAAAGCCCAACCAAAGTCAAAACCTCCTTGAAACACTCCCATAAACATTTCTCAACAATAATTTTACATCAATTTCAACCCTAGCCCAACATTGGCCCAACTTGGCCCACTTGGACCTATATTGGCCCATTCACCAAAAGAACCCAAATTCAACCCAATTCAAACCCAAATCACTCCCAATTTGCTTCAAGTCACTCATGATACATCCATGAGCTAAACCCAACAATTATTTGGCCCAACCTCTTTAAAAATTTCATCCCAAAATCCATTTTAAAATTCAAAAGCCCACTTTCCTAAACCATTTTAAAAGCCCATCCTTCACCACATCCAAAGGCCCAAAATTGGTCCCAAAGCTCACATGATATTTCTCTACATCATCCATTCAATTAAAATCATCCCTAAGTCATAAACCAATGATCAAATAATTCTAAATGAAGCTTCATCCAAATTTTCACCAAAATATCCAAAATTCTTAAAACCCTTTTTATGAAATTGACTTGACTTTTCCCGAAGCCAAAGGTGAGCCATGAAGCCATGCATGAGCCACATGGAAGCCATGAGAGCCTCTTTACATGTCACCATGCCATTAATGGCAAGAAGAGGGGACCCTTTCCTAACCTTTCATTAAGCCTTTTTAACCATACTCATGTCACACTCTAAACCATGCTTTGCCACCTAATCCTTGATGGAGACTCCACCACACATGGGAGGTTGACCCACCTAACCTCCTCAGCCCAAAACCAGGTCTTGGGGAGGTGCACCCAACCCATTTGCATGGGTTGACCAAAATAAGCCAAAATGACCCCTTCCCCTTTCTACTTTGATTCAATCACTTTACACATGTCAAACCTCAATTGAATGCACCAAACCCCAGCCCTGACCCACCTGAACAAGATGGTGACCAATGCCTGGCCGGCCAGCCACCAGGCCGCCGAAAAACACCATGGCCGAGAGCTCACATGTGAGCCAACCTAGGAATTCTCCCTTGCTGAGCTGCCCCATCCCCAGTGGCCATTGGAGCTGTTCTTATCTTGCCAAGAGCAGCTGATCCCAAGCCCTAACTCTCCCTGGGAGGCCCTCCACCCTCTCCTATTTAAACACCACCCCTCTCGGCCATGAGAGGTGCTGAAACAAACCTTAAGGAAACTCTGCCAAAATTGTTCCGGTCTCCTCCCCATACACGAGCACTTGATCCCCACCGAGATCCCCCTGCCATTTCTTCTCTGTGAGCTCGATTTCAGAGTTGAAATCCAAGCCCAAAACCGAGGACACTTCTCCACAGTGAGCCAATCCCCAAATTGATTGGTTCTACACCTTCACCAGACCAAGGGAAGGTGTCCACCAGCAAAAGCCCCATCTCCAGGCCACCCAGTTGCTCCAGCCTCCAAGCTTTGTGGTCGGGCTTGGTCGAAATCACACCTAGACAATTCACCAGACCAGGAGACTTCATCTGGAGCTTGCTGGGATCCAATCGAAGGTGTAACAACTCTCAGATCGAAGCCACACTTCTCTGAGCAAAGGTATGACCTCACTCTTCTTCCCGAGCTTCTGAACATTCTCCATTTTATTGCGTAAATTTCATCCCACATAAACCGTATAGATGTGTTCGTCTTCTCAAGACGAATCCACAGAGCATAAGAACATGAAAATCCATTGAGTATTGTTGACCTCATTTTTGATGAGGTCTTCTCTTCTTCTCTTTAGTACTTAGGATCTAGCCTTAGGCTTTTCCTTTGACTATCTTAGAGAACTAGAATTGGGACCCACCTTTTAGAAATTCAAACCACTTCTTAACTCCCTGCAAACTCCACAAACTTGACTGTAGACCCCTAATCACCTAGAGGGTTGAAATCAAATGTGGAAGTTTGAAGAATGAGTTCTTATAGGACTCTTTGGCCTTAGGACCGCCTACAGGTGGCCTGGTCTGGTGAAGGGGCTGACTTACACACACCAAACTTATACACTACACCTACACACTACACTTCCACATACCTCATAAAACCACACCCATACCTAACTTGACCTCCTGACTCATGTAGGTGATTCACATGGATGGTCCTTAACCCCTAAGCCCTTGGCTAAGAGGGTTAGGAACAACATAGTGAATGCCTCAAGTGAGTCCCCTCATGGCTCATGTGGGCTTGATATGGCTTCATGGCTTCATGGCTTCATGGCTCAACCAAAATGACTTCTTTCCACCTAAATTCACCCAATCTCCAATTTCCCAAATTTTCAATTTTTGACCCCCGGGACCCTACACCTACTAAACCTACCCAAAACCCTTAAAATTACCCAAATTTCTCAAAAATTTCCAAATTACCCAAAATTCTCCAAAATCATTCCCAAACATTTCCACATCACTTAAACTGATCATCCATACCCAAAAATACCAAAAATTCCAAAAATACCTCCCAATACCCTCCAAATACCCAAAATACCCCTCTTGGCCGAAAAATCCAAAAATTCAGAAAATTCCCAGAAAATTCCAGAAAATCCTAAATATTCCCAATTTCATTTTGTCCAACTACACCATGGGCCAATTTTGTCAATTTACCCTACTTTTGTCAAAACCCCAATTTGACCCATTTTAACCCAAAGTGAACCCAATGTCAAACCAAACCTACCCAATTGACACCAATTTTGGTCCAATTCAATTCTAAACTTCAAATAAATATCCCAAATACCAATCTAGACCAAATCCAAGCCCAATTTGATTGACATTTGGATCCAATCTCACTTTTGGCCTTAAAGCCCAATTTGGACCCATGACCCAAACCTAACCCAAACTCACCCAATTCAATTCCAATTAACCCCAAATCTTTTCTAAATCTTCCTTAACATTCCCACAAGCAAAATACTAACATGATTTGCCCAAAATTTAGACCCAAACCCCACTCAAACTCAACCCAAGGTCAAAAGGCCCATTTTTGACCTAAACCCAAACCTAACCCAAATGAGCCCAAACCCCAAAATCAAAGCCCAACCAAAGCCAAAACCTCTTTGAAACACCCCCATAAACATTTCTTAACATTGATTTTACATCAATTTCAACCTTAGCCCAACATTAGCCCAACTTGGCCCACTTGGACCTACATAGGCCCACTTACCAAATAAATCCAAATTCAAACCAATTCAACTCCGAATCACATCAAATTGATTCCAAGCCCTTCATAGAACATCCCTAAACCAATTATGACATTTATTTGACAAAGTTCTTCACAAAATTTTTTATCCAAATGCCCATCCTAAAATCAAAAGCCCATTTCCCTTAAACTTTCCTAAAAGCCCACTCCCTTCAAATTCAAAAGCCCAAATTCATCCAAAGCCCACATGACACTTCCTTTCATCATCCATTTAATAAAAATTGTCCATAAGTTCCAAAATCATCAATCAAATAATTCCAAATCAAGCCACATGCCAAATCACCCCAAAATATCCAAAATTCTTAAAACCCATTTTTATGAAATTGACCCAACCTTTTCCCAAGCCAAATGGAGCCATGGAGCCATGCACAAGCCATATGCAAGCCATGAGAGCCTCTTTACATGTCACCATGCCATTTTGGGCAAAAGGAGGAGACTCTTTCCTTAATTCCTAAACGTGATTAACCACTCCCATGATTCCCCTTAACCATGCTTATGCCTAATTGTGCTTGGATGGTGACTTGACCCTACTGATTATGCTGAGCCAAATCACTATTCCCTCAGCCAAAACCAGGCCTTGGGTGGTGCACCTAGCCCAAATGGGTGGGTTGACCCATTTAGGTTCAAATTTAGCCATGCCCCATTCCATCTAAATCAAACCCTTTACACATGGCCAATGCTAATTGATTGCACTAAGCCCCGACCCCGACCTCCCCGACCAAGATGGTGACCAATGCACGGTCGGCCGGCCACCGAGCCGCCGGAAAACACCATGGCCGAGAGCTCACATGTGAGCCAACATTGAAATTCTCACTTGCTGAGCTGCCCCATGCCTAGTGGTCACCATGGCTGTTCTTCTCCTCACCAGAGCAGCTGATCCCATGCCTCAACTCCCCCTGGGAGGCCCTCCACCCTCTCCTATTTAAACTCCACCCCTCTCGGCCATGAAGGGAGCTAAGCACAAACCTTGCCAAAACTCTGCCAAAATTGTTCCAGACTCCTCCCCATACACAGAGCACTTGATCCCCAGTGAGATCCCCCGCCATTTCTCCTCTGCGAGCTCAATTTCGAGTTGAAATTCCACCCAAAACCGGGACACTTCACCACGAGTGAGCCAATTCCCAAATTGATTGGTTCTACACCTTCACCGGACCAAGGGAAGGTGTCCACCGATAAAAGCCCCATCTCCGGGCCACCCGGTTGCTCCGACCCCCAAGCTTTGTGATCGGGCTTGGTCGAAATCACATCCAGACAATTCACCAGACCAAGAGACTTCATGCTGGAGCTTGCTAGGATCCAATCGAAGGTGCAACAACTCTCAGATTGAAGCCACACTTCTCTGAGCAAAGGTATGAGCTAATTCTTCATCCCGAGCTTCGGAGATTCTCCATTTCAAATGCCTTATTTTCAATGCATGTTAACCGTATAGATGTGTTCGTCTCTTCAAGACGAATCCATAGAGCATAAGAACATAAAAATCCATTAAGTATCGAGTGAGATCTTAGAGATTTAGTGTGGACAGCTCTCGGGTGAGGACGCTCGGGGACGATGAACAGATGCCGTCCATTCAATACACGCGCAGACGAACGGCTCATATGGCGTCCGACCAGGAGATGGTACGAGAACCGCGGGGCCCGGGCTGCTGACTCAGGTGGCGGCGTCGAATGGGAGCGCGACGCGTGTGCGTTCGGAAGCTGCCGAGGTTGACGCGGCGCCGCGTGGATAAATAGAAAATTAGGATATTTTTCTATTTATTTAATTCCCTAAACTTCAAAAATTCATATCTCTGTGTAGAAAAATCAGAAAAATAAAATAAAAATACCCTCTTGCTCAGTGAACAGAGGAGAATAATGTGGAAAAGAAATCATTTAATTTCATCAAGTATTTTATTTTTTATAATTTATTTACTCTCTGCATTATTTTAATTCTCCATGCATGCATACAATTCACCATGGCATAAGACCATAGGGCTTTTGAAGCCTCTGAATTTGGGAACATTCCCTGAATTTTCCAAAGTCAGGGGCCATCCCTATGAAAAGTTATTGATTTTTCAAATTCAGGTTACTGTTTTGAGTATTTTAATTCCAATAAATAACATGTTGTGAAATAAATTCTAGGAAAATTTGATGATGTTCCTTATGACCAGAGAACCCTAGGAAAAATAGGTTTTGACTTAGTTCATTTAAAACAACCCTAATTGGCTTAAACACCCAAAATAGGTCTCTAATTAATTAGAGTTAACCATGCATCAAATTGACTTGAAATCAATTCTCCACTAACCTTTAGGATCAGAGGAACCCACCATAAAAATTTGAGGTCAATTGGACTTGGTTAGCCCTACTAAATGGGTTGATTAAGCCACTTAGTCATTTTAAACTTTAAAAATTCATAACTTTCAAAATATCTTTCAAAAATTCACCAAATTAGTTTTGGAGCCTCTCTAATATTAGGGGAATTTAAAAAAATTAAAATTTCAATTTTCTAAAAAAGTTGATTTTTTAATATTATTTTAATATTTTAATAATTAAAAATAATAAAAATAACAAAAATAATAAAATTCACCAAAATGTCACATTTTGAATTTTAATCACATAGGAACAAATCCCACATTTTTCTTAGGTCTATTTGGTGAGATATTAAATTTTAAAGCTTTATGGTAATTTTAAAATTAAAAAAATGTATTTTCTAGCATTTTCACTAAAATAATTATAATAAATTATAGAAAAATCAGAAAATTACAAAATTTGCTTCTGTGGTTTCCTTGATATCAGAGAGATTTTTGAAAAATATAAAATCCATTTTTCAACGTTTATTTTATTTTTAAATTAATTAACACTCCAAAACTTAAAATAATTATAATAAAAATAATATAATTCAAAAAATCACCAAAATTGGTCCAAATGGTCCTCTTGTCATTAGGAATATCCCCTAATTTTCTTAAGGACAGAAACTTTCCCTTGGTCATGTTATTAAATTTTCCTTGAAAATCTCTATTTTCTACCAAAAATAATTATATAAATAAATTTAATACAGAAAAATCACATTTTCTCCTTTCATGTCTTTATTGACACATGAGTGAAGTCACATAAAAATTTCAAATTCATTTGAGTTCAATTTAGTGAGTTATGAAATTATTAAGTTTAAAGGGTAAAATAGTAATTAAAATTTTAATCCTTAATTAAAACTTTAGGTTTAATAAAAAAATTAACAAGTAAAATATTTGATCCTAATCTAATTTGGATGATTGAAATTTAAATAATTAAAGGGTAGAAACCCATTAAGCAATTTTAAAATGATTAAACTTTAATTAAATAATGGATTAAATTTGGAAGAATAATAAAATTGGAATTATTAAAATAGGGATATTATTAGGAAGAGATTTATTCTTTAATTTAAAAAATCCCTAAATTAATTATCTCATTAATATTCAATTCTTAATTAAAATGATAACTCAAATTTAAAATATTAAAAGACTTAATTATTAAACCCTTTTAAAATTTTCAATTAAAATTAAAAATTAAATTAAATTAATTAAATTGAATTAAATTAAATTAAAATTAAATTAAATTAAATAAATTAAATAATTGAATTAAATTAAATAAATCAAATCAAATTAAATTAAATTAAATAAATTAAATTAAATAATTAAATAAAATTAAATTTAATTAAATCAAATTAAATTAAAATTAAATCAAATTAAATTAATTTAACATCAAATCAAACTCAATTGAATTAAATTAAATTAAAACTCAATTAAATTAAATTAAATTGAATTAAATATAACATCATCAAAGACATAAAGAATTCAAAATAAATCTAAAATAACTTGAACACTATTCCAAATTTAAACTCTTTAACTTAAACCAAATCATTTGAACACCAATTTACCCTCAAAAGCTTTAGTTATCATAATTCCTAAATAGAACATTAAATGAAATGTTACTTCACTTATAGGATATTCAAATGTCCTAGTTCACTGAATAAGATAACAACGAAACTTGAATTCTCGGACGATTAATTCATTTGTATAATTAAATTCATTTGGACTTAAAACAATCCTAGAAATATTGAAAAGATGTTTAAGATTTGTCTTAAGCACTTCCTCGATATGATAGGGTGTTCATAAGAACAATTGAACTTAATTATTCTTTGATGAAGAAAATCGTCCTCAAACCAAAACACAAAGACCTAGACGTCATAGGAAATGACTAGCTATAGGATTAGGAATTTGGTAGAAAACCCTAACCATTCCCTTAGCTTTACCTAGGAACTTGCTTAAATATTCTAATTGTGTTTTAAGTGCAGCTTGGGATGACGGGAAGACCCTCCAGGTACGCTTTTATTTTATTGCAATTTACTTTCCTGCAATTTACTTTCCTGCAATTTACTTTCTTGCAAATGTACTTTATTTTTCTTGCATGATAAAAAAACAGTTGCTTGAAAACCCACACCTTTAGGATAGACCCTAAAACTGAAACCAAATTAAGTTAAAAGTCATTACAAGATAAAATTCACCGCCACAACATTTCAAAATATAAAAAAACTCAAAATTTAATCACAAAAAGAACACAAAACTACAATTGCAACTAAATTAAAACGTCCTGTTGGATGATCGGGAATACCTCAGATGATGTAACTTACGTGTTGCTAACGGGATTTCCCACGGTCTAAATGAAAGTGTGGAACTCATTCGGTTGAGTTTAGCAAATTCATCCGGACTAAGTGAATCCGATAAAAATAATGATGCCGGAAGGTTGGAACCGTGGGATCTTAGCCGGTGTCGTTATAATCAACTTTAAGATTTGTTTTAATCAAAACACAAAAAAACACATGGAAAATTAAGACTTCTCTAAACCAAAACACTTTTCTCATCTCCTGATTTATGATTTCTAAAACTAAACCTCTGCAACAATAAGGAGCTCAGAGCATGGTGGGCAGCACGGCCATCGTCATCAGCAAAACCTGAGTCTACTTCAGCAAAACTTTCCTAGAATTAAATAACAAAGCCATAGGACTTCGAGGTAGTTTGCACTAGTGCAACATAAATCCTCGATTCTTCGTTAGGCGCTTGCATTGCAAATTAAGCCCTAACCGGTCTTAGGATTCCGAGGTAGTCGTCCGTACGACAATAAACCCTCGCATCTTCAAGGCTATTTGCATGATTCTATCATATAAATATAAGTCCTAATTAATTAAAATTGACAAAATCAAAACTTTTAAATAAACATTAGGATTTTCCTAAATCTAAGCCAAACAATAGGATAGTCGGGAAATTACCAAAGTTCACTTCGAATCTGTGATTTCTCCTACTTTTCTTCCCTTGGATTCACAAAACAAAATGTTCTAAACTTGATCCATTCCCTATTGAAATTCAAAACTTCAATCCCTTGAAAACTTAAACTTTGAAATTCTTGAGAGCAGAATTATTGATTATTTTCGAGAGTTTTCTTAGGTGATTCCCGTCACTTAAGATGTAATTAACTATAGGGGCTTGCCCTTATAGGGAATTTTGAAGAACCTGAGTAATATAAACCCTGTTTAATGTTTTCATATTAAACAGGGGAATTTTGTTGGCTTATAAAATTGGTTCGCAGACCAAACGGGTGTCACAAATCTTCTAGTTTATTTAATCGAGCCCCACCGTCAAGCAATGTGTCTATCCTTAGGGATAGATACACGGTTTGTGGTGCGATGCTCGTTTATATAAACTATTTGGGACGTGAGATCGGTTTAATCTCATATCTTAAAACCTTCAAATTTAAAATTATTTTCAAAATCAAATACTACTTTTCGAATTATTTATTTTAATTAAATTAAAAATTCGCCGACAGATTTACGTTAGGCGACCCCTCTTCAAAATAAAACACAACCTAAAAATATGCCGATAAATTTACGGCGACTCACGTGAGGAAAATTCCTCTCTCCATTATAATCGGATAATTACGCTTTCGAAAATCGGAAGTGTATCCATGTCCCTTGTGGATCAAACTACCCTTCTTTCCGTTGGAATACTATGTTCATTTCTATCTTGAATGAGTATAGCCAACATTCTCTCGGATTTAGGAGCCCTTTGTTTAGACACCCCTAAACGAGAGAGGTTACGAGATCCTTTTACCTCATTTTTGAGGTGGGGTGGACCCCGATAGTTGTCGGTTTAGGAATGATCCTTCGAGTCGAGAAGTCTTGCTTAAGACTTTCTTTTCCTTTCCAACTCTGAATCAGATTCCTTACCTTCTCTACACTTTTGAACATTCCGTTCTAAATAAACAAACCCTCTAATAAGTGATTCTTTTAACAAATGATTCCTTCTTATAAATACATGAACAAAGAGTGAGTTCGGACTCTTTTCAATTCCTTTTTTTCGTCCTAAAGAAAAGAAGCATAACTTGGGACTGACAACCAGAATCTACCTTGCAGAAATGGAAGCCCCGAAACTGATTTTCTCCTTCACCAACGGACTGGACTTCGCTTTCTATAAGGATGAGCTGCCCGACAATGGGATCATTCGATTCGGACAAGGATTTGAAAACACGAATGTCAAGGTTACTAACGTCTCTCTCTTTGCACTGACGAACAAGGTATCTGAAGCTGAGGAACCACTGCTTGAGTTCAACCTTAGGTCGACCCAAGAGTTTCCTCCCCTGCAAAGGGTCCCGACTAGGAGAATGCTGCCGTCCGCGGGAGGAGCGTTCTTACTACCCCCACCTGGTCTAGTTGTTTCCGCACCTACCCCGACTTACGCCAAATCGAAGGGAAAGAAATCCGGAATTATGGTAAACACTGTTACCGTGGAGGGTACGAGATCTTCTGTAAGACCTTCGTTTTCGAAATCGGGTCCGGTTCGAAGATTCCAGTCATCGACAAAGACCCAAAGAAGAAACGAAGTAGAAGGATCGCCGGAGAAGCCGGAGCTGCTGAAATTGCTTTCTGGAGGAAATTCCGGAGCTGCCAGAATATACACCGCTACCAGAATATACACCACTGCCTGACTACATACCACTTTTGGGAGGAAGCAGGTTCCATCCCCTCTCCGCCGCAGAGGATGAGGAGAATGTTCGCAAGATTGCTGTCACATTACCTCGGCCCGCATACTACAACGATAGCCGCAAGAAAAGAACTAGAACTATGCCGTTTGCTCGACTGCAAACTTTGGTAGAAAGGTTAGCAAGGAAGGAAAAGCGCCCGTATCGGAAATTCTACGAAGGATAGGGCGGGTGCCGGTCGAATCCCGTCTTGGGCCCCGAGTAGAGCCCGCCGTCATGACGAGAAAAGCCAAGCGAGAGAATGAAGGCTAGCACACTCGTCGTAGTCTCGGGATTACGGATTAGGGAGGATACCACCTTCCGACATTTGGCCGACAGACCATCTGGTCCTAGACCTTCTGCTGCTAGAAGGATGGTGTGGCGTCCCACTACTGGGGAGTTGAGATTGAAACAGCAGCCCGAAAAAGAAAGTCTCGCCAGAAGGCTGGAATCTGAAGAAAGCGCTACTGCGATGAAGGGGACTCGTGAAAAAGGGACCCGGCAGCTATCGCATGACAACCGCAAAGACACACAGAAAGCTCCACTAGAAGATGCCATGGAAAAGTTGAGAACCGACATCCGACAGTTGGCAAAAGAAAGAGAAGAAAAGTTCGGAGATGAGATCGATTCATCGGAGTTCATGGACGACGAATATGTAGAAATCAATATGGTTGAGACACGAGCTTCATCAGCTTCTCGAGGTGCTCCTGCGGCCGCGAAAGAGAGGAGCCGGAGCCGATGAGAAGATAGCTTCGGGAAAAGGACGACACGATCGCTCGAATGGCGAAGAGGATGGAAGAGATGGCCGTAGCTCGGCCACTCTCCGAGTCGAAGTACAACCACATAGAGAGACACCCCCGAGAGGTCATTCACATTGTAGACGGAGGAAAGGAGATTACATCCGTCAAAGGGGATGACCGGCTAAAAGGATACAACACGAGTATGATCCACGAAAAGGATATCAAGAACTTGGTAGAACAGCAGGTGCGAGAAGCCTTAGCACAATCGAAGAACGGGACATCCATTCGGACGGGTAGACCTTACCCAGAAGAATTCGACGCTGTCCAATACCCGAAAGGCTTCGTACCACCTCTGTTCAAGACATTCGACGGAACCGGGAACCCCGACAGCATGTTGTACACTTTCGTGCCAGTTGTTGCAATGCCGGCGGGAGCGATGCGCTACTCTTCCGACGAGTTCGTCGACGATCCGTCGGGAATCACCTTTGAGCGGTACGCGAAGTGCCAAACGGTTCGGTGAAGACATTCTCGGAGCTAGAGAGCCTCTTCATCAAGCGATTTGTCGGAGCTCGGCACCACATCACTATAGGTGATTTAGTGGTAGAGAAACAAAGGCCGAATGAAACTTTGGTGGATTACATACTTCGATGGAGAAATTTAAGCATGAAGTGTGAACCACAACTGCAAGAACAACATGCAGTCGGCATCTTGCTTAAAAGCATTCACGGCCCGATAGCACTTCTCCTCAAAGGATTCACTATTAAGACTTTTGAGAAGTTGTTAAGCAAGGCCGGAAGCTTGCTAGAAGAGGCGAAGCAATTAAGTTTTGCCGATAAGACGGACAAGCAGAAGCCGGTGAAGACTTTCGAAAAGAAGTCCGGGATCATTGCAGCAGTTGATAAAGGCAAGCAACCGATGCAAATACCACCAGAACGGCCGCAGCAACCACAACAAGATTACCAGCAACCCCGATCCAGCTATCAGTCGTCTCCGCGGTATGAACAACCGCCTCGTCCGCAACGTACATTGAGGGAGCTTCTGAGCAGAGAATATCCGTTCAAAAATGAAGCGATGTCGAAGATGTTCCGTAGCCCAATGAAAACTCCAGATTTCCAGTACTGCGAACCTAAAAGACCGGAGGAAGTCAACAAGAACGGTGATCCCGACTTTTGCCCCTACCATCGGATGCTTGGGCACAAGATAGAAGATTGCATTACCTTTAAAAGTTGGCTCAACGACAACCTTCGGAAAGGAAATATAACTATCCCGAAGGAGTACATGAAGGAACCCCAAAAAGGAGGTTCCGTCAATGTTATCTCAACCGATCCCGTCATTCCGATAGATCCCTATGCAGCCGACGATGGATGGACTACCGCTCGGACGAGGTCTTCAAAGAAGATTTTAGACAACATCCGAACCGCCTCGGTGCGAGCTTCAATTCAGAGTTCGAGACCTGTTAAGCCGATACTATCACTTGCGATAGAAGAGCCACCTCGACAGGAGACGATCGAAGAAAAGAAGAACATTGACGAAGAAGAGGGGACCGAGACTCCTAAGGCTAGACTAGGGGCTGCTTATCCTAGGATAGTTGTTTCCGATTCGGGGGAGAAATCCCTTGAACCTCTGATTTTGTATGATTATCTGCTCACTTCGGTGGGATCATATAATGATAAGGGTGATGGCGTTGGCTACGTTTTGACTGTTTCTAACGATTACGTAACTAGCGACAATCCGGACATCGACTTCGATGCCAACAACAATTCTCAAATAATACACGATCTCGACGAGCAAAATAACGAAGAAGACGTCCATCAAGGAGGCTACGAGAGTTCAACAAGCAACGGATCTATCTGTGAGTTTCGAGGAGCTCCAGTTACGATAGAGTTAGAGCCTTCGGATTTTGAAGATAATGCTGGAAGAGCTCGTCATTCCGATTCGGGAGGAGACACCGGCAAGTTCAACACTAGATTCGGAAGAAATTACGAAGTCAACTTAAGAAGTGGAAAAGTTCTACCTCCAAGAATGGGTCCAAAAGACAAAGGAAAGCGGTGGTTGTTCAAGAAGAACCAACCCCGGCGAAGAAATACCCGTTCGAGAAGAAGCCGAGACGCATGAGAACAAAGTCTACTACAACGTGCTAGCCCATCTTAGGAAACTACCGGCCAAACTGAGCATTTACGATGCTCTCATCTTATCAAAGGAGATGAGAGAAGCTCTGATCAAAGCCTTACTTGATCCGAGAAATTTGCTTAGCTCAAATGGCCGGAGATTCCTTAGATGAGGTTTGCTCGTTAAAGGAACAACGAGGCGTTACCTTCACGGACAATGACCTACTACTCGGGACAGCGGATCACAACCGACCGTTGTACATTTCGGTTACAATTGGGAAGTTTACGCTCTCCGGAGTATTGGTGGATCCGGGAGCATCAATCAATATAATGAGTCTTCGAACACTAGCATACTTGGAAATTGATGCTCGCGAGCTCGAAGCAGACAAAATGTTATTAAGAGGATTCAACCAGAAAGGAGAAAGAGCCCTCGGGTCAATAACGTTACTGATGAAGACCGGTGACTTAGCAAAGACAACCGCAAAATTCCATATAATCAATTCAGAAACATCGTTCAACGCTCTGCTGGGCCGACCATGGATACATGAAAACAGGATGGTACCATCATCTCTGCATCAGTGCATCAAATACTACGATGGAGGGGAACAGTGCATCAAAGGTGACTTGCAACCATTCTCCGTACATGAGATTGGAATCCATGAAGACGCAGCTTATTATGCACCGCCAAAGAAAACAATCTTCTCCAGAGATACCATAACAAATGGAGCAAAGAAAGTTTGGGACAACGAAGAACCTGAGGTTTTAGTCCAACAATCACTCACCACTCTCTTGCGGCGAGATGGTGAAGGTTTCTCCACAACTCGCATCCGAGGTCGAGGCCGGGGATGAGGTCGTGGTAGAGACGTTAGGACAGTTGGACAGAGGAAACCAGCCATCAATGTTGATTGGAATAATAGTTCTGAAGAAGAAAATGAAATCAAGCAAGAAGCAGCAACAATAAGTCGAAAGAAGCCGCAATTTAAGATCTCCCTCGAAGATGAAAAGAACGAAGAATATAAATCGATGTACGAGAAGATTAACCACTATGTACATACTATGACCCTAACCCCTATCCATTCTAATAAGATCGAGGGTATGGTGGTCAAAGAGGTACATAGCGGCGGTGCAAAGCCAATCAAATTCTACCGTGGTGCTTCTTCCTCCAAAACCGAAAATAATGTACAATTCGAAGATGTCACTTCATCAGAATTAATGGAATTACCTTTTGAGTGGTACTCTCCCTGTGTTCAAAATTTAATTCAACGTGGTTTCTTACCTCGACAATGGACAAAAGGCCAATCACAACATTTTAAAAAATTATGGAATAACTCCGGTCGTCCACCCAATTCAAAGTATGGACTCGGATTCGGCACAGTAGGGTCAGTTGACGATACTGAATTTTGCTTGGTTGTCACTTGCAAGTCCAATGAAAACTGCATGGAAACTACAGACGAACTCGAAGATTTGCAAATTGGAGACGCTCCACCAGAATTCGAAGAAGAAATTAAATCCACAAGAGATGAGTTAACGGAAGTTAACTTAGGTACTAGCAAAGAGCCTAGACCTACCTTTGTTAGCTCCTTACTCAACGAAGAAGACTCCGAAGAAATAATCAAATTATTAATGGAATTTAAAAATCATTTTGCTTGGAACTACGATGAGATGCCGGGATTAGCTCCGGAGGTTGCGGTCCATAAGCTAGGAGTGGATCCTACTTCGTTCCGATCGGACAAGGTCCAAGAAGAATGCGTCTAGAAATCGAACAACAAGTCATAGCCGAAGTTAAAAAGCTAATAGACGCTAAATTTGTACGTGAAGAACAATACCCGACTTGGCTAGCCAATGTAGTGCCGATCGAGAAGAAGAATGGTCAAATCGGAATTTGTGTAGACTTCGGAGATTTAAACAAGGCATGTCCGAAGGATGAATTCCCTCTACCGATCCCGAATTAATGATTGATATTGCTTCAACACATGAAATATTCTCGTTCATGGATGGATCTTCGGGATACAACCGGATAAAAATGGCTCCGGAAGAAGAAAAGCTTACGACATTCGGAACGCCGATCGGAGTATTTTTCTACACGGTAATGCCATTCGGACTCGAAGAACGCAGGAGCGACTTACCGAGAGAGCAATGACAAGAATTTTTGATGATCTCATCCACAATCAAGTCGAATGCTACGTGGACGATGTGATCATCAAAAGCAAAGTAAAGGAAAACCACTCGTATGATTTGAGAATTGTTTTTGAACGATTAAGACAATTTAACCTTAAGATGAATCCCTTAAAATGCGCCTTCGGCGTCACCTCGGGAAATTCTTAGGGTTCGTTGTCCGACATCGTGGAATTGAAATCGACCCGGAAAAGATTAAAGCTATCTTAGAAATGCCGCCTCCCAAAACCTTAAAACAACTACGATCTTTTCAAGGGAAGTTGGCATATCTTCGACGCTTTATCTCAAACTCGTCGGGTAGGTGTCGGCCTTCCTCGGCACTAGTTAAAAAGGACGCCAAATTTATTTGGGAAGAGAAATGCCGAAGGCCTTCGAAGACATTAAACAATATTTAATGACACCTCCTGTCTTAGCGACCCTGGTCTCGAGTAGACCGGCGATACTTTACACCGCGGCTTTAGACGACTCTCTCGGAGCCACGTTAGCCCAAGTCGATGATGAGGGTAAAGAAAATGCTCTTTACTACTTAAGCCGTCGTTTACTTCCGACGGAAGTAAGGTATCCCGCAATTGAAAAGCATTGTTCGGCCCCGATCTTCGCCGCTCAAAAGCTCGGGCACTACATGCTTTCTCATAAGGTCAACCTGATCTCGAAGTTTAATCCATTGCAATACTTGATGACTCGCCCAACACTTTCCGGCAGACTTGCCAGATGGTCAATGATATTATTGCAATTCGATATAACTTTCGTGCCTCTGCGTGCCGTAAAGGGACAAGTCTTAGCAGACTTCCTCGCAGCGCACCCTTTACCGGCAGAATCTCCTCTCAATGATGATTTGCCAGATGAACAAATAATGAACCTAGAAGGCCCTGATGATCGACGTTGGGAATTGTATTTCGACGGAGCATCTTCAGCACACAAAGACGAAGAATCGCAAGTGATAGTGCCCGGTAAGGCGGGAATCGGGCTAATCTTTATAACGCCGGAGCGGGGGATGTTAAGATACTCCTACCACTTGACAGAACCGTGTACAAACAACGAAGCAGAATACAAAGCCCTCATAACGGGACTGGAATTAGCTATTCAAATGGGGATAACAGACATCAACATCTACGGGGATTCACAGTTAATCATTCAACGAGATCGCCGGACAATACAAAATTTTTAAACCAAGACTCGAACAATACTTCCGAGTATGCCATACAGCTGTTGGAACAGATTCCAAATGTGACAATCTACAAAATTCCTGAAAAGAGAATGCTTTAGCGAGATGCTTTAGCCCGTCTCGCAAAAGAATTTGCCTGTTTGCAAGATGAATCGAGTGGAAGTGTCGATTCACGGACGTCGAGTCCTATCACGACTCGACATAGACACAATACACAAATCAGAAAAAGAAAAAGAATTAGTTGCAACGAGTGACGGAAAACACGGAAGATTGGCGACGACCATTGATAGATTACACCGCAAACGGGAAAGCTACCGGACGATAGGTCGCTAGCCCATCGGATCAAGAAAAGAACTTTATCCTACGCATTAATAAACAACACATTATACGAAGGTCTTTTGATCAAATGTGGCTAAGGTGCCTAAGCGGGTCCGAGGCCCGTGAAATTGTTAAAGAGGTGCATTCGGGACTGCGTGGCGCTCACCGGTCGGGTCCAAAGATGAAAATGAAAATTAAAAGACTAGGGTACTACTGGCCCTCGATGATGACCGACTGCATGAAAATCTCCAAGAGCTGTCACAAATGCCAAGTGCCCGGAGTGGTTCTACACCAACCTCCAAATGTGCTGCACTCGACAATTGCATCGTGGCCATTTGAATGTTGGGGCACGGATATAGTGGGTCCGATAGAACCACCATCTTCAAAAGGACATCGCTTCATTCTTGCGGCTACAGATTACTTTTCCAAGTGGGCGGAGGCGGTTCCACTTAGAGAGTGAAAGCACACCACGTGCTACGGTTTTCAAGAACCAAGTTGTCTACCGTTTCGGAGTGCCGCGCAGGATCATCTCAGATAATGGATCAGCATTCAGAAGCACACAAATCAAAAATTTTGTCAGGAGACACGGAATCGACTGGCGATAATCAACAATTTACTACCCAAGAGCAAACGGTCTCGCTGAGGCTTTTAATAAAACTCTCGTTCAAATCTTAAAGAAAACCTTGGACGATAATAAGAAAAATTGGCACGAGAAATTGTTAGAAGCCTTATGGGCCTACCGGACAACCTTCAGAACTCCTACTCAAGCCACACCTTACGCTCTGGTGTATGGGTCCGAGACAGTGTTACCTTTAGAGGTTTAGCTTCCTTCACTCAGAATTGCAGTTGCAAACAAGATCACGATGGAAGAGAACGCCAAATTACGACTAGAAGAATTAGAAAGCTTGGAAGGGAAAACATTTGTAGCGCAACAGAATTTAGAACTATACCAAGCTAAGATGGTTCAAGCCCATGACAAACTGGTCCGCCCAAGAACCTTCAAAGTTGGTGACTTAGTTCTCGTTCTCAAGAGACCTATTCTTGCACACCGCAAGATAGGAGGAAAATTTGAACCCACATGGGAAGGACCATTCATGGTTGAAGCAATATACTCAGGAGGCTCCTACCGGCTAGTGAGCTGCCGGGGAGAACGACATATGCTTCCGATCAAAGGACGATACTTGAAAAAGTATTACGCTACCTGATGTTTCGAAGGAATAAATTCTTCATCCCTAAGAAACACGGGCGAAGTAATTACTTATGACTGGGTCCGAACCCAAAAATAATAAAATGTGCTAAAATAAATAAAATCGTGATAATAAAATTTTCCTTGTTTTCCTTTCCAAATCAAAATCTCTTCCCTGATCTTATCCTACTTCATTCCTGTTAAATTTTAAAATATAGGAGAAATAAAAAAAATGTACCTTTAATAAACATTTTCTTAATGTTCTTGTTCTTAGTACGACCCTCGATCCTTTTCCTTGTCTTTTCGCAGGGAAATGTCGAACGGGCGGTTGGTCCTGAACTTTAAGAATGGCGTAAGCCTTGCACTCGATGAAAAGAGGGTGAAAGATGGAGCGATAATCGAGATTGACTCGGATTTCGCACCGACGAGCCTACGAGTATGAGGAAAGTGGTCGGGTCCCGAGTTAACGAGAAGAATTACCCGGGCGGACGGTGATGAAAGTGGGTGGCCCAAGCCACCAATCCAACAACAAGACAAGAAAAGCAAACACCGAAGAAGATAAGAAAATGAAGTCCGTAGTCGCTACAGCGGAGGGCAGGCTTGTCAGCGCCGCGCCCACAGAGATTCAAGAAGTGCGGAGAGCTACTCTCACAGCCACACAACGAAGAAATAAGAATTGCCGTATCCGTAAGATGTTAACAAAACTAGCTGCAGACCAGCGTGACGAGACAATTGCTAATGCCAGCACACACATTTCAAGGACACCGGTTCACCAGGAACTCGAAGAAAGGAGGCCGGCTCCTAGGATAACGAAAGAACCGGGGAAATCTCCGGAAGATCGAAGAAAAAAAGCTACCACGCCACCGGATAGAACCACCGATAATGCATGACCTTGTTGCGGAAGCAACCCGGGGGATGTCCCGACGGTATCATCCACGAGGAGCCGAGGTATGCGGGGGAACGTGAAGGGATTGAACCATATATCCCACAATATGTCACAAGGCCTCGCCATCTGCAGATCATTCCGGAATACGAGCTGGAGAGAATGCAGAATGTTGAAAAGAAAACTTTTGAATACTTCGAGAGAATTAAAGGAAGAAGGATTAACATACTAGAGGGCCTCGAGCTTCATACCGACGTATTCTCAGAATATGAACAACAGCAAATCGTGGATTGTATCCGGGATTTGAAGAGAATGGGCCGAGCAGGCCGCGTGAGGGAAAACACATACTCGGAACCCCGGAGATGGATGCCAGGGAAAGGAAGAATCACAATACAATGCGGATGCTTGCTACAACTTTCTTGAAGACGAAGGGAAACCCACGGGGATACTCCGTCATGGGCAAGTAGATCCGATGCCATTAGTCATCGGGAGAATGGTAAAAAGATTGATAACATGGAGGGTACTGCCGGCAGATTGCATACCCAATAGCTGCATTATCAACATCTACAAACAGGGTGACTGCATAGCCCCACATATAGATCACCACGACTTCGTCAGACCTTTTTGCACGGTCTCTTTCTTGAACGAGTGTGACATCATGTTCGGATCTGATCTCCGGATAGCAGGCCCGGGTGAGTTCCGAGGGCCAGTAAAGATACCTTTACCAGTGTGTTCCGTCATGATACTGAAGGGCAACGGAGCAGATATCACTAAGCATTGCATACCAGGAGTGCCAGTGGAGCGGATCTCAGTTACTTTCAGGAGAATGGACGATAGCAAGATGCCTTACCATTTCCAACCAGACCCAGAGCTAGAGAACCTCCAACCTTACGAGCTGTGAGTTACATGGGAAATATCACACCTCCAACGTACATCCAGCCGGCATCCTTGCCAAGGATGGCTTGGAAGGTGATGTTATTAATCATGTACCCCACTATCCAGACATGGATTTTTTGACAAATGCTTCTTTTGATGGACCAACAAAGATCATACATAGTCCGTTTTGAGTCTACATGGATTGTATGAAATGTATTCCAGATCGAGTTGTATGATGTATTTTCAACATGATTGGAATGAAAGTGACCATGTCACGTTTTTGGCCTTCACCTCTTTTGTGCAAATTGATTGGGAAACGCCATTAAAGTTAAATGAACTTCGAACAAAGAACAGAAAAGAAATAAAGAAAGAAGAATAAAAGAAAACTTTACTAAAAAAAAAAAAAATCTTAAAAAATGACAAACACCAAATTCACATGAACTTTAAATAAACGATAAAATAAAATTTGAACCATTAAAAGATAAACGAAATCAACACAAATCTCAAATTCCATCCTTCCAAATTTCAAATCAAATTTCAAATTCAATCTTTCCAAATTCCGAATCAAATTTCAATCTTTTCAAATCACAAATCAAATTCTCAATCAAATTCCAAATCCACTCCCGATCAAATCTCAAATTCCATCCTTCCAAATTTCAAATCAAATTTCCAAATTCAATCTTTCCAGATTCCAAATCCAGTCTCAATCAAATTCAAATTCAATTTCTTCCAGATCTCGAATTAAATATAAATCAAATTCAAACTTTTGGGTCGAGGATTTTACATCCAAGACTGCACTGCTTTAGGATTCTTTTCCTATTGCACTGAAGTACATCAAATTCAACTTTTGGGTCGAGGATTTTATATCCAAGACTGCATTGCTTTATGATTCATTTCCTATTGCACTGAAATACATCAAATTCAAGCTTTTGGGTCGAGGATTTTACATCCAAGACTGCACTGCTTTAGGATTCATTTCCTATTGCACTGAAGTACATCGAATTCAAACTTTTGGGTCGAGGATTTTATATCCAAGACTGCACTGCTTTAGGATTCTTTCCTATTGCACTGAAATACATCAAATTCAAACTTTTGGGTCGAGGATTTTACATCCAAGACTGCACTTGCTTTAGGATTCATTTCCTATTGCCTTTGAAGTACATCAAATTCAAACTTTTGGGTCGAGGATTTTACATCCAAGACTGCATCGCTTTAGGATTCTTTCCTATTGCACTGAAATACATCAAGTTCAAACTTTTGGGTCGAGGATTTTACATCCAAGACTGCACAGCTTTAGGATTCATTTCCTATTGCACTGAAATACATCAAGTTCAAACTTTTGGGACGAGGATTTTACATCCAAGACTGCACTGCTTTAGGAGTCATTTCCTATTGCACTGAAATACATCAAATTCAAACTTTTGGGTCGAGGATTTTACATCCAAGACTGCACTGCTTTAGGATTCCTTTCCTATTGCACTGAAATACATCAAATTCAAACTTTTGGGTCGAGGATTTTACATCCAAGACTGCACTGTTTTAGGATTCTTTCCTATTGCACTGAAATACATCAAATTCAAACTTATGGGTCGAGGATTTTACATCCAAGACTGCACTTTGCTAGGATTCTTTCCTATTGCACTTTGAAATACATCAAATTCAAACTTTTGGGTCGAGGATTTTACATCCAAGACCTGCACTGCTAGGATTCTTTTCTATTGCACTTGAAATACATCAAATTCAAACTTTTGGGTCGAGGATTTTACATCCAAGATCGCACTTGCTCTAGGATTCTTTTCCTATTGCACTGAAATACATCAAATTCAAACCTTTTGGGTCGAGGATTTTACATCCAAAACTGCACTGCTTTAGGATTCTTTTCCTATTGCACTGAAATACATCAAAATCAAACTCTTGAGGTTAAGGATTTTATATCCAATACCGCATCGCTCTGAGATCTCTCGTCATTGCAACGATTCAATCTAATCAATCCAATTTTCTTTCGAGGTTGAAGATGTTACATCTAAAACCTCAGAATTCCAATTTTCATTTCAAATCAAATCCTTCAAATTAATTTCGACAAACTCCAATCTAAATTGAAACTCCAAATTGAAATCTAAACTCACACATCAAAACTTAAATTGAGACAAAATAAAATCTAAATCGAAATTCCCCAAGTCATGTGATTTGGAGTTTACCTCCTTTTCCTTTCCCAGTCGAGAGTTCAGGAATCTCCGGTTTCAGAGATATACTTGCTACTCCCCAGCAAAAACTCCTCTATTTCATCCTAAGTTTGTCACTTGGATGTTTGTGTTGGTTTTGTTGATCGCTTCGGTCAACACCAATACGCGCGGTGTGCTCCGTCAACTCACCACACCTATTGGGGGTCCATTTGTTGACCTCATTTTTGATGATGTCTTCTCTTCTTCTCTTTAGTACTTAGGATCTAGCCTTAGGCTTTTCCTTTGACTATCTTAGAGAACTAGAATTGGGACCCACCTTTTAGAAATTCAAACCACTTCTTAACTCCCTGCAAACTCCACAAACTTGACTGTAGACCCCTAATCACCTAGAGGGTTGAAATCAAATGTGGAAGTTTGAAGAATGAGTTCCTATAGGACTCTTTGGCCTTAGGACTGCCCTGGGTGGCCTGGTCGGTGAAGGGCTGACTTACACACACCACACTTATACACTACACCTACACACTACACTTCCACATACCTCATAAAACCACACCCATACCTAACTTGACCTCCTGACTCATGTAGGTGATTCGCATGGATGGTCCTTAACCCCTAAGCCCTTGGCCAGAGGGTTAGGAACAACATAGTGAATGCCTCAAGTGAGTCCCATCATGGCTCATGTGGGCTTGATATGGCTTCATGGCTCAACCAAAATGACTTCTTTCCACCTAGATTCACCCGATCTTCAATTTCCCAATTTTCGATTTTTGACCCCCGGGACCCTACACCTACTAAACCTACCCAAAACCCTTAAAATTACCCAAATTTCTCAAAAATTTCCAAATTACCCAAAATTCTCCAAAATCATTCCCAAACATTTCCACATCACTTAAACTGATCATCCATACCCAAAAATACCAAAAATTCCAAAAATACCTCCCAATACCCTCCAAATACCCAAAATACCCCTCTTGGCCAAAAAATCCAAAAATTCAGAAAATTCCCATAAAATTCCAGAAAATCCCAAATATTCCCAATTTCATTTTGTCCAACTACACCATGGGCCTATTTTGTCAATTTACCCTACTTTTGTCAAAACCCCAATTTGACCCATTTTAACCCAAAGTGAACCCAATGTCAAACCAAACCTACCCAATTGACCCCAATTTTGGTCCAATTCAATTCTAAACTTCAAATAAATATCCCAAATACCAATCTAGACCAAATCCAAGCCCAATTTGATTGACATTTGGATCCAATCTCACTTTTGGCCATAAAGCCCAATTTGGACCCATGACCCGAACCTAACCCGAACTCACCCAATTCAATTCCAATTAACCCCAAATCTTTTCTAAATCTTCCTTAACATTCCCACAAGCAAAATACTAACATGATTTGCCCAAAATTTAGACCCAAACCCCACTCAAACTCAACCCCGAGGTTAAAAGGCCCATTTTTGACCTAAACCCAGAACCTAACCCAAATGAGCCCAAACCCCAAAATCAAAGCCCAACCAAAGCCAAAACCTCTTTGAAACACCCCCATAAACATTTCTCAACATTGATTTTACATCAATTTCAACCCTAGCCCAACATTAGCCCAACTTGGCCCACTTGGACCTACATAGGCCCACTTACCAAATAAATCCAAATTCAAACCAATTCAATTCCAAATCACATCAAATTGATTCCAAGCCCTTCATAGAACATCCCTAAACCAATTATGACATTTATTTGACAAAGTTCTTCACAAAATTTTTTATCCAAATTCCCATCCTAAAATCAAAAGCCCATTTCCCTTAAACTTTCCTAAAAGCCCACTCCCTTGAATTCAAAAGCCCAAATTCATCCAAAGCCCACATGACACTTCCTTTCATCATCCATTTAATCAAAATTTTCCCTAAGTTCCAAAATCATCAATCAAATAATTCCAAATCAAGCCACATGCCAAATCACCCCAAAATATCCAAAATTCTTAAAACCCATTTTTATGAAATTGACCTAACCTTTTCCCGAAGCAAATGGAGCCATGGAGCCATGCACGAGCCATATGCAAGCCATGAGAGCCTCTTTACATGTCACCATGCCATTTTGGGCAAAAGGAGGAGACTCTTTCCTTAATTCCTAAACGTGATTAACCACTCCCATGATTCCCCTTAACCATGCTTATGCCTAATTGTGCTTGGATGGTGACTTGACCCTACTGATTATGCTGAGCCAAATCACTTTTCCCTCAGCCAAAACCAGGCCTTGGGTGGTGCACCTAGCCCAAATGGGTGGGTTGACCCATTTAGGTTCAAATTTAGCCATGCCCCATTCCATCTAAATCAAACCCTTTACACATGACCAATGCTAATTGATTGCACTAAGCCCCGACCACGACCTCCCGACCAAGATGGTGACCAATGCTGGCGGCAGGCCACTCGAGGCCGCCGGAAAACACCATGGCCGAGAGCTCACATGTGAGCCAACATTGAAATTCTCACTTGCTGAGCTGCCCCATGCCTAGTGGTCACCATGGCTGTTCTTCTCCTCACCAGAGCAGCTGATCCCATGCCTCAATTCCCCCTGGGAGGCCCTTAACCCTCTCCTATTTAAACTCCACCCCTCTCGGCCATGAAGGGAGCTAAGTACAAACCTTGCCAAAACTCTGCCAAAATTGTTCCAGACTCCTCCCCATACACAGAGCACTTGATCCCCAGTGAGATCCCCCTGCCATTTCTCCTCTGTGAGCTCGATTTCGAGTTGAAATTCCACCCAAAACCGGGACACTTCACCACGGTGAGCCAATTCCCAAATTGATTGGTTCTACACCTTCACCAGACCAAGGGAAGGTGTCCACCAGTAAAAGCCCCATCTCCAGGCCACCCAGTTCCTCTAGCCCCCAAGCTTTGTGATCGGGCTTGGTCGAAATCACATCCAGACAATTCACCAGACCAGGAGACTTCATCTGGAGCTTGCTAGGATCCAATCGAAGGTGCAACAACTCTCGGATTGAAGTCACACTTCTCCGAGCAAAGGTATGAGCTAATTCTTCATCCCGAGCTTCGGAGATTCTCCATTTCAAATGCCTTATTTTCAATGCATGTTAACCTTATAGATGTGTTCGTCTCTTCAAGACGAATCCATAGAGCATAAGAACATAAAAATCCATTGAGTATCGAGTGAGATCTTAGAGATTTAGTGTGGACGGCTCTCGGGTGAGGACGCTCGGGGACGATGAACGGATGCCATCCATTCAATACACGCGCGGACGAACGACTCAGATGGCGTCGGACCAGGAGACGGTACGAGAACCGCGGGGCCCGGGCTGCTGACTCAGGTGGCGGCGTCGAATGGGAGCGCGACGCGTGTGCATTCGGAGCTGCCGAGGTTGACGCGGCGCCGCGTAGATAAATAGAAAATTAGGATATTTTTTTATTTATTTAATTCCCTAAACTTCAAAAATTCATATCTCTGTGTAGAAAAATCAGTAAAATAAAATAAAAATATCCTCTTGCTCAGTGAACAGAGGAGAATAATGTGGAAAAGAAATCATTTAATTTCATCAAGTATTTTATTTTTTATAATTTATTTACTCTCTGCATTATTTTAATTCTCCATGCATGCATACAATTCACCATGGCATAAGACCATAGGGCTTTTGAAGCCTCTGAATTTGGGAACATTCCCTGAATTTCCCAAAGTCAGGGGCCATCCCTATGAAAAGTTATTGATTTTTCAAATTCAGGTTACTGTTTTAAGTATTTTAATTCCAATAAATATCATGTTGTGAAATAAATTCTAGGAAAATTTGATGATGTTCCTTATGACCAGAGAACCCTAGGAAAAATAGGTTTTGACTTAGTTCATTTAAAACAACCCTAATTGGCTTAAACACCCAAAATAGGTCTCTAATTAATTAGAGTTAACCATGCATCAAATTGACTTGAAATCAATTCTCCACTGACCTTTAGGATCAGAGGAACCCACCATAAAAATTTGAGGTCAATTGGACTTGGTTAGCCCTACTAAATGGGTTGATTAAGCCACTTAGTCATTTTAAACTTTAAAAATTCATAACTTTCAAAATATCTTTCAAAAATTCACCAAATTGGTTTTGGAGCCTCTCTGATATTAGGAGAATTTAAGAAAATTAAAATTTCAATTTTCTAAAAAAGTTGATTTTTTAATATTATTTTAATATTTTAATAATTAAAAATAATAAAAATCACAAAAATAATAAAATTCACCAAAATGTCACATTTTGAATTTTAATCACATAGGAACAAATCCCACATTTTTCTTAGGTCTATTTGGTGAGATATTAAATTTTAAAGCTTTAAGGTAATTTTAAAATTAAAAAAAATGTATTTTCTAGCATTTTCACTAAAATAATTATAATAAATTATAGAAAAAACAGAAAATTGCAAAATTTGCTTCTCTGGTTTCCTTGATATCAGAGAGATTTTTGAAAAATATAAAATCCATTTTTCAACATTTATTTTATTTTTAAATTAATTAACACTCCAAAACTTAAAATAATTATAATAAAAATAATATAATTCAAAAAATCACCAAAATTAGTCCAATTGGTCCTCTGGTCATTAGGAATGTCCCCTAATTTTCTTAAGGACAGAAACTTTTCCTTGGTCATGTTATTAAATTTTCCTTGAAAATCTCTATTTTCTACCAAAAATAATTATATAAATAAATTAAATATAGAAAAATCACATTTTCTCCTCTCATGTCTTTATTGACACATGAGTGAAGTCACATAAAAATTTCAAGTTCATTTGAGTTCAATTTAGTGAGTTATGAAATTATTAAGTTTAAAGGGTAAAATAGTAATTAAAATTTTAATCCTTAATTAAAACTTTAGGTTTAATAAAAAAATTAACAAGTAAAATATTTGATCCTAATCTAATTTGGATGATTGAAATTTAAATAATTAAAGGGTAGAAACCCATTAAACAATTTTAAAATGATTAAACTTTAATTAAATAATGGATTAAATTTGGAAGAAAAATAAAATTGGAATTATTAAAATAGGGATATTATTATGAAGAGATTTATTCTTTAATTTAAAAAATCCCTAAATTAATTATCTCATTAATATTCAATTCTTAATTAAAATGATAACTCAAATTTAAAATATTAAAAGACTTAATTATTAAACCCTTTTAAAATTTTCAATTAAAATTAAAAATTAAATTAAATTAATTAAATTGAATTAAATTAAATTAAAATTAAATTAAATTAAATAAATTAAATAATTGAATTAAATTAAATAAATCAAATCAAATTAAATTAAATAATTAAATTAAATAAATTAAATAATTGAATTAAATTAAATAAATCAAATCAAATTAAATTAAATTAAATTAATTAAATTAAATAATTAAATTAAATTAAATTAAATTAAATCAAATTAAATTAAAATTAAATCAAATTAAATTAATTTAACATCAAATCAAACTCAATTGAATTAAATTAAATTAAAACTCAATTAAATTAAATTAAATTGAATTAAATATAACATCATCAAAGACATAAAGAATTCAAAATAAATCTAAAATAACTTGAACACTATTCCAAATTTAAACTCTTTAACTTAAACCAAATCATTTGAACACCAATTTACCCTCAAAAGCTTTAGTTATCATAATTCCTAAATAGAACATTAAATGAAATGTTACTTCACTTATAGGATATTCAAATGTCCTAGTTCACTTGAATAAGATAACAACGAAACTTGAATTCTCGGACGATTAATTCATTTGTATAATTAAATTCATTTGGACTTAAAACAATCCTAGAAATATTGAAAAGATGTTTAAGATTTGTCTTAAGCACTTCCTCGATATGATAGTGTGTTCATAAGAACAATTGAACTTAATTATTCTTTGATGAAGAAAATCATCCTCAAACCAAAACACAAAGACCTAGACGTCATAGGAAATGACTAGCTATAGGATTAGGAATTTGGTAGAAAACCCTAACCATTCCCTTAGCTTTACCTAGGAACTTGCTTAAATATTCTAATTGTGTTTTAAGTGCGGCTTGGGATGACGGGAAGACCCTCCGGGTACGCTTTTATTTTATTGCAATTTACTTTCTTGCAATTTACATTATTGCAATTTCATTAATCGCATCGCACTTACTTTTCTTGCATGATAAACAACTCGTTGCATGAAAACCCACACCTTTAGGATAGTCCCTAAAGCTGAAACAAAAACTAAGTTAAAAGTCATTGCAAGATAAAATTCACCGCCACAACATTTCAAAATATAAAACAACTCAAAATTTAATCACAAACGAACACAAAACTACAATTACAACTAAATTAAAACGTTACGTTGGATGATCGGGAATACCTCGGATGATGTAACCTACGTGTTGCTAATGGGATTTCCCACGGTCTAAATGAAAGTGTGGAACTCATTCGGTTGAGTTTAGCAAATTCATTTGGACTAAGTGAATCCGATAAAAATAATGATGCCGGAAGGATGGAACCGTGGGATCTTAACCGGTGTCGTTATAATCAACTTTAAGATTTGTTTTAATTAAAGTATTGAAAACACTTGGAAATTAAGATTTTCTCCAAACCAAAACACTTTTCTCAATCCCCTGATTTATGACTTCTAAAATTGAAACTCTGCAACAACAAGAAGCTCGGAGCATGGTGGGCAGCACGGCCATCGTCATCAGCAAAACTTTCCTAGAATTAAATAACAAAACCATAGGACTTCGAGGTAGTTTGCCTAATGCAACATAAATCCTCAAACTCTTCGTTAGGCACTTGCATTGCAAATTAAGCCCTAACCGGACTTAGGATTTCGAGGTAGTCGTCCGGTACGACAATAAACCCTCGCATCTTCGAGGCTATTTGTTTGATTTTATCATACAAATATAAGCCCTAATTAATTAAAATTGGCAAGATCAAAACATTTAAATAAATATTAGGACTTTCCTAAACTCAAGCCAAACAATAGGATAGTCGGGAAATTTCCGAAGTTCGCTTCGAATCTGTGATTTCTCCTACTTTTCATCCTTTGAATTCTCAAAATATAATGTTCCAAACTTGATCCATTCCCTATTAAAATTCCAAAATCCAATCCCTTGAAAACTTAAACTTTGAAATCCTTGAGAGCAGAATTATTGATTATTATCGAGATTTTTCTTAGGTGATTCCCATCACTTTAGATGTAATTAACTATAGGGGCTTGCCCTTATAGGGAATTTTAAAGAACCCGAGTAATATAAACCCTGTTTAATGCTTTCATATTAAGCGGGGAATTTGTCGGCTTATAAAATTGGTTCGCGAGACCAAACGGATGTCACAAATCTTCTAGTTTATTTAATCGAGCCCCATCGTCGAGCGGTGTGTCTATCCTTAGGGATAGATACACGGTTTGTGGTGCGGTGCTCGTTTATATAGACTATTTGGGATAGGAGATCGGTTTAATCTCATATCTTAAAACCTTCAAATTTAAAATTATTTTCAAAATCAAATACTACTTTTCAAAATTATTTATTTAAATTAAATTAAAATTCGCCGAAAACTTCTGTTAGGCGACCCCCTTTTCAAAATAAAACACACAACCTAAAAATATGCCGACACCTCCGTCTACAATGTGAATGACCTCTGGGGGTGTCTCTCGTTGGGGTTGCACTTGACTCTGGAGAGTGGCTAGGGCTACAGCCATCTCTTCCATCCTTTTTGCCATTTGGGCGATCGTATCATCTTTCTCTTGAAGCGCCTCCTCATTACTTCCGGCTCCTCTCTTCTGCGGCTGCAGGGCACCTTCGAAGGCGACGAAGCTCGCGTTTTAACCATGTTAATTTCTGCATATTCATCATCCATGAACTCTGACGAGTCAATCTCATCTCCGAATTTCTCTTCTCTTTCCCTTGCTAATCACCGAATATCGGTTCTTAGCTTTTCCATAGCATCTTCTAGTGGTTTTTTCTGTACATCCTTGCAGTTGTCATGTGATAACTATCGGGTTTCCTTCTCATGAGTCCCCTTAACTTCAGTAGCACTTTCTTTGGATTCAAGTCTCCTGATGAGACTTTCCTTCTCAGGCTGTTGTTTCAATCTTATTGACATCGGGGATTTTGATGTCGGTGTCCCCGAATCCTTGTCCAAATCGAATTATTCCATTATCAGGCAGTTCGTCCTTGAACACGGCCAGGTCAAGTCCGTTGACGAAGGAGAAGATCAGTTTTGGGGCTTCCATTTCTGCAGGGCAGATTCCAAGTGTTAGTCCCTGAATCGTGCTTCTTCTTGTCGTACAACTTATGATGAAAAGAAAGAGTCCGAACACATTTCTGTTTATCTTAGTGTATTTGTGGTATTAAAGGAAAATTGTCTTTCAAAAAGATTTATTCGTTAGGAAAGAGAATTATTGAAAGAAGGAGAGTTGTAGGATGGGTAAAAGGAATTGATTAGGAACTGGAAAAGGAAGAGAAAGTCTTGTAGAAACTTCTCGACCCACAAGACCGCTCCTAAACTAATACCTATTGGGGGTCCACCCCACCTCAGAAATGAGGTAAAAGGATCTCGGAACCTCTCCGTTTAGGGGTGTCTAAACGAGTGGCTCCTAAATCCGAGAGAATGTTGGCTATACTTGTTCAAGGTAGAAATGAACATAGTATTCCAACGGAAAGAAGGGTAGTTTGATCCACAAGGGACATGGATACACTACCGATTTTTGAAAGCAAAATTGTCTGATTAAAAATGGAGAGAGGAATTTTCCCCAGCGGAGTTGCCAGAAGTTGTCGGCATATTTTGAGGTTAAGTGTTTTATTTTGAAAAGAGGTCGCCTACAAAAATTGTCGGCGTATTTTTAATTTAATTTAAATAAATAATTTGAAAAGTTGTATTTGATTTTTTAAAATAATTTTAAATTTGAACATTTTAAGATATGAAATCAAACCGATCTCACATCCCAAATAGTTTATACAAACGAGCACCGCACCACAAACCGTGTATCTATCCCGAAGAATAGACACACTGCTTGATGTTGGGGCTCGATTAAATAAACTAGAAAGGTTTGTGACATCCGTTTGGTCCGCGAACCAATTTTATAAGCCGACAAATTCCCCGCTTAATATGAATGCATTAAACGGGGTTTATATTACTCGGGTTCTTAAAATTCCTATAAGGGCAAGCCCTATAGTTAATTACATCTTAAGTGACGGGAATCACCTAAGAAAACTCTCGATAATAATCGATGGTTCTGCTCTCAAGAATTTCAAAGTTTAAGTTTTCAATGGATTGAATTTTGGAATTTCAATAGGGAATGGATCAAATTTGGAACATTTTGTTTTGGGAATTCAAAGGAAGAAAGGTAGGAGAAATCACGGATTCGAGCGAACTTCGGTAATTTCCGACTATCCTATTGTTTGGCTTAGATTTAGGAAAGTCCTAATGTTTATTTAATGTTTTGATTTTACCAATTTTAATTAATTTGGACTTATATTTGTATGATAAAATCATACAAATAGCACTGGAAGATGTGAGGGTTTATGTCGTATCGGACGACTACCTCGGAATCTAAAGCCGGTTAGGGCTTAATTTACAATGCAAATGACTAACAAAAGGTTGAGGATTTATGTTGCACTAGGCAAACTATCTCGAAGTCCTATGGCTTGGTTATTTAATTCTAAGAATGGTTTTGCTGATGTAGATTAAAGTTTTGCTGATGACGATGGTCGTGCTGCCCACCATGCTCACGAGCTCCTTGTTGTTGCAGAGGTTTAGTTATAGAAGTCATAAATCGGAGATGAGAAAAGTGTTTTGGTTTAGAGAAAATCTTAATTTCCAAGTGTTTTTTATGTTTTATTTAAAACAAATCTTAAAGTTGATTATAACAACACCGGTTAAGATCCTACGGCTCCATCCTTCCGGCATCGTTATTTTTATCGGATTCACTTAGTCCGGATGAATTTGCTAAACTCAACTGAATGAGTTCCACACTTTCATTTAGACCGTGGGAAATCCCGTTAGCAACACGTAGGTTACATCATCCGAGGTATTCCCGATCATCCAACAAGACGTTTTAATTTAGTTGTAATTGCAGTTTTGTGTTTTGTTTGTGATTAAATTTTGAGTTGTTATATATTTTGAAATGTTGTGGCGGTGAATTTATCTTGCAATGACTTTTAATTTAGTTTTGGTTTTAGTTTTAGGGACTATCCTAAAAGTGTGGGTTTTCATGCAACAGTTGTTTATCATGCAAGAAAAGTAAGTGCGATGCGATTAAATAAATTGCAATAAAGTAAATTGCAATAAAATAAAAGCGTACCTGGAGGGTCTTCCCGTCATCCCAAGCTCACATCCCAAATAGTTTATACAAACGAGCACCGCACCACAAACCGTGTATCTATCCCGAAGAATAGACACACTGCTTGATGTTGGGGCTCGATTAAATAAACTAGAAAGGTTTGTGACATCCGTTTGGTCTGCGAACCAATTTTATAAGCCGACAAATTCCCCTGCTTAATATGAATGCATTAAACAGGGTTTATATTACACAGGTTCTTAAAATTCCCTATAAGGGCAAGCCCTATAGTTAATTACATCTTAAGTGACGGGAATCACCTAAGAAAACTCTCGATAATAATCGAGTGGTTCTGCTCTCGAGAATTTCGAAAGTTTAAGTTTTCAATGGATTGAATTTTGGAATTTCAATAGGGAATGGATCAAATTTGGAACATTTTGTTTTGGGAATTCAAAGGAAGAAAGGTAGGAGAAATCACGGATTCGAAGCGAACTTCGGTAATTTCCGACTATCCTATTGTTTGGCTTAGATTTAGGAAAGTCCTAATGTTTATTTAATGTTTTGATTTTACCAATTTTAATTAATTTGGACTTATATTTGTATGATAAAATCATACAAATAGCCTGGAAGATGTGAGGGTTTATGTCGTATCGGACGACTACCTCGGAATCCTAAAACCGGTTAGGGCTTAATTTACAATGCAAATGGCTAACAAAAGGTTGAGGATTTATGTTGCACTAGGCAAACTATCTCGAAGTCCTATGGCTTGGTTATTTAATTCTAAGAATGGTTTTGCTGATGTAGATTAAAGTTTTGCTGATGACGATGGTCGTGCTGCCCACCATGCTCCGAGCTCCTTGTTGTTGCAGAGGTTTAGTTATAGAAGTCATAAATCAGGAGATGAGAAAAGTGTTTTGGTTTAGAGAAAATCTTAATTTCCAAGTGTTTTTTATGTTTTATTTAAAACAAATCTTAAAGTTGATTATAACAACACCGGTTAAGATCCTACGGCTCCATCCTTCCGGCATCGTTATTTTTATCGGATTCACTTAGTCCGGATGAATTTGCTAAACTCAACTGAATGAGTTCCACACTTTCATTTAGACCGTGGGAAATCCCGTTAGCAACACGTAGGTTACATCATCCGAGGTATTCCCGATCATCCAACAAGACGTTTTAATTTAGTTGTAATTGCGGTTTTGTGTTACGTTTGTGATTAAATTTTGAGTTGTTATATATTTTGAAATGTTGTGGCGGTGAATTTATCTTGCAATGACTTTTAATTTAGTTTTGGTTTTAGTTTTAGGGACTATCCTAAAAGTGTGGGTTTTCATGCAACAGTTGTTTATCATGCAAGAAAAGTAAGTGCGATGCGATTAAATAAATTGCAATAAAGTAAATTGCAATAAAATAAAAGCGTACCTGGAGGGTCTTCCCGTCATCCCAAGCTGCACTCAAACACAAGTTAGAATATTTAAGCAAGTTCCTAGGTAAAGCCTAGGGAAGGGTTATGTTTTTCTACCAAATTCCTAATCCTATAGCAAGTCATTTCCTATGACATCTAGGTTCTTGTGTTTTTTGTTTTGAGGACGATTTTCTTCATCAAAGAACAATTAAATTCAATTGTTCTTATAAACATCCTATCATATTGAGGAAGTGCTTAAGACGAGTCTTAAACATCTTTTCAATACTGCTAGGATTGTTTTAAGTCCAAATGAATTTAATTATACAAATGAATTAATTGTCCGAGAATTCAAGTTTTGTTGTTATCTTGCTCAGTGAACTAGGACATTTGAATATCCTATAAGTGAAGTAACACTTCATTTAACGCTTCTGTTTAGGAGTTATGATAACTAAAGCTTTCGAGGGCAAATTGGTGTTCAAATGGTTTGTGATTCAATTTAATTTCAATTATCGGGTTTAAATTTGGAATAGTGTTCAAGTTGCTTTATTTTGAATTTCTTTGTCTTAGGTGATGTTATTATTATTTTGTTTTAATTCAATTTAATTTAACTTTAATTTGGTTTAATTTAACTTGGTTTAGTTTCAATTTTGATTCAATTTAACTTGATTTTAATTTTAACTTGATTCTATTATTTAATTTAATTCAATCTAGTTTGATTTGACATGATTTAATTTAATCTAATTTAATTTGATTTAATTTAATTTGATTTAACTTACTTTAATTTAATTTAATCTGATTTAATTTAATTTAATTTAATTTAATTTTAATTTAATTTGATTTAATTTAATTTAATTTAATTTAATTTGTTTTAATTTGATTTAAATTAATTTAATTTAATTTAATTTAATTTAATTTGATTTAATTTGATATGTTTTAATTTAATTTAATTTAATTTAATTTAATTTTAATTTGTTTTAATTTAATTTTTTTTAATTCAATTTAATTTAAATTTTAATTTAATTTTACTTTTAATTTTAATTTAATTGAAATTTTAAAAGGGTTTAATTTAAATAATTTAACTTTAATTTAATTTAATGATTAAGTCTTTTAACATTTAAAATCTTAAATTTGAATTATCATTTTAATTGGGAATTAAATATTATTGAGATGATTAATTTAGGGATCCTTAGATTAAAGATCAAATCTCTTCCTAATAATATCCCTATTTTAAAAATTCCAATTTTATTATTCTTCAAAATTTAATCAATTATTTAATTAAGGTTTATTTCAATTATCTTAAATTATTTAGTAGGTTTCTACCCTTTAATTATTTAAATTTCAATCATCCAAATCAGATTAAGATCAAATATTTTACTCTTTAATTTTATTAAGCATAAAGTTTTAATTAAAGGTTAAAATTTTAATTACCATTTTGCCCTTCAAGCTTAATAATTTCATAACTCACTAAATTGAGCTTAAATGAACTTGAAAATTTTATGTGACTTTACTCATATGTCAATAAAGACATGAGAGGAGAAAATGTGATTTTTCTGTATTTAATTTATTTATGTAATTATTTTTGGTGGAAAATAGAGATTTCCAAGGAAAATTTAATAATATGATCAAGGGAAAGTTTCTGTCCTTAAGAAAATTATGGGACATTTCTAATGACCAGAGGACCACTTGGACCAATTTTGGTGATTTTTTGAATTATATTATTTTTATTATAATTATTTTAAATTTTGGAGTATTAATTAATTTAAAAATAAAATAAAGGTTGAAGAATGAATTTTATATTTTTGAAAAATCTCTCTGATATCAAGGAAATCAGAGAACCAATCTTTACAATTTTTTGATTTTTCTTTGATTTATTAGAATTATTTTAGTGGAAATGCTAAAAAATACATTTTTTAACTTTAAAATTACCTTAGGGCTTTAAAATTTAATATCTCATCAAATAGACCTAAGAAAAATATGGGGTTTATTCCTAAGTGATTAAAATTCAAAATGTGACATTTTGGTGAATTTTATTATCTTTATGATTTTTATTATTTTTTTAATTATTAAAATATTAAAATAATGCAAAAAATTAAATTTTTTAGAAAATTAAAATTTTAATTTTCTTAAATTCCCCTGATATCAGAGAGGCTCCAAAAAAAATTTGGTGAATTTTTGAAAAGCATTTTGAAAGTTATGAATTTTTAAAGTTCAAATTGACTAAATGGCTTAATCAACCCATTTAGTAGGGCTAGCCAAGTCCAATTGACTTCAACTTTTTATGGTGGGTTCCTCTGATCCTAAAGGTCAGTGGAGAATTGATTTCAAGTCAATTTGATGTATGATTAGCTCTAATTAATTAGGGACCTATTTTGGGTGTTTAAGCTAATTAGGGTTATTTTAAATGAACTAACTCAAAACCTATTTTTCCTAGGGTACTCTGGTCATAAGAAACATCACCAAATTTTCCTAGAATTTATTTCACAATATGCTAATTATTAGATTTAAAATACTCAAAACAGTAACATGAATTTGAAAAATCAATAACTTCTCATAGGGATGGCCTCTGACTTTGGAAAATTCAAGGAATGTTCCCAAATTCAGAGGCTTCAAAAGCCCTATGGTCTCATGCCATGGTGAATTTCCTATATGCATGGAGAATTAAAACAATGCAGAGGGTAAATAACTTATTAAAAATAAAATACTTGATGAAATTAAATGATTTCTTTTCCACATTATTCTCCACTGTTCACTGAGCAAGAGGGTATTTTTATTTTATTTTTCAGATTTTTCTACACAAAGTTATGGATTTTTGAAGTTTAAGGAATTAAATAAATCAGAAAATCCCTATTTTTCTATTTATCCGAGTCGGCGCCGCGTCAACCTTAACATCTCCGAAGTGCCGCGTGGCGCTTTCTGATTCGACGCCGCCATCCGACTCAGCGCTCCGGGGGCCCGCTGTATCATTCCATCTCCTCATCCGGCGCGATCCTTAACATCCGTCCGCGCGTGTATGGAATGAACGACATCAGTTCATCGTCCCCAAGTGTCCTCACCCGAGAGCCGTCCACACTAAAACCCTAAGAACTCACTCATCTCTCAACGGATTTTCGTGTTCTTATGCTCTATGGATTCGTCTTGAAGAGACGAATACATCTATACGGTGATCATGTATTGAAATTAAAGCATTTAAAATGGAGAATCTCCAGAAGCTCGGGATAAAGAATTAGCTTATAC
The DNA here is from genome assembly GCA_022702705.1 of Papilionanthe hookeriana x Papilionanthe teres. Classification (NCBI taxonomy): domain Eukaryota; kingdom Viridiplantae; phylum Streptophyta; class Magnoliopsida; order Asparagales; family Orchidaceae; genus Papilionanthe; species Papilionanthe hookeriana x Papilionanthe teres. The sequence goes on along the minus strand of CM040430.1, from coordinate 46,131,498 downwards.
CTTTCCTCAAAGAAGTGTGGCTTCAATCTGAGGGTTGTGTCACCTTCGATTGCGTCCTAGCAAGCTCCAGATGAAGTCTCCTGGTCTGGTGAATTGCCTAGCTATGAAAGTGACCACAGCCGATCACAAAGCTTGAAGGCTGGAACAACTGGGTGGCCTGGAGATGGGGCTTTCAGTGGGAAACTTCTCCTCTTGGTCTAGTGAAGGTGTAGGACCAGTCAATTTGAAGATTGGCTCATTGTGGCAAAGTGTCTTGGTTTTTGGGTGAAATTTCAGTTGAGAAATTGGGTTCTGTTGGTGGGATTAGGGCAAATTGACACTGGGGATCAACTGCTCTAAGTATGGAGTAGGGCCTGGAACAATTTTGGCAGAGTTTCGACAAGGTTTGTGCAACTCTCCTCCATGGCCGTGAGGGGGTTGGGTTTAAATAGAGGTGGTTGGAGAGCCTCACAGGGATGGCCAAGGGTTGGGATCAGCTGCTTAGGTCAAGGGAAGAATAGCTGCAATGGCCATTGGGGATGGGGCAGCTCGACGAGTGAGAATTCCAAGTTTGGGCTCACATGTGAGCTCTCGGCCTGGTGGTTTCCGGCAGCTGTGGTGGCTGGCCGGCCAGGGTCAGGTCACCCTCAAGGTCAGGGAGGTCAGGGCTGGGGTTTAGTGTAGGCAATTGGCAAATGCCATGTGTTAAAAGCTTGATTTAAAATGGAATGGGAGAAGGCTAATTTTGGCTTGATTTGGTCAAGTCCACCCTTTGGGCTTGGTTCACCCACCAAGGTGGCTTTGGGTGTTGTGAGGAGTCAAAGGAATCAGCTGGTTTGACATGGAGAAGTCCTTATACAAATATATTTGGATTAAATTTGGGTTAAGGGGAATCATGGTTAAGGCTAATGACTTTAGGAGATTAAGGATAGAGTCTCCTCCTTTTGCCCAAAATGGCATGGTGACATGTAAAGAGGCTCTCATGGCTTCCATGTGGCTCATGCATGGCCTCATGGCTCATCTTTGGCTTGGGAAACGTTAAGTCAATTTCATGGAAATGGGTTTAAGAAAATTTTGGTATTTTGATGGGAATTTGTATAGGGCTTAATTTGGAATGGCTTCATGATGAGTTTTGAAACTTAAGGATTGATTTAATTGAAAATATGGTGTGGAGCAATTGTCATATGGGTTTTGGATTGATTTTGACCCTTTGGATTTTGGTGGAGATGGGCTTTAGGAAGGTTTCATGTAAGTGGGCTTTTAAGTTTAAGAATGAATTCATGGATGGGAATTTTGTAGAATTTTGGGCCAAATAATTGTTGGGTTTGGTTTAGGGATATGTCATGAGTGATTTGAAATGAGTTTGGAGTGATTTGGGTTTGAATTGGGTTGGATTAAGGCTTTTTTAGTACTAGGGTCAAAATAGGCCAAATTGGGCTAACTTGGGAAAAGGTTGGGTTAATTTTGGGTTTGATGTAAAATTAATGTTGGAAAATTTTTATGGGGTTGTGACAAAGAGTTTTCAACTTTGGTTGGGTTTTGATTTTGGGATTTGGGCTCATTTGGGTTCATGATGGATTTAGGCCAAATTGGGTAATTTTTTTGGTTTGGGTGGAGTTTGGTTTCAAACTTAGGGCAAATCATGTTAGTTTTTTGTTTGTGGGAATGTTAGCAAGGTTTAGGAAAAGATTTGGGGTTAATTGGAGTTGAGTTGGGTGAGTTTGAGTTAAGTTTGGGTTATGGGTCCAAATTGGGCTTTAAGGCAAAAAGTGAAATTGGATCCAAATGTCAATCAAATTGGATTTGGCTTTGGTCTAGATTGGTGTTAGGAATGTTGAATTGGAGTTTAGAATTGAATTGGACCAGGATTTGGGTCAATTGGGTAGGTTTGGTTTGACATTGGGTTCACTTAGGGTTAAAATGGGTCAAATTGGGGGTTTTGACAAAAGTAGGGTAAATTGACAAAATTGGCCCATGGTGTAGTTGAACAAAATGAAATTGAGAATATTTGGAATTTTCTGGAATTTTTTGGGAATTTTCAGAATTTTTGGATTTTTAGGTCAAGAGGGGTATTTTGGGTATTTGGAGGGTATTGGGAGGTATTTTTGGAATTTTTGGTATTTTTGGGTATGGATGATCAATTTGAGTAATGTGGGAATGTTTGGGATTGCTTTTGAGGAATTTTGGGTAATTTGGGTGATTTTGCAAATTTTGGGTAGTTTCAAGGGTTTTGGGTTAGGCTAGGCGGGTGTAGGGTCCCGAGGGTCAAAAATTGAAAATTTGGAAAATTGAAGATTGGGTGAATGTAAGTGGAATGAAATCATTTTGGTTGAGCCATGAAGCCATATCAAGCCCACATGAGCCATGAAGGGACTCATTTGAGGCATTCACTATGTTGTTCCTAACCCTCTTAGCCAAGGGTTAGGGGTTAAGGACCATCCATGTGAATCACCTACATGAGTCAGGAGGTCAAGTTGGGTATAGGTGTGGTTTTAGGAGGTGTGTGAAAGTGTAGTGTATAAGTGTAGTGTGTGTGTAAGTCAGCCCTTCACCAGACCAGGCCACCCAGGCAGTCCTAAGGCCAAAGAGTCCTATAGGAACTCATCCTTTAAACTTCCATATTTGATTTCAACCTTCTAGGTGATTAGGGGTCTACAATCAAGTTTATGGAGTTTGCAGGGAGTTAAGAAGTGGTTTGAATTTCTAAAAGGTGGGTCCCAATTCTAATCCTCTAAGATAGTCAAAGGAAAAGCCTAAGGCTAGATCCTAAGTACTAAAGAGAAGAAGAGAAGACCTCATCAAAAATGAGGTCATCAAAGCAGTAGCAATGCGATGGTTAATATGATATTTCTTTACTAACTTCTCCATATTCACATTTCTAAAATGATTTCCCCTATCTGTTACGACTACTCTTGGTATTCCAAATCAACAAAACATATTCTTTCTTAAAAACTTTGCAACACTTTGAGCATCACATTGAGGTAAAGCAATTGCTTCAATCCATTTGGATACATAGTCTATTGCTATTAAAATATAAATCTTTCCGAAAGATGGTGTAAATGGTCTCATGAAATCTAATCCCCAAATATCAAATATTTCAACTTCCAACACATAATTGAGGTGCATCTTGTTTCTTCTAGAAATATTGCCTACACGCTGACATCGATCACAATTTTTAATATATGCATTAAAATTTTTAAAAATTGTAGTCAAATAAAATCCAGATTGTAAAATTCTATAAGTAGTTCTATCAACTCCAGTATGTCCACCATAATTAGAATTATGACATTTTTAAATAATTTCATAAGTTTCTTCCAAAGGCACACATCTTTGAATGATCAAATCCCTTCTTTGTTTATATAAAAATGGGTCATCCAAAAAATTAGTTTTAGCATCAGATAAAAATTTCTTCCTCTCCTAGTATTTCAAACCATATGGTATTATATCACTGACAATAATGTTTATAATGTCGGCATACCACTGAATACGCCACTCGTTAATAGTGAAAATTTTTCATCAGGAAAATGTTCATTAATTCTTCAGTTTCACTAAGAGATTTTTCAGTTTCAAGCCTGGATAGATGATCAGTATTTTGATTATCAGCACACTTCCTATCTACTATCTCAAAATCAAATTCTTGTAGAAGAATAATCCATCTAATCAATCTCGATTTCACATCTTTCTTCTTCAATAAATATTCGATAGCAGAATGATCAGTATGTACTACACATTTAGTTCTAATTAAATATGATCAAAATTTATCAAAAGTAAATACTATAACCAATAACTCTTTCTCAGTGGTGGTATAGTAAATTTGAGCTTGCTTAAGATTTTTACTAGCATAGTAAATTACTTTGAAAATTTTATCATATTTCTAATCCAAAACAGCACCAATAGCATTATCACTAGCATCACACATTTATTCAAAATGTTTTTCCCAATTTGGTGAAATTATAATAGGTGCAATTGTCGGCATATATTTTTCAGGTTTTAAAATTTAATTTAGGTATATATATATAATTTGGAAAGTAGCATATGATTTTTGAAAATAATTTTTAAGTTTAAAAATTTTAAGATATGAAATCAAACTGATCTCACATCCCAAATACTTTATATAAACGAGCACCACACCACAAATTGTGTATCTATCCCGAGGAATAGTCACACTGCTTGACGATGGGGCTCGATTAAATAAACTAAAAGATTTGTCACATCCGTTTGGTCTGCGAACCAATTTTATAAGCCAACAGGTTCCCCTGCTTAATATATAGGAATTAAGAAGGGTTTATATTACCTGGGTTCTTAAAGTTCCCTATAAGGGCAAGCCCCTATAGTTAATTACATCCTAAATGTCCGAAGACACTTAAGAAAACTCTCGATAATGATCAGTTGTTTTGCTCTCAAGAATTTCAAAGTTTAAGGTTTTCAAAGGATTGAATTTTGGAATTTCAATAAGGAATGGATCGAGTTTGGAACAGTTTATTTTAAGAGTCCAAAGGAAGAGAAGTAGGAGAAGCTGAGGATCCAAGAAGAATCTTGGAAACTTCCCAAAATATCCTATTGTTTGGCTTGAATTTGAGGAAATTATTTAATGTTTCAATCCTGCCAGTTTTAATTAATTAGGACTTATATTTATATGACACAATCATACAAACAACCCTGAAGATGTGAGGGTTTATGTCGTACCAAAAAACTACCTCGGAATCCTAAGACCGGTTAGGGCTTAATTTGCATAAGACAATTATGCAAATGGCTAACAAAAAGTTGAGGATTTATGTTGCACTAGGCAAACTACCTCGAAATCCTATGGCTTGTTGTTTATTTATAGGAAAAGAGAGTTGATGTTGAAGATCCGCTGTTTGCTCTCTTGAACATGTCCTTTCATATCCTTGATAGTTGTTCCCTTTTGGTGTATTGCCTCGAGCTCCTTGTTGTCGAAAAGGTTTAGTTTTAGGAATCATAAATCAGGAGATGAGAGAAGTGTTTTGGTTTAAAAAAGTCTTAGAATCCAAATATTTTAGTGTTTTAATTAAAACAAATCTTAAAGTTGATTAAACAGAACAGATTAAGATCCCACGGTTCCGTCATCCCGGCACCGTTATTTTCATCGGATTCACTTAGTCCAGATGAATTTGCTAAACTCAACTGAATGAGTTCCACACTTTTATTTAGACTGTCAGAAATCCCGTTAGCAACACGTGGGTTACATCATCCGAGGTATTCCCGATCATCCAACGAGACATTTTAATTTAGTTAAAGTTGTAATTTTTTGTTGTTCTGTTTGTGATTAAATTTTGAGTTATTTTATATTTTGAAATATTGTGGCGGTGAATTTTATCTTGTATGACTTTTAATTTAGTTTTGGGTTTCAGTTTTGTGGCTATCCTAAAGGTTTCAGTTTTCATGTAACAATCTTATTTATCATGCAAGAAAAGTAAAACGCAGTGCAGGTAAATAAATTGCAATAAGGTAAATTGCAATAAAGTAAAAGCGGACCTATAGGGTCTTCTCATCATTCCCAGCTGAAACTTTAGTATTGCATTGTATATATGTGTTTATAGTTTTGCAGAAATTAAAGCATGCCAGAAAACTGGAAGAAGTAGGACTAACAAGATGTAACTACTCAATCCTATGATGTCTATTTTAAGATCCTGGTTGTCTACCATGTCCTATGATGTCTATGTGAATTCCTATGTTGTGTTTCAATAAACTTTGTTTAATATAATTGAGGATGGTTTCGTTAAGCAGACATATTAAGATTAATAGACCTCAGAGGTATCCAAACAGTCAAAGAAGGATGCAGGTCCATGCTTCCCTCTCATATCCTGATGAAAAGTCTCGGGCTCATTTAAACTTATTATGTTGCTTAACAACTCATCCTACCTGTACCCTTATGCTTAATGAACACAGGTGTTCAGGGCAGGTGGGTTTAGGTGTAGTTTGGGTTTGTATTTGGTGGTAACTGGTAGTTTGATTTGGACTTATGGGAGTGCTATGAAGAGTTTGTTTGAGTTTGTGTTTGGATTTGGTTTGGTTTGAGTTTTGGTTTTGGTTTGGTTTGAGTTATATTTTGGTTTTGGTTTTGGTTTGATTTTTGTTTTGGTTTGGATTTGGTTTGGTTTGATTTTGGTTTGATTTGAGTTTGGAATATGAATTGGGAAGGTTATGTGGACATCGGGTAAAATTTGGGTTATTCCATGCATTCACTAAGCATAAGGGTATTCTTATTATGTTTTCTACACCAAGTTGTGATTTCCTAGGGGTCTTTATAAAGGGAAAAAAATGAACCATGCCTCAGGAGGCCTATCCTAGGTTTGATTGTTATCGTGTTGGTATTGTATTGTGGTCGGGATTGTTGTTGTATGGTGTGGTTGTTGTGATCGTTGTGGTATGTTGTTGTTGTATTTTGTTTATATGTTATATCATTATTGTATGTTATTTTATTCTTATGATGTTATGTTATTTAAAATTATTATCTTTTATATGTGATTAAAATTAATATTATCTTTATGGTTTATTTAATTTATTATTTTATTATCTTATTTAATTCATTCTGATTTATTTACTTTATTATCATTTATTTATTTATTAATTGTTATTTATTTATTTTATTTTACTTTAGCTTGATATTTATTTATTATTATTTTAGTTTTAATTTATTTTATTATTTAGTTTAAGTAATTTAATTCAATTTATTAGCATTTACAATTATTATTTAATTTAATTCAATTTAACTTTATTTAATTTGTTTTATTTTAATTTATCATTTATTTTAAATTTAATTTAATCTAATTAATTATTATTTACAATTACTATTTAATTTAATTTAATTTAATTTAGTTTATTTCATTTTAATTTATCATTTATTTGCATTATTATTTAATTTTGTTTAATTTATTTTATTATTATTTAATTTAGTTTAATTTATTGAATTGAATTTATTATTTATTTAATTTAATTTAATTTAACTTAACTTTATTTATTAATTTATTTTAATTTAATTTGTTTAATTAATTTAATTTCATTTCATTTATTATTTACATTATTATTTAATTTAATTTAATTTAATCTAACTTTATTTATTTAATTAATTTAATTTAATTTAATTAATTAATTTTATTTCATTTCAATTATTATTTATTTACATTATTATTTAATTTAATTTAATTTAACTTTATTTAATTTAATTTAATTTATTTAATTAATTTTAATTTAATTTTAAATTATTTATTTATTTACATTATCATTTAATTTAATATAATTTTGATTTATTTAATTTAATTAATTTATTTAATTTAATTAATTTATTTAATTTAATTTAAACTATAATTTATTTAATTGTTTTTGGTTTACTTAATTAATTATTATTTGATGTAATTTATTTAATTTAATTATTATTTATATTAATTTATTTAATTTAATTATTATTTGATTTTAATTATTTAATTTTAATTTAATTCATTATTCATTTATATTATTTAAATTATTTTTAATTTACATATATACGTATTATTTATTTTATTACTCCTTATTAGTAATTTTATTTTTAATTAATTATATGTACATTTTTATTACTTAAATTTTATTGATTTATTATTATTAATTTATGTTATTAATTTAAATTAATTATTATTATCATTTTTATTATTATTTATTTATTTATAAGACTTTTTACTTTCTCTCTCTTAAATTATTCTTTTCTTTACTTTAAATTATTATCCTTTATATTAATTTATTATTTCTTAAAATTATTATTTACATGTGTATTTTCATTTAGATTATTTTAAAAAGAATGATGCTTTTATTTACCCATTTATATTATTTATTTATCTATTTATAAAGCTTTTCATTTTTTTTCTCCTAAATTATCCTTTTCTTTATTTCAAATTATTATCCATTATTTAAAGCTATTAGAATTATTATTTATTCATATAAATACACTTATATTATTTTAAAAAGAATGACATTTTTATTTACTTATTTTTGTTATTTATTTATATTTACAATTATTATTTTAGTTATTATTATTATTATTATCATTTTATATTTTCATTATCTTTTTAAGTTTATAGTTATTTATTTTATTCTTATCAAATTATCTTTTATTATTTACATATTGTTATTATTCATTTACATATATATATATATATATTATTCATTTATATTTTAGTAGTATGTAGTTATTTATTTAAAATTTAGTAAAGTCATTTTTATTTTAATTTTGTAAAGTTATTACCTTTTTAAATTTACAATTAATATATCACTTATATCTTTACATATATTATTTATTATTTATTTATTTTATTATAAAAATTATGTATTTAGTGTATATAATTTATTTATAATATTATTTAGCACATATATTATTTTTATCTTACATATATGCATCGTTATTTTATTCATTGAAAATTTATTCCATTTCCTCATTTTATTTTTATTTGTTTTCTTCTTTCATTTTTTCTTTCTTTTATGTTACATTTCTCTTTTCTTTTTTTTTTCTTTTCTCTTTTTTTTTCTTTATGTTATTTTATTCATGCATTATGAAAATTTATATATAGTTATATTATGTTTATTCCTCTTTGTTTTCATTTCCTTTATGTTATTTTTATTTTCTTTTCTCTTTATGTTTTGTTTTCCTTTATTTTATCATTTCTTTTAGATTTAAAATTTCATTTTTCAAGTTAGTTAAAATGGGTAGTAAAATTTGTAAACATTTAACATTGGCTAAAAAAAAGTTTCCTAAACCTATACATGGATACATAAAAAAAACATGCATGAAAGCTAAAAGAAATTAAACAATGTGTATGTGAATTTAAAGGTCTTTGTAAAGGAAGAAGAACATTGAAATTGTGCATGTGTGTGTGATGTTTTAGGCTAGGCATGAAAGGGGTAAAACATTTTTCTTGAAGCTTAAATATTCATGGGATGAAAAGTAGGGGGGAAAAAATATTACCTTAGCTTTGGAGAGGCACTTGTTGGAGACCTTGGCTATGCGAGGGAGTGAGTGAGTGTGGATTTTCTTGGAAGAAGGAGAGGAGGAGGAAGAGAGGCTCACATCTAGGAGAAGAATTTTGGGGAGTGAAATGAGGAGGTGTGTGTGTAAGTGAGTGTAAGTGTGTAAGGGGTGTTTAAGAGTGTTTATGGGGGGATTTATGGAGGAGGCTCGCGGCTAGGAAGGAGATGAGGGAGTGAGGGAGAGATAAGGTGGAGGTGAGGAGGTGACATTGTGGAGGTGAGGAGGTGAGGGTAGAAGTGATGGAAGTGATGGAGAGGAGTGAGGTGGCGGGTAGGGTGAGGGAGAGGCATGGGAGAGGTGAGGGAGGGGTGAGGAGGAGGCTTGGAGAGATTTTTATTTTTATTTATTTTATTTTATTTTATTTATTTAATATATATATTTATTATATATATAATTATTCTAGGGTTTTCATGAGGTTTATTTGAATAATTTTGGTTTAATTTAGGTTAATTTGAATTATTAGTTCAATTAGGTTCATTTGGGTTTGGGCTAACATAACTTGGGTTTGAGTGAGAATGGGGTCTATTTACCTTGACCAATATTTTTTATATGATTGTAATTAAGATCTTTAATGAAGACACAAAGTGGCTTTGAGCTCATTTTGAGGTTCAATTTTGGCATGGATTGGATTTTTGATTATTTTGGACCATGTTGGGTTCGGGTCAAATTAGATTGGGTTTGAGTGGGAATGGGGTTCCTAAGTCTTCAGAAATAATGTATATATGGTTGTCTCGAAGAACTTTCATGAAGACATAAAATGGTTTTAACAAAGTTTAGGGGGTCAATTGGGTGGATTTAGAACATGTGTCCAGCTTGGGTCAAAAGGGGGAGGTTTTGGTCCAAAATGGGTTTTGGGTAAGACCTGATCTCAAATTATGGGCAATTGATGATCCAATTAAGTTTAAGGAGGTGTTATAAATCGTTTTTAATTGAAATTTTGAAGGAATTGATTGACATTGGCTCACTTTAAGAGTTTTGGGTTATTTAGACCAATTTGGGATTTTGGATTTCAAGTGGAATTGGATTCAAATGAGGGTCACATTGGGCTTGAATTTGGTCTAAGTTAATATTGGGGATGTTGAATTTTTGTTTAGAATTGAATTTGATGAAAAATGGGATCGATTGGGTCAAGATTGGGTTTGGTTTAGGCACCTTTAGGTTAAATTGGCCAAGTTGGGATTTTTGATTGAATGTGTATTAATTTGGAAAAATTAACCCATAGTGTAGTTGAACAAAATGGAATTGGGAATTTTTAGGATTTTCTGGGATTTTTTTGAGAATTTTTTTTGGAATTTTTTGGATTTTTGGGCAAAAAGGGTATTTTGGGTATTTTGAGGGTATTGGGTGGTATTTTTGGAAATTTTGGAATTTTTGGTCATGAATGGTCAATTTGAGTGGTAAGGAATATCTTGGAATGATTTTTGGGGAATTTTGGTGAATTTTGGTAATTTTGGGTTATTTAGGGAATTTTGGGAGGCCGGGGGTCAGAAATTGAAACTTTGGAGATTTGAAGATGGCTTCAAAGTGAGCATGATGTAATGGTTTAAATTGATTTATAGATGAAGGGTCACCCTCATTTGGTCCTCTATGTTGTCGTCCCTACCACTTAGTCATAGACTTAGGGTTGGGCTATCCACATGAGTTTCCAAAGAGTTCAGGGTTGAAATTAGAATGTGCAGTGTGTGTATGTTGTGAATGTGAAGTGTATGAGTGGTGATCTCCAAACCTCCCTCAGGGCAAATCCTAAGGTCTGACCACCTATAGGAGACTTCCCCTAAGATTCCTTATGCTTGCCTTTTTCCTACCAAAAGGTGGAGGTTAGGCCTTAAGCATATGAAAACCCCCTAGTGAAGCAAGAAGAGTTTTGAATTTCTATGGGGAGGGTTCCATAACTAGTCCTCTAAGAAAGTCACCAGGAGAGTCCTATGGCTAGACCCTAGGCTATTCTAATGAGATACTAGACCTCAACCAAAAGTGAGCTCAACAGCAGTGATTAATTTTTCTTTTAATGTTTCAAAAGCTTTTAGGCATTCATCATCAAAATAAAAAATTACATCCTTTTCCAATAAACGACATAAGGGTTTTGAAATTTTTGAAAAGTCTTTAATGTAATGCCTATAGAATCCAGCATGTCCCAAAAAACTTCTAATTCCCTTTACATTTGTTGGACAAGGTAAATTAGAGATAACTTGAATTTTTGTAGGATCTACCTCTAAACCTTTTTATGATATTCTATGTCCTAATATAATTCCTCCTGCTACCATAAATTGGCATTTTTTCCAATTAAGGACCAAATTAGATTCTTCACAGAATTTTAGAACTTTAGATAAATGTTTTAAACATGATTCAACTGAACTTCCAAACAATGAAAATTAATCCATTAAATCCTTAAACCCTTTTTAATTAAATAAAAAAAAATAGACATCATACATCTCTGAAATGTAGCAGGGGCCTTACAAAAACCAAAAGGCATTCTTCTAAAAGCCAACGTAACATAAGGACTGGTAAACATTTTTTTCTCTTGATCCTCAGGAGTAATTTGAATTCGGTGGTACCCAGTATATCCATATTGAAAACAAAAGTTTTTATGCCCAGCCAGTCTATCCAACATCTGATCTAGAAATGGGAGTGGAAAATGATCTTTCCTTGTAGCAAGATTTAATTTTCTATAATCAATTCATATTCACCAACCTGTAACTGGTCTTGTTGGTATAATCTCATTATTCTCATTAACAGTCACAGTTACTCCTCCTTTCTTAGGAACACAGTGAATAGGACTAACTCATGCACTATCTGAAATAGGGTAGATAATCCCAGCACCCAACCAATTTAAAAATTTCTTTCTTAACAACATTTTTCAAAATAAGATTTTATCTCCTTTAAGATTCAGCTTTAGGTTTGCAGTTATCTTCCAAAAGGATTCTATGAATAAAAATTGAAGGACTGATTCTCTTAATATCAGCTATCGTCCATCCAAAGGCTTTATTGTACTTCTTTAAAACTTCAAAAAAACTCTCTTCTTATTTTTTACTTAATTGAGAGGAAATTATCACTGGAAAAGTTGAGGAATCACCTCAAAAAATATACTTCAATTTATCAAGAAGCATCTTTAACTCAAGTTTAGGAGGTTTTTCAATTGATGGACCAAAAGATTCATCTTTTCAGTCATGACCAACAATTTAAAATTTTCATGAACATAATTTAGATCTTCCTCATGAAAATCTTCAGAATGATGTAACTCCTCTTCTTGCACATGTTATAATTCTTCTCTTTTAGATTTCTCTTCATAAGTTGATTTGAAATGACATTCACTGAAATACTTGATAACATCCATCTTATAACATTCATCATCATTACCTCTTGTAGGATATTTCATTGATTTTGAAATGTTGAAGTAACAGTATGATCATTAACTCTCATTGTTAATTCCCCTTTTTGCACATCTATCATTGCTCTGCCTGTGGCTAGGAAAGGTCTTCCTAAAATTATGGGTATCTCTTTATCTTCCTCCATATCCAGCACAATGGAATCAACAGGAAAGATAAATTGATCCACTTTTACCAAAACATCTTCTATAAATCCTTTAGGATATGTGATTGAACGATCTGCTAACTACAGAGTTACAGCAGTTGAAGTTATTTCTCCTAATCCCAGTCTTTTAAATATTGATAGAGGCATAAGGTTAATGATTGCAACCAAATCACATAAAGCTTTTCCATAAAATCTGTCTCTGATTGCACATGGAATTGCGAAACTACCAGGATCTTTAAGCTTTTTCAAGAAGCTTCTTCTGAATTATTACACTACACTCCTCACTAAGTGCAACTATCTCATTATCTTTAAAGTTCCTTTTTTTGTTGAGAAAATCCTTCATAAATTTCACATAGCTTGACATCTGTTCTAAGGCTTCAACAAATGGAATGTCGATTGTAAGCATCTTAAATATCTCCAAGAATTTTGAAAATTGCTTATCCAATTTTTGTTATCAGAATCTTTGAGGAAATGGAGGTGGTGGTTTTTCCAAATCTTCCTTAAGTGGAGAAATAGGCCTTTCCAAACCTTTCGAAGCATCCTCTTTTGGTTCTTCAATGTCTTCTTTCTCTACTTCAAATTCTTTTTGAACTCTACCTTCCAACTCTCTTCCACTTCTCAGTTGAAATACTTTTATGATATTTATTCTTATCTTTTGGATTTACTACAGTATTACTTGGAAGCATACCTTGGGATCTATTACTTAATGTATTGGTAGTTTGTCCCAGTTGATTTTCAATATTTCTAATTGTAGCTCCTTGACATTGCAATTGATTTCCTATTTGTAACACCACTTCTTCAATAGAAAACTTCTTCTCCTTAAATTCTATAAAACCTAGAAGATAGGTTGGTCTACAATTATTATTTCCTTGGTTGTTTCAGTTCCCCAGTGGGTTTACTTTGTTGTTCCCTAATTGTTGATTAATACCACCCTAATTATTGGTATTCCAGTTAAAGTTTGGATGGTTCTTCCAACCAGGGTTATAATAATTAAAATAAGGGTTATTAGACTTACTAATAGTATTTAAAGTTTCTGGTGAAGTATGAGAATCAACCATTTGACCTAACAAATTTTCTTCAATCATGACAATTGTCTGAGAAAAATTTAACCCAAATTGTTCTATCTTTCTTGAAATTGCATTAACTTGATTGGCTACCTCTTTAGGATTTAACTTTTCAGAAGGCCATTGAAAATTATTAGTAGCCATTTCTTCTATTAAATCATAAGCATCAGTAAAATGTTTAGACATCAGTGACCCTCCTGCAGCAGCATCGATAATATATCTAAGAGATCCAACTAATCCATTATAAAATGTTTGAATTATTAACTAATATGGTATCGAATGATGTGGACATTTTCTAAGGAGATCTTTAAATCATTCCCATGCCTCATATATATATTCACCTTCAAACTGACAAAAAGATGTGATATCATTTTTAAGCTTTGTATTCTTTGATGGTGGAAAATATTTAACGAGGAATTTTTTTGCTAAATCACCCCAAGTACTGATAGATCCAGGTGCTAATGAATTTAACCATATCTTAACTTTATCCCTTAGTGAGAAAGGAAAAGTTTAAGTCTAATAGAATCATCCGAAGAACCATCATATTTAAAAGTATCACACAAGTCTAGAAAGTTGGCAAGATGTAAATTAGGATATTCAGTTGGTGCTCCCCCATACTGATTATTTGACACCATTTGGACAATAGCAGGTTTAAGCTCAAAGGAATTAGCAGCTACAGCAGGGTGTTGAATACTACCATGAAGTTCATCCACTGTAGGGTTAGCATTTTCTTTTAAAGGTCTAAATTCTTGATGGATTTCAACATTTTGATTTTAATGATTTACCATTTCTTGAATATTTTTATCTTTTTCAGAATTTTTAATTTTCTTGATTGTTCTTTCTAATTCAGGATCATAAGGCACAAGTCCCTCAGACCCTGAACTACACATACAACATTAAATAGAATCAAACAAAACACACTAACAAAAGCAAAGAAAAGTAAAAAAAATTAATTTTGCTTAATTTTCATTAAATGAAATTTTAATAAATTTCCCTAGCAAAGGCGCCAAAAACTTGATCCTCAAATATTTATGCTTACGATTTAGATAGGAATTTTATGATTTATAATATGGGATACTACACAAGTTTACGTATCATTTATCAAGTAATATGGGACTTTTCCGAGATATCAAACCCACAAGGAAATGTCTAATCTCTAAAGAAACAAGAAAAAGAACTTATTACTTTTTTAATTGATTTTTGTAAGTATGTTTTAAGGTATTAATTTTGAAAAGTTGTTTTTGCTATTTTTAATAAAATGTTAAGCACGAAATAAAAATTATCAATACTCTAAACACGTTATAAAAGTTATAAGAATCAAATATCTTTTCCTTCTTCAATGAATCAGTAATAATTATGAATATTTGTGTTATGGAAGTATTTAAATGTATTGTGCCAAATAGGAGCAATTATATTCTTTACCCTTACTTGGTTCTATAAAGAAAATTTGTTAATTTGGAAGATACCAGCTCTCACTCTAGAGTTCCCTTTATTCCCTCCACATGGGGGCAAACATCTCATTAAAAAAATTAAATTAACAAACCAAATTTGGGGCTTTAGCATGTCACTCTAAAGTCCTCTAATTTTACTCCCCAATAAAGCATATCTCCCTATATATTTGCATTCAATCATAAGGACTACAATTATCACCCATATATTTGCATGTGATCATTCCAATTGTTGTTTGAGATAATACCACATTGGGTCTTAAATAATCTCACAACAAATTTTAACATCTTAATTAGCCACATCAAGAAGTAAATTAAGTTCAAGGAATTGAATCATCACAATTTATTCCGAACATTAAACACTTAAACTTTCCACAATAAACTTCCATAATTTAATTACTTCATCATTTAAGAAAGAAAAAGATAAAGTAAACTACTGAGATTTCATGATGAAAACACAAACACAACTTGATTTGAAAGCATAAACCATAATGAAACACAACAATCTTACTTAAAAACAAAGTGTTAAAACAAAGATAAATACTTATCTGAAAATCCTCTCCACAAAACTCTGAAAGTTCCTTTGGAATTTTGCTTTCCACAATAAAAATCTAGAGTGGTTGGTGCCCAACTCTGATGACTCTAATAAGAACTTTAAACTTCAATAAAAACTAGATACAAGGATAAAAGAAAATTGGTGAGAAGAAGGCTTCACACCAAACCTTTTTCCTTTCTTACTCTCTACTCTCTACTAACAATTATAGAAAAGAAGAACTAACTCTTAACACACGTTTAAAACACTAACTTCCACTACTCGAATAAAAATACACACTTGCAAATTATGAGGCTTCATTTTTATATTTTTCCAAAAGGTGCCTTAGTGTCTCTTCAAATCATGTCCAGATTCAATGTATCCACAAAAATATGGATCCCTTCAATCTTATTTGCTGCCCAAAGGAAGTTAAGGAAGTCACCACCAAAAGTTTCTTCAAACACCCCTTGAAAATAGGGCTAAATTTGATTAAAATTAAATTTTTAACTGTGGCGCATGGGCGCCGGTACTTTGGTGCTTAGGCGCTAGTGGCCAATTTTCTCAAACTTCATAATTTTGCTCCAAATTTGATCCTTTTTCACTCCTTTCATCATAATTAATCATTTTCATCATACCTGTAAGAAAAACATAAAATACCTTCATTTAAAGTGCAATATCATCAAAAATAGGTATAAAAATGTGCATAAAAACACTATATATTTTATGTGTATCAGAGATTAAAAGAATTTTAGAGAAAACAGTTAACCCAAAATGAACAAATTGGGCTGATAGACTCAATGATGCTTTATGGGCTTATAGGACTACTTATAAAGCTCCTATTGGAATGTCACCATATAGGCTCATATATGGAAAACCTTGCCATTTACCTATTGAATTGGAACATAAAGCTTATTGGACGATTAAAGAGTTTAATTACAATTTAAGTGATGCTGGAGATAAACGATTATTACAATTAAATGAACTTGAGAAGAAATTTGAAATGATTCATATGAAAGTGATCGAATTTATAACGAGAAAATGAACAAGGTGCATGACAAAAGAATTTTAAGAAATAGTTTCGAGCCTGAAGAAGAAGTTTTATTATATAATTCAAGATTAAAATTGTTTCCAGGAGATTTGAAATCCAAATGGAAAGGACCTTTTATTGTTAAGAAAGTTTATCCTTATGGAGCAGAGAATATAATCGATCAAAAAATAAATTCTATAATTAAAGTAAATGGACAAAGATTGAAGCCTTATATTGGAGAAACTTTGTCATCTTTTAAAGATGTGCATTATTTAACTCATTTCGAATAAACTGTTGGTTATGTCAGGCTGACGATGTTAAACCAAGTGCTTTATAGGAGGCAACACATAGTATGATTTAATTTGTTTTGATATTAAGTTTTCTTTATATGTAACTTCACTTAGTTACATATCTTTTGATCCACTTTTAGACCCTATTTTAGAGTGAAACTTATGAAAATTTGACGAAGGGTGAACCTATAAATTTCAGGATTCTAGCGCATAGGTGCCAGAACTGGGGCCTAAGCACCACATATCCTAAATCCTGACACCTAAGTGCCTGAATGGGTGCCTAGGTGCCACAGTTCTATTATGTGGTAAAACCGCCTAAATGCAATTTTTACCCACTCAAATCTTTATAAAACACTACTTTTTTGTCAGAAAATGTCAGGCCCTCAAATTTCCACTATAGAATTACACTTTTGAGAGAAAAGAAAGGTTAGATTGCTTTTATGGAGAGAATTACAATTGAGAATGGAGGGAAAGCCAAGTTAATGCACAAAGATTCTCAAACCTACTTCAATGGCTACATAGCCATGATATTGGAGAAGCTTTTTGGTCAACTTAATAAGATTGAAGGAGAATTGGTGCATATTAGAGAAATGATGCATGAGATGTACCATCAATATGAGCATATGGAATGGTAAATGAAAGTAAAATTTGACCATTTGGCTGCATTACCAGGTAACCATGTATGCTCAAAACAAATGGATTGATGAAAAGATGGCTTTGGAATTTCCTCGTGTCCTTTCTTTCACTCCTTTGTTCGTAGTGAATTACCTTGTGGAACTAACGAAGGTTCTCATGTGAATCCTTGAATTTAGGGTGACTTTATGTAGAGAAATTGATTGTGAATATGAAGTGTTAAGTAATTTGCTTGATGTATTGTGTAAGTGATTTATGTGAGTCTTATGTATTGTAATGAGTTGTCAGAAGTTATGTATGTGTGTTTTCTGTATTTTTTTGAACTTTATCTTGAAGAGCTGAAATAGAATGAGGTGAAACTTGAGTTTGATTGTATTAAATTGTGTTTGGAATGAATCTTAAATTTGGAATCTATTTGGACTTGGATATTCTCTTTAACTTCTGGGAGATGTTTAATGAAGTTTTCAACATAATTTTAAGTATACATAGGTTAGAAACACCTAAAATGCATAATGTAAAAATTTGGAAAATTTTTGGAATTTTTGGTGAATCTGGCGCCTAGGCGTCAGAACCCAACACCATTTTTAACGTCTAAGCTTCATCTTCCTCCCAAAAACCCACGAAAACCAGTCCTAGGGCTTCTTATTGTGCTTGATTCGTGAAGTTCGATGTATAAAAACACCAAATTCCAACTTCTCAAGGTTAGATCTATAGTTTGGCATATTTATTTTGAATTTTTACCATGGATTTCTCTAAATATGAATAGTGCCAAAATTTTAGAGAAAATTTTATTTTATTAGTAGAAAATCCGTGGATCGAAGCCTAATATAGTATTTTAAGCTTAGACTTTGTGCAATGTTTTGGACTTTTAAATTATTTGGAATTATTTTTTTACTTACAGTATGGCACCAAAATCAAAGTGAGGAAAATAGTGGAGTGAATTTGATTAGTCCAAGTTTTCTAGCGCAAGTGCCCAAGTGCACTATAATGAATTAGGTCGTCTCGCAAATTAATAACTGAAGAAAGTTTTTATCATCCAGGAGGATCAATAAAAAATATTATAGTTGCTCGACAGTGGGAACAATTCTGTTATTTCTCTAGAGTTGCTGTCATTTCAGTGGTTCGAGAATTTTATGCAAATTTTCCAGAAACTGCTGACAATGAAGTTTATATTAGGGGTATGGGAGTAGAGTTTCCTCCTGAAGTTATGAATTTTTTTAACAGTCTACCTCATGCTACATATTGCTTTTATGATCTTTTTATTCCTTCTAAAAGAGAGCTTGATGAGATTATAGCTTATCTGACTGACGGAAGAGGATCGTGGAAGTTTAGAAACAATAAATGGCTAAATTTTCCTCTTTTATGTTGAATGCTACTGCAAAGGCCTGACATTACTTTATTTCTGCTCGTATTCTTCCATCACATCACCTGAGTGAAGTGAAGAAAGAATGAGCTATTTTAAATTACTGCATTCAAGAAATGAAGCCTATAGATGTGGGAGTCATAATATATAATGTGATCAACACTTCAGCTAGAGGAGGTGTTATTTATGGTTTAGACTTCTCAGTTCTCATTTTCTCGACTTGCAAGAATGCTGATATTACTTATTTTCATTCTGAAGAGATGCTTAAGCCACTTAACCCAATTGGAAAAACTCATGTGGACATACATGGAAAGTAAAAAAGTCAAAGTTCCACAGGATTTACTTCTTCTATGCCTTCTACTTCTGCACCTGGACCCTCCACTTCTACTTTTGAGCCTCCACCAGATGTGTGGAACACTATTTGTCAGAGATATTTGGAGCATCAAAGTGATCTATTTTTGATGCAATGCAGAGTAGATGAGATAGATAGTAAGATTGATCATGTGTCTGGATATATATAGAGGAAGAGTGACTATGATGGGGAGTATAATGAAGCACTGGTAAAATTTATGAAGAGTGATAAGAACATTGAATTTCCTACTTGTTCAAAATTCACCCCATGGATGAACCCCAGAAGTCCTATTCCTGATAATTCTTCTGACGATGAGGAAGCAACTGAGCATGATTAAACTTTATGTTTGCTTTGCTTTACAGATGTGCCTTTTATGTGTGTTTTTTATGTTCATGTATTATTGTACTATTTGAGAAATTTATCGTAATTCTATTTGTTTATGTTATTAGATTGCTTAGAATTTAATCCTATTTATGCTCCAGTTGTTTTGTTAAATGTTTAAAATGTGAAAGAGACTTAGTCTTCTTATTGTTATTTACTTTGCTACTCTTTTACGTTATTGTTTTTGCCTGCATTATTTACTTTTCTAAAATAACTTAAATTTTAAATTTCTTCTTCCTGCTTAGTTTAATATGCCTAATTGCAAAATGTTTTAAACATTATAAAAAGAACTATGTTTGGGAGAGGGAAAAGAACTTAAATTTAAACTTTACTTGTCCTTACTAAAAAATATTTTCAAAATTAAGAACATAACCTATGGAAGAAAAGTTAATTTAATATAGATATACTATTGATTTCATGAATAATAAACTTATAAAAGTATTTTTATATAACAAGGGATAATACTAAAAATTGTAATTATTTACTAAAAGGTGCTAGAATTTTGATTCAAATATCTAAATAAAAAAAGTTTTATTTTTGAAAATATTAAGGAATGTAGATGTTTACTTGATAATTGAAACTCAATGAAAAATATTTTTGCTAAACACATATTCATTGAGTGAAAAATGTGTTAAAGTTTTTAAATATAAATTAAGGATAATGAAGTTCAAAATCATTAACAGGCTATCCAGATATAGTAATCTTCACTTAAAGAAGAAAAAGAAAGAAAGTATTGAAAACACTCACTGAAAAAGAAAAGAAAAATATATAGGATTGGAAAGCAATCCAAATATAAAAACAAAAAGAAAAAGAAAAGTGAGGAGAAGCTTGAGAAAAATCCTAAATCTAAAATTGACTTCACTTGAATTATCTTATAGGAAGAGACCTAATACAACTTTTTACTTAAAGTCTTATGTATAAGCATCCTTACTAGTAGAGTTATCATGTAAAATTTTTTTTTTTGTAAATTATCTACATATTCTTAATATGAAAAATTGCAATCTTTTTTTGAAATAGATATGAGAAGAGATTTCTTAACACTTGCATATTAAATATTTTACATAATTTGGTTTTAGCCTAAGTTATTTAAAAAAGCTTTATAGGTTTCGTTATTCTATTTATAAAATAAACAGTTATAGAAGTCTTAAAGAAAATTTTTATCCATAGATTATTATTTTTGGTAGTAAAAAAAGTTAAGAGTTACTTGAGGACAAGCACCGTTTAAGTCTGGGGGAATTGATCACCCTTGAAATTTTCTAAATTTTTATATCATTTTTAACTAATATTTTTAGGATATTACGCTTTAATGAATGATATTTCTTATGTTTTTAATTGCAGGTACAAGAAAATAAGTTTATGAATAAAAAAAATAAAAAAAGGAGTAAAAGTAGAAAAAATGAGTCAATTAAAGAAAAGAAAAAAAAGGGTTGATTCTGGTGCCTAGATGCTAGATCTGGCGCCCAGGCGCCAGACTCAGTTGGGAATTCTAGAGCACTTGTGGATGATTTTGTGATGGTTATTGATGACTCAGAAGCGATCTAGAAGCCTCTGGACAATTTCCCATATGTTATAAACAAGATACAGTGAATTTAACACTGGGAATCAGTTATTCAACGAAGAGATGCGACTTAAAACCTGAAGGGATGCATCCATATGCGTAGAAGACAGGTGCCTAGGCACCACAATTACCTTCTAGAATATTGAACGAATTAGAATGAATTTTTAAAAGTTTTCTGAAGCAACCCCTGGTTATTTTCGAAGCTCTATAAATAGAGGACAATTCTACAGCAAAGTGTGGTCGTTTGGAGTGTGTAAGTATTATAAGAGTGAAAGGGGTGCACCACTTCATTTAGAAAAAGAGTTTTTGTGTTATTTACTTTTCCTTAGTGAGAGTTCAGAGTGTTGGAGTCTTGCAGAAGTCAGTCAAAGTCAGAGAAACTTCAAAAATTTGCTTGGATATCATTCCAAATAAGTATTTATAATTTAGTTCTTAAGTTTTGTACTTTGAATTTAAATTATATAAATATGGTTTGTGGTGTGAATTCTATGCTTTCTGAATAGTCTTCTTATCTTTCTCCCTATGAATATGAAATGATTAAAATAAATATTTGATTTAGTTTTGAGAACTTATTTTTCTTTATTAATAATTTGTGATGTTACTTTACCTGATTTTTATTTACACTACAACTTGATCACTTGTAATGTTTAAATCTGTGGAGAGTTCTTAAGACCTGACTGTGGGCTAAGAATTCTTAAATTGTAAGTATCACATCTCCCTTGGAAAGGTAGATGGTAAATCCTTAAAGGGGTATGTGCGAATAGATAGGGAGATAATCTTTGAAGGGCATAGAACTGAAAAGGTTTTTAGAGTGACAGGCTAAGTTATATCAATTTGGTTTAAGAGGCAGTGAAGGGTCACTAGTAGGCTCGATCATAGGCACCCATGGGGGGGAACTAGAAGTGAGAGCCTTAAACTTCATCCTTTACTACTAATAATACATCCTGATCTTATCTTCTAAAACTAGCCAATGATCTTTACATGCTGTAACAAGAGTAAAGAATAATTATGCTCCTATTCGTCACATTACCACATTATTTAAGTTCTCAAACTAAATTAGATGTTTACTAATCATTAAATATTTTGTATGGGGAAGGAATCTTTGTTTATTGTGTTGAAGAATTTAAACTACTATTTTACTTCCAACTGCTCCTTTAAATAACCTACATTTTGTTACTTGAAAATTGATTAGTTTATAAATAGATTTTTCATCTTTCTTTTCTTATTTATTTATAATTAATTTTCCTTGTGGGATCGTTATTTAGGGCTTAATTAGAAAGTCCTATATTACTTGAAACGATACGTATACTTGCGTAGTACCCCTACTGTGCAATTTATATTTATAAAAAATTTAATCTTTAATTATCGTACATTAGCTGCTTAATCAAATTTGGGGACAAGTTTGGCCATAATTTTATAAGCTATTTTACTTGCGTAATTGTGGTCGGGTCAAACATCAAGTCACAACTGAGGTAATAAAATTAATCGATGCTAACATTGTGCAGGAAGAATAGCACCCCATTGGTTAGCCTATATTGTACAAGTTAAGAGGAAAAACAGAAAAATACGAGTATGTATCAACTTTAAATACTTAAACAAAGCATGTTCGAAGGATGAGTTTTCATTGCCAATACCAGAGATAATGGTGGACATTGCTTCAGAGAATGAGATCTTCTCCTTCATGGATGGGCCGTCAGGACAAAATCAGATCAAGATGGCTATAGAGGATGCAACACTTACAACATTCAGATCATCGATTAGAATCTACTGCTACACTGTGATGTTGTTTGGATGGAAGAATGCTAGAGAAACTTACCAACGAGAAATGAGAACAATCTTCGATGACCTCATCCACAAACATTTGGTATGCTACGTGGACGACTTGGTTATCAAAAGCAAAGTGAAGGAAAACTGTGTGTATGATTTGAAGATCATGTTTAAATGATTACGAAAATACAATCTCAAGATGAATCTCTTAAATTGTGCCTTCGGCGTTACCTCTGAAAAATTTATGGTGTTCATTGTCCGTCATCGATGAATCGAAACCGACCCAAAGAAGATTGAAGCTATCTTGGAAATGTGACCTCCCATAGCCTTGAAACAACTGGTGGCAATTAGAACTGTCGTCACCTTCACTACCAGAGGTACTGACACATTTTGATGGATGGAAAGGGTGTATTATCAGTTTGAGGAGTCACCACTTTATTTATCTATCTTATTGCCGTAATTCCTGAGTAACTTATTCTATTTGGATTATTTCAAGAATCCTTAGGAACTAAGAAACTCAGAAAATGAAGGGAAAGAGCTAAGAATGATAAAAAATAGAGTAGTAAGAATATTAAATGATAAACTTATAGAGGAAATCTTTTGAATATGACATTACTGATGTTTCATATAGGAAGAATCATGTTGAAAATTTAATAACCAGAGATTCTATTTTGAGTTCTTTAATTCTCCTATAGGAGCAATCTTACATATTTAATTACATCTTACATGATTAAAACGACCTAAGAAAACTCCTGATCAACGTCAAACATTCACTTTTTAGAAATGTCAAGGTTAAGGAAAGAAACATCAATGTTCAATCCTAGAGGTAATAAGTGTACTACCCTAAAGATTTAATTCTGTTTTGTCATTTTTGTTATTTTGATTTTATTTTATTTTGATGTAGATTTATTTTTATTGTTGTTTAGATTTTGTTTTGTAATTCATTCAGTGACTGTCCTAAAAGTTTTAGTTTTGTGGCTATCTTAAGAGTTTTAATTTTGTGTTGTTTTGGTTTTTTCATTTTGTCGTCATTTTATTTTAATGTCATTTTACTTTTGTTTTTGTTGTTGTTTGTCTCATCTTCAGAATGTCATCCTGGAAAACAGAGTTAACACACCTTAATAAAATGCAAAGTAAATCTAAAAAGGAACTTGTCTTCAACTTGCAAGAAAAATAGTGTTAGAGTTATTCTTAAGAAAGAAATAATGACAATTTTATTTCTTAAATTATTGATTTAGTTTGTTAAATTTTAATTTTTAGATAACCTGGTCAAGATGTCCATGGCTCTGTAGTCTTAGGGTCATCGGAGGTTTTGATCTACTTAGTTCAAAAGGTGTTTAAACCAGGATAGGAAGACTCCTGTCAACAACTAGGATTACATCGTCCAAGAAATCTTCGTAGATCAAGAACACTGGGGTTCAAGTTGCATTGAGTGATCTTTGTTGATTAATGTTTCATTTAAGTTTTAATGCTTTTTGTCGATTTTTAAAGCTTGAAATATTTTAGGTTGTTTACGTTTTATTAACTGATTAATTTTTGTGCTTTTTGTCATTTGTCTGAAGACTATTATGTTTGTGGTTTTAATTTAACCAAAGTTAGACTTTAGGATTTTAGATTCGATGTCTTTTGAATCCAAAAGTGATAAGCCTATTGTAGATTGAGTAAAATCTAACATAAGTTATACTTTAGAATTTATAGATTCAAGGTCATTTCAATCTAAAGGTGCAGCTTAATGTAGATTCGACTTAAATTGAATAAAATCTAACAAAAGTTAGACTTTAGGATTTTTAAATTCAATGTCATTTGAATCTAAAGGCGTTAGCTAAATGTAAATTAAACTTAAATTGAGTAAAATCTAACATAAGTTAGATTTTAGATTTTTTAGATTCGATTCATTTGAATCTAAAGGTGTTAAGCATAATGTAAAAAAATCTAACATGGCTTGGTTGTGATGGATTTTAACCGTGGTGAACGGTTTAAGTGGTGTTTACCTCTCATTGGATGGCCCATGGGATGGCTCTTTGTATAGAGCTGGCTAACCCCACTCATGCATCATGCAAGTGAATGAGTCATTCAATGGATTGAGAAGAAGATGAAACATATCCTTCCTCATCCCATTTTTATATTTTGATCATGAAGACCCTTAACTAATTCTTGGATGAAGGTGGAGGTGCATGGTGAGCTCACCACATCATCATCCCAAACTTAATGAAAAAATGCTACATCATTCTTCTCTTCAAGATACCTTCATGATGGTGTATAACCTTGGTTAAAATGGTTGGTTATGAGTTATTTAATGTGTTAACCCATGTGTGGTGAGTCTCATGGGTCATGGGTGACCCATTGATGACTTTATATGATGTCATGGTTGAGTTTTAAATTTGAAAGTCATTTATCTTGTCATATATAATGTCACATTTTGGGTTTAATTTAGGGTTATTCATTTATAATTCCATTTTAAATTAATTTTAAAACTAATTAAAAATGTAGGAAGTTATAATACTAACCTGTAAATTAGCCAAAATGATACTGGGAAATAATCATTTGTTTAATTTTATTAATTTGGTTCAAAATTGAATATTTTGACCAAAGTTGACCAAAATTTACCAAGGTTGACCAGGTTTGACCCTGGTTGACCAATTCAAGTCCAAGGTTGACCAATGTGACTTACCTGACCTTGTCATGGTTAGGTTTGTCATGGAGTTTATTGGGTTTGACTGGTATAACCTAGTTTAGCATGCTAACCAGATTTGACCATTAGGTCATTAAGTTAACTAATATGGTCAATGTGGTGGTGTTTAGGTCATGGATTAACCATTTTTACTAAATTAGACCACATAGGTCATTGGGTTGACCTTTGGATCAATGTGGTGGTCATTGGATTAAAAATTGACCATTTTGACTAAGTTTTGACAAATTTAGGTCTATGGTTGATCGTAGGTCAATGTAGTGGTCATTGGGTCAAAAATTGACCTTTTTGACCAAGTTTGACCAATTTAGGTCAAGGGTTAGCCAGATCAGGGTTTTTCATTACTAAACTGATCATTTTAGGATGTCATAAAGATTTGGGTTAAAAAGGCTTTATTAGGGTTTTCCCCTAAATCTTAGGGTTGATTGACCCTTCATGAGAGTTTGAAGGTCAATATTGGTAGACTTCCTTTTTCAAAATGGGCCATAAATAGTCTCTCATATAAGTGAGGTCAACAACAACTGCGATCTTTTAAGGTAAATTGGCGTACTTGATACTTTATATCTAATATGTCAGGAAGATGTTAGCCCTTTTCAAACTTACTCCGAATAGAATGTTAAATTCCATTGAGGAGAGCCGTGTCAGCGTGCCTTTGAGGATATTAAATGATACCTAATGACACCTTCTGTTTTTGCAGCCCCTATCCCAGGTAGACCGTTGATACTTTATACCACAGCCTTATACGACTCCCTCAAAGCTTTACTAGCACATCAATGATGAAGGTATGAAAAAGACACACTATTAATTGAGTCGACGTCTAATACTGAAGGAGGTAAAGTATCATCCTATTGAGAAGCATTGCTTAGCTTTGATTTTCGCCGCTCAGAAGGTCGGGCATTACATGCTTTCTCATAAAGTTAATCCATTGCAATATTTGATGACCCAACCAACACTTTCCGGACGTTTAGTAAGGTGGTCAATGATTTTATTGCAGTTCGATATAACTTTCATGCCCCTTCGTGGTATCAAAGGGCAGATTGTTGCAAACTTTCTCGCAGCTCACCCACTACTTACTGGATCCCCTCTCAATGACGATTTGCCAAATGAACAAATAATGCAAGTGGAACAACCCAGTGCCCAACATTGGAAAATGTACTTCGACAGAGCTTTGTCAGTTAGAAAAGATAAAGGATTGAAAACAGTGATACCTACTAAAGCAGGGATTGGTTTGATTTTCGTAACACCGGAATAGGCAATGCTAATATTCTCTTACCACCTGACAGTGCCGTGTACCAACAACAAAGCAGAATTTGAAGCGTTGAAAGCTGGATTGGAATTGATAATACTAAGTGCCATTTATGGTGACTCACAACTCATTATTCAACAAATTGCAGGACAATATAATTTTTTAAACAAAGACTTGAGGAATACCACTGATATGTGATAAAACAATTAGAACAAATTCCCAGTGTGTCGCTCTATAGGATTCCTCGAGCAGACTAGCCCATGCAGATGCTTTAGCGAAGCTTGCTAAAGAGTTTGCGTGTTCGTAGGAAGGTTCCATAGGCATTACAGTGCAGGGACGTCAGGTCCTATTGCAGATTAACCTCGAAAGTTTACACAAGCTCGAAAAGAAGAACTGGTGGCTACCGTGACAGATAATACTGAAGGTTAGCATCAGCCATTATTAGAATATTTGCAAATAGGAAAACTACTAGAAGATAAGACAATAACACATCAGATTAAGAAAAGAGCAATGTCATATGATTTAATGACAACATCCTGTAGAAAAGATCGTTTGACCAGATGTGGCTGAGGTGTCCGAGCAAGACAGAAGTGCATAATATTGTCAAAGAGTTAGATGCCAGATTGTTTGGTGCTCACCAGTCAGAACCGAAAATGAAGATGAAGATTAAGAGACTCGAATAATATCGGCCGACAATGTTGATTGATTGTATGGAAATAACTAAGAAATAGCATCAGTGCCAAGGGCATGGGGCGGTCTTGCACAAACCTCCGAATGTTCTACACTCCATGATCGCGTCGTGGTCATTCGAATGATTTGGTATGAATATAGTGGATTTGATAGACCCTCCATCTTCAAAAGGACATGAATTTATTCTTGCAACTACAAATTACATCTCCAAATGGGCAGAGGCAGTGTCGTTACAAAAGTTTACATCACAGCACGTTCTTTAGTTTTTAGAAATCAGATAGTCCATCGTTTCGGTGTTCCACATAGAATTATTTCAGATAATGGGTTAATCCTCAAGAGTACAAAGATCAACAATTTTGTTAGACATCACGAAATAGATTGGAGATTCTCTACGATCTACTACATGAGAGTGAACAGCTTGGCTGAAGCCTTCAACAAGAGACGTGTACAAATTTTAAAAAGGACACTAGATGACAACAATAGAGGATGGCATGAGAAATTATTTGAAGCTTTATGGGCCTACCAAACAACAGTCAAAACACCGACATAGTTTACGCCCAACACACTAGTGTACAAGTCTAAGGCAGTGCTGCCATTAGAAGTTATGATATTGTCTTTCAGAGTCACGGTCGCCAAAAAATTACAGCAGAAGAAAATATCAATCTCTGACTTGCAGAATTGGAAAATCTTGAAGGAAAGTGATTGCTCACACATGCAAACTTAGAACTTTACCTTGCAAAAATAGTTCAAGCCCACAATAAAATGGTTCACTTGAGAATGTTCAAAGTTGGTGACCTTATTCTTGTTCTCAAAAGGCCTATTCTTGTACACCGCAAGATAGGTAGAAAATTTGAACCAACCTGGGAGGGACCATTCGTGGTAGAAAAGGTTTACTCAGGAGGATCGTACCAACTATGGATTCTTAAGGAGAAAGGCTCATGTTGTAAATCAATGTACAATATTTGAAAGAATACTATGCAACATGACTAGTTTAAAAGATGACGCTTTCTTTTGAGATTAGATGTTTAGCCAGTGTTTGTGACTGGGTCCTAAAGAAAAGATAATTTGTTATAAATTTGAATGAAACCGAGATTAATTTTTCATGAAATAAAATTGATACGTTGAAATCTATTATTCAAATTTCTAATTTGATAAAGTCATATTAAATAAGATAATGGAATAAGTATAATTTAAAATTCACCAAAATAATAAATTTGTTTTTGTTCTATTTCATTTTGAATTTCACCACGCTGATCTTTCTCCTATCTTCTGCAACAAAAATATCAGGTCAAAAGCTGATCTTCGCATTCAAAGATGACTTGAATCTCACACTAAATGAGGAAAATGTACTGCAAGGGGGTGTCATAATTTGACTTGGACTTTGCCCAAGTCAATTTAGAATACGAAGTCCAGCTGCTGAATTTGGTTTGTCATGGAGTGACTGCAAGCTTGCAATTCATGAACAGAGTCAGTCACAGAGAAGTACGAGAGTCATCAGGATGGAAAGTCATAACAGAATATTCAAAGGCATACCTCTCTGAGGAAGGAAGCACAAGGGTATCATCAATGATCACCACACTGGATGGAGGTTTAATCATTGCAACCTCAGAAAGAACTCTGGATGCGCTGCTGAGATGCACACATCGACTTAATGCCAACCACCGCAAGAGCAAAGCACTAGAAAGGCTTGAAAAGAGGCATGCTAATGAGACAACTACAAAACTTATTCAGATTCATGAAGAAGAAGATTATTATCCGGAAATAATGGAGACTTCCGCCAGTCTGCCAGCCATAGAAGATGAGCCAGGGTTCACTGTGGAGCCTGCACGGTTACAAAGATCGTTGTTGACCTCACTTTTGTTGAGGTCTAGTCTTTCTTTAGGAGCCTAGGATCTTGCTATAGGATTTTCTGGTGACTATCTTAGAAATGAAACCCTCCCAATTAGAAATTTAAAATTCTTCTTTGCTTCACTTGGAGTTTCATATCCTTGCTACCAACCTCTAGCACTTGGTAGGATGGAGCCAAGCATAACTAAAATAAAGAGGAGTACCCTACAGGATGGTCAAGCTTTAGGACTAACCCTAGGTGGTTTGGTCTTAGTTAGGCTAGGCTCACACACACACTTGAACCTCACACCTTCACACACCACCTCAAACCCTAAACCAAACTTTGCTTGCCTTGCTCCCCTAATCGTCTAGGAACTCATGTGGGTGGTTCTTTAAACCCTAAGCCTATGGCTTAGATGGCTAGGACCAACACATGTAGAACCTGAAATGGGTTTCCCTTGGCCTCAAGGCTCATATAGGTTAAACTCCTCAATTGATACCAAATTTTGCCGAAGTCTCCAACCTTGACCCTTTAGCCCCAAAATTACTAAAATTCACCAAAATCTCCAAAATACCTTAAGCCATAAATTTCCCAAAAAATTCCAAAAATTGTCCAAATTCCTCAAATTTTCACCATATTTATCTCAAATCATTTTAAACCACTCAAACAGGAGAAAATCCTCCAAAATACCCAAAATTCTCTAAATACCCCCAAATTAGCCAAAATTACTAAAATGCCCCTTACACCCCAAAAATTCCAAAAATTCTCAAAATTTCCAAAATCACTTAAAATGTTGCCAAAATCAATTCAAACCACTCCATTGAGCCCAAATTGACCAAATTGACTCATTTTGACAAAAATTTCCAAATTTCCCTTAAAGGACTAAAATGCCCAAATCGCTCACAATTTCCACCAAATTGACTAAATCTCCCCCAATTTAAATTACAAACTCTAGTTAATTATGTCTAATCTCAATATAAACCAAATCTAAGTGCAATTTGAACCAATCTCTAAGACCAATTTTAAGCCTAATTAAAAAAGCCCCAATTTTGACCATATGACTAAATTCCCCCAAATTGAACTCCATGATCAAGCCAATTTCCCCAAAATTTGAATTATAACCTCTTCATAACATCCCCCTAAACAAAATTTAGCCAGTAATTGACCCACATTTGAACCCAAATCCTATCTAATCCAAAATCCCTAATTTGCCCCAATTTAGCCACATATCCAAATGTCACCAATTTGAATGTCATAACTCAAAAATTTCCACCCAATTTCTATCCAAAACTCTTCATAACCATCACCCACATAATATTAAAGCATCAATTGAACAATGGACAAAAACTAGCCTAACCTAAACTCAATTATAACTCAAAAACCCCAAAATTAACCATATGTCCAAATTCCACCAAATTGACCTTCAAAATAAATTAAAATTTACTCAAATACTTTACGAAACCCTTCATGACAATTATCCCCATAAAATTAATCAATTAATTCACCCCAAATTAAACATAAACCTAACCTAGCCCAAACTTGACCCAAAGGAACCAAATTTGATCCAAAGTCCCAAATGTTACCAAACCGAGCCAAATTGACCAAGCTAAGCTCACCACAGCTAGCATTTAAACCCTAGGGACTGGTCTAGCTCGACCTTGCCTAACCAAGTTGAGCCATGGTCTAAGGGTCCCCAAAATTAGGAGATCTCCTTGCTTAAATGGCTAAAGAAAATAAGATATTTGCCCCAAGCCATCACCAGCCATCTTGTTCTCCATTAAGGCCTGCTCATTGGCTTATCTGACCATCCTAGCCTGAGCACCACCCTAGCTGGCCAGCCTAGTCACCAGTGGAGCAAATACTGAGAGAGCCTCCACCATAATTTAAACACAAATTAACCCATCCAATGTGGACCATCCCCATTGGTTGGTTGCACCGCTTAGCCCTCCACATGGGTAAGTTTTTGCACCCATTGGCTTGCCATGATGGCCACCATGGCTGTGCCTATTTAAACTCCACCTCTTCATAGCCAAAATTAGAGAGTGCACATGGCCTAAACAAAACTTTGCAAAAATTTCACCAGATCTCCTTGAAACATAGAGAAGGTAATCTCCACCATTTTCTGGCCATAATTTCCTCTGTCTGAGATCAAAAAATCAGCCGGAACCAGACACATTTCTCTACTCCACCACATCGCATCAAAATTAAATTAACTTTGCCCACACCATCACAAGACTAAACAAAGCTAATGCCCCACAAAAGCTCCATCATAGAGCCCCTTTACCTAGACTTTCATGAATGCCCCCAAATCAGTCTGATCGATTTCATACCTAAACAATTCACCAGAGCTCAAAAACACTTCCAGGAGGTTCGTCAGAGTCCCCTGAAGCTTCTGTAGGCACCTGATTGATGCCAACCTCTCAGGTAAAGGTATTGAGCTCTCTCCCTAAAATTGGATTATTTTTGGATTTTATGGAAATGCAGTCGTTTTCATACTGCATAAACCATATAGATGTGTTCATGTAGGCTAGATGTGTTTATAGAAACAAACCTGATGAGATTTGGTTGAGTCTAGCTCGAGATCTTAAGGTTTTAGTGTAGACGGTCTGCAGGATGAACTAGTTGGGGATTAATATGGAGAGCCGTTTGATGTGCGTGTATCAGATGAATAGCCAGGATGCACTGGATGGATAAATAGAGCATATAGCGCGGGGCACGTGGCCACTGAGTCAGATTGCGACAATGAATTAGAAGAAGCCGCGTGTACTTTCAAAGTTGTCGAGGATTCAATCAGTGCAATGTGTTTAAATATAAAATTATATGAATTTTGATTTATTTAAATTAGAAAACCTTAGAAAATTCATAACTTAGTGTAGAAAAATAAAAAAATAAAAGGAAAATACCCTGTTAGTTTGTAAACATAGGAGAACAATGAGGAAATACAATTAGTGTTATTTGTTTTATATTTACTTTTAAAATAATTAAATAATATAAATCATAATTAATCCATAACTTGTCACAACTATTTCTTCATGGCTTGAGGTTTGGAGGGCTTGTAGG
Source organism: Papilionanthe hookeriana x Papilionanthe teres (assembly GCA_022702705.1). NCBI lineage: Eukaryota > Viridiplantae > Streptophyta > Magnoliopsida > Asparagales > Orchidaceae > Papilionanthe > Papilionanthe hookeriana x Papilionanthe teres. The sequence goes on along the minus strand of CM040430.1, from coordinate 46,099,044 downwards.
CTTTGTGGTTAGGGATCTTTTCTATTTTTTCCAAGGTGAGGGGGCATCTCTAGCCAGAGATCCATAATTTTTAAGATAATCCCCTCCATTTTGGTTTAAAAATTATAATAATTAATGTATAAATAAAAAAAATATAATACTTCCTTTGAAAAGTTTACAGTGGTCAGAGAATCCTAGGAAAAATAAAAAATGGGTTTAATTAATTTAAAATATTATTTTATGTAATTAACTCACTAAAATGAAAGAAAAATCAAATAATTAAAATATAAATGAAAAATAAAAAGAAATCATACCACACTGTAAACTGTAATCATATTAACCGAGTGCAAAAATTTCAAGTTAATTTGAACTGATTTAATCACTAAAATGAATTTTCTAAGTAAAGTGGCATTTTGGAATTAAGATAATTATAATAATTAAAATATAAGAAAAGAAAATTATGAATTTGGTTTTGAGTGTTCCTTGTGAAAAGAGGAGCTTAAGAAAAAGAAAATTGGAATTAAAATAAATAATTCATTTTAAACCTATTTTCCAATATTTAAATAATTAAAAATAATTAAAATTTCATAAAATACAAAAATTAATAGAATGCACAAAATTGTTCTAATTTTTTTGTTGATCACTTGAGATTAATTGGAATATTTTTCTCAATTTTCTAAATTTAATTATGAATTTTTAAAGGCTAAAAATTATTTTTCCCTAATTTTGCACTAAAATAATTACAATAATTAAAATAGAAATCACAAAAATATGAAATTTGTTTCTCTGGTTCCCTGGACTCAAAGAGATTTATGAAAAATATAAAACTCATTTTTTTCCACTTGAATAATATTTTATATTTAATTAATATTCAAAATAATTTATTATATTAATTAAATTAAAACTAAAAAAATCATGAAAATTGGCCTAAGTGGTCCTCTGACCTGAATGAACCTCCAATAACTTTTCTTAATGATAAATAACTTGTTTTGGCTAAGTTATTGAATTAAAACAATTATAAAAAGTAAATAAAAAATAGAAAATCACATTTTATCCTCTGAGGTGTTAGTTGACACATGAGTGGAGTAACATGAAAATCTCAATGTCATTTGAGTTTAATTTGAATGATTATGAAGTGATAGGCCTTAAAGGGAAAAATTGTAATTTTGGAATTTAGGTTTTAATTAATATCTAGGCCTAATCAAAGGGTAGATGGACAACTGATGAGCTTAATTAATTTTTTTAATGATTGAAACATAGGGGTTAAATGGTAGAAACCAATCGCATTTTTTTTTGCATTAAGGATAAAATTATAATACCCTAAATCATGATAATTTTGAAGTTCATTAAATTAGATGAGCACAAGGTGTGGGGTTTGATTTTGGATGTTGATAACTCACTAGTTTAGAGCCCTAATCCAATGGTTTAATGATAGTCTAATAATTGATAAGTATTATGTTCACATCACTCAACCTTTTTTATTGCAAAATCTATTTTTTTAGGTCTTAAGGGCTTAGTAGTGAGCTAGGTTTGACTTAAATGATCCAATGAGGTTTAGAAAAGGAAATGTAATCAATTTTGAACACTTATTTTGAAAAACACTACTAGCCCAACTTCAAATGATATTGGAGTTTCTTAACGAATCTTTTGCCCCTAAAAGCATTCACCCACAAAATTTATAAATGAAATATCAAGTGATAGTTACCCCACTCATAGGGATAATTAAAATATCAAGGCTTATTGAGCATAGGGTTAAAACACACTCATTAAATTATACTTTGCAATGGACGAATGATTTAGCAACATAATAAGTTCAAATGAACTCGGGGTCTTTCAAAGATTTTTAAAAGTTGTTAGGGTTCTATCTCGAAGACTTTTATCTTCCTTTGGATATCCTGGAGGACAATTGAACCTATTATGTTTTGCTCAAGAAGATCATCCTATGAATAGGAACACACTAGGTTATGTCATAGGGTTAAATAGACATGTCTTTTCTATGCTCTATTTCCATGCAATATACTTTAAATCCCTGCAAGAATATATATACATTATAAATACTGACATTTCAGTTCGAGTGCGAGAAGAGTACTGGTACGCTTTTACATTATTGTAGTGTAGTTTACTTTCTCACACTTTACTATTCAGCACCCTCCATTTTCTACGATATTTGACACCGTACATTTTAAACCAAAACCCAAAAATAAAAGTCAATTCACAACAGCAAAAATATAAGACAACTCAAAATTTAATCACAAACAAAACATTGAAATAACAATTTTAACTAAATTAAAATATCTCTTTGGATGATCAGGAATCCCTCAGAAGAGACAACCTACAACTACTAATGAGATTTCCTGCGGTATAGATGAAGTTATTTAATTCATTTAGTTGAGTTTGGTAAATTCATCTGGTTTAAGTGAATCGGAAGAAAATAGTGCTGCGGAATGAGGGAGCTGTGGGATCCTAACGGTGTTGCTCTAATTAACATAAATTTCCTTTATAATAAGACATAAATCATTGTGACAACTACACCAGTACATGAACTCTAAACTTGATACTTCTCTCAAACTCCTCAGTTCAACACTTCTAAATGTAAACCTACGGCAACAAAGAGCATGACCAAACACCAAAGGCATCATGATGAGGTAAGTAGAAGAACATCTCCAGGAGAGTAAACAGATCCACAACAACAAACCTTCTTAGAAATAAACAACAATCCATAGGACATTGAGGTACCTCATGTAGCACGACGTAGACCCTCGCCTTGCCTTTTAAGCCTTCACACACCGTGCAATATAAGCCTTAACTAGTCTTAGGACTCCGAGGATGTCATTCGGTATGACATAAATCCTCCTATCTTCAAGTTTATTTGCATAATTGGTATTATGCTGATGTAAGCCTTGAATAATAAAATTGGTAGGATGCAACATCAAATAATTTTCTTAAATTAAAGACAAACCATAGGATTGTTTATAAAGTCACCGAGGTTCTCCTCAAGATCAGCAACATCCCCTAGATTTCTTCCTTAGGATTCCAAAAACAACTTCCACATTTGCACCTTTCCCATTTGATATCTCCCATTGTTAGACTTTGAAAATCCAACCATTTGAATTCATGAAGGCTTCCTTATCCATATCGAGAGTTTTCTTAGGCGACTTCAGTCATTTAAGATGTAACTAACTATAGGGGCTTTCACTTATAGGGAACTTAAAGAACCCTGGAAATATAAACCCTATCTAGTATTTATATTAGGTAGCGGAATTTATCAGTTAACAAAATTGATTGCATACCAAAACATGTCATAGATATCTTAGTTTATTTAAATGAGCCTCATTACTGAGTGATGTGTCCATTCTTCGGGATAAATGCGTAGCTTGTAATGTTGTGCTCGTTTATTTAAACTATTGTGTATATGAGATCGGTTTGATTTAATATTTTTAAATTAAAATAATATTTTATAAAACATATAAATATATATATATATATATTGTATTAAAATAAACCCAAAGCATACTTTTCAACTTTCACTTATTAAAGGCTGACAACAGCTGGAGTTCTACGCCAGATGTCTTATATGAAGCACAAACTTACTAAGAAATCTGTCATCAACAGGAGCATTTACAAAGTGTCCATAATGCAACTTTTTTCATTTGGAAGAGTACAAAAACTTTTGAAGCATATGTCGTTGATGATAATAAACAGCGAACATCCTGACTTGGAGCCATATATACCGCAACATTAAAAGCCCCGTCAACCACAGATCATGCTAGACTACGAGATGGTAAAGATACAAAGGGTCCCAAAAAAATGAATTTGAACACTATGAAAATTTTCAAAGGAAGTTTGTCAATATTTAGGAAGGTCTTGAGTTGTATACTGATGTGTTTTCAAGGGAGGATGAAAGTAAAATCTTGGACTGTGTCTTCAGCCTCAGGGACTTAATAGAACAAACTGTTTGAGGGAGAAGACATACTCAGAGCCCCATAAATGGAAGAGGGCAAAGGGCAAGATCACGATTCAATGTGGTTGATGCTACAATTTTGCAAAGGTTAGACTGGGAAATCCTCCAGGAATTCTAAAAAATGACAAAGTGCACCCCATGTCGTCCATGATAAAGAAGATGATAAAAAGAATGGTGGAATGACATATACTACTGGTGGATTGCATTCCTAATAGTTGCATCATCAACTTATACAAAGAAGGAGACTACACTCCTCTTTATATTGACCACCATAACTTCGTCAGACCTTTCTGCATAGTCTTGTTGATGAGTTAAAGCAACATTCTATTTGGAAGAGAAATACTGATCGTTGGTTCCGGGGAATTCTGAGGGTCTGTGGAGATCCCACTACCAGTGAGATCTGAAATAAATTTAAAAGGAAATTGAGCAAACTTAGTGAAGCATTGCATTCCTAGGGTCGCATTACATTCATAGGGTCGCACGTCATAGTGTTTTAGTTACATTTGGAAGAATTGATGACAACAAAGTGTCGTACAGTTATCAACCCGACCCAGACTTTGAAGGGCTCCAACCACTTGAGTTGTGAGACAGTTGTACCTTTAAATATTCGTGAGGGGACTTCTATTCTGGAGCATAGCTAAAGAGGTTAGCTCGATCTCAGGGAGACCTCAAGAGACAAATGGACAGCTTGTCACTTTTACTCAGTGCCAAGGCAAGAAAACCTTTAGCAGACTACAGTTTATAGCTTCTACTCAGATGTATTTGCGATGTTGTTTTGATGATTTCAGTCTATGTTCAGTTGTACTACGATTTCAAAGCAGTATCGATAAATTTAATTTTGGATTTCAGCATGTGCCCTGGAATTGTTATAAATCGTGACTAAATAAGAATCGTAGGACCATACATTGGTCCTGAATTGTAACGAACAATGAACGAAACAAAAATATATCTTTGTATGAAAATAAAATAATAATATATGTATAATAATAATAATAATAATAATAATAATAACAATAATAATAATAATAATAATAATAATAATAATAATAATAATAATAATAATAATAATAATAATAATAATGAAAATAGAATTTGCAAAGTAAGGAAAATTTAAAGCAAGCAAAAGAAAAAGAAATTAAGATTCCTAAAGAAATGAAGAAAATAATGAAAAAAAGACGAACAAAATTCAAGCTAAACAAACGAAATTAAAATTCCATACATCCTGAAATCGAATCTCCACAATTTCTAAATCTTCACAAATCTTTACAAATTCATGAAATTCTCCACTCTCCGCTCAACTTCCATAAATTGTACCATGAAACTTCATAAAATTGCTCAAGTTCCTCCCGTTGAAATACTGGGATCGGTACCTAAATTTTGATTCCCCACGATCAGCTCTTAATTTCAATGTAAGTCCCTGCGGTTTCTTTCTTAATCTCATCTTTCCATCACCTCTTGGGTTGGATGTGAATCCCTGAGCATTCCTTCCTAATGTGAGACTCTGCTACCTCTTGTGTTTTGTGAGTCCCTGAGCTTTCCTTCTCAATGTAGTGAAAATTCCACCAAGTTTCTGCATCCTTTCCAAGAAATTTTTTCCATCTCCATGAAATTTAGGATTAGTACCTAAATTCTGATTCCCCTTGATTAGCTCTTAAGTTGGATGTGAGTCCCTATGTTTTCCATCTTAATCTGATCTTTCCATCACCTCTTGGGTTGGATGTGAGTACCTGAGCTTTCCTTCCTAATGTGACACATTACTACCTCTTGAGTTGGATGTGTGTCCCTGAGCTTTCCTTCTCGATGTAGTGAAATTAACACTAATTTTTTGTATCCTTTCCAAGAAAATTTTCCATCTCCATGAAACTCTAGGATCATATCTAAATTTTGATTCCCCTCGATCAGCTCTTAAGTTTGATGTGAGTCCCTGTACTTTCCTTCTTAAGCTGATCTTTCCATCACCTCTTAGGTTGGATGTGAGTCCTTGAGCTTTCCTTCCTAATTTGACATTCTACTACCTTTTGAGTTGGATGTGAGTCCCCGAGCCTTCCTTCTCTATGTAGTGAAATTTACACTAAGTTTCCATGTCCTTTCTGAGAAAACTTTCCATCTCCATAAAATTATGGGATCAAAAATTCTAATTCTCCTTGATAAGCTCTTAAGCTGGATGTGAGTCCCTGCAATTTCCTTCTAAATTTGATATTTTCGTCACCTCTTCGGATGTGAGTGCTTGAACTTTCCTTCCTTATGTACATTCTAGCACCTGTTAAGTTGTATGTAAGTCTCTGAGCTTTCCTTCTCAATGTAGTGAAATTTCCACCAAGTATTCATATCCTTTCCGAGAAATTTTTTTCCATCTCCATGAAATTCTAGGATCAATAACTAAATTCTGATTTCCCTCTATCAACTCTTAAGTTTGATGTGAGTCATTGTGCTTTCCTTATTAATCTGATTTTTCTATCACCTCTTGGGTTGGATGTGAGTCCTTGAGCTTTTCTTCATAATGTGAGACTCTGCTACCTCTTGAGTTGGATGTGAGTCCCTGAGCTTTTCTTCTTAATGTAGTAAAATTTCCACTAATTTTCACATCCTTTATGAGAAATTTTTTCCATCTCCATGAAATTTTGGGATCAGTACCCAAATTCTGATTCCCCTTGATCAGCTCTTGAGTTGGATGTGAGTCCCTATGTTTTCCTTCTTACTCTATTCTTTCCGTCATCTCTTAGATTGGATGTGTGTCCCTGAGCTTTCCTTCTTAATGTAACACTCTGCTACCTCTTAAATTGGATGTGAGTCCCTGAGCTTTCCTTCTCAATGTAGTGAAATTTCCACCAAATTTCGGCATTATTTCCGAGAAAATTTCCATCTCCATGAAGTTCCGGGGCCAGTACCTAAATTCTAATTCTCTTCTTAGGGTTACTACCTAAATTCCAATTCACATTTTGGGACCAGTACTTAAATTCTGGCTCCCCTTCGCTACCACTTGGGTTGGATGTGATTCCATGTGCTTTCCATCCCAATGTGGCTTATCACCTCTTAGGTTGTATAAGAGTCCCTGAGCTTTCCTTCCTAATGTGACATTTTCAATACTTCAGGAACAGTGTGAGACCCACTTAAATGAAGCAAAGCATCTGATTCCCTTGTTAGCACTTTTGTTATCTCTTGGGCAAGATGTGAGTCCCAGAGCTTTCCTTCCCAGTGTAACACTCTCAGAAGTTTTGTTACCTCTTGAGCAAGATGTGAGTCCTGGAGCTTTCCTTCCCAATGTAACACTCATTCTCCACACCTTATCACATCATAAGCTTCACTAAATCATAAAATTCTAGATCTAAATAAAAAACATAAATCCGAATTTAAACTAAATAGAAATCCTTGCAAATTGAATTTGTCCCTACCATCATGCTTTTTGAATGAAATCCTGATGATCACCTCAGTGGATTCCTGATACACGCCGTCCTATGAATCCCTGGCTAGTGTAGTTTCTTTTAAGTGTGGTGACTTGAACTCATAGCTAAAATTTGGAATTATTCCTGCAATTTCCCCAGTGGAAAAGTTTCCCGCTCAATTCTATGCTTTGTCCTAAGCATGTTCTTCGGTCAATGTCAATACGTACAGTGTGCTTGTCCGAAACACCACACCTATTGGATGTCCATTTGTTGACCTTAATTTTGTTGAGGTCTAGTATTTCTTCTTTATAAGCCAAAGATCTAGCCATAGGAATTTTCAATTGACTATCCTAGAGGACTAGGGATGGAGCCTTACCTCATTAGAAATTCCATACACCTCTTTACTCCTCTTGGAGTTCTACATATTTGGTTCTAACATCCGGCACTTAGTAGGTGGGAGCCAAATATGAAGGAGCTCAAAAGGAGCCCTCATAAGATGGTCAAGCCTTAGGGCCAACCCTGGGTGTTCTGGTCATGAGAAAGCTTACGCACACACACTTGGACCCCTCACTTAAACTCACTACCTAAAACCTTAAAACCAAACATGTTTGACTTGGTGTCCCCACTTCTTTTAGAACTTAGCCTTAGGCTAGGGTTTGGTTAGGACCAACACATGGAGGATAAGAAATGGGACTTCTCATTGGCCCTTTGGTCAAATAGAGTAACATCATTATTAACATTCTCATTTGATACCAATTCCACAAAAATTCCATTTATTGGCACCTTAACCATAAACTTTACCAAATTACCAAAATGCCTATAAAACTCTAAATTCCCCAAAACTGTCCAAATTTAATTCTCTTCAGAAATAATTTCAAAATATTTCAAACCACTCAAATTGACCAGAATACACCATTTTCCCAAAATTACCCAAAATACTCCCAAAATCCTCAAAATTACCAAAATGCCCTTGATAACCCAAAATTCCCAAAGATTCCTAAAATCTCCAAAATCCCCAAATTGCCCCCTAAAAGTCCAAATGCCAAAATCAACTCTAATTTCCAACAAATTGATTAAAAATCTCCCCAATTTCAATTTTAAATCAAAATCCATCATGACTAAGCTCAATCAAAACCAAATCCAAGCCCAATTGAACCCAATCTCAAGCCTAATTAAAAAATCTCAAACTTGGCAATATCCTTATATTTCATCAAATTGAACCCCATAACCAACCAAATTTCCCCTATTTTGAATTCTAAACCCTTCATAACATTCCCATAGACCAATTTGAGCCCTTAATTGGACTAGACTCAAACACAAACCTCACCCAAATCCAACCTAGGTCAAAACCCCTAATTTTTCCCTAAAGTCCAAATTTCACCAAATTTAACACATTCGCTTCACAATTGCCACCCAATTGATATCCAAAATATTCATGACACTCTCTTAAACCAATCTAAAATATCAATCAACCCAAATCTAAACCTTAGCCTCATCCAAACCCATGTCTAACCCAAATGCCCCAAAATTGACCATAAGCCAAATTCCACTAAATTGAACATCCAAATCAATTCAAAACCACCCAATTCCATTTCAAAACTTCTCATGACAATCACCCACATCAAATTGATCCATCACTTAGCCCAAATATTAGCCCAAACCCAACTTACACCCAAGTGCAAACTAAAATCCCAATTTTGAACACAAACCCTAAAATAGACCAAACCAATTGAAATTGACCAAACCATGACTGCGACAACCACCATTTAAAACCTAAGACCCAACCTAGATCAACCTTGCCCTACATGAGCCATGGACCAAGGATGCCTTGAATTAGGGGATCTCTTCCCACAAGTGGCTAAACCAAGTGGATCTTTGCCACCATCCATCAAACCTCAATGCTAATCATCATTAAGCTTTCTCTAGCTCCCTTAATCACCCTAGCCTCCAGCCCTGCCCTGGCCCACCAGCCTAGTCGTTGTAAAAACTAAATCTAAGAAGGCCAACTCCATCATTTAAATCAAAATTCACCCATCTAAGGTGGTCAACTCCTATTGGTGAATTGCGCTGTTTAGCCCTCCATCTCAGCAGCACTTTGCACCCACTAGCCAGCCCTGGTGGCTGCCATAGCCATTTTTATTTAACCTCCAAACCCTTACGACCAAACAAGAGAGAGTACACAAACCTTAGGAAAACTTTGCCAAATTTCTTCTAGAGCTTCTCCAGACGTCCCTAAGTTCGGGTACACCACTCTTTAGCCATATTCCCCACTACCTAAGGCTAATTTTCTCAGCCAAAATTAAGTCAGAAATAGGACACTCCTTGAAACTCCACCCAAACCTAATTGAGTTGCTCCTCACCTTCCCCAGGCTAAACAAGGAAGCTTCCCACCAAAAGCCCCATCTCCAGAGCACCCTAACCCACTTCAAGAGTAAGTCTGAATCACCCTCTAATAAGTTCTTAGGCAGGTTAAAGGAGAGCTCGAATTGGTAGATGGAGGAGCTTTGCAAGATTTTAATGAATGTCAATAACCATCCCAATCAAGTGCAAACCTCTTGGGCTAAGGTGTATTCAACTTTCCCCAAACCGAGCTAGGTTTGGGCTTTTATGAAGAAAACTTTAAATTCACGTGGCATGTTACTGCATAGATAGGTTCATCCAGACTAGATGAAGGTGTAGGAACAAACCTCATGTAAATTTGTTGAGTGTGGAGAGATATCTTAAGACTAGAAGATGTACGGCTCTCGGGTTACACCAAAGGAAGGCAATGACCAAAGACCATCCGATCGCGCATGTATCGAACAGACGACGTTGTTGCAGTCAAATGAGGAGATGGAACATAATGCTGGTTGAGTCAGCGCTGATGTGGATGGTGATAGCTAATCAAATGGCAACATGAGGAGCTTCGAAGTTTTCGTAGGTTTATGTGGATAAGTAGGAAAATATGTTGTTTTTTATTTATTTTAATTCAAAAATATAGAAAATTTATAAATTTGTGTAGAAAAATGCTAAAAATAAAATAAAAATATCCCGCTGCTTAGTGAACAGAGGAAAAATGTGAACTAAAAATCAAAATTATTTACCATGTATTTTATTTTTAATTAATTAGATACTCAGAAACTTCTTTAAATTATAATTAATTAAATTTTAATCACCATGACTTAAAATTTTGAGAGTTTGAACTTCATCTAATTAGGGGTCATCTTTGATTTTTCCAATGTTAGAGGACATCTCTTAGTGTGGAATCCTCATTTTTCAATGTTACTCACATCTATTTTAATAAAAAATATAAAAATTAAAATATATATCAGAAAAATACAAAATGAATTTGGTAGGTTCACTATGGTCACAGGATTATAAGAAAAATATAAAATGGATTTAAATGATTAAAAATAGCTTTTTATGTATTTAATTAATTAAAATCTTTAATAAGTTAAATAAATAAAATTTAGTTAGGTAAATTACAAATTGAATCCAAATAAAAGAAAACATTCAAGGAAACCCATTACAAAAATTTGAACTCAATACAAATTGATTTGATCACTAAACATGATTTTCTAAGTAAAATGATATTTTTGTATTAAAATAATTATAATACATAAAATATAATTTCAAAAATTATGAAAATGGTATTAGGAGTTCTTTATGACCAGAGGAACTTAACAAAAATAAAATTGATTTTAAAATAAACACTTCATTTTAAGTTAATTTTTAATTCAAAAATAATTAAATATATTTAAAATCACAAAAATTTTTAAAATATAAAAGTGCACAAGTATGTTTTAAATTGTTTCATGACCATCTGGGAGAAATTAGAATATCTCCTAATTTTATAAAAATAATTTGAATTTTTAAAGGCTAAAAATGAATTTTTCTTAATTTTGCACTAAAATAATTATAATAATTAAAATAAAAATCATAAAAACATGAAATTTGTTTCTCTAGGTTCCCTGAACTTAGAGAGATTTAAGAAAAAATTAAAAAGTAATTTTCAAGTTAAATTTTATTTTCATATTTAATTAATACTCAAATTCAAATAGTAATTATAGTAATTAAAAAAAATCAAAAAATCATGAAAATTGGCCTAAGTGGTCCTCTGACCTAGGTGAACCTCCAATAATTTTCCTAAGGACATATTGTGTGCTTTTAATAATTTAATGAATTAACTTGAGAAATATTTATTTTTTCATTAAAAATAATTCTAAAGATAAAATTAAAATCAGAAAATTACTTATAGTCCTCTAATTTTTTAATTGACTCATGAGCGGGGTAACATAAAAATTTCAAAAAATTTTGAGTTTAATTTAGAGAATTACGAAGTGATAAGCCTAAATGGGCAAAAAATGACAATTATGGAATTTATGCTCTAATTAATATTTAGGCTTAATTAGAAGGGTAAATGGGCAATGAATAATCATAATCAACTATTTTAGATGATGGAAACATGAGGGATTAAGCGCTAGAAACCAATTCTTCAATTTTCCATAACAAGGGTAAAATTGTAATTTTTGAATTATTATAATTTGGAAGTTAATTAAATTGAATGATTCTAAAGTGAGGGCTTTGATTTTGGAAGGTTATAATTCACTAATTCAAAATCCTAATCAATTGTTGAACAATGATATGATCTTTCAATAAATATTAAAATTCACCACATGTAATGCTCTTAAAACTACAAGTGAGCCCATGAATCCTTAAGGGCTTAGTAGTGTACTAGGATTAATCCAAATTTGCTTAATAAGGTTTAGAAAAGAAAACATGATTAATTAGAAACAATTTAAAAACACTACTAGCCCAACTTTAATTAAAATGGCCAAGTCCCTTAATAAGTCAATTTGCCCTTAAAGGCTTTCATTCACATAACTCATAAATGAAATATCAAGTGATAATTACCCCACTCATAGGGAAAATTAAAACATCAAGGTTCATTGAGCAATAGTTAAAAAAATACCTATTAAACCTTAACTTTAATGACAGATGAATGATTTAGCAACATAATAAGTTTAGAAGAACTTGAGCATTCCAAACTATCCTAAAAGAGGTGTAGGAATTATGTCCCACATCCCTTTATAGTCTATTAGATATCTTGGAGGATAGCTGAACCCATTTTATCTTTGCTCATGAAAATCATCATCAAAATCCAAATGAATAGGACCTCACCAAGTTATGACTAGAAGCCGGTAGGATCACCTCGAACATTTCTTGCTTTATTTTTCTTCAAATTGTTCAAATTTTCTTGAGAAACTATATATATATTGCAAAAGCTAAAATTTCAACGAATGCATAAGAAGATGGCAAGTACGCATTTACATTTTTTCATTGCGATTTCCTTTCATTTTATTTTAATGCATTTTCTTACTTGCATTTATTTACTTTAAGTGCAAAACTCAGAACAAACCTGCATGTTAACCAAAACAAAACAAAACAACTTTAAAAGTTAAATACATTTAAAAAAAAACAAAAGGATAACTAAATTTAATACACCATCTTTGGATGACCAAGAATCACTCGGAGGAGGAAACCTACGGCTGCTTACGAGATTTCCCCGGTTTAAATGATCTTAACAACTTGTTTAGAATAAGTGAATCTAAAGAAAATAATGGTCCCAAAATGAGGGAACCATGGGATCCTAACTAGTATCGCTCAATCAACTTAAAAATCCCTCATAAGACATCTAAAACAACAACAATTAAAACAACAAAATTGGACATACACACTTTAAAGCTCTTCCAACATCTTTAAACCTTTTAAACTTTACACTTCAAACTTGAAACCTTCTACAAATAGGAGCTTGGAACATGCATCATAGGTAGCATGATGAGGACATACGAAAGAACATTTTAGAGAGAGCAAACAAGTCTACAACAACAAAATGAATCTACATCAACAATAAACCTTTCTTTAGAAATAAAAAACAAATCATAGGACTTCGAGGTTGTCTGTCTAGCATGACATAAATCCTCAACTTATCTTTTAGGCTTTTGTACACCGTGCAATAGAAGCTCTAACTCATCTTAGGATTTAGAGGTTGTCGTCCGATATGACGTAAACCCTCCCATCTTCCAGGCTATTTGTACAATCAGAATTGTGCAGATGTTAGCCCAAGATAATAAAATTGGTAGGATGAAACATTAAATGCTTAGTCTTTGAAACTGAAGCCAAACCATATGATAGTTTGGGAAGCGACTTAGGTTTCCCTCAGGATCCGTGACATCCCTAGTTTTTCTTTCTTTGGATTCCACAATAATTGTTCCTATTTGCACCTTTCCCATTTTGAATTTCCTATGTCCGACCTTGAAAATCCTAAACTTTGGAGTTCGTGAAGAAAATATTTTTAGATGTAAATCAAGATTTTTCTTAAATTAACTTCAGACATTTAAGATGTAATTAACTATAGGGGCTTGTTGATACACCTAAAATATATAGTATTTTTATACACATTTTTATACCTATTTTGAATGATATCGCACTTTAATGGAATGTATTTTGTGTACTTTCTTGTAGGTATGATTAAATGGATAATTTGATAAAAGGAGTGAAAAATTATCAAAATTAGAGAAAAAATGAAGAAAGCTGAAAAATTTATCTTGGCGGCTAAGCGCTAAGATGGCGCTTTTGCGATAGAGGCCTGTGGCTATGCGCCCAAATCTAGAGCTTACGTGCTAGAAGATTTGTGGCTAAGAACAGGGACCTCACTCTTATGTGTGGCAGTTACAAAAAGGGATTATTTAAATTTTGGTGCCATTTTGAAGAGGTATTTGAGGCATCTCTTGGTGAATATGTGGGTAATTCCCTATTGGCGCAAAAATTAATATAAATTACTCTTGAATGGATGCATCTCTTGGAGGATTCAATGAATTTGACCACATTTTGAAGAGATACAAAGGCACCTGTTGGAAAAGTATAAAAAGAGGAGTTATACATCAGAAATGAGGTTGTTGTTGGAGAGTGTAGTTTATGTTTATTATGTAAGAGAGTTATTTTTGAAACACACCCAACTACTTCACCCCTTTTACTTAATTTATTATGGTTTGTATTTGGATTAGATTAGAGAATTGGACTCCTCAGAGTTGGGTGCCAATCTCTAAAGAGCATTTTAAGGAAAAACAAAGTTTTCAAAGGAACTTCAAGAGTGTTGTGGTCAAAATTTTTATATAAGTCTTTATCTTTGTTATTGCATTTGGTTTTTAATTAAGACTTATTGATTTTTCATTATGATATATACTTTTAAGCTAAGTTGTGATTGTATTTTTTCCATGAAATCTAAGTAGTTTTCTTTATCTTTTTCCTTAATATGATGAAGTAATAAAGTTATGGACGTATGTAGTGTGAAGTATAGGATTTTAATGTTGAAAGAAGTTGTGATGATTCAATCACTTTATTTAATTCTTGATTTATCCAATTATGATGTTAAGATATGTTGTGAGAACATGTAAGAACTAGTATGATATTATCTCAGACAACAACTGGAAAGAATCACATGAGATTATATGGGTTAGAATGTAATCCATATGGTTGAGTGTAAATAAATAATGAGATATAATTTTAAGGGAGTAGAATTAGAGGATATTAGAGTGAGAGGCTAAACCCCTCAATTTGATTTATTGTTTTATATTTTAATATGAGATGTTAGCCCTCAGGTGCATGGAATAAAGGAAACTCTAGAGAGAGAGCTAGTATCTTTCCTGCCTAACCTGTCTTCAAGATTTATAGAACAATAGATTGACCAATGTTCTTAATAGTATTTCTAGTAAGGGTAAAGAATATATTTTCTCCTATTTGGCACAACACATTTTAGATACTTCCACAACAATAATTTCCATGACGTGTTACTGATTCATAAAAAGGAAAAAGATATTTTTTTTGCATTTGCTTACATTTTATAAAATTTTAATTAAAGTTGTTATTTTATTTTATTTCAAATTATAAAAATTAACAAAAAAGAATCAAATTTTCTTTCTTAGAAAATTATCTTTAGTTTGGGTAAGATCTTTCTTAAAAATTAAAAAGATGTTTTTTAAAGATCTTACCCAAACTAATGATAATTTTCTAGGAAAAAAAATTTGATTCTTTTTGTTAATTTTTGTAATTTAAAATAAAATTAAATAAGAACTTTAATTAACCTTTTATAAGATGTATGAAAATACAAATAAATAAACTTTTTCCTTTTTATGAATGAGTAACAAGTCATGATAATTATTATTGTGGAAGTATCTAAAATGTGTTATTCCAAATATGAGCAAATATATTCTTAACCTTTAGTAGAAATGCTATAAAGAACATTGGTTAATCTATTGTTTTATAAATCTTGAAGATGGGTTAGGCAGGAAAGATACTAGCTCTCACTCTAGAGTATCCTCTATTCCCTTCACCTGGGGGCTAACTGACACGCTTAAAATATATACACTTTTTGCTATATCATTTTACTCATTTTTAATGATATTACACTTTAAAGGAAGATATTTTGTATGTTTTTTTGGTTTTAGGTACAAGAAATGGTGATTGGAGCAAAATGAAACAAAAACGGTGCAATTTGGAGCAAAAACGAGCAAGAAATGAAATTCTACCCTGACACCTTTCGATAAGTCTTTTGATGCTTAATCTCTTTTACACTTCTTGTATATTTTTGAATTAGATTACACTTTAAAGAAATGTTGTTTTTATGCTTTTTTTTGTAGGGCTATCTGTTACGAACGCAACACAACTGAAACGGGACGAATCAGAGCTAAAACAGAGCCAAATGGAGCGAAACGGTGGAGCTGTGCAGTGTTATCTCGCTGACGGCAGCCTCGATCACGCTGACGGCGAGATTTTCCTAAGACAGCCGGAAAAAGGCTAAAAAGGCCGCCGACAGTGGCCTCGAACACGCCGACAGCGGCCCGGACGACCATGAACCGACTTTTGGTGGTTTTGGTCCAATATTCAACGTATTTGGACATTTTTCGAAGGGGTGCTTGTGGAAACTCTTAAAACTTCGTCCATACTCTTTAAAATGGAGAATATTGGTTAGAGAAAGGGAGGAATTTTAGAGGAGAAAAGTGGAGGAAACTTTGAGGATGTTTAGGATTCCTAGATTAAGAGTAGAAATGTAGATTTCTACCCTTTTGGAGAGATTGGAGAGCAGATTTTGAGAGAATTTGTAAGGGATTTTGCTAGTAGTGCATGGAACACCGGGAGACTTTATGGGAGAGATCTTCGTCTTTCTTTCAAGGGGAAAAAGCTAAGTATTGTTCTTCATTATCTTATAATTTTTAAAACATTTATTTAGTGGATTTGCTTTTGTTAAACGAAGTTTCCGTTGTGTTTTCTTCACGCTTTGTGACGTATCTCTCTTACTTTTTCTTCTTCTTTGGAAATAGCGGCATGAGAAGATTATGCCATTATTTTACTTTTACTTTTCTTTTGTAATGAGTAGAAATCATGTTTAGGATTTTGTGATGCATGATAGAAGTGAATTTAATTATAAATGTGATGGTTTTTAATTGCACTTCATTTACATTGCAATAAGGGCCCATTGTAGTGTTAAAATTTGTTGTAATTGCATCGACCCGAAAGGGCGATGTAATTTTCAACAAAGTGAACACACATTCAAATTCTATGGATGGTAAAGTTCATGGGGTTTGAATGCAAATAAATAGGGAAATATAATTATCGGGCGTAGAATTGGAGATTTTAGAGTGACAGGCTAAAATCCTCAATTCGGTCTTATCGTTTGGGTGCTGAAGTGTAGATTGTTAGCCCTCAGGCGAGGGGAATGTGGGAGCTCCAAAGTGAGAGTCGGTATCCTCCCAGCCTAGCCACGGATTCAGTAACCAAGCATAGGATTAGTCAATGTTCTTTATGCCTGGACCAAAGGGTAAAGAATAGGATTGCTCCTATTTGGCACATACAATATTTAATACAATTCATTCCTAAACATTATCTATTTCATTACATAAGAATTGTAGTTTTTAATATCTCAAAATTCTCCAAACCAATTCATCCAAAAAGGGTTATATTTAGAATTGTTATTTGCATTTAGATATAGTTACTATCTTTACGTTTAACACTTGCATTTAGGAGTAGTTGCTAGATAAAACACAATTTTAATCGACATTCCAAACTAAGGACTATTAGTAGTAGACTAGAATTTGATTAAAGACTTCTTACTTCACTTACTCGTGGGATCGATATTGGGATTTTTAAAGAAAACTCTATATTACTTGAAACGATACGTATACTTGCGTAGTACCCTTAGTGTGTAAACTATTTTCTAATTTTTATATCATTTAAGATTATACACACTAGCCACTATTTATAAATCAGGTCAAGTTTTTGGCCATCTTTTTGAAGTTAATTTACTGCGTAATTGCGGGTCGGGTCAAGTTTTTGGCGCCGTTGCCAGGAAAACTTCGGTAAGAACTTTAGGAGAATTTTAGTTGAAGTAATTAGGCTTAGGCTTGTAAAACTCTAGTGTTGTAATAACTATTTTTGTGTGAAAAGTGTTTTTTATATGAAAAAGTGTTGTGAAAAATTTATTTGTGTGAAAAATAAGGTGTTCGTGAAAATGTTTGGTTGTATTGAATATATTTCATCTATTATTTTTTTAATTGTTAATGTATTGTTTGTTGTATTGCATATGCGAAATAAAGGATCTGTAGGACCTGTGCCTTATGATCTCGAGTTTGAAGAAAATAAAAAAATAAAAATACAGAAAGGACTCGAAAAACTAGAAATGGAAATGGAAATCATTCAAGATAATATCTTGGAAAATAATCATAAATCATTGAGGGATTACATAAATCCTATGACAGATGAAATTCACTTAAGTATAAAAAACCTTGTCGTAAAAACTGATTCATTAGAAATAAATCCTAAGATCATCCAACTGGTGCAGAACAATTAGTTTGGGGGAACTTT
Source organism: Papilionanthe hookeriana x Papilionanthe teres (assembly GCA_022702705.1). Lineage (NCBI taxonomy): Eukaryota > Viridiplantae > Streptophyta > Magnoliopsida > Asparagales > Orchidaceae > Papilionanthe > Papilionanthe hookeriana x Papilionanthe teres. Next base: position 46,080,822 of record CM040430.1, on the reverse strand, counting down.
TTTGAAGGATCCCTATTTACACTTATCTAATTTTCTAGAACTTTGTGCTATATTTCGTTATAAAATTATGTTAGATGATGTTGTTAGACTAAGGCTTTTTCCTTTCTCACTGAGGGATAAGGCTAAAATGTGGTTATATTCATTAGCACCTAGCTCTATTAAAAATTGGGAGGAGTCAACTCAGAAATTCCTAGCTAAGTATTTTCCACCTTCAAGGACTACTAAACTTAGAAACGATATTACCTCATTTTTGTGAGTACGAAGGAGAATCAATATACGAAGCCTGGGAAAGATTTAAGGAGCTTCTAAGAAAGTGTCAACACCATGCTCTGCCCGATTGGTTAATCATTCAAACTTTTTATAATGGGTTAGTAGAATCCCTTAGGTCTATAATTGATGCTGCCACTGGTGGATCATTAATGTCAAAATCATTTGATGAAGCGTATGCATTAATTGAAGAAATGGCTACAAATGAATTTCAATGGCCCTCTACAAGGGTAAATCATAAAAATGTAGCTAGTGTTCATGATACGGATACGATTGCAATTCTTGCATCTCAGATTGCTATAATATCAAGGAAGTTGGACCAATTTGGAATGAACCAACCTCAATTTACTCCTGTAAGTGAGGAAAGTTCATTAGGGCAAATGATTGATTCTAAATAATCATATGATGCTTTGAATACCTTAAACAACCCGTATTCTAACTTTTACAACCCAGGTTGGAAGAACCATCCTAATGTTAACTGGAATCATACTAATGGTGATGGAAACTAACAATGGGAAAATATTCATGAAAATCCTAATGGAAGTTGGAATAATCAAGGATACACAAATTATAGACCTTCATATCCACCAGACTCTAACGATGGTCAACAATTTGAGGATAAGAAGACGTCTATAGAAGAAGTGGTATTGCAAATGGGAAACCGGTTGCAAAGTCAAAATGTTGCGATTAGAAACATAGAGAATCAACTGGGACAAATTGCTAATTCACTTAGCAGTAGACACCAACGAACACTTCCAAGCAACAATGAGATCAACCTTAAAGAGAACACTAATGAACAAATAGAAGCTGTCCAATTAAAAAGTAAAAGAGAGATAGAGGATGTGGTTACAAAAGAGAAAGATGTTGTGAGAGAAATAAAGGAGACTAAAAGACCTGAAGAACATGTTTCTAAGGATCTGGAAAAATTAATATCTCCAACTAAAATTAGTTTGGAAAAACCACCACCTCCATTTCCTCAAAGACTTAGACAACATGAGTTGGATAAAAAATTTTCAAAGTTCATGAAAGTACTTAAGAAGTTAACGATAAATATTCCTTTCACTGAAACTTTGGAACAGATGCCAAGTTATGCAAAATTTATAAAGAATATATTAAACAAGAAAATGAAATTTGGGGATTATGAATAGTTGCACTAAGTGAGGAGTGTAGTGCCATACTTCAAAAAAATTTTCCTCAGAAACTTAAAGATCTTTGTAGCTTTACAATTTCTTGTGCAATTGGAGAAAAATTATGTGGATAAGCTTTATGTGATTTAGGAGTGAGCATTAATGTGATGCCTCTGTCTATATTTAGAAGGTTAGGTTTAATCGATATTTCTCCCACTACTGTAACCCTTCTATTAGTTGATCGATCTATCATTTATCCAAAAGGAGTTATAGAAGACGTGCTTGTTAAAGTGGATAAGTTTATCTTTCCTTTGGACTTTATTGTATTATGTATTAGATATAGAGGAAGATAAAGAAATTCCAATTATTTTAGGGAGACCTTTCCTTGTTACTGGACAATCTATGATAGATGTGCAAAATGGAGAGTTGGCTATAAATATTAATGATCATGAAGTCATTTTTGATGTATTAAAGACTATGAAATATCCATTTGAGAGGAAAGATGATGATTGTTTTTGGATGGATGAAATTGATTATCTAAGTAAAGATCATTTCCAAAAAAGTTTTGAGAGTAAGTTAGTAGATGAGATTGAAATTGACTTTCTTGATGAGTCAAAAATGTTATGTAAAGAAGACTGTATGTATGTTCAGGAGAGGTGTGAAATAATGGACGTTACCAAAAATAGTAAACTTTTAATTCCATTTGTTGAAAAATCTCATGAACTTAAGATGGATGTTACCCATACCATTTTAAAGACTATCTATTTAGAGATTTCATCTACACAACCAGTCTTTATATCTTTAGATGTGACTCAATCACAAGAAAAACCTGAATTAAATGATGAACAAGATAAAATTATTGAACTAGAACATGGAAGAGAATTTGAGGATAAATTTCAAAAGAACTTGGAGTTGAGAAAAGAGGATAAGGATATTGCAAGACCATTGGAAGAAGTTCCTAAGGAATTAGAAAAACCTATTTCCTCAACTAAGATAGATCCTCTATCATTTAATAATTATAAAGGGGAACAATTGGAAGATAACTTGAATCATAAGAGTGACATGGAAGAATTTAATCCTGAATCTGAATTACCTAGAGATAATCTAATCCAAAATTTGGGAGATATTGAAGTATCTTATAAAGATCCATTTCATATAAATTTCAAGGATGATATTAATATGCAAATTCAGAAAATCAAAAGAAGAATATTGTATCTAGAAAGAAATACGAGGAATTATGATATAAATCCAACTGAAAATGAAGAGCTAAATGAAAAATTACAATTTGAGGATTTTAAAGGAATCCCTGGATCGGAAAATGATTGGGCGATTAATCAAGGATTGCTTAATTGGAATTTTAATCTAGGTGGAATCATTTGTCGGGCTAATGATGTTAAACCAAGTGCTTTGTGGGAAGCAACCCATAGTTTTCAGTGTGCTTTGATTTAGTGTGCTTGAGATTCATGATTGTTAGAGATCTATTGTATTTGCTTTATAATGAATTGATTAGTTTGATTGATGATTGGTAGATGTTTGGATTATTAGTGCTTTGATCTGATCTTTGTCTGTGTCATGAGGGGGTAATTCCTTAACTTCTTATTATGGCTAGAATTGATCTCTTGTAGTAGTTGGATTAACGAGTCCACTGTGACTTGGGTTTCACCCAGACTTGAGTTTTACAAGAGAAATCATAAATTTCGAACATTGATAGTTTCATTTTAATTTGTTACTTTATTTCTGCAACTTTATTTTCATTAGATAGGAGTCATGAACCTATTTGATGAATACCATTAGGATGATCTTAGACTATTTTTTTATAACAGTTAGAGGTGCATAATTAAAAAGATTAGGTGATGCCTGAGATTGGTGTCCGGAAACCAATTTATTAGGGATAATCTTATCATTGGGATTATAATCTATAAAAATCATTTTAAAGTACCTAATTTACTAGTGTAGTGATTTCGTTAGAAATTGAAGGTAACATAGTGAGATTGGTTGAGTTAAAGGAAGAATTAACCTCATTTATCATGTGTGTTTATGTTTGTGTTTCAACATTATTTAGGTCTTGAAGAACATTTTTATATTCCCTTGATGATTCTTGCTAGGATAGTTAGACTTTAGTTTAGTTAATTTCATTCTGGCATGATTAGTTTAGATTTACTTTCTGATGCATATTTTTCTGTCCTAATGAATACTTGTAAATGGTTTTGATAAACATTTGTGGTAGATATAATATCTAAAATGTTTTTCTTCCTGCTTATATTTTCTGTACTGAATGCTATATATGTTAAAAATTAAGTTTGGTGGTAGGAAGAAAAATAAAATTTTAAAGTGAAAATACTTCCTTTTAGTGTAATTTTATTACAAGCATGTTTTAGGTTAGCTTTACTTTCTCCTACAGTCTTTCTATCCTGATTATGAATGTATATGAATTTGATAGGATGTTGTAGTAGTAAGTAGATTCAACCTTTACTTTTTCTTCCTAATACATTTTATGAAATTAATTGCAAAATATTTTTGAAATTTAAGTTTGGGGGGAAGAAAAATATTAACTCTTATTTGTTCACAATTATTATATTTTCAAAAATTATTAGCATAACTTCTTGCAATTGAACCTCGCTTAAGATAACTAAAACTTTTTTATTTCAGTTGAATATTATGGAAGGATTGGATGAAAGTTTTTAGTAATAAAGGTTAATTTTATAAGAATAAGATATTTGGTATGAAAGAATTTGATTATAGTTAACTATTTAAAGTAAAGAAAACTGTATTTTTGAAATGTTAAGAGACTTAAAGTATTGTGTGTTAAGAAGAGATTGCGACTTTATGATGAATAATAAAGCTAATAACTAATTATAAAGTAAGGATGTGTTTCAAGTTTGAACTTTAGAAAGAGGAGAGTGAAGTTCAAAATCATTACAGGCGCTCCAGATATAGTAATTTTCATTAAAAAACAGAAAAAAAAGAGAATGGAAATAAAAAGGGATTGAAAATGATCCCAAAAGAAAAGAAAAAAAAGAAAGAAAAAATATTTATGAGGAGAAGCTTGAGGAGATGCCTAATCAAAAATTGGCTTCACTTGAGTCACCCTAAAGGGAGGACATGATTTCATTTCTGAATTTATATTTAAAGTATTGGCCTACATTTTGATGAAGTTTTCATGAACTCCTTTTCACATAATCTTTCAAGGCACTCTTAATGTAATAAATTATGGTTTATCATGAAATAAATAGACGACTAGAACCATTAGACTTGATTGCTGAATATTCTTATACTTGTAGTGTTAGCCTGAGTTACTGAATTTCCTTCTAAAAGTCTAACCAATATATTCTTTAAAATGAAAAATTTTAGTGTCTTACAGGTGAAAAGTACATTGCCTTGAGTTATATTTTTATGTAGTAAAAGTGTTACTTGAGGACAAGTAACAGTTAAGTTTGGGGGATTTTGACACGCCTAAAATATATACGCTTTTTGCTATATCATTTTACTTAATTTTGATGATATTACACTTTAAAGGAAGTTATTTTATATTTTTTTTGGTTTTAGGTACAAGAAATGGTGATTGGAGCAAAAAGAAACAAAAACGGTGCAATTTGGAGCAAAAATAAGCAAGAAATGAAATTCTGCCCTGACACCTTTCGATGAGTCTTTTAATGCTTAATCTCTTTTACACCACTTCTATATTTTTTGAATGAGATTACACTTTAAAGAAATGTTTTTTTTATGCTTATTTTGTAGGGCTATCTGTTACGAATGCAACGCAACTGAAATGAGGCTAATCGGAGCTAAAACGGAGCCAAACAGAGCGAAACGGTGGAGCTGTGCAGAGTCATCTCGCCGATGGCGGCCTCGATCTCGCCGACGGCTGCCTCGATCCCTCCGACGACGAGATTTTCTCGAGAAAACTGGAAAATGTCCAAAAATTCCGCCAACAGCGGCTCGGACGACCATGAACCGACTTTTGGTGGTTTTGGGCCAATATTCGACGTATTTGGACGCTTTTTCGAAGGGGTGCTTATATAAACTCTTCAAACTTTATCCATACTCTTTAAAATGGCGAATATAGGTTAGAAAATGGAGGAATTTTAGAGGAGAAAAGTGAAGAAAACTTTGATGAATGTTTAAGATTCTTAGATTAAGAGTAGAAATGTAGATTTCTACCCTTTTGGAGAGATTGGAGAGGAGATTTTGAGAGAGTTTGTAAGGGATTTCGCTAGCATTGCATGAAACGCCGGGAGACATTATGAGAGAGATCATCATCTTTCTTTCATGAGGAAAAAGATAAGTATTGTTCTTCATTATCTTATAATATTGTAAACATTTATTTAGTGGGTTTTCTTTGGTTAAATGAAGTTTCTGTTGTGTTTTCTTCGCGCTTTGTGACGTATCTCTCTTACTTTTTCTTCTTTGGAAATAGCGGCATGAGAAGATTATGCCGTTATTTTCCTTTTACTTTTCTTTTGAATTGAGTAGAAATCATGTTTAGGATTTTGTGATGCATGATAGAAGTGAATTTAATTATAAATGTGATGGTTTTTACTTGCACTTCATTTACATTGCAATAAGGGCCCATTGTAGTGTTAAAATTCGTTGTAATTGCATCGACCCGAAAGGGCGGTGTAATTTTCAACAAAGTGAAACCACATTCAAATTCCATGGATGGTGAAGTTCATGGGGATTGAATGCAAATAAATAGGGAAATATAATTATCGGGCGTAGAATTAGAGATTTTAGAGTGACATGCTAAAATCCTCAATTCGGTCCTATCGTTTGGGTTCCTATCGTTTGGGTGCCGAAGTGTAGATAGTTAGCCCTCAGGCGAGGGGATTGTGGGAGCTCCGAAGTGAGAGTCAGTATCCTCCCAGCCTAGCCACCGATTAAGTAACCAAGCATAAGATTAGTCAATGTTTTTAATGCCTCGACCAAAGGGTAAACAATAGGATTGCTCCTATTTTGCACATGCAATATTTAATGCATCTCATTCCTATACATTATCTGTTTCATTACATAAGAATTTTATTTTGTAATATCTAAAAATTTTCGAAACTAATTCATCCAAAAAAGGTTATATTTAGAATTATTATTTGCATTTAGATATAGTTACTATCTTTACGTTTAACACTTGCATTTAGGAATAGTTGCTAGATAAAACACAATTTTAATGGATATTCCAAACTAAGGACTAGTAGTAGTAGACTAGAATTTGATTAAAGACTTCTTACTTCACTTCCTCGTGGGATCGATATTGGGGTTTTTAAAGAAAACTCTATATTACTTGAAACGATACGTATACTTGCGTAGTACCCCTAGTGTGTAAAATATTTTCTAATTTTTATATCATTTAAGATTTTACACACTAGCCGCTATTTATAAATCACGTTAATTTTTTGGTTATCTTTTGGAAGTTAATTTACTACGTAATTGCGGGTTGGGTAACAAACATCTTGTTTCAAAAATATAAAACAGTAAATCAAATTGTGGGGTTTAGCCTATCACTCTAATGTCCTCCAATTCTACACCCCTAAAATTATATCTCATACTTCCCCAACAATAATTTCTATGACTTGTTACTCATTCAAAAAAAGGAAAAGATATTTTATTTGCATTTGCTTACATCTTATAAAATTTAAATTAAAGTTGTTGTTTAATTTTATTTCAAATTATAAAAAGTAACAAAAAGAATCAATTTTTCTTTCCTAGAATATTATCTTTAGCTTAGGTAAGATCTTTCTTAAAAATCAAAAAGATATTTTTCTATTTTCTTTGTTTAACACTTATCTTGTGGGTTCGATATCTCAGAGCTTAATCAGAAAGTCCTATATAACCTGATAATGATACATATACTTGCGTAAAATCCCATTTTATAATATCATTAATAGAATCATTAAATTATATACAAAAGCATAAGCATAAATATTTCGTGATGATGTTTTTGGCTCCGTTGCTGGGGAAAGAAAGAAAATAAAGGAAGTTATATTAATATTTGAAAATAAATTTTAAAGAAAAACTTATTCTTACTTTTTAAAAGTCTTATTTATACTTGTGAGATTTATTTTAGAAAATTGTTGTTTCTTGCTTTGTGATTTTATTTTATTGTGTTTCATAACATTATATGCATATTTAAAGTTCTTAAAGACTTGTGGCTTATGATTATGAATTAGAAAGAACTATAAGAAAAATTAAAAATACAGAAAAAAATAAAAATATTCAAGAAATGCAAATCAAAATGCTGAAATCCATCATAAATTTAGACCTTTAAGAGATTATGCTAACTCTACAGCAGATGAATTTCATGGTAGTATTCAAAATCCTACTATAGCTGCTAATTCATTTGAGCTTAAACCTGCTATTATCCAAATAATATCTAATAATCAGTTTGGGGGAGCACCAACTGAGGATCCAAATTTACATCTTGTCAATTTTCTAGAATTGTGTGTTACATTTAAATATGATGGGGTTTGGGATGATGCTATTAGACTTATAATTTTTCCTTTCTCATTAAGGGATCAAGCTAAGATGTGTTTAAATTTGTTAGGACCTGGATCTATAAGAACTTGGGTTGGTTTAGCACAAAAATGTCTTGCTAAATATTTTTTTAACATCAAAGACTGCAAAGCTTAGAATTAATATTAAATCTTTTTGCTAGTTTGAAGGGGAATCTATTTATGGAGCACGGGAATGTTTTAAAGATCACCTAAGAAAGTGTCCACATCATTCGATACCAGTTGGTTAATAATTCAAACTTTTTATACTGGATTAGTTGGATCTCTTAGATCTATTATCGATGATGCTGCTGGTGGTTCATTGATGTCTAAACAGTTTAATGATGCTTATGCTTTAATTAAAGAAATGGTTACAAATAATTTTCAATGGCCTTCTGAGAGGGTAAATCCTAAAAAAGGTAGCCAATATTCATGAATCTGATACTTTTGCAATGTTAGAAAATCAAGTTGCTGCCAGTTCAAAGAAGATAGACCAATTTGGAATGAATTTTTCTTAACCAATTTCAATGTTTGAAGACAATTCATTAGGATAAATGGTAGATTCTCAAACATCATTAGAAACTTTGAATGTCATAAACAAGCCTACTAACCCCCTATTCTAATTATTATAACCCAGTTTGGAAGAACCATCCAAACTTTAACTGGAATAACAATAATCAGGGTGGCAATAATTAACAATCGGGGAACAATCAAATAAACCCATTGGGGAATTGGAACAACCAAGAAAATAGTAATTATAGAACTACTTATCCTCCAGATTTTAACAGTACTTCACAATTAAGGAGAAGAAGTTGTCTATAGAAGAAGTGGTGTTATAAATGGGAAATAAATTACAAGTAAAGGAGCTACAATTAGAAATATTGAGAATTAATTGGGACAAATAGCCAATTTATTAAGTAATAGATCCCAGGGAAACTTCCTAGTAATACAGAAATAAATCCAAGAGACAAAATAAAGAGCAAGAAGTGGAAGAGAGTTGGAAGGAAGAGTTCAAAAAGAAATTGAAGTAGATAAAGAAGAGATTGAAGAACTAAAAGAGGATGCTCAGAAAGGTTTGGAAAGACCTATTTCTACATTGAAAATTAATTTAGAAAAGCTACCCTTACCACTTTCTCAGAGACTTCGACAACAGAAGTTGGATAAGCAATTTTCAAAGTTTTTAGAAAGTTTTAAGAAACATAAAATAAATATTCAAATTGTTGAAGCCTTAGAACAAATGCCAAGCTATGTGAAATTTATGAAGGATTTTCTAAATAAAGAAAGGAAGTTCGAAGATAACGAGACTGTTGCACTTAGTAAAGAATGCAATGCAATAATTCAGAAGAAACTTCCAAAAAAGCTTAAAGATCCTGGTAGCTTCACAATTCCACGTAAAATCAAAGATGGATTTTATTGGAAAACTTTATGTGATTTAGGTGCAAGCATTAAGCTTATGCCATTATCTATATTTAAAAGATTGGGATTAGGAGAAATAACGCCAACTACTGTAACTCTGCAGTTAGCAGATTGTTTGATAACATATCCTAAAGGAGTTATAGAAGATGTTCTAGTAAAAGTGGATCAATTTATCTTTTCTGTTGATTTATTTGTGTTAGATATGGAGGAAGATAACAAGATACCTCTTATTTTAGGGATACTTTTCCTAGCTACAGGAAAAGCAATCATATATGTGCAAAAAGAGGAATTAACTGTGCGTGTCAATGATCAAACAATTACATTTAATATTTCAAAATCAATGAAATATCCTGTCAGAGGTAAAGATGATAAATATTTCAGGATGGATGTAATTAGATATCTGAGTGAATGTCATTTTAAAACAACATATGAAGAAAAATCTGAAAGTGAAAAGTTGGAACATGAGCAAGAAGAGGAAACACAATATTCTGATGACTTTATTGAGGAATATTTAGATTATCTTCAAGTAAGTTTTGAAGTTTTGGATAAGATAAAGAAAAATGAATCTTTTTGTCCATCAATTGAAAAATCTCCTAAACTTAAATTGAAGTTACTTCATGATCATTTAAATATGCCCTTTTAGGTGATTCCTCAACTTTGCCTATTATAATTTCTTTAAAATTAAATATTTAAGAGGAAGAGACCTTGCTTGAAACTTTAAAGAAATATAAGAAACTTTTGGATTGACCATAACTGATATTAAAGGAATCAGTTTTTTAGTTTGTATGCACAGAATCCTTATAGAAGAAAATTGCAAACCCAGGGCTGATCCTCAAAGGAGATTAAATCCTATTATGAAAGCTGTTAAGAAAGAAATTTTAAAATGGTTAGATGTTGGAATTATCTACCCTATTTCAGATATGCATGGGTTAGTCCTATTCACTGTGTTCCTAAGAAAGGATGCGTAACTGTAATTGTTAATAAAAATAATGAATTAATACCAACACGACGAGTTATAAGATGAAAAATATGCATTGATTATAGAAAATAAAATCTTGCCACCAAGAAAGGTCATTTTCCACTTCCATTTCTTTATCAATTGTTGGATAACTAGTTCGGCATAAATACTTTTATTTTCTGGATGGATATACTGGTTATCACTAAATACAAATTGCTCTTAAGAATCAAGAGAAAGCAACGTTTACCAGTCCTTATGGTACATTTGCTTTTAGAAGATGCCCTTTGGTTTATGTAACGCCCCTGCTACAATTCAAAGATGTAATAAGACAATTTTCTGTGATTTAATTGAAAAAAGAATTGAAGTGTTTATGGATGATTTTTTAGTGTTTGGAATTTCATTTGAATCATGTTTAGAATATTTATCTAAAGTTCTTAAACGCTGTGAAGAAACAAATTTAGTCCTTAATTGGGAAAAATGCTAATTTATGGTAGTAGGCGGAATTATTTTAGGACATCATATTTCAGAAAAAGGAATGGAATTAGACCCTACAAAAATTTAAATAATCGCTAATTTACTTTGCCCAAAAAATTTAAGGGAGATTAGGAGTTTTTAGGAACATGTTGGATTCTATAGGCATTATATTATAAACTTTTCAAAAATTGCAAAGCCTCTATACCATTTATTGGAAAAGATACACTTTTTAATTTTGATAAAGAATGTGTAAAACCTTTTGAGCTATTAAAAAAAAATTAGTGAGTACACCTGTTATTGTTTCACTAGATTGGGAAAAGCCTTTTGAATTAATGTGTGATGCAAGTGATTTTCCTATTGGAGCTGTTTTTAAGACAAAAACATGATAAAATTTTCAAAGTGTTCTACTATGCTAGTAGAACTCTTAATGAAGCTCAAATTAATTATACCACAACTAAGAAAGAGTTATTAGTTATAATATTTTCTTTTAATAAATTCAGATCATATTTAATTAGAATAAAATGTGTGGTGCATACTGATCATTCTGCTATTAAATATTTAATGAAAAAGAAGCATGCAAAATCAAGGCCGATAAGATAGATTCTTCTTTTACAAGAACTTGACTTTGAGATAGAAGATAGGAAGGGTGCTGATAATTAAACTGTTAATCATCTATCCAGGCTTGAAAATGGAAAATCTCCCTTTTTTAATGAAGAAATTAATGAGCATTTTTCTGAAAAAATTGTTCACTATTAATGAGCTGCGCATTCCATGGTATGCAGACATTGTAAACTTTATTGTTAGTGATATATTACCCTATGGTTTGACATACCAACAGAGGAAAAAAATTTTATCTAAAGCTAAGACTTATTTTTCGGATGACTCTTTTTTATATAAACAAGGAAGGATTTATTTATTCAAATATGTATACCATCAGAACAAACTTATGAAATTATTCTACAATGTCATGATTCTGATATTAGGGGACATTTTGGTGTTGATAAAACTGCATATAAAATTTTGCAATTTTGATTTTATTGGCCTATAATTTTTAAGGACGTGAATGCTTATATTAAAAATTGTGATCGATGTTAGCGTGTAGGCAATCTTTCTATGAAAAATTAGATTCCCCTCAATTATATGTTGGAAGTTGAAATCTTTGACATTTGGGGATTATATTTCATGGGACCATTTATACTATCTTTTACATATTTGTACATTTTGTTAGCAGGAAATTATGCATCTAAAGAGATAGAAGTTGTTGCTTTACCTCGATGTGATGCTCGAAGTGTTACAAAATTTTTAATAAAGAACATATTTTATAGATTTGGAATGCCAAGAGTAATCATAACTGATGGGGGAATTCATTTTAAAAATGCAATTATGGAGAAATTAGTAAAGAAATATCATATCATCCATAAAATTTCCACTACTTATCATCCTCAGACAAGTGGTTTGGTTGAATTATCCAATCGTGAAATTAAAAGAATTTTGGAAAATATATTAATCCAAACAAAAAGGATTGTTCAATCAAACTGGATTTATCTTTGTAGGCTTATAGGACTGCATACATGAATCCTATAGAAATGTCCCCATATAGGTTAATTTTTGGAAAAACTTGTCATTTACCATTTGAACCTGAGCATAAATCATATTGGGCAATTAAAGAGTTTAATTATAATTTGAAGGATGCTGGTGAGAAAAGGTTATTGTAATTAAATGAGCTTGAAGAGATAAGGAATGAATCATATGAAAGTGCTAAGATATATAAAAAAATATTGAGCCAGGATAACAAGTTTTACTATATAATGCCAGATTAAGATTATTTGCTAGAAAACTTAAGTTCAGGTGAATGGGCCCATTTTTGTATTAAAGGTTTATTCCTATGGAGCTGTGGATATTAAAGATCTTAAAACTGAGAAAATATTCAAAGTAAATGGTCATAGACTGAAACCTTATTTCTCAGTGGATCAACTTAGACATGATGAGAATATGATTTTGGGTCACACAAAATAAGTACTGGGTATGTCAGGCTCATGATATTAAACCAAGCTCTTTGTGGGAGGCAACCCATAGTTATCAGTGTGCTTTACTTTAAGCTTATTTTGTGTTCTTTATTTGGTTTGAGGTAAGAATTATATGGTAGTGTTTTGCTTATATTATGTTAGTGGAGAATAATGAGACCTTAATTGATAATTTGGATGAGTTAAAATGAGTATTCAAATGTTTAACAAACCTGTGCTAAAATGGGCACTGACGGCTAAGTGCCAGCATGTGGCGCTTAGGCGCCGGAGTTATGAAAAATGTGAAAATTGTGTTTCTAGAAGCCATTATCATGGGAAAGTTGCTTGGAATGTTAATGGATGCTTTGTGAACATGGGAGGACAGTTTTAGGCCATCTAAACTCTATAAAATGGAACCAAATTAAAGGAAATACATCCCATTCCAAATTTCTATCCGAAGAGCCATACAGAAGAGTTTAAATTAGAAAACTGTCCTTCTCGAGAGAGTGAAGTTAAGAAAAAGGAGGATGCAAACAAGAAGAAGTTTATTTGTGAGTGTGCATAAGAGTTATATAATGGAGTTTTGGCAGTTAGTATTCAAGGAATATCAGAAAAGATTACGAAGGTCGAGGTTGATGTTGCATCAATCAAAGCAAAGGTAAATGAATCTAAAACACATTGAGCACTTATTGGATGTCAATTAAATATGTAATTTAGTCATATTAGTCATGTTGAAGAAGCGAATAAAATAATGTTTTTGAAGAACAAGTGGATAGAAGAAGATTCGGTGAGTTTTGAACCATCGCCCATTCTATCAAATCTATATACCAAATGGTTCAAATGGAACTAATGAAGGATATATTCCTCCTAATGGAGAATGAAATTATGTTCTATTGTTGTGTTAAGTTCTTATGTTGTGTTAAGTGTTAGTTTATTGTGTTTAGTGTTTGTGTTTAGTGTTTTATGTTTTGTAGTATGTTCTAATATGTTTGTGTTTTAAATACTTGTTTTAGTGTTTTATTTATTTGTTTTGATGTGAGTAGAAAAGATGAGATCTTATCCAAGTATATTGGATTAAAGACTTGTAATTTGTACTTGTAATTTGTATGTGTTTTATTTAGTAAAGTGTTTATATTTGTGTGAAATTTATGTTGAATCATTTTTAATTTATAAAAGTGTAATTCTAGAGATAAGAAGATTATAAGGTGATGATATACTTATTAAAATAATTTCGGGGTTGATTAAGTGTGCGAAAATGTGTATTAACAAAAAAATTGAAAATATCGAATTCACGGCTAGGCTGAGACTACAGACTTATGCGCTAGAGCTCTGCAGCTAAGCGCCATACTTTCGCGCTTAGGTGTTGGTTCGTGAAAATCGGTTTTTAGGTTTTAAAACCCAAAAATCCCAAAATTTTTCACCTCATCATCTTCAACCTTCAGTGCTTGCGACTTAGGAGCTAGGGCATCACCTACATTTGCGATTCTTGAGCCATTTCAAGTGGAACTTGTCAGATTTGATCTTCTTGCGTTAAGAGCACTATTCCTATGTAGAAACTTTTGATTTTCACCAAATAGTTTGAGTGCACTTTAGAGAAATCCGAAAATCATTATCATGGTGAAAATTTGAGAAAAAACTTAAGAAATTCTTGGATTTAGTGGTTTAAGGCTTTAAGAGTTGAGTTTAGTGATTTTAAGTTAAATACAGAATTTATGTTAATTTTTATGCAAATTTTAGAAATGGCACCAAAGAGGAGCAAAGTGAGAATCACTTTCGATTATGACAAGTTTGTTGGTTCTAAAGCTCAAGATCTTTACGTTCAAGCATTACAGTCACGTAAACAGATTCTGGAGTGAGGATTTGATAAACCTGGCAAAGTGATAGAAGATATGATTGCAAGACGCCTTTGGGATATGATATGTTGTTTCACTACTATATCGTAATGATTAAATGGATAAATGTGATGAAAGAAGACCTGGCAGAGTGGTAATTTAAGAAATTTCTAAACTTTAAATTGGTCTCATTTACTAAAATTTTATCTAAATTTAACCACTAAATTTCTAGAATAAACATTTAAAAAAACTTTAAAGAAAATCATCCACATAATTTGCTTACATGATTTTATATGATTATAATTTCACTTGAGGACATGGAAAATTTTATGTTTGGGGGATTTTTATACACCTAAAATATATAGTATTTTTATACAAATTTTTGTACCTATTTTTGATGAAATTGTTATTTAACGAAAGGTATTTTGTGTATTTTATTGCAAGTATGATTAAATGGATAAATGTGATGAAAGCAGTGAAAAAGTATCAAAATTGGAGCAAAAACAAAGAAAGATGAAAAATTGATCTTAGCGACTAAGCGCCAAGATGACGCTTACGTGGCATAGCCCCTTGGCTATGCACCTAGATCTGGAGCTTACGAGCTCGAAGACGCGCGGCTAAGCATTGGGACCTCGTACATACATGCGGTAGTTACAAAAGAGGAGTTATTTAAATTTTGGCGCCATTTTGAAGAGGTATTTGAGGCATCTCTTGGTGAGAACGTGGGTAACTCCTTGTTGGAGTTAAAATTAATTTAAATTACTCTTGAATGGATGCATCTCTTGGAGGATTCAATGAATCTGGGCATATTTTGAAGAGATACGAAGGCACCTGTTCGAAAAGTATAAAACGAGGACTTATGGATCAGAAGTAGTTGTTGTTGGAGAGTGTGGTTTATGTTTATTATGTAAGAGAGTTATTTTAGAAACACACCAGTCCACATCACCATTTTTACTTTACATTTCTAGTTTGTATTAGGATTAGATTAGAGAATTGAAGTCCTCAAAGATGAGTACCAACCTCTAAGGAGCATTGTAATGAAAAGTAACATTTTCAAAGGAACTTCAAGAGTGTTGTGGAGAGGATTTTCAGATAAGTCCTTATCTTTCTTATTACATTTAGTTTTTAATTAAGACTTCTTGTGTTTTCACTATAATTTCTACTTTTAAACCAAGTTGTGATTGTATTTTCTCCATGCATTTTGAGTAGTTTTCTTTATCTTTTTCCTTAGTATGATGAAGTAATAAAGTTATGGAAGTATGTAGTGTGAAGTATAGGATTTTAATGTTGGAACAATTTGTGATGAATAAAAAACTTTCACTTCATTTACTTCTTGATTTGGCCAATTAAGAAGTAAAAAATGTTGTGAGAACGTGTAAGAACCGGTATGGTATTGTCTCATTAAAAAATTGGAAAGAATCACATGAGATTATATGGGTTAGAATATAATCCATATGGTTGAGTGCAAATAAATAGGGAGATATAATTTGATGGGTGTAGAATTAGAAGACTTTATAGTGACAGGCTAAAACCCCCAATTTGATCTATTGTTTTATGTTTTGATACGGATGTTAGCCCATAGGTGAAGGGAATAGAAGAAACTCTAGAGTGAGAGCTAGTATCTTTCCCACCTAACCCATCTTCAAGAATTATAAAACAACAGATTAACCTATATTCTTTATAACATCTCTAGTAAAGGCAAAGAATATATTTGCTCCTTTTTGGCACAACACATTTTAGATACTTTCAAAACAAGAATTTCCATGACTTGTTATTGATTCAAAAACAGAGAAAGATATTTTATTTTCATTTGCTTCCATCTTAAAAAAGTTTAGTTAAATTTGTTGTTTGATTTTATTTAAAATTATAAAAATTAACAAAAAGAATCAAATTTTCTTTCCTAGAATATTATCTTTAGTTTGGGTAAGATCTTTCTAAAAACGTAAAAAGATATTTTTTTATTTTCTTTATTTAATACTTTCCCTGTGGGTTCAATATCTCATGGCTTGATCCACTAAAAATTTGATAGCTTTTTAATGCCTATTTCATACTTATTTTTTATAATATTGCACTTTAAAGAAGAGTATTTTTCATGATTTCATGCAGGTACGATGATTTCAGGCCTTTGGAGCAAAAGGAAGCAAAAAGGAGCGAATTAGGAGCAAAATGAGGCAAATTGAATATTTTGACCTAGTGTGTCGGGCAGCGCCCTCACCAGCATCGGACTGTGCCCAAATCGAGAAAGTTTTGACGAAAGACTGAAAATGACACTGGACAGCACCTTATCGAGCGTCGGACCCCACCCTATCACAAATTCAACCAGATTCAATGTTTTTGGACAGATTTTGGAGGAATTCTTGAGAAAATTCTTGGGAAAGTCGGTTCTACCCTAATTTAAACTACTGTGAAGCAAAAAATAGGGAGTCTCTTTAGTGTTTTTGGAGTCTCTTCAGTTTTTCTTAGAGTCTTTTCATTGTTCTTGAGTGTAGAGTCCATTAGAGAGAGTCTAGAGTTTAGTGTTTAGTGTGTGTTCTCTACTAAAGAGTGTAGGAGGAGAGGAAAAGTGAGAGATTATTATTCCTTACTCATCTTAAGAGAGCGTTGTGTGTTGTTGTGGAGAAAGAAGAGGAGTAAAAGGAATTTCAAGAGTTACACTTGAGGAAGAAATTGAGAAAACTTGTATTTACATTTCTTTGTTTGTATGACATGGCTTTTATATATAAAATCCATCTTTAGTCGTATTTTCTCATTAGATTTATTTGTCTTCCTCCTTTTAATGTGATGTGTTGATGTCAAGATATGAAACTGAAGTGTCAATTTAATATGGAGAATTTGTGATGACCTTTTCACTTCATACTTCATTTACTTTTTTATCTGACCAATTGAATTGTTAAAACTTGTTGTGAGACATACGTTCCGAAAGGACTATGAGTTTTACAACAAAAGTGAAGGTCACATTCAATGTCCATGAATGAGTGAAGTAGTTCATGGGGGTGGAAGGCAAATAAATAGGGAAATATATTTTGATGGGCGTATAATTAGATATTTTAGAGTGACTAACTAAAATCCCCAATTTGGACCTAGGGTATAGAAACTAAAGCAAGAGTTAGCCTTCAGGCGAAGGGAAGTGGGAGCTCCATTGTGATAGCCAGTATCATCCCAGCCTAACCACGGATTTAGGGACTAAACCTTGGATAAGCCAATTTTCTTTATAGTGCTCAAAAGAGGGTATTAAATATGAATGCTCTTATTTAGCACAATATAGTTACATCACTGATCTATGTCACTAAATCATCACATTAACATTGGAAAGAAGGATGATCCTTTCTTGCATTTGAACTTTTGTTAAAAAATTTAGTCTTGTTTTTGTTAGTTGTGTTAGAGGAGTAGAACATATTTTAGTAGAATTAGTAACTAAAACTATCTAAACATCCTGGTATTATTTGTAATTGCTGCAATTGTGTTGTGACTCGACTAGCGATTTCTGTGCTCCATTATAGAGTTTTCAAACCTCCTTGTGGGATCGATAACCAGGACTCCACTAGAGCCCTGTATTACTTGAGTGATAAGTTTAATTGCATTTTGAATGTGTGACTCAATAGAAATCAAAATCAATATATATATATATATATATATATATATATATATATATATATATATATATATTTAAAAAGGAAAGGCAAGGATGCCCCAACATGTTGAAAAAACAAAAAATAGGTACAAAAATAGGTAGGAGGGCTTGCAGAACTAACAAAAAACAAAAGCTAATGGCAGCCCCTACCAAGACAAAACCACCAGGAGAGGGTAACACAATAGTAAAACAAGGTCAAACAGAGTACAAGTGACAAGATGAACAAAAAGAGGAGCTGAGACAAGACCAAGCAGCAAGGCAAAGTTAGTTATTCAGCTCGAGATGAGGGATAGTCAGCGGATCTCCGACAATTAGTCGTCTAAGCATTGGAGAAGGAGTGGTGGAAAGAGCAAAATTGGAGGTGAGAATTCCCATGTTAGCAATCCAATCAGCTGGCTTGTTCCCCTCCCTGAAAATGAACTGAAATTGAACTTGCACCTTAGTAGTGAGAATTTTGATCTTATGAGCCCATAAATTAGTTGTCCAGTTGAGGGCATGCCTGTTATGTGTAGCATATGTTGAAACAAGAGTTATCAGATCCATAGAGTCACATTCCGGAATGTGGGGAGACCGATTAAGGTGGACGGCCACCTTTAATGCCCGATAGACGACTTGAAGCTCGAGCATCTAATGCATCACCAGCAACAATAGGGGCCATAAAATAAAGTAAAAAATTACCCTTGTGATTTCTGAAAATATCTCCAATGCCACCCTAAGCAAGTTTGTAGCAGCCATCAGTGTTGACCTTGATCCAGTTTTGGGCTGGGGGAGACCAAGTTACTTTAGTGATCCTGAGGGAGGCAGTTTTAGGAGAGGAGTTTTGGGAGCAAATGTTGGGGGAGTTCTTAAGTTTGATTAGCTTAAGCACATAGGTTAAACAATGGCTAGTGACAGTTTTAGCATCTTGGGGGATGTTATCAAAAATAGTCTTGTTTCTAGCCATCCAAATGAACCATGCAATGAGTAAAGGGATAGCAGTAATCCCAGCTTTTCGCCAATCTTGCCGAGCAAGTAACCGGATGATTCCACTTGTAAGCTGAATAGTATTTAAATTAGTGTGATGGAGGAACTGAGTCCAAACCTGCTGGGAGAAACTGCAAGCATAGAACAGGTGGTTGATTGATTCTTCCTCCAAATGACATAACCTGCAGCAAGAAGGGCCTCTCAATCCCTTGAGTTTAAGGATATCATCAGTGGGAAGGAGATTCCTGAACAGTCTCCAACAGAATAATGCCATAGAGGGGGATAAGAACTTGTTCCAGCAGATCTCACCCCAGGGTACACTCTCCCAGTGTACAAGTTTATCATAAATCTCCTTGGAGAAACTTTGGCTTTTGTTAGTTCTACAAATAGTGTCATGCTTGGATCTGTCAAATGGTATGGTGTTAACCTTGTTAGTCGAGAAAACGAGTGAGAATGGAGTGGAGGAAAGGGATAGACCAGGTGGTCCTCCTCCCAAGCAATCAGCAACCAAGAGATTAAATTCTCTAGTAGGAGTGTGTGGTTGGAGCCGATCATGGGGGCACCACTGGTCCAACCAAAAGTTGATCTTTCCTTTGCCTAGTCGCCATAAATATAGGTTCTCAGCTTCCCGCTTAATTTTCAACATGGCTTTCCAAATTCTAGAATCACCCATTCTAGCAAGTAGCCAATGAGGGGGTGAATGTGTCTCAGAGTATTTACCATTAAGATATAAAGCCGAAAGAGAGGTTTGAGCCCTGAAATTAATCCAAAGTTTGTAATGGTTAATTTTGAGAAGATGGCTTAGACACTTGAAGCCTAATCCCCCAGCCCACAGTGGTTTAGCCAGTTTCCTCCAAGCAGCCCAATGAATCTTCTTGCCTGTACCAGCCCATAAAAAATGGTTGAAGCTGTTTCCAACTGGGTCTGGGTGCTCTTTTTCATAGTAGTCATTTGCATGAGGTAATTTGGTAAAGTAGTTAGAATGCTTTTAAGCAAGGTAATCCTCCCTCCAGTAGATAGGTATAGGTGAGTCCAGTTAGATAAGTAGTTACAAATCCTTTGTTGGACCTCATCAAAATGGTTTTGCTTGCTTCTGCCAGTGCTTAGATGGACCCCAAGGTACTTGATAGGAAGGTTGGTGCTGGAGAACCCTGTGTGATTTAGAATCTAGTGTTTTGCTTCCTGGGACACCCTTTTGGAAAAAAGGAGCTGACATTTAGCTTTATTAAACTTTAGCCCAGATTGATTTTGAAACATTTGGATGCAGTTTTGAATATATTTAACGACCTTCTTGGATGCATTGGAGAAAATCATGAGGTCATCTCGCATAAATCGGATGAGAAATAATGATATTTGAACTGTGGTGAAAATTTACCGAGGGTGATGCTTGTATACTTGGTTGATCATAGAAGAAAAATAATCCATTGCAATAATAAAGAGAGTTGGGGAGAGGGGGTCCCCTTGCTTCGGACCCACAGTAGCGGTGAAGGGTCCCCAGACTGAACCATTAATCAGAATGGAATGGGAGTTATTGTGAAACCATCTATGGATCAGGTTGCAAAAGTTGGGGTTGAAACCTTTGGCTGCTAAGACGTCCAAAATGAAGTCCCAATTGATTGTGTCATAAGCCTTTTGGATATCAAGCTTGTAGATTAAGTTTCCCCCACTGCATTTCTTGTTGATGTCCAATAACATCTCATGAGCAAACAGAACATTATCAGAAATAGACCTACCTTTAATGAAGGCAGTCTGATTTAGGTTAATGATCTTATTTAGGTGAGGTTGAATCCTTAGGACTAGGATTTTGCTGAGCACTTTACTGATCACAGAAGTCAGGTTTATAGGCCTGAACTGATCCCAGGTGTTCAATTCATTGTGTTTAGGAATCAGCACAATGGTTGAAGAATTAAAATAATAAATCATATCTTTGCCAAGGAAGAAGCCGGTAATGACATTGGTAATTTCGCATTTGATAATGGGCCAAGCTTTCTTGTAAAAATCGCGATAAAAGCCATCCGGCCCTGTAGATTTCCTGCTGTCAATACTCTTAATAGCCTCCCAGATTTCAGCCTCAGTAGGGGGCTCAGCTAAGGGCAGTGCATTAATAAACTGGTAGTGTTCATCAAGAATGTTGGTGGAAATATTATCTCTATCAGGGTTGTTAAAAGAAAGAAGTTGCTGAAAGTGTCTGAGAGCACTTCTGCCAATGGCCATAGTGTCAGTTAGCCAATTTCCCTCATCATCCTTAATGCTATGAATGATGTTACAACTCCTTTTGTATTTGATATAAGCATGGAAGTATTTTGTATTTCTGTCCCCCTCTGAGAAATGTTTTGCTGAAGCTTTTTGTTTCAAGTACATATCTTGTATGTCAATGGCATTGGATAAATGAGCCTCGAGCGACCACTAAAAGATCGGAATCCGCACCTCTTAAGACTTGTTGTTCCATTCTAATTACCTCCTTTTCGGCATCCATCACAATGGAGAAGACATCCCCAAATTCGGACCAACCCCAATGCTTTAGAGCCTTGCTGGTCTTCGGATGTAACAACCCCGGCTTAGTCCAAGGATCAGGATGAACCTCCCCTGCCATCGTTGGTAAATCGGATTAAGAAACTTGGGTGGGTGGACCAAAAGTTTTGGTATCCGAAAGGGGGGTGGAGAATCCGTGGGGGCAAGCAGAGATGGTGAGTAAAAGTGGTCTATGATCGAACAAAGAAAAGGGAGATGGGTAATGGAAGTGAGGAGGAAATTGGAGTGCCAAGCTTCATTAACCAGGAACCTATCTAGCCTTTCCCAGATTTGGCCTCTCTTCCAGGTAAAAGAATGTCCCTTATAGCCTAGGTCAAAGAGGCCAGAAAGGTGAATGTTATCCTTAAAAGAGTTGAGCTGGCTAGGGATGGGAGGCCTACCCCCGATTTTTCGAATTGGGGTGGCAATGGAGTTAAAATCACCCCCCACCAACCAGGGAAGATCAATAGAGTCGTCGAATGAGATAAGATGGTTCCGCAAGTCAATATTATCTTGTTTCTTGCAACCAAGCATAGATGAAGGTGGCACAAATTTTGTGATTAGCAAATTGGAGAGATAGGTGAAGAAATTGGTAGTTGTCCATGAGAACGGACCAGTGACCTCAGATCTGCAAAGAAGCCAGATCTTATTATTTATATTGGAGTGTAAGGTAAAGCTTGGGAATTTTTTTAGAATTTTAGATGGGTTTTGATGAACCAAGGGTTCCAAAATAACAATACACCAAGGGGTGTGTTTTTTGTTTAGGTTGATAAGTCTTTTTAGGGATTGGGGGCAGGCAATCCCCCTAATGTTCCAACAAAGGAGGTTTATCATGAGAATTAGGGGGGGAAGAGGATCTGTGGGAGCTAGATCTAGTTCTTCCCCTAGTAAGAGGGGGTAGGGGAAAAATCCCCGAAGGTCGAGTTTGAGGGTATTGAGGTTTTTGTAATTCAGATCTATTCTTTTTCTTTTTTTTGGGAAAATAAATCTCCCATTCTTCCTCCATAGAATCATTAGTGGTCTTAAGCTTATTAGGGGAGGGGGGGAGAAAAGTGGATGTGGGATTGTGGGAAGGGCCTATGTGTGGGGTGATTTTTGGTGGTGGAAAACTGGGGGGCAAGCAGTATGGTTGGGGGATGTGGGGAAGCCCAATGGGGTGGCATTGGGAACAATAGGAGGGGGAGGGGGATCTGCAGTGCCCATGGGACCCTTGTGTGGAAGGGGTAGGAGATTAGTGGTAGCCACATTAATCTGGGAGCTGGAATCAGTCCTGAGCTGAGCAGTAGATCTCCTGATAGGTGGATGCAGCTTAAAACATTTGTCAGTGGTATGACCAAACATTCTGCAGTGTGTGCAATAGTAGGGTCTTTGTTGCATGATGACCTCCTGCCAGTGTCCCTCTTCAGTAGAACCCACCCAGATTTTGTGAACTTCGGGGAGGGTTATATCCCTCTCAATTTGTATCCTTGCATATTCAGGTTTAGTCCTATGTAGAGATGTTGGGTCCAATCTTAGAGGGGTCCCAATGGCCCTCCCAATCTGAAAAAGAGCTGCTTGATTAAAATATCTGTAAGGAAGGGCAGGGAGTTTAAACCAAATGGGGACTATGGGGGGCTCTTTACTAGGATCAAAATCTGGGTCCATTTTAGAAGCTTCATTTCCATTCCTGCTATGGTGACAACTTGTTTGGCAAATAATTTGGCATAGTCTTCCTCTCGAACTCAGTGCTTATAAGAAGGTGTCTCCCATCTAATAATCCAAGCTTCCAAGTACTGCTGAAATTAAGTGATTCAAAGAAGTTTTTGACCAGCTCCATCTTGGGATAGCCTAAAGCAAATTTTCCTATCAAAGTAAGTTTCACTTCCTCATTAAGAGATTTTAGCTCCTGGGGGGTGAAGAAAACAGCAGGGAAACCATCTTTAACACCAAGTGGTTTGATGAAAGGACAGGTTCCCTTCCCAACAGTAGCATCATGCATGGATTGAGGGAAAACCAAAGAGGCAGATTCAAAGGTAGCAGAGCCGCGACCAACAGTCCCAGCATAAGAATTTTTAACCCAGTCCAGATTAGTTTGGATGTCAATAGGGGTTGTCATGGGAAACAAACTCAACTAGCCAGCAGCAGCCACTTGAAAAAAAAAAGAACCAGAACCAGAAATATGTCACCAGGAGAGCCAAAGAAGCACAGGTCCAGAAAGCCAATGTAACAGTAAATTTAAACCAAGAAAAGCCCGGGAAGATGGAAAACGATCCAGCAGGCGCAGCCTCAAAGTCTCACAAGCCAGGAAACCTTCACAGAAGCAAAGAGACCCCCTTACCTTGGCCACCGACCAGCAGGGCGCCGCGGCAGTGGTCATGCACTGGAACCCTAGCAGAGCGAGGAAAGTCCTCGCACGCCATATATATATATATATATATATATATATATATATATATGTGTGTGTGAGTTCATAAGTTTTGGCATTTTAAAAAGTCGCACCAAGTTTTTGGCACCGTTTCCAGGAGTTAACAGTAAAAGTAAATTCAGTAGTACTCGAGAACTTATATTCGAATTACAATTCATAATTGTGTGTGCTTGCTTATTGCTAGTGTGCTTATTGTGATTGTGCATGCGTAGATTCAGAACTGATAATTTAATACCTTATAATTCTCAATTGGACCGTAGTGTTAAAAAGATTCGAAAACGAAAGAGAGAACTTAGAAATTTGAATTAAATGGTGAGCAATCTAAACAGTCAAGGAATTGAAAATTAAAACCAACCAAGACCATTAAGAGATTATGCTAACCCAACATTAGATTAAATTCACTTAACTATCCAAAACCCTGATATAGCTGCTAATTCATTTGAGCTTAAACCTATTATTATCCAAATGGTACAAAATAATCAATTAGGTGGAACATTGAATGAAGATCTTAATTTACATCTTGTGAGTTTTGTAGAACTACGTGCTACATTTAAATATGATGGAGTGTCAAATGAAGCTGTTAGACTAAGGCTTTTTCCTTTTTCATTAAGGGATAAAGCTAAGGCATGGTTAAATTCATTAGCACCTGGATCTATTAGAACTTGATGAGAAAAAATTCTTATCAATGAATTTTCCACCATCAAGACTGGTATGCTTAGAAATGATATAACATCTTTCAGTCAATTTCAGGGAGAATCAATATATGAATCTTGGGAATGACTTAAAGATCTTCTTAGGAAATGTCCACATCACATTCTACCAGATTGTTTAATAATTCAAACATTTTATAATGGATTGGTATGATCTCTTAGATCAATTATAGTTGCTACTGTGGGTAGATTACTAATGTCAAAACCTTTTGAAGAGGCTTATGCTTTAATTGAATATATGGCTACTAGTAATTTTCAATGCCTTGCTGAACGGGTAAATCCTAAGGAAGTAGCTAGTATTTATGATTCTGATGCTATAACTATTATAGTTTCTTAAATTGCTGCTCTTTCAAAGAAAATAGATAAATACAAAATGAATTGTCCTCAAATGCCTTCGGTGTTAGAAGAAAATTCATTATGACAAATTGTAGATGCTCAATCTTCATATGAAACCTTAAATTCGATAAACAATAGACAAGACAATCCTTATTTGAACTATTATAATCTTGGTTGGGAAAACCACCAAAATTTAAACTGGAATAATAAAAATAATATTAACACTGTTAATCCTCAGTGGGGGAACAACCATGGAAATATGAATTATAGACCTTCTCATCCTCCAAGTTTCTATAATAATCAACAATTTAAAGAAAAGAAGTTGTCTATGGAAGACATGGTTCTATATATGGGAACTCAATTACAAAGCCATGGAGCTGAAATTAAAAATATAGAAAATCAATTAAGACATATTGCTACAGCACTTAGCAATAGACCTTCAGGAACACTCCCTAACAATGTTGATGTAAATCTAAAAGACCAAAGTAAAGAACAAATCAAGGCTGTTCAATTAAGTAGATGAAAAGAATTGGAAACAATGGTCCAAAAAGAAACTCAAGTTGAAAAAGAATAGGTGGAAACTGAAAAAGAAAATGAAAATTTATATCCAGAATTAGAATATCCATTAAAACCAATGAAGATCACTATAGAAAGACCACTACCACTGTTTCTTCAAAGATTAAAGCAATAAGATAAAGGAAAAAAGATTTGCTAAATTTTTAGAAATCTTAAAAAAGTAATCTGTGAATATTCCCTTCATTGAAGCTTTAGAACAAATGCCTAATTGTGTTAAGTTTATGAAGGATATACTCAACAAAAAGATGAAGTTACTAGATCATGAGACTATTTTAGTCAGTGAAGAGTGTAGTGATATAATTCAGAGAAAGCTTCCTGAAAAACTTAAAGATCCTGGTAGTTTTGCTATAGGTGAAAAATCCTACAGACGAGCATTGTGTGATTTGGGAGCTAGCATAAATCTTATGCCTCTATCAACCTTTAAGAGATTGGGAATAGAAGAAATTGCACCAACTTCTGTAACTCTCCAATTAGTTGATCGATCTATTACTCATCCTAAGGGAGTTGTAGATGATGTTTTGGTTAAGATTGATAAATTTATCTTTAATATAGACATTATTATCTTAAATATGGAAGAATATATGAAAATACCAATTATCATGGGAAGACCATTCCTAGCTACAAGAAGCGCCATGATTGATGTTGAAAGAGGAGATTTAACTATGATAGTAAATGACAAAGAGGTAACATTTAACATTTCAAAATCTATGAAATATCCCTGAATAGAAAAGGATGATGGATGCTTTAGAATCAAAATATGTGATTACTTGAGAGAGGAATATTTCAAAGAAAAATTTAAAGAGAAAATAGAACATGAAGATTTGAAAAACAAGAATCATGATGAGATAGAAGATGATTCTGATGAGACTGATAATGAAGAATTAGAATATGTTCAGGAAAAGTTTGAAATGCTTGATTTAATGAAACCTGATATTAAAAGTTTAATTCCCTCTATTATGAAAACTCCTGAACTTGAAATAAAAACTCTTCCAAAACATTTGAAGTATGTATTTTAAGGGGAATCATAAACATTATGAATTATCATATTCTCAGATTTAAATGAGTTGGATGAACAAAAATTGCTGGATATGTAAAAAAAATATAAAAGAGCTTTTGGTTGGATTTTAGCTGATATCAAAGGAATTAGCCCTTCTATTTGTATGCACAGAATTTTATTAGAAAATGAAAATGAACCTACAGTTGATCCGCAAAGGAGACTGAACCCAATGATGAAAGAAGTAGTAAAGAAAGAAATTTTAAAGTGGTTAGATGCTGGAATCATATTTCTCACTTCTGATGGTGCTTGGGTTAGTCCAATTCATTGTGTTCCAAAGAAAGGATTTATTGCTGACATAAATGAAAAGAATGAAATTATTCCAACAATACAAGTCACTGGTTGACAAATTTGTGTTGATTGTAGAAAATTAAACGCCGCCACCAGAAAGGTTCACTTTTTTTTACCTTTCCTAGAACTAATGTAAGACAAACTTGCTGGGCAGAAGTATTATTACTTTTTAGATGGATATACCAGTTATCACCAAATAACTATTGCTCTAGAGGATTAAGAGAAAACTACATTTAGTAGTCCTTATGGAACTTTTGCTTTTAGAGGAATGCCCTTTGGATTATGTAATGCACCTGCAACATTTCAAAGATATATGATGTCAATATTTAGCAATTTGATAGATGATGGAATAGAAGTGTTTATGGATGATTTCTCAGTATTTGGAGACTCATTTAATGCATGCCTAAGAAACATAGAAAAAGTTTTGGAGGTATGCGAAAGAAAAAATTTGGTCCTAAACTAAATGTCAATTTATGGTTGCAGGAGGAATTGTACTTGGGCATAAAATATCTGAATATGGCATGGAAGTAGATCCTGGAGAGATATAAATTATAGAAAAATTATCAACTTCTACCACAGTGAGAGGGGTAAGAAGCTTTTCGGGACATACTGGATTCTATAAGCGATACATTAGATTTTTTAAAATTAACTGAGTCTCTATCCAACTTTTAGAAAAAGATAAGAAGATTGATTTTAACGAAGAACGTTTAAAAGTTTTCAAGTTACTAAAGAAAAAATTAATCGCTTCTCCTATAATAGTTTCACCTGACTCGGAGAAACCATTTGAATTAATGTGTGATGCAAGTGATTATGTTATTGGAGTTGTTTTAAGATAAAGGTACAAGAAAATGTTTAAAGTTATATACTATGCTAGAGAAACACTTACTAATGCTCAAACTAATTATACTACTACAGAAAGAGAGTTATTAGCTATCGTTTATGCCTTTGAAAAATTTAGATCATACTTAATTGGAACCAAATGTATAGTGCATACTGATCATTCTACTATTAGATATTTAATGCAAAAGAAGGATGCTAAACCAAGATTAATTCGATGGATACTTTTAATGCAAGAATTCAACTTTTTGATCGTCGATAGAAAATGAGTCTATAAACAAATAGCTAATCATTTATCCAGACTTGAACAACATAGACTGCCTCATTTTGAAAAGGAAAATATTGAAACTTTCCCTGATGAGCAAATATATATTATTAAAGAAGGAAATTTACCGTGGTATGCTGAAATTGTGAACTACATCATTAGTAACATATTACCATCATAATTCGCAGTTGATGTACCAAAAATATATACTATTTTTTCTATATAATTTTACTCATTTTTTGTGATATTGCACTTTAAAGAAAGGTATTTTTCATGATTTGTTGCAGGTATGATGATTTTAGGTGATTGGAGCGAAAAGAAGTGAAAAGGAACGAATTCGGAGTAAGGAAAAAAGCTTCTGGCACCGTCGATGATAGAATGGGTGCCTCCGGTGCCATTTTTCTGATAGCTCAGCAATTATTTGGACTGTAGAGCACCACCAGTGCCCTATCAGGCGCCGCCGGTGCCCAATGTCGGTGGATTTCAAATTTGAAGAGTTCTGGCAACTTTTTGAAGGGATGCTTATGGAAACTCTTGGGTTTCATTTTTAACTTATAAGTAACTGTTTTTGGACAACAATGGTGTGGTTTTGGAGAGTTCTAGTGTGGTTCTTAGGGGGATTCTAGTGTGTGTTGTTTGTTAGGGCCTAGAAGAGAAGAGTGTAGTAATGAGAATTTGAGAGGAATTCTTCTCTAAGGAGTGAAGGAGGAGTAAAGTGAGAGACTGCTTCTTCCTTTCCATTCTAAAGAGGGAATTGAGTGTTACAAAGAAGAGAGAAAAGGATTCAACGGAACTTCAAGGGAATTGCATTGGGAAAGATAAAGAGATAAGTTCTATTTTCTTTTGTAGTTTTTATGACTTTTCTTTTATATATAAAATCCATGTTTTATTGTATCTTCTTTATGAATTATGAGCAGTCTCCTTTGTCTTTCTTCTTGCATAGAGATGTGACGATGTGTTGATGTGGATTTGAAGTGATTTTAACGTAATGAAGAATATGTGATGGTATTTCATTTCAAACTTAATTTACTTTTCGATCTAGCTAATTGAATTGTTAAATTATGTTGTTGAACATTAACTCCAAAAGGATTTAGTGTCCTACAGCAATAATGAAGAATCCATTTAATTTCCATGGATGAATTGCGTAGTTCATGGGAATTGAGTGTAAATAAATAGGGAAATGTTTTTTGATGGACTTCAAATTGGAGGTTTCAGGGTGACAGGCTGAGATCTCCAATTTGGTCCTAAGATTAGTAACTAAACTCGAAGGTTAGCCTTCAGGTGAAGGGTGAGTGGGAGCTCCATAGTGAGAGCCGGTATCCTCCCAGCCTAGCCTTAGATTTGGTGACTAAACATAGGATATGTCAATGATCTTTTCATGCTTGGAAGAGGGGGTACTCTTTTGAGGGTAAAGAAACATTTATGCTCCTATTTGGCACAATACCTTAAACAATCAATCCATATCATCCACACATCATATTCTCATTGCAAGAGGAAAGATATTTTTCTTTTATAGCAAAACCTTTCAAATATATAATTTAGTGTTTCTGTTAGTTAATTCTGTTTTAAAGATATTAGATGTAATTTTAGTTTGCTTTATTGTTATTGTTTTCTGCATCTTGGTAGTAGAAATAATCAATAAAATTTAATTGTAATTTGAGTATTGGAATTTAGTACTACATTATCTACTGTGAAACTCTTAATTTTTACTTCATAACTTCCCTCTGGGATCGTTAACCAGGACTCCATTAGAGCCCTGTATTATTTGATACGATACGTATACTTGCGTTGAATGCTAGGATTTTACAAAATCATTATAAATATATATAAATTTCAGTTCATAAATTCTTGCAATATAAAAGTCCAACCATCAAGTTTTTGGCACCGTCGTCAAGGAAGTAACTAAGTAAGAAAGAAGGAAGGAAGGAAGTATAAACGATATTTATTGAAAATATAGTAACTGAAAACCATTACTTTGTAGTGTTTAATTGTGTGTGATGGTTTACTTTTTAAAGTATTTCTGTGATTTTATGCCTCGTAGCAGATCTATAGGTTTAGTGCCTTACGATTAGGAGTTAGAGCGTACTGTTAGAAAAATTATAAAACAAAAAAAAACAAACTGAAAATCCTTGTGAAATGACGAATAATTAAGATAATCAGAGAAATGATATTGTAAATTTGCCAAGACCTTGAAGAGATTATGCTAACTCAACAGCAGATGAAATTCATATAACTATTCAAAATCCTGATGTTGCTGCTAATTCATTTGAACTTAAACCTGTTATTATCGAAATGGTACAAAATAGTAAATTTGGAGGAACACCTAATGAGGATCCAAATTTACATCTCACGAGTTTTCTAGAACTGTGTGCTACTTTTAAATATGATGGAGTGTCGAGTGATGCTTTCAGACTTATAATTTTTCCTTTTTCATAAAGGGATAAAACTAAGGCGTGGTTAAATTTGTTATCACCAGAATCTATTAAAACTTAGGGAGATTTGTCTCAAAAGATTCTATCAAAATATTTTCCTCCATCAAAGACTGCTAAGTTAAGAAATGATATTACATCTTTTGGTCAGTTTGAAGGAGAATCAATATAGGAAGCTTGTGAGAGATTTAAACATCTTCTTAGAAAGTGCCCACATCATGCTTTACCAGATTGGTTAATAATTCAAACATTTTATAATGGATTAATAGGATCATTGAGATCAATTATAGATGTTGCTGCTGGTGGATCGTTAATGTCAAAACTTTTTGATGACACATACGCATTAATTGAATAAATGGCTACTAATAAATTTCTATGGCCCTCTGAACAGGTAAATCCTCAAAGAGTAGCTAAGGTTCATGATTCTGATATGATGACTATGATAATTTCTCAAATTACAGCCCTTTCTACGAAAATAGATTAGTATGGAACGAATTATTCTCAACCACCTCAAGTGTTAGAGGAAAATTCATTTGGATAGAAAATAGAATCTCAAACACCTTATGAAACTTTGAATGCTATTAATAGACCTAACAATCCTTATTCAAATTATTATAATCCTGGTTGGAAGAATCACCCAAATTTCAGTTGGAATAATAGCAATGCCAATGTTAACCAATATTAGGGGAACAGTTCTATATATCCAGTTGGAAATTCAAACAATCAAGGAAATACTAATTTTAGACCATCTCATCGTCCTAGATTTAATAGTATCCTGTAATTTAAGGATAATAAGTTTTCCACTGAACAAAAGATTCTGAATATGGGAAATCAATTGCAAGCTCAAGGTGTTGCACTGAAAAATATTGAAAATCAATTGGGGCATATTTTCACTACACTTAATAATAGATCTTCTGGAACACTTCAAAGTAATGTTGAGATCAATCCAAAAGATTAAAACAAGGAGCAACTTAAGGCTATTTAATTAAGGAGTGGAAAAGAATTAGAGACAAGAGTCCAAAAAGAAGTTGAACTAGAAAAGGAGAAGGTGGAAATTGAAAAAGGTTCAAACAAGATATATCCGGACATGAATTATCCTCTTGAGCCAATGAAAATAACAGTTGAAAAACCACCACCTCCATTTCCTTAAAGATTGAAGAAACAAAACAGGGATAATAGATTTGGAAAATTTTTGGAGATCCTTAGGAAATTAACGATAAATATTCCTTTTTTTGAAGCATTAGAACAAATGCCTGACTATGCCAAGTTTATCAAGTATATTCTGAAAAAGAAAAGAAAGTTTATAGATCATGAAACTGTTTGCACTTAGTGGAGAGTGTAGTGCAACTATTCAGAAGAAGCTTCTGGAAAAACTTAGAGATCCTGGTAGTTTCACTATTTCGTGTGCTATAATTGAAAATTTTTTCGGAAGAGCCTTCTGTGATCCGGGAGCTAGTATTAATCTTATGCCTTTATCAACTTTTAAATGGTTGGGAATAGGAGAAATTTCTCCTACATCTGTGTCTCTTCAGTTGGTCGATCGTTCCATTACTTACCCTAAAGGAGTGGTGGAAGATGTGTTAGTGAAAGTTGATAAATTTATCTTTCCTGTGGATTTTATTGTACTTGATATATAGGAAGATAAATAAATTCCAATCATTTTGGGAAGACCATTCCTTGCTACTAGAAGAGCAGCGATTGCTGTTTAAAAAGGAGAATTAACTATGAGAGTTAATGATCAAGAGGTGACCTTTAATATTTTGAAATTTATGAAGTACCCCTCAATGGAAAAAGATAATGAATGTTTTATAATGGAGGTCTATGAAAAAATCAATTTGAAAATATATTTGAAAAAGAAGTAGAGTATGAAAATATGTTTGAAGAAGAAATTGAAAATGAAGAAAATTTAGATAGTAAGAAGAATGAAGATTTTGAGTATGTTCAGGAGAGATTTGAAGTATTAGACACTATGGAAGGTGGGAATAAAAGCTTAATTCCATCTATAATAAAACCACCTGAACTTGAGATGAAAATTCTCCCTAATCATTTGAAGTATATTATTAGGATAATCATCTACCCTGCATGTTATTTTATCTTCTGAGTTAAATGATTATCAAGAACAGAAGTTGTTGGAAATTTTAAAATGTTACAAGAAAGCTTTTGGATAGACTTTAACAGATATTAAAGTAATCAGTCCTTCAATTTGTATGCACAGAATTTTATTAAATGAATAACATAAACCGAGAGTTGATCCGCAGAGGAGATTGAATCCAATAATGAAAGAAGTAGTTAAGAAGGAGATCTTAAAATGGCTAGATGCTGGAATTATTTATCATATTTTGGATAGTGCTTGGGTGAGTCCAGTACATTGTTTACTGAAAAAGGGACGAGTGACTGTTGAAGTGAATGAATGTAATGAAATTATACCCACAAGAAAAATTAATGGATGACCAATTTGTATGGACTACAGGAAATTAAATGCCGCCACCCGAAAAGATCACTTTCCTCTTCCTTTTCTCTATCAAATGCTGGATAGACTTGCTTGACACAAGTACTACTGCTTTCTGGATGGATATACTGGTTACCATCAAATACCTATTGCTCCTTAGGATCAAGAAAATATAACATTTACTAGCCCTTATGGAACCTTTATTTTTTGAAGAATGCCTTTTGGACTGTGTAATGCACCTATAACATTTTAGAGATGTATGATGTCAATCTTCAGTAGTATGATAGATAATGGAATAGAAGTTTCCATGGATGTTTTCTCTGTATTCGGGAACTCTTTTAAAAATTTCCTGGAAAACTTAACAAAAGTTTTGAAGCTTTACGAGAAAAAAAATTTTGTTCTGAATTAGGAGAAATGTTAATTTATGGTTGTAGGAAGAATTGTGCTTGGCCATAAAATTTCTGATTATGGTTTGGAGGTCGATCCTACTAAAATTAGAGTTCTTGAGAGATTGCCATCACCCACTATCGTGAGAGAGGTGAGGAATCTCTTAGAACACGATGGATTTTACATGCTATATATTAAATATTTTTCTAAAATTACTAAACCTTTATGCTGACTTCTAGAAAATGATATAAATGTTGATTTTAATGAAGAATTTTTTAGTGCTTTCAAATTATTGAAAGAGAAATTAATCACTGCACCTATAATTTTTTCACCAGATTGGGAGAAACCTTTTGAACTCATGTGTGATGCTAGTGATTATGCAATAGGAGTAGCAATGGGGCAAAGGCATGATAAAGTTTTCAAAGTCATTTACTATGCCACTAAAACTCTTAATGAAGCTAAAATTAATTATACCACTACTGAAAGAGATTTATTAGCTATAGTATTTTCTTTTGAAAGTTTAGACCTTATTTAATTGAAGCTAAAAGTATTGTGCATACAAACCATTCAGTTATCAAATATTTAATGCAAAAGAAGGATGTGAAACCTAGACTAATTAGATGGATACTTCTTCTGCAAGAATTTGATTTTATGATAGTTGATAGGAAGGGATCTGATTACCAAATAGCTGATCATTTGTCAAGATTAGAGTATGATAAATTATCTGAATTTGAGAAGGAAGTTACGAAAACTTTCTCTGATGAATAACTTTATACTATTATGGGAAGAAATTTGACTTGGTATGCTGATATTGTGAATTATATTATAAGTGATATTGTACCACCTAATTTAGCAAGGAAAAAATAAAAGAAGTTTAAATATGATGCAAGATTTTATTTTTGGGATGAGTCATATCTATACAAACAGTGTAAGGATCTGATTATTAGGAGATGTGTGCCACAAGAATAAACAAATTTGATCATTCAACAATGTAATGATTCTGAATTTGGAGGTCATTTTAGTGTTGATAAACCTGTTTTTAAGATTTTACAATCTAGATTTTATTGACCTACTCCTTTTAAGGATGTTTACAAATATATTAAATCATGTGATCGATGTCAGTGAGTGAGTAATATCTATAGAAGAAATGAAATGCCTCTAAATTATAATTTGGAAGTTCAAATTTTTGATGTATGGGGATTAGATTTTATGGGAGCATTTACTCCTTCATTTAGGAATTTATATATACTGGTTGCTGTTGATTATGTCTCAAAATGGATTGAAGCTATTGCTTTAACTAGATGTGATGCTTGGAGTGTTTCAAAATTTTTAAAGAAAAATATATTTACAAGATATGGAATAATGAGAGTGATTATAACTGATGATGGAACCCATTTCAGGAATAATCAAATTAAGAGATTGATTGAGAAATATAATATTATTCATAGAATCTCTACTGCTTATCGTCCCCAGACTAGTGGTTTAGCAGAAGTGTCTAATCATAAAATTAAAATAATTTTGGAGAAAAATGTGGATAATCATAAATTAGATTGGTCTGCTTGATTAGATACTGCTTTATGGGCTTATAGAACTGCTTTTAAAACTCTTATTGGAATGTCTCCTTATAGACTAGTGTTTGATAAGACTTGTCATTTGCCGGTTGAATTGGAGCATAAAGCATATTGGGCGATAAAAGAGTTGAAATTTAATTTGAAAAATGCTGGAGAGAGGAGATTTATGAAATTGAATGAATTGGAAGAAATTAGAAATGCAAGTTATCACAATGGCAAAATCTATAAAGAGAGATTGAAATTGTGGCATGATCGGAGGATATTGAAAATTAAATTGGAATTTGGACAGAAAGTTTTGTTATACAACACAAGATTAAAGTTATTTCCTGGAAAGCTCAAGTCTAGATCGTTAGGACCTTTTACAGTTGTAAAAGTTCATTATTTTGGAGCTTTTGATATTAAGGATGCTGATACTGGAAAGATTTTTAAAGTTATTGGGCATCGATTAAAGCCTTACTTTGACAGGTTTCAACCTGACTTTAAAGAGGTTTTAATGCTGAGTCATCTTGATTAACTGAATGGTTGTTGACCTCACTTTTAGTTGAGGTCTAGTTTCTCTATAGATTGCCTAGGATCTAGCCAAAGGACTCCCTAGTGACTTTTCTTAAAGGACTAGCAATGGAACCCTGCCCAAAGAAATTCAAACTTTTCTTACTTCACTTGAACTTTCATGTGCTTAAGGCCTAACCTCCAGCTTTGGGAGGAAGAGACCAAGCATAAGAAAGTCTAAGTGAAATCCCTATAGGTGACTAAGCCTTAGGATTAGCCCTCGGGAAGCCTGTTTCACACACTCACATTCATAATTACACATTACATTCTACACTCACATCCTAAATCGAATACATTTCACTTCGACCTTCGGACCATTTGGAAACTCTTGTGAGTGGTCCCACTAGCCTTAAGCCTATGACCAAAAGAACTACGATCACCACATAGAGAACCAAAAGAGGCTTTCCTTAGCCTATAACTCATCCAGAATAATCCTACTCTTCATGGTCTGACAATACCTCACTTTTCCAAAAATTTCAATTTTTACCCCGAAATTACCAAATTGCACCTGAAAAGGGACCAAAACCCAAAATTCCACAAAGTCACTCAAGGTTCTCAAAAATTGTTCCAGAGCATTCCACTTGTCGAACTGAGAAGTTCGATTGTAAACATGCCATACTTTTGAGCTACCGGCGGACCCCTAGCAACTTAAATAGTCGCTACTTGAACGACATTCCGGACCCCACAAAACCCTCCACAGTGGTCAGAAATGCCCACGGACACTGCCGTTTAACTCCAAATTTTGAAACACTTTGGACCTGTAAATCATTCTTTTGACCAAGTTCCCAAAAAATCCTTGAAATTACCAAAATGCCCCCACGTGGTAGAAAAATTTGAAAAATTCCAAAAATTCCCAAAAAATTCAAGAATCTCCAAAAAATTACCAATTTCATTTTCTCCAACTACACCATAGCCAAAATGTGTCAATTTAAGCCGATTTCATCAAAAGCCTCAATTTTGACTTAAGCCCGACCTAGGCTTAGGTTTGACCCAATTTGACTCAATATTATCCAATTTCCTCCCGATTTGAATTTTTAACTCTTCGACACATTCCCCTCAACTAAATGCAACATTAAATCGCCACCAATTTAGCCTTGAATTTTAAACAAATCTGATTTAATCACAAAGTCCCCAAATTTGACATATTTTTGATCTGTTTCGATGACGAGATTACCCAAATGACCTCGGATTAGCAAACGAACTACGCCGTTGCGTCAGAAACGTCAAAAATAAAAGTAATCGATATAAAATTTGCAATAGTTTGACGCACGAGCAAACGATTTCAAATTCGGCATCCCTGAGTGAGTAAATAAGTAATAAGTTATATTCTTTTTGTCTCCTCCTTGACCTAGCCGACCGAACCCTCCTCCTCCTCCTCTCCAATTTGCGGTTTCAGCCTGGCCGAACCCTCCCCTTGTCTTGTGTGAATTTTCCATGGCATTTCTCCTCCTCTCTTGAAAGAAGGTGTTGTGGCTCATCATTCTCCATGAAATTTCTCTCATGGGAGAATCTCCTGGCTTCAATCCCATTCATGACAGCACTCCATCATATCCTACATGCTTTGTCACTTCTCCCCTTGATTACTATCATCTCTATCACCTCCAAAATGGGTAGAGGACTGCATCTTCTTCCTACCTTTGGGTATTAGCCATGGGTAAGTTTCAGGCTTCTTCTTCCTTCTCCCTTGGCTATAAAATAGCCCTTTTTCTTCTTGTTTTGGTGTTGGCAAAAATTGCAAGAGATGGGAGGTGTTGCTCATTTTTCTCTTGATCCAAGGCTTAGGTAAAACTCTTTTTTTTATCCCTCGCTTAGGCTAGGTTTTTTTCCATTTTTACAGTCCCCTTTGGCTTAGTTGATTTGCTTTAGCAATTAATGTGAAGTTTCACCTCACATGGCTTGATTTCTTATTGTCTTTGACTTAAGAATCATATGGCAAGATATTAATCTCATGGCTAAATTCTTACATGCCAAATTTTAGGATGCATGCTTGGCTTGAAAACCGCTTTTACATGCCAATAAAATTTAGGATTTGAGCCTATGTTGAGGCCACTTTTACATGTGATAATTTTTGAAGTTTATATTTGGCTTTAGAACCATTCAACATGGCATGTTTTAAAGTTCTTGTTTAGCCTTTCAAGCCACTTTCACATAGCCAAAGGTTGGAAATTTCATGCTTGGTTTTGAAACAATTTTTACAAGCAAAAATCTGAAATTTATGCATATGTCGGAACTGTTTTACATTCAAAAAATTTGAAGCTTAGTCTTGCCTTTAAAATCACTTTCTACA
This sequence comes from Papilionanthe hookeriana x Papilionanthe teres, assembly GCA_022702705.1. Classification (NCBI taxonomy): domain Eukaryota; kingdom Viridiplantae; phylum Streptophyta; class Magnoliopsida; order Asparagales; family Orchidaceae; genus Papilionanthe; species Papilionanthe hookeriana x Papilionanthe teres. Next base: position 46,043,013 of record CM040430.1, on the reverse strand, counting down.
TGGCTAAGTTCATGTTTGAAGTGTTTAAGACCTTTGTCATTTCATGTGCATTATGGAAGGTTTTCTTGCTCTTTTTGAGAGCCAAAATCCATGCTTGTGATGTTAAGAATTTTCATTGTTTCATGTGAAGTTTGTGAAGGTTTTGTTGCTCTTTTTGGAATGGTTAAATATCAAGATAGGGTGCTTTAGGTGTGTAAATGTGTCATATGATATTTTACAAATTTTCTCACTTTCTTTAACTAGCTAAACATCATGCTAGAATACTTCAAATTTCAAATTGTTTCACATGACATTTTATGAGCCTCCTTGCCCTCTTTTGGATGGCCAAAAGTTGTAGTTAACATGTTTAAGAGCTTGTTTGTTTCACGAGGTGATATAGATGGATTTATGTGATGTTCATAGCCCTCCTTGCTACCATTTTTTGGGGTGGCAAAAATTTTTAAGGGGAGGCAGGTGGAAAATATTTGGTTGGCTAACCTCATTTTGACCTTGCCAAATCTCTCTTCTTTGTAAGACGCTTTCTACTCATGAATGATGACTGATAGTAGTAATATATGCTTTAAAGTTTCATGCTTTCCACTACTATCCATTCGATGAAATTGGTGGCCAATGTTGTAACATGCTGGGTTTTCTACTTTCATGTGTTGGGTGGAAGTTGTGGCACTAAGTATGCATGACTTGTTAAGTATTAATATGGTGATACCTCACTTGGTTTGAGATACTAATTTCAAAAAAAAAAGAGAAGAAATGAAAAAGGGAGAAGAAATTTGAAACACTTTATTTGGAGAACTTAACATGCTTTTTCATTGCCTCTTTAAGCTTGATTCATGTTATTTGGAAAACTTGAAATGCTTCATATGCCCCTCTAAACTTGATATACATGTCATTTGGCAAGTTTGATATGTTTAATTTGTTTTTCTAAGCTTGCTACACAATGTTTGGAAAGTTTAGCATGTTTAGTCATTTTTCTAAGCTTGCTACACAATGTTTGGAAAGTCTAGCATGTTTTAGTTGTTTCTCTAAACTTGCTACATGTTGTTTGAAAAAATTAGCATGCTTTATCTTTCTTTCCTTAAGCTTGAAACACATTGTTTGGAAAAAGTCTAGCATGCTTTAGGTGTCCCTTTAAGCTTGTTGTTTTGAAGGTTTATCCTGCTTCACTCAATTCAAGACTTGTTGCATATTGCTTGGAAAGTTTGATGTGCTTCATATGCTTCTCTAAGTTTGGAAAATATTATTTGGGAAATATGGCATGTTTTATTTATGTTCTCTAGCATGTTTTGGCCTTGAAGCTTTTGCATATCAAAGCATGAAATTATTTATTTGTTATGTGCAATTTTTAGATTTGGAAATGCATACACATACAACTTCCAAATTTGAAGCCATATGGGCTTGTTTCTCACTTATCCAACATGTATTCACATTTACATCACTTAAGCTTCAGTTTCACATACTTTTCATCTCATTCCATGCATGAAAATGATTTAATAAAATACTTGTAATTTTCGAATTTGGAAGTGCACACACATACAACTTCCAAATTTGAAACTATACGGGCTTGTTTCTCACTTGCTCCAACATGTATTCACATATACATCATTTAAGCTTCAATTTCACACACATTTCACCTCATTCCATGCATCAAGAGGGCTTTTTCATTGGTTGGGATGCACATGAAAAAAATCAGTAAAAGTTTTGTAATTTTCGGATTTGGACACATTCACACCGAAAACACTCATGTTTGAAGTCATGAGAAAATACTTTTCACCAATTTTGACATGTGTTCATATACATAACATTAAGCTCACAATTTCACACATGTTTCACTCTACCCCACATATAAAAAAGAGGTTTTGCATGTAGGAACTCCAAGGTCCCCTACATGTCAAAAACACACACACACTTAATACATTCACTCCCCATCATTCCCATGCATTCTCAAAATGAAAAGTTGCATTTTTGTGTTACTTTGGAATTGTTGTTGAACATGTGCTTGCTGCCCTTATGTTAAATTTGCACAATCAAACATCAAATGAGTGGTCCTTAAGTAAGAAAGTAAAAGAAAGAAAAGTGGCATTGTTTAGCATTTTAAAAAGAAGCGTTCTAGCATGCTTGGGATCTTTAAATTTCACATGATTAGTGAGAAGTTCTTTCTCCTTTACATTCTTTTAGCTTGCTTGTAATGCTTCACATACATATTCTTCCTTCTTTACATTACCCTACTTGCCTAAAATGCTTGGAATGGTTCTACATACATGTTCAATGTTGTGATTATAAAAAACTTGGGATTTGATGGAAATGTTGAATGTTGTTACATATATATATATTGTTGTGTACTGCTTGGATTGTAAATTGCAGGTGTGAAAATGGATTTTTTATGCCATTATGCTGCCAAATTTTTCTCTGATCTAATTTGGCTTTTGCCATTCCTTTTGGGCATGTTGCCTCCTTACTTTCCGAAGCTTTTGTTTTTGATTTCACATATCTCAACCTTTTTGCTCCACATACTTTATAGTTATCCCCCACACCATGATGGAGGGATTTGTTTTCATTTTCTACATTTCCTACACTACTTCAATACACTACACTACCTCACATGTTACACCACTTTGCCACATTACTACACCCTTCACATTTCTTCACATGACTTCACTACTTTACCTTGTTTCTTTACATCCACTATATGATAACCCTTGGCACCATATTGCAGGGGTTTGACCCTTTTACTCTACATGTTTTACAAGATAACCTCTCGCACCAAGTTGGAGGGGTTTAGCTCATTTTTTTCACACGTCTTGCCGTTACCTCCCTGTACCATGTTGGGAGAGACTTTAGCCGCTTTGACATGTGTTTTGACTTTCCTTTGATTTTGAGAGATAACCCGCCTCCTTTACTACATTTGTTAGGTGGATTGTCTTCTCCTCTTTCTTTCCCTTGACCTCTTGTCCTTTGAGTTTCTCCATTGTTTCTTGGCTTAATTCACGTGCTTATATAGGACACATAAGTGCATACATATAGCTTTCCGCTATATGTGGGGCCATCAAACAAGGCTGTAAGTACGATGGGGACGATGATAGAATTTCAATAGAGAACCGACCTAAGAGAATCACAGAATAGTATCTCCTGACTCAGAGACCCTGGAGAGGATAGAGAAAGGAAATTACTGATACTATTCACCCATCCTTGGGGTTTCTACCGCCGACGGTCTAAAGATGTTAGCAATCCAAGTTTGATTAGGGTAGTCAACCTGTGGATAGAATTACTTTACAAAAAATACACATACATATTTTAGAAAAAAATAATAATAATACAAAACTACTTCCACCATAAAACAACCTACTTACCTACAGCTTTTTACTTGCATGACATACAAACTAAAATGACTGAAAATTTTGCAAAGGTCTACGGGCTGGCTACTCGAGTAGGGTTAGGGCTACCTTCTGTAGAAAGTCGGTCTAGTAGTCAGTACCTAAGGTGGGACATACAATACAGCTTTGAGTCCTTTGCACCATCGCGCTTACGGTCCTTTTGGACTTGTAGTCCTTTGTTTTCTGTGGTTTTTCCCACGTTGTTTTCTACGGATTTCCTATGGATTTTCTTTATGAATTTCTTTTTCCTGGATTTGCTACGAGACATTACCTCTTCCAAACTTTTGGTTTTCTTTTGATTCCTTTTGGTCTACTACACAGGTTTTTTTTACACTTAGTCTTTTTTTCACACACTATGGCACATACATACACTTATTTGTTAGGATATAAAGCTCTACTTTTAGTACATGTGCTTATCTTTCTTATTTTCCTTTTTGGTAGACATATACTTTCTTGGCTCAGTTTGCCTACCTTACATTATTGTACATATACCTGCTTGGGACAGTTTTCTACTTTACTTTTGACTACTTTACATTACTGAACATATACCTGCTTGGGTCAGTTTTCCGCTTCAATTTTCAGTACTTTACATTACTGCACATATAACTTCTTGGGATGAAATAAATCACTTCACAACATTTCAAAATATAAGACAACTCAAGATTTAATCACAAACAAAATAAAATCTCAACTTCAACTAAATTAAATCACTCCTTTAGATGACACAACCTACGTGTTGCTGATAAGGTCTCCCACGGTCTGAATGAAAGTACGAAATCCATTAAGTTGGATTTAGTAAATTCATCCGGATTAAGGGAATCCGATGAAATTATGTAACCGGAATGAGGAAGCTGTGGGGTCCTAACTGGTGGCGTTATAATCAACTTTAACATTTGTTTAAATAAAACACTAAGCCACCTCAATTTTCAACATTCTAAAACACAATATTTCTCTCACTCCCCTACATTTGTCACCTCTAAAACTGAAACATCGGCAACAACAACAAAGAATTCAAGGCAACACACCGAGGGTAGCACGATCGAGGACGGGGAAGGACATGTTCGAGAGAGCAAACAACGAGTCTACAACAACAACCTTCTTTTCTTAGTAATAACAACAAGCTATAGGACTTCGAGGTATTTGCCTAGTGCAATATAAACCCTTACCTCATCTTTTAGGCCTTTGCACCGGTGCACTATAAGCCCTAACTAGTCTAGGTTTTCGAGGTTGTCATTCCGATACAATATAAATCCTCACATCTTCCAGGCTATTCACATGCTCGACATCTACTGAATGTAAGTCATACTTAATTAAAATTGGCAGGAAGAAACATAAATTAAATCTTTCCCTAAATTGAGCCAAACAATAGGATAGTTTGAAAAGTCACCGAGAATCTTCTCCAATCTGTGCCTTCTACCAGTTCTTCCTCCTTTGGATTCCACAACAACTCTTTCTCAAGACTTGATACCACTCACCTATTAGATTCAGACTATCACATTTCGTTGAAGAGAACCTTAGCCTTTTGAAGTCGTAAGAACACATTTCCTGATTTGTATCGAAAGTTTTCTTAGGTGATCCCAATTATCTAAGATGTAATTAACTATAAAGCTTGCCTTTATAGGAAATAATATAAATCCTATTTAATCCTTCGTATTAAGTAGGGGAACTTATCGGCAAATAAAACGGTTCCGCAGACCAAACAAATGTCATTTACTTCTTTAGTTTATTTGATCGAGCCTCATCCTCAAATTTTGTGCTGATCCTTCGGTATAGATACAAGGTTTGAGGTATAGTGCTTATTCATTTGAACTTCAGAAAGTATGAGATCAGTTTGACTTCATATTTTTCTAAACTAAATTATTAATTAAATTTTTATTGTGCTTCCGAAGCGGGCGACGAGATTTCTATTCCGGCGGCCGTAGCTTCTAGTGGGCAACCCAACAAAAACTCACATTAAAAATTTTACTCTTTTTACGTGTCGAGAGCTTCTAGAGACTCTGCTGGACATTAGTTTCTCTTTCCGTACAAATCAGGAAAATTATTCTTAAACATCGGTAATGTATCTATGTCCCCTATAGACCAGATTACCATTATTCTGTAGATATGGTTCACTCATTTCTTTCTTAGGTAAGTGCCATCGACTCTCCTTGACTTTAAGATTGTTTGTTTAAGCCACCTTTAAACAAAAGGGTCCAGGAGGCTTTAGGCTTTTTCTTTGATCTTTTGTGGGGTTGAACACTCAACAATTGTGATGAGTGGACAAGTTTGACTAGGATGAGCTACGTCGAGAAGAGGGTCCCTGATTGAGTCCCATACCTCACTTATCCTTCTCACCCTACACATCCAATCTTTGCTATTTCACAAAGTTGAACTTCAAATTCCTCAATCCAATCCCGAAAGATTTTTGAAATTTTAACCTCTTTAAATCAACAACAACATTGAAAACACAAAACCAAAATACCTACAACACAACAAAACAAAGAAAAGCAAACAAAACAAAATGAAACACACTTACCCAGTTCACAGATCGTCCTTTGTTAATTTGTAACTTTTATATTACAAATACAAGGTTTTGGGTCCTTTTGCTAATACTTGGAATTTCCTTTCTGATCGACAGTGACAATGTCGATCCCTATCCTTACGTTTTCCTGCAACCTTCCTACCACCCGTGGGGCTCGTCTCGTTGCACCTACAATTCGATTTGGAGCCGACTTTGACTTGTTCGAGGTCCTTCTGGGAAAAGCTCCATTTGTCACAGTGAAGGTCGTGACTTCAGAAATTAAACAGCCTTCCACAGAGTTTGACCTGAACTCCCGTCACAACTTTCCCACTGTCAAGAGGACAAAAGTTGTTCCTACTCTCGTCAAGTCAGCTGTGTCTACGCCCTGGAGGACCAATGCTCCTACTCCCGCTGGATTCATAGTGACCACTCCTACTTTCCCATCTAAAAAGGGAAAGGAAATTCTGTGCAAAGATAATGAGGAAGACCAAGTTGTACCATCATATTTCGAGGTTGGTTCCTGCTCCAAGGCTTAGAAGAGGAATCACCAACATAGAAGTTCAAGGGCTGCCAGGGCCAAGGTCTCCAGTTTATCAGTTACAGATGAGATTCCTCTTCAGGAGGAACTCGTTGTGCCTGAAGCCTCTCCTTACCTCTGAGGAAGCAGGTTTCATCCATTAATGGATACCACTGGAAATGAAAACCTTCACCAAATTGCTGCTACGTTACCGCCACTTACCCATAGACGGGGTGAGCTGAGAGAGGAACCCTCAATTATCACTCAAGTCCATGCCATGGTTCACAGGATCGCGGAAAGAGAGGGATGTTCCATTTATTAACTACTCAAGAGAACAAGATGTGCAGTGTCCCCCAAGATGAGGAAGGAAATTTTGAGAAAGATAAGTCTAAGATAGTGTCAGCCCGTGTCCCAGTGAGATTCTGTCTAGGAGAACGCATTAACACTACCGCTAATACAGATACAACTGCTACCACTTCAGTACCCCGTCAGGCATAGACCGGTCAAGTCTCAGCTGGGTCTGAGAGTACTACTTTTCACAAGTAAACGGAAACACCCGTCAGATGAGAATTAAATAGGATTGCGATCCTCAACACCTGGTCTGCACCTTAGGAAGAACACCTCCTCTTGCTGTCCGGATGTCCCTACCGAGGTACCCTACTCCAAAACATCCGGTTCAAAAAGAAAGGTGTGGATACCGAAGGTTTCTATAACAGTGCAGTCAGAAAAGTCCACCGACCACAATACAAAACATGAGCCATACGTTCCCATCGACGCCATTCCTTTTGCTTCCGAGTCAGTAGCAGAAAGAGGGACAATGGAAGGCAAACTTCAGAAACTTCATGAAGAGATTTCAGAGTTAGCTAGGAAGCACAATGGAAGACAAAATTCAGAAACTTCATGAAGAGATTTCAGAGTTAGCTAGGAAACAAGGATTGTAGGTCCATGACGAGGATCTCCATCTATCAGATTACATGGAAGAAGAAGAGTTCATGGAAATTAACGTGGTGGAAACTAGGGCCACCTCAGCTGCGCGTGAAACTCATGCTACCGAGGGAAACACCACAGAGGAATACCAGAGAGCCATCCAGACTCGAGATGAATGAATACTCCAACTAAAGAAACAAATGAAAGAGGTGACTGTCGCCATGACAGTAATAGCTACGATACATGGACAGACACAGTCACGACCCACAGCATCACCGAAAATCAATCAACCAAAAATTGTACACAATACAGAGGAAAGAAGAGAGGTTGCCTCTGCCAGTGGAGAAGAACAACAGAAGAAAGATCCAGCTTATAATCTTCCAGATGTTGATCAGATGATCGAGCAGAAGGTTTGGGAGGTCATAGCTCAATCCAAAGGTGGTGCATCAATTTCTAAGGGTAGACCTTACCCGGAAGAGTTCGATATCGTGCCTTACCCTATGGGATTTGTACCACCGAACTTCAAAACATTCGATGGCACCGGAAACCCTCGTCAAAACATCGCTCACTTCAGGGCTAGTTGTTGCAACATAGGAGCAAGTGAAGCACTTCTTTTTAGACAGTTTGTCAGCAGTGTGTCAGGGATAGCCTTTGATTGGTACGCAGAAATTCCCAACGGATCGGTGAAGACGTTTGCAGAAATGGAGAACTTATTCGTCAAATGATTCGTCAGCGCGCAACACCACATCACCATTAGAGATCTCGTAGTAAAGTGATAGAAGCCCCACGAGTCCTTGGTTGACTACATTCTCAGAAGGAGAAACTTGAGTATGAAATGTGAGCCTCAACTACAGAAGCAGCATGCGATCGAGATACTCCTCAAAAGTATCCACAGTTAGGTGGCCTTCATGCTCAAAAGTTTGACCATTAAATCCTTCGAGAAGCTACTCAGTAAGGCAAGCAGTCTTCAGGAAGAACCTAAGCACATGGAACCTATAGAGAAAAAAAAGAAATCAAGACTGGTTAAGGCTTTTGAGAAAAAGTCAGGTACGGTAGCGACAATCGACAAAGGTAGTCAGCCAATGAGGATTCAGACAGAACCATCTTCTCAGTACAGTTTACCATCTTCTCAATACAGTTAGCCGCCTTCTCAGTACAATCAGCCATAGAGTCAGCTATTTCCTCGCATACAACCAGCAGTACATCCAACATCCTCCACAGTACAACCAACCTCAGCAGTATGGTCAGCCCCATCTACAGTAGTCTTCCCAGCAGGGACAACCAAGAGCATATACACGCTAAACGATAGCCGAACGACTGAAAAAAAATTACTCTTTTAAAGATTACGCTGTGGCAATGATGTTCCGAATCTTAATTAAGAAGCCCAAGTTCAAACTGCCAGGGCCCAAGAAACCAGAAGAAGTCGGTAAGAGCAACGAACCCAACTATTGTCTGTATCACAGACTACTCGGGCACACAATTGATGGATGCTACGTCTTCAAGGATTGGCTTGAGCAAAACTACAAAGAGGGGAATATCACGATCTCGAAAGAATATTTAAAAGAACCTACAAGAGGTTCTATAAAAATGATCTCGGCCGAAGCACTCTCTCAGCTAGATTCCTACGCTAGAGAAGGAGGATGAAGTACGACCTGGGATGACCTCAAGAGAGCCTTGGATCAGATTCGACCAGGCCCGAAGCAAGTTGCCGTTCAGAGTTCTCCATCAGAACATCCAAAGACAAAGACCGAGATAGGGAAGTCTTTACGATGACTGAAACCAAGGAAGAAGGATATCGTGCGAGGAACTAAGGATGATAGCACGAAGAGTAGGATAGAGGCTACCCCGATTAGATTGATTGATTCAGATTCGAGGGTGAAATCCCTCAAACCCCTGACACTGTACCATTATGTTTGCACCCTTCCAGGCTCTTTTGAATCTAATTATTTATATTTCGGTTACATTTTGGTTGTTTCTACTAATGATGTTACTAACCACGACCAATCTATCCTCGATTTTGATTCCCAAACCGATCCTCAAATCACAATAACTTATGATGAGAACCTCAAAAAAGAGGAAAATATCGAGAGAATCTGCTACGAACCTTCGCAAGGATGTGGAACCAATCCTCAAATGTAAGGGAACTCTGGTCAATCTGGATTGTTCAGATACAGAGTTAACACAAGAAGAACCGATTACAACACCAGAAGAGCCCCTTGGTCCAATAGAGGAGGAAATTACAGAGGTGAACCTCAGAAGTGGGAAAGTATTACCTCCAAGAACATCGCCAACAGATAAAGGAAAAAAAGTATTACTCAAGAGCATTCGCCTCTTACAGCGGAAGAGATACAAGTTTGAGATTAATATAAAAACCCAAATAAAGTGGATTACAATGTACTAGCACAACTTAGGAAGTTGCAGGCCAAGCTAAGCATCTACGATGCTATGATCCTATTCAAGGAGATCAGGGAAAATTTGGTTAGAGCTTTTCTCGACCAAGAATTATGTTTAACTCACTTGGAAAGCTCATCCTAAGATGGAGTTTGTGCTTTGGGAGAACAGCCCAGTGTGACCTTCACCGACGACGACTTACTACTTGGTACAACCGATCACAACCGATTGCTCTACATCTCTGTCAACATCGGCAAGTACGTGCTCTCCAGAGTTCTAGTTGATCCAGGTGCTTCTCTCAATATAATGAGTTTACGGACATTAGTATACTTGAACATCGACGCTCGAGAACTTTCTACGGACAAGATGATGCTAAGAGGCTTCAATCAGAAAGGAGAAAGAGCCTCGGGATCAATTATGCTTCAGATGAAGGTTGGAGATCTAGTAACAACCGCAAAATTTTATACCATCGATGCAGAACTTCATTCAACACTCTACTTGGTCGACCGTGGCTTCACGAGTATAACATGGTTCCATCTTCTCTACATCAGTGCATCAAATACTACAAAAATGGACAAGAAAATTGCAGCAAAGGGGATTTACAGCCATTCTCGATACATGAAATAGGCATCCACGAGGATACTACCTACTATGCTCCACCAAAGAAGACAACCTTCTCCAGAGATGTTGTGACAAACAAAATTAAAGACCCGAAAAAGCTGCAAGAACAGGACCGTGTTGTTCCGCATCAACAATCTCCCACCACCACTTTACCATGGGGCGGTGGAGGTTCTTCTAGCTCACACATCCGAGGTCGATGCCGGGGATGTGGACGAGGAAGAACTTACCAGCTTGTTGGACAGATGAAACCAACAATAGATATCAACTCAGAAAGAAACTCCGAAGAGGAAAAAGAAATGATGATAATCAATCAAAAGAAATCTCAGTTCAAGATCACTTTGGAATATACAACAAAAAAAATGAATACGAGTCAATGTATGATCGAATCAACCATTATGTTCAAGCCATGACCATGACTCCAATTAATTCTCAAAAGGTCGAGGGTCTGGAGGTCAAGGAATTTCATAATGGTGGGATCAAACCGATCAAATTATATAGAGCTTCTTCTTCTACCTCTACTCCTGTCGTAAACCTGGAGGAAAATGATAATGAATTAATAAAATTACCTTTTGGTTACTTTTTTCCTTATGTACACAATTTAATTCAACAAGGATGAATACCAAAACAAATGTCGAAAGATAAGCTACAACTTTTTGAAGAATTATGGAATACAAAAAGACAAAAACTCAATTCAAAAGAGGGTCTCTACTTTGGAACAGTAGGACCAGTCGATGATTCGAGATTTTGCATGGTTGTTACTAGCCAGTTAGATGAAAGTTGCTTTGACATACAAGAGGATTTTGAAGATTCTACAGTCAATGATGCTCCGCCAGAGTTTGAAGAAGAAATTGAGACAACGATAGATGAACATAAAGAAATCAATCTTGGGACTGAGGAGCAGCCCCGAACAACTTTCATAAGTTCTCTACTCAACGAAGAAGAGGTTACAAACTTGGTCAAATTGTTGTCGGAATACAAAGATTGCTTCGCTTGGAGTTATGACAAAAAGCCAGGACTATCCCCAGAGGTCGCAGTACACCGCCTGGGGGTGGATAAAAATACGACACCAGTAAAACAAGCACCTCGAAGAATGCATCTTGATATAAAACAACAAGTTAAGACAGAAATACAAAAATTATTAGACACTAATTTCGTCAAAGAAGAGCAGTATCCAACATGGTTAGCCAATGTCGTACCAGTTAAGAAGAAAAATGGATAAATTTGGGTATGCATCGACTTCAGAGATTTAAACAAAGCATGTCCAAAAAAGAATTCCTGTTACCGATACCTGATATGATGGTGGACATTACATCGTCGCACGAGAGCTTCTCTTTTATGGATGGATCTTTGGGATACAAAAAAATCAAGATGGCTCCAGAAGGTACAACGCTTACAACTTTCAGAATGCCGATTGGAATTTACCACTACACCAAAATGCCATTTGGCTTGATGAACGCCGGTGCAACCTACCAATGGGCAGTGATAAGAATCTTTGATGACCTGATCAATAACCAAGTGGAATGCTATGTGGACAATTTGGTCATCAAAACAAAAGTAAAGGGAGACCACCTATGTGATTTGAGGATCGTGTTCGAACAATTACGACAATACAATCTTAAAATGAATCCCTTAGATTACACTTTCGACGTTACCTCTGGGAAATTTCTAGGGTTCGTTAACCGTCATTGGGGAATCGAAATCAACCCGGAGAAGATTAACACCATCTTAGAAATACCTCCACCTAAAACCTTGAAACAACTACGTTCTTTTCAAGGAAAACTGGCATACCTAAGAAGGTTTATATCTAATATGTCGGGGAGGTGTCGGTCTTTGTTGGCTTTAATTAAAAAGGATGCCAAACCTATTTGGGAAGAATAATGTCAAAAGGCCTTCGAAGATATTAAACAAAATCTTATGACAACACCCGTTCTGGCAGCCCCTATCCAGGATAGACCGTTGATACTTTTTACCACGGCCTTAGACGACTCCCTCAGAGATATCCTTACACAAGTCAATGATTAGGGTAAGGAAAATGCAATCTAATACTTGAGTCGACGTCTAATACCGGCGAAAATAAAGTATCCTCCTATTTGGAAGCATTATATAGCTTTAATTTTTGCCGCTCAAAAGTTTAGACATTACATGTTATCTCACAAGGTAAACCTGATTTCGAAAGTTAACCCATTGCAATATTTGATGACCCTACCTACTCTTTCCAGACGTCTTGCAAGATGGTAGATGATACTATTGTAATTTGACATAACTTTCGTGCTCCTTCGCGCTATCAAAGGCAGATTTTAGCAGATTTCCTCGCTGAGCACCCACTACCAGCTGGGTCTCCACTTAACGACGAACTACCAGATGAGCGAATTCTACAAGTAGAGGAATCAAATAAAAAATGTTAGGAAATGTACTTCGATAGTTCTTCTTCAGCTAACAAAGATAAGGGACAACATACAGTGATACCAGGCAGGGCAGGTATTGGTCTGATCTTCATGACACTGGATCGAGAAATGCTAAGCTTCACCTACCATCTAAAAGAACCATGCACCAAAAATGAAGAAGAGTACAAAGCCTTAATTACAGGTCTGGAGTTGGCAATTTTAATGGACATAACTGACATTGCTGTTTATGGCGACTCACAGCTCGTCATCCAGCAAGTGGCTGGACAGTACAAAATTATGAAGCTAAGATTAGCGGATTACCGCAAATACACAATGAAACTACTGGAGCGAATCCCCAGTGTAACATTTTGTAGAATTCCTAAAGCAGATAACGCTTACGCAGACGCTTTAGCTAAACTGGCTAAGGAATTTTCATGTCTACGGGAGGATTCTATAGATGTCAATATACGAGGATGCTAGGTTCTCTCACAGATAGACCTCAACACTTTACACAAACCAGGAGATGAAAGACTAGCAGCTACAGTAATAGATGACACGTCAGACTGGCGTCAGCCGATAACATAATATTTACAGAATGGAAAGTTACCTGAAGATAAGTCTACAGCACACCAGATACAGAAAAGAGAAATGTCATACACATTAATTAACAGTGTTTTGTACTGAAGATCCTTCGACCAGATGTGTCTTAGGTGTCTCAGCAAAGCAGAAGCACAAAATATCATCGAAGAGGTTTACTCCGGATTGTGCGGAGCACACCTGTTAGGACTGAAAATGAAAATGAAAATTAAGAGACTCGGGTACTATTGGCCAGCAATGATGACAAATTTCATGGACACAGCTAAGAAATTTCATCAACGTCAAGTACATGGAGTGGTCCTGCACCAACCTCCGAATGTTCTACACCCCACGATTGCATTGTGGCCATTCGAGTGTTGGGGTATAGACATAGTGGGTCCGGTAGACCCTCCTTCTTCTAAAGGACACAGGTTCATTCTCGCCGCTACAGACTACTTTTTGAAATGGGCAGATGCCGTTCCGTTACGACAGGTCACAACACAATAAGTTCTACAATTCTTGAAGGAGCGGCTTATCTACCGATTCGGTGTGCAGCACAAAATCATTTCTGGTAATGGGTCTGCCTTTAAGAGCACCAAGATAAACAATTTTGTCAGATTCTACGGGATAGATTGGAGTTACTCTACAATTTATTACCCCAAAGCTAACGGACAGGCAGAAGCATTCAACAAAACACTGGTACAGATTATGAAGAAAAAGCTCGACGACAACAAAATAAAATGGCACGAGAAGTTACTAGAAGCGCTCTGGGCTTACAGGACGACAGTTAGAACTCCGACATGGTCTACACCCTATTCTCTCATGTACGGGTCCGAGGCAGTCTTGCCATTGGAAGTACAACTACCGTCACTTAGAGTCACCGTTGCAGATTAAACCACTATAGAAGACAATGTCAGGCTCCGACTAGCAGAATTGGAAAACCTTGAAGGGAAGAGATTACTCATACGACAGAATGGAATAATATCAAGTAAAGATGATCATGTCCCATGACAAATTGGTCCGCCCGAGATCATTCAAAGTTGGTGACCTCATACTCGTACTTAAAATACTTGTTCTTGCACATCGTAAGATAAGTGAGAAATTTGAACCGACATGGGAAGGACCATTCGTTGTGGAGGCATTTTACTCTGGAGGAGCTTAACAGTTGGTGGATTCGCAAGGGGAAAGGCCTATGTTGCTAATAAATGGATGATACCTAAAGAGATACTACGCGACGTGATAGTGTTAAAGAAGGACTTTTGTTCCGATAGAGCTATGTGGCCCATATCTGTGACTGGGTTTAAAAAATTTTGTAATAACTTCAAAATAAAATAAAATAAAATCTCCTTCCACAAAACATTCATGTGAAATTTTTTATTTCTAAATTCCATGGAATTACACTAAATAACATAATCACATTGACATAATTTGGAACCACATAACTTAAAACTCATTAAAATAAATTTTGATATTGTTCTTGTTCGCGCAAAATACCAACCACTAACATCTCTCCTTTCGTTCTTGTGCAGGAAATATTAGGACTCAAGTTGGTATTTGCTTCTAAGAGCGGCTTAAACCTCGCCTTTCAGAAAGAAGGATAGTCCTTGGGGTACGGTTGTACGAGAGGATTTGTCGATTCACGCTTGCTTGAAAGCAGACACAGTCAGCTTTTTTCCATGATCGCCACTCCGAGAGGTGATCTAGTTGCAGCTTTAATTGAGAGACACTTGGATATGCCATTGGGATGTACTAAGAGAAGGAATGCAAATCACCGCAAACGCCGTCTCCTAGACAGGATGGAGAGGAGGCAGGCCCGACAGTTAGCCACTGAGTTGCCACCAGTGCCAGAGGAAGCTCCCTATGAACCTGAGATGAAAGAGATAGAAGAAAGTCTGCCAAGGACTGACACAGAACCGGAGCTTGTAGAAGTAGCAGAGCCAGTACAGGACTTGATGGAGGAAATTTTCATAAGATGCTCGACGTGTAGCTCAGAGTTCCCTCGACACTTGACTACTTCAGAGGCATTTTAAGTATGCCTGGACTGCAATGTGCTATGACTAGAGGAGTATGGGACTTATGAAGCGTATGCCGCTGCTAAACTGGGGAGGCAGTTGGGAGAGCAACCTGACGTCGAGCCTTAGATACCAGAGTACGTACTGCTACAACCACCGCCGCGGATATTGGATTACATTATGACAAAGATCAGAAAAGTTAGAAAAGACACATTCCGACACAACGACATCATCCAGGGAAAAGCAGTTAACATTTTGGAAGGCTTGGAGTTATACGCGAATGTATTCTCAAAGAAAGATGAGCAAAAGATCCTGGCCTTTGTTTGGACTCTCCAAGCTATGGGCGGGGAAGTATTTTTGAAAAGAAAGACTTACTCGAAACACAAGAAATGGAAAAGAGGGAAAGGCAGAGTCACGATACAGTGTTGCTGCTGCTACAACTTCGCAAAAGACAGACAAGGCAATCCCCCAGGGATCCTACAACATGATGAAGTGGATGAAATGCTGCCGGAGATTAAATGGATGATCAAAAGGATGATTGAATGACCTGTTCTGCCGACAGACTGTATTCCCAATAGATGCATCATAAATATTTATAAAGATGGGGACTGTATCCCACCTCATATCGATCACCATGACTTTGTTAGACCATTTTGTATATTTTCATTCATTAGTGAATGTGACATTTTGTTTGGTCGAGAGATAAAGATCATTGGAGTAGGAGAATTCAAAGGCACAGTGAAGATTGCCCTACCAATTGGATCAGTTTTGGTGCTTCATGGAAACAAAGTGGACCTAGCCAAGCAATGCATCCCAGGGGTTCGGGGATGAAGAGTTTCAGTCACATTCAGACGAATGGACGAAGACAAGACACCGTTTTATTATGAACCAGATTAAGAGCTAGAAAGCTACCGCCCATTACCGCTGTGACGGAAATACCTCTGGGTGATTGCGAGGGGACTTTTGTTCCGGAGCGTAGCCTTTTGGAGGTTGGCTTGTCCACAGAACGGCAACCAGACATCGATAAATTTTCACCATTTTCTACATCAGTTTGCAACAGTTACTGTTACTCCAACATCAATTTGATGGATATTTCAACTTACTACATGCAAGCATCTGCACCTGATCAATTTTTGTGATACTTATCACCATTTGATCAGTTGTACCAAAATATTTCCGCAGCAAAATGAATAAAGATTTTTGTTTTCAGAATGTCTCCTTTAGTGCGTGATGGTTAAGAAGCCGCAGGGCCGTAATTGGATCCCAAATTAAAGCGAACAAAGAACGACACAAATAATAATAAGCGAACATGTGCTTGAAATTATAACATGAATCAAAGTTAGAAGAAAGACTCATGAATGAATTAAACAATAGAAAACTGAAATCAAAATATTTATGAATAAATCAAAGTTAAACACATCAACGAAAATGAAATTAAAGTTCAAATTAAGAAAACTTAAACTAACTCAAAACCTGAGTTCTCTCTTCAAAATTCTACACCTCTCGTTTGTTCTGAAAACTTCTGCATTCAAAATAAAGTGCTTCACAAATTCTCATATCTTACACATCACCACAGATTTCAAGTCTATTCAAATTTGAGGAATCCTACTAGTGTCCATACCTTTTACACAAGTTGCATGATCTCTACTCAAATTCCACCAAAATTGATTACTTTTTCTAATATTTCCATACAATTTTCTCACTTCCTACAATTCATACATTTCCATACAATTTTTCGTATTTCCTACAAGTCATACATTTCCATAAAATTTCTGCATATCCTAAAAGTCATACATTTCCATACAATTTCCACATTTTCCTATAAGTCATACACTCTAGGATCGGTACGTGATCGTCCGATTCCTTACTTTACTTTTTTGCATTTCCTACAAGTCATATTTCCATACAATTTTCACATTTCCTACAAGTCATACATTTCCATAGAATTTTTGCATTTCCTACAAGTCATACATTTTCATACAATTTTCACATTTCCTACAAGTCATACATTTCCATAAAATTTTCGTATTTCCTACAAGTCATACATTTCCAAACAATTTCTGCATTTCCTACAAGTCATACATTTCCCTATAATTTCTGCATTTCCCTACAAGTCACACATTCTAGGATCGGTACGCAATCGTCTTATTCCTTACTCTACTTATCCGCATATCCTACAAGTCATACAATTCCATACAATTTCCGTATATCCTACAAGTAATACATTTCCCTACAATTTCTACATTTCCCTACAAGTCACACATTCTAGGATTGGTAAGAGAATGTCCGATTTCTTACAATTTCCATACTTTCCTACATGTCATAATTTCCAGGATCGGTGCAGGATCGCTCGATTCCTTACATTTACTCTTTATTCTTTCTCACTTTCCCTACAATTTCCGCAATTCTTTTACACCACACACTCTTTGGGAGCCATGTCAGGTCGCTCAGTTACCTCTAACCTTGTTAATCAAAATTTCAAAATTTCAAAAAAAAAAATCAACAAGCTAAAATCAACAAAATAAAAATTCAAAATTCTAAAATCAACAAGTTAAAACTTCAAAATCAAAATCACAAATTTACTTCAAATCAAAATTCAAATTCCTGAACTCCAAATTTCCATCAAATTCTAAACCATTGCTTGGACTGGGTCCCCTTTAGGATGTGGAGTCGTGAAATCACATTTTTATTTTGAAGGATCTCCACCCACCTTTCCCCAACGGAAGTTCAATCCCTAGTGGATACTCCCTCACTGGATACTTCTTTATATCTGTAGTTTACACTCAGATACTCGTATTGCTTTGGTTGATCTCGTCGGTTAACACAAATGTGTGGTGTGCTCTTTCCGCACACCACAACAATTGGGGGTCCATTTGTTGAGGTAAATTTTGGTTGAGGACTAGTTTCTCTATAGATTTCCTAGGATCTAGCCACAAGACTTCCTAGTGACTTTTCGTAAAAGACTAGCAATGGAACCCTCCCCATAGAAATTCAATCTTTTCTTACTTCACTTGAACTTTCATGTGCTTAAGGCCTAACCTCCAGCTTCGGGAGGAAGAGACCAAGCATAAGGAAGTCTAAGTGAAATCCCTATTGGTGACTAAGCCTTAGGATTAGCCCTTAGGAAGCTTGTGTCACACACTGACATTCCCAATTACATATTACATTCTACACTCGCATCCTAAATAGAATACATTTCACTTCGACCTTTGGACCTTTTGGAAACTCATGTGAGTGGTCCCACTAGCCTTAAGCCTATGGCCAAAAGAGCTAAGATCACCACATAGAGGACCAAAGGAAACTTTCCTTTGCCTGTAACCCATCCAGAATGATCCCATTCTTCATGGTCTGACAATACCTCACTTTTCCCAAAATTTCAATTTTTACCCTGAAATTACCAAATTGCCCCTGAAAAGGGACCCAAAACCCAAAATTCCACAGAGACACTCAGGGTTTCCAAAAACTATTTATGAGCATTCCTTCCGTCGAACTAAGAAGTTTGACTGTAAACATGCCATACTTTTGAGCTACCGGCGGATGCCTCGCGACTTAAATAGTCGCTACTTGAAGGACATTCCGGGCCCCACAAAACCCTCCACAGTGGTCAGAAATGCTCGCGGACACTGCCGTTCAACTCCAAATTTTGAACCACTTTGGACTTTAAATCACACTTTTGACCATGTTCCAAAAAAAAATCCCCGAAATTACTAAAATGCCCCTACATGGCCAAAAATTTAAAAAATTCAAAAAACTCCAAAACTTCTCAAAAATTCGAAGAATCTCTAAAAAATTACCAATTTTATTTTCTCCAACTACACCATAACCCAAATTTGTCAATTGAAGCCGATTTCGTCAAAAGCCCCAATTTTTACTTAAGCCCGACCTAGGCTCTGGTTTGACCCAATTTGACCTAATGTTAGCCAATTTCATCCTGATTTGAATTTTTAATGCTTTGACACATCCCCCTGAACTAAATGAAACATTCAATCACCACAATTTTGCCTTGAATTTTAACCAAATTTGATTTAATTGCAAAAACCTCAAATTTGACCTTTTTTGACCTATTTCGACGACGAGGTTGCCCAAACGACCTCAGATTCGCAAACAGACTGAGCTGTTGCGTTTGGAACATCCAAAATAGTAGGAATCGATATAAATTTTTCTATAGTTTGATGCGCAAGAAAACAACATCAAATTCGGCGTCCTTGGGTGAGTAAATAAGTAATAAAATATATTTTTTTGTCTCCTCCTTGACCTAGCAGATCGAACACTCCTCCTCCTCTCCAATTCACAATTTGAGCCTGGCAAAATCCTCCCCATGCCTTGTCCAAATTTTCCATGGCATCACTCCTCCTCTCTTGCAAGAAGGTGATGTGGCTCATCTTTCTCAATGCAATTTCTGCCATGGGAGAATATCCTGGCTTCAATCCCATCCATGGCAGCACTCCGTCATATCCTACATACTTTTTCACTTCTCCCCTGGATTTCTATCATCTCTATCACCTCCAAAATTGAAAGAGGGCTGCATCTTCTTCCTACCTTTGGGTATTAGCCATGTGTAAGTTTCAGGCTTCTTCTTCCTTCTCCCTTGGCTGTAAAATAGACCTTTTTCTTCTTGTTTTGGTGTTGGCCGAAAATTGCAAGAGAGGGGAGGTGCTGCCCATTTTTCTCTTGATCCAAGGCTTAGGTAAAACTCTTTTTTTATCCCTCTCTTAGGCTAGGTCTTTTTCCATTTTTACATTCCCCTTTGACTTAATTGATTTGCTTTAGCCATTAATGTGAAGTTTCACCTTACATGGCTTGATTTCTTATTGTCATTGACTTAGAAATCATATGGCAAGATATTAATCTCATGGCTAAATTCTTACATGCCAAATTTTAGGATGCATGCTTAGCTTGAAACCCGCTTTTACATGCCAATATATTTTAGGATTTGAGCCTATGTTGACGCCACTTTTACATGTGATAATTTTTGGAGCTTATGTTTGGCTTTAGAGCCATTCTACATGGCAAGTTTTAAAGTTCTTGTTTAGGATTTCAAGCCTCTTTCACATGGCCAAAGGTTGGTAATTTCATATTTGGTTTTGAAACAATTTTTACATGCAAAAATATGAAAGTAATGCATATGTCGGAACTGTTTTACATGCAAAAAATTTGAAGCTTAGGCTTGCCTTTAGAATCACTTTCTACATGGCTAAGTTCATGTTTGAAATGTTTAAGACTTTTGTCATTTCATATGCAAGTTGGACGGTTTTCTTGCTCTTTTGGAGAGCCAAAATTCATGCTTGTGATGTTAAGAATTTTCATTGTTTCATGTGAAGTTTGTGAAGGCTTTGTTGCTCTTTTTGGAATGGTTAAATATCATGCTAGGGTGCTTTAGGTGTGGAAATGCGTCATATGATATTTTGCAAATTTTCTCACTTTCTCTAACTAGCTAAACATCATGCTAGAATACTTCAAACTTTAAATTGTTTCACATGACATTTTATGAGCCTCCTTGCTCTCATTTGGATGGCCAAAAGTTTTGGTTAATGTGATAAAGATGGATTTATGTGATGTTGATAGCCCTCCTTGCTACCCTTTTTTGGGGTGGCCGAAATTCTCAAGGGGAGGGAGGTGGAAAATATTTGGTTGGCTAACCTCATTTTCACCTTGCCAAATCTCTCTTCTTTATAAGATGCTTTCTACTCATGAATGATAAATGAAAGTAGTAATACATGCTTTAAAGTTTCATGCTTTCCACTACTAGCTATTGGATGAAATCGGTGGCCTATGTTGTAACATACTAGGCTTTCTTCTTTCACGTGTTGGGTGGAAATTGTGGCACTAAGCATGCTTGACTTGTTAAGTATTAAGATGGTGATACCTCTCTTGGTCTGAGATACTTATTTCAAAAAAATAGAGAAATGAAAAAGGGAGAGGAAATTTGAAACACAAAATTTGGAGAACTTGAAATGCTTTTCGTTGCCTCTTTAAGCTTGATTCATGTTTTTTGGAAAACTTGAAATGCTTCATATTCCCCTCTAAACTTGATATACGTGTCATTTGGCAAGTTTGATATGTCTATTATGTTTTTCTAAGCTTGCTACACAATGTTAGGAAAGTTTAGCATGATTTTCTTTACGGATTTGTTTTCTTGGATTTCCTACAAGACATTTCCTCTTTCAAACTTTTGGTTTTCTTTTGATTCCTTTTGGTCTACTACACAAGTTTTTTTTAACACTTAGTCTTTTTTTCACACACTGTGGCACATGCACACACTTATTTGTTAGGATTTCGTGCTCTACTTTTAGTACGTGTGCTTGGCCTTCTTATTTTCCTTTTTGGTACACATATACTTGCTTGGCTTAGTTTTGTATAACTTACATTATAGTACATATACCTGCTTGGGGCAGTTTCCTGCTTCACTTTTGTCTACTTTACATTACTGCACATATACCTGCTTGGGACATTTTCTTGCTTTTCTTTTTAGTACTTTATATTACCACACATATAACTTCTTGGGATGAAATAAATCACTTCAAAATATTTTAAAATATAAGAAAACTCAAGATTTAATTACAAACAAAATAAAATCTTAAGTTCAACTAAATTAAATCACCCCTTTGGATGAACAGGAGTTCATTGGATGACGCAACCTACGTGTTGCTGATAAGGTCTCTCACGGTTTGAATGAAAGTACGAAATCCATTAAGTTGGATTAAGTAAATTCATCCGGACAAAGGGAATCCGATGAAATAATGTAACCAGAATGAGGGAGCCATGGGGTCCTAACCAATGGCGTTATAATCATCTTTAACATTTGTTTAATTAAAACACTAAGCCACCTCAATTTTCCACATTCTAAAACACACTACCTCTCTCACCACCTACATTTGTCACCTCTAAAACTCTAACTTCTACAACAACAACAAGGAACTTAAGGCAACACACATAGGGTAGTGCGATCGAGGAAGCGGAAG
Organism: Papilionanthe hookeriana x Papilionanthe teres; assembly: GCA_022702705.1. Taxonomy (NCBI): domain Eukaryota; kingdom Viridiplantae; phylum Streptophyta; class Magnoliopsida; order Asparagales; family Orchidaceae; genus Papilionanthe; species Papilionanthe hookeriana x Papilionanthe teres. The sequence continues at coordinate 46,020,755 of CM040430.1, read as the reverse complement.
GACATGTTCGAGAGAACAAACAATGTGTCTACAACAGAAACCTTCTTTCATTAGTAATAACAACAAGCCATAGGACTTCGAGGTATTTGGCCAGTGCAATATAACCCTCACCTCATCTTTTAGGCCTTTGAACCTGGTGCACTATAAGACCTAACTCGTCTAGGTTTCCAAGGTTTTCATTCTGATATGACATAAATCCTCACATCTTCCAGGCTATTCACAAGATCGAGATCAAGTGAATGTAAGTCCTACTGAATTAAAATTGGCAGGATGAAACATAAATTAAATCTTTCCCTAAATAGAGCCAAACAATAGGATAGTTTGAGAAGTCACCGAGAATCTTTTTGAATACGTGCCTTCTCCTAGTTCTTCCTCCTTTGGATTCCACAACAACTCTTTCTAAGACTTGAAACCACTCACCTATTGGATTCCGACAATCACATTTCATTGAAGAGAACCTTAGCCTTTTGAATTCGTAGGAACATATTTCCTGATTTGTAACAAAAGTTTTCTTAGGTGATCCCAATTATCTAAGATGTAATTAACTATAGGGGCTTATCCTTATAGGAAACGTTTTCCAAACCCAGCTTAATATAAACCCTATATCCTTCGTATTAAATAGCAGAACTTGTCGGAAAATAAAACTGTTCCGCAGATCAAACAGATGCCATTTACTTCTTTAGTTTATTTGATCGAGTCTCATCCTCAAATTTTGTGTTTATCCTTTGGGATAGATACAAGGTTTGAGGTATATTGCTCTTTCATTTGAACTTCAGAAAGTATGAAATCAATTTAACTTCATATTTTTCTAAACTAAATTTGTAATTAAATTAAAACTATCCTTCTGAAGATGGCGACGAGATTTTGATTCCGGCGCCCGACAGCTTCTATTGGGCAACCCAACCAAAACTCACAATAAAACTTTTACTTTTTTTACATGCCGACAGTTTCTGGTGACATTAAAACTTTTACTCTGCTTGGGAGCTTTAAATTTCATATGATTGGTAAGAAGTTCTTTCTCCTTTACATTTTTTTAGCTTGCTTGTAATTCTTGGAATGGTGTCACATACATTTTCTTCCTTCTTTACATTACCCTACTTGCCTAAAATGCATGGAGTGGTGTTACATACATGTTGAATGTTGTGATTATCAAAAACTTGGGATTTGATGGAAATGTAGAATGTTGTTACATATATATTTGCTTGTGTACTGCTTGGATTGTAAATTGCAGGTGTGAAAATGTATTTTTTATGCCGTTATGCTGCAAAACTTTTCTCCGATCGAATTTAGCTTTTTCCATTCCTTTTGGGCATGTTGGGTCCTTTCTTTCCAAAGCTTTTGGTTTTGATTTCACATATCTCAACCTTTTTGCTCCACATAATTTATAGTTATCCCCCGCACCATGATGGAGGGATTTGTTTTCATTTTCTACATTTCCTACACTAATTTAATACACTACACTACCTCACATGTTACACCACTTTGCCACATTACTACACCCTTCACATTTCTTCACATGACTTCACTACTTTACCTTGTTTCTTTACATCCACTACATGATAACCCTTGGCACCATGTTGTAGGGGTTTGACCCTTTTACTCTACATGTTTTACAAGATAACCTCTCACACCATGTTGGAGGGGTTTAACTCATTTTCTTCACATGTCTTATCGTTAGCTCTCTGCACCATGTTGGGACAGACTTTAGCAGCTTTGACATGTGTTTTGAATTTCCTTTGACTTCGAGAGATAACCCGCATCCTTTACTACATTTGTTAGGTGGATTGTCTTCTTCTCTTTCTTTCCCTTGACCTCTTGTCCTTTGATTTCTACCTTGTTTCTTAGCTCAATTCACGTGCTTATATAGGACACATGAGTTAGCACGTATAGCTTTCCGCTATATGTGGGGCCATCAAACAAGGCTGTAAGTGCGATGAGGATGATGATAGAATTGCAATAGAGAACTGACCCGAGAGAATCACAGAATAGTATCTCCTAACTCGGAGACCCTGGTGATGGTAGAGAAAGGAAATTACCGATACTACTCACCCGTCCTTGGGGTTTCTAACGCTGATGGTCTAAAGATATTAACAGTCCTAGTTTGATTAGGGTAGTCAACCTGTGGATCGAATTACTTTACAAAAAATACACATAAATATTTTCAAAATAATAATAATAATACAAAATTACCTCCACCAGAAAACAGCCTACTTACCGAAAGCTTTTTACTTTTTACATTTGCAAAGGTCCATGGTTGGCTACTTGAGTCAGGTTAGGGCTGCCTTCTGCAGAAAGTCAGTCTAGTAGTCATTACCTAAGGTGAGACATACATTACAGCTTTGAGTCCTTTGCACCATCGTGCTTACAGTCCTTTGTTTTTTGTGGTTTTTACCACGTTGTTTTCTACGAATTTTCTTTACGGATTTCTTTTTCTGGATCTCCTATGAGACATTACCTCATTCAAAATTTTGGTTTTCTTTTAATTCCTTTTGGTCATCTACACAGGTTATTTTTACACTTAGTCTTTTTTTTACACACTATGGCACATACACACACTTCTTTGTTAAAATTTCATGCTATACTTTTAGTACATGTGCTAACCATTCTTATTTTCCTTTTTGGAACACATATACTTACTTGGCTTAGTTTGCCTACATTACATTATAGTCCATATACCTGCTTGGGACAGTTTCCTGCTTTACTTTTGACTAGTTTACATTACAGCACATATACCTGCTTGGGACAGTTTCCTACTTAACTTTTCAGTACTTTACATTACTAAACATATAACTGCTTGGGATGAAATAAATCACTTCACAACATTTCAAAATATGAGACAACTCAAGATTTAATCACAAACAAAATAAAATCTCAAGTTCAACTAAATTAAATCACCTCTTTGGATGAACGAGAGTTCCTTGGACGACACAACCTACATGTTGCTGATAAGGTCTCCCACGGTCTGAATGAAAGTACGGAATTCATTATGTTGTATTTAGTAAATTCATCCGGACTAAGGGAATGAAATGAAAAAATGTATCCGGAATGAGGGAGCTGTGGGATCCTAACCGGTGGCGTTATAATCAACTTTAACATATGTTTAAATAAAACACTAAGCCACCTCAATTTTCAACATTCTAAAACACACTACTTCTCTCACCCCCTACATTTCTCACCTCTAAAACTGAATCTTCTGCAACAACAACAAGGAATTCGTGGAAAGACACCGAGGGTAGCAGGATCGAGAACGCGGAAGGACATGTTTGAGAGAACAAACAACAAGTATACAACAACAACCTTCTTTTCTTAGTAATATCAACAAGCCATAGGACTTTGAGGTAATTGCCGAGTGCAATATAAACCCTCACCTCATCTTTTAGGCCTTTTCACCTGGTGCACTATAAGCCCTAACTCGTTTAGGTTTCCGATGTTGTTATTCTGATATGACATAAATTCTCACATCTTCTAGGCTATTCACTTGATCGACATCAAGTGAATGTAAGTACTACTTAATTAAAATTGGCAGAATGAAACATAAATTAAATCTTTCCCTAAATTGAGACAAACAATAGGATATTTGAGAAGTCACGGAGAATCTTCTCGAATTTGTGCCTTCTCCTAGTTCTTCCTCCTTTGGATTCCACAACAACTCTTTCTCAAGACTTGACACCACTCACCTATTGCATTCTGACTATCACATTTTGTTGAAGAGAACCTTAGTCTTTTGAAGTAGTAAGAATATATTTCCTGATTTGTATCAAAAGTTTTCTTAGATGATCCCAATTATCTAAGATGTAATTAATTATAGGGCCTTGCCCTTATAGGAAACTTTTTCTGAACCTATCTTAATATAAACCCTATTTAATCCTTCATATTAAATAGGGGAACTTGTCGGCAAATAAAACAGTTCCACAGACCAAACATATGTCATTTACTTCTTTAGTTTATTTGATCGAGCCTCATCCTCAAATTTTGTGTTTGTCCTTCGGGATAGATACAAGGTTTGAGGTATAATGCTCTTTCATTTAAACTTCAGAAAATACGAGATCTGTTTGACTTCATATTTTTCTAAACTAAATTTGTAATTAAATTAAAACTGTCCTTCCGAAGCGGGCGACAGGATTTCGATTCCAGCGACCGAGAGCTTCTAGTGGGCAACCCCAACCAAAACTCACATTAAAAGTATTACTCTTTTTATGTGCCGACAATGGTTTGTCAGGCTGACGTGCAACCCATATGTATCTTTGTGGTGTGTTTGCTTGTTTGTTGTAGTCGTGAATTTTAGATAGTTATTTTTTAATCTTAATTGCTCCTAAATACTTTTAAGATTGATAAATATTGGATCAAATTGAGATATTAGAATATTTTGGGCCAAACGAAGTTCGGTGAGATTTTTGACCACTGGCACTCCCGACATCCAAAACCCGTTAACGGTTTTTTGGGTTTCAAATTGCGAGTTTTGGTAGTTTTAAGTGGGATCTTCGTCCTTATAACTCCTTAAACTCCATTTTAGACTTACAAACTCCAGAAAAATGAAAACTACCATTCCCAATTTGCATCCCATGAATTTCTACTTTATAGAAACCCCTCGATCTCGCATTTTTAACTGAAGGAAGTTTATAAGTTTCGAGGCGCAGTGATTGTTCAACAAAGTGATGATGAAGAGGAGGATTATCAAGGAAAAAAGCTTTATAAATCAATGTATGGATAATCATACTACACGAATTGAAGAGATAATTAAGGAAAGACGTTGGGATATGCTTTGTTACACTACCGCTACCGTAGTCATTCCAGTTCTGAACGAATTCTATGAAAATCTTCACGAGATCAACCAACGATTAGTCTTTGTGCAAGGTAGGTTTGTGCAATTCACTCCTGCGAGAATTAGTGATCTACTTATGATTGAGAATGTATCTATTTGCCATTATTCTAACTTAAATGCCACAAGTGATAATATGAATGATGTGTATCATTATTTGATGGATGAGAATGAAGATTGGGAAGTTAGAGAAAATGGATAAATTAGTTTCCCTTCTGCATCTTTAAATTTGGTGTCAAAGCAGTGACATTAGATTATTTCGACAAAGTTTTTTTCAACTTTGAAGATTAGCAAGGTAACCAAGGAAAGTGCCTTTTTGAATTTTTGTATTCAAACCGGGAGGCTGATCGATATTAGTAATATAATTGTACAATCAGTTTTGGGATTACTTTTTCATGGATCTAAATATGGGCTTGGATACCCGTCCATCATATTTCTGTTGTGTAGTCAATCACAAGTTCCATATGAGAGTTGAGAAAAGGTTCTTCTTCCATGGAGACTTATTAATCCAATTAATCTTTATGACTACCAAACAGTAAGAGATGAAGATGATATGAATCTACTTGCTGATCAACCAACACAGACTTCACAAGCGATTCAGCCCTAATTTCCTGAAAGTTTCAGAATGATACTGAAGAGGATCAAACAGTTGGAGAAAGAGGTATAGAATTTTATGAATGAAATCAATAATATTTCTAATTTATTTGATCATATAGATTGGAGGTTGAAGGAAGAATTTAATTACACTGGTTGGATTGAGATGGGCCTGATTAATCTGATGAAGAAGAATGTTGTGATTGCTGAGGATTCATCTAATGAATTCCCATTTCATCCATTCTACAATTTTTTCGTGCATCAGCAATCTATTTGAGATATTAGAGAGGAAGATAGTTCTGAAACCGATGTGGAGAGATGTTACTAGATTCGACTTATGACTGATGTGCATTTAGTTTACTTTGCTTAATTCTGTTTGATGTGTTTAGTATTGACTTTGCTTTGCTTTGTAGTTTAAATTTGGATTTCCTATACTTAGTTTCATTGTGTGCTTAGATTTTAGTGTTTGCTTATCGTAGCGTACTTGCAATGCTAAAAATCTAAAGAGTTGTTGGTTTAATTTGATGAACATATTTAGTGTTTATGATGTAAAGTGAATCGTATATATAAAATTATGTTTTATATTGTTTGTGTAAGAATTGTGTTAGCTATTGCTTGTATGATGAAGTAGATGCTTAATGAGGTGTTAAATGTCATTTTGAAGGTCGAAACAATTAAAATTATGAAAAAATTTTCGGACCCAAAAAAATTTTTAGACTGGCACTGCCGGCGCTCAAATCCAAAGAGTTTTGCCATTTTTACTAAGTAGAGCGCCGCCGGCACCCAGATACAAAGAAAGGCAAAAACCCTTTATTTCACGATTTTGACCCTGGGACCCGTGATTTTTTCCTTTGCTTTCGTCTTCCTCCTCCATTTTTACGATTTTGAAGACCTAGGGTTTGCTAGATCTTGAATTTGAAGTGATTTCAAAGCTTTTCGAGACAAGATCTACACTTCTCTTGGTATAAGCTTCACTTTAAGTTAAAATTTCTTTATTTTCACCATGGAATTCTCTCACACTATTTAGATTGGAATTTTTGGATTTTTGAAGAAATTTTGAGATTTCCTATGATAAAATTCGCTCTTACTTGTTTAGAATAGTATTTGGAGTTTGTTACATTATGAATTTGGGATTTATTAGAATTTATTGCAATTTTTAGATATTCACATGGCTCCAAAGATGAGTAAAGGGAAGAGAAAATTAGATTTTGATGAAGAAAAATTTGTTAATGTTAAAGCTCAATTTCACTTTAACTCTTACCTTTACAATAAGAAGTCTATTCAGGATCAAGCCTTTAATAATCCTGGTGGATCTATAGAACAGTTAATTGCAGAATGAAACTAGGAGAGATTTTGTTATTTTTACTAGGAATGCTGTTATGGGCGATTTTAGAGAGTTCTATTCTAATGTTCCTTGACTGAGACTCAGTATGTGTTAGTTAGAGGAAAAATGGTTGAATTTACTCCTCAGTGTATTAGTGCATTCTATCAGGCTCATGAACCATTTGTTTGTGAATATGAAAACTTTGATACTCGAGAGGCAAATATGAGAGAAGTGATTGCTTTTCTGACAGATGGATGAGGGGAATGGAAAGTAAGTCAAAAATGAATGGTTAACTTCCCAGCTTCGAAGTTAAATGTTGCATCAAAAGTTTGGCACTATTTCATCTTTGCAAGATTGTTACCTTCTTATCACCATAGTGAAGTTATAATGGATAGAGAAATTCTGAACTATTGTATTTAGAAGATGAAAAAGATTGATATTGGGGCTATTATCTTCAAGAACATCCAGACTATTGCTAGAGGCGAGACCATTGGTTGATTAGGAAATCCTGCCCTAGTTCATGCCCTGTGTGTTCAGTCTAGAGTAGAGTTCGGTAGTTCTGAAGAGGTAGCTATACCGCTAAGACCAATTACAAAGACTATTATTCATACATATGAGTCTGATGTGGGATCCTGAGATGAAAGTTTGAGTGCTGATATTCCTACTACGAGTTATGAAATTTCATCTACATCTGAGCCCCCGACATTATCTGATATTATGGAGCAACTGAGATTACAGAGTGCTAGTGTGGATAGAATCCATGGAAGGATGGATTTGTTTGAGGCCAGAAGTGATGTGAATGAAGACTATCTGAGGAGGAGAGTTGAGTTCGATATTGCTTATTATGATGTTGAGGTCAAATTCAGGAGAGGGGAGACTGTGTGATATTTCTTACCTGCCCCGTATACACCGTATAAACCTGATCCTACTGACCCTACTGATGAACGTGGTGATGACGATTGGTAGATTGCTTGTTTCTGTTTCTATTTTTCTTGTTGTGTATTTTTGTATTGTTGTGATGTAGTAGTTATTTGCTTTTCATGTGATGTGTAACTCTTTTGGTGTACTGTTATGTTGTATTGAAAAATTAAAATTGTTAAATGAACTGTGTAGTGATGTGATAGTTTGTTTAGTATTGCGATGTTTTGTAGGATGTTTAGATGTTTAAAGTTAATTTCTCTTCACTTTGCAAATGTTTAAAATATTTGTATATCACTGCAACTAACCGTTTCATGCCAGCTAGTTGTAAATTTTGACTAATACTAAATAGCTTTTGAAGATTTCAAAATCCCAGTAAAAAAAGGCGAGTTTCTTTTACTCTCTACTGCTTCAATCTTATTGACAAATTTAAGTTTGCGGGAGGGTAGAAAAATATTAACTCTTATTTACTCTCAATTATTATATTTTCAAAAACTACTAGCATAACTTCTGCAGTTGAAACTTATTGTAGGTAACTAAAACTTTTTATTTCAGTTGAATATTATGGAAGGATTGGATAAAAGTTTTTAGTAATAAATGTTAATTTTATAGAAGTAAGATATTTGGTATGAAAGGATTTGATTTTAGTTAATTATTTAAATTAAAGAAAACTATATTTTTGAAATGTTAAGAGACTTAATGTATTGCGTGCTAAGAAGAGATTGCGCCTTTATGATGAATAATAAAGCTCATACCTAATTATAAAGTAAGGAGGTATCACAAGTTTGAACTTTAGAAAGAGGAGAGTGATGTTTAAAATCATTAAAGGCTATCCAGATATAGTAATCCTCATTAAAAAGGAGAGAAATGGGAAAGAAAAGAAAACAAGAATTAAAAGACAATCCCAAAAAGAAAAGAAAAAGAAAAAGATGCCTAATAAAAAATTGGCTTCACTTAAGTCACCCAAAAGGGAGAACTTGATTTCAAATTATCTGAATTTATATTTAATGTATTGGCCTACATTTTGATGAAGTTTGCATGAACTCCTTTTTCACATAATCTTTCAAGGCACTCTTAATGTGACAAATATGGTTTATTTTGAAATAAATAGAAAACTAGAACCCTTAGACTTGATTGCTGAATATTCTAATACTTGTAGTGTTGACCTAAGTTACTAAATTCCTTCCTAAAAGTCTAACCAATATATTCTTTTGAATGAAAAATTTTAGTGTCTTGCAGGAGAAAAGTGCATTGCCTAGATTTATATTTTTCTATAGTAAAAGGATTACCTTAGGACAAGTAATATTTAAGTTTGGGGGATTTTGATGTACCAAAAATATATACTGTTTTTGCTATATAATTTTATTCATTTTTGGTGATATTGCACTTTAAAGAAAGGTATTTTTCATGATTTGTTACAGTTATGATGATTTTAGGTGATCAGAGCGAAAAGAAGAGAAAATTAATAAATTTGAAGCAAAAGGGAGCAAAAAAGAGGAAAACAACTTCTAGCATCGCTGGCGCCAGAATGGGCGCGATAGAGTGCCGCTGGCGCCCTATCGGGTGCCGCAAGCGCCCTATCTGGTGCCGCCGGCGCACAATGTCTGTGGATTTCAAATTTGAAGAGTTTTGGAAACTTTTTGAAGGGATGCTTATGGAAACTCTTGGAATTACGTTTCTAACTTATAAGTAACTGTTTTTGGACGAAAATGGTGTGGTTTTGGAGAGTTCTAGTGTGGTTCTTAGGGAGAGTCTAGTGTGTGTTGAGTGTTAGGGCTTAGAAGAGAAGAGTGTAGAAGAAAGAATTTGAGAGGAATTCTTCTCTAAGGAGTGATGGAGAAGGAGTAAAGTGAAAGATTGCTTCTTCCTTTCATTCTAAAGAGGGAATTGAGTGTTACAAGAAAGAGAGAAAAGGATTCAAAGGAACTTCAAGGGAATTGCATCGGGGAAAAGAAAGAGATAAGTTGTATTTTCTTTTGTGTTTTGTATGACTTTTCTTTTATATATAAAATCCATGTTTTATTTTATCTTCTTCAAGAATTCTGAGTAGTCTCCTTTGTCTGTCTTCTTGCATAGAGATGTGATGATGTGTTGATGTGGATTTAATGTGCTTTTAACGTAATGAAGAAATTGTGATGGTATTTCATTTTGAAACTTAATTTACTTTTTGATTTGGGCTATTGAATTATTAAAATATGTTGTTGAATATTAACTCTGAAAGAATTTAGTGTCCTACAACAATGATGAAGAATCCATTCAATTTCCATGGAGGAATTGCGTAGTTCATGGGAATTGAGTGCAATAAATAGGGAAATGAGTTTTGATGGACTTCAAATTGAAGGTTTCAGGGTGACAGGCTGAGATTCTCAATTTGTTCCTAAGATTAGTAACTAAACTCAAAGGTTAGCCTTCAGGTGAAGGGTGAGTGGGAGCTCCATAGCGAGATGTAATATCCTCCAAGCCTAGCCTTAGATTTAGATACTAAACTTATTATATGTCAATGTTCTTTTTATGCTTGGAAGAGGGGGTACTCTTTTGAGGGTAAAAAAATATTTATGCTCCTATTTGGCACAATACCATAGATAATCAATCCATATCATCCAAACATCATATTCTCATTGCAAGATGAAAGATACTGTTCTTATATATCAAAACCTTTCAAATATGTAACTTAGTGTGTCTGTTAGTTTATTCTGTTTTAAAGATATTAGAAGTAATTGCAGTTTGCTTAATGGTAATTGTTTTCTGCATCTTGATAGTAGAAGTAATCTTTAAACTTTTATTGCAATTTAAGTATTGGAATTCAGTACTACATTATCTACTATGAAACTCTTACTTTTTACTTCAACACTTCCCTGTGGGGTCAAAAAACAGGATTCCATTAGAGCCCTGTATTACTTGATCCGATACGTATACTTGCATTGAATTCTTGAACTTTACAAAATCATTATAAATATATATAAATTTGAGTTCATAAATTCTTGCAATATAAAAGTCTGACCGCATCAGCAGTGCAACAATAAAAAAACATCATATATGATGCCAAATCTTTTTTTTGGACGATCCTTATTTATACAAACAATGTAAAGATCTTATTATTAGGAGATGTGTGCCTTATGAAGAAACTGAACAAATTTTCGAGGATGTTATGATTCTAAATTTAGAGGACATTTCGGAATTGATAGAACTATACATAAGATTTTACAATCTGGATTTTTTTGGCCTACTATTTTTAGAGATGTTTATAGATTTATTAAATCCTGTGATCGATGTCAGAGGGTAGGCAATATATTTAGAAGGAATGAAATGCCTCGAAATTTTACATTGGAAGTTGAGATTTTTTATAATTGGGGATTAGATTTTATGGGACCATTTATTCCTTCATTTGGAAATTCATATATATTAATTACTGTGGATTACTTATCTAAATGGATTGAGGCAATGGCTTTGCTAAAATGTGATGCTAGATGCATTTCAAGGTTTTTAATGAAAAATATTTTCATAAGATATGGAATGCCTAGAGTAATCATCACTGATGAAGGATCCCATATTAAGAATAATTTGATTTCAGAGATTGGCTGAAAAATATAATATTATGCATAGAATCTCTACACCTTATCATCCCCAAACCAATGGCTTAACTAAGGCATCTAATCGTGAAATTAAATGATTATTAGAAAAATTCATAAATCATGATAAATTAGATTGGTCTACTAGATTAGACACCACTTTATGGGCATCCATAACTGCTTATAAAACTCATATAGGATTGTCCACTTATAAATTATTTTTTTGGATGAGCTGTCACTCACCAGTTGAATTAGAATGTAAAGTATATTTGGTGATAAAGAAATTAAATTTTTATCTGAAAGATTCTAGTGAAAAAATATTGTTGCAATTGAACGAACTTGAAGAAATAAAAAATGAATCATATGACAATGATAAAATATACAAGGAGAGAATGAAAATATGGCATGATCAGAAAATTGTTAAAAAGGAATTTAAGCAAGGACAAAAAGTTTTATTATACAATAATAGACTGAGAGTATTTCTTGGGAAACTGAAATCTAGATGGATAGGACCATTCACTGTTATAAAAATGTATCAATTCGGAGCTATTGTTATTGAAGACCCTAAAATTGGAAGAATATTTAAAGTTAATGGACACAAATTAAAACTGTATTTTGAAGGCAGTAGACCTAATTTTAAAGAGGTTTGAATGTTGGATCAACCTGAATAACTAGAGGTTTTGTCAGGCCGACGACGTTAAACCAAGCGCTTTGTGGGAGGCAACCCACAGTAATGTTTAGTGATTTGTTTGTTCGAATTGTTTTTTTTTGTTAGATTGCCACATAATTAAGTCCTGCACATCCTTAAATATTATAAAAAATGTTAAGAAATGAATCAAATCAAAGTTCGGAATGAATTAAAATGAAAAATTTTGCTAGAAGCATGCTCGAGCGTCGGACAGTGCTACCATCGGCTCCAGACCGTGCCGCTGACTAGAATCAGCTTTCTCATTCTTAAATTTGAATTTTAGCAGTTTTAGGTGAAATCCTTCCATTTAAACTCCATAAAACCACGTACAAAGTCTGAAACCACTAGAGAAATGAAAAGGAAGATCCCAAATCTCATCCAAATGGATTCTGATTTGATCGAAACTTCAAGATTTCAAGTTTTCAACCATAGAAAGTTCGTCATTTTTGAAGCGCAATGTCTGTTCAAAAAAAAAATCTCAAAGAAAAGGATGATTAAGGAGAGAGGCTTCGAGAATCAATGTTTGAACTCTCCTACTACTCATATTGAAGAAATTATTATTCAAAGACGTTGGGAAGTTCTATGTTACACTACTGTTGCCATAGTCATCCCGGTTGTGAAATAATTTTTTGTAAATCTTCATGGGATCAACCAAGGATCTACCTATGTGTGAGGTTGTTTTGTCACATTTACTCCTGTGAAGATTAATGACTTATATATGATTGAGAATGTGACGATCTGCCATTATTTAATTTTTGTCCCAATGAGAGACAATATGTACGATATATACAGATATTTAACGGATGAGAATGATGATTAGGAGATAAAAGATATCAAGTATGTGAGTTTTTGTACCACACTGCTGAATCTTACGTCGAAGCACTTGCATTATTTTATATGTACAAAATTACTCCAAACAATGAAATCAGTAAAGTGACCAGGGAATGTGTTCTCTTGAATTAATGTATTCAAATGGGGATGTCTATTGATATTGGTTCTATTATTATGAAATATGTCTTGGGATTGATCTTACATGGATCAAAATATGGGCTTGGATATCCTTTCACCATATTTCTTCTCTGCAGTCAATCACAAGTGCCATACGAAAATTGGGAGAGAGTACTTCTTCTCTGGAAGCCTCTGGACCCCAAGGACAGACACAATAACCAAGCGATTGGAGATGTGAATGACATGAGTATTATTGAAGATCAACCATATCAGAGTTCAAAGCCTATTCCTCCCTAATTTCCTAACAGTTCGCAAATAATTCTGAAGAAATTTAAGAAATTGGAGAAAGAGATGCAAGACCTGATGAGTGCAATCAACAATATAACAAACTTGTTTGAACACCTGGATTGGAGAATGAAGGAACACTTTGAGCATTCTAGGAATCTTGAAGGAAGTCTGATGCGCTTGATGAAAAGAAAGGGCTGGATTGAGGAGGATTCAACTGAAGAATTCCCGTATCGTCCCTTCTATAATCTGTTCGTTCACGTTTAATCATTTGGAGACATTAGAGATAATGATAGTTCTGAGAACTAGTAGAGACTTGATCATGTGTTTATGTATTTGAACTTATTAATTAGTTTTCTTTTCTTGATTGCTATGTTTGAATTTGCTTTAATGTTTACTTTTTAGCATTTAAGTGTCGTGGTTGTGAGCAACGCTGAAATTTAGTGTTTAATGGCTTAAAAAATGTGTAGAGTCTAGTGTCACTTATGTACATTTTTAATTTAGATTTTATATATCAAAGTGATGTTTTGTGTTTTCTGTGTAAAAATTGTTGTTTACCATGGCTTTAGTACACTATTCGATGCTTAAATGGACTAATTAGACATCAGTGCAGGCTCAAAATGATAGAAATTGCAAAAAATTTAGGAGCACGGAATTTGAACTGGCACCGGACAACGCTACCATCAGTGTCGAACCATGCCAAATTACAGAGTTAGAGCTATTAATTCAAAAATAGCGCCGGACGCAGTCACTAGTGCTTGACCGCGCCCTAAACTCAAAATATCCAAATTACCTTAAATCTCATGATTTAACTTTGGGACCCACTGTTTTAACTCCATCCATCATCTTCTACCTCCAGCTAAGGCTGACTTTCACACCTAGGGCTCACTTACATTTGGATTTGGAGTGATATCATGGACAAAAAAGTTTAGATTCCATCTTCTCTCGGTAAAAGCTTCACTTTAAACTAAATTTTTTTTATTTTGACCGTGGAAATTTCCTACATTAGGAAGATTTAAAATTTGAGGTTTTTAGAGAAAATTTGGAGATTTTCCATGGTATTTAATTTCTTATTTACTTAAAGTCACTTGGTAGCCTACTACATTGTAATTTTGAGATTGATTTGGATTACTATGATATTTTTAGAAAGATGGCTCCAAAAACGGTGAAAGGGAAGAGAAAATTGGAGTATAATGAAAGAAAATTTGTGAATTTTAAAGCCCACTCCCATTTTAGTACTTTTCTTAGCAATAAGATATGTATTCAAGAGAAAGATTTTGAAAATAAAGAAGTGATAGAAGTATTCATTGTAAATCATTAGCAAAAAATTTTCTGTTATTTTACTGTCTATGTGATGCTAGGGATACTACGAGTGTTTTGTGTCTGAGGTGAATATGTACTTGTTAGCTTATCATGATGCACATACGAGATACATGAGGAGAGACACTAGTTTCTTATTCCCTACATACTCAGAGTACACTCCATACCGGCCTGATGAACCTAAAGATGTTGCAACTCATACAGATTATGATTGGTAATGTAGTATCTTTATTTTGATTGCATTTTGTATTTCCTGTTGAGACTGTAATTTGTATTGGTGATGTAATTTGTATTTGATTGTTTTTCATGTGGAACTTTAATTTGTAATATGTTGAATAGTGACTATTATGATGTAATGTCATGTGATAGGTGAATTTTCATATATTTGGTTTATTAGTTTAATTTATGATTGTAATAGTTGGATGTTAATATGTGTTGTATTATGTTTTCAAAATTTCAAAATTCTTCACCCTACAAATTTCTAATAAATTATGTGTGTAGAAAGGCTCTTAATTATTTAAGGCCTACTATTTTAAATTTATGAAGAAGACCTACGTAACTCAAAGGTGTGAAAAACCCAACACATTGAGGTATGAATTAGATACATGTTTATGTCTTTTTTTCCTACCTATGCTAATTTTATCAATATTAAAAAAAAACTCATGTTTGGGGAGGGAAATAATAACTGTTAATTATTCTCATTTTAAAAGTATTTTCAAAAATATTAATATGATCTTCTGTAGTAGAGCTCAACTTCAGATAATTGTATTTTGATTCTATTTAACTGCTCTCGTGGACTTGAATGAAATATTTTTGGTAATGAAAAATAATTTTGTAGGCTAAGATTTGGTATAAGAGAATAGGACTATAGTCAACGATTCAAAGTAAGGAAAACTATATTTTTGAAATATTAGGAATCTTAAAAAACTTATGTGAAAGGAAAGAATTGGGACTCTATGATGAATCAATTATATGCTAAAGAAATATCTATAAGGTAAAGGTTGTGGTAAGTTCCAAATTTATAGAAATAAAGGCGAAGTTCGAAATTATTAAAGGCTATCCAGATATATTAATCCTCACTTAAAAAAAGGGAAAGAATATATAGGATTGAAAAGCAATCATAATGTGAATAGAAAAGGAAAAAATGTGAGGAGAAGCTTGAAGAGATGCCTAATCAAATGTTGGCTTCACTTAGACCTACCTAAAGGGAGAACGTAGTTACTTTCCCAAACTTATATGCATGGATTAACATCTTTACTAGTAATGTTCTCATAAACTTCATTTCATGTAATCCATTTAAGTGCCTTAATAGGACAATCTACAATCATTTTTGAAATGAATAGGAAACTAGAACTCTTAGACTTGATGACTAGATAGCTTTACACATGCAGAATTTACCTGAATTACTCAAAAATCTTTCAGAAAATTTTACTTCAGTATTTATCTAAATCAAAATCATGGTATTCTAGAAAGAAAGTTCATTGTAGTGAATCATTATTTTATGTAGTAACCAAATTACCTGAGGACAAGTAATAGTTAAGTTTGGGGGATCTTGATCCACTGAAAAATTTAATAGTTTTTAATGCCTATTTCTTACCTATTTTTGATAATATTGTACTTTAAAGAAGGGTATTTTTCATGATTTCATGCCGGTACGATGATTTCAGGCCTTTGAAGCAAAAAGAAGCAGATTCGGAGAAAAATGAGGCAAATTGGACATTTTGACCTAGAGCGCCGAAAAGCGCTCTCACCAGCGCTGGACCGCACCCAAATTCAGAGAGTTTGGATGGAAGACTGAAAATGGCACCGAACAGCTCCCTATCGAGCATCGAACCGCACTCTATCACAAATTCAACCAGATTCAATGTATTTAGCCAAATTTTGGAGGGATGCTTGAGGAAACACTTAGGAAAGTCGGTTCTTCCCATATTTAAACTACTTTGGAGCCAAAAATAGGGAGTCTCGTCAGTGTTTTCGGAGTCTCATCAGCTTTTCTCAGAGTCTTTTCATTGTTATTGAGTGGAGAGTTCATCAGAGAGAGTCTATGGCTTAGTGTTTAGGGACTAAACGTAGGATTAGCCAATGTTCTTTATAGTGCTCGAAAGAGGGTAAAGAATAGGAATGCTCTTATTTGGCACATTACAGTTGCATCACTGATCTATATCACTATATCATCACATTAACATATCACTAAATCATCATATTAACAATGGAAAGGAGGAGGATTCTTTCTTGAATTTAAACTTTTGTTATAAAATTTATTCTTGCGTTTGTTAATTGTGTCAGAGGAGTGTAACCTATTTTAGTAGAATTAGTAACTGCAACTATCTGAACATCCTAGTATTATTAGTAATTGCTACAATTCTGTTGTGATTCGAGTAGTGATTTCTGTGCTCCATTATAGAGTTTGGAAACCTCATCATGGGATCGATAACCATGACTCCACTAGAGCCCTATATTACTTGAGTGATACATATACATGTGTTTTGAATGTGTGGCTCACTAGAAATCTAAGTGTATATATATATATATATATATATATATATATATATATATATATTAGCAAAAAAATAATATGCATTGATGAAGCAAATGTTTAGTTACATCTGATAAAAGGAAGAGAAAGCAAATCACCAAAAAGTAAAGGTTTTAGGTGCCCAAAAGAGATTGTAAAGCATTTAAAAGTTGCAGTTTTTGAAGCCGTTTTAGCTAGCTAATTGGCTGGCTGATTTCCCTCCCTGTGCAGATGACTCCAATAGACTGTTATCTCCTTAGTTAAATCCTTCAGAGTTCTGTGAAGGTATATAAGCATCCATGGAACTTCAGTAATGCCAGTCATAATGTTGATTAGATGGAGGGAATTGGATTCCATCCAGATAAGAGAGTGTCCAGCAGCCTTAGCAGACTTAAGAGCCCATATAGCAGCAGTCATTTCAGATTGAAGAGGGGAACTAGAAACAATAGAAGTTTGAAATCCCACCAGTAATCTACCTTGGTGATTCCTACACACACCTCCACATCCAGAAGAAAGAGGGGAATAACTCCCATCAATGTTAACTTTGACCCAAGCAGAAGGGGGAGGGATCCAGTGAAATAACTTAATTTGGGTCATGGTTTTGTTCTTCAATTCATGTGTATTATAATACCTGTGTATGTAGGTGCAGCAGTTAGCAAAAATATGGTTAATAGAGCTTAAAGAGTTCTCATACTTGATATTATTCCTTGCCATCCAGACAAACCACCAAATGATTAGTGGGTAAAATGAAGACTTCAATACAGTCCAATCAGCCCAACAGTCCTCCACAGAAATCCAGTCCCTGAAGTGATGTGTAAGTTGAAAATGTTCCAGCACTCTTTCCCATATCCCTCTAATTACAGGACAATGAAGAAGAAGGTGGTCATATGATTCCTCCTGAGCACAATAAAGATGGCATATGGAAACCAGTCTAAGGCCCTTCAATTTCAGTATATCATCTGTAGCCAAGAATTTATTAAACAATCTCCAGCAAAAAAAAAGGACATAGAAGGGGTCAAATATTTATTCCATAGGTGACAACCCCAATTGTTCTGAGGCCAATGCTGTAAGGACTGGTAGATGTAGGAGTTAACTGATTTAGAAGGAGGTTTCTTAAGAATTAGCTGATCAGAATTCTCCTGTGCACTGTTGATGGGGATCTCCTTGATATTCTGAATAGTTGATAAATCCACAACCTCCTTCAATTTGTCTTCATCCCATTGATGATTTGTCCAGAAGTCAACAACTCTAGAGTTATAATTCAAAGAAGTGTTTGGGATGGGATACAGTCGATCTTCCAAAAGCCAATTATCAAGCCAAAAATTAGCAGACCCATCTCTAATCTCCCAGCAAAAGAGATTATTAGCTTCAGTCCTGACCTTCAGTAAGCTTTTCCAATGTTGAGAATCACCAATTTTCACCTTTACAACATCAGGGTGGCAGGTTCTGCAATATTTAGCTGATAAGAATTGTGCCCAAAGGGTATCTTGTTTTCTGAATTTCATCCATTGCTTACAAAGGAAGATTTTTCTACTGTGTTGGAAACTCTTGAACCCTAGGCCTCCAGAATTAATGGGTTTACAAAGCTTATTCCATGTAGCTCAGTGAGCTTGTTTGTGCTGCCCCTCCCACAAGAATTTGTTAAAGGTAGTTTCCAACATTCTTTGTATGCTTTTCTTCATACTGACCATCTGCATAGTAAACAAAGGGAAGGTGGTGAGGATACTCTTGAGAAGAGTCACTCTACAACCATTAGATAGAAAGCTGTTGGTCCAACTATTAATCTGAGTTGTAACCTTATGAACCACTTCGTCATAATGTGTTTGTTTCTTCCTTCCTTTGATTAATTGAACACCCAGATATTTTAAAGGCAATTCAGAAGTAGAGAAGCCAGTAGTATTCTTAATCCAATTCAGATTTCTGAAATGTTTACCAGCCTTGACTTGACATTTATGCTTGTTAAGTTCCAGCCCAGAGACTTGATGAAGATGGTGCAGAATATCCCCAGATTTCTTAATAGCTTGTTTGCCACCATTAGTGAAGAGGATCACTTCATCAGCATAAGCAAGGTGGCTTATAATAGGTTTAGAGCTGTGATGATAACATAGATAAGGAAAATTTCTGTGAGCTTGGTTAAGAAATCTAGAAAAATAATCAAAAGCAAGTATGAAGATTATTGGAGATAAAGGATCACCCTGCTTCAGGCCCCTGCCCGGTTTGAAGAACCCTTGATTTGTGCCATTGAGAAGAATAGAGTAAGAAGTATTATTTAACCATCTCTGTATAAACTGACAAAAAGCTGGGCTAAACCCTCTAGCCTGAAGCATGATATGGATGAATTGCTAGCTGAGAGAATCATAAGCCTTCTTTAGGTCCAATTTAAATATTACATTATGCCCACTGCAAGGCTTATCAATCTCCAAAAGTAATTCTTGAACAAGCATTACATTGTCAGTTATATTTCTATTCTGGATGAAAGCAGATTGATTTTCATTGGCTAAAGGATGTAGAAAGGGCTGTAACCTTCCAACCATGATCTCACTTATAATCTTGTTTAATGTATTGGTGATACTTATAGGCCTGAAATCATTCCAAGAACTTCTCTTCTTATCTTTAGCAAGTAGAGCAATACTTGTAGCAGCAAAGTAGTTTGGTAAGTCAGTCCCACTGAAAAAAGCTTGGACAACCTGCACCACATCTTTTCCAACAATATCCCAGGCAGTCAAGTAGAACACAGGAGTAAACCCATCTGGACCTGCAGCCTTATTCCCATCAATTGATTTCAGAGCTTGGAGAATCTCAGCTTCATCGGGTAAATGAAGCAAATGTAGATTATGCACAATATCCAGCTGGTCATTAAACAAGTCCCCTCTAAAGATAGCCTGTTCTATAGGGGTAGCAGCCAGGAGGCTCTGAAAGTATTGAACAGCATTCTCCTTAATCAGAATGGGAACATCTAACCACAGTCCATCCTGAGTATTGATTTTGGTTATGGCATTTATTTGTCTCATGTATTTAATCACTGCATGGAAATACTTGGAATTTCTATCACCATACATATGTTTGTTAATAGCAGCCTTCTGAGAAAAAATTCTTCTTCAACAGGCATGTAAGTACTTATTTTGGGCATCCATGATTTCATTAAGATTATCCAGCCCCCTATCCTGTTCAGCCTCCAGAAATTGTATCTTATCTGCCCACTGCTTAACCTGCTCAAACACATTACCAAAGACAGCTTTAGTCCAATTTTTAAGATGGTAGGATAGATGTTTCTGTAATCTCCAAATCCTAATTAGAGGGTTATCAATAGAAGATGAGGGGGATTTCCATCCCATCTTCACAGCTTCTAGGAAGTTACAGTGTTTAGCCTAAACATTTTGAAATCTGAAAGAAGGATGACCATCTTGCTGAAAGAGTGAGATCTTAATAATAATGGGAGAATGATCGGAGCAAGTTCTATGTAAGTGGTGCACTCTAGTAATAGGGAAGGTGTTCATCCAATTGCTGTTGACTAGAAATCTGTCTAATCTCTCTAAAATTCTTCCTCTTTGCCAAGTGAAGGGAGTGCCAATATAGCCCAAGTCAAACAATTGAGCACTTTAGATTCTGGAAGTGAATTGCAACATATTCTGAAGGTTAGGGGTTCTCCCACCCAACTTCTCACTAGGGTCAGCAATACTGTTAAAATCGCCACCAATTATCCAATTTTTCTGGATACCACTGCTGATATTAATAAGCTTATCCCAAAGCATAGATCTATCTTGGGAAGAGCATCCAGCATAAATGAAAGTAGCCAGTCCAGAGAATTGAGCAATGTTGAAATGCAGGTGGAGGAATTGATGATCATCAGCAAGAATCTGGTAAGTAATCTCATGTCTAATGTAGAGCCAAATTTTATTATTGCAGTTAGCATATAAATTAAAACCCTTAAACTTATTTTTGAATCTGTGAGTGTTGCTAATGACCATTGGTTCTAGCAAAGCAATGATCCATGGCCTATAAGTCCTGATAAGATTTTTGATTCTGTTAAGGGTGCCAGGACTTGTCACACCCCTAACATTCCAGCACAATAAGCTAATCATGATGAGTAGCCTTACCTGCCCTAGTCAACCTAGAGGGAGGGGCGTTAGAAGTATCAGGATCCAAAGCATCAATGATATTAGTGTGTGAAAGGTATTTGAGTTCCATGACATCTTTCCTTTTTTTTCTACTTTTCTGAATTGTCCAGGCTCCTTCCATTTCTGAAGGCAAATGATCTAAAGAGGTCTGATCAGGAGCTTGAGGTTCTGGAGGCTCAGTAGACACTGCATTGTTGGCACCTGAAAAATCTGTAGGAATGAGAGGAGGGCACTGAATCTCAATATCAACCAAGGGGTTCCCCTGGACACAAGTTAAGGGACTAAAGTCAATCCTACAATCAGTAGCAACAACTTCAGACCCAACTAACCTGTTAACATCAGAAGGGTTCTTATCAGAAATTATATCATCCACAGATGTAGGAATAGAGTTAATTTGAGTAATATGATTGTTTCTCCCAACACTGTCAACAGCTAAAATTCCAGCACCATTAGACTCATTGTGACTCCTGTCCACAAGATTATTCAAAGTAATTGAGGCATCATCAGTTTGTTGTTTACTGGTTGAAGGTTGATTAACCTCCAAAGGTTTCTTTTGAGCTATCTTAAAAGGTCTGAGCTCAGGATGTACTCTATAACACTGCTCTACAGTATGGCCAAAAACATGGCAGTGTTTACAATATAAAGGTTGATATTCAAGGACAATAGGCTGCCGATAACCATTATTGGCCGTACCCGACCAAACCCCATCAATATGTGGTCAGGTTATATCCCTTTCAACCGGAAATCGGCTTTTGAGATTCGGAAATGTTAGCGAAGGCATATCCAACTTAAGAGGTTTCCCCATAGAGTCAGCAATGTCATATAAGATTTGGTGATGAATGTAAGGTAGTTTTAGATTAGGGAGCTTAAACCAAATAGGAACAATAGGGGGTTCCTGTGAAGGATCAAAATCCATGGTCCATTTCAACAGCTTCATGGATTTCCCATCCACCATGAAAAATTTCTTGGAAAAGACTTGAGCATAGTCATCTTCTCTTGAAAGTTGAAGCATAATGTGTCTACTGTCAAACACTCCAACTTTCCAATGTCCAATGAGTTTAAGTTCATCAATCACCTCTCTTACATTGTCAAGTTTGGGATGGTCAAACTGGAACTTCCCCACCAAAGTAAACTTGTAAGGTTCAGCTAATTTACTGATTTCTTCCTCTGTAAAGATCAAAGCAAGCTTTCCTGCCTTCTTTGTACACCTTCTAATGAATTCACATTCCCCTTTCCCATCTATAGCATCATGATAGAGTTGTGGGAACACCAACTTGTCACCCAGAGTAACTCCTCCCTCATTTCTTACAGTTACCTCAGCATAAGATCTTTTACCTCCCCAAGAAGGATCAGTTTCAAACCCCTCACGAGCCATGACCAATGTAACAGTAACTTAAATGGAATGAACCAAGAAAAAACCAAGAACCAGTAACCAGTACAAACCTTACTCCCTGTCACACCCCAGGAAGCCAAAAAGCACCACACCACCAGCCTGTAAGCACTGCCACCGGTGGTAGTCACCCCCGCCGCCATTCAAACCCTAGTAGAGCACCAGTTCCCGCCTCCATCTTTTATATATACATTAATTTTGGCATTTAAAAAGGTCACACGAGGGCTTAATTAGAAAGTCCAATATTACTTGATAACAATACGTATACTTGCATAAAATCCCAAGATGGGATCGATAACCATGACTCCACTAAAGCCTTATATTACTTGAGTGATACATATACTTGTGTTTTGAATGCGTGGTTCACTAGAAATCTAAGTCTATATATATACATATATATATATATATATATATATATATATATATATATATATAAATGGCGGCTGGCTCCTTTGCTCTGCTAGGGTTTGGTCGTGATGGCTTCCTCAGGTGGCGGTCGGGCACTTTGGCCGTTTCTCCAAGGCTGGTGGTGCTTGTTTGGAGTTCAAGTTTGCCTTCTCCGGTGGTGGTAGGTGGCTGGTAAGGCTTTTTCAAGGGGTTTGGATCTTTCCTGAGCAAAGTTTTTGAATTATTATTGTTCCATTGGTTGAGTTCAGTTGCTGCTCGCCATTCCCTCCCAGTGTCTTCTTCCTTTGTTGTGCTCTCTGATGTTACTTTAGCTCTGACATTCTGTTGTCATGGATGGGATTAACATCTCCACCTCTTATGCATCTACACTAAGTAAAGGCTTGCCTACTACTAATGCTGCAGAAAAATTGCTTTTCCCTCAAAATTTACATGATGCAGTAGCTGGGAAGTCTGATTGCCCTTTCATTAGACCTCTGGGCTCTAAGGAGGGCAGACCAGCCATTATTTTCACTTCTAAGGAAATGGAATCTCTTGCTGAAGCAATTAAGTTCTCCATTGAGGGTCAATTCCAATATGGCCACCCTAAGATGGAATTAGTCAGGAATTGTTTTGAGCAGATCCCCTTTGTGGGTTAATGGAAACTTGGAGTGATGGATGGAAGACACCTCCTTATCAGACTATCCAGGGAAGAAGACTATGCAAGATTAATTGGAATGCGAGATTTTGCAGAATAGCTAACACCAGGATGAAACTCATCAAATGGTACCTTGGTTTTGATCCAGAGCAAAGAACCTCCACTTAAACCTATGTGGTTTAAATTTCCTAATCTACCTATTGAACTGTTTCACACTAATGCTCTATTTCAGATTAGTAGAGCATTAGGGACTCCCCTTAAAGTTGACCCCTCCACTTCTAATTTGGGGAACATTCATGGAGCTAGAGTGCTGATTGAGAGAGATGTCTCTCTCCCTGAGTTCGATAAACTATGGATTACCACCTCAGACAGTGGTGAGGTTTTCTGGCAAAAAGTCCAAATGGAAACTAAACCAGTGTTCTATAAACACTGTAGAATGTTTGGTCATTTAATGGAGAACGCGTTACAGATTAAAACCCCCTTCCAAAAAGCCGATCGGACTCCGACCTTTAGTGCAACAAACTAAAGATACCGTTCAAGGAACTTATTAGAAGAAACTATAGCTCTAGACTCTCCGGTTGATATCTCCAGATTGCACGAGAGATGTGAACCCGGAGAATATCCCGGAGGATCCGATAAATCTTGATCAAGAAGACACCTCTACATTACCCTCGAACTCCCAATTAAAGCTCCAAAAGACTCACACGGTCAAGATATCATTGAACAGGACATTACACCCTCCATAGATATTATAACTACTTCCCGAATAATATTCAAGTCTGCACGGCGGGAACAAAGGCAAAAAAGAAGAAAAAGGTGTTTTCGAACTTCAAAACCGACCCAAGGTGGGGGAAGTGTCACTACCCCCCGATAATAGAAGTGTCGGAACTAGATCTAGATCCGGATCGCCTGACTCACTCCCCACCCCAGCCTAAACCTCCGGATGCTTAACTTTTTATGTTGTAACATTAGGGGTGTGGCCCACCCCTCATCTCTTAAATGGCTTTTGCATCTCTTTAAGAAACACCATCTCTGGGGTATTGTGCTTCTTGAACCTTTGGTACACAAACACAAATCCAAACTGTTTTCCAGGTTTGCTGGTTGTTCCATTTTTACTAACTCCTTAAATAAAATGCGGGTTCTCGGCGAGCGGGAACTCCATTGCAAAGTTATTGTGGATCATCCTCAATTGATTCATTTACATTGTACGGTTAATGGTATTACTTTTGCTACAACTTTTGTATATGCGGTACGCACTAAAAGCTGCTAGAAGAGAACTGCGGCAAGAAATCCATCTAATCGGCTCGAGGGAGTCTCTTAGTCTGGATCGTGGGTGGAGATTTTAACAACATTTCTTCTACTATAGAAAAATCGGTGGCGAGGCCTCTAATCTCAACCAACTTACTGAGTTTAATGATAACATCCGGAGAGCAAATCTTTTGATTTGGGGTTTCAAGGGAACCCTTTTACTTGGAGGAGGGGTAAAATGCAGGAGAGACTTGATAGATTCCTGGCAAATAACTCTTGGCATCATACTTTTCTTCACACTACCATTTCTCATCTTAATTTTGCTGGGTCTGATCACAGACCATTACTTATTTCCATTTCTACTCCCCCCAACCAAACCAGTTCCCCCCATTTCAGATTCCCGAATTTCGGTCTTCCACTCTAATTTCAATCTATTATCTCTAGCGGTGGACTGGTTGTCCCCACTCCAATCCTTTTATCGGACTTCGAATCTTCGGTCGAAATTGGTCGCTTGTCCTCTCTCACCGGAGTTGGGAGACCATTGGTGACATCACTCGGAACATTTTACGAGTCGAGAAGGATCTCTCTTCTCCGGAAGTTGCTGCCCTTACTTGATGATACTAAATGCTGCCGGATAGTTCTTGCTCAAGAACATCTACTTACTCTTATTGATTGGCGAGACCAATTCCTTAGACGAAAAGTCGCTACTACTAAATTCAAAGATGGAGATAGGAACACTAAATTCTTTCATGCATGGATAAAATTCAAAAGGAAATGTAATGCTATACAATCCATCTTAAATGATCAAGGTCTTCTACTCGATGAGGAAGTCTGCTATTGCCGATGATGTTGTCAAGTATTACCGGGAACTTCTTTCTTTTAAGCTTGCGTGCGAGACCTCCTATTGATGATAGCACGTTTAATAAAGAATATAATTACACCCAGTCTCTCCAATTAGCTGATATTCCCTCGATTGAGGAAATTTGGGTGGCACTTAACTCTATTGACGACTCTAAAACAACGGGATACGATGGGTACGATGCTTGACTTTTATAAAAAACACTGGAACACTTGCAAAGCTGAGGTTACCACTCGCTATCCAAGCTTCTTTTACGGAAGGGACATTCCCCAATACTTCCATGCATCTACTATTGTTCTTGTGCCTAAGACCAATGCCCCCAAGTGCTTGGAACCACTATAGACCAATTAGCATAACCACCGTTATCGGTAAGGTGATCGATAAAATCTTGGTAGGCAGATTGCAACCTCATCTTGCTCAAATTATTAGCCCCAACCAATCAGCTTTTGTTAAAGGCAGATCCATTACTGATAATTCCCTCCTTGCTCAAGAACTTTTGTTGGATTTGGACAGACCTTGTAGGGGTCGTAACTTGATTTACAAACTTGACATCAAAAAGGCATATGATACTATTGATTGGAACTTCATTCTTCGGAGTCTTTGCATGCTTGAGGTTTTCTAATACCTTCGTTTACTCATTAAGAGATGGCTTCGAATAATAACCACTCTATCCTCATTAATGGCAAATCTTGGGGTGATTTCGGAGCTACTAGAGGGCTTAAACAAGGTGATCCACTCTCTCCCACCATTTTCATCATTATTATGGACTATCTCTCGAGGCTGCTTGGATACTCGAGTCTCGAACCACCCTTATGCTCAATTCCACCATAGGTCGGATATTAACATCTCCCACCTTTTATATGCTGATGACTTAATGATATTTTTCAGAGCTTCTAAAGCTGCTGTCAATAAGGTGATGTTACGCACTCAACAAGTTTCAACGGATGTCGGCCTTCATTTCAACAAAAACAAGTGTGAATTCGCTATTCCCCAACAACATCCACCCTAACATTATCCATTGGACCACTGAATTCACTAGTTTTGTCAAAACTAGCCTTCCCATAAAGTACTTGGGGTTCTTCTTATCAAAGGCAGATCTAAGCAAACCCATTTTGAGGAGATTATTGCCAAGTCGAATACTCGACTCTCAAATTGGTCCAATTCCTTCCTCTCATCCGAGTGGCGAATTACACTTCGAATAGCTTATTAACCTCTTTCCCTTCTTATATCTTACGGATGGCTTGCTTAAAGAAAAGTTCCGGGATTCAAATTGAAAGAATCTTTAACGAGATTTCTTTGGTTTGGTCAGAAAACAATTTCATTGGGCTAGGCGGCAAAGAGTAGCCTACACTAAAGTTCTTTGGTGGCTTAGGTTTTAAAGGCTTGAAACATCTACAGCAAGTTAATTTCTGTAAGCTATGGATTCATTTCAGGGAGCAGAATTCTCTTAGGGCTCATTTCATGAAAGGGAAATATTGTAGAACCACTCATCCCTTATCCTCTCAAATCAAAACAAGTATTTCTAGAATCTGGAAACATATGCTCATTAACAAAGATACTGCTGAATCTCTTATTTGTCGGGAGTTGGGCAAGGGTGACATCCTGTTTTGGCAAGACAATTGGTGTCGAAGGGAACTATTGGTTCCCTACCTAATATTAACAAAGACCACTTCCTCATTTCCTGCTGTTGGGACAACATGAATTGGTCCATTCCTAAAGCTGAAACTTTCTTGGTCGAGTCTGCTGTGGATCGGGTAGCTCAAATCCCCTTTGATAGGTATCAACCTGATAAACTCGGATGGATTAATGGTAAAAATAGCAGACATTACCAAGCATATTTATTCTACTATCAACTCTTGGAATCGAGGTCAGTAGAGGCAATAGCATATGGAACAAATATCTTACCCCCTCCATGTCCTTCCTCATTTGGAGAATCTTCCATGGGCTCCTCCCAACGATGATATTCTAAAACTCAAAGGTTTGAGAGGCCCTTCTAAATGCCTTCTCTCGTGCTGTTAATTGAGAAACTCCGAATCATCTTTTCTTTAAATGCCCCTTCTCCCAAGAGGTTTGGTCGAGTACGATCGGCAAATTGAAAGTTAATCAGCTTACGTTAGATTGACAAGATTTTAATGCTTCCTGGAATTCCGGCGAGAAAGTTAAAGTCTGGGGAGATCCCTTGTATAGTGGCTTGGTTCATTTGGATGCACAAAAATGGAGTTAAATATGATGGAGTGCTTCATAAAGGCGACAGGGTTGTTACCCATCGCCTCACTTTTATCTCAAAATTGATCTCCGTTAAAAATTTTCCAAACATTCTTCGAGTCTTCCTTGTACGCAATAGACACTATGCTTCACAAAGTTATTATGATCTCTTGGAAAGCTCCCAGCCCTCCTTTTATTAAAGTCAATACTGATGGTGCTTTCAATAATCGGGTTCTTGGCATTGGAGGCATTTTCGGAGACCATGCGGGAAAGGTTTGCTCTTCTTCCGAGTTCACCTCTGCTGTCTGATCCATTGGATGCTTTGAATTGGCTGCTTGTTTTTGGGCTCTTCACATTGCTATACTCTTTCAATGGTCTTTTATCATTGTGGAGGGAGACTCTTCTACTTTATTAAAGTATTTTCAGAATGGCCTTCTCCCTCCTTGGCACCATTCCACTTGGGTTTACAAAATCAGATCTTTCTTGCCTGGACTCTATCGTTCGGTTCAACTTTATTTTCGGAGAAGGTAATAGACCCTGCTAATTGGATTGCTAAAAAAGCTTTATCTTCCCAAGAGATAATGGTCTCCTCTACTCTACCTCCCCAGCTTCTTCACCTCATCAAGGCTGATTCTTTCCAAGCTCCTCATTTCAGAATTTTGGAGTGATGTCCCAGCAATTGTTACTTTCCACGCACTCGCTAAAGTCGTTTATAGTTCATTGCGGGAGCATTTTTGTGTCTTTTTGTTTTTCTTGGTGATTTGCTTTTTGGGTATTTTCTTCTGGGCTGTTCTCTTCTTTTACTTGGGAATGGCCGACTACTCTCTAGTTCATTTCATTTACTTAGTCTCTTTTCCTTTTTGGTGTGGAGTTGTACTGGGTTCTTCTTCCCGGGGATCTCTCTTTGTAACTTCATACTTTTAATCAACATGTAGGGGGCCAAGAGTAGGCCCTTCCCCAAATATATATATATATATATATATATATATATATATATATATATATTTGGGGGGAAGGAGCTACTCTTGGCTCCTACGTGTTGATTTAAAAGTATGAAGTTACAAAAGAGATCCCACGAGGAAGAAATAACCCACTACAACTCCACACCAAAATAAGAAAGGAGACTAAGTAAGTGAAAATAAACTAGAAAGTAATCGGCCTCTCCCAAAATAAGCCCAGAAGAACAACCCAAAAAGAAAATAACCAAATCAAAGAACAGTAGATGCACCAACAGTAACTATAAACAGCTTTTAGCAGGTGCTGGGAGAGTAACAATAGCTGGGACATTACTCCAATATTCTGAAATGAGGAGCTTGGAAAGAGTCAGCCTGGATGAGATGATGAAGCTGGGGAGGTAGAGTAGAAGAGACCATTATCTCTTAGGAAGATAAGGCTTTTTTAGCAATCCAATTAGCAGGTCTATTACCTTCTTTGAAAATAAAATTAAATTGAACATTAAGCTGGGGCAGCAAAGATCTGATTTTGTAAACCCAAGTTGAATGGTGCCAAGGAGGGAGAAGGTCATTCTGAATGTACTGTAATAAGGTAGAAGAGTCTCCCTCCACAATGATAGAAGACCACTGAAAGAGTGTAGCAATGTGAAGAGCCCAAAAAACAGCAGCCAATTCAGCTTCCAATGGATCAGCAGCAGTAGTAGAAGCCTGGAAGAAAAGCAAACCTTTCCCAGCATGATCTCTGAAAATGCCTCCAATGCCAGCAAACTGATTAGTGAAGGCACCATCAGTATTGACTTAATAAAAGGAGGGCTGGGAGCTTTCCAAAAGATCTTAATGACTTTGTGAAGCATAGGTCTATTGGCAGACGAGGATGGTTGTAGGATGTTTGGAAAATTTTTAACAGAAATCAATTTTGAGATAAAAGTGAGGCAGTGGGTAACTACCCTATCAGCTTTATGAAGCACCACATCATACTTAACCCCATTTCTGTGCATCCAAATGAACCAAGCCACAATACAAGGGATCTCCCCAGCTTTAGCTTTCTGCTAGGAATTCAAGGAAGCAGTAAAATCTTGCCAATCTAACAGAAGCTGGTTAATGTTCAATTTGCTGATCGGACTCGACCAAACCTCCCGAGAGAAGGAGCATTTAAAAAGAGATGATTCAGAGTTTCAGAATTTACAGCACAGAGGAGGCATTTGGAAGGGCCTCTCAAACATTTGAGTTTTAGAATATCATCAGTTGGGAGGAGCCCATGGAAGATTCTCCAAATGAGGAAGGACATGGAGGGGGTAAGATTTTTGTTCCATATAGGATTGCCCCAGCAGACCTGATTCCAAGAGTTGTTACTAGAATAAATATGTTTGGTAATGCTGCTATTTTTACCATTAATCCATCTGAGTTTATCAAGTTGATTCCTATCAAAAGGGATTTGAGCCACCTGATCCACAACAAAGTCAGCCAGTATAAGTTTCAGATTAGGAATGGACCAATTCATGTTGTCCCAACAACTGGAAATAGGGAAGTAGTCTTTGTTAATATTGGGTAGGGGGACCAATAATTCCCTTTGACACTAATTATCTTGCCAAAACAGGATGTCACCCTTGCCCAACTCCCAGATATGAGAGATTCAGCGGTTTCTTTGTTAATGAGCATATGTTTCCGCATTCTAGAAATACCTGTTTTGATTTGAGAGGATAAGGGATGAGTGTTTCTACAATATTTCCCTTTCATGAATTGAGCCCAAAAAGAATTCTACTCCTTGAAATGAATCCATAGCTTACATAAATTAACTTGCTGTAGATGTTTCAACCCATTAAAACCTAAACCACCAGCAACTTTAGGCAAGGCTACCCTTTGCCAGCTAGCCTAATGAAATTGTTTTCTTGACTCGTACCAAAGAAATCTGTTAAAGATTCTGTCAATCTGAATCCTGGAACTTTTCTTCAAGTGAGCCATTTGTAAAATATAAGAAGGGAAAGAGGTTAACATGCTATTCAGAAGTGTAATTCTGCCACCAGATGAGAGGAAGGAATTGGACCAACTTGAGAGCTGAGTGTTCAGCTTGCCAATGATCTCCTCAAAATGAGTTTGTTTAGATCTGCCTTTGATAAGAAGAACCCCCAAGTACTTTATGGGAAGGCTGGTTTTGAGAAAACCAGTGAATTCAGTAGTCCAGTGGATAATGTTAGGATGGATGTTGTTGGGGAATAGAAATTCACATTTGTTTTTGTTGAAATGAAGGCCAGAAATCTGTTGAAACTTGTTGAGGCAGTTCATCACCTTATTGACAGCAGCTTTAGAAGCTCTAGAAAATATCATTAAGTCATCAGCATATAAAAGGTGAGAGATGTTAATATCTGACCTATGGTGAAATTGAGCATAAGGGTGGTTTGAGACTTGAGTATCCAGCAGCCTAGAAAGATAGTCCATAACAATGATAAAAATGGTGGGAGAGAGTGGATCTCCTTGTTTAAGCCCTATAGTAGCTCTGAAATCTCCCCAACATTTACCATTAATGAGGATTGAGTGGTTGTTATTCTGAAGCCATCTCTTTATGAGTAAACAGAAAGCATAAGAAAAACCTCTAGCATGAAGCACCTGATGAATAAAGTTCCAACCAATAGTATCATAAGCCTTTTTAATGTCTAGTTTGTAAATCAAGTTACCACCCCTACAGGATCTGTCCAAATCCAACAAAAGTTCTTGAGCAAGGAGGGCATTATCAGCAATGGATCTGCCGTTAACAAAAGTTGATTGGTTGGGGCTGATAATATGAGCAAGATGAGGTTGCAATCTGCCTACCAAGATTTTACTGATCACCTTACTGATAACAGTGGTTAGGCTAATTGGTTTATAATGGTTCCAGCACTTGGGGGCATTGGTCTTAGGCACAAGAACAATAGTAGATGCATGGAAATATTGGGGAATATCCCTTCCAGAAAAGAAGCTTTTAATAGCAGTGGTAACCTCAGCTTTGCAAGTGTTCCGAGTTTTTTATAGAAGTCAAGACCTGTACCCATCCGGTCCCGTCGTTTTAGAGTCTATCAATAGAGTTAATTGCCCCCAAATTTCCTCATGTGAGGGAATATCACTAATTGAGAGACCGAGTGTAATTATATTCTTTGTTAAATAGGCTATCATCAATAGGAGATCTCGCTGCCGTGCTTATAAGTAAGAAGTTCCCGATAATACTTGACAAAGCATCATTGGCGCAGTAGCCTTCCTCATTCAAGTAGAAGACCTCGATCATTTAATATGGAATGAATAGCATTACATTTCCTTTTGAATTTTATCCATGCATGAAAAAATTTAGTGTTCCTATCTCCATCTTTGAATTTAGATGTAGCAGCTTTTTGTCTAAGGAATTAGTCCTGCCAATCAATAAGAGTAAGTAAATGTTCTTGAGCAGTGACCATCTGGCAGTATTTAGTATAATCAGTAAGGGCAGCAACTTCCAAAGAAGAGAGATCCTTCTCAGCCTGTACAATATTTTGAGTGATGTCACCAATAGTCTCCCAACTACAGTGAGAGAGGACAGCAGCCAATTTCAGTTGAAGATTCTGAAGTCTGATAAAAGGATTGGAATGGGGACAACCAGTCCACTGCTTAGAGATAACTGATTGAATTTGAGGGTGGGAAGACCAGAAATTCAGAAATCTGAAAGGGGGGGAACTGGTTAAGTTGGGGGGAGTAGTAATGGAAATAAGCAATGGTCTGTGATCAGACCCAGCCAAATTAAGTTGTGAAATGGTTGAATGGAGAAAAGTTTGGTGCCAAGAGTTGTTTGCCAGGAATCTATCTAATCTCTCACAAATTTTACCCCTCCTCCAAGTAAAAGGGTTCCATTGAAACCCCAAATCAAAAAGATTAGCTCTCTGGATGTTATCATTAAACTCAGTAAGTTTGTTGAGATTAGGAGGCCTGCCACCAGATTTTTCTATAGTAGAAGAAATATTGTTGAAGTCTCCACCCACAATCCAACTGTGATTCTCCCTTGAGCTGAGAAGATGGATTTCCTGCCAGAGTTCTCTTCTTGCAGTTTTAGTGCAGCCAGCATACACAAAAGTAGTAGCAAATGTAATTCCATTAACTGTACAATGTAAATGAATCAATTGAGGATGGTCCACAATAACTTTGCAATGAAGTTCCCGCTATCGAGAACCTGGATTTTGTTTGAGGAGTTAGTAAAAATGGAACGACCAAGCAAACTCCGGAAAAAAGTTTGGATTTGTTTTTGTGTACCATTGGTTCTAGGAGCACAATACCCCAAAGTTGTGTTTCTTAAAGAGATGCAATAGCCTTTTAAGTGATAAGGGGTGGGCCACACCCCTAATGTTCCAACATAGAAAGTTAAACATCTAGAGGTTTAGGCTGGTGTGGGGAGTGAGCTGCAGCAGATCTGGATCTAGATCTAGTTCTGCCACTTCTATTATCAGGGGGGTGGTGAAACTGTCCCCACCTTGGGTCAGTTTTTGAAGTTTAGACAACACCTTTTTCTTCTTTTTTGTCTTTTTTTCCTGCCAGGCAGCTTGAATATTGTTCTGGGATGTTGTTATTATATCTGTGGAGGGTATAATGTCCTGTTCAATGATATCTTGACTGTGTGAGTCTTTTGTAGCTTTAACTGGGAGTTCAAGGGGTAATGTAGGCGAATCTTCTTGAGCAGGATTTATCAGATCCTCTGGAATATTCTCTAGGTTAACTTCTATGTGCAAACTGGAGTCATCAACCAAAGAGTCTAAAGCAATAGGTTCTTCTATGGAGTTTCCTTTAAAATTATCTTTGGTCTGTTGCACTATAGGTTAGGATTTGACTAGCTTTTTGAAAGGGGGATTTAATCTGTAACAATTCTCCATTAAATGACCAAACATTCTACATTGTTTGCAAAACACTGGTTTGGTTTCCATTTGGACTTCTTGCCAGAATCTCTCACCACTGTCTGAGATGGTAATCCAAAATTTATCTAACTCAGGGAGAGATACATCTCTCTCAATCAGCACTCTAGCTCCATGAATGTTCCCCAAATCAGAAGTGGAGGGGTCAACTTTTAGGGGAGTACCTAATGCTCTACTAATCTGAAATAGAGCATTAGTGTGATACAGTTCAATAGGCAGATTAGGAAATTTAAACCACATAGGTTTAAGTGGAGGTTCTTTTGTTGGTTCAAAACCAGGGTACCATTTGATAAGTTTCATATGGGTGTTAGCTATTTGCATAGTCTGCATTCCAATTAATCTTGCATAGTCTTCTTCTCTGGATAATCTGATAAGGAGATGCCTTCCATCCATCACTCCAATTTTCCATTGTCCCACAAAGAGATCTGCTCAAAACAATTCCTGACTAATTCCATCTTAGGATGGCCATATTGGAACTGACCCACAATGGAGAATTTAATTGCTTCAACAAGAGATTCCATTTCCTTAGTAGTGAAAATAATGGCTGGTCTGCCCTCCTTAGAGCCAAGAGGTCTAATGAAAGGGCAATCAGATTTCCCAGCTGCTGCATCATGTAAATTTTGGGGGAAGAGTAATTTTTCTGCAACTTTAGTAGAAGGCAGGCCTTTACTTAATGCAGATGCATAAGAGGTGGAGATGTTAACCTCAGCCATGACAACAGAATATCAGAGCTAAAGTAACATCAGAGAACCCAAAAAAAGAAGAAGACTCTGGGAGGAAATGACAGCAAGCAACTGAACCCAACCAATGGAACAATAACAATTCAAATACTTTGACTGGGAAAGATCAAAACCACTTGAAAGAGCCTTACCAGCCACCTACCACCATTAGAGAAGGAAAACTTGAAAACCAAACAGCACCCCCAGCCTTGGAGAATCAGCCAAAGAGCCCAGCCGCCACCCAAGGAAGCCATCACCAGCCAAACCCTAGCAGAGCAAAGGAGCCAGCCGCCATCTTATATATATATATATATATATATATATATATATATATATAAGGAGCAACCAAGGGCTCCCTACATGTTAAGACTAAATATGAGTACAGAGACTAATAAAAGATGTGATGAAGGATCCCTAAGCCTAATGGATCCCCTCATCCAAAATAAAAGCTACCACAAAATTAACTAAATAAACAGAAATGAAAGACACCCTTGTTACAAGTATACAAACAAAAAACACATCTGACTCTGTGTAGACCAAGAAGGGAAGGAAAACTAGCATCTAACAAAAGGAAGTCCTAAATTATCTCCATGAATCAAAAGCTTAAGAGGGAAGGAAATGATGGCATCAACCTTTATAACTTCATTACAGCAGCCCTGTGTGGCTAACCAATGAGTAGGAGTATTACCTTCCCTAGGAATGAAGGCAAACTTAACCACCATGTTGTCCATATGGCTTAGCATACTATTCTTCCATCTCTTGATATTCCAGGGAGCAGGTTCAGACTTAAAAAGATAGTTGATGCATCAACTAGAATCAGATTCCACCAGCAGCCTGGTAATTTTACATAACTTAGCAATCTTGATGGTGCAAAAGATGCCAATCATCTCAGCTTCCAACGCATCAACAGCAGATGTGGGTGAATGGAAATACAACAAGCAATGTCCATGGCAGTCTCTATAGATCCCACCAATGCCAGCATCAGATTTAATACAGCTGCCATCAGTATTAACTTTGACCCACAAGGGAGGGGGGGTTCCAACCAACAACAGCAATCTTCTTGGCAGCCTTCAGCCCCACCCTACAAATATCTCTTAAATGTTGGAACTTAATAAGATTCAGAATGTAATTGAGGCACTGGACAGTAACCTGAAGAGGGGAGGAAGCCCTTCCATCAAATTTAGCTTTATTCCTACACATCCAGAGGAACCAAGCCACCAAACAAGGTATCTCCAAAAGTTTTTCCTTATGCCATTCCACCCAGCAGGTGCTCAAAATATCCCAACTCAAATTGAGAGTGTTAAGTGTAAGCCTACTAATGAGATGTTTCTAAACCTCTTGAGAGAAGGGACATTTGAAGAAAGATGGTTAACAGATTCCTCATCTTGGGAGCACAAATGGCACCATGAAGGTCCTTTTAATCCCTTGTGTTTGAGAGTGTCATCAGTAGGTATGGCAAGATGTCTCAGTCTCCAGCAGAAAAATGAGATGGAAGGAGTAAGAAATTTACCCCAAAATTTTGCACCCCACTGAAAATGATCCCAGGTGTAAAATTTTTGATAAATGTAGGAAATAAGCTTTTGGGACCTTTTGTTCTTTGTAAGCAGTTTGTCCTTTTTATCAAGTATAACCTTAGTTAGAGTGACTTGCTGCACCTGCTCAGGAGTTAACAAATTGTTTAGGAGCCTGCAAATCCAGCTATTATCAGTCCAGAAATCTTTCACATAAGTGTTGGACTGGTCAGGTGTTCGGATAGCAGAAAGTTTTGTTCCATTCCAGACCCACTGATCCAGCCAAAAGTTGATTTGCCCCTCCCCTAATTCCCAGATGAACAGATGTTCAGCTTTTTCCTTCACTTTCAGCATATAAATTCAAAGCCTGGAGTCACCCAACTTTGGCTTAACTATAGTTGGATGTTCCAATCTACAGTATTTACGATGGAGAAATTTGGCCCATAGATTATCTTTTGCTCTAAACCTGATCCACAGTTTACACATATTGGTGAAGCTCAGCTGATCAAAGCCCCTAAAGCCAAGGCCCCCGGCCTGAGTGGGTTTGCATAGCTGCTGTCAGGGAAACCAGTGAAACTTCTTGTGCTGTCCAGCCCAAAGGAATCTGTTAAAAAGCTTGCTAATCTGCATATTTGTGTTCTTCTTCATGGAGAACATCTGGAGAGCATAGGAAGGGAGAGCAGTAAGAATACTTTTCAGCAAGGTTATCCTCCCACCATTAGAGAGGAAAGAGTTAGACCAGCTAGAAATTTGATTTTTTGTCTTTTCAATGATCTCCTGAAATTGGGTCTGTTTAGATCTGCCTTTGATAAGATGAACTCTAAGATAGTTGATGGGGAGGGTTGCCGAATGAAAACCAGTGTAATCAGAGATCCATCTTCTTAGTGAAAGACTCACATTTTTACTTGGGTAGAAAAGGCACTTATTAAGATTGAGTTCCAGCCCAGAGACATCCCTAAAATGGTTTAAAGTCTTCTGAACCACCCTTATAGCAGCTTTAGATGCCTTAGAAAATATTATAATATCATCAGCATAGGATAGGTGGCATACCCTAATGTTGGACTTGTGGTGGTAAGCAAGGTGGGGAGAAGCAGCAAAAAACATGGTCTAAACATCTGGACAGATAGTCAAATGCTAAAATGAAAATAGTTGGGGAAAGAGGGTCTCCTTTTTTGATACCTCTTGAAGCACTAAAAAAGCCATGTTTATTCCCATTCACAAGCACAGAATGAGCATTGCACATTAACCACCTGCGATGAATTCGAACAAAGCTGCAAGTCGAAATCCTCCAGCGAGATAAAACAGTTAAAATAAACTTCCAGCTAATAGTATCATATGCTTTTTTTATATCAAGTTTAAAAATGATATTGTGGCCTTTGCACATTTTATCTAAGTCCAAAAGCATTTCTTGAGCCAAAAGGATATTATCTGAAATATTTCTTCCTTTAACAAAGGAAGCCTGGCTCTCACTTATAATATGAATCAGATCAGGTTGAATTCTAGATATAAGGATTTTACTTAGTACCTTGGACATCACAGAAGTTAAGGTGATAGGTCTATAGTCACCCCAATTTTGTCTGATTTTATTTTTGGGAATGAGCACAATGGTGGAAGCAGAAAAATATTTAGTAGGGTCCATGCCTTGAAAGAATGCTTGCACAACTTGAACAACATCCCGACCAGTAATAGACCAGCTAGCTTTGTAAAAAGAGGATGTGAAGCCATCAGGGCCAGCAGCTTTAGAGTCTTTAATGGTATCATGAGCACTTTTAATTTCAATTTCCTCAGGAATATCAGTTAAATGCAGTTCCTGCACATAATTATAGTTATCCTGAAATAGAAAATATTGAATAGAAGTGGAGCTAGAGGGAACCTGTGTAAAAAGTTTGCTAAAGTGTCTCTCAGCATCTCTAGCAATGGCAACAGCATCAGTGATTTTGATTCCAACTTCATTAGTAATGGTAAGGATCATATTACATTTCCTTTTGAAGTTGATATAAGCATGATAGTACTTGGTATTTCTATCACCATCAATAAACTTGGCAGATGCAGCTTTCTGCTATAAAATTCTGCCTGATAATTAACCTGTGTGAGTAGCTTTTCAGCTGCTCTGAATAAATCTGCTTCATCCTTATCACCATGTAAGAAAGCAGCTTCAGTATGTGCAACCTCTAATTCTTCCTTTTGAATATTATCCTGGAGATTCCCAAAAGTTGTCTAGTTCCAGTTGCTGAGATGTTGAGTAGTTACTTTATGAAGAGACCAAAGGTTTCCCCAATGTGAGCTGTCCTGAGTAAGTTTCCAGATCTTTCCCACTTCAGACATAAATTCAGGGTGTAGAGTCCACATATTTTGGAATCTGAAGTTTCTGCCAGCCTTCCCACCAGAATTTTGTATGGAGATGAGTAAAGGTCTATGATCAGGACAAACCATAGACAAATGAGTGACAAAAGTGAAGGGGAAAATCTGAAGCCAAGATGAATTTACCAAGATTCTATCCAATCTTTCCCAAGTATTCCCTCTTCTCCATGTGAAAGGGGGGCCAGTAAAGCCTAAGTCAAAGAGCTTAGCATTATTAATGAAAAGGTTAAATCTGTTCATAGAAGAGGTAAGTGGGGGAGAACCACCTTTCTTCTCAGTTGAGGAAGAGAGGCAATTAAAGTCTCCCCCAACCATCCAGAAAGAGCTCATGCTATTAGCAATGGAGAGCAAATCAGACCACAACAACTGTTGTTGGGCAGGAGAGCAACTGACATAAAGAAAGGTTGCAAAACCCAGCTGTTCCCCAATGGCAAATTGAAGGTGTATAAATTGGGGGTTGTCTATAGTGATAGACCATTGTAATTCCTTCCTTGCAAAGACCCAGATCTTGTTACTGAGATTAGAATAACAGGTAAAATTTGGAAAGGACTTGACAATTTTACTTTTTTTTTATGAACCATAGGTTCCAGAAGTACAAAACACCATAGTTTATGTAATTTAACAAACTGTTTTATTCTGTTAAGAGTGGAAGGGTGAGCAGCCCCCCTAATATTCCAACACATGAAGTTCATCATTGAGAAATATTTTTTCCTTTCCCCCTAGTTCTTGGGTGAGGGGCTTGAAGTCCAAGT
The DNA here is from genome assembly GCA_022702705.1 of Papilionanthe hookeriana x Papilionanthe teres. Taxonomy (NCBI): domain Eukaryota; kingdom Viridiplantae; phylum Streptophyta; class Magnoliopsida; order Asparagales; family Orchidaceae; genus Papilionanthe; species Papilionanthe hookeriana x Papilionanthe teres. The sequence continues at coordinate 45,981,716 of CM040430.1, read as the reverse complement.
AATCCCTGCAGTTCAGTTTTGCTTTTTCTTCTCTTGTTGTTTTTCTATATCTGCCAAGCACTATGCAAATCATCAGTTGCCTCCTTGATTTGGTCTGTATCAATTTCCACTGTGTTCTCAGGAGCTGGAATTGATGTTAAGAGACCCAGAGGGCTAGAAACATCAATTGGTTCAGCTTCTTGTTCATTTCTGATTTCTGTCAGATCTTTTTCCATATCATGCCCCTCTAGTCTGTCAACCTCATGGCCTTCCAGTGGGTTGGCATTCCTGGGGGTTTGCTCCAGATTGATGTCTTCCATAGGAACTTCAGGAGGGGAAGTAGAGATGGCAGGTAGAGCATCTGCTCTCTTACCAGGCCCAGCTTTCTTCCTGGAAGGGGGGTGTAGTCTGTAACACTGATCCAGCAAATGGCCAAACATTCTATAGTGTTTACAATAGTGTGGTTTGAACTCCACTTCAACTTCCTGCCAAAATCCCTCTTCTAGAACATCTTCATCTGTTCTAATCCAAATCTTCTGAATATCAGGTAATGTTATGTCTCTTTCTATTAGTACTCTTGCTGCAGTTGGTCTTGCCATATCAAAAGTGTGAGTGTCAATTTTTAGTGGAGTGCCCAATGCTTGGCTTATATTAAACATGGCATTTTGATTATAAAGTTGGATAGGTAGATCTGGAAACATGAACCACATTGGGATGATTGGTGTCTCTTTAGAAGGATCAAAATCTGGTGTCTATTTCAAAACTTTCATATAAGTGCCAGCAATCAGTATAGATTGTTTCCCAAAAATTATAGCATAGTCCTCCTCATTGGAAAGTCTTATCAGCAGATGTCTCCCATCTAGAAGGCCCAGCTTCCAGCTGCCAGCAAGATTTAGTTCATCAAAGTATTTCCTCACATATTCCATTTTGGGGTGCCCCATTTGGAATTTATCAATCAGACAAAATTTAACAGCCTCATTTAAGCAGTTCATATAGTGTTTGGAGAACAAAACTGCAAGCAGGCCATCCATAGAACCCAAAGGCCTTATGTAAGGACTGTTACCTTTGCCTGCAACAATATCATGCATCTCTTAGGGAAAAACCAAATGCTCAAAGGACTTATGAGGAACTTTCCCTTTCCCCACAACTCCAGCATAGGTGGCTTTAGCCCACACAGTATTGGTGGAGCTGTCAATAGGGAAAAGTCTGGTAGAGGGGTTGGCCATCAGCAACAGCCCCCAATACCACACCCCAGGAAACAAAAGATCCCAAAAACAGACCAGAAGGAAACAGGGATAGCCAGCCCAAAATCAAAAACCACCCAGGTAAGACCAAAAAGCACAAAGGTACAACAAAGTTCCAGGAGGGAAGAACAGAGCCCCCAAAAAGTCACCAAGCCACAAACACAAGATCAATGGAACAGTAACACCTCTGAAATTTAAAATCTAGAAAGCCCGAGAAGGCCAAGAACAAAGGGAAACAAAGGAGACACCAAGCCCAACACAAAACAGGTTGCAGGAACAGGAAAACAAAAAGGACAGGGAACCTACCAGCTCCGGCCAGGGTCACAGCAGCCATTGACACCCAGCAAACCCGAGCAGACACTCTCTCACATCAGCAGCCACCATGGTATTATATATATATATATATATATATATATATATATATAAAGGATGTTGGTGGCAAAGTGTGCTCTGCTAGGGTTTCTAGCAAGACCCTGCCGGCGGCGGCTTGGTGGGTGGTGGTGCAGGTAAGTCTGGTGGGAGCTGGTCTGGTGGTGAAGTGTTCTCGGGCTCCTTTGTTGCTCTTCTTGCAGCTTCTTGTTGTTCCCGGGCTCATTGATTTTCAAATTTTTACTGTTTCATTGTGCTCTTTTTGGGGAGGCTTTCCTTGCTCTAAGGACTGTGGGTGAACCCATTCAGGGTTGTGCTCTTTTTGGTTTCTTACTGGTTCTTTGCTCTTTGTCTGTTTGCAAGCTCTCACTTTTCTGGTTTGTTATTGTTTGGTTCCACTGTTCCATTGGAGGCCATCTGGTTGTGGATGGTGGTCTGATGGCTCACCCTATTGATCTTACCACCAACATTGAGTGGGCAAAAGCCACCTATGCTGGTGTTGTTGGATCTGCCCCTTCTATCATAGATCCTTCCAAATTAATTTTCCCACAGAGATTGCATGATGCTGCAGCTGGAAGAATTACATGTCCATTTATCAGACCACTGGAAGAAAAGGATGGCCATCTTGCTGTGATCTTCACTGACCAGGAATTGGCTGTTCTTGATGCTGAAGTGAAACTCACTTTGATTGGGAAATTTAGTCTGGGGCATCCCAAGATGGAGCTAGTGAGGAAATACTTTGAATCACTGAATTTTCAAGGGAATTGGAAGCTAGGACTGTTGGATGGAAGGCACCTTCTTATCAACTTCACTGCTGAAGAGGATTATGCTATGTTATTTGCTAAACATTTGGTGACTATTGCTGGAGTGGAGATGAAAATAATCAAATGGACAGCAGATTTTGATCCTAACAAGGACCCCCCAATTGTGCCAATCTGGTTTAAACTGCCCAATCTTCCCTACAGATTTTTTAATCAAGATGCTCTTTTCCAAATTGGGAGGTCTATTGGAACTCCTTTTAGTGTGGATGTTGCTACCATTAACAAAGCTAAACCTGAAATGGCTAGGATCCAGATAGAGAGATATTTCACTACCTGAGGTCAAAAAAATTTGGATTGGATCAGCTAAGGAAGGACAATCGCAAGAAGTTATAATGCAGCAAAAACCCTATTATTGTTCTCATTGCAAAATGTTTGGACATACAATTGAAAAATGTTACGGAATTCATCCCCCATCTAGAAGATCCATAGCAAAAGAAACTCAACATAAGCAATACGGCTGATACTTGTTTTAGTGCAACGGGGCTCGGGAGAAAAGAGAGATTTTGTGAATACAGTTTCTCAAACTAATTTTACCCCTCCAGCTGAGGTGGGGAGAACACCAGTTAATCAGGTCCCCCCTTTTGTTGGGGAGAAGACTGTTGAACCCACAGTCAATGTGGATGATTGCACCCCTCTAGCACACTCTGGATTAATCAGGAATGTTTCTGATGATGATTCTGAGTCTCCTATTGGGGGTAGATCCCTAAATAGATACAGAAGGGAGGAAGAGGAAGTCAGAATAGTCACACCAACTCAATCTATTGAACAGCACGTAGATACCCAGTTTCCCTCAAATGCTGGAATTATTGATATGCAGGAAGGTATGGAAGGCAAATGACACACCCAAACCTCTAGGAAAAAGAAGAAGAATAATCTCAGTGAAGTACAAAAACTTGGAACTCCTCTTTCTGTGGGGGAGTTAGCTGGAATTTCTGTTACCAGGGGGAGATCTAGATCTAGATCTCAATCCTCACTTAATCCCCATCCAAATTAATGATAAATTTCCTCTGTTGGAATATAAGGGGTATTGCTAATCCCCTATCTTTTAAAAGACTGTTACATTTAAACAAAAAATATAAATTATGGTGCATTACCATTCTGGAACCTTTGGTTAATAAACATCCTTAGAAAATTATCAGTAAGCTACAAGGCTACAACCATTATGCTAACTGCAATAATAAAATCTGGATTTTTTGTAGAAAAGAGGTGAAATGGTCTATCCTTATTGACAACAAGCAATTTATACATTCTTCCTTTCAGATTAATGGTAGGGATGGTACAACAACTTTTGTATATGCTGGATGTAAAAAGGAAGATAAAGTACTACTGTGGAATCAGCTCCAGGACATCAGTGTCCAAGTACACTCACCCTGGATAGTTGGGGGTGACTTTAACAGTGTGGGGTCTTCAAATGAAAAAATTTGGGGTAGACCTCCCAAGCTCTCTGATATGACAATTTTCAATGATAATATTCATGCAGCCAATCTTTATGACCTTGGATTTAGAGGACCTTCTTTTACCTGGAAGAGAGGGAACATCTGGGAGAGGCTTGACAGGATGTTGGTTAACAACCTTTGGCTCTCTAATTGGCTTCTTACTTATGTTACTCACCTGAGTCTTGCTAGTTCTGATCATATACCTCTCCTTATATCCATTACCTCCCCCACCTGCTCCAATACTCTCCCTCCATTTAGATATCTGAATGTTTGGTCCTCCTATGTAGAGTTCCACAAGACTGTTAAGGAAAATTGGCACTGTATTGATCACCCAGACCCTCTCATCAGATTAAGCAGGTTACAGATAACTCTCAGTAAAGCTCTTAGGAAATGGAATTGGAACTTTATAGGGAACCTCCATGAAGCTGTCCAAGTGGCTGAGAAAGATCTAAATCAAATTGAGTCTAAAATCCAAGCTGGCATTGCTACAGATGAACAATATTTCACTGCACAAAATAATTTACTGTTGGCTACTGATAAACTGGAACAATACCTAAAACAAAAAGCTGCTTTGAACCATTTTATTCATGGTGATAGGAACACTCAGTTTTACCATGCCTGTATAAAATATAGAAGGAAATGCAATACTATTCACTCTATCCACACAGCTGATGGCAGGAAACTCATGGATGACACAGAGATTGGTTTGGATGCTGTTACACATTTTGATTGGTTGCTTAATCCTCCTCCCAGAACCAGATTGCCTATTGATAGATCTGTTTTCCAGGACAATTTACAGTACACCAATGTGTTTGATTTAACTACCATCCCAACTGAAAAAGAAATCTGGAATGCCATAAAATCAATTAATAGTTCTAAAACTGCAGGACCAGATGGCTACCTTGCGATTCCTATCAGAAGGAGTGGAAGCTGGTTGGTGGTGATGTGGTGGCAGCTATCCAAAGTTTCTTCCTTGGAAAAGCACTTCCCAGTTATTTTTGTGCTTCAAACATTGTGTTGATCCCCAAAAATAATCTTATACAAAATTGGGATCATTTTAGACTCATCTCCTTGACATCTGTAATCAGTAAGGCTATCAGCAAAATAATTGTGGGGAGACGTCAACCTCATCTTGATAAGTTAATATGCATGAACCAATCAGCTTTTGTTAAGGGCAGGTCAATCACTGATAATGTGCTACTTGCACAGGAACTATTGCTTGATTTGGATAAAGTTCATAGGGGAGGTAATCTCATATACAAATTGAATATACAAAAAGACTATGACACCATTAGTTGGGAGTTTATTGATGATGTTCTGAATGCTAGAGGTTTCCAGCAACAGTTCTGCAATCTCATTTCCAGGTGGCTCCATTCAAATGAACACTCTATTTTATTTAATGGGACTGCCGGAGGCAACTTCCATGCCACCGGAGGTTTAAAGCGGGGAGACCCACTATCTCCTATCATCTTCATATTAGCTGCCGATTACTTCTCAAGGGTGGTTGATCAGACCATTCTGAACAAAAGCTTTGCCAGGTACCATCATAAATCAAATATTGCTATTTCTCACCTCCTTTATGCAGATGATATCATGGTATTCTCCAGTGCACACTAAACTGCTGTGAAAAAGTTAAAACACTCGCTTAGACTCCTTCCAACAACAATCCGGAATGATTTTCAATCCTGAGAAGTGTCAATTGGTATTCTCCAAGCTGACACCTATTCAGGTCAAGCAATGGATTCTGGATTACACTTGATTTAAATGTAGTACCCCTCCTTTTAAATACCTGGGTGTCCTTCTCACTATGGGTAGAACCAAACAAATCCAATTTGAGGAGATTCTCACCAAAGTTAGATCTCAATTGAGCTGCTGGACTAATTCTTTCTTATCAATTGGAGGTAGAATCACACTCCTTAAAATTATCCTCACAACCTTCCCTTCCTATCTTCTTCAAATGATTTCTATGAATAAAAGCACCCAATTACAGTTGGAAAGGGCTTTTAACAATTTTTTATGGGCTGGTCAGAGAACCCAAAAGCATTGGACTTCTTGGCAAAAGGTCACAAAACCAGTGTCTGTTGGAGGCCTTGGCTTCAAAAGCTTTCCTCAAATTCAACATGTCAATATGTGCAAATTATGGATTAATTTCATAGCCCAAACTTCAATGTGGGTTAAATATATGATGGGTAAATACTGCAGGTACTCTTATCCTACTCAAGTGGTCAGGGAGTTAGGTGACTCTAGAATCTGGGTCAATTTACTCAAGGTGAGAAGTTCTGCTAAAAACCTTTTTATCTGGGAGCTGGGGAGGGGTGAAGTGAATTTTGGTCGGATAACCGGTGTCCCGAGGATTGGCTAAATGCTGGGATAATCTTGCCGATTCAACTACAAAGGTTTGTGAGTTCTGGGATGGGAGCAATTGGTCTCTTCCACAGCTTAAAGCCATTTTACAGGATCACTCAGCTAGGCAGATTTCTACCATCAAATTTGACCGAAATATTCTTGATAAAGTTAGTTGGAGTAATCACCACACTCATAATATAACTAAAACTATTTACAGGGGTCTTTTCAACTGGACTTCAGTTTCCTGGGGAAACTCCATATGGAATAAATTTTTGTCCCCTTCCATGTCCTTTCTGTGCTGGAGAACCTTTCATGGCCTCATGCCCACTGATGATATACTTAAACTGGAAGGCCTTAGGGGACCCTCTAAATGTGTACTCTGCCACCAACATGAAGAATCCATCTCCCATCTTTATTTTAATTGCTCCTTTTCCAGATTTGTATGGCTGCAACTAACCAATGGTTGGAAGAACCAATCTTATTGCTTGAGAAGATCTTCATAAACTTTGGATGAATAAGGGAAATCGGAAAGTTAATACTCTACACTTGCATTGTGATTTGGTTTTCGTGGATGGCGCGAAACGATGCCAAATTTGATCGGATAGCTGCCACTTGTGGATAAAGTAGCCAAAAGCTCGTAAAACATATCTACACAAAATTATTAAACACAAGGGTTTCACCAATCTACTGCAAATTGAGCTCCCACCTGCTGTTGGTAAAAAAGTTAATCTGGTTAGATGGCTTCCCCCTACTAACCCAATCATCAAAATTAATACAGATTGCAGTTTCTCTAAGGATAATGCAGGAGTGGGGGGAATTTTCAGAAACTCTCATGGTAACTGCCTCCTTTTCTTTTATGCACTTGTGAAATCTAGAGATGCACTTGATGCTGAATTTATTGTTGTGGAGTATGCTTTGAATATTGTCAAAATTGCTAACTGGTTGAATATTTGGCTAGAAGTTGATTCCATTGTTCTCCTTAACACTCTTCAACAAAATCATTCTACAACCTGGATGCAAGACTATTGGAGAAAACAAATAAATCAGGCTAAACCCCCTCATTTTACCACTTCTTCATTTCTTAGGGAGGGTAATAAAGTGGCAAATTTGTTAGCAGTTATGGGGGCAAGATCCCAGCAGGTGTTAGTTTCTACAAAACCCCCCATTAATCTCAAAATGTTAATTAATGGAGATAAGCTACAGCTCGCACATCTTAGAGTGGAGACATTCCCTATTTTCTGAAGGGAATGTCTCTATGGTCTTTTTGTTTGGTGGTTTGGTTTTTTAGGTGTTGTGGGGTTTTCACCCAACCACTTTTAAACTTACTTTATATATATACATATTTACATATGTATACATATATATACACACACACCCAATCTTTTGGCTTTCTTGTTTTGAGGTCTTTAGGGAATGGTCTCCATTAGGTTTTTTGTTAGTTGGAGCCTTTCCATCTATGATTTTGTACTCTCCTTTTATTATTAGCTTGTAAGGATCCCACTGTTTGCTCCTTTTTCTTATAAAAGAAAAATTCTATATTTATATATAGATATATATATGTATCCAAGTTCATAGATTTTGGCATTTAAAAAGGTCACACCAGGGCTAAATTAGAAAGTCCAATAGTACTTGATAACAATATGTATACTTGAATAGAATCCCATTTTGTAATATCATTAAGAAAAGTATCAATTTATATACAAAAACGTAAGCATAAATATTCGGGATCACTAGTCCTCATTGGAACTTTAAGAACCCAACTTAATATAAACCTATCTAATGTTTTATATTAGAAAGGGGAATTCGTCGGTCAACATAAAAGGTTTTCACAGACAAAAATGGATGCTTTAAATTGTGTAGTTTATTTAATTGAGCCTCATTATCAAGTAATTTGTCTATTCTTCGGGGTAAATACATAGCTTGCAATTTCATGCTCTTTTATTTAAACTATCATATTGTTGGTACATTTTTATGTTTTAGGAGTTGCCCAGTAGAAGCTTTCAGCGCCAAAATCGAAATCCCGTTGCACGCTTCAGAAGGACTTTTAATTTAAGTATAAATTTTGTTTAGGGAAAACATATGAAGTCTAACTGATTTCATATCCCTTATAGTTTAAATAATCGAGTGCTATATATTAAGCTATACATCTATCACAAAAGATAGGAACGTTGCTTAACAGTGTGACTCGATTAAATAAACTAGAAAATCAATGACATTTGTTTGGTCTGCGAAACCAGTATTTTCACCGATAGAGTCCCATATTTAATACAAAAAGGAACTAAATAGGGTTTATATTAATACTGGGTTCGTTTAAGTTTCCTATAAGGGCAAGCCCCTATAGTTAATTACATCTTAGATAGTCGAAGTTACCTAAGAAAACTTTCGATAAAGATCAAGAAAGATATTTTTACGACTTCAAGAGGGTAAGCATTTTTCAAAAAAATTGAGGTGATCAGAATACAATGGGTGAAAGGTTCAAATTTTGGAATAATTGATTGTAGGAATCCAAAGGAGGAAGAACTAGGGGATGTCATGGTTCCAAGATAAAATCATGGTGACTTCCCGATCTATCCTTTTCTTTAGCTTCATTTCAAGAAAATTTATTGTATGTTTCATCCTGTCAATTTTATTTATTTAGGGTTTATATTCACTTGATATCGATCGTGCGAATAATATAGAAGTTGGGAGGATTTATGTCATATTGGATGACAACCTCAGAAACCTAAGATGAGTTGGGCTTATATTGTACTAAGTGCAAATACCCAAAAGATAAGATAGGCTACCTCATAGTCCTATAGCTTGTTTGTTTATTTTTAAGGAAGAGAGTTGTCATTGTATATCCGTTGTTTTGCTCTCTCTAACATGTTCTTCCACGTCTTTGATCGTGCTGCCCAAGGTGTATGCCTCGAGCTCCATGTTGTTACAGAATGTTTAGTTTAAGAATTAATAATCAGTGGGATGAGAGAAATGTCATGTTCTAGAATTGGTTGAAAATTTAGATGTCTTAATGTCTTATTAAGGGGGGGTTTAAGTTGATTATAATGACACCGGTTAGGATGCAACGGTTCCCTCGTTCTAGCTTAGTCCAAATGACATTAATAAATCCAACTAAATGGATTGCATACCTTCATTCAGATGATGGGAAATCTCGTTAGCAACACGTAGGTTATTTTCCATGAGATATTTCCAGTCATCCAATGAGACGTTTCAATTTAGTTGTAATTATAGGTTTTGTTGTTGTTTGTGATTAAATTTTGAGTTGTTTTATATTTAGATTATTGTGGGGGAAAATTTATTTTTGTGTTTTGTCTTCTGGGGCTAGCCTAACAGTTCTAGTTTAACATGCAAGTTTTGTTGTTTTTTTTTATACATGCAAGACCAACAACTAAAGAAAATTGAGCCAAATCATCAAGCCTAAGCAAGCCCTTTACTCCCTTTCTCTTTTCACATTGGGATGAGAGAAGTGTCATGTTCTAGAATTGGTTAAAAATTTTGATGTCTTAATGTCTTATTAAGGGGGGGGGGGTTAAGTTGATTTTAGTGACACTGGTTAGGATCCCACAGTTCCCTCTTTTCGGCTCTACTATTTTCATGGAATTCTCTTAGTCCAAATGAATTTACTATGTTCAACTAAATGGATTCCATATTTTTGTTTAAACCATGGTAAATCTTGTTAGCAACACGTAGGTTTCCTCCTCCGAGGTATTCCTGATCATCCAATGAGACGTTTTAATTTAGTTGTAATTATAGGTTTTGTTGTTGTTTGTGATTAAATTTGAGTTGTTTTATATTTAGAATATTATGGGGGTGAATTTAGTTTTATGTTTTGTCTTCCGGGGCAAGCCTAACAGTTCTAGTATTAACATGCAAGTTTTGTTGTTTTATTTTTTGATACATGCAAGTCCAACAACTAAAGAAAAGTGAGCCAAACCATCAAGCCCAAGCAAGCCCTTTTCTCCCTTTCTCTTTTCACTTGAAAGCAACACAAATGATGCTCACCAATACAGATTTTAAGTATGATTAGCAAATACGTTGCTTAAATTATTGTAAAAGTCACCCATTAATAAATATTTTAAGGACATCAAAGACATCGCTTAAGCTAATGTAAGAGGTGCTAAATATGCATAACCTTTCAAGTGTAGCGCATCAACATATAGGGACAATAGAGAATATGTGAAGCATGCCATCTAAAACCATTCGCCTTAATTTTCCACTTTGAAGCCACATGGACCCAATACCACATTCATGAAGTGAGTAACAATAGAGCATGCAATAAGAGGGGAGGAAGGTAGAAGCATGTAAAAGAGAAGTTTAAGTGTTAAACATGTGAGTGTTTAAAGAGATGAATGATGTATATGTGGAAAGTGAAGTTTATGTGTAAAGCAAGTAAATACTTCAAAATTCTTTGTTCACTTTAATTCAGGACCCAAGTATGGCCTTGCGGCTTATCAACCACTGTGCAAAGGGGAACAGTCTGCTAACTGAGTGAGTTGAAATAGAAATCTTCATTAATTTTATCGAAAACATTGGTACAATTGATCAAGTGCCGACGAGCATCTCCAAACTGATCAAGTACACATGTCTGAATGCAGTAGAACTGAAATATCGATCAAACTGATGTTGGAGTAGTAGTAAGTGTTGTAAGGTGATGTAGAAACTGGTAGGAATCTGCTGATGTCTGGTAAGCTGTCCCGCAGACAAGCCAACCTCTCAAAGGCTACGCTCCAGAACAAAAGTCCTCTCGCACTCACCTAGAGGTACCGTTGTCAAAGCGTAACGGGTGGTAGCCCTCTAGCTCTAGATTTGGCTTCTAGAAAAATGGTGTCTTATCTTCATCCAACCTTCTAAACATGATTGAGACCCCTTGTCCTCGGACCCCTGGGATACAGTACTTTGCCTGATTTGTTCCATTTCCCTGGAGCGCCAAAACTGATCCCACCGGTAGAGCGATCTTTGTTGTGCCTTTGAATTCTCCCGCTCCAACGATCTAAATTTCTCATCCAAACAGGATATCACTTTTGGTCATAAACGAGACAGTGCAAAATGGCCTCAAGAAATCATGACAATCAATATGAGGGGGAATGCAGTCCCCGTCCTCATAGATGTTGATAATGCAGCTGTTCAGAATATAGTCTTCATGGAGGATGTGTCATTCAATCATCCTTCTTATCATCCATTTAATTTGCGGCGACATCATCCAACTTATCATGTGGTAAAATCCCTGGGGTATTACCATGTCTGTCCTTCGCGAAGTTATAGTAGCATCCACATTGTATCGTAACTCTGTCCTTGCCTCTTTTCCACTTTCTTGGTTGTGAATAAGTTCTTTCCTTCAAGCGGCCTGCCCTACCCAAGTCTTAGAGAGCCTGAACACTAGTCAAAATCTTCTTCTCATCTTCCCTCAAGAAGACATTGGTGCAAAGCTTGAGGTGTTCCAAAATGTTGACAGCATTTTCTTGAAAAGTGTCGTAGTTCTTGAACATATCCCTCTAGACTTTTCTGATCTTTGTTATGATGTAATCTGGTATTGGCGGTGACAGTAAGATAGACTACGACACGTATGGCTCGATGTCAGGTCACTCTCCAAGGTGCCTCCTCAGTGCGGCAGTGGCATACGCCTCATAGGTCCCGTATTCTTCCAATTGTAGTACATTGCAGTCTGGGCACATTGAGAATGCCTTTAAAGCTATCAACTTTCTAGGGAAGTTTGAGCTGCACGTCGGGCATCCTGTGAAAATCTCCTCCATCAAATTATGTACTGGCTCGGGCTTCTCAGTGATCTCCTGCTCTGTTTCTTTCATCTCAGGCTCATAGAGAACTTCTTCTAGAACTGTTGCAAGTTTAGTAGCCAACTATCAAGCCCGCCTCCTCTCTATTCTATTTAGGAGATGACACATACGGCGATTCGCATTCCTTCTTTTAGTTCACCACAACAGTGCATCTAGCGGTCTCTCTATAGTAGCTGCAACTAGATCACCTCCCGACATGGTGATCATCGACTGAACCTGATTATGTCTGCTGGCAAGCAAGTGTGAATAGACAAAACCTCTAGTACCACCGTACCCCGAGGTTTGTCCTTCATCCTGAAGCGCAAGGTTTAAGCTACTTTTAGAAGCAATTATCGACTTACATGATGACATTTCCTGCATGGGAAAGATAGAGGGAGATGTCAATGGTTGGTATTTTGCATGAACAAGAACAATATGAAAATTTATTTTAATGAGTTTTAAGTTTTGTTTATTGCATTATCTTATTTAATATAATTTTACAAGATTTAAAGTTAGGAAGTTTCACATGAATATCTTGAAAGGAAATTTATCTTATTTTATTTTGAAGTTATAACAAAATTTTAGACCTAATCACAGATACTGGCCACATAGCTTCATTGGAACAAAAGCTCTCCTTTTAATATTTTCACATTGCATAATATTTCTTTAGATATCATCTGTTATCGGCAACATAGGCCTTTCCCCTTGAGAATCCATCATATGGTAAGCACCTCCCGAGTAAAATTTCTCTACCATGAATGGTCCCTCCCATGTCGGTTTAAATTTTCCACCTATCTTACGGTGTGCAATAATAGGCCTTCGAAGAATGAGTACGAGGTCATCAACTTTGAACGACCACACGCAGACTAATTTATCTTGGGCCTGGATTATCTTCGCTTGGTAAACTTCCAATTTGTGCTACGTGAGTAATCTCTTTCCTTTAAGGTTCTCCAATTCTGCAAGTCAGAGCTTGGCATTCTCTTCTGTAGTAATTTGATTTGCAATGGTGACTCTGAGTGATGGTAGTTGTACCTCTAACGGTAGAACCACCTCAGACCCATACACGAGAGTGTAGGATGTAGACTGTGTCGGTGTTTTGACTGTCGTCCTATAAACCTACAGTGTTTCTAGCAGTTTCTCGTACCTTCTTTTCTTATTATCTTCAAGTTTCTTCTTTAGGGTCTAAACCAATGTTTTGTTGAATGCTTCTGCTAGTCCAGCTTTGGGATAGTAGATTGTAGATTATCTCTAATCTATCCTGTGGCATCTGACGAAATTGTTCATTTTGGTGTTTTTGAAGGCAGAACTATTATCAAAAATGATTCTACGCAGTACACCGAAGCGGTAGACGACTCGCTCCTTGAAGAACTGTAGAACTTGCTGAGCTGTGACTTCTCATAATGGAACGGCCTCTGCCCACTTGGATAAGTAATCCATAGCTGCTAGTATGAATCTGTGTCTCTTAGAGGAAGGAGGGTCTATTGGACCCACTATGTCTTATCCCAACACTCGAATGGCCACGATTCGATCGTGTAGTGTAAAACATTCGGAGGTTGGTGTAGGACAACTCCATGCACTTGACATTGATGACATTTCTTAGCTTTGTCCATACATCCTGTCATCATTTCCAGCCAATAGTATCCAAGTGTTTTGATTTTTATTTTCATTTTAGGTCCGGACTGGTGAGCTCCACATAATCCGACATGTACTTCCTTGACAATTTTATGTGCTTGTGCTTTGCGTAGACATCTAAGCTACATCTGATCAAAGGATCTTCGGTACAGAACATTGTTGATTACTGTGTATAACATTTCTCTTTTCTGTATCTGATGTGTTGCTGATCTGTCTTCAGTTAGCTTTCCAGTTGGCAAATATTCTATTAAAGGCTGTCGCCAATCTTTTGTGTCTTCTATTACTGTAACAGCTAATCTTTCATTTCCCAATTTGTGTAGAGTGTCGAGTCTATCTGTGACAGAACCTGACTTCCTTGTATTGTGATGTCTATAGAATCCTCCCGCGGACATGCAAACTCATTAGCCAATTCAGCTAAAGTATCTACGTATGTGTTATTCACCCAGGGAATCCTATAGAATGTCAATTGGGGATTCGTTCCAACAATTTCATCATGTATTCGTGGTAATCTTCTTATCTTGGTATCAAAATCTTATACTGTCCAGCCATCTGCTGAACGACGAGCTGTGAGTCGCCATAAATAGCAATATTTATTGTATCCATTAAGATTGCCCATTCCAATCCCGTGATTAGCGCTTCATATTCTGCCCCATTATTTGTGCATGGCTCTATCAATTGATAAATGAATCTTAGAATTATCTGTCCTGGTGTCACAAAAGATAGACCGATCCCTACCTTGCCTGGTTTCACTGTATTCCATCCTCTGTCTCTTCTGGCTAAGGAAGTTCCGTCGAAGTACATCTCCCAATGTTGAGCATTGGGGTCTTCTACTTGTTATATCTGCTCATTTGGTAATTTGACGTTATGCAGGGACCCAGCTGGTAGTGGGTATGTTGCGAGGAAGTCTACTAAAATCTGCCCTTTGATAGTGCGAAGGGGCACGGCAGAAACGTTATATCTAATTGTGATAAAATCATTAACCATCTTACTAAATGTTTAGAAAGTGTGGGTAGGGTCATCAAATATTGCAATGGATTAACTTTCAAAATCGGGCTAACCTTATGAGACAACATGTATTGTCTATGCTTTTGTGCGGTAAAAATTAAAGATAGAAAATGTTTCTCAATAGGAGGATACTTTACCTTCGTCTGTATTAGACGTCAAATCAGGTAGTAGAGTGCATTTTCCTTTCCATCATCATTGAATTGTGTTAGAAGAGCTCCGAGAGAGGCGTCTAATGCCGTGGTATAAAGTATCAGCGGTCTACCCGGGATAGGGTCTGCTAAAACGGGTGGTATCATAACATATCGCTTGATATCTTCGAAGGCTTACTGACATTTCTCTTCCCAAATAAATTTTGCATCGTTTTTAATTAATGCCGAGAAAGGTTTATAACTCCCTGACATATTAGATATGAAGCATCTTAAGTATGCCAATTTTCCTTGAAAAGAATGTAATTGCTTTAAAGTTTTGGAAGGAGGCATTTCTAAGATTGCATTAATCTTCTTTGGGTTAATTTCGATTCCCCAATGATGAACAACAAATCCTAGAAATTTCCCGGAGATAACGTAGAAGGCGCACTTTAAGGGATTCATCTTGAGATTGTATTATTGTAATTTTTCGAACTCGATCCTCAAATCACATGGGTGGTTTTCTTTTACTTTGCTTGTGATGACTACCTTTTCCACAAAGCATTCTACTTAGTTGTGGATGAGTTCATTGAAGATCTTTATCATTGCTCATTGGTAGGTTGCTCTAGCGTTCTTCAACCCAAACGACATTACGGTATAGCAGTAGATTCCAATCGATGTTCTGAAAGTTGTAATGGTTGCATCTTCTAGAGCCATCTTGATCTGATTACATCCCGATGATCCGTCTATGAAGGAGTAAATCTCATGCAACGACGCAATTTCCACCATCAATTTTGGTATTGGTAATGGAAACGTATCTTTTGGACATGCTTTATTTAAATCGCTGAAGTCGACGCACATTCGAATCTGTCCATTCTTCTTCTTTACTGGCACGATGTTGGCTAACCAGAATGAGTATTGCTCTTGTTGAACAAAATTAGCTTCTATTATTTTCTTTATCTTTGCTATAAATTGTGTTTCTATATCAAGATGCATTCTTCGCAGAGCTTGTTTTATTGACGTTGTATTTTGATCCACTCCAAAGCAGTGAACTGCAACTTCTAGGGATAACCACAACATTTCGTTGTAGCTCCAAGTGAAGCAATCTTTGTATTCTGATAATAGCCTCACCAGGACTGTAACATCTTCTTTATTGAGTAATGAACTTATGAATGTTGGTCGGGGCTGCTCCTCTGTTCCGAGGTTGATTTCCCTTAGTTGTTCTACTATTGACTTAATCTCTCTTTTCAATTCTAGTGGCGTATCATCGATTGTAGAATCTTCAAAGTCTTCTTGTATGTCGAAGCAACTTTCATCTGATTGGCTAGTAACAACCATGCAAAATTCTGAGTCTTTGACCGGTCCTATCGTTCAAAACTCAAGACCTTCTTTCGAGTTGAGTTTTTGACTTTTAATATTACATAACCTCTCAAACAAATGTAACTGGACTTTTGGCATTTTTCTTGGCATGTGTCATTATTGAATTAAATTTTGTACACAAGGAGAAAATTAACCAAAAGACAATTCCATCAATTCATTATCATTTTCTTTAAGATTTACATCGGGTGTCGAAGTAGAGGAAGAAGCTTGGTAAAACTTGATCTGTTTAACGCCACCATTATGTACTTCCTTGGCCTCCAGTCTCTTAATCCTTTGAGGACTGATCATATTTAAGGTCATGGTTTGCACATAATGGTTTATCCAATCGTAAATTGACTCATGTTCACTTATCATCGTTGTATCTTCCGAAGTGATCTCGACCTGCACTTTCTTCTTGTTGATTATCATCATTTTTTTTCTTCTTCCTCGGAGCTTCCTTTTGTGTCAATGTTCATCGCAGGACTCGTTCATTCAATCATCTGGTAAGTTCTCTCTCGTCCGCGTCCCCGGCCTCGACCTCGGATGAGCAGGCTAAAAGAACCTCCACCGTCTTGTTGTGGAGAAGTGGCGATAGACTGTTAAAGCAAAGTTGTACGGTCCCATCTTTGCAAAATTTTTGAGTCTTCATCTTTATTTCACACAATGCTTCTAGAGAACACCTTTTTCTTTGGTGAAGTGTAGTAGGCGGCGTCATCGTGTATGCCCACTTCGTGTTTCGAGAATGGTTGCAAGTCTCCCTTGATGCAATGCTCTTGTCCATCTTTCTGGTATTTTATGCATTAATGTATGGATGACGGGACCATGTTGTACTCATGAAGCCACGGTCGACCAAGTAGAGTATTGAATGAAGTCTCTGTACCGATGATATGTAATTTTGCAGTTCTTACTAGATCTCCAACTTTTATCTGTAAGGTAATTGATCCCAGGTCTCTTTCTCCTTTTTGATTAAAGCCTCTTAGCATCATCTTATCCGTAGAGAGCTCTCGTGCGTCCATATCCAAATATGCTAACGTCTGTAGGCTAATTCTATTGAGTGATGCTCCTGGGTCGACAAACACTCTGTAGAGCACATATTTGCCAATATTGACTGAGATGTAGAGTGGGCGGTTGCGATCAGTAGTACCAAGTAGGAAATTGTCATCGGTGAAGTCACATTAGGCTGTTCGCCCAAAGTACAAAATCCATCCTAGGATGAGCTAGCCAAGTGAGCTATGCAAATTTTTGGATTGAGTAGAGTCCTTACCAGATTTTCCCTCATCTCCTTTGACAGGATCAGAGCATCGTAAATGCTTAGGTTGGCTAGCAACTTCCTAAGATGTGTTAGTGAATTATAATCCACTTAATTTGGGTTTTTGATTTCTTCTCATATTTATGTTTCTGTTGTAACTGACGACGGTTCTTTTTGAGTAATTATTTACTTTCCCTTCTCTACCGGAGCTGTGCTTGAAGGTAATACTTTACCACTTCTGTAATTCACCTCTGTTATCTCCTCCTCTTACAGACCCAGAGGTTCTGTCGGTGCTTTAGTTAGTTCTTCTTTTGTTGACTCTGTGTCTGAAGAGTCAAAATTGAGCAAAATTCCATTGCATTCAAGGACTGGCTGCTCGCTCCTTGAACTTTCATAGCCGATGCTATCGATGTTTTCTTCTTCGTTGATGTTCTCATCAGGAGTTAGTGTGATTTGACGAGTGGTTTGGGAATCTAAATTAGAGTTAGATTTGTTGTGCCTAGGTATGTCTTCAGTAGAGACAACAAGAACATAACCGGAATCAAAATCATTGGATTCAAAAGAGCCTGGAGGGGCGTAGAGATAATGGTACAACTTCAATGGTTCGAGGGGTTTAATCCCTGAATCCTAGACAACCAATCTAATAGGGGCATCCTCTATCCTACCCTTCGTGCTATCGTCCTTAGTTCATCTTATGATCTCTTTCTCCTTTAATTTTTGATGTCGCTACAGTGCTCCTGTCACAGTCTTCATCTTTGGCTGGGTTGGCTGCAGACTCTGGGTGGCAACTTATTTTGAATCCAACTGAATCTGATCTAACACTCTCTTTAGATCGTCGCAGCTCGTGCTCCATCCTCCTTCACTGGTGTGTGGATCTAACTATCGGTGTGGTTGAAATCATATTTATAGAGCCTCTCATAGGTTCTTTTAAGTATTGTTTTGGGATTGTGATGTTTCCTTCTTTGTAATTCTCTCGAGCCAATCCTTGAAAAGAAAGCATCCATTTATCGTATGTCCAAGTAGTCTGTGGTATAGACAGTAATTGGGTTGATCTTTCTTATTGATTTCTTCTCGTTTTTTTGGCTCAGACAACCTGAATCCAGGTTTCTTTATCAAACTTTGGAACATCTTTGCCACAGTGTCGTCTCTGAAGGAGTAATTCTTGTTCAACCCTTATGCTCTTGTCTGACTTTATCTAATGTCTGTATGATGTAGTGTTTGTTGGGAGAACTACTGGCCAGGCTGACTGTATTGTTGCAGACGAGGTCGGCTGTGCTGCAGCTCAGACTGAGCATAGTCTGGAGGATGTTGACTGTATTGTAGAGTATGTTGACTGTATTGAGGTTGTTTCTCTAGCTGTATCCTTATTGGTTGCTTCCCTTTTTCAACCGTCTCCACTACACCTGACCTCTTCTCGAATGCTTTGAATGGTCTTGATTTTCCTATTTTCTATGAAGGCTCCATGTGCTTGAGTTCTTCTTGCATACTGCTTGCCTTACAGAGTAGCTTCTTGAAGGATTTTATTGTCAAACCTTTAAGCATGAAAGCCATCTGACCGTGGATACTCTTGAGTAGTATCTAGATCATGTGCTGCTCCTGTAATTGAAGCTCACATTTCATGCTAAGGTTTCTCCATCTAAGAATGTAATCGACTAAGGACTCATGGGGCTTCTGTCTCTCCACTATGAGATCGCCTACGGTGACGTGGTGCCGTGCGCCAGCAAACCTCTTAACAAACAAGTTTTTCGTTTCTATGAATGTCTTCACTTATCCGTTAGGTAGTTCTGCATACCAGTCAAAAGCTATTCTTGACAAATTGCTGACAAACTGACAGAAATATAGCGCATTGCTTCCTCCTTTATTGCAACAACTGACTCTGAAATGGGTGATGTGCTGATGGGATTCCCGGTGCCATCAAATGTTTTGAAGGCTGGGGGTATGAAGTATGTGGGATAGGATACAACATTGAACTCTTTCGGATAGGGTCTACCCTTTGAAACTGATTCACTTTCCTTGGACTAAGCTAAGATCTCCCGAACCTGCTGCTCAATCATTTTCTTAATATCTTTTTCAGACAAATTAGAAGCCAGATCTTTCTTCTGCTGTTCTTCTCCACTGGTGGAGGTAACTTCTCTTCTTTCATTCATAATGTATACAATTTCTGGTTGATTGACTTCCAGAGATGCTGTGGGTCATGACTGTGTCTATTCATGTACCGTAGCCATTGTTGTTATGGCGACAGTCATCTCTTCCATTTATTTCTCTAGTTGAAGTATTTATTCATCCCAGGTCTTGATGGCCCACTGGTATTCCTCCACTGTGTTCTCCTCAGTAGGAAGAACATTGCACGTAGCTGAGGTGGCCCTAGTTTTTACCATGTTGATCTCCATGAATTCATCCATGTGGTCTGACAGGTAAAAATCCTCATCGTCGACATCTAGTCCTTGTTCTTTTGCTAGTTCTATATTTTCCTCACAGAGGTTCTAGACTTTGTCTTCTATCATCTTTCCTTTTACTGAGTAGAGATTGATGTACTAAAAATTTGATAGCTTTTTAATGTCTATTTCATACCTATTTTTTGATGATATTGCACTTTAAAAAGGGTAATTTTCATGATTTTATGTAGGTACAAAGATTTTAGGCCTTTGGAGAAAAAAGAGGAAAAAAGAAGCAAATTTGGACCAAAATGAAGCAAAATTCTCTTTTTGACTTGGAGCGCTGAACGGCACAGCTACCAGCATCAGAGCATGCCAAATTACAAAGAGTTTGGGCTATTTCTAGAAAATAGCATGAGAAGGTGCCCTATCCAACGCTGGACCGCACCCTATCCCAATTTAATTCCACATTTGATGTATTTGGCCAGATTTTGGAGAAGTACTTGAGAAAACTCATTGGAAATTAGTTACATAAGAATTTAAACTATCTTAAAGCCAAATATAGAGAGAGAGTCTTTTGAGTGTGCGAGTGAAGAGAGTAAGTGTTCTAGTGTAGAGAGTCCATTAGAGAGAATATAGGGTTTATCTGTGTTCTCTTCTAAAAAGTGTAAGAGGAGAAGAAAAGTAAGAGATTTCTTCTTTCTTCCTTATCTAAAGAGAGAATTCTGTGTTGTTATGAAGAAGATTAGTCAAAGGAATTTTTTGAGATTCGCTTGGGGAAGAGTTTAAGATTAGTTGTATTCTCTTTACTCTGTTTATATGATATTGCTTTTATATAAAAAATCCATCTTTTGTTGTATTTTCTTCATGAGTCTTGAGTAGATTTCTTTGTCTTCCTTCTTTTCATGTGATGTATTGATGTTGTGATATGGAAATGATGTGCCGATTTATTATGGAGAATTTGTGATGACCTTTTCACTTTGTACTTCATAAAATTTTTGATCTGGCCAATTGAATTGTTAAAACTTGTTGTGAATCATATGTTTCGAAAGGATTATGAGTTCCACAACAAAAGAGAAGGTAACATTTAATGTCCATGAATGAGTGACGTAGTTCATGGGGTTGGGTGCAAATAAATAGGGAAATATATTTTGATGGACATAGAATTGGAGATTTTAGAGTGACAGACTGAAATCCCTAATTCGGTCCTAGGGGTTGGAAACTAAAGCCAGTGTTAGCCTTCAGGCAAAGGGAAGTGGGAGCTCCATAGTGACACCTAGTATCCTCCCAGCCTTACCATGGATTTGGGGACCAAACTTAGAATTAGCCAAAGTTATTTATATCGCTCGAAAGAGGGTAAATAATAGTAATGCTCCTATTTGGCACAATACTATTGCATAACAGATCTATATTACTAAATCATAACATTATTATTGGAGAGGAGGAGGATTCATTCTTACATTAGAAATTTTATTCTAAATTTAGTCTGGTGTTAGTTAACTGTGTTAGGAAGTTAGAATGTACTTTGGTAGAATTAGTAATTGCAACTTTTTATTCATCCTTTTATTATTAGTAATTACTGCAATTGTTCTGTGATTCCTGTAGTGATTCTATGCTTCATTATAGAATTTTATACCGCCTCATGAGATCGATAACTAGGACTCCATTGGAACCCTGTATTACTTGAGCGATACATATACTTGCATTTAATTGTGTGACTCAAAAGAAAATTAAATCAATATATATATAAAAGTGAGTTCATCAAATTTGGCAATTTGAAAAAGTCGCACCAAGTTTTTGGCGCCGTTGCCGGGGAGGTAACTGTAAAAATTAATTTGGTTGTATTTGAAAACTTATATTTGAATTATAAGTCATAATTGTGTGTGCTTATTTATTGTTAGTGTGCTTATTGCGATTCTATGCGTAGTATCAGATTTATAGGTTTAGTGTCTTACAATTCCGAATTAGAGCGTACTATTACAAAAATTCGTAAACAAAAAAAACAATCTGAAAATTCTCACAAAATGGCGAACAACTTGAACAATCAAAATAATCAAAATGAAAATATACGAAGATCTTTAAGAGATTATGCTAATCCAACAATAGATGAAATTCACTTAACTATCCAAAACCCTGATGTTGCTGCTAATTCATTTGAGCTTAAACCTGATATTATCCAAATGGTACAAAACAATCAATTTAGAGGAACACCTAATGAAGTTCCTAACTTACATCTCGCTTGTTTTCTAGAACTGCGTGCTACCTTTAAATACGATGGAGTGTCGAATGCTGCAGTTAGGCTTAGACTTTTTTCTTTTTATTAAGGGATAATGCTAAGGCATGGTTAAATTTGTTAGCACCTAATCTATCACAACATGGGGAGACCTTTCACAAAACTTTGTGTCAAAATATTTTCCTCCTTAAAAAACTGCTAAACATCTTTTAGTTAGTTTGACAGAGAATCTATATATGAAGCTTGCGAAAGATTTAAAAATCTTCTGAGAAAGTGTGCACATCATGCTTTACTAGACTGGTTAATAATTCGAACATTTTACAATGAATTAGTGGGATCTTTTAGATCGATTAAAGATGCTCTTGCTAATGGATCATTAATGTAAAAACCTTTTGATGAAGCATATTCATTAATAGAAGAGATGACTACTAATAATTTTCAATGGCCCTTTGAGCAGGTAAATCTTAAGAGAGTAGCTAGTATTCATGATTCTCATGAGATAACTATGATAGTATCTTAAATTGCTGCCTTTTCGAAGAAAATAGATCAATATGGAATGAATTATTCTCAAAGACCCCCAGTGTTAGAGGAAAATTCATCAGTATAGATGATAGAATCTTAAACACCTTATGAAACCTTGAATGCTATAAATAATAAACTCAACAATCCTTATTCAAATTATTATAATCCTTATTGAAAGAATCACCCAAATTTTAACTTGCATAATAACAATGTTGTTGTTAACCCACAATGGGGAAACAATTCTATGAATCCATTTAGAAATCTGAACAACTAGGGAAATACCAATCATAGACCTTCTTATCCTCCTGGTTTTAATAGTAACCCACAATTTAAGGAAAAGAAGTTGTCTACTGAAGAAATAATTCTGAATATACGTAATCAAATACCAGCTCAAAATATTGTGATGAAGAACATTGAGAATCAATTGGGACATATTTTCACTGTGCTTAATAATAGACCTTTCGAAAATATTCCTAGCAATGTTGAGATCAACCTAAAAGATCAAAACAAGAAGTAAATTAAGGCTACTTAGTTAAAGAGTGGAAAAGTGTTGGAAACAAGAGTACAAAAAGAAGTTGAAGTTAAGAGAGAGGAAGTAGACATTGAAAAATGTTCTAATAAAATATATCTGGACTTAGAATATTTGATTGAACAAATGAAGAATTCTGTTGAAAAACCACATCCTTCGTTTCCTTAAAGACTAAAAAATACAGAACAGGGATAATAGATTTGCAAAGTTTTTTAAAATCCTTAAGAAATTAACGATTAATATTTCCTTTTTCAAGCATTAAAGCAGATTCCTGATTATGCAAAATTTATGAAGGATAATATTAAAAAGAAAAGAAAATTTAAAAACCACGAGATTGTTGCGCTTAGCGGTGAGTGTAGTGCATTTATTCAAAAGAAACTTCCTGAAAAAATTAAAGACCCTGGTAGTTTTACTATCCCGTGTGCTATAGATGAGAAATTATTTGAAAGAGCTTTATATGATATGGGAGCTAGTATTAATCTTATGCCTTTATCAAATTTCAAAAGATTAGGAATATGTGAAATTTCACCTACATCTACGACTCTTCAATTGGCTGATCATTCTATTACTTATCCTAAAGGAGTTGTGGAAGATGTATTAGTGAAGGTGGATGAATTAATCTTTCATGTGGACTTAATTGTATTATATATGGAGGAAGACAAAATTATTTTGGTAAGACCATTCATTGCTACTGGGAGAGCTTTGATCGATGTTCAAAAAGGAGAATTAACTATGAGAGTTAATGATCAAGAGGTGACTTTCAATGTTCTGAAATCTATGAATACCCTTCACCTGAAAAGGAAGATGAGTGCTTTCAAATGGAAATCTGTGATTATTTGAGAGAAGATCATTTTAAAGAAGTGTTTAAAGAGAACTTGGAATGTGAGGATGAAAGTGAAAGTGAAGATGATTTGGATGATATGAAGAATGAAGAGTTAGAATTTGTTCAGGAAATATTTAAAAGATTGGATACTATGGAATGTGGAGATAAAAGTTTAATTCCATCTATCATAAAACCTCCTGAACTTGAGATGAAAATGATTAGGCTTGAGATGAAAATTCTACCTAATCATTTGAAGTATATGTTTTTAGGAGAATCATCTACCTTACCAGTCATTGTATCTTCGGATTTAATTGAATATCAAGAATAAAAATTACTGGATACTTTAAAAAGATACAAAAAAGCTTTTGGTTGGTCCTTAGCAGATATCAAAAGGAATCAGTCCTTCGATCTGTATGCAAAAAATTTCATTGGATGAACAACACAAACCTAGAGCTGATCCGCAAAGGGGACTGAACCTAATGATGAAAGAAGTGGTTAAAAAGAGATTTTAAAGTGGTTAGATAATGGAATTATATATCCCATTTCTGATAATGTTTGGATAAGCTCAATTCATTGTATTCCTAAGAAAGGAGGAATGATTGTTGATGTAAATGAACAAAATGAAATCATATCGATAAGACAAGTCACTGATTGGCGAATATGTATTGATTATATCAAATTAAATGCTACCACCAGAAATGATCATTTCCATTTACCTTTCTTAAACCAAATGTTAGACAGACTTGTTGGACACAAGTATTATTGCTTTTTGGATGGATATATCGAGTATCACCAAATACCTATTGCTCTTGAGGATCAGGAGAAGACTACATTTACTAGCCCTTACGGAACTTTTGGTTTTAGAAGGATGCCTTTTGGATTATGTAATGCACCTCCAACATTTCAAAGATGTATGATGTCTATATTTAGCAAATTAATAGATGATAGAATAGAATTGTTTATAGATGATTTCTAAGTATTTGGAGATTCATTTGATGCTTTCCTATGAAAATTAGAAAAAGCTTTAGAGGTGTGTGAAAGAACAAATTTAAACCTAAACTAAGAAAAGTGTCAATTTATGGATGCAGGAGGAATTGTAGAAAAGTGTCAATTTATGGATGCAGGAGGGATTGTGCTTTGGTATAAAATATCTGAATATGACATGGATGTAGATCCTGCAAAGATTCAAATTATAGAAAAATTACCACCTCCAACAACTGTGAGAGGGGTAAGAAGCTTTTTGGGACTTGTTGGATTCTACAAGCGATATATTAAAGATTTTTCAAAAATAACTAAGACTCTATGCCAACTTTTGGAAAAAGATAAGACGTTTGATTTTAATGATGAATTATTAAAAGCTTTTGATTTGTTAAAGAAAAAATTAATCGCTGCTCCTATTATATTTTCGCCTGACTGGGAGAAACCATTTGATTTAACGTGCGATGCGAGTGATTATGTTATTGGAGTGGTTTTAGGATAAAGGTATGAGAAAATGTTTAAAGTTATAAACTATTCTAGTAATACTATTACTGATGCTCAAATTAATTACACTACTAGAGAAAGAGAGTTATTGGATATCATTTATACCTTTAAAAAATTTAGATGTTACTTAATTGGAGCCAAATGTATAGTGCATACTGATCATTCTAATATTAAATATTTAATGCAAAAGAAGGATGCTAAACAAAGATTAATTCGATGGATAATTTTAATGCAAGAATTTGATTTTGTGATCGTCGATAGAAAAGGGATTGATAACCAAATAGCTGATCATTTATCTAGACTTGAATAACCTAAATTGGCTGATTTTGAAAAGGAAATAATCGAAACTTTCCTTGATGAGCAATTGTATAATATTACAGAAGGAAATATACCGTGGTATGCTGATATTGTAAATTACATCGCTAGTAACATTTTACCACCGAAATTAATAATGCGACAATGGAAGAAATTCAAACATGATGCTAAATTTTATTTTTGGGATGATCTTTATCTGTATAAGCAATGTAAAGATCTTATTATTAGAAGATGTGTGCCTTATAAAGAAACTGAATAAATTATTCAAGGATGTCATGATTCTGAATTCAGAGGATATTTTGGAATTAATAGAACATCACATAAGATTTTACATTCTGGATTCTATTGGTCTACTATTTTTAGAGATGTTTGTAGATTTATCAAAACCTGTGATCGATGTCAGATAATAAGCAATATATCTAGAAGAAATGAAATTCCTCTTAATTTTACTTTGGAAGTATAGATTTTTGATGCTTAGGGATTAGATTTTATGGGACCAATTATACCTTCATTTGGGAATTTATATATATATTAATTACATTTGATTACATATCAAAATGGATTGAGGTAATAACTTTAGTTAAGTGTGATGCTAAAAGTGTTTTGAGGTTTTTAATGAAAAATATTTTCACAAGATATGAAATACCTAGAGTAATCATCACTGATGGAGGATCCCAATTTAAGAATAATCTGATTCAGAGATTGGTAGAAAAATATAATATTATGCATAGAATCTCTATCGGTTATCATCCTCAAATAAACAGTTTAGCTGAGGTATCTAATCTTGAAATTAAACGAATTTCAGAAAAAAACATAAATACTGAAAAATTAGATTGGTCTGCTAGATTGGAGACCGCTTTATGGGCACACAGAACTGCTTATAAAACTCTTATAGGAATGAACCCTTATAGATTAACTTTTGGAAAGACTTGTCACTTACCAGTTGAATTAGAATATAAAGCATATTGGGCGATAAAATAATTGAACTTTTATTTGAAAGATGTTGGTGAGAAACGACTGTTGCAATTGAATGCGTTTGAAGAAATCATAAATGAATCATATGATAATGATAGAATGAATATACAAGGAGAGAAGAAAAATATGGCATGATCAGAAAATTGTTAAAAAATAATTTGAGCCAAGACAAAAAGTTTTATTATACAATACAAGATTGAAATTATTTCCTGGGAAACTGAAATCTAGATGGATAGGACCTTTCACTGTCGTAAAAATCTATCAATTTGGAGCTGTGATTATTGAAGACCCTAAATCTGGAAGAATATTCAAAGTTAATGGAAAAAGATTAAAACCATATTTTGAAGGTAATAGACCTAATTTTAAAGGGGTTTTAATGTTGGATCAACCTAGATAACCTGAGGTTATGTCGGGCTGAAGATGTTAAACCAAGTGCTCTGTGGGAGGCAACCCACAGTTATTTAGTGTTTTGCTTATTTGTTGTGTTATTTTTGTTTGATTGTCACTTAATTAAGTCCTACCCTTCCTTAAATATCATAAAGAATATTTAAAAAATGAATCAAATCAAAGTATGGAATAATTTTGGACAAAATGAAAGTTTATCAAAAATTGAAATAGCACTGGACGGCGCTGCCATTAGTGCCGGATGGTACTGTTGTTCAGAAAACGGTTTTTCGTTCTTAAATTCGAATTTCGGTGGTTCTAGGATGCTTTTCTTCCATTTAAACTCCCAAAAACTGCCCCTAAATGCAGAAACCACCAGAGAAACGAAAAGGAAGATCCCAAATATCATCCAAATGGATTCTGACTCGATTGAAACTTCAGGATTTAAAGTTTTTAACCGTAGAAAGTTCATCTTTTTTGAAGCATAATGTCTATTCAACAAGAATATCTCAAAGAAGAGGCTGATTAAGGAAGCTTCATGAATCGAGGTTTAAAATTTCCTACTACTCGAATTGAAAAAATCACTGTTCAAAGACGTTGGGAAGTGTTATGTTACACTACTGGTGCCATAGTCATCCCTGTTGTGAATGCATGTCAGTCGCATTTTTTTATTGATTGAATGTTGAGGTTGATATTTTAAAATATGCTTTTGGGTGATTTGTTCTAAAAAGGGCTTTAATTTTATAAAAATAGAATTTTGATTTAATTTAATATATATATATATATATATATATATATATATGAAATTTTTTATGAAATCAAATCGAACTCATATAAATAATAGTTTAAATAATCAAGCATTTCGCCGAAAGACATGTATTTATCCTGAAGAATAAATACATAGATTGAGGTGAAGCTTGATCAAATAAACTAAAGAATTTATGACATCTATTTGATCTGCGAACCATTTTGACCGACAATTTCCTCTATTTAATATGAAGGAATTCGATAGGGTTTATATTAATTCGTGGCCTTTAAGTTTCCTATAAGGGCAAGCCCCCATAGTTAATTACATCTTAGATAACCAATGTCACCTAAGAAAACTTTTGATATAGTTCAGAAAATAAATGTATTCATGACTTCCAAAGGTAAGGTTGTTGACCTCATTTTTGATGAGGTCTTCTCTTCTTCTCTTTAGTACTTAGGATCTAGCCTTAGGCTTTTCCTTTGACTATCCTAGAGGATTAGAATTGGGTCCCACCACTTAGAAATTCAAACCACTTCTTAACTCCCTGCAAACTCCACAAACTTGATTGTAAATCCCTAATCACCTAGAGGGTTGAAATCAAATGTGGAAGTTTAAAGGATGGGTTCCTATAGGACTCTTTGGCCTTAGGACTGCCCTGGGTGGCCTGGTCTGGTGAGGGCTGACCTACACACACACTACACTTATACACTACACTTTCACACACCTCCTAAAACCACACCCATACCCAACTTGACTTCCTGACTCATAGAGTTGATTCACATGGATGGTCCTTAACCCCTAAGCCCTTGGCTAAGAGGGTTAGGAACAACATAGTGAATGCCCCTAATGAGTCCCTTCATGGCTCATGTGGGCTTGATATGACTTCATGGCTCAAGCAAAATGATTTCATTCCACTTACATTTACCCAATCTTCAATTTTCTAAATTTTCAATTTTTGACCCCCGGGACCCTACAGCCGACTAGCCTACCCAAAACCCTTGAAATTACCCAAATCCTCCAAAATTTCCAAATCACCCAAAATTCCTCAAGACCAATCCCAACATTCCCACATCACTCAAATTGATCATCCATAGCCAAAAATACCAAAAATACCTCCCAATACCCTCCAAATACCCAAAATACCCCTCTTGACCCAAACATCCAAAAATTAAGAAAATTCCCAAAAAATTCCAGAAAATCCCAAATATTCCCAATTTCATTTTGTTACCATGGGCCAAATTTGTCAATTTACCCCACTTTTATCAAAACCCCCAATTTGACCCATTTTAACCCAAAGTGAACCCAATGTCAAACCAAATCTATCCAATTGACCCAAATTCTGGTCTAATTCAATTCTAAACTTCAATTTAACATTCCCAACACCAATCTAGACCAGATCCAAGTCCAATTTGATTGACATTTGAATCCAATTTAACTTTTGGCATTAAAGCCCATTTTAAGCCCAATTTGGACCCATGACCCAAACCTAGCCTAAACTCACCCAATTCAACTCCAATTAACCCCAAACCTTTTCTAAACCTTCCTTAACATCCCCACAAGCAAAACACTAACATGATTTACTCAAAATTTAGACCCAAACCCCACTCAAATTCAACCCAAAGCTAAAACCCAAATAAGCCCTAAACCTAAACCTAACCCAAATAAGCCCAAACCCCAAAACCAAAACCCAACCAAAGCCAAAACCTCTTTGAATTACTCCCATAAACATTTCCCAACAATTATTTTACATCAATTTCAACCCTAGCCCAACATTGGCCCAAGTTAGCCCAATTTGACCTACATTGGCCCATTTACCAAAGAGGTTCAAATCCAACCCAATTCAAGCCCAAACCACTTCAAATTGATTCACAATCAATCATGAAACATTCCTAAATTAAATTCAACACTTATTGGATCCAATCCTTTGCAAAATTTTCATCCTAAAATTTGTTTTGAAATCTAAAAGCCCACTATCTAAACCATCTTGAAAGCCCATCCAAAGTGAAATCCAAAAGCCCAAAGCCCACATGACAATTCCTTCTCATCATCCCTTTAATTGGAATCAATTCCTAAGTCCCAAATCAATCATCAAATCAACCTAAATCAAGCACCATCTAAATTTTTCACTAAATTGCCAAAATCTCCAAATTCCTTTTTCATATAAATGGATCCACTTTTCCTAAGCCAAGGATGAGCCAAATGAAGCCACATGCAAGCCATGGACAAGCCACATGAAGCCATGGGGGGTTTGACTTGTCACCAAGCCATTAATGGCAAGAGGAGGGAGTCCTTTCCTACGCCTTCCTTAAGCCATTTTAACCTCTTTAATGCAACACCATAACCCAAAATTAACTTAAACTATTTTGATGGATACCACACCATTTTCTCCTAGCTGACCCAAGTGACTCTTTTAAGCCCAAAACCAGGCCTTGGGTGGTGCACCTAGCCCAAAAAGATGGGTTGACCCAAATCAAGCAAAAATGGCGTCTCCCCCATAGCATTTTAATCCAAGCACTTTACACATGTCCAAGCCCAATTGACTTCACCATTGCCAAGCCCTGACCTCCCTGGTCAAGATGGTGACCCTTGCCTGCCGGCCAGCCACCTGGGCAGCCGGAAAACACCACTTCAGAGAGCCTCATGTGAGCCCAATCTTGGAATTCTCACTGCTGAGTTGCCCCATTCCCATGGCCACCATGGCTGTTCTTCTCCTCACCAGAGCAGCTGATCCCAAGCCCTAACTCTCCCTGGGAGAGCCTCCAGCCAGCTCTATTTAAACCCCACCTCTCTTGGCCATGGAAGAGGTGCTGAACCAACCTTAAGGAAACTTGCCAAAATCATTCCAGACCACTCTCCACACATAGAGCACTTGATTCCCACTGAATTCCAGGCCCAATTCCTCCAGTCGAGCTCGATTTTGAGTTCAAACTTCAGCACAAAAACCAGGACACTTCTTCACAGTGGACCAATCCCCAAATTGATTGATCTTACACCTTCACCAGACCAAGGGAAGGAGTGTACCAGCAAAAGCCACCTCTCTAGGCCACCCATCTGTTCCAGACTCCAAGCTTTGTAATCGGCTGTGGTCGAAATCCTACCTAGACAATTCACTAGGCCAGGAGACTTCATCTGGAGCTTGCTTGGACTCAATCGAAGGTGACACAACCCTCGGATCAAAGCCACACTTCTGCGAGCAAAGGTATGGTCTCACTCTTCTTCCCGAGCTTCTGAACATTCTCCATTTTTATTGAATCAATTTCATGCTACATAAACCATATGGATGTGTTCGTCTCTTCAAGATGAATCCATAGAGCACAAGAACACGAAAATCCGTTGAGAAATGAGTGAGTTCTTAGGGTTTTAGTGTGGACGGTTCTCGGGCTAGGAGGCATGGGGACGATGAACGGATGTCGTTCATTCAATACACGCGCGGATGGACGGCTCAGATCAGGTCGGATCAGCGGATGATACGCGGAAGGCGGGACCCGGGCTGCGGACTCATGTGGCGAAGTTGAATGGGAGCGCGCCGCGTGGCCGTTCGGAGATGCCGAGGATGACAGGGCGCCGCGTGGATAAGTAGGAAATTAGGTTATTTTCCTATTTATTTAATTCCCTAAACTTCAAAAATGCATAACTTTGTGTAGGAAAATCAGAAAAATAAAATAAAAATACCCTCTTGCTCAGTGAACAGAGGAGAATAATGTGGAAAGGAAATCATATAATTTCATCAAGTATTTTATTTTTAATAATTTATTTACTCTCTACACATTTTTAATTCTCCATGCATGTATACAATTCACCATGGCATGAGACCATAAGGCTTTTGAAGCCTCTGAATTTGGGAACATTCCCTGAATTTTCCAAAGTCAGAGGCCACCCCTATGGATAGTTATTGATTTTTCAATTCTAGGTCACTATTCTGAATATTTTAATTCTAATAATTAGCATGTTGTGAAATAAATTCTAGGAAAATTTGAGGATGTTTCTTATGACCAGAGGACTCTAGGAAAAATAGGTTTTGAATTAATTCACTTGGAATAACCCTAATTGGCTTAAACACCCAAAATAGGTCCTTAATTAATTAGAGCTAATCATACATCAAATTGACTTTAAATCAATCCTCCACTGACCTTTAGGATCAGAGGAACCCACCATAAAAGTTTGAAGTCAATTGGACTTGGTTAGCCCTATCAAATGGGTTGATTAAACCATTTAGCCAATTTAAACTTTAAAAATTCATAACTTTCAAAATGCTTTTCAAAAATTCACCAAATTGGTTTTGGAGCCTCTCTGTTATCAAGGGAATTTATGAAAATTAAAATTGTAATTTTCTAAAAAAGTTGATTTTTTGCATGATTTTAATATTTTTAATAATTAAAAAATAATAAAAATAACAAAAATAATAAAATTCACCAAAATGTCATATTTTGATTTTTAATCACTTAGGAACAAACCCCATATTTTCTTAGGCCTCTATGATGAGATATTAAATTTTAAAGCCTTAGGGTAATTTTAAAATTAAAAAAATATATTTTCTAGCATTTCCACTAAAATAACTCTAATAAATCAAAGAAAAATCAGAAAATTACAAAATTGGTTCTCTGGTTTTCTTGGTATCAGAGAGATTTTTTAAAAATATAAAATTCATTTTTAAATCTTTATTTTTTTTTTAAATTAATTAATACTCCAAAATTTAAAATAATTATAATAAAAATAATATAATTCAAAAAATCACCAAAATTGGTCCAAGTGGACCTCTGGTCATTAGGAATGTCCCATAACTTTCTTAAGGACAGAAACTTTCCCTTGGTCATATTATTAAATTTTCCTTGGAAATCCTTATTTTCCACAAAAAATAATTACATAAATAAATTAAAAACAGAAAAATCACATTTTCTCCTCTAATGCCTTTATTGACATATGAGTGAAGTCACATAAAAATTTCAAATTCATTTGAGCTCAATTTAGTGAGTTATGAAATTATTAAGCTTGAAGGGCAAAATTGTAATTAAAATTTTAACCATTAATTAAAACTTTAGGCTTAATAAAATTAAAGAGTAAAATATTTGATCCTAATCTGATTTGGATGATTGAAATTTGAATAATTAAAGGGTAGAAACCTACTAAACAATTTAAAAATAATTAAAATAAACCTTAATTAAATAATTAATTAAATTTGGAAGAATAATAAAATTGGAATTATTAAAATAGGGATATTATTAGGAAGAGATTTGTTCTTTAATTTAAAAATCCCTAAATTAATCATCTCAATAATATTTAATTCCTAATTAAAATGATAATCCAAATTTAAGATTTAAAATGTTAAAAGACTTAATCATTAAATTAAATTAAAGCTAAATTATTTAAATTAAATCCTTTTAAAATTTCAATTAAATTAATACTTTCATAATTAAAATTAAATCATCTTTAAAACATAAAAAATAAAATATTAAATTAAAATTAAAAATAAAATTAAATTAAAATTTAAATTAATTTAAATTAAATTAAATTAAATTAAATTAAATTAAATTTAATCAAATTAAATTAAATTAAATTAAATTAAATTAAATTAAATCATATTAAATTAAATTAAATTAAATTAAATTAAATTAAATTAAATTAAAGTAAAATAAAATCAAGTTAAAATTAAATCAAATTAAATTAAATTAAATTAAATTAAAATTAAAACTAAACCAAATTAAATTAAATTAAAGTTAAATTAAATTGAATTAAAAATAACATCACCTAAGACATAAAGAAATTCAAAAATAAAGCAACTTGAACACTATTCCAAACTTAAACCCATTAACTGAATTAAATTAAATCATAAACCATTTGAACATCAATTTGCCCTCGAAAGCTTTTGTTGTTATAACTCCTAAATAGAACGTTAAGTGAAGTGTTACTTCACTCATAGGATATTCAAATATCCTAGTTCACTGAGTAAGATAACAACAAAACTTCAATCCCCGGACGATTAATTCATTTGTATAATTAAATTCTCTTGGACTTAAAAATAATCGTAGAAATATTGAAAAGATGTTTAAGACTCGTCTTAAGCACTTCCTCGATATGATGGGATGTTTATAAGAACAATTGAACTTAATTGTTCTTTGATGAAGAAAATCTTCCTCAAACCAAAACACAAGAACCTAGACGTCATAGGAAATGACTAGCTATAGGATTAGGAACTTGGTAGAAAACCATAACCCTTCCCTTAGCTTTACCTAGGAACTTGCTTTAAATGCTTAAATATTCTAATTGTGTTTTAAGTGCAGCTTGGGATGACGGGAAGACCCTCCAGGTACGCTTTTATTTTATTAGAATTTACCTTATTGCAATTTATTTAATCGCATCGCACTTACTTTTCTTGCATGATAAACAACTGTTGCATGAAAACCCACACTTTTAGGATAGTCCCTAAAACTGAAACCAAAACTAAATTAAAAGTCATTACAAGATAAAATTCACCGCCACAACATTTCAAAATATAAAACAACTCAAAATTTAATCACAAACAGAATACAAAACACAACTACAACTAAATTAAAACGTCTTGTTGGATGATCGGGAATACCTCGGATGATGTAACCTACGTGTTGCTAACGGGATTTCCCACGGTCTAAATGAAAGTGTGGAACTCATTCAGTTGAGTTTAGCAAATTCATCCGGACTAAGTGAATCTGATAAAAATGACGATGCCGGAAGGATGGAACCGTGGGATCTTAACCGGTGTTGTTATAATCAACTTTAAGATTTGTTTTAATTAAAACATAAAAAACACTAGGAAATTAAGACTTTCTCTATACCAAAACACTTTTCCCATCTCCTGATTTAAGACTTCTAAAACTGAACCTCTGCAACAACAAGGAGCTCGGAGCATGGTGGGCAGCACAACCATCGTCATCAGCAAAACCTGAGTCTACTTCAGCAAAACTTTCTTAGAATTAAATAACCAAGCCATAGGACTTCGAGGTAGCTTGCCTAGTGCAACATAAATCCTCAACTCTTCATTAGGCATTTGCATTGCAAATTAAGCCCTAACCGGTCTTAGGATTTCCGAGGTAGTTGTCTGATACAACATAAACCCTCACATCTTCAAGGCTATTTGTATGATTTTGTCATACAAATATAAGTCCTAATTAATTAAAATTAGCAAGATCAAAACATTAAATAAACATTAGGACTTTCCTAAATTCAAGCCAAACAATAGGATAGTCGGGAAATTACCGGAGTTCGCTTTGAATCTGTGATTTCTCCTACCTTTCTTCCTTTGGATTCCCAAAATAAAATATTCCAAATTTGATCCATTCCCGATTGAAATTCCAAAATTCAATCCCTTGATAACTTAAACTTTGAGATTCTTGAGAGCAGAACTACTGATTATTATCAAGAGTTTTCTTAGGTGATTCCCGTCACTTAAGATGTAATTAACTATAGGGGCTTGCCCTTATAGGGAATTTTAAGAACTCAGGTAATATAAACCCTACTTAATTCATTTATATTAAGCAGGGGAATTTGTCGGCTTATAAAATTGGTTCGCAGACCAAACGGATGTCACAAACCTTTCTAGTTTATTTAATCGAGCCCCATTATCAAGTAGTGTGTTTATTCTTCGGGATAGATACACGGTTTGTGGTGAGGTGCTCGTTTATATAAACTATTTGGGATGTGAGATCAGTTTGATTTCATATCTTAAAATTTTCAAACTTAAAAATTATTTTCAAAATCAAATACTACTTTTTGAATTATTTATTTAAATTAAATTAAATATTTGTCGACAATTTTTGTAGGCGACCCCTTTTCAAAAATACAACACTCAACCTAAAAATATGCCGACAATTTCTGGTGACTCCACTGGGGAAAATTCCTCTCTCCATTTTTAATCAGATAGTTCTGCTTTCAAAAATCGGTAGTGTATCCATGTCCCTAGTGGATCAAACTACCCTTCTTTCCGATGGAATACTATGTTCATTTCTACCTTGAACCGAGTACAACCAACATTCTCTCGGATTTAGGAGCCATTTGTTTAGACACCCCTAAACGAGGAGGTTCCGAGATCCTTTTACCTCATTTACGAGGTGGGGTGGACCCCAATAGGTATTAGTTTAGGAGCGGTCTTGTTGGTCGAGAAGTTTCTCCAAGACTTTCTCTTCCTTTTCCAGTTCCTAATCAATTCCTTTTACCCTTCCTACAACTCTCCTTCTTTTAATAATTCTCCTTCCTAACAAACAAATCTTTTCGAAAAAACAATTTTCTTTTAATATCACAAATACACTAAGGTAAACATAAATGTGTTCGGACTCTTTCTTTTTCGTCATAAGTTGTACGATAAGAAGAAGCACGATTCAGAGACTAACACTTGGGATCCGCCTCGCAGAAATGGAAGCCCCAAAACTGATCTTCTCCTTCGTCAATGGACTCGACCTGGCCATGTTCTAGGAGGAACTGCCTGATAATGGAATTATTCGATTCGGACAAGGATTCGAAGACACCGACATCAAAATCCCCGATGTTACTCTCTTTTCACTCACAAGCAAAGTACCAGAAACTGAGAAGCCGTTGATTGAGTTTAACCTCAAGTCAACTCATGAATTCCCTCCTCTGCAAAGATTCCAGCCGAGAGGAATGCTTGTTGTTCGCGAAGGACTGTTGTTGCTACCCCCACTAGTCTAGTCGTCTCTGCACCTACCCCAGCTTCTGCCAGACTAAAGGGAAAGGAAATTCAGAACTATGATGAACCTGTTACCGTGGAGGGTACAGATCTTCCTGTGAAACCTTCTATTTTTGAAATCGGGTCCAGCTCGAGGATTCCATCATTGACACGGACTCAGAGAAGGAACAGAAGTAGAAGGATTGCTAGAGAAGCCAGAGCTGCCGAAGTCGCTTTTCCGGAGGAAATCCCGAACTGCCGAGTATACACCACTTTGCTGAATACATACCACTTTTGGGAGGAAGTAGGTTCCATCCCCTCTCCGTTGCGAGAGGATGAGGAAAATGTTCGCAAGATTGCTTCTGCATTGCCTCAGCCCGCATATTACAATGATGGCTGTAAGAAAAGGGCTAGAATTACGCCGTTTGCTCGACTGCAAACCCTGATAGAAAAGTTAGCAAAGAAAGAAAAATACCCTGTATCAGAAATTTTAAGAAGGATAGGGCGGGTGCTAGCCAAGTCCTGTCTTGGGCCGCGAATAGAACCTGCTATCGCTGGGGAAAAGCCGAATAAGAGAATGAAAGCTAGTCCACTCGTCGTTGTTTCGGGACTACAAATTAGGGATGATACCACCTTCCGGCATTTAGGCGACGGACCATCCGGTCCTAGACCTTCTGTCGCTAGAAGGATGGTATGGTGTCCCTACTAGGACAATTAAGATTAAAACAACAACACGAAAAGGAAAGTCTCGTCGGGAGACTTGAGTCCGAAGAAAGTGCTACCGCGATAAAGGAGACTCATGAGAAGGAAACCCGACGGTTATCACATGACAAGCTGCAAGGATGTACAGAAAAGACCACTAGAAGATGCTATGGAAAAGCTAAGAACTGATATTCGGCGATTAGCAAGAGAAAGAGAAGAAAAATTCAGAGATGAAGTTGACTCGTCAGAGTTCATGGATGATGAATATGCAGAAATTAACATGGTTGAAACAAGAGCTTCGCCAGCTTCACAAGGTGCCCCTGCAGCCGCAGAAAGAGAGGAGCCGGAAGTAATGAGGAGGCAGCTCCAAGAGAAAGATGATACAATCGCCCAAATGGCAAAAAGGATGGAAGAGATGGGCTGTAGCCCTAGCCACTCTCCGAGTCGGGTTCAACCCCAAGAGAAACACCCCCGAAGTTATTCACATTGTAGACGGAGGAAAGGAGATTACATCCGTCAACGGGGATGATCAATTAAAGAAGGATGCAACACAAAGCATGATTCTGGAAAAGTATATCAAGAGCATGGTGGAACAGTAGGTGCGAGATGCCTTGGCACAATCAAAGAGCGGGACATCCATTCGGACGGGTAGACCTTACCCTGAAGAATTTGACGCTGTCCAATATCCAAAAGGCTTTGTACCACCTCTGTTCAAGACTTTTGATGGAACCGGAAACCCTCGGCAGCATGTTGCACATTTTCGTGCCAGTTGTTACAATGCCGGCGGAAGTGATGCTTTACTCTTCCGACAATTTGTCAGCACCCTTCAGGGATAGCTTTTGATTGGTATGCGGAATTACCGAACGGTTCGGTGAAGATATTTTTCAGAATTAAAGAACCTCTTCATCAAGCGATTTGCCGGAGCTCAGCACCACATCACTATAGGTGATTTAGTGGTAGAGAAGCGAAGCCGAGCGAAACTTTGGTGGATTACATACTTCGATGGAGGAATCTAAGTATGCGGTGTGAGCCACGGCTACAAGAACGGCATGCGATTGGCATTTTACTAAAGAGCATTCACGGCCCGATAGAACTTTTCCTCGAGGATTTACTATTAAGACTTTCGAGAAGTTGTTAAGCAAGGCCGGAAGCTTGCAAGAGGAGGCGAAGCAATTAAGTTTCACCGACAAAACGGACAAACGAAGCCCGTGAAAACTTTTGAAAAGAAGTTCGGGATCGTCGCAGTGTCGATAAAGGCAAGCGGCCGATACAAATGCCGTCGAACGGCCGCGGCAACCCCGACCCAGCTATCGGTCATCTCGACGAGTATGAACAACCGCCTCGTCCACAACGTACGTTGAGGGAGCTTACGAGTAGAGAGTATCCGTTCAAGAATGAGGCGAGTGCCGAAAATGTTTCGCAGTCTGATGAAGACTCCAGATTTCCAACTGCCAGAGCTCAAGAGACCAGAAGAAGTCGACAAGAAAGGAGATCCCAACTTTTGCCCTTATCACCGGATGCTTGGACACAAGATAGAAGATTATATTACCTTCAAAAGTTGGCTCAACGACAATCTTCGAAAAGGGAACATAACAATCCCGAAGGAATACATGAAGTAACCCCAGAAAGGAGGTTCCGTCAATGTTATCTCGATGGATCTCATTGTTCCGATAGATCCCTATGCGACTGATGATGGATGGACTACCGCTTGGAGAAAGTCTTCGAAGAAGATTTTGGATCATATCCAAATCGTTTCGGTGTGAGCCTCAATTCAGAGTTCGAAACCTGTCAAGTCGGCACTATCACTTGCGATAGAAGAACCACCTCAACAAGAGACGACTGAAGAAAAGAAGAAAATTGATGAAGAAGAGAAGACCAAGGCTCCTAAGGCTAGACTAGGGGCTGCTTATCCTAGGATAGTTATTTCCGATTCGGGGGAGAAATCCCTCGAACCTCTGACTCTGTATGATTATCTGCTCACTCCGGTGGGATCTTTTAATGATAAGGGTTATGGCGTTGGCTACGTTTTGACTGTTTCTAACGATTACGTAACTAGAGACAACCAACCTAATCCGGACGTCGATTCCGATACAAATAACAATTCTCAAATCATACATAATCTCGACGATCACAATGACAAAGAAGACATCCACCAAGGAGGCTACGAGATTTCAACAAGCAATGAATCTATTCACGAGTTTCGAGGAGCTCTAGTCACAATAGAGTTAGAGCCTTCGGACTGCGAAGCTAATCCGAAAGAACTCGTCATTCCGATTCGGAGGAAACACCAGCAAACTCAATACCAGATTCGGAAGAAATCACAGAAGTCAACTTAAGAAGTGGAAAAGTTCTACCTCCGAGAATGGGTCCAAAGGACAAAGGAAAGCAGGTGGTTGTTCAGGAAGTACCAACCCCGACAGAAGAAATACCCATTCGGGAAGAAATCGAGACACATGGAAATAAAGTAGACTACAACGTGCTAGCCCATCTTAGGAAACTACCGGCCAAACTAAGCATCTATGACGCTCTCATCTTATCAAAGGAGATGAGAGAAGCTCTGATCAAGGCCTTACTTGATCCAGAAATTTGCTTAGCTCAAATGACCCGAGATTCCTTAAATGAGGTTTGCTCGTTAAAGGAACAACGAGGTGTTACCTTCACGGACAATGACCTACTACTTAGGACAGCAGACCACAACCGACCGTTGTACATTTCAGTTACAATTGGTAAGTTTACGCTCTCCACAGTATTGGTGGTTCCAGGAGCATCAATCAATATAATGAATCTTCGAACGCTAGCATACTTGGAAATTGATGCTCGCGAGCTCGAAGCAGACAAAATGTTTTTAAGAGGATTCAACCAGAAAGGAGAAAGAGCCCTCGGATCAATAGCACTGCTAATGAAAACCGGTGAATTAGCAAAGACAACCGCGAAATTTCACATAATTAATTCAGAAACGTCATTCAACGCTCTACTGGGCCGACCATGGATACATGAAAATAGGATGGTACCATCATCCTTACATCAGTGCATCAAATACTACGATGGAGGGGAACAATGCATCAAAGGTGACTTACAACCATTCTCAGTACATGAAATTGGAATCCATGAAGATGCAGCTTATTACGCACCTCCGAAGAAAAAAATCTTCTCCAGAGATACCATAACGAATGAAGCAAAGGAGGTTCGGGACGACGAGGAACCTGAAGTTCTAGTCCAATAGTCACTCACCACTCCCTTACAGCGAGATGGTGAAGGTTTCTCCACAACTCGCATCCGAGGTCGAGGCCGGGGACGAGGTCGTGGCATAGACGTTAGGACGAGTTGGACGGAGGAAACCGGCCATCAATGTTGATTGGGAAGATAGTTCTGAAGAAGAAAAAGAGATCAAGCAAGAAGCAGCGACAATAAGTCGGAAGAAGCCGCAATTCAAGATCCCTCTCGAAGATGAAAAGAACGAGGAATATAAATCGATGTACGAGAAGATCAACCACAATGTACATACTATGACCCTGACCCCGATCCATTCTAATAAGATAGAGGGTATGGTGGTCAAAAAGGTACGTAGCGGTGGTGCAAAGCCAATCAAATTCTACCGTGGTGCTCCTTCCTCCAAAACTGAAAATAATTTACAATTTGAAGATGCTACTTCATCAGAATTAATGGAATTGCCTTTTGAGTGGTACTCTCCCTGTGTTCAAAATTTAATTCAACGGGGTTTCTTACCTCGACGATGGACAAAAGGTCAATCACAACATTTTAAAAAATTATGGAATAACTCCGGTCGTCCACCCAATTCAAAGCATGGTCTCGGATTCGGTACAGTAGGATCAGTTGACGATACTGAATTTTGCTTGGTTGTCACTTGCAAGTCCAATGAAAACTGCATGGAAGCTACAGAAGAAATTGAAGATTTACAAATTGGAGACGCTCCACCAGAGTTCGAAGAAGAGATCAAATCTACGATAGATGAGTTAACAGAAGTTAACTTAGGTACTAGCGAAGAGCCTAGACCTACCTTTGTTAGCTCCTTACTCAATAAAGAAGACTCCGAAGAAATAATCAAGTTATTAATGGAATTTAAAGACTGTTTTGCTTGGAACTACGATGAGATGCCAGGTTTAGCTCCAGAGGTCGCAGTCCATAAGCTAGGAGTGGATCCTACTTCTGTCCCAGTCAGACGAGGTCCTAGAAGAATGCGTCTAGAAATCGAACAACAAGTCATAGCTGAAGTTAAAAAGCTAATAAACGCTAAATTTGTCAAGTGAAGAACAATACCGACTTGGCTAGCCAATGTGGTACCGAGTCGGGAAGAAGAATGGTCAAATCGAGAATTTGTGTGGATTTCGGAGATTTAAACAAGGCATTTCCAAAAGATGAATTCCCTCTACCGATCCGAATTAATGATCGACATTGCCTCAACACATGAAATATTCTCATTCATGGATGGATCTTCGAGGATACAACCGGATAAAAATGGCTCCGGAAGATGAAAAACTTACGACATTCGAACGCCGATCGGAGTATATTGCCACACAGTGATGCCATTCGGACTGAAGAAAGCAGGAGCAACCTACCAGAGAGCAATGAAAAGAATTTTTGATGATCTCATCCACAATCAAGTCAAATGCTACGTGGACGATATGGTCATCAAAAGCAAAGTAAAGAAAAACCACCTGTATGACTTGAGAATTGTTTTTGAACGATTAAGACAATTTAACCTTAAGATGAATCCCTTAAAATGCGCCTTTGGCGTCACCTCCAGGAAATTCTTAGGAATCGTTGTCCGACATCGTGGAATTGAAATCGACCCGGAAAAGATTAAAGCTATCTTAGAAATGCCGTCTCCCAAAACCTTAAAACAACTATGATCTTTTCAAGGAAGGCGGCATATCTTCGACGCTTTATCTCGAAGCTTGTCGGGTAGGTGTCGGCCTTTCTCGGCATTAGTTAAAAGGACGCCAAATTTATTTGGGAAGAGAAATGCCGAAAAGCCTTCGAGGACATTAAACAATATTTAATGACACCTCCTGTCTTAGCGACCCCGATCTCGAGTAGACCGCCGATACTTTATACCGCGGCTTTGGACGACTCTCTCGAAGCCCTGTTAGCTAGAGTCGATGATGAGGGTAAAGAAAATGCTCTTTACTACCTAAGGCGTCGTTTACTTCCGACAGAAATAAGGTATCCCGCAATTGAAAAGCAACTTGTTTGGCCACGATCTTTGCCGCTCAAAAGCTCGGGCATTACATGCTTTCTCATAAGGTCAACTGATCTCGAAATTTAATTCATTGCGATACTTGATGACCCGTCCAACGCTTTCGGCGGACTTGCCAGATGGTCAATGATATTATTGCAATTCGATATAATTTCCGTGCCTCTTCGTGCGGTAAAGGGAAAAGTCCTAGCAGACTTCCTCGCAGCACACCCTTTGCCGGCGGAATCCCCTCTCAATGACGACTTGCCAGACGAACCAATA
Organism: Papilionanthe hookeriana x Papilionanthe teres; assembly: GCA_022702705.1. NCBI lineage: Eukaryota > Viridiplantae > Streptophyta > Magnoliopsida > Asparagales > Orchidaceae > Papilionanthe > Papilionanthe hookeriana x Papilionanthe teres. The sequence goes on along the minus strand of CM040430.1, from coordinate 45,939,163 downwards.
ATGAGCTTAGAAGAACCTGATGATCGACGTTGGGAATTATATTTCGACGGAGCATCTTCAGCACACAAAGATGAAGAATCACAAGTGATAGTGCCCGGTAAGGCAGGAATCGGATTAATCTTTATTACACCGGAGCGGGGGATGTTAAGATACTCTTACCACTTAACAGAGCCGTGTACAAACAACGAAGCAGAATACGAAGCCCTCATAACAGGACTGGAATTAACTATTCAAATGGGGATAACAAACATCAACATCTACGGGGATTCGCAGTTAATCATTCAACATTTCGCCGGACAGTACAGAATTTTAAAGGCCAGACTCGAGCAATACTTCCAGTATGCCATACAGTTGTTGGAATAGATTCCGAATGTGACGATTTACAAAATTCCTACGAAAGAAAACGCTTTAGCAGATGCGTTAGCCTGCCTCGCAAAAGAATTTGCCTGCTTGCAAGATGAATCAGTGGGAGTGTCAGTTCATGGACGTCAGGTCCTATCACAGCTCGACATAGACACAATACACAAATCAGAAAAAGAAGAAGAATCGGTTGCAACGGTGACGAGAAAACACGAGAAGATTGGCGACGGCCATTAATATACTACACCGCAAACGGGAAAACTACCGGACGATAGGTCGTTAGCCATCGAATCAAGAAAAGAACTACGTCCTACGCATTAGTAAACAACATGTTATACAGAAGGTCTTTCGATCAAATGTGGCTAAGGTGCCTAAGCGGATCCGAGGCCCGTGAAATTGTTAAAGAGGTGCATTCAGGACTCTGTGGTGCTCACCAATCGGGTCCGAAGATGAAAATGAAAATTAAAAGACTAGGGTACTACTGGCCCTCGATGATGACCGACTGCAAGAAAATCGCCGAAGCTGTCACCAATGCCGAGTGCACGGAGTGGTTCTACACCAACCTCCAAATGTGCTACATCCGACAATTACGTCGTGGCCATTTGAATGTTGGGGCACGGATATAGTAGGTCCGATAGAACCACCATCTTCAAAAGGACATCGCTTCATTCTTGCGGCTACGGATTACTTTTCCAAGTGGGCGAGGCGGTTCCACTTAGAGAAGTGAAAGCACACCACGTGCTACAGTTTTTCAAAAATCAAGTTGTCTACCGTTTCGAAGTGCAGCGCAGGATCATCTCAGATAATGGGTCAGCATTCAGAAGCACACAAATCAACAATTTTTTCAGGAGACACGGAATCGATTGGTGATATTCAACAATTTACTACGCAAGAGCAAACGGCCTGGCTGAGACTTTTAATAAAACTCTCATTCAAATCTTAAAGAAAACCTTGGACGATAATAAGAGAAATTGGCACGAGAAGTTATTAGAAGCCTTATGGGCCTACCGGACAACCTTCGAACTCCTACTCGAAGCTACACCTTACGCTCGCGGTGTATGGGTACGAGGTAGTGTTACCCTTAGAGGTTCGGCTTCCTTCACTCGGAATTGCGAGTTGTAAACAAAATCACGACGGAAGAGAATGCCAAATTACGACTAGAGGAATTAGAAAGCCTGGAAGGGAAAGACTTGCGGCACGGCGAGAATTTAGAACTATACCAAGCTAAGATGGTTCAAGCCCATGACAGATTGGTCCGCCCAAGAACCTTGAAAGTTGGTGACTTAGTTCTCGTTCTCAAAAGACCTATTCTTGCACACCGCAAGATAGGAGGAAAATTTGAACCCACTTGGGAAGGGCCGTTTGTGGTTGAGGTAGTCTACTCAGGTGGCTCCTACCAGCTAGTGAATTGCCAAGGAGAACGACATATTCTTCCGATCAATGTACGATACTAGAAAAAGTATTATGCTACCTGATGTTTCGAAAGAATGAATTTTTCATCCCTAGAAGCACGGGTGAAGTAATTACTTATGACTGGGTCCGAACCCAAAAATAATAAAAATGTGCTAAAATAAATAAAGTCGTGATAATATGTTTTCCTTGTTTTCTCTTCCAAATCAAAATCTCTTTCCTGATCTTATCTCACTTCATTCCTGTTAAATTTAAAAATACAAAAAGTAATAAAAAACTGTCTTTAATAAACATTTTCTTAATGTTCTTATTCTTAGTACAGCCCCTGATCCTTTTCCTTGTCTTTTCGCAGGGACATGTCGAACGGGCGGTTGGTCCTGAACTTTAGAAATGGCGTAAGCCTTGCACTCGACGAAAAGAGGGTGAAAGATAGAGCGATAATAGAGATTGACTTAGACTTCGCACTAGCGGGCACACGATATGAGGAAAGTGGCCAGGTCCCGGTTGACCGAGAGGCACTCGATCGGACGGTAATGAAAGTGGGTGGCCCAAGCCACCAATCCGATAGCAAGAAAAGGAAGACACACACTCTGAAGAAGATAAGAGAATCACGTACGTAGTCGCTACGGCGAAGGCGAGCTTGTCGGCGCCACGCCCACGAAGTCGGGAAGTACGAAGAGCTACTCTCACGACAACTCGGCGAAGAAATAAAAATCGCCGTATCCGCGAAGATATTAACTAAACTAGCGGCGGACCGGCGCGACGAGGCGGTTGCTACTTGCCGGTGCATATACTTCGAGGATGCCGGTTCACCGGGAACTCGAAGAAAGGAGGCCGGCTACGAGGATAACGAGAAGAGACCGGGGAAATCTCGAGAAGATCGAGAAGAAGGAAGGCTACCACACCGCCGGATAAAGCCACCGGCAATGCATAACCTTGTTGCGAAGCAACCCGGAGGATGTCCGACAAATACCATCCACGAGGAGCCAAGGTATGCGGGGAGAACGCGAAGGGATTGAGCCATATATCCCATAGTACGTCACCAGGCCTCGCCATTTGCAGATTATTCCAGAATAAGAGCTAGAAAGAATGCAGAATGTCGAGAACAAAACATTTGAATACTTCGAGAGAATCAGAGGCAGGAGGATCAATATACTAGAAGGCCTCGAGCTACATACAGACGTGTTTTCAGAATACAAATTACAACAAATCGTGGACTGCATCTGGGATTTTAAAAGAATAGGTCGAGCAGGTCGCCTAAGAGAAAATACTTACTCAGAACCCCGGAGATGGATGCCAGGGAAAGGGAGAATTACAATATAATGTGGATGCTGCTACAACTTCGCAGAAGACGGGAAGGGAAACCCACCGGTGATACTCCGTCATGGCCAGGTGGATCCAATGCCATTAGTCATCAAAAGGATGGTAAAAGAATGATAGCATGGAGGGTAATGCCAGCAGATTGCATACCCAACAGTTGCATCATTAACATTTACAAGAAGGGTGACTGCATACCCCCGCACATAGATCACCAAGACTTTGTCAAACCTTTTTGCACAGTTTCTTTTCTAAACTAACGTAATATCATGTTCGGATCTGATCTCCGGATAGCAGGCCCAGGTGAGTTTTGAGGGCCAGTAAAGATACCATTATCAGTAGGTTCCGTCATGATACTGAAGGGCAACGGAGCAGATGTCGCTAAACATTGCATACTGGGAGTACCAATGAAGCGAATCTCAGTTACTTTCAGAAGAATGGATGACGGGAAAGCACCTTACCACTTCCGGCCGGACCCGGAGCTAGAGAGCCTCCGGCCTTACGAGTCGTGAGTTACATGGAAAATATCACACCTCCAACGTACATCCATACGACATCCTTTCCAAGGATGGCTTGGAAGGTGATGTTATTGACCATGTACCTCACTATTCAGACATGGATTTTTGACAGATACCTTTTTGGATGGATCGATAAAGATCATACATAGTCCGTTTTAAGTCTATATGGATTGTATGAGATGTATTGCAGATCGAGTTGTATGATGTATCTTCAACATGATTGGAATGAAAGTGACCATGTCACATTTTTGGCCTTCACCTCTTTTGTGCAAGTTGACTGGGAAACGCCATTAAAGTTAAATGAACTTCGAACAAAGAACAGATAAGAAACAAAAAGAATAAAAAAAACTTTCCTTAAATATCTTAAAAAAATGATGAACTCCAAATTCACATGAACATTAAATGAAAGATAAAATAAAATTGAATCGTTAAAAGACAAACAAAATGAACACAAATTTTAAATCAAATCTCAATCAAAAATTCAAATTCAACTTTCCAGATTCAAAATCAAATCTCAATCAAATTCAAATTCAAACTTCCAGATCTAAAATTAAATCTCAATCAAATTCAAACTCAACCTTCCAAATCTGAAATCCAATCCGTTGTACTCTCTCCTTTGTCTGGGATGGAAGCGGTCGATTCCATTGACATGGAGCCACGAGGTTTTTGATTCGAATCTAGAGGCGAGGAATTATATCAAATCCAAACCAGCAACTCTCAATCAACTCTTTTGAATGGGATATGTAGCATCTACATATTCCCTCCTAATTTGTTTCTTTCCACAAAAATCTTTTACAACTTTCATGAAATTCTCGAAACACCAAAATTCCACACTTTTCAAATCAACACTACAAATCTTTGCAAAATCAATTACTATTCAAAAATCAAACCTTTGTGGTTGAGGATTTTACATCTGAGACTGCATTGCTTTAGGTTCTTTCCCTATCGCAATGAAATACATAAAAATCAAACTTTTGGGGTTGAGGATTTTACATCCGACACTGCATTGCTTTAGGATTTTTTCCCTATCGCAATGAAATACATCAAAATCAAATTCTTGGGGTTGAGGATTTTACATCCGAGACTGCATTGCTTTAGGATTCTATCTCTATCGCAATGAAATACATCAAAATCAAATTTTTGGGGTTGAGGATTTTACATCCGAGACTGCATTGCTTTAGGATTCTTTCCCTATCGCAATGAAATACATCAAAATAAAATTCTTGGGGTTAAGGATTTTACATCCAGAGACTTGCATTGCTTTAGGATTCTTTCCACTATCGTAATGAAATACATCAAAATCAAATTCTTGGGGTTGAGGATTTTACATCCGAGACTGCATTGCTTTAGGATTATTCCGCTATCGCAATGAAATACATCAAAATCAAACTTTTGGGGTTGAGGATTTTACATCCGAGACTGCATTGCTTTAGGATTCTTTTCCTATCGCAATGAAATACATCAAAATCAAATTCTTGGGGTTGAGGATTTTACATTCAAGACTGCATTGCTTTAGGATTCTTTCCCTATCGCAATGAAATACATCAAAATCAAATTCTTGGGGTTGAGGATTTTACATCCGAGACTGCATTGCTTTAGGTTCTTTCCCTATCGCAATGAAATACATCAAAATCAAATTCTTGGGGTTGAGGATTTTACATCAGAGACTGCATTGCTTTAGGATTCTTTCCCTATCGCAATGAAATACATCAAAATCAAACTCTTGAGGTTAAGGATCTTACATCCAAGACCACATTGCTCTGAGAACTCTCCTCATTTTAATGATTCAATCCAATCATTTCAATTTTCTTTTGAGGTTGAATATGTTACATCTAAAACCACAAAATTCTGATTTTCATTTCAAGTTCAAATCCCTTCAAATTAATTTTAACAAACCTCTATCTAAATTGAAACTCAAACTAAAATCTAAGCTCACACATCAAAACTTAAATTGAAACAAAATGAAATCTAAATTGAAATTCCCCCAGATCATGTGATTTGGGATTCACCTCCTTTTCCTTTCCCCAGCGAGAGTTCAGGAATCTCCAGTCTCAGAGATATACTTGACACTCCCCAGCGGAAACTCTTCTACTCTGTCCTAAGTTTGTCACTTGGACTTTTGTGTTGGTTTTGTTGATCGCTTCGGTCAACACCAATACGCGTGGTGTGCTCCGTCAGCTCACCACGCCTATTGGGGGTCCATTTGTTGACCTCATTTTTGATGAGGCCTTCTCTTCTTCTCTTTAGTACTTAGGATCCAGCCTTAGGCTTTTCGTTTGACTATCCTAGAGGATTAGAATTGGGACCCACCACTTAGAAATTCAAACCACTTCTTAACTCCATGCAGACTCCACAAACTTGATTGTAAACCCATAATCACCTAGAGGGTTGAAATCAAATGTGGAAGTTTAAATGATGGGTTCCTATAGGACTCTTTGGCCTTAGGACTGCCCTACAGGAGGCACTGGTACGGTGAGGGCTGACCTACACACACACTACACTTATACACTACACTTTCACACACCTCCTAAAACCACATCCATACCCAACTTGACTTCCCGACTCATAGAGTTGATTCACATGGATGGTCCTTAACCCTCGGCCCTTGGCTAAGAGGGTTAGGAACAACATAGTGAATGCCTCAAATGAGTCCCTTCATGGCTCATGTGGGCTTGATATGGCTTCATGGCTCAACCAAAATGATTTCATTCCACTTACATTTACCCAATCTTCAATTTTCTAAATTTTCAAATTTTGACCCCCGGGACCCTACACCCGCCTAGCCTACCCAAAACACTTGAAATTACCCAAATCCTCCAAAATTTCCAAATCACCCAAAATTCCTCAAGACCAATCCCAAACATTCCCACAACACTCAAATAGATCATCCATAGCCAAAAATACCAAAAATTCCAAAAAAAACTCCCAATACCCTCCAAATACCCAAACTACCCCTCTTGACCCAAAAATACCAAAATTTAGAAAATTCTCAGAAAATTCCAAAAAATCCTAAATATTCCCATTTTCATTTTGTTCAACTAAACCATGGGCCAATTTTGTCAATTTACCCCACTTTTATCAAAACCCCCAATTTGACCCTTTTTAACCCAAAGTGAACCCAATGTCAAACCAAATCTATCCAATTGACCCAAATTCTGGTCCAATTCAATTCTAAACTTCAATTTAACATTCCCAACAGCAATCTAGACCAGATCCAAGTCCAATTTGATTGACATTTGAATCCAATTTCACTTTTGGCATTAAAGCCAATTTTAAGCCCAATTTGAACCTATGACCCAAACCTAGCCCAAACTCACCCAATTCAACTCCAATTAACCCCAAACCTTTTCTAAACCATCCTTAACATCCCCACAAGCAAAAAACTAACATGATTTACCCAAAATTTAGACCCAAACCCCACTCAAATTCAACCCAAAGCTAAAAGGCCCAATTTTGACCTAAACCCAAACCTAACCCAAATATGCCCAAACCCCAAAATCAAAACCCAACCAAAGCCAAAACCTCTTTGAAACACTCACATATACATTTCCAAATATTTATTTTACATCAATTTCAACCCTAGCCCAACATTGGCCCAAGTTAGCCCAATTTGACCTACATTGGCCCATTTACCAAAGAGGTCCAAATCCAACCCAATTCAAGCCCAAACCACTTCAAATTGATTCCAAATCATTCATGAAACATTCCTAAATTAAATTCAACACTTATTGGATCCAATCCTTTGTAAAATTTTCATCCTAAAATTTTTTTGAAATCTAAAAGCCCACTCTCTAAACCATCTTGAAAGCCCATCCAAAGTGAAATCCAAAAGCCCAAAGCCCACATGACAATTCCTTCTCATCATCCATTTAATTTGAATCAATTCCTAAGTCCCAAATCAATCATCAAATCAACCTAAATCAAGCAACATCTAAATTTTTCACTAAATTGCCAAAATCTCCAAATTCCTTTTTCATATAAATGGATCCACTTTTCCTAAGCCAAGGATGAGCCAAATGAAGCCACATGCAAGCCATGGACAAGCCACATGAAGCCATGGGGGTTTGACTTTTCACCAAGCCATTAATGGCAAGAGGAGGGAGTCCTTTCCTAAGCCTTCCTTAAGCCATTTTAACCTCTTTAATGCAACACCATAACCCAAAATTAACTTAAACTATTTTGATGGAGACCACCCCATTTTGTCCTAGCTGACCCAAGTGACTCTTTTCAGCCCAAAACCAGGACTTGGGTGGTGCACCTAGCCCAAAAGGATGGGTTGACCCAAATCAAGCCAAAATGGCCTCTCCCCCATACCATTTTAATCCAAGCACTTTACACATGTCGAAGCCCGATTGACTTCACCATTGCCAAGCCACGACCTCCTTGGTCAAGATGGTGACCCTTGCCGCCGGCCAGCCACACGGGCCGCCGGAAAACACCACACCCGAGAGCATCATGTGAGCCCAAGCTTGGAATTCTCACCTGCTGAGTTACCCCATGCCTAATGGCCACCATGGCTGTTCTTCTCCTCACCAGAGAAGTTGATCCCAAGTCCTAACTCCCCCTGGGAGAGCCTCTTGCCAGCTCTATTTAAACCCCACCTCTCTCGGCCATGGAAGAGGTGCTGAACCAACCTTAAGGAAACTCTACCAAAATCATTCCAGACCACTCTCTACACATAGAGCACTTGATTCCCAATGAATTCCAGCCCCAATTCCCTCCAGCTGAGCTCAATTTTGAGTTCAAACTTCAGCACAAAAACCAGAACACTTATTCACAGTGGACCAATTCCCAAATTGATTGATCCTACACCTTCACTAGACCAAGGGAAGGAGTCTACCAGCAAAAGCCCCCCCTCCAGGCCACCCATCTGTTCCAAACTCCAAGCTTTGTAATCGGCTGTGGTCGAAATCCTACCTAGGCAATTCACCAGGCCAGAAGACTTCATCTGGAGCTTGCTTGGACTCAATCGAAGGTGACACAACCCTCAGATCGAAGCCACACTTCTCTGAGCAAAGGTATGGTCTCACTCTTCTTCCCGAGCTTCTGAACATTCTCCATTTTTATTAAGTCAATTTCATGCTACATAAACCGTATGGATGTGTTCGTCTCTTCAAGACGAATCCATAGAGCACAAGAACACGAAAATCCATTGAGAAATGAGTGAGTTCTTAGGGTTTTAGTGTGGACGGTTCTCGGGCTAGGAGGCTTGGGGACGATGAACGGATGTCGTTCATTCAATACACGTGCGGATGGACGGCTCAGATCAGGTCGGATCAGCGGATGATATGCGGAAGGCGGGACCCAGGCTGCTGACTCAAGTGGCAGCATCAAATGGGAGCGCGCCGCGTGGCCGTTCGGAGATGCTGAGGATGACAGGGCGCCGCGTGGATAAGTAGGAAATTAGGTTATTTTCCTATTTATTTAATTCCCTAAACTTCAAAAATGCATAACTTTGTGTAGGAAAATCAGAAAGATAAAATAAAAATACCGTCTTGCTCAGTAAACAGAGGAGAATAATGTGGAAAAGAAATCATTTAATTTCATCAAGTATTTTATTTTTAATAATTTATTTACTCTCGCACATTTTCAATTCTCCATGCATGTATACAATTCACCATGGCATGAGACCATAGGGCTTTGGAAGCCTCTGAATTTGGGAACATTCCCTGAATTTTCCAAAGTCAGAGGCCACCCCTATGGAGAGTTATTGATTTTTTAATTCTAGGTCACTATTTTGAATATTTTAATTCCAATAATTAGCATGTTGTGAAATAAATTCTAGGAAAATTTGAGGATGTTTCTTATGACCAGAGGACTCTAGGAAAAATAGGTTTTGAATTAATCCACTTGGAATAACCCTAATTGGCTTAAACACCCAAAATAGGTCCTTAATTAATTAGAGCTAATCATACATCAAATTGACTTGAAATCAATCCTCCACTGACCTTTAGGATCAGAGGAACCCACCATAAAAGTTTGAAGTCAATTGGACTTGGTTAGCCCTATCAAATGGGTTGATTAAACCATTTAGCCAATTTAAACTTTAAAAATTCATAACATTCAAAATGCTTTTCAAAAATTCACCAAATTAGTTTTGGAGCCTCTCTGATATCAGGGGAATTTAAGAAAATTAAAATTGTAATTTTCTAAAAAAGTTGATTTTTTGCATTATTTTAATATTTTTAATAATTAAAAAATAATAAAAATAACAAAAATAATAAAATTCACCAAAATTTCATATTTTGAATTTTAATCACTTAGGAACAAACCCCATATTTTTCTTAGGCCTCTATGATGAGATATTAAATTTTAAAGCCTTAGGGTAATTTTAAAATTAAAAAAATGTATTTTCTAGCATTTCCACTAAAATAACTCTAATAAATCAAAGAAAAATCAGAAAATTACAAAATTGGTTCTCTGGTTTTCTTGATATCAGAGAGATTCTTGAAAAATAAAAAATTTATTTTTCAATCTTTATTTTATTTTTAAATTAATTAATACTCCAAAACTTAAAATAATTATAATAAAAATAATATAATTCAAAAAATCACCAAAATTGGTCCAAGTGGTCCCCTGGTCATTAGGAATGTCCCATAATTAACTTAAGGACAGAAACTTTCCCTTGGTCATATTATTAAATTTTCCTTGGAAATCCTTATTTTCCACCAAAAATAATTACATAAATAAATTAAATACAGAAAAATCACATTTTCTCCTCTAATGCCTTTATTGACATATGAGTGAAGTCACATAAAAATTTCAAATTCATTTGAGCTCAATTTAGTGAGTTATGAAATTATTAAGCTTGAAGGGCAAAATGGTAATTAAAATTTTAACCATTAATTAAAACTTTAGGCTTAATAAAATTAAAGAGTAAAATATTTGATCCTAATCTGATTTGGATGATTGAAATTTGAATAATTAAAGGGTAGAAACCTACTAAACAATTTAAAAATAATTAAAATAAACCTTAATTAAATAATTAATTAAATTTGGAAGAATAATAAAATTGGATTTATTAAAATAGGGATATTATTAGGAAGAGATTTGTTCTTTAATTTAAGAATCCCTAAATTAATCGTCTCAATAATATTTAATTCCTAATTAAAATGATAATCCAAATTTAAGATTTAAAATGCTAAAAGACTTAATCATTAAATTAAATTAAAGTTAAATTAAATTCTTTTAAAATTTCAATTAAATTAATACTTTAATAATTAAAATTAAATCATCTTTAAAACATAAAAAATAAAATATTAAATTAAAATTAAAAATAAAATTAAATTTAAATTTAAATTAAATTAAAAATTAATTTAAATTAAATTAAATTAAATTAAATTAAATCAAATTAAATTAAATTAAATTAAATTAAATCATATTAAATTAAATTAAATTAAATTAAATTAAATTAAATTAAATTAAAATAAAATCAAGTTAAAATTAAATCAAATTAAATTAAAATAAATTAAATTAAATTAAATTAAAACTAAACCAAATTAAATTAAATTAAAGTTAAATTAAATTAAACTAAAAATAACATCACCTAAGACATAAAGAAATTCAAAAATAAAGCAACTTCAACACTATTCCAAAGTTAAACCCATTAACTGAAATTAAATTAAATCATAAACCATTTGAACATCAATTTGCCCTCGAAAGCTTTTGTTGTCATAACTCCTAAATAAAACGTTAAGTGAAGTGTTACTTCACTCATAGGATATTCAAATGTCCTAGTTCACTGAGTAAGATAACAACAAAACTTGAATTCCCGGACGATTAATTCATTTGTATAATTAAATTCTCTTGGACTTGAAAATAATCCTAGAAATATTGAAAAGATGTTTAAGACTCGTCTTAAGCACTTCCTCGATATGATGGAATGTTTATAAGAACAATTGAACTTAATTGTTCTTTGATGAAGAAAATCGTCCTCAAACCAAAACACAAGAACCTAGACGTCATAGGAAATGACTAGCTATAGGATTAGGAACTTGGTAGAAAACCATAACCCTTCCCTTAGCTTTACCTAGGAACTTGCTTTAAATTCTTAAATATTCTAATTGTGTTTTAAGTGTAGCTTGGGATGACGGGAATACCCTCCAGGTACGCTTTTATTTTATTATAATTTACCTTATTGCAATTTATTTAATCACATCACACTTACTTTTCTTGCATGATAAACAACTGTTGCATGAAAACCCACATTTTTAGGATAGTCCCTAAAACTGAAACCAAAACTAAATTAAAAGTCATTACAAGATAAAATTCACCGCCACAACATTTCAAAATATAAAACAACTCAAAATTTAATCACAAAACGTAATACAAAACTACAACTACAACTAAATTAAAACGTCCTGTTGGATGATCGGGAATACCTTGGATGATGTAACCTACGTGTTGCTAACGGGATTTCCCACGGTCTAAATGAAAGTGTGGAACTCATTTAGTTGAGTTTAGCAAATTCATCTGGACTAAGTGAATCCGATAAAAATGACGATGCCGGAAGGATGGAACCGTGGGATCTTAACCGGTGTTGTTATAATCAACTTTAAGATTTGTTTTAATTAAAACATTAAAAACACTTGGAAATTAAGACTTTCTCTAAACCAAAACACTTTTCTCATCTCCTGATTTATTACTTCTAAAATGGAACCTCTGCAACAACAAGGAGCTCGTAGCATGTTGGGCAGCACGGCCATCGTCATCAGCAAAACCTGAGTCTACTTCAGCAAAACTTTCTTAGAATTAAATAACCAAGCCATAGGACTTCGAGGTATCTTTCCTAGTGCAACATAAATCCTCAACTCTTCGTCAGGCATTAGCATTGCAAATTAAGCCCTAACCGGTCCTAGGATTTCCGAGGTAGTTGTCTGATACAACATAAACCCTCACATCTTCAAGGCTATTTGTATGATTTTGTCATACAAATATAAGTCCTAATTAATTAAAATTGGTAAGATCAAAACATTAAATAAACATTAGGACTTTCCTAAATTCAAGCCAAACAATAGGATAGTCGGGAAATTACCGGAGTTCGCTTTGAATCTATGATTTCTCCTACCTTTCTTCCTTTTGATTCCCAAAATAAAATATTCCAAATTTGATACATTCCCTATTGAAATTCCCAAATTCAATCCCTTTATTAACTTAAACTTTGAGATTCTTTAGAGCAGAACTACTAATTATTATCGAGAGTTTTCTTAGGTGAATCCCGTCACTTAAGATGTAATTAACTATAGGGGCTTGCCCTTATAGAGAATTTTAAGAACCCAGGTAATATAAACCCTACTTAATTCATTTATATTAAGCAGGGGAATTTGTCAGCTTATAAAATTGGTTCGCAGACCAAACGGATGTCTATTCTTCGGGATAGATACACGGTTTGTGATGTGGTGCTCGTTTATATAAACTATTCGGGATGTGAGATCAGTTTGATTTCATATCTTAAAATCTTCAAATTTAAAAATTATTTTCAAAATCAAATGCTACTTTCCAAATTATATATATTTAAATCAAATTTAAAATCTAAAATTCGCCGACAATTTCTGTTAGGCGACCCCCTTTTCAAAATAAAACACACAACCTAAAAATAAGCCGTACAAAGGTTTTTAAAGAAGATGTGATAGTCAGAAATTCAATAGGTGAATAGCTCAAATTTTGGAACATTTTATTTTATTAGAATCCAAAGGAGAGAGGGCTAGGGGAAGTATACAGGTTCAAGAAAAATCTTGATGTCTTTCCGAACTATCATATATTCGGGCTTTTAAATCTTAGAAATGAAGTGATTTAGATTTCAATCCTGCTAATTAATTATAGGGATTACTTCTGCATAATGTCTGATTATGCAAATAACCTGGAAGATGGGAGAATTTAAGTCGTACCGGATCATAACCTCGGAATCCTAAAGCAAATTAGAGCTTATATTGCACAACGTTGTTGTGCAAAGGCCTAAAGAAAAGCTTAAGATTTATGCTGCACTAGGAAAGCTACCTCGAAGTCCTATGGCCTGTTGTTTAGACTAAGGAAAGGTTTTGCTGATATAGACAAGTCTTGCAGTTGAAGATGGTCGTGCTGCCCACTACGCATGCTGCAAGCTCCTCATCGTAGCAAGTTTAGTTTAAAGAATGTCAATTGAAGAGAAAGAGAAGTGTAATATTTTGGAAATATTAGAATTGAGATTTCTTAACATTTTATTAGGGGGACATTAAAATTAATTATAACAACACCGATTAAGATCCCACAGTTCCATCATCCGGGCACCATTTTTTTCATCAGATTCAGTTTATCTAAATGAATTTACTAAACTCAACTAAATTTTCCGTGGGAAAACCCTATTAGCAACACATGGATTACATCCTCCAAGGAATTCCAGATCATCCAGCGAGACGTTTTAATTTAGTTTCAATTGTAATTTTTATTTTGTCTGTGATTAAATTAAGTTATCATATATTTTGAATGTTGTGGGAGTGAATTTTATCTTGTTGTGATTTTTAGTTTAGTTTTTGTTTAAGTTTTGTGACTATCCTAAAGGTTTCAGTTTCCATGCAGGGTAACATTGTTATTTCAATATGCAAGCTTGCAAGGAAAGGAAAGTATAGTACAACGCAGGTAAGTAAATTGCAATAAAATTAAAGTGTATCTGGCGCATCTTCTAATCATTTCCATGTGCACTTAAAACACATGTTATGGCATTTAAATATTTGAAAGAAAACACCTAGGTAAAGCAAAGGGAAGGTCCTGGTTGTCTACCAAATCCTAATCCTATCACTAGTCAATTCCTAAAATGTGTTTGAGGATGAAATTCAATTATTCTTTTAAAACATCCCATTAGATTGAGAAACAGCTTAGAACAAGTCCTAAACATCTTTTCAATGCTTCTGGGATAATTTTGAATCCAAATGAATTTCATCATCTGGATGAATTGGTCATCTCGTGTTTAGTTGAGTTTTGGCTCTTGCACAGTGAACTTGGATGTTTGATTATCCTATAAGTAAGGTGAAATTTCATTTGACATTCATTTAAGAGTTATAGTGATGAAAGTCTTTAGGGGAAAATTAGTCATGAGGAACTTAACCATTCTTAATGATTTGATTTATTTAGAAAGATTTGGTTGATTTTTAAATATTTTTAGATTATTTTAAACTGGAAGGGTGTTTAAATCTTTTAATTCAGTTAAGTTTTAACATTTTTAAATTGTTTTAATTTAATTATAATGTTTAAGATTAATTTTAATATTTTAAATTAATTTAGTTTAATTATGAATTATTTTTCAAAGTTAATCTTAATATTTTAGACTCCTTTTTAAATTATTTCAAATTAATTTAGTTTAATTTTAAATTATTTCAAATTTGTTTTGATTATGATGTTTTAATCAATTTTAATGTTTTTATATATAATATTTTTAATCATGAGTTATTTTTAAATTAGTTTTAATATTTCAAAATTGTTTTAATTTAATTTTTGAATTATTTCAGATTAATTTTCAACATTTTAATATTTTAAATCTGTTTCAGTTTAATTATAAGATTTCAAAATCATTCTTTTAATTATCATTTTATGATTTCATAAGTAAGAGTTAGGTGATGTTTGATTAATTTATTAATTAGGGGTTCAGTTTTAATAAATTAGAATCCTCTTATATAACTTTCCTTAACCTTAACAATTTATGCTTTATATATCTTCCAAAGTTTGATGGCTTAATTAATTAGGATTTCCCTTTTTAACATTAAAGATGATTAATGGATTTTGACCCCTTAGTTTCCTTTGTTTCAATCATCCAAGAGGAAAATCAAGATCAATTGTTAACCCTCTCATTTGGTTAAGCCTAAATATTAGTTAAGGCTAAAATTTCTTAATTACCTTTATGCCCTTTTAAGCTTGTTCATCTCATAATTCACTAAATTAAGATCAAATAAATTTGGAATTTTTATGTCACCTCACTCACATGTCTATTAAGACATTAAAGGAGAAAATGTGATTTTTCTTTTTTTATTTAATTTATATAAATATTTTAGTAGAAAATTGGGGTTTTTAATGAACATTCAATAACATGACCAAGGTGAAACTTCTGTTCTTGGGAAAATTATGGGAGGTTTCCACTGACTAGAGGATCATTTGTACCAATTTTTTTTATTTTTAGAATTTTGATTTATTTATTAGAATTATTTTAAAATTTTGAGTATTAATTATAAAATAAAATTAAAGGGGAAAATTAGGTTTTATATTTTCCTTAAATATCTCTAAACATAAGGAACTCAGAGAAACAAATTTTGTATTTTTTAAATTTTTCTTTGTATTATTAGAATTAGTTTAGTGAAAGGCTTGAACAATTTATTTTTTAATATTAAAAATTACCCAAAGCCTTTAAAATTTAATAAATTTACTTAGAGACTTAAGAAAAATATTTTGTTGGTTTCAAGTGATTGGAAGGCCAAATATGACATTTTGGTGAATTTTAATATTTTTATGATATTTATAATTTTATAATTATTTAAATATTTAAAAATAGGTTAAACTTAAAAATTTTATGAAAATTTTAATTTTAATTTTCCTCGACTCCTCTGATCTCGGATGACTCCCAAAATTGATTTGGTGAATTTTTTAGTTATATTTTGGGTTATATGTATTTTTTAATTTCAAATATGGTTATGTCACTTAGGTGATTCATTTAGTGGGTTGAATAACTCCAATTGATTTAAAATTTTTATGTGAAGTTCTTCTAATCATAAAACACAGTGGAGAATTGATTTCATGTCATTTTGATGTGTTAATACTCCAAATTAATTTAGTTTCAATTTATAGTGTTTGGTCAAATTAGGGTTATTTTTAGTGAATTAAATCAAACCATAATTTTCCTAGGGTCCTCTGGTCCTAAGGTACTTCCCTTAATTTGTCAAGATTTTATGATCAACATGCTAATTTTCATAATTAATCTTTAAGAAAATGGCCTTAAGCTTACAAAATAGATAACTACCTCTAGACATAGCCTCTAACCTTGGAAAAATCAGAGAATATTCCCAATATCAAAGGAAACAAAAGCCCTATAGTTTCATGCTTTTTGAATTGTGTATGTGAATGGAGAATTGAAATACTCAAATTAGTGAATAATTAATTAAAAACTAAATACTCAAAAAAATATTTTGATTTTAATTTCACATTGTTCTCCTCTATTCACCGAGTAAGAGAGTATTTTCCTTTTATTTTTATGATTTTTCTATGCAAAGATATGCATTTTTAAAGTTCTGTGATTTAAATAAGTAAGAAAATGTCTAATTTCCTACTTATCTAGGGCGGCACTGACTAGATCCTATGACGGATCAAAATCACACGTGGTACGGTTTGATTTGGCACTGTCATCTGACTCGGCAGTCACACGTTCTGCTGTATCGTCCCATCTCCTCGTCCGATGCAATATGAGCCATCCACTGGATATACATGCTACCAAACGGTTCCGTCTCCTCGTCTCTGTCTGGTTCAACCCTCCACTGGATATACACGCTACCACATGTTTTTTAGCCCTAATATCTCCCTCTTTTCTCAACCAAATCAAGTGAGGTTTGTTTCCACTTGCTCGTCTAGCCTAGACGAAGCTATCCATACTGCTAACATGCATTGAAAATAAGTATAATGAAATGGAGAATCTATGCAAGCTCGAGAGGACGAGGAGTTCAATACCTTTGCTCTGAGAGGTAAGGCCTCGATCAGAGATGCTTGGCACATTCATGGGGGTCCAAGGAGCCTACTGATTGAGTCTCTGGTCGTGGTGAGTTTCTTAGACCCAAGTTTGACCAAGGCCGATTTGGAGCTCTGGCCGATAGCACAGATGGGTGGCCTAGTGATGGAGCTTTCACTAGGGAGCTTCGTCTCTTGGTGTAGGGATTGTGTGGGTGAGTTTAATTTGATTTTGGTGAAGGTTCTAGGAGTGTCTTGTTTTTTGCCTGAATTTCTACTAAGAAATTGGGCTCAGATGGTGGAATTCAAGGCAGGAGGACGGTGGGGATCTTCTTCTCTTGGCTAAAATTTAGTGAGCAGTTTGGGAGAGATTTGTGGAGAAATTTTCAGTAATTTAAATTTGGCTGTGGAGGAGCCATTTATAGAGCTTGTCAGAGAGGGGAGCTCAGAGCTAGGCTTTGGATGCTTTAAGCTGCTTAGGGTGAGGGCAGTGTAGGGCCATTGATCACTGAGGTGATCCCTCACAGACAAGGCTCAATTTTGGGTTTAATGGGGTATGAAGGCGCTCGGGCTGAGCTATTTCGGGAGCTAGGGAGGCCGGCCAGGATAGGGCAAGCAGCTGGCAGGCTGAGGAGGAGTGGGGGAGTGGCTCAGTGCATTCAATTTGGCAAGGAGGTTGCTTAAACAGGAGTTTAAGGATGAGACTTAAGCTTAGCCAAGTGGCTAAACCTAATGGTCTAATGTGGTGGAACATTGGTAGGGTCAGGTTAAACCAGTCCTAGGAGGCTTCGGGTTAGCTGCCATGAAATTGGTTTGGTTAAATTTAGCTTGGTTTGGTTTGATTTGAATCATTTATCTAATTGGTTTTCTTTGGGTTGAGGTTAGGCTAACTTGGGTTTGAGCTTGATTTGGACCAAATTGATTGAGCAACATTGTCTATATGATTGTATGGAAGATTTTTCATTAAGACATCGAGTGGTTTTGAGTTCATTTGGGGGTTCAATTTGGTGGATTTTTGGATTTTGGTCAATTCGGGGAAAGTTGGCTAAGATTGGGTTTAGGTTGGGCTAGAGTGGGGCTTAGACCCAATTGAAGGTTTCAAATGGTTTAGGATAATGTGGTAAAGAGTTCCCAACATCAATTGGGTGGAAATTTTAGGAATAGGGTAATCAATATAGGAGATTTTGGGCATATGTTGGATTTGGGTTAAAATTAGGAGTTTTGGACTTTAAGTGGACTTGGGTGAGACTTGAGCAAAAATTGGGAAGAATTGATGATTCAATTCAATTTATGGGAGTGTCATGAAGGGTTTAAGATTGAAATTTGGGGGAATTGGTTGACATTAATTCAAGTTGAGGATTTTGGATTATTTAGGTAAAGTTAGGGATTTTGGATTTCAAATGGAATTAAAGTCAAATGTGGGTCAAATTAGGATTGGATTTGGTTTATATTGATATTGTGGATATTGAATTAAAGTTTTTAATTGAACTTGGGCAAGATTAGGATGGGTTTGATTAGGGCACTTTTGGGTTAAATTTGGTCAAATTGGGCTAAATTGGCCAAATTGGGTCATGCAGTAATTGAAGAAAATGAAATTAGGAATATTTTGGAGATTTTGGAATTTTTAGGGAATTTTTAGAATTTTCGGCCAAGAAGGGTATTTAGGGTATCTGGAGGTTATTTGGAGTGTATTAGGGTGTATTGGTGGATTTAAGAGGTGGGAAATATTTTGAAATGATTTCAAGGAATTTTAGGAATTTTGGGTAATTTTTTAAGAATTTTGGAGAATTTTGGATGATTTTAGGGCTTTGGGGTATTTTTGGTATTTAGGGTATTTTGGGGCAAAGGGTTTAGAAATTGGATTTTTGGCAAAAATTGAGATTGGTTGGAAATGAATAACAGGAATTGTCTTAACTAAGCCATGCACCAAGGGTCACCCTCATCTGGTCCTCTATGTGTTGGTACTAGCCAAACCCTAGCCTGAGGCTAAGAGCTTGGGAAAACCACTTACATGAATTTCCAAAGAGTTAGGAGATCAAAGATGATGTGCTTTTTTTAGGGTTGTGAGTGTGTAGTGTCAGTGTGGTCTCAGCTTCAAACCTCCCGGGGTAGGTCCTATGGCCTGACCACCTATAGGAGACTTCCCCTAGGCTTCCTTATGCTTGGTCTCTTCCTCCCAAAACTGGAGGTTAAGCCTTAAGCATATGAAAACTCCCAGCGAAGTAAGAAAAGTTTGAATTTCTATGGGGAGGGTTCCATAACTAGTCTTCTAAGAAATTCACCAGGAGAGTCCTATGGCTAGACCCTAGGCTATTCTAAAGAAAGGCTAGACCTCAACCAAAAGTGAGGTCAAGAATTGACCCCCAATAGGTGTGGTGTGGTGGACAAGCACACTACACGTATTGGTGTTGACTAATAAGATCAACAAAACCAACACAATTTTTTGAGTTAAAACTCAAGACAAAATAGAATTTAGAGAGGAAGTTTTCACTAGGGCTTAGGAGATAGAACTTCAAGTCCCAGGAACTCTCGCTAGGGAAGGAAGATGAAATACCTTCTTGAGAGAAGTTATAGATTTCACGCTTTCAAACTCTGAAGGAGTCTGATCCGAATCAATTAGAATTTGGAATTTTGATTAGAAATTTGATTTTATTTTGGATTTAAATTTTTGAGTTTGAATTTCAATTTGAGTTTGAGTTTTATGTTTTAATTTTAAATTTTATGGAATTCATGGAAATCTTAGAATTGACAGAATTTTTTTTTTAATTTGGAGATTTTAATTTTGTGAGTATTTTTTTTTAAAATATAGAGGGGAAATCAGAATTTCAGCACTGATCCTAGAATTTTTGTGGATGTGGAAAAATTTCTCGAAGGGGAAATGGAAAATTAGGGGACTTTGAGGGAATCAGACGACTAAGCTCCGTTCCAAGAATTTCATGGAGGGTGGAAAAGTTTCTTGAAAGGATGATGGAAAATTAGGGAAATGTTTAGGGGAATCAGACAACTAAACTCCGTTCCCAGAATTTCATGGAAGGTGGAAAAATTTCTCGAAAGGATGATGGAATATTATGGAAATTATGGGGGAATCGGACGGCTAAGCTCCGTTCCCTAAATTTGATGAAGGGAGGAAATATTTCTCAGATGGATGATTGAAGATTAAGGAAATTTGGAGGAATCAGACAACTAAGCTTCATTCCCGAAATTTCATGGAGGGTGAAAAATTTCTCAAAAGGATGATGGAAAATTAGGGAATTTTTTGGGGAATCGGATGACTAAGCTCCGTTCTCGAAATTTCAAGGAGGGTGGAAAAATTTCTCGGAAGGAAGATGGGAAATTAGCGAAATTTGGTGGAATCGGATGAATAAGCTTCGTCCTAGAATTTCATGGAGTGTGGAAAAATTTCTCGAAAGGATGATGGAAAAATAGGGACATTTGGGGGAATCGGATGACTAAGCTCCGTTCCCGGAATTTTATGGAAAGTGGAAAAGTTTCTCGAAAGGATGATTGAAAATTAGGGAAATTTTGGGGGAATCGGACTACTAAGCTCCATTCCATATATTTCATGGAGGGTGGAAAAACTTCTCTTAAGGAAGATGCAAAATTAATGAAATTTTGGGGGAATCGGATGACTAAGCTCTGTTCCCGGAATTTTAAGGTGGGCAGAAAAATTTCTCGAAAGGAAGATGGAAAATTAAGGAATTTTTGGGGGAATCAGACGACTAAGCTCCATTCCTGGAATTTCATGGAAGGCGGAAAAATTTCTTGAAAGGAGATGAAAAATTAGGAAAATTTTGAGGCAAATTAGACGATTAAGCTCCGATCCCAGAATATCATGGAATGCAGAAAAATTTCTCTGAAGGATAATGGAAAATTAGGGAATCTTTTGTCACATTGAGGAGGAAAGCTCAAGGACTCAAATACAACTCAAAAGGTAGCATAAAGTCACATTAAGGAGAAAAGCTCAAGTACTGCACCCCAGATGTTAATCATTTGGAGAAAGCTTGATGTTGACCATTCAGAGAAGGTAGAATTGATGCAACTTGGACAAGACTAGTAGTCATTGCAGGATTTGCAGGTTTTCGAGAAAGGGAAAGAGCCCTATCATTTGTTTGTTTTTAACTTATCATTTTCTTTCAATTTGTTTTGTTTCATTCTGTTTCATTTGATTTAATTTTGATTTTAAATTAAAATTTCGAATTTAAATTTTAACTTCATTTTCATTTTATTTTCATTTGACTTAAGTTTTGGGGTTCATTTCAAGAAATTTTAGGAATTTTGGGTAATTTTTGAAGAATTTTGGTATTTGGAGGTTATTTGGTGGATTTAAGAGGTGGGAAATATTTTAAAATGATTTCAAGAAATTTTAGGAATTTTGGGTAATTTTTGAAGAATTTTGGGGAATTTTTGAAGATTTTAGGGCTTTAGGGTATTTTTGGTATTTAGGGTATTTTGGGGCAAAGGGTTTAGAAATTGGATTTTTGGCAAAAATTGAGATTGGTTGGAAATGAATAACAGGAATTGTCTAAATTGAGCCATGCACCAAGGGTCACCCTCATTTGGTCCTCTATGTGTTGGTACTAGCCAAACCCTAGCCTGAGGCTAAGCGCTTGGGAAAACCACTTACATGAATTTCCAAAGAGTTAGGAGATCAAAGATGATGTGCTTCTTTTAGGGTTGTGAGTGTGTAGTGTCAGTGTGGTCTCAGCTTCAAACCTCCCGGGGTAGGTCCTATGGCCTGACCACCTACAGGAGACTTCCACTAGGCTTTCCTATGCTTGGTCTCTTCCTCCCAAAACTGGATGTTAAGCCTTAAGCATATGAAAACTCCCAGTGAAGTAAGAAAAGTTTGAATTTCTATGGGGAGGGTTCCATAACTAGTCTTCTAAGAAATTCACCAGGAGAGTCCTATGGCTAGACCCTAGGCTATTCTAAAGAAAGGCTAGACCTCAACCAAAAGTGAGGTCAAGAATGGACCCCTAAAAGGTGTGGTGTGTTGGACAAGCACACTACACGTATTGGTGTTGACCGACAAGATCAACAAAACCAACACAATTTTCTGAGTTAAAACTCAAGACAAAATAGAATTTAGCGAGGAAGTTTTCACTGGGGCTTAGGTGATAGAACTTCAAGTCCCAGGAACTCTCGCTAGGGAAGGAAGATGAAATACCTTCATGAGAGAAGCTATAGATTTCACGCTTTCAAAATCTGAAGGAGTCTGATCTGAATCAATTTGAATTTGGAATTTTAATTAGAAATTTGATTTTATTTTGGATTTAAATTTTTGAGTTTGAATTTCAATTTGAGTTTGAGTTTTATGTTTTAATTTTAAATTTTATGGAATTCATGGAAATCTTAGAATTTACAGAATTTTTTTTTAATTTGGAGATTTTAATTTTTTGAGAATTGTTTTTTAAATATAGAGGGGAAATTGGAATTTCAGCATCGATCCTAGAATTTTTGTGGATGTGGAAAAATTTCTCGATGGGGAAATGGAAAATTAGGGGACTTTGAGGGAATCAGACGACTAAGCTCCGTTCCCAGAATTTCATGGAGGGTAGAAAAATTTCTTGAAAGGATGATGGAAAATTTGGGAAAGGTTTAGGGGATCAGACGACTAAACTCCGTTCCCGAAATTTTATGGAAGGTGGAAAATTTTCTCGAAAGAATGATGGAATATTATGTAAATTTTGGGGGAATCGGACGACTAAGCTCTGTTCCCTAAATTTGATGAAGTGAGGAGAAATCTCTCAGAAGGATAATTGAAGATTAGGGAAATTTGGGGGAATCAGACAACTAAGCTTCATTCCCGAAATTCCATGGAGGGTGGAAAAATTTCTCTAAAGGATGATGGAAAATTAGGGAAATTTTTGGGGAATCGGATGACTAAGCTCCGTTCTCGGAATTTTAAGGAGGGTGGAAAAATTCTCGGAAGGAAGATGGGAAATTAGCGAAATTTGGTGGAATCTGATGAATAAGCTTCGATCCTAGAATTTCATGGAGTGTGGAAAAATTTCTCTAAAGGATGATGGAAAATTAGGGACATTTGGGGGAATCAGATGACTAAGCTCCATTCCCGGAATTTTATGGAAGGTGGAAAAGTTTCTCGAAAGGATGATGGAAAATTAGGGAAATTTTGGGGGAATCGGACTACTAAGCTCCATTCCATATATTTCATGGAGGGTGGAAAAACTTCTCGTAAGGAAGATGGAAAATTAGGGAAATTTTGGGGGAATCGGATGACAAAGCTCTGTTCCTGGAATTTTAAGGAGGGCAGAAAATTTTTTTCGGAAGGAAGATGGAAAATTAAGGAATTTTTGGGGGAATCAGATGACTAAGCTCCGTTCCTGGAATTTCATGGAAGGCGGAAAAATTTCTTGAAAGGAGATAGAATATTAGGAGAATTTTGAGTGAAATTAGACGATTAAGCTCCAATCCCAGAATATCATGGAAGGTAGAAAAATTTCTCGGAAGGATAATGGAAAATTAGGGAATCTTTTGTCACATTGAGGAGGAAAGCTCAAGGACTCAAATACAACTCTAAAGGTAGCATAAAGTCACATTAGGGAGGAAAGCTCAAGTACTGCACCCCAGATTTTAGTCATTTGGAGAAAGCTTGATGTTGACCTTTCAGAGAAGGTAGAATTGATGCAACTTGGCCAAGACTAGTAGTCATTGCAGGATTTGCTGGTTTTCGAGAAAGGGAAAGAGCCCTATCATTTGTTTGTTTTTAACTTATCATTTTCTTTCAATTTGTTTTGTTTCATTCTGTTTCATTTGATTTAATTTTGATTTTAAATTAAAATTTCGAATTTAAATTTTGACTTCATTTTCATTTTATTTTCATTTGACTTAAGTTTTCAGTTTTTATTTCAATTTGTTATGATTTTATCCTTTTCTTATACATTATTATTTTTTGTCCTTTTCATTTTAGAACCAAACACGTGGTTCAATATCTTTCAACTATTGCGCTGATAAGAAATCATTTCTGAAATAGAAATCATCATTAATTCTGCTGAAAGTAGTACAACTGATCACACGAGTTGACCACATTTTTATGAAAGGTCTCAATAAATCCCATTGACCCAACAGGTCGACCCTTGACTCAAAAAGTCAACTTTAGTCAAAATAGTCAATCTCGACTCAATGACCAACCCTACTGACCCAACAAGTCAACCCTTAACTCAAAAAGTCAACTTTGGTCAAAATGGTCAATCCTGACCCAATGACCAACCCTACTGACCCAACATGTCAACCCTTGACCCAAAAAGTCAACTTTGGTCAAAATGGTCAATCCTGACCCAATGACCAACCCTACTGACCCAACAGGTCAACCCTTGACCCAAAAAGTCAACTTTGGTCAAAATGGTCAATCTTGACCCAATGACCAACCCTACTGACCCAACAGGTCAACCCTTGACTCAAAAAGTCAACTTTGGTCAAACTGGTTAATTTTTGACCCAATTACCAATTATTGACCCAATAAGCCAACTTTTGACCCAGAAAACAACTTTGGACATGTTGATCAATTTTTGACTCAAAAATTAACCATTGACTACGAAGTCAACCAAGATACTAAAATGGTCAAATATGACTCATTTGACCAATTCAAGGCATCACAAGACCAGTAATACAACTTTGGTCAACCTTGGCTTAGATAGGTCAAATTTGGTAAAAAAATGGCTAACACATGCCCTTTAACTACAAAATTAACTTCAAATATAGACATTGACATAATCAACTTGATATTAATCAAATTTATCAAAATTTAACCTAGAGGTCACTACATTGACCTTTGGGTTAAACTAAACCCTAAAATTTGTCAACATGACAAAATTAAACCCCATGTGACAAAATTAAACCCCATGTGACAAAATTTTGGACATTATAGCCAATCCAAACCCTAAAAGATTAGGAAAGTCAAAATTGATCACCTTCAACCAAAATGAGTCAACTTGGGTCAACCTAGGTCAGTTATGGTCAATCAAAGAAAAATTTGGTCAAAATACTCAATTTTAAACCAAAAATAATATAAATTAATCAAATAATTATTCTAAAATTATTTTGATTAATTAATTGGCCAAAAAAATAATTTTTAACATTTTAATTAATTAAATAATTAATTAAAATGAAAATATAATCAAAAGCCATTAAATAAGACAAAATCCAAATTCAAATAAAAATGACATGAAAATTAATCAAGAAATTAAATTGAAATTATTTTTAATTAATAATTGATTAATAAAATAATTTTCAATATTTTAATTAATGACATAATTAATTAAAATGGAACTTAAATTGGTTTACTTTGGGTTGAGGTTAGGCTAACTTGGGTTTGAGCTTGATTTGGACCAAATTGATTGAGCAACATTGTCTATATGATTGTATGGAAGATTTTTCATTAAGACATCGAGTAGTTTTGAGTTCATTTGGGGGTTCAATTTGGTGGATTTTTGGATTTTAGTCAATTTGGGGAATGTTGGCTAAGATTGGGTTTAGGTTGGGCTAGAGTGGCGCTTAGACCCAATTGAAGGTTTCAAATGGTTTAGGGTAATGTGGTAAAGAGTTCCCAACATTAATTGGGTGGAAATTTTAGGAATAGGGCAATTAAAATAGGAGATCTTGGGCATATGTTGGATTTGGGTTAAAATTAGGAGTTTTGGACTTTAAGTGGACTTGAGTGAGACTTGAGAAAAAATTGGGAAGAATTTATGATTCAAATCAATTTATGGGAGTGTCATGAAGGGTTTAAGATTGAAATTTGGGGGAACTGGTTGACATTGGGTCAAGTTGGGGATTTTGGATTATTTAGGTAAAGTTAGGGATTTTGGATTTCAAATGGAATTAAAATCAAATATGGGTCAAATTAGGATTGGATTTGGTTTATATTTATATTGTGGATATTGAATTAAAGTTTTTAATTGAAATTGGGCAAGATTAGGATGGGTTTGATTAGGTCACTTTTGGGTTAAATTTGGTCAAATTGGGCTAAATTGGCCAAATTGGGTCATGAAGTAATTGAAGAAAATTAAATTGAGAATATTTTGGAGATTTTGGAATTTTTTGGGAATTTTTAGAATTTTCGGCCAAGAAGGGTATTTAGGTTATATGGAGGTTATTTGGAGTGTATTAGGGTGTATTGGTGGATTTAAGAGGTGGGAAATATTTTGAAATGATTTCAAGGAATTTTAGGAATTTTGTGTAATTTTTGAAGAATTTTGGGGAATTTTGGATGATTTTAGGGCTTTGGGGTATTTTTGGTATTTAGGGTATGTTGGGGCAAAGGGTTTAGAAATTGGATTTTTGGCAAAAATTGAGATTGGTTGGAAATGAATAACAGGAATTGTCTAAATTGAGACATGCACCAAGGGTCACCCTCATGTGGTCCTCTATGTGTTGGTACTAGCCAAACCCTAGCCTGAGGCTAAGAGCTTGGGAAAACCACTTACATGAATTTCCAAAGAGTTAGGAGATCAAAGATGATGTGTTTTTTTTAGGGTTGTGAGTGTGTAGTGTTAGTGTGGTCTCAGCTTCAAACCTCCCGGGGTAGGTCCTATGGCCTGACCACCTATAGGAGACTTCCCCTAGGCTTCCTTATGCTTGGTCTCTTCCTCCCAAAACTAGAGGTTAAGCCTTAAGCATATGAAAACTCCCAGTGAAGTAAGAAAAGTTTGAATTTCTATGGGGAGGGTTCCATAACTAGTCTTCTAAGAAATTAACCAAGAGTGTCCTATGGCTAGACCCTAGGATATTCTAAAGAAAGGCTAGACCTCAACCAAAATTGAGGTCAAGAATGGACCCCCAATAGGTGTGGTGTGGTAGACAAGCCCACTACACGTGTTGGTGTTGACCGAAAAGATCAACAAAACCAACACAACTTTTTGAGTTAAAACTCAAGACAAAATAGAATTTAGCGAGGAAGTTTTCACTGGGGCTTAGGAGATAGAACTTTAAGTCCCAGGAACTCTCGCTAGGGAAGGAAGATGAAATACCTTCATGAGAGAAGCTATAGATTTCACGCTTTCAAACTCTGAAGGAGTCTGATCCGAATCAATTTGAATTTGGAATTTTGATTAGAAATTTGATTTTATTTTGGATTTAAATTTTTGAGTTTGAATTTCAATTTGAGTTTGAGTTGTATGTTTTAATTTTAAATTTTATGGAATTCATGGAAATTTTAGAATTTACAGAATTTTCTTTTTAATTTGGAGATTTTAATTTTGTGAGAATTTTTTTTTAAATTTAGAGGGGAAATCGGAATTTCAGCACTGATCCTAGAATTTTTGTGGATGTGGAAAAATTTCTCGAAGGGGAAATGGAAAATTAGGGGACTTTGAGGGAATTAGACGACTAAGCTCCGTTCCCATAATTTCATGGAGGGTGGAAAATTTTCTTTAAAGAATGATGGAAAATTAGGGAAATCTTTAGGGGAATCAGACGACTAAACTCCGTTCCCGGAATTTCATGGAAGGTGGAAAAATTTCTCGAAAGGATGATGGAATATTATGGAAATTTTGAGGGAATCGGACGGCTAAGCTCCGTTCCCTAAATTTGATGAAGGGAGGAAAAATTTCTCAGAAGGATGATTGAAGATTAGGGAAATTTGGGGGAATCAGACAACTAAGCTTCATTCCCGAAATTTCATGGAGGGTGGAAAAATTTCTCAAAAGGATGATGGAAAATTAGGGAAATTTTTGGGGAATCGGATGGCTAAGCTCCGTTCTCAGAATTTCAAGGAGGGTGGAAAAATTTCTCTGAAGGAAGATGGGAAATTAGCGAAATTTGGTGGAATCGGATGAATAAGCTTCGATCCTAGAATTTCTTGGAGGGTGGAAAAATTTTTCGAAAGGGTGATGGAAAATTAGGGAAATTTGGGGGAATCGAACGACTAAGATCCGTTCCCAGAATTTTATGGCAGGTGGAAAAGTTTTTCGAATGGATGATGGAAAATTAAGGAAATTTTGGGGGAATCAGACTACTAAGCTCCATTCCATATATTTCATGGAGGGTGGAAAAACTTCTCGTAAGGAAGACGGAAAATTAGGGAAATTTTGGGGGAATCGGATGACTAAGCTCTGTTCCAAGAATTTTAAGGAGGGCAGAAAAATTTCTCGAAAGGAAGATGGAAAATTAAGGAATTTTTGGGGGAATCAGACGACTAAGCTCCGTTCCCGGAATTTCATGGAAGGCGGAAAAATTTCTTGAAAGGAGATGGAAAATTAGGAAAATTTTGAGGGAAATCAGACGATTAAGCTCCGATCCCAGGATATCATGGAAGGCAGAAAAATTTCTCGGAAGGATAATGGAAAATTAGGGAATCTTTTATCACATTGAGGAGGAAAGCTCAAGGACTCAAATACAACTCAAAAGGTAGCATAAAGTCACATTAGGGAGGAAAGCTCAAGTATTGCACCCCAGATTTTAATCATTTGGAGAAAGCTTGATGTTGACCTTTCAGAGAAGGTAGAATTGATGCAACTTGGCCAAGACTAGTAGTCATTGTAGGATTTGCAGGTTTTCGAGAAAGGGAAAGAGCCCTATTATTTGTTTGATTTTAACTTATCATTTTCTTTCAATTTGTTTTGTTTCATTTTGTTTCATTTGATTTAATTTTGATTTTAAATTAAAATTTTGAATTTAAATTTTGACTTCATTTTCATTTTATTTTCATTTGACTTAAGTTTTGGGGTTCATTTCAGTTTTTATTTCAATTTGTTATGATTTTATCCCTTTCTTCTACATTATAATTTTTTTGTCCTTTTCATTTTAGAACCAAACACGTTGTTCAATGTCTTTCAACTATCACACTGAAAAGAAAGCATTTCTGAAAACAGAAATCATCATTAATTCTGCTGAAAGTAGTACAACCGATCACATGTGTTGATCTCATTTTTATGAAAGGTCTCAATAAATCCCATTGACCCAACAGGTCGACCCCTGACTCAAAAAGTCAACTTTGGTCAAAATGTTCAATCCCGACCCAATGACCAACCCTACTGACCCAACAAGTCAACCCTTAACTCAAAAAGTCAACTTTGGTCAAAATGCTCAATCCTGACCCAATGACCAACCCTACTGACCCAACATGTCAACCCTTGACCTAAAAAGTCAACTTTGGTCAAAATGGTCAATCCTGACCCAATGAGCAACCCTACTGACCCAACAGGTTAACCCTTGACCCAAAAAGTCAACTTTGGTCAAAATGGTCAATGTTGACCCAATGACCAATTATTGACCCAATAAGCCAACTTTTAACCCAGAAAACAACTTTGGACAAGTTGATCAATTTTTTACTCAAAAATTAACCATTGACTACGAAGTCAACCAAGATACTAAAATGGTCAAATATGACTCATTTGACCAATTTAAGACATCACAAGACCAGTAATACAACTTTGGTCAACCTTGACTTAGATATGTCAAATTTGGTCAAAAATGGCTAACACATGCACCTTTAACTACAAAATTAACTTCAAAGACAGACATTGACATAATCAACTTGATATTAATCAAATTTATCAAAATTTAACCCAGAGGTCACTACATTGACCATTGGGTTAAATTAAACCCTAAAATTTGTTAACATGACAAAATTAAACCCCATGTGACAAAATTTTTGGACATTATAGCCAATCCAAACCCTAATAAGATTAGGAAAGTCCAAATTGATCACCTTCAACCAAAATGAGTCAACTTGGGTCAACCTAGGTCAGTTATGGTCAATCAAAGAAAAATTTGGTCAAAATACTCAATTTTAAACCAAAAATAATATAAATTAATCAAATAATTATTCCAAAATTATTTTTATTAATTAATTGGCCAATAAAATAATTTTTTACATTTTAATTAATTAAATAATTAATTAAAATGAAAATATAATCAAAAGCCATTAAATAAGACAAAATCCAATTTCAAATAAAAATTACATGAAAATTAATCAAGAAATTAATTTGGAATTATTTTCAATTAATAATTGATTAATAAAATAATTTCCAATATTTTAATTAATGACATAATTAATTAAAATGGAACTTAAATTAAGAAATGAGTATGAAATGGAATATTAACCTATGACATCATGGTTTTAAAAAATTCCAATCTCCTTTATGACATCACACATGACTTCATACAAAGTCATCCATGGGTCACACATGACCCATGAGACTCATTAGATATTGGCTAACACATTAAATAACCCACAATTTACCACTTTAACTATGGTTAAGAAGGTTCATCATGAAGGGAAATGAGGTGGCATCCTCTCCCAAATTTATAGCATGACTCATCTCCTCCATCAAGATGAGGTAGCTCGCCACTTTAGGTGCCTCATGAACTCACCAATGGGAGTAAAACACTAATTAAACCCTCTTGGATACCATGCTTAACTCAAGTTATGTTCCAAAATAACTAAATTATAATTTATTTTAATGAGAGGTTTATGTGTCATCCCCTCATTATAAATTTAAATGACATGTTGAAAGGAAAAGCGCTTGCCTTCTTGACTCACCATTCATCTCCTATACCACCCAATGGAGGGGAAACAAGAGTTTAACTCATTCCACACCATGGTTAGAAGCCATTATGGCTAAGGCATCCATGATATTACTACGTGGCAAAGGTGTCACAATTCTTTCAAATGAAACAAATGAATTTGGAAATTACCTAGGGGAGGTTGTTGACCTCATTTTTGATGAGGTCTTCACTTCCTTTTTTTTTGTTTTTAGTACTCAGGGTCTAGCCTTAAGCTTTTCCTTTGACTATCCTAGAGGATTAGAATTGGGACCCACCACTCAGAAATTCAAACCACTTCTTAACTCCCTGCAAACTCCCCAAACTTGATTGTAGACCTCTAATCACCTAGAGGGTTGAGATCAAATGTAGAAGTTTAAAGGATGAGTTCCTATAGGACTCTTCGGCCATAGGACCGCCTCAGGTGGCCTGGTCTGGTGAGGGCTGACTTACACACACACTACACTTATACACTACACTTTCACACACTTCCTAAAACCACACCCATACCCAACTTAACCTCCTGACTCATGAAGGTGATTCACATGGATGGTCCTTAACCCCTAAGCCCTTGGCTAGGAGGTAGGAAAAACATAGTGAATGCCTCAAATGAGTCCCTTCATGGCTCATGTGGGATTGATATGGCTTCATGGCTCAACCAAAATGATTTCATTCCACTAACATTTACCCAATCTTCAATTTTCTAAATTTTCAATTTTTGACCCCCGGGACCCCGGACCCGCCTAACCTACCCAAAACCCTTGAAATTACCCAAATTTTTCAAAATTTTTCAAATTTACCCAAATTCCTCAAAATCAATCTCAAACATTCTCCCACCACTCAAATTGACCATTTTTTACCCAAAATACTCAAAATTCCAAAAAATACCCCCAATACCCTCCAAATTACCAAAATGCCCCTCTTGACCCAAAAATCCAAAAATTCAGAAAATTCCCAGAAAATTTCTGAAAATCTCCAATATTCGCAATTTCATTTTGTCCAACTAAACCATGAGCCAATTTTGTCAATTTACCAAACTTTGGTCAAAATCCCCAATTTGACCCATTTTAACCCAAAGTGAACCCAATGTCAAACCAACCTACCCAATTGACCCAAATTCTGGTCCAATTCAATTCTAAACTTCAATTCAACATCCCCAACACCAATCTAGACCAAATTCATGCCCAATTTAATTGATATTTGAATCCAATTTCACTTTTGACCTTAAAGACCAATTTGGACCCATGACCCAAACTTAGCCCAAACTAACCCAATTCAACCCCAATTAACCCCAAATCTTTTCTAAACCTTCCCTAACATCCCTACAAACGAAACACTAACATGATTTACCCAAAATTTGAACCCAAACCCAACTCAAATTCAACCCAAAGGCAAAACTCCTTACATGGGCCTACACCTAAACCTAACCCAAATAGGCCCAAACCCCAAAATCCAAACCCAACCAAAGTTGAAACCTCTTTGAAACAGCCCTACAAACATTTCTCAACATTAATTTTACACCAATTTCAACATTAGCCCAACATCAGCCCAAGTTAACCCAATTTGGCCTACCATTGGCCACTTTACCAAAAAGCCCAAATTCAACCCAATTCAAACCCAAACCACCTCAAATTTGTTTCAAATTACTCATGACACATCCCTAAACCAAACCCAACAATTATTTGGCCCAAACTTTTACAAATTTCCCATCCACCAATTTATTTCCAAGCTTAAAAAGCCCACTTTCTTAAACCTTCCTAAAAAACCCACCCAAAACAAATTTAAAAGCCCAAAACTTATTCCAAAAGCCCACATGAAATTTCTCTCATCATACCCATAATTTAAAACACTTCATAAGTTCTAAAATCAATAACCAAATAGTTCCAAATCAAGCTTCATGAAATTTGTCCACTAAAACACCAAAATTTCTTAAACCCACTTTCATGAAACCATGCCCACTTTTCCCAAGCTATATATAAGCCATGAAGCCACTCTTAAGCCACATGCAAGCCATGTGAGTTGTTCACATGTGACCTTACCACATTGGGCAAAAGGAGGAGATCCTTTCCACATTCCCTTAAGGTGATTAACCATTTCCATGTCTCCCCTAAACTATGTTTAATATTAATTGTACTTGGATTGTGACTTGACCCCACTAATCAAGCTGAGCCAAATCACTTTCTCTTCAGCCTAAACCAAATCTTGGATGGTGCACCTAGCCCAAAAGGATGGGTTGACCCATTTAGAGCCAAAATAGCCATGCCCACCATGCCACTTTGATCCAACTCCTTTACACATGTCCAAACCCAATCGACTTCACCATTGCCAAGCCCCGACCTCCCCGGTCAAGATGGTGACTCATGCCTGCCGGCCGACCGCACGGGTCGCCGTAAAACTCCATGGCCGAGACATTGGAAGGAGCCAAGCTTTGAAATTCTCCTTGCCGAGTTACCCCATGCCGATGGCCATTACAGCTGTTCTTCCTTGCCAAGAGCAGCTGATCCCGTCCCTAACTCCCCCAGGAGGCCCTCCAGGCCTCTCCTATTTAAACCTCACCCCTCTCGGCCATGAAGAGGTGCTGAACCAACCTTAAGGAAACTCTACCAAAATCACTCCAGACTCTCCCCCACACTTAGAGCATTTGATCCCCACTGTTCTCTTGCCCTAATCCCTACTAATTGAGCTCAATTTTAGAGCTCAATTCTCAGGCCAGAACAGGACACTCCCAAATCCTCCACGAAAGTCAAATTAAACTCACCCACACCTGCACAAGACCAAGAGAAGGAGTTCCCCAGTGAAAGCCCCCTCTCCAGGCCACCCATCTATTCCAGACTCCAAAGGTTGAAATCGGGCTTGGTCAAAATCATACCTAGACAATTCACCAGGCCAGGAGACTTCATCTGGAGCTTTCTTGGACTCAATCGAAGGTGACACAACCCTCAGATCGAAGCCACACTTCTCTGAGCAAAGGTATGGTCTAACTCTTCTTCCCGAGCTTCTGAGCATTCTCCATTTTTATTGAGTCAATTTCATGCTACATAAACCGTATGGATTTGTTCGTCTTCTCGAGATAAATACATAGAGCATAAGAACGTTTAATTTGGTCAAGTATCGAGTGAGATCTTAAGCCTAGAAGATGGATGGTTCTCGGGCTAGGAGGCTTGGGGACGATGAATGGATGTCGTTCATTCAATACACGCGCGGACGGACGGCTCAGATGGCGTCTGACCAGGAGATGATACGTGAACTACGAGCCATGTGGCGCTGAGTCGGAAGGCGACGCCGAATCAGGAGACGACGCGTGTGAGTTCGGAGCTGCCGAGGTTGAGCTGGCGCCGCATCACTTAAGTAGGAAAATAGGATTTTTCTTACTTATTAAATACCCAGAACTTCAAAAATTCATAACTTCGTGTAGGAAAATCCTAAAAATAAAATAAAAATACCCTCTTGCTCAGTGAACAAAGGAGAATAATGTGGAAAAGAAATCATTTAATTTCATTGAATATTTGATTTTTAATAATTTATTTACTCTCTGCACATTTTCAATTCTCCATGCATGTATACAATTCACCATGGCATGAGACCATAGGGCTTTTGAAGCCTCTGAATTTGGGGACATTCCATGAATTTTCCAAAGTCAGAGGCCATCCCTATGAAGAGTTATTGATTTTTCAATTCTAGGTGACTATTCTGAGTATTTTAATTCCAATAATTAGCATGTTGTGAAATAAATTCTAGGAAAATTTGGTGATGTTTCTTATGACCAGAGGACCCTAGGGAAAATAGCTTTTGAGTTGACTCACTTGTAATAACCCTAATTGGCTTAAACACCAAAAATGGAGCTTTAAATAATTAGAGCTAATCATACATCAAATTGAGTTGAAATCAATTCTCCACTGACCATTAGGATCAGAGGAACCCACCATAAAAGTTTGAAGTCAATTGGACTTAGTTAGCCCTATCAAATGAGTTGATTAAGCCATTTAGCCAAACCTAAACTTCAAAAATTCATAACTTTCAAAATATTTCTCAAAAATTCACCAAATTGGTTTTGGAGCCTCTCTGATATAAGGGGAATTTAAGAAAATTAAAATTGCAATTTTCCAAAAAAGTTGATTTTTTGCATTATTTTAATATTTTTAATAATTAAAAAATAATAAAACTTAATAAAATTCACCAAAATGTCACATTTTGAATTTTTATCACTTAGGAACAAACCCCCTATTTTTCTTAAGTCTCTATGATGAGATATCAAATTTTAAAGCCCTAAGGTAATTTTAAAATAAAAAAATGTATTTTCTAACATTTCCACTGAAATAATTCTAATAAATCAAAGAAATATTAGAAAATTATAAAAATTGGTTCTCTGGTTTCCTTGATATCAGAGAAATTTTTACAAAATATAAAATTCATTTTTCAACCTTTATTTAATTTTTAAATTAATTAATACTCCAAAACTCAAAATAATTATAATAAAAAAAATATAATTCAAAAAATCACCAAAATTGGTCCAAGTGGTCCTCTGGTCATTAGAAATGTCCCATAATGTTCTTAAGGACAGAAAGTTTCCCTTGGTCATGTTATTGAATTTATCTTGAAAATCCCCATTTTCCACCAAAAATAATTACATAAATAAATTAAATACAGAAAAATCACATTTTCTCCCCTAATATCTTGATTGATATGTGAGTGAAGTCACATAAAAATTTCAAATTCATTTGAGCTTAATTTAGTGAGTTATGGAAATAGTAATTTTAAAGGGCAAAATGGTAATTAAAATTTTAACCTATAATTAAAAATTTTAGGTTTAATTAAAAGGGTGGGTAAAATATTTGATACTAAGTTGATTTTGGATGTTTGATACTTAGGTAATTAAAGGGTAGAAACCTACCAAATAATTTTAAAATAATTAAAATAAACCTTAATTAAATAATTAATTAAATTTGGAAGAATAATGAAAAATTGGAATTATTAGGAAGAGATTTATTCTTTAATTTAAAAATCCTAAATTAATCACCTCAATAATATTTAATTCCTAATTAAAATGATAATCCAAATTCAAGATTTAAAATGCTAAAAGACTTAATCATTAAATTAAATTAAAGTTAAAACATTTAAATTAAATCCTTCTAAAATTTCAATTAAATTAATATTTTAACAATTAAAATTAAATCATCCTTAAAGCATAAAAAATAAAATATTATATTAAAATTAAATTAAAATTTAAATTAAATTAAATTGAATTAAATTAAATTAAATTAAATTATATCACATTAAATTAAATTAAATTAAATTAAATTAAAACATATTAGATTAAATAAAAAATAAAATCAAGTTAAAATAAAATTAAAATTAAATTAAATTAAATAAAATTAAATTG
The DNA here is from genome assembly GCA_022702705.1 of Papilionanthe hookeriana x Papilionanthe teres. NCBI lineage: Eukaryota > Viridiplantae > Streptophyta > Magnoliopsida > Asparagales > Orchidaceae > Papilionanthe > Papilionanthe hookeriana x Papilionanthe teres. Next base: position 45,902,995 of record CM040430.1, on the reverse strand, counting down.
AAAGTAAAAGTAAACCAAATTTAATTAAACTAAAATTAAATTAAATTAAATTGAATTAAATATAACATCACCAAAAATATAAAGAATTCAAAATAAATCTAAAACAACTTGAACACTATTCCAAACTTAAACCCATTAATTGAAATTAAATTAAATCACAAATCACTTGAACATCAATTTTCCCTTAAAAGCTCTCGTTGTCATAACTCCTAAATGGAGTATTAAATGAAGTGTTACTTCACTTATAGGATATTCAAACGTCCTAATTCACTGAGCAAGATAACAAAATTTAAACTCCTAGATGATCAATTTCACTTATATAATTAAATTCTCTTGGACTTAAAATAATCCTAGAGGTATTGAAATGATGTTTAAGACTCGTCTTAAACACTTCCTTAATATGATAGGATATTTATAAGAACAATTGAACTTAATTATTCTTTGATGAATAAAATCGTCCTTAAACCAAAACACAAGAACCTAGACGTCATAGTAGATGACTAGCTATAGGATTAGGACTTTGGTAGACAACCAAAACCTTTCCCTTAGCTTTAGCTAGGTACTTGATGAAATATTTAAATGCCTTAATATGTGTTTTAAGTGTAGCTTGGGATGACGGGAAAACCCTCCAGGTACACATTTATTTTATTGCAATTTACTTTATTGCAAATGTACTTTACTTTTCTTGCATGATAAACAACTGTTGCATGAAAACCAAAACCTTTAGGATAGTCCCTAAAACTGAAACCAAAACTAAATTAAAAATCATTACAAGATAAAAATCACCGCCACAACATTTCAAAAATATAAAATAACTCAAAATTTAATCACAAACAGAACACAAAACTACAATTGCAACTAAATTAAAACGTCTTGTTGGATGATCGGGAATACCTCGGATGATGTAACCTACGTGTTGCTAACGGGATTTCCCACAGTCTAAAGGAAAGTGTGGAACTCATTTAGTTGAGTTTAGCAAATTCATCTGGACTAAGTGAATCCGATAAAAATAACGATGCCGGAAGGATGGAACCGTGGGATCTTAAACGGTGTTGTTATAATCAACTTTAAGATTTGTTTTAACTAAAACACTAAAAAAAACTTGGATTTTAAGACTTCTCTAAACCAGAGCAATTTTCTAATCTCTTGATTTTCACCTTCTATAACTAAACCCTCTGCAACAACAAGGAGCTCGGAGCATGGTGGGCAGCACGGCCATCGTCATCAGCAAAACCCGAGTCTACTTCAGCAAAACTTTCTTAGAATTAAATAACCAAACCATAGGACTTCGAGGTAGTTTGCCTAGTGCAACATAAATCCTCAATCTTTTGTTAGGCATTTGCATTGCAAATTAAGCCCTAACCGGTCTTAGGATTCCGAGGTAGTCATCCGATATGACATAAACCCTCACATCTTCGAGGCTATTTGTGTGGTTACATCATACGAATATAAGTCTTAATTAATTAAAAATTGGCAAGATCAAAACATTAAATAAACATTAGGGCCTTCCTAAATTCAAGCCAGACAATAGGATAGTCGGGAAATTACCGAAGTTCGCTTCGAATTTGTGAATTCTCCTACCTTTCTTCCTTTAAATTCCCAAAATAAAATGTTCCAAATTTGATCCATTCCCTATTGAAATTCTAAAATTCAATCCCTTGAAAACTTAAACTTTGAAATTCTTGAGAGCAAAACTACTGATTATTATCTAGAGTTTTCTTAGGTGATTCTTGTCACTTAAGATGTAATTAACTATAAGGGCTTGCCCTTATAGGGAATTTTAAGAACCCAATTAATATAAACCCTGTTTAATGCTTTCATATTAAGCAGGGGAATTTGTCGGCTTATAAAATTGGTTCGTAAACCAAACAGATGTCACAAATCTTCTAGTTTATTTAATCAAGCCCCATCACCAAACAGTGTGTCTATTCTTCGGGATAGATACACGATTTGTGGTGTGGTGCTCGTTTATATAAACTATTTAGGATGTGAGATCGGTTTGATTTCATATCTTAAAACTTTTAAATTTAAAATTATTTTCAAAATCAAATACTACTTCTCAAATTACTTATCAAATTTAAATTAAAAAATAAGCCGTACAATTTCTGGCGACTCCACTGGGGACAATTCCTCTCTCCATTTTTAATCAGATAGTTCTGCTTTCAAAAATCGGTAGTGTATCCATGTCCCTAGTGGATCAAACTACCCTTCTTTCCGTTGGAATACTATGTTTATTTCTACCTTGAACGAGTATAGCCAACATTCTTTCGGATTTAGGAGCCACTGTTTAGACACCCCTAAACAGAGAGTTTCTAAAATCCTTTTACCTCATTTCTGAGGTGGGGTGGACGCCCAATAGGTATTAGTTTAGGAGCGGTCTTGTGGTTCGAGAAGTTTCTACAAGACTTTCTCTTCCTTTTCCAATTCCTAATAAATTCCTTAACCCTTCCTACAACTCTTCTTCTTTTAATAATTCTCCTTCCTAACGAAAAAATCTTTTCGAAAAATAATTATCTAAATAAATTTTCTTTTAATACCACAAATACATTAAGATAAACGGAAATGTGTTCGGACTCTTTCTTTTTCGTCATAAGTTTTACGACAAGAAGAAGCACGATTCGAGGACTAACACTTGGAATCTGCCCTGCAGAAATGGAAACCCCAAAACTGATCTTCTCCTTCGTCAACGGACTGGACCTGGCTGTTTTCAAGGACGAACTGCCTAATAATGGAATCATTCGATTCGGACAAGGATTCGGGGACACCGACATCAAAATCCCCGACGTCACTCTCTTTTCACTCACAAGCAAAGTATCGGAAACTGAGAAGCCGTTGATTGAGTTTAACCTCAAGTCAACTCATGAATTCCCTCCTCTGCAAAAGATTCCAACTGAGAGGAGTACTGTTGTTCGCGAAGGACTGTTGTTGCTACTCCCACCGGTCTAGTTGTCTCTGCACCTACCCCGGCTTCTGCCAAACTAAAGGGGAAGGAAATTCAGAACTGTGATGAACCTGTTACCGTGGAGGGTACAGATCTTCCTGTGAGACCTTCCGTTTTCGAGATCGGGTCCAGCTTGAGAATTCCACCACTGACACGGACTCAGAGGAGGAACAGAAGTAGAAGGATTGCTAGAGAAGCCAGAGCTGCTGAAGTTGCTTTCCTGGAGGAAATCCCAGAATTGCCCGAGTATACACCGCTACCTGAATACATACCACTTTTGGGAGGAAGTAGGTTCCATCCCCTCTCCGGCATAGAGGACGAGGAAAATGTCCGCAAGATTGCTTCTGCACTGCCTCAGCCCGCATATTACAACGACGGCCGTAAGAAAAGGGCTAGAATTACGCCATTTGCTCGACTGTAGACCCTGATAGAGAAGTTAGCAAAGAAAGAAAAATGCCCTGTATCAGAGATTTTAAGAAGGATAGGGCGGGTGCCGGCCAAATCCCGTCTTGGGCCACAAGTAGAACCTGCTATCGCTGCAGAAAAGCCGAATAAGAGAATGAAAGCTAGTCCACCTGTCGTTGTTTCAGGACTACAAATCGGGGAGGATACCACCTACCGGCATTTGGTGACGGACCATCCGGTCCTAGACCTTCGTCTGCTAGAAGGATGGTATGGCGTCCCACTACCGGACAATTAAGATTAAAACAACAACCTGAAAAGGAAAGTCTCGTCAGGAGACTTGAGTCCGAAGAAAGCGCTACCGCAATAAAGGGGACTCATGAGAAGGAAACCCGACAGCTATCGCATGACAATTGCAAAGAAGTACAGAAAAGACCACTAGAAGATGTTATGAAAAAGTTAAGAACTGATATTCAGCAATTAGCAAGAGAAAGAGAAGAAAAATTCAGAGATGAAGTCGACTCGTCAGAGTTCATGGATGATGAATATGCAGAAATTAACATGGTTGAAACACGAGCTTCGTCAGCTTCACAAGGTGTTCCTGCAGCCGCAAAAAGAGAGGAGCCGGAAGTGATGAGGATACAGCTTCAAGAGAAAGATGATACGATCGCCCAAATGGCAAAAAGGATGGAAGAGATGGCTGCAGCCCTAGACGGAGGAAAGGAGATTACATCCTTCAACGGGGATGATCAGTTAAAAAAGGATGCAATACAAAGCATGATTCCGAAAAAGGATATCAAGAACATGGTGGAACAGCAGGTGGGAGAAGCCTTGGCACAATCAAAGAGCGGGACATCCATTCAGACGGGTAGACCTTACCGCAAAGAATTCGACTCTATCCAATATCTGAAAGGCTTCGTACCACCTCTTTTCAAGACCTTTGATGGAACCGGAAACCCTCGGCAGCATGTTGCACATTTTCGTGCCAATTGTGGCAATGCTGGCGGAAGTGATGCTTTACTCTTCCGACAATTTGTCAGCAGCCTGTCAGTGATCGCCTTTGATTGGTATGCCGAATTACCGAACGGTTCGGTGAAGACATTTTCAGAATTAGAGAACCTCTTCATCAAGCGATTTGTCGGAGCTCAGCACCACATCACTATAGGTGATTTAGTGGTAGAGAAGCAGAAGCCGAACGAAACTTTGGAGGACTACATACCTCGATGGAGGAATCTGAGTATGAAGTGTGAGCCACAGCTACAAGAATAGCATGCAGTCGGCATTTTACTTAAGAGCATTCATGGCTCGATAGCACTTCTCCTCAAGGGATTTACTATTAAGACTTTCGAGAATTTGTTAAGCAAGGTCGGAAGCTAGCAAGAGGAGGCGAAGAAATTAAGTTTCATCGACAAAACAGACAAGCAGAAGCCTGTGATAACTTTTGAAAAGCAGTCCAGGATCGTCACAGCAGTCGAAAAAGGCAAGCAGCCAATACAAATACCGCCAGAACGGCCGCAGCAAATTTATCAGCAACCTCGACGTAATTACCAAGCAACCTCGACCCAACTATCAGTCATCTCAACAGTATGAACAACCGCCTCGTCCACAACATACGTTAAGGGAGCTTCTGAGCAGGGAGTATCCGTTCAAGAATGAGGCAGTGTCGAAAAGGTTCTGTAGTCTGATGAAGACTCTAGATTTCCAACTGCCAGAGCCTAAGAAACCAGAAGAAGTCGACAAGAAAGATGATCCCAACTTTTACCCTTACCACCGGATGCTTGGACACAAGATAGAAGATTGTATACCTTCAAAAGTTGGCTCAATGACAATCTCCGAAAAGGGAACATAACGATCCCGAAGGAATACATGAAGGAACCCCAGAAAGGAGGTTCCATCAATGTTATCTCGACGGATCTCATTGTTCCGATAGATCCCTATGCAACTGATGATGGATGGACTACTGCTTGGACAAAGTCTTCGAAGAAGATTTTGGATCGCATCCAAACCACTTCGGTGCGAGCCTCAATTCAGATTTCGAAACCTGTCAAGTCGGCACTATCACTTGCGATAGAAGAACCACCTCAACAAGAGACGATTGAAGAAAAGAAGAAAATTGATGAAGAAGAGAAGACCGAGGCTCCTGAGGCTAGACTAGGGGCTGCTTATCCTAGGATGGTTGTTTCCGATTTAGGGGAGAAATCCCTCGAACCGCTGACTCTGTATGATTATTTGCTCACTCCGGTGGGATCTTATAATGATAAGGGTTATGGCGTTGGCTACGTTTTGACTGTTTCTAACGAATACGTAACTAGAGACAACCAACCTAATCCGGACATCGATTCCGATACAAGTAACAATTCTCAAATCATACACAATCTCGACGATCACAATGACAAAGAAGACATCCACCAAGGAGGCTACGAGAGTTCAACAAGCAATGAATCTATTTGTGAGTTTCGAGGAGCTCCAGTCATAATAGAGTAAGAGCCTTCAGACTCTGAAGCTAATCCAGAAGAACCTATCATTCCGATTCAGGAGGAGACACCAGCAAACTCAATACTGGATTCAGAAGTAAAATGGGTCCATAGGACAAAGGAAAGCAGGTGGTTGTTCAGGAAGAACCAACCCCGGTAAGAGAAATACCCATTCGGGAAGAAACCGAGACACATGAAAATAAAGTGGACTACAACGTGCTAGCCCATCTTAGGAAACTACCAGCCAAACTGAGCATCTACGATGCTCTCATCTTATCAAAGGAGATGAGAGAAGCTCTGATCAAGGCCTTACTTGATCCAGAAATTTACTTTCCTCAAATGAACGGAGATTCCTTAGACGAGGTTTGCTCATTAAAGGAACAGCGAGGTGTTACCTTCACGGACAATGACCTACTACTTGGAACAGCATACCACAACCGACCGTTGTACATTTCAGTTACAATTGGAAAATTTACACTCTCCAGAGTATTGGTGGATCCAAGAGCATCAATCAATATAATGAATCTTCAAACACTAGCATACTTGGAAATTGATGCTCGCGAGCTCGAAGTGGACAAAATGTTATTAAGAGGATTCAACCAGAAAGGAGAAAGATCCCTCGGATCAATAACACTGCTAATGAAGACCGGTGACTTAGCAAAGACAACCGCGAAATTTCACATAATTGATTCAGAAACATCATTCAACGCTCTACTGGGCCGACCATGGATACATGAAAACCGAATGGTACCATCATCTCTAAATCAGTGCATCAAATACTACCATGGAGGAGAACAGTGCATCAAAGGTGACTTACAACCATTCTCCGTTCATGAAATTTGAATCCATGAAGATGCAGCTTATTACGCACCTCCGAAGAAAACAATCTTCTCCAGAGATACCATAACGAATGAAGCAAAGGAAGTTAGGGACGACGAAGAACCTGAAGTTCTAGTCCAAGAGTCACTCACCGCTCCCTTACAGCGAGACGGTGAAGGTTTCTCCTCAACTCGCATCCGAGGTCGAGGCCGTGGACGAGGCCGTGGCAGAGACGTTAATACAGTTGGACAGAGGAAACCAGCCATCAATGTTGATTGGGAAGACAGTTTTGAAGAAGAAAAAGAAATCAAACAAGAAGCAGCTACAATAAGCCGGAAGAAACAACAATTCAAGATTTCTCTCAAAGATGAGAAGAACGAGGAATATAAATCGATGTACGAGAAGATTAACCACTATGTACATACTATGACCCTGACCCCGATCCATTCTAATAAGATCGAGGGTATGGTGGTCAAAGAGGTACATAACGGCGGTGCAAAGCCCATCAAATTCTACCGTGGTGCTCCTTCCTCCAAAACTTAAAATAATGTACAATTTGAAGATGCTACTTCATCAGAATTAATGGAATTACCTGTTGAGTGGTACTCTCCCTGTGTTCAAAATTTAATTTAGCGTGGTTTCTTACTTCGACAATGGACAAAAGGTCAATCACAACATTTTGAAAAATTATGGAATAACTCCGGTCGTCCACACAATTCAAGGCATGGTCTCGGATTCGGCACAGTAGGTTCAGTTGAAGATACTGAATTTTGCTTGGTTGTCACTTGCGAGTCTAATGAAAACTGCATGGAAGCTACAGAAGAACTTGAAGATTTACAAATTGGAAACGCTCCACCAGAGTTCGAAGAAGAGATCAAATCTACAATAGATGAGTTAACGGAAGTTAACTTAGGTACTAACAAAGAGCCTAGGCCTACCTTTGTTAGCTCCTTACTCAATAAAGAAGACTTCGAAGAAATAATCAAGTTATTAATGGAATTTAAAGACTGTTTTTCTTGGAGCTACGATGAGATGCTAGGATTAGCTCCAGAGGTCGCGATCCATAAGCTAGGAGTGGATCCTACTTCGCTCCGATCGGACAAGGTCCCGTAAGAATGCGTCTAGAAATCGAACAACAAGTCATAGCTGAAGTTAAAAAGCTAATAGACGCTAAATTTGTCCACTGAAGAACAATACCCGACTTGGTTAGCTAATGTGGTACCGATCAAGAAGAAGAATGGTCGGATCGGAATTTGTGTGGATTTCAGAGATTTAAACAAGGCATGTCCAAAAGATGAATTCCCTCTACCGGTCCCAGAATTAATGATCTACATTGCTTCAACACATGAAATATTCTCGTTCATGGATGGATCTTCAGGATACAACCAGATAAAAATAGCTCCAGAAGATGAAAAACTTACAGCATTCAGAACGCCGATCAGAGTCTATTGCTACACGGTGATGCCATTCGGATCGAAGAACGCAGGAGCAACCTACCGGAGAGCGATGACAAGAATTTTTGATGATCTCATCCACAATCAAGTCGAATGCTACGTGGATGATGTGGTCATCAAAAGCAAAGTAAAGGAAAACCACTCGTATGATTTGATAATTGTTTTCGAACGATTAAGACAATTTAACCTTAAGATGAATCCCTTAAAATGCGCCTTCGGCTTCACCTCCAGGAAATTCTTAGGATTCGTTGTCCGACATCGTGTAATTGAAATCGACCCGGAAAAGATTAAAGCTATCTTAGAAATGCCACCTCCCAGAACCTTAAAACAACTACGATCTTTCCAAGGGAAGTTGGCATATCTTCGACGCTTTATCTCAAACTTGTCAGGTAGGTGTCAGCCTTTCTCGGCATTAGTTAAAGGACGCCAAATTTATTTGGGAAGAGAAATGCCAGAGGGCCTTCGAGGACATTAAACAATATTTAATGACACCTCCTGTCTTAGCGGCCCCAGTCTCAGGTAGATCGTTGATACTTTATACCGCAGCTTTGGACGACTCTCTCGGAGCCCTGTTAGCCCAGGTCAATGATGAGGGTAAAGAAAATGCTCTTTACTACCTAAGCCGTCGTTTACTTCCGATGGAAGTAAGGTATCCCACAATTGAAAAGCACTCGTTTGGCCTCGATCTTCGCCGCTCAAAAGCTGCGGCACTACATGCTTTCTCATAAGGTCAACCTGATCTCGAAATTTAATCCATTGCAATACTTGATGACCCGTCCAACGCTTTCTGGCAGACTAGCCAGGTGGTCAATGATATTATTGCAATTCGATATAACTTTCATGCATCTTCGTGCCGTAAAGGGACATGTCCTAGAAGACTTCCTCGTAGCACACCCTTTGCCGGCAGAATCTCCTCTCAATGAAAACTTGCCAGATGAACAAATAATGAGCTTAGAAGATCGTGATGATCGACCTTAGGAATTATATTTCGACGGAGCATCTTAAGCACACAAAGACGAAGAATCACAAGTGATAGTGCCCGATAAGGCAGGAATCAAACTAATCTTTATAACACCAGAGCGGGGGATGTTAAGATACTCCTACCACTTAACAGAGCTGTGTACAAACAATGAAGCAGAATATGAAGCTCTCGTAACAGGACTGGAATTAACTATTCAAATGGGGATAACAAACACCAACATCTACGGGGATTTGCAGTTAATCATTCAACAGATCGTCAGATAGTACAGAATTTTAAAGCCAAGACTCGAGCAATAGTTCCAGTATGCCATGAAATTGTTGGAACAAATTCCGAATGTGACAATCTGCAAAATTCCCAGAAAAGAAAACGCTTTAGCAGATGCGTTAGCCTCCTCACAAAAGAATTTTCCTGCTTGTAAGATGAATCAGTGGAAGTGTCAGTTCACAGACGTCAGGTCCTATCACAGCTCTACATAGACACAATACACAAATCGAAAAAAGAAGAAGAATCAGTTGCAGCAGTGACAGAAAAAACAAAAGATTGGTGACAACCATTAATAGACTACCTGCAAACAGGAAAACTACCAGACGATAGGTCGTTAGCCCATCAGATCAAGAAAAGAACTGCGTCCTACACATTCATAAACAACACGTTATACGGAAGGTCTTTTGATCAAATGTGGCTAAGGTGCCTAAGCGGGTCCGAGGCCCGTGAAATTGTTAAAGAGGTGCATTCAGGACTCTGTGGCGCTCACCAGTCGGGTCCATAGATGAAAATTAAAATTAAAAGACTAGGGTACTACTGGTCCTCGATGATGACCGACCGCATGAAAATCGCCAAGAGCTGTCACCAATGCCAAGTGCACGGAGTGGTTCTACACCAACCTCCAAATGTGTTACATCTGACAATTGTGTCGTAGCCATTTGAATGTTGGGACACAGATATAGTGGGTCCAATAGATCCACCATCTTCAAAAGGACATCGCTTCATTCTTGCGGCTACAGATTACTTTTCCAAGTGGGCAGAGGCAGTTCCACTCAGAGAAGTGAAAACACACCACGTGTTACATTCTTTCAAGAACCAAGTTGTCTATTGTTTTGGAATGCCGCGCAGGATCATCTCAGATAATGGATCAACATTCAGAAGCACGCGAATCAACAATTTTGTCAGGAGACACGGAATCGACTGGCGGTATTCAACAATTTACTATCCAAGAGCAAATGGCCTGGCTGAGGCTTTTAATAAAATTCTCGTTAAAATTTTAATGAAAACTTTGGACGATAATAAGAGAAATTGGCATGAGAAGTTATTAGAAGCCTTATGGGCCTACCGGACAACCTTCAGAACTCCTACTCAAGCTACACCTTACGCTCTGGTGTATGGGTCCGTGGCGAGTGTTACTCTTAGAGGTCCGAGCTTCCTTCACTCGAGTTGCGAGTTGCAAACAAAATCACGACGAGAAGAGAATGCCAAATTACGACTCAGAGGAATTGGAAAGCCCGGAAGGGAAAAGACTTGCAGGGAAGCAGAATTTAGAACTATACCAAGCTAAGATGGTTCAAGCCCATGACAGATTGGTCCGCCAAGAACCTTCAAAGTTGGTGACTTAGTTCTCGTTCTCAGGAGACCTATCCTTGCACACCGCAAGATAGGAGGAAAATTTGAACCCACTTGGGAAGGGCTGTTTGTGGTTGAGGCAGTCTACTCGGGAGGCTCCTACCAGCTAGTGAATTTCCAAGGAGAACGACATATGCTTCCGATCAATGGACGGTACTTGAAGAAGTATTACGCTACTTGATGTATTGAAGGAATGAATTCTTCATCCCTAGAAGCACGGGTGAAGTAATTACTTATGACTGGGTCCGAAACCAAAAAATAATAAAACAAAACAAAATAAAAAAATATTATAAAAAAATGTGCTAAAATAAATAAAATCATGATAATAAAGTTTTCCTTGTTCTCTCTTCCAAATCAAAATCTTTTTCCCGATTTTTTCCCACTTCATTCCTGTTGAATTTAAAAATACAAAAGAAAACTATGTCTCTAATAAACATTTTCTTAATGTTCTTGTTCTTAGTACAGCCCCTGATCCTTTTCCTTGTCTTTTCGCAGGGAAATGTCGAACGGACGATTGGTCCTGAACTTTAGAAATGGCGTAAGCCTTGCACTCGATGAAAAGAGGGTGAAAGATGGAGCGATAATAGAGATTGACTCGGACTTCGCACCGAGCAGGCCCGCAATACGAGGAAGGTGACTGGATCCCGGCTGATCGAGAGGAACCGCCCGACCGGACGGTAATGAAAGTGGGTGGCCCAAGCCACCAACCCGGCAACAAGAAAAGGAAAGCAAACACTGAGGAGGATAAGAGAATCAAGTCTGTAGTCGCTAGAGCAGAGGACAAGCTTGTAAGCGCCGCCCCCATAAAGATTCAAGAAGTACGGAGAGCTACTCTCACAACAACTCAGCGAATAAATAAAAATCGCCATATCCGCAAGATGTTAACTAAACTAGCAGCGGATCAGCGCAATGAGGCAGTCGCTACTACCAGTGCATATACTTCAAGGATACCAGTTCGCCAAGAACCCAAAGAAAGGAGGCCAGCTCCGAGGATAACAGAAGAGACCAGGGAAATCTCAAGAAAATCAGAAGAAGAAAGGCTACCACGCCACTAGATAAAGCTACCAATAATGCATGACCTTGTTGCAGAAGCAACCCCGGAGGATGTCCCGATGGAGACCATCCCCGAGGAGCCGAGGTATGCAGGAGAACGCGAAGGGATTGAGCCATATATCCCATAGTACGTCACCAGGCCTCGCCATTTGCAGATTATTCCAGAATACGAGCTAGAAAGAATGCAGAATGTCGAGAAGCAAACTTTTGAATACCTCGAGAGAATTAGAGGCAGGAAAATCAATATACTAGAAGGCCTCGAGCTACATACAGACGTGTTCTTAGAATACGAACAACAACAAATCGTGGACTGCATCCAGGATTTGAAAAGGATGGGTCGAGCAGGCCGCCTAAGAGAAAACACTTACTCGGTACCCCGGAGATGGATGCCAGGGAAAGGGAGAATTACAATACAATGTGAATGCTGCTACAACTTCGCAGAAGACAGGAAGGGAAACCCACCGGGGATTCTCCGTCATGGAAAAGTAGATCCAATGCCATTAGTCATCAAAATGATGGTAAAGATAATGATAACATGGAGGGTACTGCCAGCAGATTGCATACCCAACAGTTGCATCATTAACATTTACAAGAAGGGTGACTGCATACCCCCGCACATAGATCACCACGACTTTGTCAGACCTTTCTACACAGTTTCTTTTCTGAACAAGTGTAATATCATGTTTGGATCTGACCTCTGGATAGCAGGCTCAGGTGAGTTCCGAGGGCCAGTAAAGATACCATTATCGGTAGGTTCCGTCATGATACTAAAGGGCAACGGAGTAGATGTCGCTAAACATTGCATACCGGGACTACCAATGAAGCGGATCTCAGTTACTTTCAGAAGGATGGATGACAGGAAAGCACCTTATCATTTCCAGCCAGACCCAGAGCTAGAGAGCCTCCGGCCTTACGAGCTGTGAGTTACATGGAAGATATCACACCTCCAACGTACATCCATACGACATCCTTGCCAAGGATGGCTTGGAAGGTGATGTTATTGACCATGTACCTCACTATTCAGACATAGATTTTTTGACAGATGCCTTTTTTTTGGATGGATCGACAAAGATCATACATAGTTTTTTTTGAGTCTACATGGATTGTATGAGATATATTCCAGATCGAGTTGTATGATGTATCTTCAACATGATTGGAATAAAAGTGACCATGTCACATTTTGGCCTTCACCTCTTTTGTGCAAATTAACTGGGAAACGCTATTAAAGTTAAATGAACTTTGAACAAAGAACAGAAAAGAAACAAAAAGAATAAAAGAAAACTTTCCTTAAAAATCTAAATAAAAAATGATGAACGCCAAATTCACATGAACATTAAATGAACGATAAAATAAATTTGAATTGTTAAAGGACAAACAAAATGAACACAAATTTTAAATCAAATCTCAATCAAATTCAAATTCAACCTTCCAGATCTCAAATCAAATCTCAATCAAATTCAAACTCAACATTACAAATTTGAAATCCAATCTGTTCTACTCTCTCCCTTGTCTGGAATGGAAGCGGTCGATTCCATTGACACGGAGCCATGAGGTTTTCGATTCGGATCTGATGGCGAGGGATTGTATCTAATCCAAACCAGCAACTTTCGATCAACTCTTTTGAATGGGATATGTAGCATCTACATATTCCCTCCTAATATGTTTCTTTCCACAAAAATCTTTTACAACTTTCATGAAATTCTTGAAACACCAAAATTCCACACTTTTCAAATCAACACTACAAATCTTTGCAAAATCAATTACCATCAAAAATCAAATTCTTAGGGTTAAGGATTTTACATCCGAGACTGCATTGCTTTAGGTTCTTTCCTATCGCAATGAAATACATCAAAATCAAATTCTTGGGGTTAAGGATTTTACATCCGAGACTTCATTGCTTTACGTTCTTTCCTATCGCAATGAAATACATCAAAATCAAATTCTTGGAGTTGAGGATTTTACATCCGAAACTGCATTGCTTTAGGTTCTTTCCTATCGCAATGAAATACATCAAAATCAAATTCTTGGAGTTGAAGATTTTACATCCGAGACTGCATTGCTTTAGGTCCTTTCCTATCGCAATGAAATACATCAAAATCAAATTCTTGGGGTTGAGGATTTGACATCCGAGACTGCATTGCTTTAGGTTCTTTCCTATCGCAATGAAATAAATCAAAATCAAATTCTTGGGGTTGAGGATTTTACATCCGAGACTGCATTGCTATAGGTTCTTTCCTATCGCAATGAAATACTTCAAAATCAAATTCTTGGAGTTGAGGATTTTACATCCGAGACTTCATTGCTTTAGGTTCTTTCCTATCGCAATGGAATACATCAAAATCAAATTTTGTGGTTGAGAATTTTACATCCGAGACTGCATTGCTTTGGGTTCTTTCCCTATCGCAATGAAATACATCAAAATCAAATTCTTGGAGTTGAGGATTTTACATCCGAGATTGCATTGCTTTAGATTCTTTCCTATTACAATGAAATACATCAAAATCAAATTTTTGGGGTTGAGGATTTTACATCCGAGACTGCATTTGTTTAGGTTCTTTCCCTATCGCAATGAAATACATCAAAATTAAATTTTTGGGATTGAGGATTTTACATCCGAGACTGCATTGCTTTACGTTCTTTCCTATCGCAATGAAATACATCAAAATCAAATTTTTGGGGTTGAGGATTTTACATCCGAGACTGCATTTCTTTAGGTTCTTTCCCTATCGCAATGAAATACCTCAAAATCAAACTTTTGGGGTTGAGGATTTTACATCCGATACTGCATTGCTTTAGGTTCTTTCCCTATCGCAATGAAATACATCAAAATCAAACTTTTGGGGTTGAGGATTTTACATCCGATATTGCATTGCTTTAGGTTCTTTCCCTATTGCAATGAAATACATCAAAATCAAACTTTTGGGGTTAAGGATTTTACATCTGATACTGCATTGCTTTAGGTTCTTTCCCTATCGCAATGAAATACATCAAAATCAAACTTTTGTGGTTGATGATTTTACATCTGATACTGCATTGCTTTAGGTTCTTTCCCTATCGCAATGAAATACATCAAAATCAAATTCTTGGGGTTGAGGATTTTACATCCGATACTGCATTGCTTTAGGTTCTTTCACTATCGCAATGAAATACATAAAAATCAAATTCTTGGGGTTGAGGATTTTACATTCGATACTGCATTGCTTTAGGCTCTTTCCCTATCGCAATGAAGTACATCAAAATCAAGCTGTTGAGGTTAAGGATTTTACATCCAATACCGCATTTCTCTGAGATCTTTTGTCATTATAATGGTTCAATCCAATCAATTCAATTTTCTTTTGAGGTTGAAGATGTTACATCTAAAACCACAAAAGTCCAATTTTCATTTCAAGTTCAAATCCCTTCAAATTAATTTTAACAAAACTTCAATCTAAATTGAAACTCAAACTAAAATCCGAGCTCACACATCAAAACTTAAACCGAAACAAAATGAAATATAAATCGAAATTCCCCGCATCATGTGATTTGGGATTCACCTCCTTTTCCTTTCCCAGCGAGAGTTCGGGAATCTCCAGGCCTCGGAGATATACTTGACACTCCCCAGCGGAAACTCTTCTACTCGTCCCAAGTTTGTCACTTGGACTTCTGTGTTGGTTTTGTTGATCGCTTCGGTCAACACCAATACGCGCGGTGTGCTCCATCAGCTCACCACACCTATTGGGGGTCCATTTGTTGACCTCGTTTTTGATGAGGTCTTCTCTTCCTTTTTTTTATTTTTAGTACTCAGGGTCTAGCCTTAGGCTTTTCCTCTGACTATCCTAGAGGATTAGAATTGGGACCCACCACTCAGAAATTCAAACCACTTCTTAACTCTCTGCAAACTCCCCAAACTTGATTGTACCCCCTAATCACCTAGAGGGTTGAGATCAAATGTGGAAGTTTAAAGGATGAGTTCCTATAGGACTCTTTGGCCTTAGGACTGCCCTGGGTGGCCTGGTCTGGTGAGGGATGACTTACACACACACTACACTTATACACTACACTTTCACACACTTCCTAAAACCACACCCATACCCAACTTAACCTCCTGACACATGAATGTGATTTACATGGATGGTCCTTAACCCCTAAGCCCTTGGCTAAGAGGGTTAGGAACAACATAGTGAATGCCTCAAATGAGTCCCTTCATGGCTCATGTGGGCTTGATATGGCTTCATGGCTCAACCAAAATGATTTCATTCCACTAACATTTACCTAATCTTCAATTTTCTAAATCTTCAATTTTTGACCCCCGGGACCCCGGACCCGCCTAGCCTACCCAAAACCCTTGAAATTACCCAAAATTTCTAAAATTTTTCAAAATCACCCAAATTCCTCAAAATTAATCTCAAACATTCTCCCACCACTCAAATTGACCATTTTTTACCCAAAATACTCAAAATTCCAAAAAATACCCCCAATACCCTCCAAATTACCAAAATGCCCCTCTTGACCCAAAAATCCAAAAATTTAGAAAATTCCCAAAAAATTCCAGAAAATCTCAAATATTCTCAATTTCATTTTGTCCAACTACACCATGGGCCAATTTTATAAATTTACCCCCACGTTGGTCAAAATCCCCAATTTGACCCATTTTAACCCAAAGTGAACCCAATGTCAAACCAAACCTACCCAATTGACCCAAATTCTTGTCCAATTCAATTCTAAACTTCAATTCAACATCCTCAACACTAATCTAGACCAAATCCAAGCCCAATTTGATTGACATTTGAATCCAATTTCACTTTTGACCTTAAAGCCCAATTTGGACCCATGACCCAAACTTAGCCCAAACTAACCCAATTCAACCCCAATTAACCCGAAATCTTTTCTAAACCTTCCCTAACATCCCTACAAACAAAACACTAACATGATTTTTCAAAAATTTGAACCCAAACCCAACTCAAATTCAACCCAAAGCCAAAACTCCTTACATGGGCCTACACCTAAACCTAACCCAAATAGGCCTAAACCCCAAAATCCAAACCAAACCAAAGTTGAAACCACTTTGAAACAGCCCTACAAACATTTCTCAACATTAATTTTACACCAATTTCAACATTAGCCCAACATTAGCACAAGTTAACCCAATTTGGCCTACCATTGGCCACTTTACCAAAAAGCCCAAATTCAACCCAATTCAAACCCAAACCACCTCAAATTTGTTTTAAATTACTCATGACACATCCCTAAACCAAACCTAACAATTATTTGGCCCAAACTTTTACAAATTTCCCATCCACCAATTTATTTCCAACTTAAAAAGCCCACTTTCTTAAGCCTTCCTAAAAAACCCACCCAAAACAAATTTAAAAGCCTAAAACTTATTCCAAAAGACCACATGAAATTTCTCTCATCATAACCATAATTTAAAACACTTCCTAAGTTACAAAATCAATAACCAAATAGTTCCAAATCATGCTTCATGAAATTTGTCCACTAAAACACCACAATTCCTTAAACCCACTTTCATGAAACCAAGCCCACTTTTTCCAAGCCATATATAAGCCATGAAGCCACTCTTAAGCCACATGCAAGCCATGTGAGTTGTTCACATGTGACCTTACCACATTGGGCAAAAGGAGGAGATCCTTTCCACATTCCCTTAAGGTGATTAACCATTTCCACGTCTCCCCTAAACCATGTTTAACCCTAATTGTACTTGGATTGTGACTTGACCCCACTAATCAAGCTGAGCCAAATCACTTTCTCTTCAGCCTAAACCAAGTCTTGGGTGGTGCACCGAGCCCAAAATGATGGGTTGACCCATTTAGAGGCAAAATAGCCATGCCCCCCAAGCCACTTTGATTCAACTCCTTTACACATGTCCAAACCCAATTGACTTCACCATTGCCAAGCCCTGACCTCCCTGGTCAAGATGGTGACTCATGCTCGCCGGCCCAGCGATCCAGGTCGTCGAAAACGCCATGGCCGAGACATTGGAAGGAGCCAAGCATTGAAATTCTCCCTTGCTGAGTTGCCCCATGCCCGGTGGCCATTGCAGCTGTTCTTCACTTGCCAAGAGCAGTGATCCCGGTCCCTAACTCCCCTGGAAGGCCCTCCGAGCCTCTCCTATTTAAACCTCACCCCTCTCGGCCATGAAGAGGTGCTGAACCAACCTAAAGGAAACTCTGCCAAAATCACTCCAGACTCTGCCCAACACTTAGAGCATTTGATCCCCACTGTTCTCTTGCCCTAATCCCCACTAATTGAGCTCAATTTTGGAGCTCAATTCTCAGGCTAGAACAGGACACTCCCAAATCCTCAACAAAAGTCAAATTAAACTCACCCACACCTGCACAAGACCAAGAGAAGGAGTTCCCCTGTGAAAGCCCCCTCTCCAGGCCACCCATCTGTTCCAGACTCCAAAGGTTGAAATCGGGCTTGGTCAAAATTATACCTGGACAATTCACCAAGCCAGGAGACTTCATCTGGAGCTTTCTTGGACTTAATCGAAGGTAACACAACCCTCAGATCGAAGCCACACTTCTCTGAGCAAAGGTATGGTCTCACTCTTCTTCCCGAGCATCTGAGCATTCTCCATTTTTATTGAGTCAATTTCATGCCACATAAACCGTATGGATGTGTTCGTATTCTCGAGACGAATCCATAGAGCATAAGAACGTTTAATTTGGTCAAGTATCAAGTGAGATCTTAAGCCTAGAAGATGGTCGGTTCTCGGGCTAGGAGGCTTGGGGACGATGAACGGATGTCGTTCATTCAATACACGCGCGGACGGATGGCTCAGATGGCGTCGGACCAGGAGATGATACGTGAACCGCGGGCCGTGTGGAGGTGAGTCGGAAGGCGGCACCGAATCAGGAGACGACGCGTGTGCGTTCGGAGCTGCCGAGGTTGAGCTGGCGCCGCGTCACTTAAGTAGGAAAATAGGATTTTTCTTATTTATTAAATATCCAGAACTTCAAAAATTCATAACTTTGTGTAGGAAAATCCTAAAAATAAAATAAAAATACCCTCTTGCTCAATGAACAAGGGGAATAATGTGCAAAAGAAATCATTTAATTTCATTGAATATTTGATTTTTAATGATTTATTTACTCTCTGCACATTTTCAATTCTCCATGCATGTATACAATTCACCATGGCATGAGACCATAGGGCTTTTGAAGCCTCTGAATTTGGGGACATTCCATGAATTTTCCAAAGTCAGAGGCCATCCATATGAAGAGTTATTGATTTTTCAATTCTAGGTGACTATTCTGAGTATTTTAATTCCAATAATTAGCATGTTGAGAAATAAATTCTAGGAAAATTTGGTGATGTTTCTTATGACCAGAGGACCCTAGGGAAAATAGGTTTTGAGTTGACTCACTTGTAATAACCCTAATTGGCTTAAACACCCAAAATGGAGCTTTAATTAATTAGAGCTAATCATACATCAAATTGACTTGAAATCAATTCTCCACTGAACTTTAGGATCAGAGGAACCCACCATAAAAGTTTGAAGTTAATTAGACTTGGTTAGCCATATCAAATGGGTTGATTAAGCCATTTAGCCAAACCTAAACTTCAAAAATTCATAACTTTCAAAATATTTCTCAAAAATTCACCAAATTGGTTTTGGAACCTCTCTGATATCAGGGGAATTTAAGAAAATTAAAATTACCATTTTCCAAAAAAAGTTGATTTTTTGCATTATTTTAATATTTTTAATAATTAAAAAATAATAAAAATCACAAAAATAATAAAATTCACCAAAATGTCACATTTTAAATAGTAATCACTTAGGAACAAACCTCATATTTTTTTTAAGTCTCTATGATGAGATATCAAATTTTAAAGCCCTAAGGTAATTTTAAAATAAAAAAAATGTATTTTCTAACATTTCCACTAAAATAATTCTAATAAATCAAAGAAAAATTAGAAAATTATAAAACTTGGTTCTCTGGTTTCCTTGATATCAGAGAGATTTTTAAAAAATATAAAATTCATTTTTCAACCTTTATTCTATTTTTAAATTAATTAATACTCCAAAACTCAAAATAATTATAATAAAAAAATATAATTCAAAAAATCACCAAAATTGGTCCAAGTGGTCCTCAAGTCATTAGGAATGTCCCATGATTTTTTTAAGGACAGACACTTTCTCTTGGTCATGTTATTGAATTTACCTTGAATATCCCTATTTTCCACCAAAAATAATTACATAAATAGATTAAAAACAGAAATATCACATTTTCTCCCCTAATATCTTGATTGATATGTGAGTGAAGTCACATAAAAATTTCAAATTTATTTGAGCTCAATTTAGTGAGTTATGGAATTAGTAAGTTTAAAGGGCAAAATGGTAATTAAAATTTTAACCTATAATTAAAAATTTTAGGTTTAATTAAAAGGGTGGGTAAAATATTTGATACTAAGTTGATTTTGGATGTTTGAAACTTAGGGAATTAAAGGGTAGAAACCTACCAAATAATTTGAAAATAATTAAAATAAACCTTAATTAAATAATTAATTAAATTTTGAAGAATAATGAAAAATTGGAATTATTAGGAAGAGATTTATTCTTTAATTTAAAAATCCCTAAATTAATCACCTCAATAATATTTAATTCCTAATTAAAATGATAATCCAAATTCAAGATTTAAAATTCTAAAAGACTTAATCATTAAATTAAATTAAAGTTAAAACATTTAAATTAAATCCTTCTAAAATTTCAATTAAATTAATATTTTAACAATTAAAATTAAATCATCCTTAAAGCATAAAAAATAAAATATTAAATTAAAATTAAAATTAAATTAAATTAAAATTAAATTAAATTAAATTAAATTGAATTAAATTAAAATTTAAATTAAATTAAATTAAATTAAATTAAATCACATTAAATTAAATTAAATTAAATTAAATTAAAACATATTAGATTAAATAAAAAAATAAAATCAAGTTAAAATAAAATTAAAATTAAATTAAATTAAATAAAATTAAATTGAAAGTAAAACTAAACCAAATTAAATTAAACTAAAATTAAATTAAATTAAATTGAATTAAATATAAACTCACCAAAAACATAAAGAATTCAAAATAAATCGAAACAACTTGAACACTATTCCAAACTTAAACCCATTAATTGAAATTAAATTAAATCACAAATCACTTGAACATCAATTTGCCCTTAAAAGCTCTCGTTGTCATAACTCCTAAATGAAGTATTAAATGAAGTGTTACTTCACTTATAGGATATTCAAACGTCCTAATTCACTGAGCAAGATAACAAAATTTAAACTCCTATATGATCAATTTCACTTGTATAATTAAATTCTCTTGGACTTAAAATAATCCTAGAGGTATTGAAAAGATATTTAAGACTCGTCTTAAACACTTCCTCAATATGATAGGATATTTATAAGAACAATTGAACTTAATTATTCTTTGATGAAGAAAATCATCCTTAAACCAAAACACAAGAACCTAGACGTCATAGGAGATGACTAGTTATAGGATTAAGACTTTGGTAGACAACCAAAACCTTTCCCTTAGCTTTACTTAGGAACTTGATGAAATATTTAAATGCCTTAATATGTGTTTTAAGTGCAGCTTGGGATGACGGGAAGACCCTCCAGGTAAACATTTATTTTATTACAATTTATTTTATTGCAAATGTACTTTACTTTTCTTGCATGATAAACAACTGTTGCATGAAAACCAAAACCTTTAGGATAGTCCCTAAAACTGAAACCAAAACAAAATTAAAAATCATTACAAGATAAAAATCATCGCCACAACATTTCAAAAATATAAAATAACTCAAAATTTAATCACAAACGTAACACAAAACTACAATTGCAACTAAATTAAAACGTCTTGTTGGATGATCGGGAATACCTCGGATGATGTAACCTACGTGTTGCTAACGAGATTTCCCACGGTCTAAATGAAAGAGTGGAACTCATTTAGTTGAGTTTAGCAAATTCATCTGGACTAAATGAATCCGATAAAAATAACGATGCCGGAAGGATGGAACCGTAGGATCTTAAACGGTGTTGTTATAATCAACTTTAAGATTTTTTTTAACTAAAACACAAAAAAAAACTTGGATTTTAAGACTTCTCTAAACCAGAGCACTTTTCTCATCTCTTGATTTTCACCTTCTATAACTAAACCCTCTGCAACAACAAGGAGCTCGGAGCATGGTGGGCAGCACGGCCATCGTCATCGACAAAACCCAAGTCTACTTCAACAAAACTTTCTTAGAATTAAATAACCAAACCATAGGACTTCGAGGTAGTTTGCCTAGTGTAACATAAATCCTCAATCTTTTGTTAGGCATTTTAATTGCAAATTAAGCCCTAACCGGTCTTAGGATTCTGAGGTAGTCATCCGATATGACATAAAGCCTCACATCTTCGAGGCTATTTGTGTGATCACATCATACGAATATAAGTCTTAATTAATTAAAAATTGGCAAGATCAAAACATTAAATAAACATTAGGGCCTTCCTAAATTCAAGCCAAACAATAGGATAGTCGGGAAATTACTGAAGTTTGCTTCGAATCTGTGAATTCTCCTACCTTTCTTCCTTTGAATTCCCAAAATAAAATATTCCAAATTTGATCCATTCCCTATTGAAATTCCAAAATTCAATCCTTTGAAAACTTAAACTTTGAAATTCTTGAAAGTAAAGCTACTGATTATTATCGAGAGTTTTCTTAGGTGATTCTTGTCACTTAAGATGTAATTAACTATAGGGGCTTGCCCTTATACTGAATTTTAAGAACCCAGGTAATATAAACCATGTTTAATGCTTTCAAATTAAGCAGGGGAATTTGTCGGCTTATAAAATTGGTTCGTAAACCAAACAGATGTCACAAATCATCTAGTTTATTTAATCAGGCCCCATCACCAAATAGTGTGTCTATTCTTCGGGATAGATACACGATTTGTGGTGTGGTGCTCGTTTATATAAACTATTTGGGATGTGAGATCGGTTTGATTTCATATCTTAAAACTTTTAAATTTAAAATTATTTTCAAAATCAAATACTACTTTTCAAATTACTTATCAAATTTAAATTAAAAAATAAGCCTTACAGAGGTCAATTCAGTAAGACTCACCAAGCCCAAGCCACCTCACAAGGGATCTAATGAGGGCAAGACAAGATCTAAACTCAAAACCTTCACCATGGTAAAACCTATGATGCCTAGGCTTGGAAATAGGCAATCCATCATTGCCATGGCCTAAATCTTTGTCCAAAATATTAATGAGACAGATAGCAACCTCCTCAGATGATCAAAAGCCAGCCTAAAGGTCACCCATGGCTACAAAAGGACCCAAACCCAAGCCATGGAAGGAGAGGAGACAAAATTTGAAACTCTCTAATTACTGCCCAAATCCCTCAGCTCCCGACAACAAAGTTTCTTTTTAGAGCCTAGGCAAAGGATCCCCAATGAAACCAGGCTCTCAAACCCACCATAACCCCTCAATTTGACTAACCCGAGAGCACAAAAAAAAAGCCAAAACCAGGACAGAATGAGTTTCTGAAATCAAACTCCACCAAACTCAAAATTGACCTTCTCAAATCCATTTAGGGTTCAAAAGAGAAAGAGCCCAACTGAAATTGAGCTTCTCCATAGCCTCTATCCCTCTATTCTCCATCTCACATTGAACCGAGCTTCTCAAAATTCAAAATCATATACAGACCCAATTTGAACTCAAATTGAAGTCTCTAGAAGCTTTCTGAGACCTAGACAACCAATTAAAAGCAATCAGATCAAAGTTTAATACGCTGTGGCAAAGGTATGGTTCTTCCCTATCAATGGTGGGTCGGGTTTCACACTTTTTGAAAGAAATCATTCCAAAACCCTTGCAAAGCCAAATGGATGTCTTCGTCTCCTCAAGACGAAGCTATAGGATCAAACATCACTAAATTTCACCAAGAATCGAGTGAGATATTGATCCTAGACCATGGACGATCTGCGGTATGAGAGAGATGAAGACAATGAACCACAGTCGTCCATTCTCGTGTTTTGGAAACAGACGATTGAGATTAAATCCCGCTGTCTCTTGTGTTCTGATCCCCGTGGTGGAGCAGCTGCATTATGACCCGTCCGAGGACACACGACAGCTAAAGATTTATTTGGATTTAATTAAATCCAGATAAGCCTTAAAAACTTCAAAATTACATATCTTTATATAGAAAATTCACAAAATATGACAAAATTATCCTTTGATTCAGCAAGAAGAGGAGAAAATTATAAGAATAAAATCATAATTTTATTTACTGTATTTAATTTTTAACTAATTAAATACTCTTTGAAGTATTTTAATTATTAAAAATTATTTACAATTCAGAAAAATATGAAAATTTTAGGGAAGAACCTTTAAGTCCTTAGCACATCTCTTGATTTTTTCAAGGCTAAGATAATTCACTAAGACATGATTTCGGAATTTTCAAGACACTTTATAATTATCTTTAATAATAATTAAAAAATTTTGAAAAAATGGAAAATTAAAATTCGAAATGGTTAGGAATTTTATGGTGACATACAACGATCCTAAAATAATAATTATTAAGCCATTAAGTCAATTTTGAAAGACATTTAAATATAGGTTTAAGATTTATTAATTATAAATTAACATTTTAAAATCCTTTCCTTCACTTACTTAGCCCATTTCATAATGAACTAAGTCAATGATGAGTCTAAACCTAAATAAACTCAAATCAAACATTAATTAGGTCTAAAGACATATTAAACTTAATTAACCTTAATTACATTAGGTTTAATACAAAATTAAACTTTAATTAGGTTAAAATACATATTAAACTTAATTAAATCATTAAACCTTAATTACATTAGGTTTAATACAAAATTAAACTTTAATTAGGTTTAAAGACATATTAAACTTAATTAACTCATTAAACCTCACTTACATTAGGTTAAATACAAAATTAAACTTTAATTAGGTTTAAAGACATATTAAACTTAATTAACCCATTAACCTCACTTACATTAAGTTTAATACAAAATTAAACTTTAATTAGGTTTAAAGACATATTAAACTTAATTAATTCATTAAACCTTAATTACATTAGGTTTAATACAAAATTTAACTTTAATTAGATTTAAAGACATATTAAACTTAATTAACTAATTAAACCTCAATTACATTAGGTTTAATCCAAAATCAAACATTAATTAGGTTTAAGGAAATATTAAACTTAATCAGCTCATTGAACCTTAACTAAATTAGGTTTAATACAAAATCAAACTTTACTTAAGCTTACGACATCACTAGGCATAATTAAACCTATTAAACCTTAATTAAATTAGGTTTAATACAAAATTAAACTTTAATTAAGCTTAAGACATCAACAACTTAATTAAACCTATTAATCCTTAATTAAATTAGGTTTAATACAAAATAATACTTTAATTAAGCTTAAGACATCATTAAGCTTAATTAAACTTCTTAAACATTAACTAAATTAGGTTTAATACAAAATTAAATTTTAATTCGGTCTAACCCTTTAGACCTAATTAAACTATTAAGTCTTAACTAAATTAGACTTAATCGAACTTTAAATCAATTAGACTTAACCCTAATTAAGTCTAATTAATCAATTAAATCTTACCTAAATTAGGTTTAATTAACTTTAGACCAATTAGACTTAACTCATATTACGTCTAATTAATCAATTAAACCTTACCCAAATTAGGTTTAATTAATCCTAAACCAATTAGACTTAATCCATATTAAGTCTAATTAATCAATTAAACCTTATTCAAATTAGGTTTAATTAACTCTTAAACCTACTAGACTTAACCCTAATTAAGTCTAATTAATCAAATAAACCTTAACCAAATTAGGTTTAACTAATCCTAAACCAATTACAATTAACCCATATTAAGTCAAATTAATCAATTAAACCTTATTCAAATTAGGTTTAATTATCTCTTTAACCAATTAGACTTAACACATATTAAGTCTAATTAATCATTTAAACCTGCCCAAATAAGGTTTAATTAATCTTAAAACAATTAGATTTAACCCTAATTAAGTTTAATTAATCAATTAAACCTTACCTAAATTAGGTTTAATTAATCCTAATCCAATTAGACTTAACCATAATTAAGTCTAATTAATCCATTAAACCTTACCTAAATTAGGTTTAATTAACACTTGAACCTATTAGACTTAACCCATATTAAGTCTAATTAATCAATTAAACCTTACCCAAATTAGGTTTATTTAATCATAAACCAATCACACTTAACCCATATTAAGTCTAATTAATCAATTAAACCTTACCGAAATTAGGTTTAATTAATCCTAAACCAGTTAGACTTAACCCATATTAAGTCTAATTAATCAACTAAACCTTATCCAAATTAGGTTCAATTAACCGTAAAACAATCCTAATTAAAAGCAATCAATCTTAACTTAAATCAAACTCAAATCAAACTTGAGTTCAACCCACATTGAACTTACGTTAACCTTAAGTCTAGGTTCAACCTAACTGAACCTAACATAAATGAAACTCAAATCAAACGAGTTCAACCCACATTGAACTTAAGTTAACCTTATGTCTTGGTTCAACCTCAAATCAAACTTGAGTTTAACCCACATTGAACTTATGTTAACATTAACTCTAGGTTCAACCTAACTTGAACCTAACTTAAATCAAAATCACATCAAACTTGAGTTCAACCCACCATGCACTTAAGTTAACTTTAGGTCTAGGTTCAACCTAACTCAAACCTAACTTAAATCAGATCTAAATCAAACTTGAGTCCAATCTATATTAAACTTAACTCAACCTTAAATTTAGGTTCAACCTAACTTAACTCAAACTTTAATCAAACTTAAACTATAATTAAGTCTACCACATTAGTATTAATTAAACTATTAAACTCAACTAACTAAGGTTTCATCAAACTTAAGCTATAATTAAGTCTACCACATTGGACTTAATTAAACTATTAAACCTTAACTAACTAAGGTTTAATCGAACTTAAACTTTAATTCAGTCTACCACATTAGACTTAATTAAACTTTTAAACCTTAACTAACTAAGGTATAATCAAACATAAACTATAATTAAGTCTACCACATTAGATTTAATTAAATTATTAAACCTTAACTTACTAAGGTTTAATCAAACATAAACTATAATTAAGTCTACCACATTAGACATAATTAAACTATTAAACCTTAACTAACTAAGGTTTAATCAAACTTAAACTATAATAAAGTCTAACACATTAGACATAATTAAACTATAAAACCTTAACTAACTAAGGTTTAATCAAACAAAAACTATAATTAAGTCTACCACATTAGACTTAATTAAATTATTAAACCTTAACTAACTTAGGTTTAATCAAACTTAAAATATAATTAAGTCTACCACGTTAGACTTAATTAAATTATTAAACATTAACTAACTAAGGTTTAATCAAACTTAAACTATAATTAAGTCTACCACATTAGACTTAATTAAATTATTAAACCTTAACTAACTAAGGTTTAATCAAAATTAAACTAAAATTAAGTCTACCACATTAGACTTAATTAACTAAGGTTTTATTAAATTAACTCTAACCTATTAGACTTAATTAATGTTTAAACCTTACTCAAATAAAACCTAAATATTCTCAAATCCCGGTTAAATCACACCGAACATAATTAAACCTTAAGCCTTACCTAAAAAGGACTTAAATGGTATTAATTCTAATTATGTCTAATCTGTTTAGACTTGATTAACCTTTAAGTACTATTTAAACATGGCTTAAAACTTAATTATGTCTATTTTAACTAAAACCAACTCAAATATATCTAATTTAAGTTCAAACATACATGAACTCAAGTTAATTAGATTCAATCTACATTGAATCTAACTTTAAATTTCTAACTTAAGTTCAAACAGACAAGAACTCAAGTTAATTAGATTCAACCTACATAGAATCTAATTTTAAATTTCTAACCTAAGTTCAAATAAACATGAACTCAAGTTAATTAGATTCAATCTACATTGAATCTAACTTTAAATTTCTAACTTAAGTTCAAACAGACATGAACTCAAGTTAAGTAGATTCAATCTACATTGAATCTAACTTTCTAACTTAAATTTAAAAAAAAATTGAACTCAAAATTTAGGCTTAAACTTAATTTGAATTCAAGTCAAACTTAAGTTTGACCACATCGAACTTAACTCAGCATAAAATTAACTATAAATTGACATAAAAATCTAAAATTGACACAAACTGACATAATTCTGACCTAAATCAACATTCAAGATATACTAAATCAACATTTCAAATCAAACTTGGACATCCAAAAATTTTGAAACAATGGACATCCATACCAAATAAATATTTTTATGATATTATTTCTGACAATTTTTTCTTTGCAGGACGAAAACAAGTTTCGTTTAGATTTTCTTTGCACTTTATAGGGTGTGTTAACTCTATTTTTCAGGATGAAATACTAAAAATTAGACAAACAATAATGACATTAAAACAATGACATTGACAAAGCAAAACACAACAAAACACAACATTAAAATGACAAAACCAAAATTTTTAGGATAGCGACCAAACAAACAAATAATAACAACAAAAATGACAAACAATAAAACAAAAAAATGAGAAACAATAAAACAAAGAAAGGACAAACAACAAAACAAAAATGATAAACAAGATGACACAAAAATAAGATAAAACTGACATGACAAAATGACATTTAGGATTGATAGTGGGTATATCTTTCCTCAGAAATAAAAATTTTCAGAAAGCAAGTGATCAACATTAACCAGAAGTTTTCTTAGACAATTATAAATTGCCTAAGATGTAATTAACCATAGGAGCTTGCTACTATAGGAGATTTAAAAGGAGCTACGATAGATATCACATCTAGAAATCTCTGGTTAAAACTTCATGATTTTCCTTATATAGAAATTCTAGGATAAGCTATTCTAGAATCTTCTTTTGTATGAATTATCATAGAAATCCTTTTCAACTGTTTTCTATTAGCCCTTACTATCTTTAAATTTCTTAATTCCTTTATAAGATTTATAGAAATAAGATTATGGCAATATTAAACAGAGTGGTGACTCCTTGACATTAAGATGATATGGGAATTGACAGCGACGACGACACACCGCGACATAATTCGTCAGCATCAAAAGAGTGGCGACTCCGCTGGGGATTTTCTTTCTTGTCATCTTTTGTTATCCCTTATTTTTGTTTGACATTTCGTACTTTTAAAACAAATTCCAAGTTTATAAATAAGTCAATAACATTCGTTTTTCTTAAAATTCCAGAAAAGCTGCAATGGATTCTCTGAATTCAATCTTTTCTTATTATGAAGAATTCAATACACCAATGGAGGAAGATCTTTCCATTTATCAGAATGATTATGGATTATTTGGTGAAACTGAATTTGCATTAGATAATCCATACCAAACTGATATACACTCTTTTGAAGAATTTGATCTGCAACCTTATGAAGACTTTCTAAATTTTACAGAAGACCTACCAGAATATACACCTAAAGAACCTTATAATCTTGAAGAGGTGAAAAGACAAATTGACAAGAAATGAAAGCAATTCTATGAAGAGGATAATATTCCACCGCCATCCGTATACGAAGTTGGATCTTGTTCCAAAAATATTCATAAAAACAGGACTCGTTCACTTAAAAGGAAGAAAAGGTAGAACGGGAATGATAATTTTGAAACACCTGAATTTATGTAAGGTGTTTTTGGAAACCCTTCCTTTTCAAAAGAAAATCGATATATTCCAATTTCTATTGAATATACTGATAATTTCTTTCAACCTAAGAGTTATCCATCAATTCATGCTATACATTCAGTGTTTAAGAGATTAGCACGAAAAGATAAATATTCAATTTCCTGATTATTAGACAAAATGGGATGTGAAGTCTCTAAAACCATGAAAAGGTAAATTCTAGCAATACAAAACTAGGTTTATGAAGAAACATGTTATCTAACCCCAATAAATGATCAATGTACTTGAGTGGAAGTAAAGTTCCAACTAGGGCCAAGAGTAAAAGATGTGACAGTTACAAAAGACAAGGCTAGATATGACAAACTGATGTTGGAAGTGGAAGATACATCTACTAAAATGACAGATTTGGTCCATATGTTACAAAATGCAGATTATTCATATTCACAATACAGTGACACACCACCTAGAGGGTGTCGTCCCATACTAAGAAATAATTTATGGAAATGAAGATCGTATGAATGAAATTCAGATATTATGAGCACTCCTACAAATAGTTCACAAGAAGGAACTTTCAAAGAACATCCTGCAAAATCATTTGAAGAAAGACTAAAAAAATTAAAGAATGATATCAAACAATTCTCTGTGCGAGGAAAGAAAGATTCTTCTGACAATTCAAATGAAAATGTTGCCAACATCAATATGGTAGAAACACGGTCTACATTTTTAGCACGAGAAATAAATGAAGAAGATGCAAAAAAAATTACGAGCAATTATACGAAAACGAGATGAACAAATTAGTCATCTTGAGCAAAAAATGGAAGAGTTTGTAGCAGCTTTATAAAATCCACCAACAAATCCATCACTGGCCATTGAAATCGTTAAGCTAGAGGCTATCCACATTTTAGAAGACAGAGTAGAGCCAACAGATGTTGAAGAAAGCACTTAGAAGAAAAAGGATTCCCCTCATAGTGGAATTCCAGAAAAAGATATCACACAACTTGTAGAACAAAAGATAAAAGAAACAATGGCTCAGGTAAAGGCTGGATCATTAATTCCAAAGGGTAGACCATATCCAGAGGAATTTATATCTATCCAATACCCTAAAGGTTTTGTTCGTCCTATCTTTAAAATCTTTGATGGAACTGGTAATCCTCAACAACATTTAGCACATTTTAGAGCAAGCTGCTGCAATGCGGGGGAATGTGACGCTCTTTTATTCCATTAGTTTGTTAACAGTATCGTGGGAGTTGCCTTTGACTGGTATGTGGAACTTTCTAATAGGTCTATTAAAACTTTTGTAGAGCTTGAAAGTCTCTTAATTCAACGATTTTCTGAAGCTCAACGTCATACTACAGTTGGTGATCTAGTAGTAGAAAAGCAAAAATCAGGAGAAAGCTTAGTGGATTACATTTTGAGCTGAACAAATCTTAGAATGAAATGTCAATCGCAACTTCAAGAACAATACACTGTTGAAATCCTACTTAAAAATATTCATGGTTCTATAGCATTTATGTTTAAAGGATTTACAATAAAAACTTTTGAAAGATTACTCAGTAAAGATGCCAATCTTCAAGAAGAAGCTAAGCAGATGAGTGTAACGGAAAAGACCGAAAAGGCAAAAACTGTCAACACATTTGAAAAGAAACTGGGAAATGTCTTAGAAAAGGGTAAACAAGTGATGCAAGTTCAACCTGAACAAAAGAAACGACATAATCCGTCAACATCACAAACATCTCCTCAATTACAACTTCAACAACCAATCTCTATACCGGTAGATAAAAGAAAAATGGTCGAAAGATCAAATAAAGAATATAAATTTAAACCAGAGGCCATCGGCAAAATATTCCATAGCTTGCTTATAATACAAAAATTTAAGCTACCAGAAGCTAGAAGGCCAACAGATGCTGATATGAAGGACAATCCCAATTATTATCCTTATCATAAAATGCTTGGACACATGATCGAAGAATGTTTTGTCTTCAAAGACTTGTTAGAGCATAACTTTAAAGAAGGAAATATTGTAATCCAGAAAAAATATTTGAAAGAACCTGACAAAGGTTCAGTTAATTTTATTTCAGTAGATAAACTTAATTCCAACAACAAGAACAATGACAACACTGTTCGGGGTAAATCTTCTGAGGAGATCCTTACTAAATATCTAGTTACAAAACTTTCCAAGAAAGAAAAGAAAAAGAAAAATAAAGAACCAAAAAGGATTAAAGGTCTTCTAGATATAAGGACTGCATTTCTTTTTGTATCTCCTAGTTCTTATGTATCTCCATCTTCTAGGATAGTTGTCTCGGACGAAGGGAGGAAATTCCTTAGGCCATTGACTTTGTATGACTTTTTTTTTACTAATACTGTGTATAATAATACTTCCAGTTCTGCTTACGTTTTGTCTATTTTGGGTGATGATCCTAAAAATGATCATTGAAATTCTAATCCTATAGACAATACTAAAATCATAAATGTTCTTAATCAATATAAAGATAACCAAAATTACAGTAAAATTGATAATGATTTTGACAATGACGATATGAAAGCGATATTACCACATTTCAATTAGAAGGAGACCCGATTTACATAGAATTTGAATCATCAGACTCAGAAACAAAAGAGTCAGACAATAAACTTGAAGAAATAATTGAAATCAATTTAAGAAGTGGAAAGGTTCTACCTCCCAGAATGGCTCCACAAGAAAAGGAAAAACAAATAGTCACATCAGAAAAGATCATTCCTCCAATATGTCCTCAACTCCCTGAAAAAGATAAGAATGATCTTCATAACAAAGTGGACTATAATGTATTAGCTCATTGAGGAAGTTACCAGCTAATTGAGCATCTATGACGCTCTTATAATTTCTAAAGGAATGAGAGAGTCACTGATAAAAACCCTTTTAGATCCAGACATTTTCCTAGCTCAACTTGCTAGTATTACTCAGAATGAAGTCTGTCCATTAGAAGAATCAACAAAAATTACCTTCTCTGATAATGACTTGTTGCTCGGAACAACTGAGCATAATCGTCCACTGTATATCACAGTAAACATAAATGACATGACACTTTTAAGGGTTCTTATCGACCTAGGTGCCTCGATTATTATTATGAATTTGAGAACTTTTTCATATATGGATATTAATGCATCCCAACTATCAAACTATCAAGAGATACAATGTTGTTACGAGGATTTAATCAACAAGGAGAACGAGCTCTTTGATCAATAACACTGCTCCTAAAGATAGCTGACTTGACGATAATGGAAAAATTCCATATCATTGACTCTGATACCTCTTTTAATGCCTTAGTTGGCAGACCATGGCTTCATGAACACAAAATGGTTCCTTCTTCGCTGCATCAATGTATAAAATATTTACAAAAAGGACAAGACTGTTGTATTGTAGGAGATTTGCAACTGTTTTCGATCCATAAAATCGGTATACATGAAGATGCAATATATTATGCTCCTATAAGGAAAACAATGTTCTCCAAAGAGACACTGGTGAATAAAAAACAAAAAGACTAAGAGAAGATAATAAATGAAAAATATCATCTTTCTTCAATAAAGATAAAAGATGTTGATCAGACTCATGCTCGAGGCAGAGGCCAGAGACGAGGATGAGGAAAAGAAAACCCAATTGTTACAATGAAGAAACTAATGAAGTTCAAAATTCACCAGGACTCTGTGGAAGATACAAAAAAAGAAACCACATCGGCGGTTTTAAAAGAACCTCAATTCAAAATATCTCTAAAAGAAGAAGATAAAGAGAAACACTTTGAGTCTATGTATGATAAAATTAATCATTATATACACTCTATGACTCTAACTCCAATCTCTACTGCTAAGATTGAGAATTTAGTAGTCAAAGAAGTATGTAGTGATGAAAACAAGTCAATTAGGATTAGACTTGGCTATACTTCTTCTAGTACTGAAACTGATGTAAAAATAGAAGATGAAAATCTTATGAAATCAATGAAAATTCATTTTGAGCTGTACTCTGCTTGGGCACAAAAATTTATTCAAAATAGTTTAATGCTCAAACAATGGTCTTTAAAATAACCACATGTTATTAAATGAATGTGTAATAATAATAAACAAAATCCTAACTCCAAATAAGGTATTGGATTCGGTACTATATAACCACTAGATGATATAGAATTTTGCCTAGTCGTCACTGAAGAACATAATTCTGAACTAATATCTGATCCTCCAATTAAAGTTGATCCTCCGGAATTGGAAGAGGAAATTAAATAAACAGTTGATGAATTAAAAGAAATAAATTTAGGAACTAATGAAAATCTGAAACCAACTTTCATTAGTTCATTCCTTAATTATGTGGAAGCAAAAGATATAATTCAATTGTTAACAGAATACAAAGACTGTTTTGCTTGGACTTATGATGAAATGCCTGGTTTATCTCCAGAAGTCGCAGTCCATAAACTTGGGATAAATCAAATCGTAATCCCTATTAAACAAGCTCCAAGAAGGATGCATGTTGAAATTGAGTAACAAGTCATTGGAGAAGTTAAAAATTTGATAGAAGCTGATTTCATAGGAGAATAAAATTATCTGACATGGTTAGCGAATGTGGTCTCAGCTAAAAGAAAAATGGTCAGATAAGGGTCTGTGTAGACTTCAGGGATTTGAATAAAGCATGTCCAAAAGATGAACTCCCTTAACTAATCCCTGAATTAATGGTTGATATAGCATCGAAACATGCAATTTTTTCCTTTATGGATGGATCATCAAGATATAATCAAATAAAAATATTTTCTGAAGATGAAGCAAATACAGCCTTCCGGACACCCATAGGGATTTATTGTTATAAGGTTATGCCATTTGGACTGAAGAATGCTGGTGCAACCCATCAAAGAGCCATGACACGGATCTTTGATGAATTAATACACAATCAAGTTGAATATTATGTGGACGATCTGGTTGTCAACAACGAACAGAAAGATAATCATGTATATGATTTGAGAATTATCCTTGAACGACTATGACAATACAATCTTAAAATGAATCCCTCAAAGTGCGCTTTCAGTGTTACTTCAAGAAAATTTTTAGGATTTGTAGTTCAACATCTTGGGATAGAAATTGATCCTCTCAAAATTGAAGCTATCCTAAATATGCCTCCTCCTAAAAATCTAACTCAATTGAGATCATTTCAGGGAAAGTTATCATATATACGATATTTTATTTCCAATTTTTCAGGTAGGTGTCAGCCTTTTACTGCCCTAACCAGAAATGATACTAAATTTCTGTGGGATGAAAAATGCCAACACTCCTTTGAAAATATTAAATAATATATGACAACACCTCCTGTTTTAGCAGCTCCTGTAATAGGAAGACCTCTAATCCGTTACACCGCGGCGTTGGACAATTCCCTTGGAGCATTATTGGCACAAGTAAATGATGAGGGAAAAGAAAATGCGTTACACTGTTTAAGCCATTGTTTGGTTCCAATGGAAACAAGATATCCAACAATCGAGAAGCATTGTTTAGCATTAAATTTTGCAGTTCAAAAACTAAGGCACTATATGCTTTCTCATAAAGTAACTCTTATTTCAAGAGTTAATCCACTACAATATTTAATGACACGACTGACACTTTCTAGAAGATTAGCAAGATGGGCAATGATATTACTCCAATTCGACATAACATTTGTACCATTATGTTCTGTCAAAGGACAAATCTTGGTAGATTTCCCAATTCTAACTGGATCACTTCTCAATGATGATTTACCTGATGAACAAATATCAGAAATAAAAAGTTCAAATGCGCAATGATGGGAACTGTACTTTGATGGAGCATCATCTGCACGTAAAGATAAAGACAAACATACAATTATACCAGGAAAAGCTGGAGTAGGATTAATTTTCATCACTCCAGACAAAACTATGATGTCTTTTAACTATCTTCTAAATGAACCATGCACAAATAATGAAGCCGAGTATGAAGCGCTCATAACCGGTCTAGATTTGACAATACTAATGTAAATTAAAAATATGGACATCTATGGAGATTCTCAGTTGATTATCAGTCAAATTGCTAGAAAATATAAGTCTGTGAAACCTTAACTTGAACAATATTCTCATTACACTCTAAGCTGCTTCAGCAAATTCCAGATGTGACATTTTTCTTAACCCGAGATGAGATAATTCTTTAGTAGATGCTTTGACAAAACTTACAAAAGAATTTGCTTGTCCAGAAGAAGACGACATACCAATTTCTCTAAAAGGATGACAAGTTCATTCTCAAATTGACCTGGACAATTTCCACAAAGTTGATGAAAACACGATAATGGAAATAATTAGTGAAGAAAAAGATGATTGGCGACAACCAATTATTCAATAACTACAAACAGGAAGGTTACATGAAAACACTTCTATTGCCACTCAAATTAAACAAAGAGAATTATCATATGCTCTAATAAATGATGTCCTTTATAAATGATCTTTTGACCAAGTGTGGTTAAGGTTCTTAACCAAGTTGAAGCTCAAGAGATTGTTAAGGAGGTTCATTCAGGTTTATGTGGCGCACACCAATATGGACCTAAAATGAAAATGAAAATAAAAAGGATGGGATATTATTGGCCGACAATGATGACTGATTGTCTTGAGGTTGCAAAGAAATGTCATCAATGTCAAATACATGGAGTAGTTTTACACCAGCCCCCAAATGTCTTACACCCAACTATTGCATCTTGGCCATTTGAATGTTGGGGCACCGACATAGTGGGCCTTATAGATCCTCCATCATCTTAGGGCCATCGATTTATTCTAGCAGCCACTAATTAATTCTCCAAATGGGCAGAAGCAATACCGCTTAGAGAATTCAAGGTAGAACAAGTCCTTTATTTCTTTAAGACACATATTGTTTATAGATTTGGAATTCCTCGAAGGGTCATATCAGATAATGGATTGGCCTTTAAAAATACGAAAATGAACAACTTTATCCAAAGACATGGGATATAATGGAGGTATTCCACAATCTATTATCCTAAAGCCAATTGTTTAGCTGAAGCCTTCAATAAAACATTGGTTCAAATTTTGAAAAAGACATTAACCAACTGTCCAAGACAATGGCATGAATGATTAATAAAAGCTTTATGGGCCTATAGAACTACATACCAAACACCAACATGGTTAACATCATTTACTTTGGTATATGGTTCTGAGGCTATTTTACCGCTCGAAATCCAAATCCCTTCTCTCTAAGTTTAAATAGAAATAAAATAACTGAAGAAGACAATGCCAGATTATGACTTGAAGAACTTGAGAGTTTAGAAGCTAAACGTCTACAAGCTCAACAAAATCAAGAACTGTATCAAGCAAAGATGATACGGGCCCATGACCAAGTAGTTCACCCCATAACCTTTCAAATCGGTGAATTAGATTTAGTTCTTTGAAGACCTATACAAGCTCATCGAAAGATAGGTGGCAAATTTGAACCAATATGGGAGGGCCCATATGTAATTGAAAAGACATATTCTGGAGGATCTTACCAACTAGTGGATTATCAAGGAGAAAGAATCTTGCCTCCAATCAATGGCCGTTTTCTAAAGAAATATTATACGACATAAAAATGATAACTCATTTATAAATTGGGACAATAAAAAATTTTTTCTTCAAATTATCTTTGTGATGCAAATCTTGACTTTTATGTTCTGTGATATATGTTTTGCCTATTAAACAATGTTTATAAGCATGGTTCCTTAACATAAAAAGCCTAAAATGTTACATTATTGATCCTAGAAGAAAATACCTATTTTTATGCCTTGATTTTTATTAAATTTTAAGGATATTATGCTTTAATGAAAGGTATTTTTGTGTTTTTTGGATGTAGGTGATGCATAAATGTTCAAGAAGGAGAAAAATATGAAAAAGGAGCAAAAAGGAGCAAAAAGGAGCAAAAAGGAGCAAAAATGCAAAATCATCAAAATTACTGGCGTGGCGCCTAAGCGCCAGAGTCCGGCGCCTAAGCGCCAGCTCGATACAGAAAACTATTAAATTTTTGACGACTTTTGGGCTATTATTTTGACGGTGTGAGCGGTTATAGAAGACTAGCAGTTGTTCCTAGTTTATGGGACATGTGATACATTGTATTTGGATGCTTCAAAACGGTTTTAATCGCAAAGAGGTACGATCCAAAGTGAAGAAGAGCGAAGAACTGGACGCGGTGTCTGGCGCCTAGGCGCCAGACACACCTTCTAGAAGATTCATTGAATGTGGAGATATTTTGAAGAGGTGCCTTGAGGAAAACCATGAAGCCTATAAATAGGAGGGTATTCCTTCAAAGAAAAACGCCCCATCAACCCTCCCTATCTAGAGTCCAATCTAGAGAGAGAATTAGAGAGATCATATTAGGGCCACCTTTTTACTTTCCTTCATAAATTAGTGAGTTTATTTTAGAGTTTTTATTTAGAGTTTGAAAGAGTTGGTGCATCTGTAGTTCATTACGTTGTGGAGTCAGTAGGGATCAGAAGTTCAGTAGAAGAAACATATAAGATAAGTAATTTTATTTTTATTTAAAGTTTATTTATTATGTTTTGTTATTTAATTTCAATGTGTTCTGAGTAGTTACTTTACTTTCTCCTTTCAATTATGAAAAGATAAATAAGATAATACAAAATTCGTCGGAGAATTAAAAATCATATATTTTCAAAACATTGTGATGATATTAATATCGGTCCTTAATTTACTATTTAAATTGGCCATTTAAATTGTTAAAACTCGTTGAAGAGTTTTGAAACCTAGAAGGAGATGAATTCTTAACTTGTAGATATCACATGAATCCTTGGGTAGTCGAAGGCCTTGTGCTGGTTATTCAAGGTGAAGTGAAAATAAATAGGAAGATATTATATATTGGGCGTAGAATTGATAAGTTTTTAGAGTGACAGACTAAAATCTTATGATTTGGTTTATAGAAATGGAAAGGGTCACTAGTAGGGCCGACCATAGCCACACTTGGACATCTAGTAGTGTGAGCCTAGATTAACCCATTCTACTAAACAATACATTCGAACCTGATCTATATGCTAGCCAATGTTCTTTGCACCTGGATCAAAGGTTAAATAATATGAATGCTTCTATTTGGCACAATACCATAAATTTATATTCTCCACGAATATTATCATTATCTTAGAAAATCTTGGATTAATTGAAAGGAACAAAGTTGCTTTCTTATTGCTATTTACATCAAATATTTTATTTCTGCTTTATTATTGCATCTAGTAAATTAAAGATATTTTATTTTTAATTATAAAAGAAATACTTTAAAATAAAAATATTTAAAGATCTATAACTCTCTCCTCATGGGAACGATACTGGGGTCTTTGTTTCAAAGCCCTATATTACTTGAAACGATACGTATACTTACCTAGAACCCCTAGTGTGTAAATTATTTTTCATAAAATTATATTTATATACACTAGTCACTATTATTATTTATAACATATATTTTTGAAAGCATTAATTAGTACGTTGATCTTCAGAGGACTTTGGGTCAAGTTTTTGGCACCGTTGCCAGGGAAGAAGATTTTAGTACACATATATTTATATCGGGTCAATTATCATGTTCCTTTCAGAAAAATATCTAACAACAGACTACTTTTCACATTCTGAAGTGGTATTTGTCTGGCTTTGGACCGACAATGTATTGAAAAAGGATCTAAAATCCACTTTGATTTTGAGCTTTCTCAAGTTGATTTACTCTATGACGGGCCTTTACTATCCATTGCTAATCAACAAGAAGCAGAAGGAAAACTATCTTAATGGCGATGAAAATCTTTTTGTCATGTCGACATTCATTGCTATCAAATTCCCATGTTATGTCAATGTCAAGGAGTTCCACTCGATTTATTATTAACCTAATCGAATCATATAAAGGAATTGAATAATTTAGGACTAATGGGAAACAATAAAAAAAGATGTTTATGATGATCCTTATAGGAGAAAATTCTACAATAACAAATCCTAGGATTTCTATATAAGGAAAAATCATGAAGTTTTGATAACCAGAGATTTCTATCATGGGTCCCTCTAAGTCTCCTATAGAAGCGAGCTTCTATAGTTAAATACAATCTAGATAATTTCTAATTGTTTAAGAAAACTCCTGATTAATGTTGATCACTTGTTTTATAAATATTTATGTTTTCAGGGAAGATGTACCCACTATCAATCCCAAATGCCATTTTTGTCATGTTAGTTTTATGTCATTTTATTTTTTGTTGAAAATTTATGTTTTGTGGCTAACCTAAAAGTTTTGGTTTTGTCATTTTTTTTTGTCAATGTTGTTATTTTATTATCTTAAAAATTTCAATGTTGCTATGTTTTTTTTTGGTTTTGTGACTATCCAAATGGTTTCAGTTTTATTTTATTCTTTTTTCTTTTATGATTCCATGTCGTCCTGCAAAATGGAGTTAACACATCCTATAACATGCAAAGGAAATCTAAACAAATTTAATGTCGTCATTTCGTTTTAGTTTCCTGCAAAACAAAGTTAGCACATCTTATAACATGTAAAGAAAATCTAAGAATGTTAGATTTATTGAAACAAAATCTAATAAATATTAGATTTGTTTGAATATTGATTTTAATTCAGTGTCATTTGAATGTTAATTTTAACATTTTAGATTTAATGTTATTTGAATCTAAATATGTTAAATTTAGCATAAATTTGTTTTAGACTTAACTTGATATAAGATTGAATTCGATTTGAATTCAATGATATTTGATTTGAGTTGAAAATAAGTTTGATTTAGGTCAAGCTTAATAATGAGTTAAGTTTGATTTATATCAAACTTTATATTAAATAAGTTTTATTTAGGTTGAACTTAATATTTTTGGTTTGATTCAAACTTATTATTTGATTCAAGTTAGATTGAATCTAAGTTTATGGTTGAATCAAATTCAATATGGATTGAATTTGTTTTGAGTTAGGTCTGATTTTAGGTCGACTTGAGTTCAATGTTGTTTAAACTTGAGTTCGATTTAAATTTGATTTAGGTTAAATTTAAGGTTGACTTAAGTTTAAGTTAGGGTTGATTTTTAATATTTGACTTAAATTCAAGTTGAAGTTAAACTTAAGTATATGTTAAAGTTAGACTCATGTATATTGAATTTAAGGTTTATGTCGAGTTGAGTTGAATTAGGTTCATTGTCAATTGAACCTAAGGTTTAGATTTTTGACTTAAGTTCAATATGAGTTGAACTTGAGTTAGGTTTAGATTCAAGTTAAGTTGAACTTAAGGTTTAGGTTTGGACTTAAGTTCAATGTGAATTGAACTCAAGTAGGTTTAGGTTTGACTTAGGTTCATGCCATGTTAAACTTAAATATGATTTGACATAAGTCTAATAGAGGTTAAAAGTAAGTTAGATTTGTGTTAAACTTAAGGTCATGTAAGTTGAACCTAAGGTTTAAGTTTGACTTAGGTTTATCTTGGGTTGAACCTAAGTATAGGTTAAGGTTAGTTTCATGTGTGTTGAACCTAAAGTTTAGGTTTGACTTAGGTTTAACTTGGGTTGAACCTAAGTATGGGTTAAGGTTAGGTTCATGTGTGTTAAACCTAAAGTTTAAGTTTGACTTAGGTTTAGCTTGGGTTAAACCTAAGTATAGGTTAAGGCTAGGTTCATGTGTGTTGAACCTAAATTTTAAGTTTAACTTAGGTTAAACTTGGGTGGAACCTAAGTCTAGGTTAAGGTTAGGTTTATGTGTGTTGAACCTAAAGTTTAAGTTTGACTTAGGTTTTACTTGGGTTGAACCTAAGTATAGGTTAAGGTTAGGTTCATGTGTGTTGAACCCAAGGTTTAAGTTTGACTTAGGTTTAACTTGCGTTGAACATAAGTATAGGTTATGGTTAAATAACATTAGATGTAATGTAAATAAGGTCTAGTTAAAATTATTTAAGTCTAATGTAAGCAGAGCTTAAAGATTAGTTAGGTTAGACTTAATTAGGGTTCAAAGGTTACTTAAGCCTAATG
This sequence comes from Papilionanthe hookeriana x Papilionanthe teres, assembly GCA_022702705.1. Lineage (NCBI taxonomy): Eukaryota > Viridiplantae > Streptophyta > Magnoliopsida > Asparagales > Orchidaceae > Papilionanthe > Papilionanthe hookeriana x Papilionanthe teres. The sequence continues at coordinate 45,861,524 of CM040430.1, read as the reverse complement.
TAAGAAGAGCTTAAGGATTAATTAAGTCTAATAAGGTTAGACTTAATTAGGGTTTAGAGGTTACTTAAGCCTAAAGTGAGTAGAGCTTAAGGCTTAATTAAGTCTAATTAGGTTAGACTTAGTTAGTGTTTAGAGGTTAATTACGCCTAATGTGAGTAGAGCTTAAGCATTAATTAAGTCTAATTAGGTTAAATTTAATTATGATTTAGAGGTTACTTAAGCCTAATGTGAGTAGAGTTTAAGGATTAATTAGGTTTAAAAGGGGTTAAACCTAATTAGGGTTTGTTTATTATTAAACCTAATTTTTTTAAGGTTTAATTATGATTAATTAAATTTAATGATGTTTTAATTTTAATTAATATTTATTTATCAAACATAATGTCTTTTAAGGTTTAATATTGATTAATTAAGTTTAAGGATGTTTTAAACCTAATTAATGTTTATTTTTTAAACCTAATGCCTTTTAAGGTTTAATGTTGATTAATTAAGTTTAAGGATGTTTTAAACCTAATTAATGTTTATTTATTAAACCAAATGACTTTTAAGGTTTAATGTTGATTAGTTAAGTTTAAGGATGTTTTAAACCTAATTAATGTTTATTTATTAAACCTATTGTCTTCTAAGGTTTAATGTTGATTAATTAAGTTTAAGGATGTTTTAAACCTAATTAATGTTTATTTATTAAACCTAATGTCTTTTTTGGTTTAATATTGATTAATTAAGTTTAAGGATGTTTTAAACCTAATTAATGTATTTATTAAACCTAATGTATTTTAAGGTTTAATGTTGATTAATTAAGTTTAAGGATGTTTTAAACCTAATTAATGTTTATTTATTAAACCTAATGTCTTTTAAAGTTTAATATTGATTAGATAAACCTAATAACATCATAGACCTGATTTGTTTTGTCTCAAATCCAAGGTATAAATGATTAACTAAGTCTAAAGTGATTAGACTTAATTATATTTTAAAAGGTTCTTTATAGAGTTAATTAAATATAAGTGTATATTTATTTACCCTTAAGGATTTAAAATATCATTTCAAATTTTCAAGGGGTTAAAAATTATTATTTAGGGTTTAACATCATTCCCTTGAATTTATAACCAATTTCCTATTTAAACTTTGTTCATTTTCTTAATTTCTGATTTTTAGAAATATTATTAAAAATAATTGCTAAATCTCATGAAAATTTGGAAATGTCACCTTAAAATATTCTTCTGTCTCTAGAAAAATCAGAGATTGTTCCTAAAGGCTTAGAAATTAATCCCCAAACTTTTATAATTTTCTGTTTTATAAAGAATTTTTAATAATTAAAATACTCTAGGGAGTATTTATTTATATAAGATTTAAATATAAATCAAAATTAAATTTTTTTATTCCACATTGTAGAGCTCACTGCCTTGAGTTCGGGGATATTTTTCTTTTATTTTTGTGATTTTTATTAAAAAAAAATGGATTTTTGATTAGTTTAAGGTTTAACTGTATTAATTAAACCTAAAACTAAACAAAAATTCGCAGGGAGTGCCGCGTGTCCTCGGCAGCGTTGAAAATGCGCTCGATCCGCTGCGGGGTTCTGAATAGCCGATCGAGTAGGGGATGATCTAGGTCGTCCGTCTTTTAAACAGAAGATCAGATGATTGTGCGCCATTGTCTTCCACCCGCCTTAACCCGCAGGCCGTCCATGTTCCAGGGACAATATCTCGCTCGATTCTTGATGGAATCGAGTGAGGTTTGTTCCTACACCATCGTCTCGAATAGACAAACATATCCATACGGATATGTGGGGGTTTTAAAATGGTTTCTTTCATAAAGTGTGAAACCCAACCGCCACTGATAAGGAAGAACCATACCTTGGCCACAGTGTATCAAATTTCGATCTGATTGCTTTGGATTGGTCGTTTAGGTCCCAGAAAGCTTTCAGAGACTTCAATTTGAGTTCAAATTGGTTCTATATGTGATTTTGAATTTTGAGGACCTCAGTTTAATATGATATGGTGAGTAGAAGGCTAAAGGCTATGGAAAGGCTCAATTTCAGTTGGGCTCTTCCTCTTTTGACCTCTAAATGGATTTGGGAAGGTTGATTTTGAGTTTTGTGGTGTTTGGATTCAGAAACTCATTTTGTCCTGGTTTTGACTTATTTTTGGTGCTCTCGGGTAAGCCAAATTGAAGAGTTATAGTGGGTTTGAGGGCCTGGTTTTGGTGGGATTCAATTGCTTAGGTCCTAGGGAGCAATTTTGGTGTTGAAGGTTTCTGAATTTGAGCAGTGTATGGGGTCTTGTAATTTCCTCTTTGTAACCTAGTTTTAAGCTCTCGGGTTGACCTATTTGAGCTGGTTTTGTGAAGTTTTGAGTCTAGCTAAGGGTTGGATCTAGATTGGGATTCATTCCTAAGGTCCTAAGGAACAAATTTGCTGTTGGGAGTTAGGGGAATTGGATAGAGCTTAGGCCACTATTTCCTTTTGTTTTCTCTTTTCTTAGGCTTGGGTTTGGCTCTATTTATGGCCATGAGTGGGTTTAGTTGAGTTTGGGCTAAAGTAGGTTTATCTAGGGATGTTGCCAACCTTCTCATTAATGTTTTGAAGATAGATCTCATCTAAGGAAATGATGAATTTGGGTTTTCCAAGCTTAGCCATCATTACCTTTAACCATAGTAAGGATTGAACCCCAACTTTGTCTTGTTCTCATTGGTTCTCCTATGAGGTGGATATAGCTGGTTATAATCAATTAGATTAACCTTCATATGTTTATTTAATGGAATAAAGGAGAGGATGATACATATTTCCTTCATCCTCCATGGTATGACAAGTAGGGTAGATGACTTATTTCATGCACAATCTCCTCATGATTTAATTTTGCCATGGTTAATGTTTAATCTATGCTAATTTCTTTTCTCATTGGATTCTTAGGGTAGTGACCAAAATCATCTTTAAGGTGGTCAGCCACCTCATCTCATGTAAATGAGTGAGTTGAAGGGAAGATGACACATAGTTTACTTAGCCCATTATTTATGTTTATTGCTCATGATGGTTTCTAAGCTTGGTAGAATCTTAACCTTATGTCTTGGTCTTTCTCCATTGGGTTAGGAAAGAGGTACTTGCCACCTATGAAGCCATGTCACTCCTCATCTTGAGAGGAGATGACACATAAGCCTAATCATTATGATAACTCTTAACCTTAATTAAAGGTGATGAGTTATGGGTTAAGTAATATGCTAAACATATCATAAAGGATATGATGGGTGTGTTGATGTGTCATGATGGGTCTAATAGGTTATGTGTAACCTATTAACGACTTTCCCTAATTTAATTTTAATTTAAAATTAATTATGGGAATTTTTTGTCACATATGATGTCATATGTCAAAATGTCATTTTATGTCCCTTTTTTTACTTAATTTACATTTTAATTAATTATGTTATTAATTAAAATTTTTGGAAATTATTTCAATAATCAATTTATTAATTAAAATAAATTTTAATTAATTATTTGATTAAAAATTTTTTTTGTCTTCTTTAAGTTAAAGGTTTAAACTTGTCATATTTTTAAACCTTTTATATTTTAATTAATTAAAAGTTAATTTAAAATTTAAAATATTCATTTTATTAATCCATTAATTTACCAAAAAATGATTTGAGATTAATTATTTGATTAATATTTGTCATTTGTAGGTTAAAGGTTAAAATTTGTCACATTTTAAACCTTTTAATCATATTTTTATTTTAAGTAATTCAAAAGTTAATTAAAATTTAAAATAATATTTTATTGATCAACTAATTAATCAAAATGATTTAAAATTAATTATTTGATTAATTTTTATAATTTTTATCATTTTTATTCAGAATTAGGTATTTTGGTCAAATTTGATAAAGGTTGACTATGGTTGGCCTTGGTTTACCCAAGTTAACTTGGGTTGGTCAATTTGAGTCTAAAAATGTCAAATGTAACTTATCTAACCTTGTCATGGTTGGTTTAGCCATAGGGTTAATAGGTTTTGTCATTATGGGTTGGTTTGGTCAGGTTCACAATTTTTAGGGTTTGGGTTAACCTAACGGTCAATGTGGTGAACTTTGGGTTAAATTTCAATTAATATGATCATATCAAATTAATTATGTTAATGTCTGTCTTTGAGATTAATTTTATAGTCAAAGGGGCATGTGTTAGCCATTTTTGATCAAATTTGACATGTTTAGGTCAAGGTTGATTAAAGTTGTATTATTAGTTATGTGATATCTTGAATTGGTCAAATAAGTCATATTTTAATACCTTGGTTGATTTGGTAATTAATGGTTGATTTTTGAGTTAAAAATTGAACAATTTATCCAAAGTTATTTTCTGGGTCAAAAGTTGGCCAATTGGGTTAATAATTGGTCATTGAGTCAATAATTGGTCACTGGGTCAAAAATTGACCAGTTTGACCAAAATTGATCTTTTGGATTAAAGGTTGACCTGTTGTGTCAGTAGGGTTGGTCAATGGGTCACGATTGACCATTTTGATCAAAGTTGACTTTTTAGGTCATTGGTTTAGGTTAGGATTGATCATTTTGACCAAAGTTAACTTTTTAGGTCAAAAGGTTGACCTATCATAAAAACGAGGTCAACACATCTATATTAGAGTTCAAGTTTTATCAACAAGCTATTGAAACAGAAAATGTTATTGACAATGTAAAATTGAAGTTAGTAATGGAAATTCTGTCCTAGGAAGATGGAATGGCATCTACTAGCAGAGTGAAGAAATTAGCATATGGAATGACTAGAGCACAAAGAAGAAATAGCAACAAATAGTTTAAGAAACTTGCAGAAAAAGTAAGACAAAACATAAAACCAATGGAAGAAGACGATGGGTTTGAGTTTCTAATACTTGAAAACATTTCTAAAGAGACATGTTATGTCTTAAGAGAAGAAATGATTGAAGAAAAGGAGAGAATTGAAAGAACAATATTCACTCTTGCTCCTAACGAACCAGCATTGGATCTCAACAGAAGTAATAAATGACAAATGGATTGCTTCTCAAGAAGAAGTGAGACATATTAAAACTATTAAAAAACAATCATTTGAACAATTTCAATATATTAATGGTCGAACCATTAATATATTGGAAGGCATTCAGTTCTTTACCCGAGTTTTTGATGATGTGGAACAAGGTGCCATTATTGATCATGTAATGGAAGCGCATGATCACGGGAAAGCTAGACATCTAATAAGGAGGACATACTCTTAACCTAATAGATGGATTCATGGAAAAGGTTGTGTGGATATTCAATATGGATGCTACTAAAATTATATTATGGATAAGGACGACAAACCCCAGGGATATTACAACATGAACAAGTAGATCAACTACAAACAATCATTATTTAGATTATCAGAAGAATCATGATGTGGAATATAATGCCTACTGATTGTTTTCGAGATAGTTGCATTATAAATATATATGAGGAAGGTGACTGTATACCACCTCATATTGACAGTCTTGATTTTGAAAGACCCTTTTGCACTATCACCCTCATGAACATGTGTTCTATTCTGTTTGGGAGTGAATTACAAATTGTGGGTCCTGGAGAATGTCATGGATCTTATCGGATTCTCTTACCACGAGGATCAGTTTTAGTGATGCAAGGCAATGGAGCTGATGTTTCGAAACACTGTATACCGAGTGTGAGTTGACAACACATATTAATAACATTAAGAAGAATGTGCCCTGAAAAGAGTCCCGAGGGATATCAACCAATACCAGAACTGGAGGAGCTACAACCCTTAGAACTGCCATGACCCTATGAATGTCTAAAAACCAAAGACATATGCAATAAACAATGTCTCGGATTGTTAGACATTTGTGGTAAGTATAACAGTATTTGAGAGCTTTTGACATAGTATTGTACAAATAGTTTGGAGTGTGTATGTGTGTATTGTATAATACATAATGTACCATAAAATTTTTCCATCTATGAACATTATTGGAAGTGGAATGACATCTTGTGAGATATATCCTAGCTGACTATTATACATCGTCAGGTCCAATTATGCCAAAATGAACTAAAATGACATGATGAATAACTTATGATAACTAACATGAGAATTATCATTCGGCCTATACAGTTCAAATCCCCAGCGAATATCCCAAGCAAATATCTTAGTGAGTCTGCCACTCTCTATAGTTGGTGGATATATATCCTTTTACTGACACAAAAACTATGGGATTCCTCCAACCAAACATCGACATTTGACATTTTGAAAAATTGAATATGACATCTATTTTCTCTTTCCAGTTATTGAATATAAGACCTTTTCTTGACATGGAAATTATAACATTCCTCTAACTAATTATTGACATTTGACATTTCAAGAAATGGAATATTATATCCATTTTATCTCTCCTATTATTGGATATAAATCCTCCTCCTGACTCAGAAATTATGGCATTCCTCTAACTAAACATCGATATTTGACATTTCGAGAAATGAAATATGACATCCATTTTGTCTTCACAGTTACTGACATGGAAATTATGACATTCCTCTAACTAGACATTGACATTTGACATTTCAAGAAATGGAATATGACATCCATTTTCTCTCTGCTGTTATTGGATATAAGTCCTCCTCCTAACACGAAAATTATGGCATTCCTCTAACTAAACATCGACATTTGACATTTGAAGAAATGGAATATGACATTCATTTTCTCTCTCCTGTTATTGGATTTAAATCCTTTTCCTGAAACGGAAATTATGACATTCCTCTAACTAGACATTGACATTTGACATTTCGAGAAATGGAACATGACATCCATTTTCTCTCTCCTGTTATTAGATATAAGTCCTCCTCCTGACACGTAAATTATGGCAGTCCTCTAACTAAACATCGACATTTAACATTTCGAGAAATAGAATATGACATCCATTTTCTCTCTCCAGTTATTGGATATAAGCCTTTTTCCTTACACAGAAATTATGACATTCCTCTAACTAGACATCGACATTTGACATTTTGATAAATGAAATATGACATCCATTTTCTCTCTCCATTTATTGGAAATAAGTCCTTCTGACATGGAAATTATAATATTCTTCTAACTAAACATCGACATTTGAGATTTCGAGAAATGGAATATGACATCCATTTTCTCTCTCCTATTTTTGCATATAAGTCATTTTCCTGAAACAAAAATTATGGCATTCCTCTAAGTAGACATCGACATTTGACATTTTGAGAAATGGAATATGACATCCATTTTCTCTTTCCAGTTATTGGATATAAGAATTTTTCTTGACATGAAAATTATGGCATTCCAATGAATATTCCTTTGAGAAAAGACATAAGTAGAATGGTGTCCTTCTCAGAACTGACATACAAGACATCTGACATTCTTTAGCAATGACATGACACCAACTCCTTTCCTGATTATTATGAGACATTTCTTGACAATAGATATTTAGAACATTTCGGTCAACAGCAATATGTGCCGAATACTTATGCATTATTCCACACATATTTGGGGGCCCCTTTGTTGACCTCATTTTTATGAAAGATATCAATAAATCCCATTGACCCAAGAGGTTAACCCTTGACTCAAAAAGTCAACTCTGGTCAAAATGGTCAATCCTGACCCATTGACCAACGCTACGGACCCAACAGGTCAAAACTTGACTCAAAAAGTCAACTTTGGTCAAAATGGTCATTCCTAAACCAATGACCAACCCTACTGACCTAATAGGTCCACCCTTGACCCAAAAAGTCAACTTTGGTCAAAATGGTCAATCCCAACCCAATGACCAATCCTACTGACCCAACAGGTCAACCCTTCATCTAAAAAGTCAACTTTGGTCAAAATGGTCAATCTTGACCCAATGTCTAACCCTACTGACCCAACAGGTCAACCCTTGACTCAAAAGTCAACTTTGGTCAAACTGGTCAATTTTTGACCCAATGACCAATTATTAACCTAACAAGCCAACTTTTGACCCAGAAAATAACTTTGGAAAAATTGATCAATTTTTGACTCAAAAATCAACTGTTGACTACTAGGTCAACCAAGATACTAAAATGGTTAAATACGACTCATTTGGCCAATTCAAGACATCACACGACTAGTAATAGAACTTTGGTAAACCTTGATTTAGATAAGTCAAATTTGGTCAAAAATAGCTAACACATGCCCCTTTTACAACAAAATTAACTTCAAAGATAGACATCGACAAAATCAACTTGATATTAATCAAATTGAACAAAATTTAACCTAGAGGTCACCACATTGACCATTGTGTTAACGAAAACCCTAAAATTGGTCAACATGACAAAATTAAAGCCCAAGTGACGAAGTTTTTGGACATTATAACTAACCCAAACCCTAACAAGGTTAGGAAAGTCCAAATTGATCACCCTTGAACCAAAATGAGTCAACTTGGGTCAACCTAGGTCAGCTATGGTCAATCAAAGACAAATTTGGTCAAAATATTCAATTTTGAACCAAAAATAATATAAATTAATCAAATAATTATTCCAAAATTATTTTGATTAATTAATTGGCCAATAATATAATTTTCAACATTTTAATTAATTAAATAATTAATTAAAATGAAAATATAATCAAAAGCCATGAAATTAGACAAAATCCAATTTTAAATAGAAATGACATGAAAATTAATGAGGTAATTAATTTGGAATTATTTTCAATTAATAATTGATTAATAAAATAATTTACAATATTTTAATTAATGACATAATTAATTGAAATGGAAATTAAATTAAGAAATAGGTATGAAATGGAATATTAACCTATGACATCATGATTTTCAAAAATTCCAATCTCCTTTATGACATCACACATGACTTCATTTATAGTCATCCATGGGTCATACATGACTCATGGGACTCATTAGATATGGGTTAAAACATTAAATAACCCATAATTCACCACTTTAACCATGGTTGAGAAGGTTCATCACGAAGGGAAATGAGGTGTCATCCTCTCCCAAATTTAATGTATGACTCATCTCCTCCATCAAGATAAGGTGGCTAGCCACTTTAGGTGCCTCAAGAACTCACCAATGGGAGTAAAACATTAATTAAACTCTCTTGGATACCATGCTTAACTCAAGTTATGTTCCAACATAACTAAATTATAATTTTTTTTTAATGAGAGGTTTATGTGTCATCCCCTCATTATAAATTTAAATGACAAGTTGAAAGGAAAAGGGCTTGCCTTCTTGACTCACCATTCATCTCATAGACCACCCAATGGAGGGGAAACAAGAGTCTAACTCATTCCACACCATGGTTAGTAGCCATTATGGCTAAGACATGCATGGAATGACTAAGTTGCTAAGGTGACACCATTCTTTCAAATGAAACAAATGAATTTGGAAATTACCTAGGGGAGGTGAATTCAGCAAGATTCACCAAGCCCAAGCCACCTCACATGGACCTAATGAGGGCAAGACAAGATACAAACTCAAAACCTTCACCATGGATAAACCTATGATGCCTAGGCTTGAAAATTGGCAATCCATCATTGCCATGGCCTCAATCTTCCCCCAAAACATTAAGGAGACAAATAGCCAGTTAAGCTCACCCAAGGTCAGCCATGGCTACAAAAGGACCCAAACCCAAGCCATGGAAGGAGAGGAGACAAAATTTGAAACTCTCCAATTACTGCCCAAATCCCTCAGCTGCCAACAACAAAGTTTCTTCTTAGAGCCTAGGAAAAGGATCCCCAATGAAACCAGGCTCACAAACCCACCATAACCCCTCAATTTGACCAACTCGAGAGCACAAAAAACAAGCCAAAACCAGAACAGAATGGGTTTCTGAAATCAAACTCCACCAAACTCAAAATTGACCATCTTAAATCCATTTAGGGGAAAGAAGAGGAAGAGCCCAACTGAAATTGAGCTTCTCCACAGCCTCTAGCCTTCTATTCGCCATCTCACATTGAACCGAGCTCCTTAAAATTCAAAATCATATACAGACCTAATTTGAACTCAAATTGAAGTCTCTGGAAGCTTTCTGGGACCTAGATGACCAATCCAAAGCAATCAGATCAAAGTTTAATATGTTGTGGCCAAGGTATGGTTCTTCCCTATCAATGGCAGTCGGGTTTCGCACATTGTGAAAGAAATAATTCCAAAAGCTCTCCAAAGCCATATAGATGTCTTCATCTCATTAACACAAAGCTGTAGGATAAAAAATCACTCGATTTCATCAATAATCGAGTGAGATATTGATCCTAGACCATGGACGATCTGCGGGATCAGCAGGATGAAGACAATGAACTACAACCGTCTGTTCCCGTATTTTGGAAACAGACGGTATTAAATCCCGCTGTCTCCTGTGTTCGGATCCTTATAGCGGATCAGCTGCATTTCGACCCGTCCGAGGACACGCGACAGCCAAAGATTTATCTGGATTTAGTTAAATCCAGATAAGCCTTAAAAACATCAAAAATACATATCTTGACATTGAAAATTCAAAAAATATGTTATAATTATCCCTGGATTCAGCGAGAAGAGGAGAAAATTATGAGACTAGAATAAAAATTTTATTCTACGTATTTAATTTTTAATTAATTAAATACTCTCTGAAGTATTTTAATTATTTAAAATTATTTACAATTTAGAAAAATATGAAAATTTTAAGGAAGAACCTTTAAGTCCTTAGACACATCTCTTGATTTTTCCAAGGCTAGGATAATTCTCTAAGACATGATTTCCTAATTTTCAAGACACTTTATAATTATTTTTAATAATAATTATAAAAATTTGAAAAAGTTGAAAATTAAAATTTAAAATGGTTAGGAATTTTAGGGTGACAGACAACGCTTCTAAAATAATAATTCTTAAGACATTAAGTCGATTTTAAAAGACATTTCAAAATAGGGTTAAGATTTATTAATTATAAATTAATATTTTAAAACCCTTTCCTTAACTTACTTAGCCCATTGCACGATGGACTAAGTCAATGCTGAGTCTAAGCCCAAATAACCTAAAATCAAACATTAATTAGGTTTAAAGATATATTAAACTTAATTAACTCATTAAACCTTAATTAAATTAGGTTTAATACAAAATTAAACTTTAATTAGGTTTAAAGACATATTAAACTTAATTAACTCATTAAACCTTAATTACGTTAGGTTTAATACAAAATTAAACTTTAATTAGGTTTAAAGACATATTAAACTTAATTAACTAATAAAACTGTAATTTCATTAGGTTTAATAAAAAATTAAACATTAATTAGGTTTAAAGACCTTTTAAACTTAATTAACTAATTAAACCTCAATTACATTAGGTTTAACATAAAATCAAACTTTAATTAGGTTTAAAGACAAATTAAACTTAATTAACTCATTAAACCTTAATTACATTAGGTTTAATACAAAATTGAACTTTAATTAGGTTTAAAGACATATTAAACTTAATTAACTCATTAAACCTCAATTACATTAGGTTTAATCTGAAATCAACCATTAAATAGGTTTAAGGAAATATTAAACTTAATCAATTCATTGAACCTTAACTAAATTAGGTTTAATACAAAATCAAACTTTAATTAAGCTTAAGACATCACTAGGCTTAATTAAACATATTAAACCTTAACTAAATTAGGTTTAATACAAAATTAAACTTTGATTAAGCTTAAGACATCAACGGGCTTAATTAAACCTATTAAACCTTAATGAAATTAGGTTTAATACAAAATTAAACTTTAATTAAGCTTAAGACATTATTAGGCTTAATTAAACTTCTTAAACATTAACTAAATTGGGTTTAATACAAAATTAAATTTTAATTAGGTCAAAGCCTTTAGACCTAATTAAACTATTAAGTTTTAACTAAATTAAACTTAATCAAACTTTAAACCAATTAGACTTAACTCTAATTAAGTCTAATTAATCAATTAAGCCTTACCTAATATAGGTTTAATTAACTTTAAACCAATTAGACTTAACCCATATTAAGTCTAATTAATCAATTAAACCTTACCCAAATTAAGTTTAATTAATCCAAAACCAATTAGACTTAACCCATATTAAGTCTAATTAATCAATTAAACCTTATTCAAATTAGGCTTAATTAACTCTTAAACCAATTAGACTTAACCATAATTAAGTCTATTAATCATTTAAGCCTTACCCAAATTAGGCTTAAATAATCCTAAACCAATTAGACTTAACCCATATTAAGTCTAATTAATTAATTAAACCTTATTCAAATTAGGTTTAATTAACTCTTAACCCAATTAGACTTAACCCATATTAAGTCTAATTAATCAATTAAACCTTACCCAAATAAGGTTTAATTAATCTTAAACTAATTAGACATAACCCTAATTAAGTCTTATTAATCAATTAAACCTTACCCAAATTAGGCTTTATTAATCCTAAACCAATTATATTTAACCCTAATTAAGTCTAATTAATCAATTAAACCTTACCTAAATTAGGTTTAATTAACACTTGAACCAATTAGACTTAACCCATATTAAGTCTAATTAATTAATTAAACTTTACCCAAATTTGGTTTAATTAACCCTAAACTAATCAGACTTAACCAAAATTAAGTATAATTAATCAATTAAACCTTCCCGAAATTAGGTTTAATTAATCCTAAACCAATGAGACTTAAACCATATTAAGTTTAATTAATCAACTAAACATTATCCAAATTAGGTTCAATTTACCAAAACCCCATCCTAATTAAAAGCAATCAATCTTAACTTAAATCAAACTCAAATCAAACTTGAGTTCAACCCACATTAAAGTTAAGTTAACTTTAAGTATAGGTTCAACCTAACTTGAACCTAACCTAAATCAAACTCAAATCAAACTTGAGTTCAACTCACATTGAACTTAAGTTAACCTTGACTCTAGGTTCAACCAAACTTGAACCTAACTTAAATCAAACTAAAATCAAACTTGAGTTCAACCCACATTCAACTTAAGTTAACCTTAAGTCTAGGTTCAACCTAATTTGAACCTAACTTAAATCAAACTTGAGTTCAACCCACATTGAACTTAAGTTAACTTTAAGTCTAGGTTCAACCTAATTCGACTCTAACTTAAATCAAACCTAAATCAAACTTGAGTCCAATCTATATTGAACTTAAGTCAACCTTAAGTCTAGGTTCAACCTAACTTAACACAAACTTTAATCAAACTTAAACTATAATTAATTCTACCAAATTAGACTTAATTAAACTATTAAACCTTAAATAACTAAGGTTTAATCAAACTCAAACTATAATTAGTCTACCTCATTAGACTTAATTAAACTATTAAAAATTAACTAACTAAGGTTTAATCACACTTAAACTATAATTAAGTGTACCACATTAGACTTAATTAAACTTTTAAACCTTAACTAACTAAGGTTTAATCAAACATAAACTATAATTAAGTTTACCACATTAGACCTAATTAAATTATTAAACCTTAACTAAAAACTATAATTAAGTCTACCACATTAGACTTAATTAAACTATTAAACCTTAACGAACTAAGGATTAATCAAACTTAAACTATATTTAAGTCTACCAAATTAGACTTTATTAAACTATTAAACCTTTACTAACTAAGGTTTAATCAAACATAAACTATAATTAAGTCTGCCACATTAGACTTAATTAAATTATTAAACCTTAACTAACTTAGGTTTAATCAAACTTAAACTATAATTAAGTCTACCACATTTGACTTAATTAAATTATTAAACTTTAACTAACTAAGGTTTAATCAAACTTAACTATAATTAAGTCTACCACATTAGAATTAATTAAATTATTAAACCTCAACTAACCAAGGTTTAATCAAACTTAAACTATTATTATGTCTACCACATTAGACTTAATTATCTAAGGTGTAATTAAATTAAGTCTAACCTATTAAACATAATTAATGTTTAAACCTTACTCAAGTAAAACCTAATAATCTCAAATCCCGGTTAAATCAAACTGGACTTAATTAAACCTTAAGCCTTACCTAAAAAGGACTTGAATGATCGATAATTCTAATTATGTCTAATCTATTTAGACTTGTATAACCTCTAAGTGCAATTTTAACAAGGCTTGAAACTTAATGAAGTCTATTTTAACTAAAACCAACACAAATATATCTAACTTAAGTTCAAACAGACATGAACTCAAGTTAATTAGATCCAATCTACATTGAATCTAACTTTAAATTTCTAACTTAAGTTCAAATAGACATGAACTCAAGTTAATTATATTCAACCTACATTAAATCTACTTTCAATTTTCTAACTTAAGTTCAAATAGACATGAACTCAAGTTAATTAGACTGAATCTACATTGACTCTAACTTTATATTTCTAACTTAAGTTCATACAGACATGAACTCAAGTTAATTAGATGCAATCTACATTGAATCTAACATTCTAACTTAACTTCAAAACAGACTTAAACTCAAAATTTAGGCTTAAACTTAATTTGAGTTTAAGTCAAACTTAATTTTGACACACATCGAACTTAACTCGACATAAAATTAAATATAAATTGACATAAAAATCTAAAAATGACACAAACTGACATAAATCTGACCCAAATCAACATTCAAGCCATACTAAATCGACATTTCAAATCAAACTTTGACATATGAAAATTCTAAAATAATGGACATCCTTACCAAATAAATATTTTTAAGACATTATTTCTGACAATATTTATTTTTTGCAGGATAAAGACAAGTTTTGTTTAGATTTCAATTGTATGTTATAGGGTGTGCTAACTCTATTTTGTAGGACGAAATTCTGGAAATCAGACAAAAAATTATAACATCAAAACAACCACATTGAAAAAACAAAACACAACAAAACACAACATTAAAATGTCAAAACCAAAACAAAACCAAAACTTTTAGGATAGCCACCAAACAAATAAACAATACCAATAAAAATGACAAACAACAAAACAAAAAAAGACAAACAACAAAATAAAAAAGGACAAACAACAAAACAAAAATGATAAATAAGATGACACGACAATAAGATAAAATTGGCACGACAAAATGACATTTATGATTGATAGTTGGTACAACTTTCTTTATAAACAAAAATTTCCAGAAAATAAGTGATCAACATTAATCAGATATTTTCTTAGACAATTATAAATTGCCTAAGATGTAATTAACTATAGGAGCTTGCTCCTATAAAAGATTTAAAAGGACCCACGATAGATATCACATCTAGAAATCTCTGGTTAAAACTTCATGATTTTTTTATATAGAAATTCTAGGATAAGGTATTCTTGAATCTTCTTTTGTACGGATCATCATAAACATCTTTTTCTACTATTCTCTATTAGCCCTTACTATCTTTAAATTTCTTAATTCCTTTAAAGGATTTATGAAATAAGATTGGTGATATATTAAACAGAGTGGCAACTCTTTGAAATTGACATGATACTAGAATTGACGGCGATGACGACACACCAGGACATAATTCGTCTCCATCAACATGCTGACGAGCATCCAAAAGTAGATCATGTGTACAAAATAGAACAGAGTTGACATATCATATCATCTGGCTTCTACAAAAAGTGGCGACTCCAATTGTCATGACCTACTAAAAGGTGCAGTAGATCTCTGCTATCTGAGATTGCTGCAGGGATGAGCCAACCAGCCAAGGTTATGCTCCGGAACAATAGTCCCCTCACGAACACCTGAAGGTACAGCCGTCAGAGTGGCAAAGGATGAAGGTTCTCCAGTTCTGGATCTGGCTCGTAGTAAAATGGCACTTTATCTTCATCTATCCTTCTGAAAGTGACTGACTCCCTTTTTCTTCGGACTCCTGAAATGTAAGTCTGCTCCATTTCCTTTTAATAGCAGTACTGATCTGACTGGCAGGGGGATTTCAATAGAACCTCAGAATTACTCTAGTCCGATAATCTGGATTTCTCATCCAAAAAAGATATTGCTTTCACTTATTAGGGAGACCATGCATAAAGGTCTCACGAAGTCATGGTGGTTGATATGAGGTGGGATGCAATCCCCGTCTTCATAAATGTTTATGATGCAGCTGTTAGGAATACATTCTGCCGGCTACACGTGCCACTCGACCATCCTTTCTACCATTTTCTTGATTTGTGGCGGCATCAGATCCACCTCATCATACTGTAAGATCCTTAGGGGATTGCCTTGTCGATCTACAGTGAAGTTATAATAACAACCACATTGAATAGTGACTCTGCCTTGTCCTCTTCTCCATTTTGACGGCTTTGTAAATGTTCTCGGCCTCAGACGGCCTGCTCTGCCCAATGCCTATAGGGTATCGATGTAGTATAGAATATCTTCATCAACCTTCCTCAAGAATACATCGGTGTATAGCTTGAGTCCTTCCAAGATATTGACAAACTTTCCTTGTATGTCTTCATAGTGTTAAAATTCTTGCTTTATGATTTTTCTAATCTTTTCCATGATGTAGTCCGGAACTCCTCACGGTGATGGCGGTAGGACAAACTGTGGCACATATGGCTCTACCTCAGGATATTTCTGACTCCTGAGTAGTATTGAGGCAGCTGCATATGCCTCAAATGTGCCATATTCATAATGTTGTAAACATGACATTCCGGGCATTCTGAAAATTCCTCTGACACTGTAGGCAGCCTGGGTAAAATGACCCGAGTTTTAAGTCGGACACTCAGTCAATATTCTTCCTTCAGATTGAATGTGGGCACGGGATCTTCTGTAGTCTCTGGCTCAGTGTCGATGCGCGGTGCACTGTCGTTAATCTCTTTCATTTTCGGCTTGTAAGAATCTTCTGGAATGGGAGATAGTACGACGGCTAGCTCCCGAGCCTGTCTCCTCCCCATCCTGTCGAAGAGGCGACACTTATAGCAATTTGTATTTCTTCTCATCATACATGCCAACAGCGCTTCTGGAGCTCTCTCGGCTAAAGCAACAACAAGATTGGCTTCTGGAGTAGTGATCATGGATGGAATCTGAGTATGTCTCGTGTTGAGGAGGTGTAGGTCGACGAATCCCCTAGTTCCTCCGCATCTTAACGTCTGTCCTGTCTCTCTACGACCACTTTTCCTCATCGATTTCATATCTATAGCTTTATTTTTGTATGTTTTTTTTTCAAGGCACGCAGTCTAAGCCATTTACGAAGGTAAACACAACCTCGCAACTAGACACCGCCTGCACAAGTAAACAGAGGGAATGTCAGTGGGTGGTGTTGTGCACAAACAAGAACAAGGACAAAAATTATTATCTTTCAAGTTTTAATAAGTTTTATGATTTTTTTGATGCCATATATTATTTATTATAATTTCATGAGTTTTAGATTTAGAAATTTCAACAAGAGTAATTTATTTTTGTGAGAAAATTTTATTTTCTTTTATTTAACTTTTTTTTGTTATAGGATTTGGACCCTGTCACAGATGCTGGCCCTACTCTAAATCAGAATGAAAATCTTTCTCCAAATTTCTCATGTCACATAGTACTTGTTGAGATATCATCCATTTATTGGCAACATGGGTCTCTCCCCTTGAGAATCTACCAACTGGTATGATCCTCCAGAGTAAACCTCATCCACCACAAATGGTTCTTCCTAGCCCGGTTCAAATTTTCCAACTATCTTGCAATGTGTAAGAATAGGCCTCCTGAGAACGAGCACGAGATCACCAGTTCTGAACAACCTTGAGTGGACCAACTTATCGTGGGCTTGAATCATCTCTGCTTGGTAGAGTTCCAAATTCTACGATGCAAGCAATCTTTTTCCTTCAAGACTTTCTAGTTCTGCCAGTTGTAGTTTGCCATTTTCTTCTATTATAATTTGATTGGCGATGACAATCCAAAGAAACAGTAGCTGAACTTCAAGCAGAAGGACTGCCTTAGACCGTACACTAGTGCATACGGTGTAGATTGTGTCAGCATTCTGACTGTCGTTCTGTAGGCCCATAAAGCTTCTAGCAATTTCTCGTGCCATCCTCTTTTGTTGTTGTCGAACGTCTTCTTTAGAATTTGAATGAGCGTCTTGTTGAAGGTTTCTACCAAGCCATTTGCCTTGGGGTAGTAGATTGTCGAGTTTCTCCAATCTATCCCGTGTCTTCTGAAGAAGTTGTTGATTTTTTTGCTCTTGAAGGTGGACCTATTGTCGGAGATGATTCTTCGCAGCACACCGAAGCGGTAGACAACTTGATTTCTAAAGAAATGTAGAACTTTCTGTGTTGTAACCTCCTGTAGCGGAACTGCCTCTGCCCACTTGGAGAAGTAGTCTGTAGATGCTAGTATAAATTTATGTCCTTTAGAAGATGAAGGGTCTATCGGACCCACTATATCCGTGCCCCAACACTTGAATGGCCACGAGGCAATCGTGGGGTGGAGAACATTCGAAGTTTGGTGCAAGACCACTCTGTGCACTTGACATTGATGACATTTCTTTGTTGTATCCATGCAGTCTGTCATCATTGCAGGCCAGTAGTATCCAAGTCTCTTGATTTTCATCTCCATTTTCAGTCCCGACTGGTGAGCACCACACAATCCGACATGTACTTCTTTGATGATTTTTTGTGCTTCTGCTTTGCTGAGGCATCTAAGCCACATCTGATCGAAGAATATTCTGTACAAAACACTATCAATTAAGGCATATAAGAGAGCTCTCTTCTAAATCTGATGTGTCGCTGATTTCTCTTCTGGCAACCTTCATGTTTGCAAGTATTTTGTTAATGACTGATGCCAATCTTCTGTATTATCTGCTACTGTGGCTGCTATCTCTTCTTTTCCAAGCTTGTGCAAACTATTGAGGTTGATTTGTGATCAAAACTAACTTCCCTGTACTGTAATATCTATAGAGTCTTCGGGTGGACAAGTCAACTCTTTAGCGAGTTTAGCTAAAGCGTCCGCGCGATCATTGTCTGCTCGAGAAATTCTATAGAATATCACACTCACAATTTGCTCGAGTAATTTTATCATGTACCGGTGGTATTCTTCTAATCTCAGTTTCAGAATTTTGTATTGTCCTGCCACTTGTTGAATGATGAGTTGTGAGTCACCATAAATGGCAATGTCTGTTATTTCCATTAGTATTGCTAATTCCAAAACGGTGATTATCATATCTGCTTCATTATTGGTACACTACTCTCACAGGTGGTAAGAGAATCTCAGCATTTCCTGATCTGGAGTTACGAATACCAAACTGATTCTTTCTTTGCCAGGTATTAATGTCTGTTCTTTGTCTATTTGGGCTATTGACGCTTCATCGAAGTACATTTCCCAATGTCTGGCACTGGGCTGCTCTACTTGTAGTATCTGTTCGTCTGGTAATTCATCATTAAGTGGGGATCCAACTGGCAGTGGGTGCGCTGCGAGAAAATTTGCCAGAATCTACCCTTTAATATTTCAAAGGAGCACAAAAGTTATGTCGAATTGCAATAATATCATCGACCACCTTGCTAAGCATCCGGAAAGTGTTGGTCACGTCATCAAATATTGCAACGGATTAACTTTCGAGATCAGGTTGACCTTATAAGATAACATGTAGTGTCTAAGCTTTTAAGCGGAGAAAACAAAAGCTAGACAATGCTTCTCAATAGGAGGATACTTTACTTTTGTCGGTATTAGACGCCGACTCAAGTAGTAGATTGCATTTTCTTTACCCTCATCATTACTTGGGCAAGTAAGGCTCCGAGGAACTCATCTAAAGCCGTAGTATAAAGTATCAATGGTATACCTGAGATAGGAGCTGCCAAGACCGGAGGCATTTCTAATACCTTCATGAGAAATTAGATTTAAAGCATCTTAGATATGCCAATTTTCCTTGAAAAGATCGTAGTTGTTTCAAGGTTCTGGGAGAAGGCATTTATAATATTTCTTTAATCTTTTCTGGGTTAATTTCGATTCCTTGATGACGAACAACAAATCCTAAAAATTTCGCAGAGGTGACACTGAAGGTGCATTATAAGGGATTCATCCTTAGATTTTTTTGCTATAATCATTAAAATACGATCCTCAAATCTTTTAGGCGATTGTTTTTTAATCTACTCTTAATGACCAAATCATCGACGTAGCATTCCCCCTGGTTGTCAATGTGGTCATCAAAGATCTTCATCATGGCTCTTTGGCATGTTGCTCCTGCATTCTTCAATCCAAATGACATCACGGTGTAGCAGTAAATTCCGGTTGGAGTTCTGAATTCTGTAAGCGTTGCATCTTTTGGAGCCATCATGATTTGATTGTAACCAGACGATCCATCCATGAAAGAGAAAATTTCATGTGATGATGCGATGTCTACCATTTACTCTAGTATTGGTAATGGAAACTCGTCCTTCGGGCATGCTTTATTCAAGTCCCTAAAGTCGACACACACTCAAATCTGTCCATTTTTCTTTTTTACTGGCACGACGTTAGCTAACCATGTCAGATATTGTTCTTCTCAGACAAAGTTAGTGTCTATTAATTTCTTTATTTCTGCTGAAACTTGTGGTTTGATTTCGAGACACATTCTTCTGGGAGCTTGCTTCACTGGTGTTGTACTTTGATTCACTTTTAGTTAGTGAACTGCAACCTCTGGAGATAGTCCAGGCATTTTGTCATAGCTCAAAGCGAAGCAATCTTTGAATTATGACAGTAACCTAACCAAATCTATCACCTCTTCTTCGTTGAGCAATGAACTTATGAAAGTTGGTCGGGGCTACTCCTCAGTCCCGAGATTAATTTCTTTTAATTCTTCGACTGTTGATTTGATTTCTTCTTCGAATTATGGCGGAGCCTCTTCTATTGGTTGATCTTCGTATTCATCTTAGACGTTCAGGCAATCTTCCACTGGCTGACTAGTAACAACCATGCAAAATCCCAAGTCATCCACGGGTTCAATCGTACTGAACCCAAGACCTTCGTTCAAGTTGAGTTTCTTTCCTTTTGTATTCCATAATTTTTTGAAAGACTGTAACTTATCTTTTGGCATTTGTTTTGGCACATGTCCTTGTTGAATTAACTTTTGTACATAGGACAAAAAGTAACCAATAGGTGTTTCCATTAATTCATTAGAATCATTTTCTTTGAGAATTACACAAGGTTTAGAAGTAGAAGGAGAAGCTTTATAAAACTTGATCAGTTTAAGACCATCAGTATGGACTTCCTTGACTTCCATACTCTCGATCTTTCAAGGATGGATCAAAGTTAGAGTGATGGCTTGCACATATTAATCCGATCATACATTGATTCAATTTCATCTCTTTCTGTGTTATCCGTAGAAATTTCAAACTGAGGCTTCTTCTGACTTATCATCATTGTTTCTTTATCTTCTTCGGAGCTTCCTTCTACTTCAGTGCTGATTAGCGGCTTCGTCCGTTCAACAATCTGGTGAGTTCTTCCTCGACCATGTCCCTGGCCTCTATCTCAGATGCGTGGGCTAAAAGAACCTCCAACAACTCATTGTGAAATAGCGGTGGGAGATCGTTGAACTGGAGTCGTATGGTCTTGTTCTCATAGTTCTTCTGAATCTAGTGATTTACTTGTCACAATTTCTCTTTAAAGTATTGTTCTCCCTGGAGGAACGTAGTAGGCGATGTCTTCATGATTTTCTACTTCATGTATTGAGAAGGGTTGTAAATCTCCCTTAATGCATTGTTCTTGTCCATCCTTGTAGTATTTGATGCATTGGTGAAGTGACGACGGAACCATATTGTACTCGTGAAGCCACGGCTGACCAAGCATGTTATTGAACGATGTATTTGCATCGATGACATGAAATTTTGTAGTTGTTACTAGATTTTTAGCTTTCATCTGTAGCGTTATAGATTCGAGGGTTCTTTCTCCTTTTTGATTGAATCCTTGTAGCATCATTTTATCCATAAACAATTCTCGAGCATTGATGTGTAAATAGACTAACATCCGTAGACTCATTAAGTTGAGCGACACTCCAGGATCTACTAACATTCTGGAAAGTACAAACCTGCAGATGTTGATGGAAATGTAGAGCGGACAGTTGTGATAGGCTGTACCGAGTAGCAAATCTTCATCGATGAAGGTTACGCTAGGCTATTCTTTTAAAGTGCAAACTCCATCTGAGGATGTGCTAGCCAATTGTGCTAAGAAAATATCTGAATCAATTAGAGCCTTGATCAAAGTTTCTCTCATCTCCATTGACAGGATCAGAGCATCATAAATGCTTAGTTTAGCTGGCAACTTCTTTAGATGAGCTAGCAAGTTGTAATCTACTTTGCTTGAATTTTCAATTTCATTTCAGAATTGTACTTCTTCTGTTGCTGGAGACACTTCTTCTTGAGTAATTGTCTGTTTTCCTTTATCTGTTGGAGTTGTCCTTGGTGGTAGCATCTTGCCACTTTTCAAGTGCACTTCTGTTATTTCATCTTCTTTTGGACCAATATATCATTCTATCACTGTATCTGGTTCTTCTATATCTGAAAAATCCACATTGATGGCAAGTAGAGTTCCTTTGCATTCGAGGACTGGTTTCTCGCTTTCTATGCTATCATAGCCGACATTGTCGATATCTTCCTCATTCTCTTCAACATTCTTATCGGGAACAATCACGATTTGAGAATCATTGTGAGAATCAAAATCGGGACTTGAGAGGTTGTAATTAGTTACGACATCACTAGAGACATTAAGAACGTAGCCAACATAGTTTATATTATCATTATGGGACCCTGAAGGGGCATAAAGATAATGGTACAAAGTCAGGGGTTCGAAGGGTTTCACCCTCGAATCCGAAACAACCAATCTAACAGGGGCAACCTCTATCCTAACCTTCATGCTATCGTCCTTAATTTCATTCATGATCCGCTTCTTCCTTCATTCTTATCATGGTGGCTTCCGTGGTAAAGCCTTTGTCTTGGACTGGGGTGGCGGCAGACTTTGGACAGCAGCTTTCTTTGGAGTAGACTAGGGGTGTGTTTGGGGCAGCTGTTGATTATTTATAATCTGCTGATAAGCAGATTATTCTAATAATCTGCAGATTATATGAATAAACTAGCTTGCTATTTGGGGGAGCTTATTTAGAATAGCTTATTAATAGCTGTTGTTGGATAAATGACATTCATGCCCCTGTTTGGTGAAACTGTTTAGTACAGAACTAAAATGAGCACAAAAGTAGATACTCTTGGACTTTGTTAAATTACAAAGATGAATTGATTTATGATTCACTCTTGGACTTTTTAAATAACAACACAAACTCGAAAGATCATGCAAGCATATTAAGAAAGGGCATTTACATACAATCCAAAACATAATGTATGATAATGAATCCAGGGCCACCAACTTAAAAAATTTTCATGTATAGTAAAGCCACCTATAGCCCCACTAATAACCCAAGAAATCAATAAATGATTGTTAATAACAACAGGAAACTACTAAAGGAGTTATAACAACAACCATTTGAAGTGTAAAATTTTAAAGAGTTTTGGGATTATAACAACAACTATAACACCAACCATAACAATCACTATAAAAGAAGTAGTGGATCATTAATATGTTTAAATGACCAACATTTTCAAATATTACCAAAAAAGCAAACCAATAGCCAAAGCTACCAAAGGCTAGATCATCATTTACCAATATAATTATGAAAGAATCATAGGAACCAGTAAGCTAAAATTAAAATTTGAGGAGATGAAAAAAGGTCAAAGTGCACATAATCGAAAGCAAGAACTGATTTACAATGTGAAGCAAATACAAAAGTTGGATACCACAACCCATGACAATTATTTATGTATTTACTCATATGTAAAGTAAAGTAAGATCATCTCAAATACCAAGCAAAATTACAAGGAAATAGGAGTAGATCATCACAAATGCCAAAGCACATATCAAAAAGCAATGCTTTTTTTCAAAAAACTAATGCCTTTCTTCATAAATGAATATCATTAAGCCCATTAAATATAGAAATGTCGATCAAATACATAGGAGCACATACATACCACTCATTTTTTATATATTTAGATGGCAATAAAGCAATGTCGAGCCTACAATGGTTCTCAACTGTCATTCTATTTTAGATGTAAAAAAAAACCAATGCCTTTGTAAATAAATCAATGTCGTCAATCCCTTTCAATAAAGCATTGCAACTCTTGCCACCAACTTAAGAAGGAAATAAATCCCCAAATGCGCACTGCTCTTCTAAAGAATAGATGAATCCAAAAAGACACATGTTTTTTAAGAGAGAAAGACAAAATTCTGCCTAAGGAATGGTTATCCAATTTTTCATTTACTAATGTACAAGACTTATCGAAAATATGTCAGACCTCATATCATTACTCCTCACTATCTCCTTTTTAAACAAAGCTTCTCACACTCCTTTCAGATATCTTAACATATACATCCATTCTAATTTTTTAAATTGCATTAACCAAGCTCCTTATCATTAATGAAAACAAAAACTATTAATGAAAACAAAAACAAGAAGAAAATGCTTGTGGTTTAAAGGATTGGAAGGAGGAGCTCCTTATCATTCGGATGATTAAAGGAAGGAGAAAAGCTTACACTTTGATTATAAGAGGAAGAACCTCACAGTTCTTGTGTGACTCGACTCTATGGAAGAAGGAGCTCCTCACGTGCGGCTTTAAGAGTGGGAAGACAGCCGAAAGAGGGTTTAGATTACCGGCTGGTAATAGAGCAAGGGATCCAGCGAAGGTCAGATTTCCTCAGAAATGATGCTATGATGGAGCTCCTCGCTTGCCAGCTCTTCTCCAGGTAAAATGATGGATTGTGATGAAGAAGTTGAGGCGGCAATGGAGATAGAGAAGGTGATGAGCAGGGATGCAATGAGAAATCTTTGCATCCCCAGCTTGACAGAGCAGCTGCGTGATCGGATAGAAAGGGCACTAGGAATGGTGAGGGCGAGGGACAACAGAGGAAGGGCACCGGAGGAAATGTTCTCCCAAACGAGCGAAGCCAACGCTGGAAGCGGCCCCAATCCCTCTTCGCGTGATCTTAAGTAATTCTTTTATGTGCGTTAGGTGCAGCGGGAAAAATCAGGAGAGAATGTGTTTTCCAAACATATGCGCGGCGTTCGTATACCGCCACCACTCTCTATAAGTCGCCCCAAACGGGCCTTAGATCAGACCCAGGACTTTCTTGAGTTCATTCCAAATTTTGCTTTATCCACCTTTGATGGCATATAGATCAATCAGAGATATCGGCTCAGCTGAAATCACATTTATAGAACCTCTTTCAGGTTCTTTCAAATATTCCTTTGGTATCGTTATGTTTCCTTCTTTGTGATTCCGCTCGAGCTAATGCTTAGAACTAAAGCAGCTTTCTATAGTGTGTCCGAGCATCCTGTGGATGGGGCAGAAGTTGGGCTGATCCTTCTTATCCACCTCTTTTGGCTTCTTCGGCTCGGGCAATCAGAACTTGGGCTTCTTCATTAAATTTCTGAACATCTTTGCTACGACATCATCTTTGAAGGAGAAGTTTTTGTGCAGCCCTTCTGTCATTGTCGGACCTTGTCGTCCATCTGTCCTGTATGACCTCTACTGCTGACCAGACTGACTGCTCTGTAGTGCATGAGGCTGACCAAACTGCTAAGGCTGACTGTACTGAGGTGATTGACTGCACTGCTTCTCAGGCTGAATCCTCATTGGCTGCTTTCCTTTGTCGACCGTTTCCACTATGCCAGATCTCTTTTCATATTCTTTTGTTGGCTTCATTTTCTCTGTCTTTTCTATAGTTTCCATGTGCTTGACTTTTTCTTGTAAGCTACTGGCTTTACTGAGTAGCTTCTCGAAGGACTTGATGGTGAGATCCTTAAGCATGAAAGCTACCAGACTGTGGATACTCTTGAGTAGTATCTCAATCGCGTGTTATTATTCTAGCTGAGGTTCACACTTCATGCTTAAGTTTCTCCACCTTAGAACATAGTCAACCAAACTCTTATCGAGCTTCTGCCACTCCACCACGAGGTCTCCTATGTTAACATGATGTCAAGCACTGACGAATCTTTTCACGAATAGGTTTCCATTTCTGTAAAAGTTTTTATTGATCCGTTGGGAAGCTCGGCATACCAATCGAAAGATATTCCAAACAGGCTGCTGACAAACTGACGAGACAACAAAGCTTAACTTCCTCTTGTGTTGTAATAGCTATCTCGGAAATGTTCTATGTGCTGACTAGGATTTGTTGTCTCATCGAAAGTCTTGAAAGTTGGGGGCACGAAGTCTTTGGGGTAAGGAACAACATCGAACTCCTCTTAGTAGGGTCTACCATTTGAAACTGATGCACCTCCTTTGGACTGAGCCAAGGCCTCCCGAACTTGTTGTTCAACCATCTATTTAATGTCTTTTTCTGGTGGATTCGGAGTCAGATTTCTTCTTGGTGGTTCATCTTCAATGGCTGAAACGACCTCCCTTCTTTCATTGGCGATGTGTATGATTTCTGGCTGGTTGAGTTCTGGAGACGCTGCAGGTCGTGGCTGTGACTGTCCATGGAGCATATCAAAGGCAGTCATGGCAGTGGTAATCTCCTTTATTCTTTTCTCCAGAAGGTTAATTTATTCATCTCTTGTCAGGACGGTGTTCCGCAGCTCATCTACAGTGTTCTCCGCACTAGGATCCTTGAGCGCAGATGACATGGATAGAGTTTCGGCCATATTGATTTCCATAAAATCTTCATCCATGTAATTTGAGACAACGTATTCCTCCTCATCAACATCCAACCCTTGCTGTTTGGCTAGCTCATAAATTTTTGCCCGGAACTTTCAAACTCTATCATCAACTGTTTTCTCTTTAGTCAGCTTTATGTCTGCAGGCTTCCCTGTGCTATCACTCTTCTATGCAACTGATTCAGAAGCAATGGCGGTAGTGGCAATGGGAACATCGGACTCATGATCCATTCAGTGGTCAACATACATTCCAGAATGTATAGGTACAACACCTCTCGGTAACCACACTTTCCTCTTAAATGTCGAAATCCCGAGATGAGGTGTCTCAGTGGGGACATTGGGGTGATGAAGGGAAGTGTGCTCACTAGTGTGTAGATCATATACAGAGGAGAATACTCCTCTCCTACTCTTTCTCTTCTGGGATTCCTTATGATTATCAATAGCTGGTACTCTCAAACCCAGCTGGGACTTAACTGACTTACTTATAATAGTATCATTTGTCGCAGCTGTATCAACACATTTTTCTAAACGGTCTTTGAAGGAAACTTGGACAGGTCATTCCTTTTCTAGATTTTATCCTTGATTTTGGGGGATATTCCACATACGATTCTCTTGAGAAGATTGGTGACTAACGAACCCTCTATTTCAGACAACCTCCGTAGAAGGGTGTGAGCTTGGGTAATAGGTGTGGGCCTTCCCCTCACCTTATCATGACCGTGTTGTGTTGGAAGCGTAGCGGCAATCTTATGGAGGCTTGCATCTCTAGTAGTGCTAGCTAACGAGTGAAACCTACTACCTCGAAGAAGAGGAGAGGTTTCCGGTAAACCGAGTTCCTCATGTTGAGGAATCTCATCAATTGCTGGCAGATTTGTGGCTTATGTTCTGGTAGCTCTACACATTTTGTGATTGCAGTTTCTTCTTTGAAATTTGGTTAGCAGGGGAGGTCTAGAACTCAATCCAACTTCAAAGAGTGGTAGCAGAGCAGTAAGGGTATTTTCAAAATCCTCCTCTCGCAGAATTTCATTCCCTTTGGCAGACGGGAAGGTAGGTGCGGTGATGGCAAAGCTGGTGACAGTAGAGGCGACAACTCTCCTAGGCACGGAGATGACTGACTTGACGGGGGCAGCGATTATCCTCACCTTCTTAGCAGAAGGGAAATCTTCATGGGATTTCAGGTCGAACTCAGCAGACGGTTCTTGAATTTCAAGAGTGGCAATTTTTATGACCATGACGGAGCTTTTCCAAATATGACTTCAAACTCATTGAAGCTGGTCCCAAACTAAATCATCGGTGCTGCTAGACAGGCCTTGCAGGAGGAAGGCAAGTTACAGGAGAAAGTCAGTGTAGGGGGCGACATCTTTAACTACCGATGAAGCATTCCAAAGGTTAGTGAAGGCCAAAAACCTTGTCATCATAGTGTAAATAGTATGAAAAAGGTTGTTTTGTGGAATGAGAAAATTTTCATTTTATTATGTCTTTTATTTCATTTCTTTAGATTTTTGTGTGTTATTTAAAAGGAGCTTTAAGGTTAGAGAAGAGTGGGCCAATCTGCCGAAGACAGGATTTAACACGAAGGGTGCAGAAAGGAGGTGAAGTATGGGATCCTATTGGAGGTCCCCTTCACAGCACAGATTGCCCTAGCAAGATTTCCATACTGACACACCTATTGGGGGTCCGACCCCATAAGATCAAAAGGAAAACCTAGGGACTCTTAATCCCTTCTGTTTAGGAGTGACTAAACAGACGATCCTAAAATCTAGAGGAGTTGATCACACTTTCCCAAGAAAGAAATGGGTTAAGTATGTCAACAGAACAATGTTAATCTGGCTCGCTCATGAGGGACATGAGCACATTACCGATATATAAATGTAATATTTCCTGATCTTAATGAAGAGAGAAATTTTTCCCCAGCGGAGTCGCCAGAAAACTGTTCGCATTTTTTGATTAATTGAATGTTGAGGTTGATATTTTAAAATATGTTTTGGTTGTTTTATTTTAAAAATTATTTTAATTTTATACAAATAGAATTTTAATTTAATTTAATTAATATATATGAAAATATTTATGAAATCAAACCGATCTCATGTAAACAATAGTTTAAATAATCAAGCATTTTGCTGCAAGACATGTATTTATCTCGAAAAATAAATACATAGCTTAAGGTGAAGCTTGATCAAATAAACTAAAAAATTTATGACATCCGTGTGATCTGCGAGCTATTTTGACCGACAATTTACCCTATATAATATAAAGGAATTAGATAGGGTTTATATTAAGCTGAGGTCTTTAAATTTCCTATAAGGGCAAGCCCCTATAGTTAATTACATCTTAGATAACCGAAGTCACTTAAGAAAACTCTTGATATAGATTAGAAAATATTTATATTCATGACTTCTAAAGGTAAGGTTTCCAAAGAAGATGTGATTGTCGGAAAATAGCTCAAATTTTGGAACACTTTATTTTGTCAGAATCTAAAAGATAGAGGGCTAGGGGAAGAACACAAGTTCAAGAAAAATCTTGATGTCTTCCCAAACTATCCTATAGTTGGGATTTTAAATCATAGAAATGAATTTATTTAGATTTTAATCCTGCCAATTAATTATAGGGATTTCATTTGCTTAATATCTGATTATGCAAATAACATGGAAGATGGGAGGATTTATGTCGTACCGGACGACAACCTCGGAATCCTAAAGTGAATTAGAGCTTATATTACACAACATTGTTGGGCTAGAGTTGGGTTTAAGCCCAATTGAAGGTTCCAAATGGTCTAGAGGGATTTCATAAAGAGTTTCCAACATCAATTGGATGGAAAATTTTGGGGTAGGTCAATCAATTTGGGGGATTTTGGTCATGAATTCAATTTGGGTTAAACTTGGGTAAGATTGATTCAAGTGGATTTGAATGGAGCTAAGATCTAAATTGGGGAAAATTAATGGTTCAATTTAGTTTAGGGGAGTATTATGAATGGTTTAGAATTCAAATTGAGGAGAAATTGATTGACATTAGGTCAATTTGGGGGACTTGGGTCACCTAGGTAAGATTAGGGATTTTGGGTTTCAAGTGAATTTCAACTAAAATGTGGGTCAAATTGGGCTTCAATTTGGTTTAGATTGGTATTAGAGATGTTGAATTAAAGTTTAGGATTGAAATTGTTCAAAATTGGGATCATATGGGTAGACATTGGATTTAATTTGGGCACTTTTGGGTTAAAATGGGTTTAATTGGGGCTTTTGGTTAAATTGGGCTAAATTGGCCAAATTGGGTCATGTGATAGTTAAGCGAAATGAAATTGAGAATTTTTGGGAATTTATGAGAATTTTTGGAATTTTTGGAATTTTAGGCTAAGAGGGGCATTTTGGTTATTTTGGGGATTTTTTGGGAAATTTAGCAATTTTGGGTAATTTTGATTAATTTGAGTGGTAGTAAGTATTTTGGAATGATTTTTGAAAAGTTATGAGTAATTTGGGTGATTTTGGAAATTTTGGAGAATTCCAGGGTTTTGGGGGTATTTTAGTTATTTTGGGTATTTTGGTTTTTTTGGAGCAAAGGGGTTAGAAATTTGAAGTTTTAGGAAAATTAGGATTCGTTGAAAGTGAGCAAGATGGAATTGCTTAGGTTGAGCCATGGACAAAAGGTCACCCTCATTTGGTCCTCTATGTGTTGGTACTAGCCAAACCCTTAGCCTAGAGCTAATGGCTTGGGAAAACCACTTACATGTTTTCCAAAGAGTTAGGGGATCAAAGGTGATGTGCCTTGTTTAGGGTTGTGAGTGTGTAGTGCAAGTGTGGTGTAAGCTCCAAACCTCCCAGGGTAGATCCTAAGGTCTGACCACTTATAGGAGACTTCCCCTAGGCTTCCTATGCTTGGTATCCCAAGAGCTGGAGGTTAGGCCTTAAGCTTATAAAAACATCCAGTGAAGTGAAAAAGTTTGAATTTCTATGGGGAGGGGTTTTATGACTAGTCTTCTAAGGAAGTCACTAGGGGAGTACTATAGCTAGACTCTAGGCTATTCCAAACAAAGAGAAGACCTCAACCAAAAGTGAGAACAATAAATGGACCCCCAATAGGTGTGGTGTGCTGGGCAAGGACACTGCACGTATTGGTGTTGACTAATGAGATCAACAAAACTAACACAACAGTCTAAGCCAAAACTCAAGGCAAACACAGAATTTAGTGAGAAATTTTCCGCTGGGGATTATTTGGTTGAATCCTTCAAGTCCTGGGAGCGCTTGCTGGGGAAAGAAAATGGAATGCCTTCATGAGAGAAGCTATGGATTTCAAGCCTCCAATTTCTGAAGGAGTCCGATCCGAATCGATTTGAACTTGGAATTTAGATTTAGAATTTGAATTTGATTTGAATTTAAAATTTGAGTATGAATTTTAATTGAATTTTTACTTTTAATTTTAATTTTAAATTTTATGAAATTTAGTGAAATTTAAGATTTTATGGGATTTTGAATTTAAAAATTTTAATTTTTTGGGAAATTTTTATTTAGAAGTGAGTGTAGAGGAGAAATCTGAAGTTAGGTATGTTGACCTCATTTTTGATGAGGTCTTCTCTTCTTCTTTTTAGTGCTTAGGATCTAGCCTTAGGCTTTTCCTTTGACTATCTTAGAGGACTAGAATTGGGATCCACCATCTAGAATTT
Source organism: Papilionanthe hookeriana x Papilionanthe teres (assembly GCA_022702705.1). Lineage (NCBI taxonomy): Eukaryota > Viridiplantae > Streptophyta > Magnoliopsida > Asparagales > Orchidaceae > Papilionanthe > Papilionanthe hookeriana x Papilionanthe teres. The sequence goes on along the minus strand of CM040430.1, from coordinate 45,830,300 downwards.
CAAACAACTTCTTAACTCCCCGCAAACTCCACAAACTTGATCGTAGACCCCTAATCACCTAGAGGGTTGAAATCGAAATGTGGAAGTTTAAAGGATGAGTTCCTATAGGACTCTTTGGCCTTGGGACTACCACAGGTGGCACAGTGCAGTGAAGGGCTGACTTACACACACACCACACCTATACACTACACTTTCACACACATCCTAGAAACACACCATACCTAACTTGACCTCCTGACTCATAAAGGTGATTCACATGGATGGTCCTTAACCCCTAAGCCCTTGGCTAAGAGGGTTAGGAACAACATAATGGATGCCTCAAATGAGTCCCCTCATGGCTCATGTGGGCTTGATATGGCTTCATGGCTCATGTGGGCTTGATATGGCTTCATGGCTCAACCAAAATGATTTCATTTCACTTATATTCACCCAATCTTCAATTTTCCCAAATTTTCAATTTTTGACCCCCGGGACCCTACACCCGCCTTACCTACCCAAAACCCTTGAAATCCTCCAAAATCACCTAAATTACCCAAAATTCCTCAAAATTAATCCTAAACATTTCAACATCACTCAAATTGATCATCCATACCCAAAAATACCAAAAATTCCAAAAATACCTCCCAATACCGTCCAAATACCCAAAATACCCCCCTTGACCCAAAAATCCAAAAATTCAGAAAATTCCCAGAAAATTCCAGAAAATCCCAAATATTCCTAATTCCATTTTGTCCAACTACACCATGGGCCAATTTTGTCAATTTACCCCACTTTTGTCAAAACCCCCAATTTGACCCATTTTAACTCAAAGTGAACCCAATGTCAAACCAAACCTATCCAATTGACCCAAATTCTGGTCCAATTCAATCCTAAACTTCAATTCAACATTCCCAACACCAATCTAGACCAAATCCAAGTCCAATTTGATTGATATTTGGATTCAATTTCACTTTTGGCCTTAAAGCCCAATTTGAACCCATGACCCAAACCTAACACAAACTCACCCAATTCAACTCCAATTAACCACAATGCTTTTCTAAATCTTCCTTAGCATCCCCACAATCAAAACACTAACATGATTTGCCCAAAATTTGGACCAAAACCCCACTCAAATTCAACCCAAAGCTAAAAAGCCCAATTTTGACCTAAACCCAAACCTAACCCAAATAAGCCCAAACCCCAAAATCAAAGCCCAATCAAAGTCAAAACCTCTTTGAAACACCCCCATAAACATTTCTCAACATTAATTTTACATCAATTTCAACCCTAGCCCAATATTGGCCCAACTTGGCCCACTTGGACCTATGTTGGCCCATTCACCAAAAGAACCCAAATTCAACCCAATTCAAACCCAAATCACCCCCAATTTGCTTCAAAGCACTCATGACACATCCATGAGCTAAACCCAACAATTATTTGGCCCAAGCCTTTACCAAAATTTCATCCCAAAATCAATTTTAAAATTCAAAAGCCCACTTTCCTAAACCATCTTAAAAGCCCATTTCTACCAAATACAAAAGCCCAAAATTGGCCCTAAAGCCCACATGACATCTCCATTTTCCATCCACTTAATTAAAGCCATTCCCTAAGTCCTAAATTCATCATCAAATCATTCCAAATCAAGTTTCATACAAATTTCCATCAAATTACCAAAAATTCCTAAAATCCATTTTCATGAAATTGACCAAACTTTTTCCAAGCCAAATGGAGCCATAAAGCCATGCACAAGCCATATGCAAGCCATGGCAGCCACTTTACACATCACCATGTCATTTTTGGCAAAGGGAGGGAGTCCTTTAATGATTCCCTTAAGGGAGATTAAGCCTTTTCATGACTCTTCTAAACCTTGATTAAACATAAATGTACTTAGATGATGACTTCTCCCCACTAAGCTAGCTGACTTACCTGATTCCCTCAGCCCAAAAATCAGGCCTTGGAGGGTGAACCAAACCTAAATCTATGACTTGGACCCATTTGGACCCAAAATTAGCTCCTCCCCCATTCCATCTAAATCAAACCCTTTACACATGGCCAATGCCAATTGATTGCACTAAGCCACAGCCCGACCTCCCTGACCAAGATGGTGACCCATGCCTGGCCGGCCAGCCACCAGGTCGCCGGAAAACACCATGGCCGAGAGCTCACAAGTGAGCCCAACTTGGAATTCTCACCTGCTGAGCTGCCCCATCCCCAGTGGCCATTGGAGCTGTTCTTCTCTTGCCAAGAGCAGCTGATCCCAAGCCCTAACTCTCCCTGGGAGGCCCTCCACCCTCTCCTATTTAAACACCACCCCTCTCGGCCATGAGAGGTGCTGAAAACAAACCTTAAGGAAACTCTGCCAAAATTGTTCCAGACTACTCCCCATACACAAGCACTTGATCCCCACTGAAATCCCCCTGCCATTTCTTCTCCGTGAGCTCGATTTCGGAGTTGAAATCCAAGCCCAAAACCAGGACACTTCTCCACGAGTGAGCCAATCCCCAAATTGATTGGTTCTACACCTTCACCGGACCAAGGGAAGGTGTCCACCAGCAAAAGCCCCATCTCCGGAGCCACCCGGTTGCTCCGGCCTTCAAGCTTTGTGATCGGGCTTGGTCGAAATCACACCTAGACAATTCACCAGACCAGGAGACTTCATCTGGAGCTTGCTGGGATCCAATCGAAGGTGCAACAACCCTTAGATTGAAGCCACACTTCTCTGAGCAAAGGTATGAGCTAATTCTTCATCCCGAGCTTCTGGAGATTCTCCATTTCAAATGCTTCAATTTCAATGCATGATCACCGTATAGATGTGTTCATCTCTTCAAGACGAATCCATAGAGCATAAGAACATGAAAATCCATTGAGCATCGAGTGAGATATTAGGGATTTAGTGTGGACGGCTCTCGGGTGAGGACACTTTGGGACGATGAAAGGATGCCGTCCATTCAATACACGCGCGGACGGACGGCTCAGATGGCATCGGACCAGGAGATGGTACGAAAACCGCGGGGCCCGGGCTGCTGACTCAAGCGGCGGCGTCGAATGTGAGCGCGACGCGTATGCGTTCAGAGATGCCGAGGATGACGCGGCGCCGCGTGGATAAATAGAAAATTAGGGGTATTTTCTATTTATTTAATTCCCTAAACTTCAAAAATTCATAACTTTGTGTAGAAAAATCATAAAAATAAAATAAAAATATCCTCTTGCTTAGTGAACAGAGGAGAATAATGTGGAAAAGAAATCATTTAATTTCATCAAGTATTTTATTTTTAATAATTTATTTACTCTCCGCATATTTTTAATTCTCCATGCATGTATACAATTCACCATGGCATGAGACCATAGGGCTTTTGAAGCCTCCGAATTTGGGAACATTCCCCGAATTTTCCAAAGTCGGAGGCCATCCCTATGAAATGTTATTGATTTTTCAAATTCATGTTACTTGTTTTGAGTATTTTAATTCCAATAAATAGCATGTTGTGAAATAAATTCTAGGAAAATTTGGTGATGTTCCATATGACCGAGAGGACCCTAGGAAAAATAGGTTTTGAGTTAGTTCATTTAAAACAACCCTAATTGGCTTAAACACCCAAAATGGATCTCTAATTAATTAGAGCTAACCATACATCAAATTGACTTGAAATCAATTCTCCACTGACCTTTAGGACCAGAGGAACCCACCATAAAAATTTGATGTCAATTGGACTTGGTTAGCACTACTAATTGGGTTGATTAAGCCACTTAGCCATTTTAAACTTTAAAAATTCATAACTTTCAAAATATCTATCAAAAATTCACCAAATTGGTTTTGGTGCCTCTCTAATATTAGGGGAATTTAAGAAAATTAAAATTTCAATTTTCTAAAAAAAAGTTGATTTTTTGTATTATTTTAATATTTTAATAATTAAAAAATAATAAAAATCACAAAAATAATAAAATTCACCAAAATGTCACATTTTAAATTTTAATCATTTAGGAACAAACCCCATATTTTTTTTAGGTCTATTTAGTGAGATATTAAATTTTAATGCTCTAGGGTAATTTTTAATTAAATTAAAAAAATGTATTTTCTAGCATTTTCACTAAAATAATTATAATAAATCATAGAAAAATCAGAAAATTGTAAAATTTGATTCTCTGATTTCCTTGATATCAGAGAGATTTTTGAAAAATATAAAATTCATTTTTAAACATTTATTTTATTTTTAAATTAATTAACACTCCAAAACTTAAAATAATTATAATAAAAATAATATAATTCAAAAAATCACCAAAATTAGTCCAAGTGGTCCTCTGGTCATTAGGAATATCCCCTAATTTTCTTAAAGACAGAAACTTTCCCTTTGTCATGTTATTAAATTTTCCTTGGAAATCTCTATTTTCTACCAAAAATAATTATATAAATAAATTAAATATAGAAAAATCACATTTTCTCCTCTCATGTCTTTATTGACATATGAGTGAAGTCACATAAAAATTTCAAGTTCATTTGAGTTCAATTTAGTGAGTTATGAAATTATTAAGCTTAAAGGGTAAAGTGGTAATTAAAATTTTTAATCCTTAATTAAAACTTTAGGTTTAATAAAAAAATTAACAAGTAAAATATTTGATCCTAATCTGATTTGGATGATTGAAATTTAAATAATTAAAGGGTAGAAACCCATTAGTGCAATTTAAAATAATTAAACCTTAATTAAATAATTGATTAAATTTGGAAGAATAATAAAATTGGAATTATTAAAATAGGGATATTATTAGGAAGAGATTTATTCTTTAATTTAAAATTCCCTAAATTAATCATCTCATTAATATTCAATTCTTAATTAAAATGATAACTCAAATTCAAAATATTAAAAGCCTAAATCATTAAACTAAAATTAAATTATTAAACTCTTTCAAAAATTTCAATTAAAATTAAAAATAAAATTAAATTAAAAATTAAATTAAATTAAGTAAATAAAATTGGATTAAATTAAATTAAATTAAATTAAAATTCAAAGTTGAATTAAATTAAAGATTAAATTAAATTAAATTAAATTAACAAATTAAATTAAATTAAATGAATTAAATTAAATTAAATTAAATTAAATAAATAAAATCAAATTAAATTAAGTTAAACCAAATTAAAAATTAAATTAAATTAAATGAATTAAAATTAAATTAAATTAAATCAAATTAAATTAAAATTAAATCAAATCAAATTAATTTAATGTAACATCAAATCAAACTAAATTGAATTAAATTGAATTAAATAGAATTAAAACTCAATTAAATTAAATTAAATTAAATTAAGTTGAATTAAATATAACATCACCAAAGACATAAAGAGTTCAAAATAAATTTAAAATAACTTGAACACTATTCCAAATTTAAACCCATTAATGGAAATTAAACTAAATCACAAACCATTTGAACACCAATTTACCCTCAAAAGCTTTAGTTATCATAACTCCTAAACGTAATATTAAATGAAATGTTACTTCACTTATAGGACATTCAAATATCCTAGTTCACTCGAGCAAGATAACAAAACTTGAGATTCTTGGACGATTAATTCATTTGTATAATTAAATTCATTTGGACTTAAAACAATTCTAGCAATATTGAAAAGATGTTTAAGATTCTTCTTAAACACTTTCTCAATATGATAGGATGTTTATAAGAACAATTGAATTTAATTGTTCTTTGATGAAGAAAAACGTCTTCAAACCAAAACACAAGGAACCTAGACGTCATAGGAAATGACTAGCTATAGGATTAGGAATTTGGTAGAAAACCATAACCCTTCCCTTAGCTTTACCTAGGAACTTGCTTAAATATTCTAATTGTGTTTTAAGTGCAGCTTGGGATGACGGGAAGACCCTCTAGGTACACTTTTATTTTATTACAATTTACTTTCTTGCAATTTACATTATTGCAATTTCATTAATCGCATCGCACATACTTTTCTTGCATGATAAACAACTGTTGCATGAAAACCCACACCTTTAGGATAGTCCCTAAAACTAAAACAAAAACTAAGTTAAAAGTCATTGCAAGATAAAATTCACCGCCACAACATTTCAAAATATAAAACAACTCAAAATTTAATCACAAACAGAACACAAAACTACAATTACAATTAAATTAAAACGTCCTGTTGGATGATCGGAAATACCTCGGATGATGTAACCTACGTGTTGCTAACGGGATTTCCCACGGTCTAAATGAAAGTGTGGAATTCGTTCAGTTGAGTTTAGCAAATTCATTTAGACTAAGTGAATCCGATAAAAATAATGATGCCAGAAGGATGGAACCGTGGGATCCTAACCGGTGTCGTTATAATCAACTTTAAGATTTGTTTTAATTAAAGTATTGAAAACACTTGGAAATTAATATTTTCTCTAAACCAAAACACTTTTCTCATCCCCTGATTTATGACTTCTAAAATTGAACCTCTGCAACAACAAGGAGCTCGGAGCATGGTGGGCAGCACGGCCATCGTCATCAGCAAAACCTGAGTCTACTTCATCAAAACTTTCCTAGAATTAAATAACAAAGCCATAGGACTTCGAGGTAGTTTGCCTAGTGCAATATAAATCCTCAACTCTTCGTTAGGCACTTGCATTGCAAATTAAGCCCTAACCGGTCTTAGGATTCCGAGGTAGTCGTCCGGTATGACAATAAACCCTCACATCTTAGAGGCTATTTGTTTGATTTTATCATACAAATATAAGCCCTAATTAATTAAAATTGGCAAGATCAAAACATTTAAATAAATATTAGGACTTTCCTAAACTCAAGCCAAACAATAGGATAGTCGGGAAATTACCGAAGTTCACTTCGAATCCGTGATTTCTCCTACTTTTCTTCCTTTGGATTCCCAAAACAAAATGTTCCAAATTTGATCCATTCCCTATTGAAATTCCAAAATTCAATCCCTTGAAAACTTAAACTTTGAAATCCATGAGTGCAGAATTATTGATTATTATTGAGAGTTTTCTTAGGTGATTCCCATCACTTAAGATGTAATTAACTATAGGGGCTTGCCCTTATAGGGAATTTTAAAAGAACCTGGGTAATATAAACCCTCGTTTAATGCTTTCATATTAAGCGAGGGAATTTGTCGGCTTATAAAATTGGTTCGCAGACCAAACGGATGTCACAAATCTTCTAGTTTATTTAATCGAGCCCCACCGATCAAGCGGTGTATCTATCCTTAGGGATAGATACACGGTTTGTGGTGCGGTGCTCGTTTATATAAACTATTTGGGATGTGAGACCGGTTTAATCTCATATCTTAAAACCTTCAAATTTAAAATTATTTTCAAAGTCAAATACTACTTTTCAAAATTATTTATTTAAATTAAATTAAAATTCGCCGACAACTTCTGTTAGGCGACCCCCTTTTAAAATAAAACACACAACCTAAAAATATGCCGACAACTTCTGGCGACTCCGCTGGGGAAGAATTCCTCTCTCCATTATAGTCAAATAGTTCTGCTTTCAAAATCGATAGTGTATTCATGTCCCTTGTGGATCAAACTACCCTTCTTTCCGTTGGAATACTATGTTCATTTCTACCTTGAACAAGTATAGCCAACATTCTCTCGGATTTAGGAGCCACTGTTTAGACACCCCTAAACAGAGAGGTTCCAAGATCCTTTTACCTCATTTCGAGGTGGGGTGGACCCCCAATAGGTGTTAGTTAGGAGTGATCCTTCGAGTCGAGAAGTCTTGCATAAGACTTTCTTCTCCTTTCCAACTCTGAATCGGATTCCTTACCTTCTCTACACCTTTGAACATTCCGTTCTAAATAAACAAACCCTTTTATAAATGATTCTTTTAATAAATGATTCCTTCTTATAAATACATGAACAAGAATGAGTTCGGACTCTTTTCAATTCCTTTCTTTTCGTCCTAAAGAAAAGAAGCATAACTTGGGACTGACAACCAGAATCTACCCTGCAGAAATGGAAGCTCCAAAGCTGATTTTCTCCTTCACCAATGGACTGGACTTCGCTGTCTACAAGGATGAGCTGCCCGACAATGGGATCATCCGATTTGGACAAGGATTTGAAAACACGAATGTCAAGATCACCGACATTTCCCTCTTTGCACTGACGAACAAAGTATCTGAAACTGAGAAGCCGTTGCTCGAGTTCAACCTTAGGTCGACTCAAGAATTTCCTCCCCTGCAAAAGATCCCGACTGAGAGGAGTACTGCTGTCCGCAGGAGGACTGTCCTTACTACCCCCACTGGTCTAGTTGTTTCTGCACCTACCCCGACTTCTGCCAAATTAAAGGGGAAAGAAATCCAGAATTATGGTAAACTTGTTACCGTGGAGGGTACAGATCTTCCTGTGAGACCTTTTGTTTTCGAAATCGGGTCCAGCTCAAGAATTCCATCACCGACAAGGACCCAAAGAAGAAACAGAAGCAGAAGGATCGCTAGAGAAGCCAGAGCTGCTGAAATTGCTTTCCTGGAAGAAATCCCAGAACCGCTCGAATATACACCGCTGCTCGGAATATACACCGCTGCTTGAATACATACCACTTTTGGGAGGAAGCAGGTTCCATCCCCTCTCCGCCGCAGAAGATGAAGAAAATGTTCGCAAGATTGTTGCCGCATTGCCTCAGCCCGCATATTACAACGATAGCCGCAAGAAAAGGACTAGAACTACGCCGTTTGCTCGACTGCAAACTTTGGTAGGAAAGTTAGCAAAGAAGGAAAAGTGCCCCGTATTGGAGATTCTACGGATAGGGCGGGTGCCAGTCAAATCCCGTCTTGGGCCCCGAATAGAACCCGCCGTCATGACAGAAAAGCCAAGTAAAAGAATGAAGGCTAGTCTGCCTGTCGTAGTCTCAGGATTACAGATTAGGGAGGATACCACCTTCCAGGCATTTGGCCGACGGACCATCCGGTCCTAGACCTTCTGTCGCTAGAAGGATGGTATGGCGTCCCACTACCGGGCGATTGAGATTGAAACAACAGCCCAAGAAAGAAAGTCTCGCTAGGAGACTTGAATCTGAAGAAAGTGCTACTGCGATAAAGGGGACTCGTGAAAAGGGGACCCGGCAGCTATAGCATGACAACAGCGAGGACACACAGAAAGCCCCGCTAGAAGATGCCATGGAAAAGTTGAGAACCGATATCCGACGATTAGCAAAAGAAAGAGAAGAAAAGTTCGGAGACGAGATTGATTCATCGGAATTCATGGACGATGAATATGCAGAAATCAACATGGTCGAAACACGAGCTTCATCAGCTTCGCAAGGTGCTCCTGCAGCCGCAAAAGAGAGGAGCCGAGGCGATGAGAAGGCGGCTTCAGAAGAAAGACGACACGATCGCTCAAATGGCGAAAAGGATGGAAGAGATGGCCGTAGCTCCGGCCACTCTCCGGAGTCGAGTGCAACCACAAAGAGAGACACCCCGGAGGTCATTCACATTGTAGATGGAGGAAAGGAGATTACATCCGTCAACGGGGATGATCGAGTCGAAAAATGATACAACACAAAGTATGATCCCCGAAAAGGATATCAAGAGCTTGGTGGAATAGCGAGTGCGAGAAGCCTTAGCACAATCAAAGAGCGGAACATCCATTCGGACGGGTAGACCTTACCCGAAGAATTCGACGGCGTCCGGTACCCAAAGGCTTCGTACCACCTCCGTTCAAGACCTTCGATGGAACCGGGAACCCCCGACAGGCATGTTACATACTTTCGTGCCGGTTGTTGCAATGCCGGCGGGAGCGATGCATTACTCTTCCGACGGTTCGTCGGCGACTCGTCGGGAATCGCCTTCGACCGGTATGCGGAGTTACCAAACAGTTCGGTGAAGACGTTCTCAGAACTAGAGAACCTCTTCATCAAGCGATTCGTCGGAGCTCAGCACCACATCACTATAGGTGATTTAGTGTTAGAGAAACAAAGGCCGAACAAAACTTTGGTGGATTACATACTTCGATGGAGGAACTTAAGCATGAAGTGTGAACCACAACTACAAGAACAACATGCAGTCGGCATCTTACTTAAAAGCATTCACGGCCCGATAGCACTTCTCCTCAAAGGATTCACTATTAAGACTTTTGAGAAGTTGTTAAGCAAGGCCGGAAGCTTGCAAGAAGAGGCGAAGCAATTAAGTTTCGCCGACAAGACGGACAAGCAAAAGCCTGTGAAGACTTTTGAAAAGAAATCCGGAATCGTTGCAGCAGTTGACAAAGGCAAGCAACCGATGCAAATACCACTCGAACGGCCGCAACGAACCACAACGGAATTACCAAGCAACCCGGCCCAGCTATCAGTCATCTCCACAGTATGAACAACCGCCTCGTCCGCAACGTACATTATGGGAGCTTCTGAGCAGAGAATATCCGTTCAAGAATGAAGCAGTGCCGAAAATGTTCCGTAGTCTGATGAAGACTCCAGATTTCCAGCTGCCAGAGTCTAAAAGACCAGAGGAAGTCAACAAGAAAGGTGATCCCAACTTTTGCCCCTACCACCGGATGCTTGGGCACAAGATAGAAGATTGCATTACCTTCAAAAGTTGGCTCAATGACAACCTTCGGAAAGGGAATATAACAATCCCGAAGGAGTACATGAAGGAACCCCGTAAAGGAGGTTCCGTCAATGTTGTCTCAGCCGATCTCATTGTTCCGATAGATCCCTATGCAACTGACGATGGATGGACTACCGCTTGGACGAGGTCTTCAAAAAAGATTTTATACAGCATCCAAACCGCCTCTGTGTGAGCTTCAATTCAGAGTTCGAGACCTGTTAAGCCGGTACTATCACTTGCGATAGAAGAACCACCTCAACGAGGAGACGATTGAAGAGAAGAAGAAAATCGACGAAGAAGAGAGGACCGAGACTCCTAAGGCTAGACTAGGGGCTGCTTATCCTAGGATAGTTGTTTCGATTCGGGGGAGAAATCCCTCGAACCTCTGATTTTGTATGATTATCTGCTCACTTCGGTGGGATCATATAATGATAAGGGTGATGGCGTTGGCTACGTTTTGACTGTTTCTAACGATTACGTAACTAGCGACAATCTGGATATCGATTTCGACATCAACGACAATTCTCAAATCATACACAATCTCGATGAGAAAAATAACGAAGAAGACATCCATCAAGGAGGCTACGAGAGTTCAACAAGCAACAGATCTATCTGCGAGTTTCGAGGAGCTCCAGTCACGATAGAGTTAGAGCCTTCGGATTCGAAGATAATCTCGAAGAGCCTGTCATTCCGATTCAGGAGGAGACACCGGAAAACTCAACACTAGATTCAGAAGAAATTACAGAAGTTAACTTAAGAAGTGGAAGAGTTCTACCTCCGAGAACGGGTCCAAAGGACAAAGAAAAGCAGGTGGTTGTTCAAGAAGAACCAACCCCGGCAGAAGAAATACCCATTCGGGAAGAAGCCGAGACACATGGAAATAAAGTGGACTACAACGTACTAGCCCATCTTAGGAAACTACCGGCCAAACTGACCATCTACGACGCCCTCATCTTATCAAAGGAGATGAGAGAAGCTCTGATCAAGGCCTTACTTGATCCAGAAATTTGCTTAGCTCAATGGCTGGAGATTCCTTTAGATGAGGTTTGTTCGTTAAAGGAACAGCGAGGTGTTACCTTCATGGACAATGACCTACTACTTGGGATAGCAGATCACAACCGACCGTTGTACATTTCGATTACTAATTGGGAAGTTTACGCTCTCCGGAGTATTGGTGGATCCGGGAGCATCAATCAATATAATGAGTCTTCGAATACTAGCATACTTGGAAATTGATGCTCGTGAGCTCGAGGCCGACAAAATGTTATTAAGAGGATTCGACCGAAAAGGAGAAAGAGCCCTCGGATCAATAACACTACTAATGAAGACCGGTGCCTTAGCAAAGACAACCGCAAAATTTCACATAATTGATTCGAAACGTCGTTCAACGCTCTCTCGGGCCGACCATGGATACATGAAAACATGATGGTACCATCATCTCTACATCGGTGCGTCAAATACTACGATGGAGGGGAGCAGTGCATCAAAGGTGACTTACAACCATTCTCCGTACATGAGATCGGAATCCATGAAGATGCAGCTTATTATGTACCTCCGAAGAAAACAATTTTCTCCAGAGATACCATAATGAATGAAGCAAAGAAAGTTCGGGACAACGAAGAACCTGAAGTTCTAGTCCAACAGTCACTCACCACTCCCTTCCGGCGAGATGGTGAAGGTTTCTCCACAACTCGCATCTGAGGTCGAGGTCGGGGACGAGGCCGTGGTAGAGACGTTAGGACAGTTAGACAAAGGAAACCATCCATCAATGTTGATTGGGAAGATAGTTCTGAAGAAGAAAAAGAAATCAAGCAAGAAGCAGCAACAATAAGTCGGAAGAAGCCGCAATTCAAGATCTCTCTCGAAGATGAGAAGAACGAAGAATATAAATCGATGTACGAGAAGATTAACCACTACGTACATACTATGACCCTAACCCCGATCCATTCTAATAAGATCTAGGGTATAGTGGTCAAAGAGGTACGTAGCGACGGTGCAAAGCCAATCAAATTCTACCGTGGTGCTTCTTCCTCCAAAACTGAAAATAATGTACAATTCGAAGATGTCACTTCATTAGAATTAATGGAATTACCTTTTGAGTGGTACTCTCTCTATGTTCAAAATTTAATTCAACGTGGTTTATTACCTCGACAATGGACAAAAGGTCAATCACAACGTTTTGAAAAATTATGGAATAATTCCGGTCGTCCACCCAACTCAAAGCATGGTCTCGGATTCGGCACGGTAGGATCGGTTGACGATGCCGAATTTTGCTTGGTTGTCACTTGCGAGTCCAATGAAAGCTGCATGGAAACTACGGACGAACTCGAAGATTTACAAATTGGAGATGCTCCACCGTAATTCGAAGAAGAAATTAAATCTACAATAGATGAGTTAACGGAAGTTAACTTAGGTACTAGCGAAGAATCTAGACCTACCTTTGTTAGCTCCTTACTCAATAAAGAAGACTCCAAAGAAATAATCAAGTTATTAATGGATTTTAAAGACTATTTTGCTTGGAGCTACGATGAGATGCCAGGATTAGCTCCAGAGGTCGCGGTCCATAAGCTAGGAGTGGATCCTACTTCTGTCTCAGTCAGACAAGGTCCCAGAAGAATGCATCTAGAAATTGAACAACAAGTCATAGCCGAAGTTAAAAAGCTAATAGACGCTAAATTTGTCCGTGAAGAACAATACCCTACTTGGTTAGCTAATGTGGTGCCAGTCAGAAAGAAGAATGGTCAGATCAGAATTTGTGTGGACTTCAGAGATTTAAACAAGGCATGTCCAAAAGATGAATTCCCTCTACCGATCCCAAAATTAATGATCGACATTGCTTCGACACATGAAATATTTTCATTCATGGATGGATCTTCAGGATACAACCAGATAAAAATGGCTCCAAAAGATGAAAAGCTTACAGCATTCAGAACGCCGATCAGAGTATTTTGCTACACAGTGATGCCATTCGGACTGAAGAACGCAGGAGCAACCTACCAGAGAGCAATGACAAGAATTTTTGATGATCTCATCCACAATCAAGTCGAATGCTACGTGGACGATGTGGTCATCAAAAGGAAAGTGAAGGAGAACCACCTGTATGATTTGAGAATTGTTTTCGAACGATTAAGACAATTTAACCTTAAGATGAATCCCTTAAAATGCGCCTTCGGCGTCACCTCCGGGAAATTCTTAGGATTCGTTGTCCGACATCTTGGAATTGAAATCGACCCGGAAAAGATTAAAGCTATCTTAGAAATGCCGCCTCCCAAAACCTTAAAACAACTACGATCCTTTCAAGGGAAGCTGGCATATCTTCGACGCTTTATCTCGAACTTGTCGGTAGGTGTCGGCCTTTCTCGGCACTAGTTAAAAGGACGCCAAATTTATTTGGGAAGAGAGATGCCGGAAGGCCTTCGAGGACATTAAGCAATATTTAATGACACCTCTCGTTTTAGCGAGCCACTAGTCTCGGGTAGACCAGCGATACTTTACACCGTGGCTTTAGATGACTCTCTCGGAGCCCTGTTAGCCCAGGTCAATGATGAGGGTAAAGAGAATGCTCTTTACTATTTAAGCCGTCGTTTACTTTTGACGGAAATAAGGTATCCCGCAATTGAAAAGCATTGTTTGGCCCTGATCTTCGCCGCTCAAAAGCTCAGGCACTACATGCTTTCTCATAAGGTCAACCTAATCTCGAAATTTAATCCATTGCAATACTTGATGACTCGTCCGACACTTTCCGCGGACTTGCCGGATGGTCAATGATATTATTGCAATTCGATATAACTTTCGTGCCTCCGCGTGCCGTAAAGAGACAAGTCTTAGCGGACTTTCTCGCAGACACACCCTTTGCGGCAGAATCTCCCTCGATGACGATTTGCCGGATGAACAAATAATGAATCTAGAAGACCACGATGATCGATGTTGGGAATTATACTTCGACGGAGCATCTTCGAGCACACAAAGATGAAGAATCGCAAGTGATAGTATCCGGTAAGGCGGGAATCGGGCTAATCTTTATAACACCGGAGCGGGGGATGTTAAGATACTCCTACCACTTGACGGAACCTTGTACAAACAACGAAGCGGAATACGAAGCCCTCATAACGAGACTGGATTTAACTATTCGAATGGGGATAACGGACATCAACATCTACGGGGATTCATAGTTAATCATTCAACGGATCGCCGGACAAGATGCGAATTTCAAAGTCAAGACTCGAGCAATACTTCCAGTATGACATACAGCTGTTGGAAAAGATTCCGAATGTGACGATCTACAAAATTCCCAGAAAAGAAAATGCTTTAGCAGATGCTTTACCCCATCTCGCAAAAGAATTTGTCGGTTTGCAAGATGAATCAGTGGAAGTATCAGTTCACGGACGTCAGGTCCTATCACAGCTCGACATAGACACAATACACAAATCAGAAAAAGAAAAAGAATCGATTGCGGCGATGACGGAAAACACGGAAGATTGGCGACAGCCATTGATGAGACTACTGCAAACGGGAAAGCTACCGGATGATAGGTCGCTAGCCCATCGGATCAGAAAAGAACTCTGTCTTACGCATTAATAAACAACACATTGTACAGATGGTCTTTTGATCAAATGTGGCTAAGGTGCCTAAGCGGGTCCGAGGCCCGTGAAATTGTTAAGGAGGTGCATTCGGGACTGCGTGGCGCTCACCGGTCGGGTCCGAAGATGAAAATGAAAATTAAAAGACTAGAGGTACTACCGGCCCTCGATGATGACCGACCGCATGAAAATCGCCAAGAGCCGTCACCAATGCCAAGTGCACGGAGTGGTTCTACACCAACCTCCAAATGTGCTACATCCGACAATTGCGTCGTGGCCTTTTGAATGTTGGGGCACGGATATAGTGGGTCCAATAGAACCTCCATCTTCAAAAGGACATCGCTTCATTCTTGCGGCTACGGATTACTTTTCCAAGTGGGCGAGGCGGTTCCGCTTAGAGAAGTGAAAGCACACCACGTGCTACGGTTTTCAAGAACCAAGTTGTCTACCGTTTCGGAGTGCCTCGCGGAATCATCTCGGATAATGGGTCGGCATTCGAAGCACGCAAATCAACAATTTTTTCGGGAGACACGGAATCGGCCGGCAATACTCGACAATTTACTACCCAAGGGCAAACGGCCTCGCCGAGGCTTTTAATAAAACTCTCGTTCAAATCTTAAAGAAAACCTTGGACGATAATAAGAGAAATTGGCACGAGAAGTTGTTAGAAGCCTTATGGGCTCTACCGGACAACCTTCGAACTCCTACTCGAAGCTACACCTTACGCTCCGGTGTATGGGTCCGAGGCGATGTTACCTTTAGAGGTTCGGCTTCCTTCACTCGAATTGCGGTTTGCAAATAAGATCACGACGAAGAGAACGCCAAATTACGACTCGAAGAATTAGAAAGCCCGGAAGGGAAAAGACTTGCGGCGCAACAAAATTTAGAACTATACCAAGCTAAGATGGTTCAAGCCCATGACAACCGGTCCACCCAAGAACCTTCAAAGTTGGTGACTTAGTTCTCGTTCTCAAGAGACCTATTCTTGCACACCGCAAGATAGGAGGAAAATTTGAACCCACTCGGGAAGGACCGTTTGTGGTTGAAGTAGTATACTCGGGAGGTTCCTACCAGCTAGTGAATTGCCGGGGAGAATGACATATGCTTTCGATCAACTGGACGATACTTGAAAAAGTATTACGCTACTCGATGTTTCGAAGGAATGAATTCTTCATCCCTAAGAAACACGGGTGAAGTAATTACTTATGATTGGGTCCGAACCCAAAAATAATAAAATGTGCTAAAATAAATAAAATCATGATAATAAAGTTTTCCTTGTTTTCTTTTCCGAATCAAAATCTCTTCCCTGATCTTATCCTACTTCATTCTCGTTAAATTTAAAAATATAAAAATAAAAAGAAATAAAAAAAATGTCTTTAATAAACATTTTCTTAATGTTCTTGTTCTTAGTACAGCCCATGATCCTTTTCCTTGTCTTTTCGCAGGGAAATATCGAACGGGCGGTTGGTCCTGAACTTTAAGAATGGCGTAAGCCTTGCACTCGATGAAAAGAGGGTGAAAGATGGAGCGATAATCGAGATTGACACGGATTTCGCACCGACGGAGCCTACGGTATGAGGAAAGTGACCGGGTCCCGATTGACCGAGAAGAACTGCCCGGGCGGACGGTGATGAAAGTGGGTGGCCCAAGCCACCAATCCGACGACGAAGAAAAGAAAGGCAAACGCCGAAGAAGACAAGAAAATGAAGTCCGTAGTCGCTACGGCGGAGGGCGAGCTTGTCGGCGCCGCGCCCACGTAAACTCGGGAAGTTCGAAGAGCTACTCTCACGACAACGCAACGAAGAAATAAGAATCGCCGTATCCGTAAGATGTTAACAAAACTAGCTGCGGACCGGCGCGACGAGACGATTGCTTAATGCCGGAACATACACTTCGAGGACACCGGTTCACCGGGAACTCGAAGAAAGGAGGCCGGCTCCTAGGATAACGAAAAGAACTAGGGAAATCTCACAAAAACCGGAAGAAAGAAGGCTACCACGCCACCGGATAGAACCACCGGTAATGCATGACCTTGTTGCGGAAGCAACCCCGGGGATGTCCCGACGAGCATCATCCCCGAGGAGCTGAGGTATGCAGGAGAACGTGAAGGGATTGAACCGTATATCCCACAATATGTCACTAGGCCTCGCCATCTGCAGATCATTCTGAAATATGAGCTGGAGAGAATGCAGAGTGTTGAAAAGAAAACCTTTGAATACTTCGAGAGAATTAAAGGCAGAAGGATCAATATACTAGAAGGCCTCGAGCTACATACAGATGTATTCTCAGAGTATGAACAACAACAAATCGTGGATTGCATCCGGGATTTGAAAAGAATGGGCCGAGCAGGCCGCCTGAGGGAAAACACATACTCAGAACCCCGGAGATGGATGCCAGGGAAGGGAAGAATCACAATACAATGTGGATGCTGTTACAACTTTGCGGAGGACAGGAAGGGAAACCCACCGGGAATACTCCGTCATGGGCAAGTGGATCCGATGCCATTAGTCATCAAGAGAATGGTAAAGAGATTGATAACATTAAGAGTACGCCGGCAGATTGCATACCCAATAAGCTGCATTATTAACATCTACAAGCGGGGTGATCGCATACCCCCACACATAGATCACCACGACTTTGTCGGACCTTCTGCGCACGGTCTCTTTCCGAACGAGTGTAACATCATGTTCGGATCCGACCTCCGGATAGCGAGGCCCGAGTGAGTTCCGAGGGCCGGTGAAGATACCTTTACCGGTAGGTTCCGTCATGATGCGAAAGGCAACGGAGCGGATATCGCTAAGCATTGCATACCAGGAGTACCGAGTGAAGCGGATCTCGGTTACTTTCGGGAGGATGGACGACGGGAAGACACCTTACCATTTCCGACCGGACCGGAGCTAGAGAGCCTCCGGCCTTACGAGTCGTGAGTTACATGGAAAATATCACACCTCCAATGTACATCTATACGGCATCCTTGCCAAGGATGGCTTGGAAGGTGATGTTATTGACCATGTACCCCACTATTCAGACATGGATTTTTGACAGATGCTTCTTTTGATGGATCGACGAAGATCATGCATAGTCCGTTTTGAGTCTACATGGATTGTATGAAATATATTCCAGATCAAGTTGTATGATGTATCTTCGACATGATTGGAATGAAAGTGACCATGTCACATTTTTGGCCTTCACCTCTTTTGTGCAAATTGGTCAGGAAACGCCATTAAAGTTAAATGAACTTCGAACGAAAGAACAGAAAAGAAATAAAAAAAAAAGAATAAAAGAAAACTTTCCTTAAAAATCTAAAAATGACAAACACCAAATTCACATAAACATTAAACAAACGATAAAATAAAATTTGAATCATTAAAAGACAAACGAAATGAACATAAATTTCAAATCAAATTTCAAATCAAATTTCGAATTCAATCTTTCCAAATTTCAAATCTCAATCAAATTTCGAATTCAATCTTTCCAAATTTCAAATCTCAATCAAATTTCGAACTCGATCTTCCAGATCTCAAATCAAATCTCAATCAAATTCAAACTTTTGGGTCGAGGATTTTACATCCAAGACTGCATTGCTTTAGGATCCTTTCCCTATCGCAATGAAATACATCAAAATCAAATTCTTGAGGTTAAGGATTTTACATCCGAGACTGCATTGCTTTAGGATTTTTTTCCCTATCGCAATGAAATACATCAAAATCAAATTCTTGGGGTTGAGGATTTTACATCCGAGACTGCATTGCTTTAGGATTATTTTCCCTATCGCAATGAAATACATCAAAATCAAATTCTTGAGGTTAAGGATTTTACATCCGAGACTGCATTGCTTTAGGATTCTTTCCCTATTGCGATGAAATACATCCAATTCAAATTTTTTGGGGTTAAGGATTTTACATCCGAGACTGCATTGCTTTAGGATTCTTTCCCTATTGCGATGAAATACATCAAAATCAAATTCTTGAGGTTAAGGATTTTACATCCGAGACTGCATTGCTTTAGGATTCTTTCCCTATTGCGATGAAATACATCCAATTCAAATTTTTTAGGGTTAAGGATTTTACATCCGAGACTGCATTGCTTTAGGATTCTTTTCCCTATCGCAATGAAATACATCAAAATCAAATTCTTGGGGTTGAGGATTTTACATCCGAGACTGCATTGCTTTAGGATTCTTTTCCCTATCGCAGTGAAATACATCAAAATCAAATTCTTGAGGTTAAGGATTTTACATCCGAGATCGCATTGCTTTAGGATTCTTTCCTATTGCGATGAAATACATCCAATTCAAATTTTTTGGGGTTAAGGATTTTACATTCGAGACTGCATTGCTTTAGGATTCTTTCCCTATTGCAATGAAATACATCAAAATCAAATTCTTGAGGTTGAGGATTTTACATCCAAGACTACATTGCTTTAGGATTCTTTCCCTATCGCAATGAAATACATCAAAATCAAATTCTTGAGGTTAAGGATTTTACTTCCGAGGCTGCATTGCTTTAGGATTCTTTCCCTATTGCGATGAAATACATCCAAATCAAACTCTTTGGAGTTGAGGATTTTACATCCGAGACTGCATTGCTTTAGGATTTTTTCCCTATCGCAATGAAATACATCAAATTCAAACTTTTGGGATTGAGGATTTTACATCCGAGACTGCATTGCTTTAGGATTCTTTCCCTATTGCGATGAAATACATCCAATTCAAACTTTTGGAGTTGAAGATTTTACATCCGAGACTGCTTTGCTTTAGGATTCTTTCCCTATTGCGATGAAATACATCCAAATCAAACTTTTGGGGTTGAGGATTTTACATCCGAGACTGCATTGCTTTAGGATTCTTTCCCTATTGCAATGAAATACATCAAAATCAAACTCTTGAGGTTAAAGATTTTACATTCAATACCGCATTACTCTGAGATCTCTCCTCATTGTAATGATTCAATCGAATCAATTCAATTCTCTTTTGTGGTTGAAGATGTTATATCTAAAACCGCAAAACTCCAATTTTCATTTCAAATCAAATCCATTCAAATTAATTTTGACAAACTTCAATCTAAATTGAAACTCCAAATTGAAATCTAAACTCACACATCAAAACTTAAATTGAAACGAAATAAAATCTAAATTGAATTTTTCCCGGATCATGTGATTTGGAATTCACCTCCTTTTCCTTTCCCCAGCGAGAGTTCAGGAATCTCCAGTTTCAGAGATATGCTTGACACTCCCCAACGAAAACTCTTCTACTTCGTCTTAAATTTTTCACTTGGACATCTGTGTTGGTTTTGCTAAAAGGCTTCGGTCAACACCAATACGCGCGGTGTGCTCCGTCAGCTCACCACACCTATTGGGGGTCCATTTGTTGACCTCATTTTAGATGAGGTCTTCTCTTCTTATTTTTAGTGCTTAGGATCTAGCCTTAGGCTTTTCCTTTGACTATCTTAGAGGACTAGAATTGGGATCCACCATCTAGAATTTCAAACCACTTCTTAACTCCCTGCAAACTCCACAAACTTGACTGTAGACCCCTAATCACCTAGAGGGTTGAAATCAAATGTGGAAGTTTAAAGGATGAGTTCCTATAGGACTCTTTAGCCTTAGGACTGCCACGGGTGGCACGGTGCAGTGAAGGGCTGACTTACACACACACTACACCTATACACTACACTTTCACACACATCCTAGAAACACACCCATACCTAACTTGACCTCCGACTCATAAAGGTGATTCACATGGATGGTCCTCAACCCCTAAGCCCTTGGCAAGAGGGTTAGGAACAACATAGTGGATGCCTCAAATGAGTCACCTCATGGCTCATGTGGGCTTGATATGGCTTCATGGCTCAACCAAAATGATTTCATTTCACTTATATTCACCCAATCTTCAATTTTCCCAAATTTTCAATTTTTGACCCCCGGGACCCTACACCCGCCTAACCTACCCAAAACCCTTGAAATCCTCCAAAATCACCTAAATTACCCAAAATTCCTCAAAATCATTCCTAAACATTTCCACATCACTCAAATTGATCATCCATACCCAAAAATACCAAAAATTCCAAAAATACCTCCCAATACCCTCCAAATACCCAAAATACCCCCCTTGACCCAAAAATCCAAAAATTCAAACAATTCCCAGAAAATTCCAGAAAATCCCAAATATTCCTAATTTCATTTTGTCCAACTACACCATGGGCCAATTTTGTCAATTTACCCCACTTTTGTCAAAACCCCCAATTTGACCCATTTTAACCCAAAGTGAACCCAATGTCAAACCAAACCTATCCAATTGACCCAAATTCTGGTCCAATTCAATCCTAAACTTCAATTCAACATTCCCAACACCAATCTAGACCATATCCAAGTCCAATTTGATCGATATTTGGATCTAATTTCACTTTTGGCCTTAAAGCCCAATTTGGACCCATGACCCAAACCTAACCCAAACTCACCCAATTCAACTCTAATTAACCCCAAATCTTTTCTAAATCTTCCTTAGCATCCCCACAAGCAAAACACTAACATGATTTGCCCAAAATTTGGACCAAAACCCCACTCAAATTCAACCCAAAGCTAAAAAGCCCAATTTTGACCTAAACCCAAACCTAACCCAAATGAGCCCAAACCCCAAAATCAAAGCCCAATCAATGTCAAAACCTCTTTGAAACACCCCCATAGACATTTCTCAACATTAATTTTACATCAATTTCAACCCTAGCCCAACATTGGCCCAACTTGGCCCACTTGGACCTATGTTGGCCCATTCACCAAAAGAACCCAAATTCAACCCAATTCAAACCCAAATCACCCCCAATTTGCTTCAAAGCACTCATGACACATCCATGAGCTAAACCCAACAATTATTTGGCCCAAGGCTTTACCAAAATTTCATCCCAAAATCAATTTTAAAATTCAAAAGCCCACTTTCCTAAACCATCTTAAAAGCCCATTTCTACCAAATACAAAAGCCCAAAATTGGCCCTAAAGCCCACATGACATCTCCATTTGCCATCCACTTAATTAAAGTCATTCCCTAAGTCCTAAATTCATCATCAAATCATTCCAAATCAAGTTTCATACAAATTTCCATCAAATTACCAAAAATTCCTAAAATCCATTTTCATGAAATTGACCAAACTTTTTCCAAGCCAAATGGAGCCATGAAGCCATGCACAAGCCATATGCAAGCCATGGCAGCCACTTTACACATCACCATGTCATTTTTGGCAAAGGGAGGGAGTCCTTTAATGATTCCCTTAAGGGAGATTAAGCCTTTTCATGACTCTTCTAAACCTTGATTAAACATAAATGTACTTAGATGGTGACTTCTCCCCACTAAGCTAGTCGACTTACTCGATTCCCTCGGCCCAAAATCAGGCCTTGGAGGGTGAACCAAACCTAAATCTATGACTTGGACCCATTTGGACCCAAAATTAGCTCCTCCCCCATTCCATCTAAATCAAACCCTTTACACATGGCCAATGCCAATTGATTGCACTAAGCCCGGCCACGACCTCCACGACCAAGATGGTGACCAATGCCCGGCCGGCCGGCCACCGTGTCGCCGAAAAACACCATGGCCGAGAGCTCGCATGTGAGCCCAACTTGGAATTCTCACCTGCTGAGCTGCCCCATCCCCGGTGGCCATTGGAGCTCGTTCTTCTCTTGCCAAGAGCGGCCGATCCCAAGCCCTAACTCTCCCGGGAGGCCTTCCACCCTCTCCTATTTAAACACCACCCCTCTCGGCCATGAGAGGTGCTAAAAACAAACCTTAAAGAAACTGCGCCAAAATTGTTCCGGACTACTCCCCATACACGAGCACTTGATCCCCACCGAAATCCCCCTGTCATTTCTTCTCTGTGAGCTCGATTTCGAGTTGAAATCCAAGCCCAAAACCGGGACACTTCTCCACAGGTGAGCCAATCCCCAAATTGATTGGTTCTACACCTTCACCGGACCGAGGGAAGGTGTCCACCGACAAAAGCCCCATCTCCGAGCCACCCAGGTTGCTCCAGCCTCCAAGCTTTGTGATCGGGCTTGGTCGAAATCACACCGAGACAATTCACCAGACCAGGAGACTTCATCTGGAGATTGCTGGGATCCAATCGAAGGTGCAACAACCCTCAGATTGAAGCCACACTTCTCTGAGCAAAGGTATGAGCTAATTCTTCATCCCGAGCTTCTGGAGATTCTCCATTTCAAATGCATTAATTTCAATGCATGATCACCGTATAGATGTGTTCGTCTCTTCAAGACGAATCCATAGAGCATAAGAACATGAAAATCTATTGAGTATCGAGTGAGATATTAGGGATTTAGTGTGGACGGCTCTCGGGTGAGGAAACTTGGGGACGATGAACGGATGCCGTCCATTCAATACACGTGTGGACGGATGGCTCAGATGGCGTCGGACCAGGAGATGGTACGAAAACCGCGGGGCCCGGGCTGCTAACTCAAGCGGCGGCGTCGAATGGGAGTGCGACGTGTGTGCGTTCGGAGATGCCGAGGATGACGCGGTGCCGCGTGGATAAATAGAAAATTAGGGGTATTTTCTATTTATTTAATTCCCTAAACTTCAAAAATTCATAACTTTGTGTAGAAAAATCATAAAAATAAAATAAAAATATCCTCTTGCTCAGTGAACAGAGGAGAATAATGTGGAAAAGAAATCATTTAATTTCATCAAGTATTTTATTTTTAATAATTTATTTACTCTCCGCATATTTTTAATTCTCCATGCATGTATACAATTCACCATGGCATGAGACCATAGGGCTTTTGAAGCCTCCGAATTTGGGAACATTCCCTGAATTTTCCAAAGTCAGAGGCCATCCCTATGAAAAGTTATTGATTTTTCAAATTCATGTTACTGTTTTGAGTATTTTAATTCCAATAAATAGCATGTTGTGAAATAAATTCTAGGAAAATTTGGTGATGTTCCATATGACAAGAGGACCCTAGGAAACATAGGTTTTGAGTTAGTTCATTTAAAACAACCCTAATTGGCTTAAACACCCAAAATGGATCTCTAATTAATTAGAGCTAACCATACATCAAATTGACTTGAAATCAATTCTCCACTGACCTTTAGGACCAGAGGAACCCACCATAAAAATTTGAAGTCAATTGGACTTGGTTAGCCCTACTAATTGGGTTGATTAAGCCACTTAGCCATTTTAAACTTTAAAAATTCATAACTTTCAAAATATCTTTCAAAAATTCACCAAATTGGTTTTGGAGCCTCTCTAATATTAGGGGAATTTAAGAAAATTAAAATTTCAATTTTCTAAAAAAAAGTTGATTTTTTGTATTATTTTAATATTTTAATAATTAAAAAATAATAAAAATCACAAAAATAATAAAATTCACCAAAATGTCACATTTTAAATTTTAATCATTTAGGAACAAACCCCATATTTTTCTTAGGTCTATTTAGTGAGATATTAAATTTTAAAGCTCTAGGGTAATTTTAAAATTAAAAAAATGTATTTTCTAGCATTTTCACTAAAATAATTATAATAAATCATAGAAAAATCAGAAAATTGTAAAATTTGATTCTCTGATTTCCTTGATATCAGAGAGATTTTTAAAAAATATAAAATTCATTTTTCAACATTTATTTTATTTTTAAATTAATTAACACTCCAAAACTTAAAATAATTATAATAAAAATAATATAATTCAAAAAATCACCAAAATTAGTCCAAGTGGTCCTCTAGTCATTAGGAATGTCCCCTAATTTTCTTAAGGACAGAAACTTTCCCTTGGTCATGTTATTTAATTTTCCTTGGAAATCTCTATTTTCTACCAAAAATAATTATATAAATAAATTAAATACAGAAAAATCACATTTTCTCCTCTCATGTCTTTATTGACATATGAGTGAAGTCACATAAAAATTTCAAGTTCATTTGAGTTTAATTTAGTGAGTTATGAAATTATTAAGCTTAAAGGGTAAAGTGGTAATTAAAATTTTTAATCCTTAATTAAAACTTTAGGTTTAATAAAAAAATTAACAAGTAAAATATTTGATCCTAATCTGATTTGGATGATTGAAATTTAAATAATTAAAGGGTAGAAACCCATTAGGCAATTTAAAATAATTAAACCTTAATTAAATAATTGATTAAATTTGGAAGAATAATAAAATTGGAATTATTAAAATAGGGATATTATTAGGAAGAGATTTATTCTTTAATTTAAAATTCCCTAAATTAATCATCTCATTAATATTCAATTCTTAATTAAAATGATAACCCAAATTCAAAATATTAAAAGACTTAATCATTAAACTAAAATTAAATTATTAAACTCTTTCAAAAATTTCAATTAAAATTAAAAATTAAATTAAATTAAAAATTAAATTAAATTAAGTAAATAAAATTGGATTAAATTAAATTAAATTAAATTAAAATTAAAAGTTGAATTAAATTAAAGATTAAATTAAATTAAATTAAATTAACAAATTAAATTAAATTAAATGAATTAAATTAAATTAAATTAAATTAAATAAATAAAATCAAATTAAATTAAGTTAAACCAAATTAAAAATTAAATTAAATTAAATGAATTAAAATTAAATTAAATTAAATCAAATTAAATTAAAATTAAATCAAATCAAATTAATTTAATGTAACATCAAATCAAACTAAATTGAATTAAATTGAATTAAATAGAATTAAAACTCAATTAAATTAAATTAAATTAAATTAAGTTGAATTAAATATAACATCACCAAAGACATAAAGAATTCAAAATAAATTTAAAATAACTTGAACACTATTCCAAATTTAAACCCATTAGTGGAAATTAAACTAAATCACAAACCATTTGAACACCAATTTACCCTCAAAAGCTTTAGTTATCATAACTCCTAAACGTAATATTAAATGAAATGTTACTTCACTTATAGGACATTCAAATATCCTAGTTCACTGAGCAAGATAACAAAACTTGAGATTCTTGGACGATTAATTCATTTGTATAATTAAATTCATTTGGACTTAAAATAATTCTAGCAATATTGAAAAGATGTTTAAGATTCTTCTTAAACACTTTCTCAATATGATAGGATGTTTATAAGAACAATTGAATTTAATTGTTCTTTGATGAAGAAAAACGTCTTCAAACCAAAACACAAGGAACCTAGACGTTATAGGAAATGACTAGCTATAGGATTAGGAATTTGGTAGAAAACCATAACCCTTCCCTTAGCTTTACCTAGGAACTTGCTTAAATATTCTAATTATGTTTTAAGTGCAGCTTGGGATGACGGGAAGACCCTCTAGGTACGCTTTTATTTTATTGCAATTTACTTTCTTGCAATTTACATTATTGCAATTTCATTAATCGCATCGCACATACTTTTCTTGCATGATAAACAACTGTTGCATGAAAACCCACACCTTTAGGATAGTCCCTAAAATTGAAACCAAAACTAAGTTAAAAGTCATTGCAAGATAAAATTCAGCGCCACAACATTTCAAAATATAAAACAACTCAAAATTTAATCACAAACAGAACACAAAACTACAATTACAATTAAATTAAAATGTCCTGTTGGATGATCGGGAATACCTCGGATGATGTAACCTACGTGTTGTTAACGGGATTTCCCACGGTCTAAATGAAAGTGTGGAACTCGTTCGATTGAGTTTAGCAAATTCATTTGGACTAAGTGAATCCGATAAAAATAATGATGCCGGAAGGATGGAACCGTGGGATCCTAACCGATGTCGTTATAATCAACTTTAAGATTTGTTTTAATTAAAGTATTGAAAACACTTGGAAATTAATATTTTCTCTAAACCAAAACACTTTTCTCATCCCCTGATTTATGACTTCTAAAATTGAACCTCTGCAACAACAAGGAGTTCGGAGCATGGTAGGCAGCACGGCCATCGTCATCAGCAAAACCTGAGTCTACTTCAGCAAAACTTTCCTAGAATTAAATAACAAAGCCATAGGACTTCGAGGTAGTTTGCCTAGTGCAATATAAATCCTCAACTCTTCGTTAGGCACTTGCATTGCAAATTAAGCCCTAACCGGTCTTAGGATTCCGAGGTAGTCGTCCGATATGACAATAAACCCTCACATCTTCGAGGCTATTTGTTTGATTTTATCATACAAATATAAGCCCTAATTAATTAAAATTGGCAAGATCAAAACATTTAAATAAATATTAGGACTTTCCTAAACTCAAGCCAAAGGATAGGATAGTCGGGAAATTACCGAAGTTCGCTTCGAATCTGTGATTTCTCCTACTTTTCTTCCTTTGGATTCCCAAAACAAATTGTTCTAAATTTGATCCATTCCCTATTGAAATTCCAAAATTCAATCCCTTGAAAACTTAAACTTTTAAATCCTTGAGAGCAGAATTATTGATTATTATCGAGAGTTTTCTTAGGTGATTCCCATCACTTAAGATGTAATTAACTATAGGGGCTTGCCCTTATAGGGAATTTTAAAAGAACCCGTGTAATATAAACCTCGTTTAATGCTTTCATATTAAGCGGGGAATTTGTCGGCTTATAAAATTGGTTCGCGGACCAAACGGATATCACAAATCTTCTTGTTTATTTAATCGAGCCCCACCGTCAACGAGTGTGTCTATCCTTAGGGATAGATACACGGTTTGTGGTGCGGTGCTCGTTTATATAAACTATTTGGGATGTGAGACCGGTTTAATCTCATATCTTAAAACCTTCAAATTTAAAATTATTTTCAAAGTCAAATACTACTTTTCAAAATTATTTATTTAAATTAAATTAAAATTCGCTGACAACTTCTGTTAGGCGACCCCCTTTTTAAAATAAAACACACAACCTAAAAATATGCCGACAAGGTACTGATCGCAGAAAAAAGAGAATCAAAATTTAGGTACTGATTCTGGAAGGAATTTAGGCACCAGCCTCGGAAAGTGGGAATCAGAATTTAGATACTGATCCAAAAAAGTGAGTACTGGAATTTAGCAACAAGTCCAAGAAATGAGAGTCAGAATTTCAATACCGACCTCGAAATTTCATAGGTGTGGGAAAATTTCTCGGAAGGGCGATGGAAAAATAGGAAATTTTAGGGAAATCAGGCAACTAATCTCCGTTCCCGAAATTTCATGGAAGGCAGAAAAATTTCTCGTAAGGGAGATGAAAAACTAGGAAATTTTGGGCGAATCGGACGACTGAGCTCCTTTCCTGAAATGGAAGGTGGGAAACTTCATGGATAGGAAATGGAAAATTAGGGAATTTTGGGGAATTGGACGATTAAGCTCTGTTCCTAGAATTTCATAGAAGGCAAAAAATTTCTCGAGTAGGAAATGGAAAATTAGAGAATTTTGGGGAATCAGACGACTGAGCTCCGTTCTCGAAATTTCATGGAAGATGGAAAATTTCATGGATAGGAAATGGAAGATTAAAGAATTTTGGGGAATCAGACGATTGAGCTCCCTTCCTGAAATTTCATGGATGGCAAAAAATTTCTTGGATAGGAAATGGAAAATTAGTGACTTTTGGGGAATCAGACGACTAAGTTCCACTCCTGGAATTTCATGGAAGGCAGAAAATTTCACAGATAGGAAACGGAAAATTAGGGAATTTTGTGGAATTGGATGACTGAGCTCCATTCCTGGAATTTCATGGAAGGTGGAAAATTTCTCGGATAGGAAATGGAAAATTAGGGATATTTGGGGAGTCAGACGATTAAACTCCGTTCCCGGAATTTCATGGAAGGCAAAAAATTTCTCGGATAGGAAATGAAAAATTAAGGAATTTTGGGAAATCTAATAACTAAGCTCCTTTCTTGGAATTTCATGGAAGACAAAAAAATTTTCGGATAGGAAATGGAAAATTAGTGATTTTTGGGGGAATCAGATGACTAAGCACCGTTTCTAAAATATCATGGAAGGCGGAAATTTTCTTGGATAGGAAAAGGAAAATTAGGGAATTTTGGGGGAATCAGATGACTGAGTTCCGTTCACGGAATTTCATGGAAGGCAGAAAAATTCATGGATATGAAATGGAAAAATTATGAGTTTTGGGGGAATCAAACGACTGAGCTCCGTTCCCGATATTTCATGGATGGCAGAAAATTTCACGAATAGGAAATGGAAAATTAGGAAATTTTGGGGGAATCAGACGACTAAGCTCTATTCCTAGAATTTCATGGAAGGAGGAAAATTTCATAGAAGGGAGATGGAAAAGTATGTAATTTTGAGGGAATCAAAAGACTAAGCTCCGTTTCAAGAATTTCATGGAAGGCAGAAAAAATTCTCGAAAGGGAGATGAAAATATAAGGAATTTTAAGGAAATCTAAGGGAGGAAAGCTCAAGGACTCACATCTGGCCCAAGTGTCACATTAGGAAGGAAAGCTCAAGGACTCACATCTAACCTAAGGGGTGACAGAAGGGAATCAGAATTTAGGCACTGATCCCAGAATTTCATTTGAGGAGAATTTGGTAAAACTTGGTTTTGACTTTCAAAGAAAGCAATTTGGGGCAATCGGCCTAGACAGGTAGCCATTAAGAGATTTGCAGAATTTCTTAGGATTTCAAATTTGTGAGAAGTGACACTATGCTAAAAGTGCTAAATTTTGTGGAGTGCCCGCTGAAGAATTCAAAGATGAGTGTAAGGACTCAGATTCTCGAAAGAGAGAAAATTATCATTATTTGTTTTCAATTCATAATTTACTTTCTTTTTGCTTGTTTCATTATGTTTCATTTGATTTAAATTTTGATTTTGAATTTAAATTTTGATTTTAATTTTTGGGTTCACTTCAATTTTAATTTTATTATCTTATTAATTTTTTCTTCTGTATCATTTGTTTGTCCATTTCATTTTGGAACCAAACACGTGGTTCGACGGCTTTCGACTGTTGCCCTAAAGAAGCTGTTTCTGAAAATAAAAATCTTCATTAATTTTGTTGAAGTAGTACAATTGATCATATGCTGACGAGCATCCAAAAGTAGATCTTGTGTACAAAATTGAACAAAACTAACATATCATATCGTCTGCTTGCTGCAAAAGTGTTGAAAACAACTGACAGGACCCGTTGAAAGGCATAATAGATTTTTGTTGTCTGAGACTATTGTGGGGATGAGCCAACCTAACAAGGTTACGCTCCGGAATAAAATTCACCTCACAAACACTCGGAGGTACTGTCGTCACAGTGGCAAAATATGAAGGTTCTCCAATTCAGAATCTGACTCATAGTAAAACGACGCTTTATCTTCATCCACTCATCTAAAGGTGACTGACAACCTTTTTCTTGTAACTTGTGGGCTGTAGTGTTTTGTTAAATCCGCTCCATTTCCTTTTAACTCAAGCACTGATCTGACTGGTAGGGGTATTTCAATAGAGCCTCAGAATTTTCCCGGTTTGACAATCTGGATATGTCGTCCAAACATGATATTACTTTCACTCATAAAATAGACCATCCATAATATTCTCGTAAAGTCATGGTGGTCGATATGAGGTGGGATACAGTCTCCATCCTCATAAATATTGATGATGCAGCTGTTAGGAATACAGTCTGAAGGCAACACATGATACTCGACCATCCTCTTTATCATCTTCTTGATTTGTGGTGACATCCGATGCACCTCACATGCTGTAAGATCCCTAGGGGATTTCCTTGTCAATCTATTACAAAGTTATAGCAACGAGCACACTAAATAGTGACTCTACCTTTTCCTCTATTCCATTTGGTCGGCTCTGTATATGTCCTCACCCTCAGACAGCCATCTCCGCCCAAAGTCTATAAAGTTTCGATGCAGTACAAAATTTCTTCTTCATCATTCCTCAAGAATACATCAGTGTATAGCTTGAGTCCTTCTAGGATATTGAAAAACTTTCCTTTTATGTCTTCATAGTGTTGAAATTCTTTCTTTCTGATTCCTCGGATCTTTGCCATGACATAGTCTGGAACTCCTCATGGTAGTGGCGGCAGTAGGACAAACTGTGGTATGTATGGCTCTACATTAGGGTATTCTCGGCTCCTAAGTAGCATTGAGGCAGCTGCATAAGCCTCAAATGTGTCATACTCCTCAAGTTTCTGTAGAACATGACATTCTGGGCACTCTGAAAATGCTCTTGTATCTGAAGGTAGTCTGGGTAAAATCGAGTTGCAAGTCGAGCACCGGTAAAGATTTCTTCCATCGGATCAAATGTCAGCGTGGGATCCTCTGTATTCTCTGGCTCAGTATCTGTGTGTAGTGCATTGTCATCAGTTTCTTTCATTTTGGGATTGTAAGAATCTTATAGAATGGGCGATAGCGCGGCGGGTAGCTTCTGAGCTTATCTCCTCTCCATCCTGTCCAAGAGGTGACGCTTGCAACGATTTGCAATTCTTCTTTTAGTACACTCTAACAACGCATTTGGAACTCCTTCAGCTGACGCGGCAAAAAAATCACCCTCTGAGGTAGTGATCATGGATGGAACCTGAGTATGTCTCATGGGGAGGAGGTGTGAATCAAGAAACTCTCTAGTCCCTCCATAACTTGAAGTCTGTCTAGTCTCTCTGCAACCAATCTTCTTCATCAACTTCATGTTTGTAGTCTCCTTTCATGTGTTTTTTTTTCAAGACGCGAAGTTCAAGCTGTATTTGGGAGCAAACATCAAATCGCAACCCGACACCTCTTGCAGAAGTAAACAGGGAAAATGTCAGTGGGTGGTGTTGTGCACAAACAAGACTAGTACAAAATTATTATCTTTCATTTTAAAAAACTTCATGATTATTTTGATGTCATTATCTTATTTAATATGGTTTTATAAGATTTAGATTTAGAAAATTCGACAAGTGTATCTTATTTTGTGAGAACATTTACGTTATTTTATTTAATTTTGTTTTATTACAAGATTTGGACACAGTCACAAACGCTAGCCCTATTCTACATCAGAATGAAAATCTTTTTTCAGATTGCTCATGTCGCGTAGTTCTTCTAGTGATATCGTCAATTTATTGGCAACATGGGTCTATCACCTTGAGAGTCCACCAGCTGGTACGACCCTTCAGGGAAAACCTTTTCCACCATGAATAGTCCTTCCTAGGTCGGTTCAAATTTTCTACCTATCTCGCGATGTGCAAGAATAGGCTTTCTAAGAATGATCATGAGGTCACCAATTTTGAACCACCTCGGCGGACTAACTTATCGTGGGCTTGAATCATCATTGCTTGGTAGAGTTCCAAATTTTGCTATGCAAGCAATCTTTATTCCTTTGAGACTTTCTAATTCTACCAGTCATAGTTTGACATTCTCTTCTATCATAATTTTATTGGAGAAGACAATTCAAAGTGATGGTAACTGAACTTCTAGTGGAAGGACTGCCTCGGACCCGCACACAAGTGCAGATGGCATAGATTTTGTTGGTGTTCTGATAGGCACACAAAGTTTCTAGCAATTTCTCGTGCTATTCTCTTTTATTTTTGTCGGGCGTCTTCTTTAGGATTTCAATGAGCGTCTTGTTGAAGGCCTCCGCCAAGCCATTTTCTTTGGGGTAATAGACCGTAGAGTATCTCCAATCTATCCCATGTCTTCTAAAAAAAGTTTTTGATTTTCGTGCTCTTGAAGGTGGACCCATTATCAGAAATGATCCTTCGCGGCACACCAAAGCGGTAGACAACCTGATTCTTGAAGAATGTAGAACTTGATGTGTTGTAAGATCCCGTAGCAGAACTGCCTCTGCCCACTTGGAGAAGTATTCTGTAGTTGCGAGTATGAATTTGTGTCCTTTTGAAGATGGAGGGTCTATCAGACTCACTATATCTATGCCTCAACACCCAAATCACCACAAGGCAATCGTGGGTGTAGAACATTTAGAGGTTGGAGCAATACCACTCCGTGTACTTAGCATTGATGACATTTCATTGTTGTCTCCATGCAATCCATCTTCCTTGCCGACCAATAGTAGCCGAGCCTTTTAAGTTACATCTTCATCTTAGGCCCTGACTGGTGAGCTCTACACAATCCGGCATGTACTTTTTTGAAGATTTTCTGTGCTTCTGATCTGCTGAGGCATCCAAGCCAGATCTGATCAAAGGATCTTCTGTATAGAACACTATTAATTTAGGCATATGAGAGAGCTCTCTTCTGAATTTGATGCGCAGCTGACTTGTCTTTTGGTAATCTTCAAGTTTGTAAATATTCTATTAATGGCTGACGCCAATCTTCTATATCGTCTACCACTGTGGTTGCTATCTCTTTTTCCCATGCTTGTGTGGACTGTCGAGGTCGATTTGAGACAAAACTTGACGTCCCTATATTGTAATATCTACAGAATCTTTAGGTGGACAAGCCAATTTTTTAGCGAGTTTGGCTAAAGCGTCCATGTGGGCTTTGTCTGCTTGAGGAATTCTATAGAATATCACACTCAAAATTTGCTTGAGTAATTTCATCGTGTATCAATGTATTCTTCTAACCTTGGTTTCAGAATTTTATACTGTCCTGCCACTTGTTGAATGACGAGTTGTCAGTCACCATAAATGGCAATGTCTGTTATTCCCATTAGTATTTCTAATTCCAAATCAGGGATTAGAGCTTCGTATTCTGCTTCATTATTGGTACACGGCTCTAACAAGTGGTAGGAGAATTTTAGCATCACTTGATTCACAGTCACAAAAATTAAACCAATTCCTGCTTTGCCTGGTATCATTGTCTGTTGTCCTTTGTCTCTTCGTGCTGATGATGCTCCGTTGAAGTACATTTCCCAATTTCTGGCACTGGGCTGCTGTTTTTGTATTATTTGTTCGTCTGGTAGTTCTTCATTGAGCGGGGACCCAGTTGGCGGTGGGTGCACTGTGAGAAAATCTAAGAGAATCTACCCTTTGATAGCGCGAAGGGGCACAAAAGTTATGTCAAATTATAATAATATCATCGACCATCTTGCTAAGCATCCGGAAAGAGTTGGTCGGGTCATCAAATATTGCAACGGATTAACTTTCAAGATCAGGTTGACCTTATGAGAAAACATGTAATGTCTGAGCTTTTAAGTGGGGAAAACAAAAGCCAGAAAATGTTTCTCAATAGGAGGATACTTTACTTCTGCCATTATTAGACGTCGACACAGGTAGTAGAGTGTGTTCTCTTTACCCGCCTCATTGACTTGGGCAAGTAGTGCCCCGAAAGACTCATCTAAAGCCACAATATAAAGTATCAACGGTCTACTCGGGATAGGAGCTGCCAAAACAGGAGGTGTCTTGATATATCATTTAATGTCTTTGTATGCCCGTTGACATTGCTCTCCTCAGATAAATGTGACATCCTTTCAAAGTAGGTTTGAAAAGGGTAGGCACCTTCCTGACAAATTAGATATAAAATGTCTTAATAATGCTAATTTTCCTTGAAAAAATTATAACTGTTTCAAGGTTCTAGGAGGAAGCATTTCTAATATTGCTTTAATCTTTTCTGGGTCAATTTTGATTCCCCAATGACTGAAAATGAATCTTAAAAATTTTCCAGAGGTAATGCCGAAACCACACTTTAAGGGATTCATCTTTAGATTGTATTGTTGTAATCGTTCGAACATGATCCTTAAATTGTTTAGGTGATTTCCTTTACTTTTCTCTTGATAACCAAATCGTCCACATAGCATTCCACTTGGTTGTGATCGAGGTCATCAAAGATCTTTGTTATTTCTCTTTGATACATTTCTCCCACATTCTTTAAACCAAACGACATCACGGTGTAGCAGTAAATAACGATCGGAGTTCTGAATGTTGTAAACATTGCATGTTCTGTAGCCATCTTGATTAGACTATAACCTGACAATCCATCCATGAAGGAGAAAATTTCGTGTGACGATGCAATGTCCACCATCAATTTTGGTATCATCAATGGGAATTCATCTTTTAGACATGCTTTATTGAAATCCCTAAAGTCGACACACACTCGTATTTGTCCATTTTTCTTCTTCATTGGCACGACGTTGGCTAACCATGTCAGATATTATTCTTCTTGTACAAAGTTAGAGTCTATTAATTTCTTTATTTTTGTCGTAAATTGTTCTATTTTGAAACTCATTCTTCTGGGAGCTTGCTTCATTGGTATCATATTTTGACCCACTCCTAGTCGGTGAACTGCAACCTCTGGAGATAGTCTAGGCATTTCATCATAGCTCCAAGTGAAGCAATCTTTGAATTTTGAAAGGAACTTGACCAAATCTGTAACCTCATCTTTGTTGAGCAACGGACTTATGAATGTAGGTCGGGGCTGCTCTTTTGTCCCAAGGTTAATCTCTTTTAATTTGTCCATAGTTGATTTGATTTCTTCTTCGAATTTCGGCGGAGCCTCTTCTATTGGTTGATCTCCTTATTCATCTTGGATGTCAAGGCGATCTTCTACTGGCTGACTAGTAACAACCATGCAAAATCCCAAGTCATCGATAGTTCTTATCGTACCGAACCTAAGACCTTCTTCTGATTTGAGTTTCTTCCCTTTTGTATTCCATAATTTTTCAAACGATTGTAACTCATCTTTTTCCATTTTCTTTGGCACATATCCTTTTTGAATTAAATTTTGTACACATGGTAAAAAGTAAGCAAAAAGTAATTAATTTTCTGGGGTAATGAAATTTTAAAACAAGTATATAAACTAAAACATTTAACAAGAACAATTAACTACACACGACATATGGATTTCACAACACAGAACAAACAGTCTACTATTTTTAACTTAAAATTTCACAATTACAAATAAAATTACAATCCATCACAAACATTTAGAAATGAAAATACAAATTACAAAACAAAACATGCCTCTCATAAAATAAAACAGTTCACAAAATACAATTAACAAAATAAAAGTAATACAACAAACACAAACACATAGATCACATCAAAAAGATTAGGCATTGAAATCCCACACTATGTCTTCATCTCCCTGGTCAGCAGGTGGATTGAGTTGATAATGCGTATAATGGGGGCATTCAGGAAAAATGACATCAGGCTCACCTTTGTAGTATCTATCCTGAGCACCATAATAAGAAATCTCAAAATCTGAGTGCCGCTGAAGATACTAGCTATCGTGATCATGTCATTGCTCTAAACCTTCAATCCTTTGATCAATTCTTTCAAGTCATTGATCTAACTTTTCAAAACTTTTCTGCTGCATAGTCATGACATTCATCAAATCATAAAGAGTAGTGGAGCTAGATGCAGGAGGGTCATAACTAGCATAAGGGATGTCTCTAGTAGTAGAAGTTTCCTTACTCATACTCCCAGTTTTCGATTCCTCATAAGATTCATAAGTCTTCAAATTTGATTTACTAATGGGTTTCATAGGGTACACCCATTCTTCATCATCAGTAGCTTCTACTCCAAATAATTGACAAAGTGCATAAATTAAGCCAGGATGTCCTAAATATCCACTTGATTCACTCTTCGTCGTCGCCATAAAATTCTTGTAAATTATTCTCCCCACATTTAGACTTCTATTGTTCTGAATATAGAAATTCAAAATAGCTATCTCTCTTGAGATATCACTATGGTGATAGGTGGGTAGCAGAGTCAAACAAATGAAATAATGTCATGCTTTAGCTGTGGCATTCATCATAGAAAGAGGAAAGTTAATCCATTCACGATTCTTAATTTTCGAAGTGCCTTTCCCATCAGTGAGAAAGTCAATAACATCGTCTAGCAGACCTTCCATAGTTCGAAATGTTTCATGCTCGCTAGAATAGTAATCGTGAAGCTCGTAAAAAGATTTAATGCGGGTAGCATTAAAATTGACAAAAAATCCTCTTACTTGGACAGGCTCGTCCTCAAGTTTAGTCAGATTAGAATAGAATTCTCTTAAAACTTCAATAGCAGCTTTATTATTAGTGTAACAGAAGTTCTCCCATCTCCTTTCTCTGATTACCCTTTCCACTTCTCCTCCGGGGTTATCGAAAACTCTATTTTGAATACACTTCTTTCCTTGGAAGATTGAAGTGTATCTTGATTGTACTTTTGCATTTATAAACCGAGTTTCATCAAATTCAAGTCTTATCTTTTGATGTGGAGCTTTCTTTTGATCTATC
Source organism: Papilionanthe hookeriana x Papilionanthe teres (assembly GCA_022702705.1). Lineage (NCBI taxonomy): Eukaryota > Viridiplantae > Streptophyta > Magnoliopsida > Asparagales > Orchidaceae > Papilionanthe > Papilionanthe hookeriana x Papilionanthe teres. The sequence continues at coordinate 45,793,191 of CM040430.1, read as the reverse complement.
AAAAATACAAAATTACAAACTAAACTCCAAAACAATAATACGATGGCTTCTAAAGGTGGTTTAAAGCAATCTAAATCAAGTTCCATGAATTTCTTCCAAGTCTTTTCGCCACAATTTCAATTTTTCTGAATGTCCTCAATGTGAAAGAAATTCATGGTGAAAATAAAAAATTTTTACATAAGAGGGAAGCTCCTACCAAGGGAAGATGAAATCCAGTGCTAAAATGCGTTGAAATCGGTCCAAATCCGAGATCTATCAAGCCCTATGTCAAATTTTTTGGTAAACTGGGGAAGAAGACGATGAATAGTGGTAGTTGACTGGACAAGATCGTTGTTAAAAGGTAAATTTTTGGGAAAATTTTAGAAGCTACGAACTAGGATTATAGAAATCAATTCAGAATCAAAACTTGGAAATCGAAATTACCTATCTATTACTAATATGCAATCGAAAATAATATTAAGTTTTAATAAACTAATTCTACTAACAGATAACTAATTGTACTAATAAAGTGAAGTTCAAATATATAAGCAAGAATATTTCTCCTTTGTTAATATATTTAAGTGAATGGATAATTAGAATTAGTTTAAAATGGTGTTGTGCCAAATATGAGAATACCAGTTCTTTACCCTTTGGTCCAGGCATAAAGAACATTAACTAATCTTATGCTTAGTTACTGAATCTGCAGCTAGGTTGGGAGGATACCGGCTCTCACTTCGGAGCTCCCACGTTCCCCTTGCCTGAGGGCTAACATTTACGCTTCAGCACCCAAACGATAGTACTAAATTGAGAATTTTAGTCTGTCACTCTAAAATCTCCTATTCTACGCTCGATGAATGTTATTTCCCTATTTATTTGCACCCTACTTCCAAGGAATTTGACCTCCCTGAATCTCAGATCTAATCTTTACTATAGTTGTTAAACTCAACATATTTTAACTAATCAATTGGCCAGATTGAAAGTAAATTAAGATTTAAGTAAAAGATTATCACAACTTCTTTAAACTTTTCTTGGCACACTAATTCAATTTACCATATCACAAAAATATCAAAGCAAGGAGAAAGACAGAAAAAACTACTCAGATTTCGTGGAGAGGATACAATAAAACTTGGATCTCATATATAAAAGCAAAGTTTTACAAACTAAACTAAGTAAATACAACTTATCTTAAATTCTTCCACAATGAAACTCCATGAAGTTCCTCTGAATCTCTTCGTTTCTTTACAGTACGTAGAATTCTCCTTCGAAACGACAATGAGGAAGAAATCTCTCACTTCCCTTCAACTCTTACAATCTCTCGAAGAATTCCTCACAAATATCACTATCTGAACCCACTAATTAACACTCTAGAAAATCTTTATGGACTCACTAGATTCACACACATGACTCTCTAATGGATTAGATGGACACGTGGTGGACACAAATGGATGCTAGTGGACTTAAATGGACGATAGTGGACCCTTTTTTCAGCCCCAAATTATTCCTTTTTAAGTATTTAAATAGTTTCCAAGAGTTTTCCAAGCATCCCTTCAAAAATCATCCATATTTGATGCACCTCGTGAGAGAACCGACTTTCCCGCCATCGGTGGCCTCGAGCTCACCGTTGGCGACCTTCTAGATTACTTAGCCTTAGCGCCTTCTACATAAGCCTCGGTGACCTCAATCTTCACCGTCAGCGGGCTCCCTTGTAATATATTCTGAACTCTCAGGAAAAACACGTTGTCGGCGCTGTCGATCTCGTCGTCGGTGCCCTAGATCAAATTTTCATAATTTTGGCCCTTTTTTCTCCAAAATCACTCATTTTTCCATATTTTCGCTCCACCATCCTTAAATTTTCATATCAGCAACAAATCATTAAAAATACCCTTCTTTAAAGTGCAATATCATCAAAATGAATATAAAATATGCATGAAAATCTTAACATTTTTTCATTGGGGCCAAAAACCCCAAACTTAAGTATTACTTGTCCTCAAGTAATCTTTAGTACTACATAAAATTTATGATTTATTGTGGTAAAATTTTAATTCAAAAAGACTATAATTTTAATTTAAATAAATATCATAGCAAGAATTCTTATAAAAATTTTCTAGTAATTAAATTAACTCTACAGATGTAAGGCTATCTAGTCATCAATTCTAAGAGTTCTAGTCTTCTATTCATTTCAAGAATGACTATATGTTGCAATATCAATTCACTTAGAATATTTAGAAGATAGGAACTTCAAGAGGATACTACTAGTAAAGAAACTAGTCATAAATATAAGTTCAGAAATGTTTTTAGTTTAGTATTCCCTTTAAGTTAATCCAAGTGAAGCCAATTTTTGATAAGGCATCTCCTCAAGCTTCTCCTCACATAGCTTTATTTTCTTTTCTTTTTTTTTTCTTTTAGATTGTTTTTCAATCCTATATATTTTTCTTTTCTTTCTAGGGATTATTTTTCAATCCTTTTCTTTTTTCCTTTTTCTTTTACAAGTGAGGATTAATATATCTAAATAGCCTGTTAAAAATTTTGAACTTCACTATTCTTTTCCTAAATTTGAAACTTTAAAACTTTCTTTACCTTATATGTAATTCATAGTTTTTACATCATTGAATCTCATTATTTTCTTTCTCAACTAAATTCCTAAGATTCTTAATATTTCAAAATATTATTTTCATTACTTTAAATAGTTAATTATATTCTTATATTCTTATACTAAATATCTTAACCTACAAAATTAATTTTCATTACCAAAAATATTTCTTTGAATCTTCTACAATATTTAGATAAAATCTAAATATAGTTATCTGAATTAAATTTTATCACAAAAATCATGTTATAAATTTTGAAAATATTTTAATTTGAGAACACATAATAGTTAATATTTTTCTCCCCCCCCCCCCCAAACTTAAAATTTTCAACAATAGAAATAATACATGGTGGAAAGAAACATTCTAAATATAAAAATCATACCTTTGCACTTAAGCATTTTTGTTTTTTAAAATTTTACAGGTTCTCCTAAAAAAATTTTAACTTCAAATGACCTGTAATATTTAAAACCTTTCTACACATATAATAGTTTAGAGAAGTTTCTGTGGTAATGAAATTTTAAAACAAGTATATAAACTAAAAGATTTAATAACAACAATTAACTACACAAGACATATGCATTTTACAACACAGAGCAAATAGTCTACTATTTTTAACATAAAAGTTCATAATTATAATTAAAATCACAATACATCACAAACATTCAGAAATGAAAATACTAATTAAAAAACAAAACATACCTCTCATAAAATAAAACAGTTCACAAAATACAATTAACAAAATGAAAGTACTACAACAAACACAAACACATACCTCACATCACAAAGATTAGTCATTGAAATCCCATACTATGTCTTCATCTCCCTGGTCAGTAGGTGGATTGGGTTGATAATGATTATAATGGGGGCATTCAAGAAAAATGACATCAGGCTCACCTTTGTTGTGTCTAGCCTGAGCACCATAACAAGCAATCTCAAAATCTTAGTGTCGTTGAACGTACTCACTATTGTGATCATGTATTTGCTTTAAACCTTCAATCCTTTGATTAATTATTTCCAGTCATTCATCTAACTTTCCAAAAAAATTTCGTTTTAGGGTCATGACATTCATCAAATCATAAAAAGTAGGGGAACTAGATGCAGGAGGTTCATAACCAGTAGAAGGGATGTCTCTACTAGTAGAAGTTTCCTTACTCCTACTCTCAGTTCTCCATTCCTCATGAGATTCATAAGTCTTCAAATTTGCTTTACTAATGGGTTTCATAGGGTACACCCATTCTTCATCATCATTAGCTTCTACTCCAGATAATTTATGAAGTGCATAAATTAGGCCAGGATGTCCTAAATATCCACTATATTCACTCTTCGTCGTAGCCATAATATTCTTGTAAATTATTCTCCCCACATTTTTTACTTCTATTGTTCTAAATACAGAAAATCAGAACAACTCTCTCTCTTGAGACTTGACTATGGTGATAAGTGGGTAGCAGAGTCGAACAAATGAAATAATGCCATGCTTTAGCTGCGGCATTTATCATAGAAAGAGGAATGTTAATCCGTTCACGATTCTTAATTTTCAAAGTGCCTTTCCCATCAGTGAGAAAGTCAATAACATCGTCTAACAGACCTTCCATAGCTCCAAATGTTTCATACTCGCTAGAATAGTAATCGTGAAGCTCGTAAAAATAATTAATGCGGGTAGCATTAAAATTGATAGAAAATCCTCTTACTTGGACAGGCTCGTCCTCAAGTTGAGTCATATTAGAATAGAATAATCTTACAACTTCAATAGCAGCTTTATTTGTAGTGTAACAGAAGTTCTCCCATCTCCTTTCTCTGATAACTCTTTCCACTTCATCTCCAGGGTTATCGAAAACGCGATCTTGAATACACTTCTTTCCTTGGAAGATTGAAGTGTATTTCGATTGTGCTTTTGCATTTATAAACCGAGTTTCATCAAACTCAAGTCTTCCCTTTTGACGTGGAGCTTTCTTTTGATCTATGAAAATTACAAAAATCCAAACTAAACTCCAAAATAATATTACAATGGCTTCTAAAGGTGCTTTAAAGCAATCTAAATCAAGTTCCATGAATTTCTTCCATGTCTTTTCTCCACATTTTCAATTTTTCTGAAATTGCTCAATGTGAAAGAAATTCATGGTGAAAATAAAAAATTTTTACATAGGAGGGAAGCTCTTATCAAGGAAAGATGAAATTTGATGCTAAAATGCATTGAAATTGTTCCAAATCCGAGATCTATCAAGCCCTAGGTCGAAATTTTTGGTAAATTGGGGAAGAAGACGATGACTAGTGGCGGTTGAATGGTTAAGATCGTGGTTAAATGGTAAATTTTTGGGTTCTCGCCGTCAGCGGGGTCGTTTGCGTTGTCGGCGGGCTCTAATGGATTTAATTCCAATAGCGTCGGGAAAATCACGTCGTCAGCGGCCTCGAGCTCGCCGTCGGCGAGATTCTTAAATATTGATCATTTTTCATATTTTTGTGATTTCGATAAATTTTAAGACTCATCGACAACCATTCGATCATTTTAAATTTACATTTTAAGTGATTAAGTGATTTTTTAACTCAAATAAACATACACACAACAAAACTTCACAATTATATATTAAATCCAAGTGTTTACAATACACATTATATAACACACATAAGCAGGTTTTTTCTCAACCTAAATTCATCTAATCGGCGTTGCAATCCAAACCACAACACTTTAAATACTGAAAATAAACATTTTAAACGTAATCTCAACTATAATAAGATTAAAAAGCAAACCAAACAAAGCAAATACACAAACATAGTTCAAATCAAGTTCAACATAGTGAAACAAATAAAGTAAAGCAATTCTACTACTCTTCTGAATCAGTGCTGGTTTCTCCTCTGATATCATCCATCGCTTGAACATGGACAAACATGTTATAAAAAGGTTGGAATGAGAATTATTTAGTTGAATCTTCTTCAATCCATCCCATCCTCCTCATTAAGCGTGTCAAACTCGCTTCCAATTGCTCAGTATAATCAAAATGTTTTTTCATCCTCCAATCGTTATGATCAAAGAAATCAGACATATTGTTAATCATACTCGTTAAATTTTGTACCTTCTTCTCCAGATTCTTGATTCTATGTAAGATCATTGGTGTCTTGTCCTGTACTTGAGGTCGAATAAGAATAGAATTTTGCAATGCTTGATCCATAATCGCGCCCATATCATTCTCTTCATCGTTGGCTGGGAACATACGGGTTGGGTCTAAAGGTTTCCAAGGTAGCAATACCTTCTCCCAAATCTTGTATGATACTTGAAACAGACTGCATATTGAGAAAATTATTGAAGGATGTCCAAGCCCTTGAGATGATCCTTGAAAGATCAGGCCAAACACAGACTTCACAATAATTGATCCAATATCAATTGGCCATCACATTTGAATGTAGTAGTTCAATATAGCACTCTCTTTCGTAACTTTACCAATTTTCATTATCGGCAATAACTTTGCGGATATGAAAAAGTGCCAATGTTTCGAAATGAGATTTAAAAGAGTTGCAGAAAAACTGACATACCCATTTTGTTTAACTTCCCAGTCTTCAGTTTCGTCCGTCAAATATTAGTAAATTTCATTAATCTTATCTCTCGTTGGCACGAAATTCGAATAATGGCAGAAATGAGCATTCTCAAGCATGTGTAATTCATTAATTCATCCAAAATTAAATGTTATCCACCTACCTCACACATAGACGGTTACTTGGTTGATTCCATGCAGATTTGCTTAGAACTCCTTCACCACTGGAACGACTACTGCGACAGTAGTATAGTAAAATACTTCCCATCTTCACCGAATGATCATTTCTTCAATTGTTTATGAAGAATTGCTTAATCCTAGATAGACCAATCCTCTTTCCTTAATTAGCATCCTCTTTGACATCACCTTGTAGAAGAGTCGCAGTGCCTCGGCACTGACGAACTTTCTCCTGTTATACACTTGAAATCTATGGCAATCTACTAAATTGGAAGTCATTAAAGAGGAATTCATGAAGTTTCCATTCATTTTGAGAAATTGGAGTGTTTAGGAACAGTCCATGGAAATTTATAAGGGCCAAATTCACTAAAAAACTACCAAAAATCTTCATTTCAAACTTGAAAACCACCCACTCACTGATCTCGCTATCAGCAGCCTCGATGGTGCTGTCGGCGAGCCTTGTGCAATTAAATTTTAGGGCTCTCGGGAAAAACCCGTCGTCGGCAGCGTCGAGCAAGTCGTCAGTGCCCTAGGTAAAATTTTGCACAAAAATGTCGTGGTCAAATACGTTCCAAATTTTCTCTATGGATCCAAATTCTATGATGATCAAAGGGTAATTACAAGTAGTAGAATTCACTATTACTACAAAATAACAATAAATTCAAGCAAACACTCAAACAATTAAAGATTACTATGGGTTGCCTATCATAAAGCGCTTGGTTTAACGTCGTCAGCCCGACCTATTCAGGTATTATTCAGGTTGACTGAACATTAAAACCTCTATAAAATTTAGTATTTTAACCTCAAAATATTGTTTTAATCTGTGTCCATTTACTTTAAATCTATTCTCAGCCTTCAGATCTTTAATTTCAACAGCTCCATAAGTATAAACCTGAGTCACAGTAATGGTTCCTAACCAACGAGACTTCAATTTTCCAGGAAATAATTTTAGCCTTGTATTGTAAAGCAAAACTTCTGGTTAATCTTGGTTTAATGTTCTTCTGGTTAATCTTCCAATCATGCCTTAACTTTAGTTTTTCCTTATAAATTCTGTCGTTATCATAAGATTCATTTCTTAATTCATCTAATTCATTCAATTGTAACAATCTCTTCTTACCAGAATTTTTCAAATTATAATTTCTTAATTCATCTAATTCAATCGAAAGTTTTGAATATATTATAAGGAGTCCGCTGACGGCGAGATCGAGCACGCCGATAGCGAGATCAGCGCGGTTAGCCCATCTTCTAGAAGCCAGCCGATGGCGAGATCAAGCCGCCGATGGCGAGACAGTTGAAAAGAGCCAAAATACATTGAACCTGAAAGCTTTTTGAAGAGGTGCTTAAGCAAACTTTGGAGATTTGACCCCTTCTATAAATAGAGATGAATTCTAGACAGTTGTGTGTCAGTTTTGTATCATTTGTGTGGAAGTTAAGTGTAATTAAGAGTCTTCTTAGTGAGTAGATAAAGTGTTTAGCGTTTTGGTGTGCTATACTGGAAGGAAGTGTCAAAGGAACTTCAAGGAGTCTGTTTGGGGAGAAGAATTGAGATAAGTATATTTGTTATTCTTTTGTTAACTTTAATGAAATCCATGCTTTGTGTTATTTTTCCCATGCATTCTGAGTAGTTTTCTTAGTCTTTCTCCTTGTTATTAAGATTACGTGAAATGATGAATTAAAGTAATTATGCCTAAAAATATGAAAATAGAAATTGTGCTAATCTTTAACTTAAAATCTTAATTTACTTTCAATCTGGCTAATTGATTGTCGGCATTATTTTTAGGTTGGTGCGTTTTAAAAAAAGGGGGGTCGCCTAACAGAAACTGTCGGCGAATTTTTAATTTAATTTAAATAAATAATTTGAAAAGTAGTATTTGATTTTGAAAATAATTTTAAATTTGAAAATTTTAAGATATGAAATCAAACCGATCTCACATCCCGAATAGTTTATATAAACGAGCACCGCATCACAAGCCGTGTATCTATCTCGAAGAATAGACACACTTGTTTGGTGATGGGGCTCGATTAAATAAACTAGAAGATTTGTGACATCCGTTTGGTCCGCGAACCAATTTTATAAGCCGACAAATTCCCTGCTTAATATGAAAGCATTAAACGGGGTTTATATTACTCGGGTTCTTAAAATTCCCTATAAGAGCAAGCCCCTATAGTTAATTACATCTTAAGTGACGGGAATCACCTAAGAAAACTCTCGATAATAATCGGTAGTTACGCTCTCAAGAATTTCAAAGTTTAAGTTTTCAAAGGATTGAATTTTGGAATTTCAATAGGGAATGGATCAAGTTTGGAACATTTTGTTTTGGGAATTCAAAGGAAGAAAGGTAAGAGAAATCACAGATTCGAAGCGAACTTCGGTAATTTCCCAACTATCTTATTGTTTGGCTTGGATTTAGGAAAGTCCTAATGTTTGTTTAATGTTTTGATCTTGCCAATTTTAATTAATTTGGACTTATATTTGTATGATAAAATCATACAAATAGCCTGGAAGATGTGAGGGTTTATGTCGTATCGGACGACTACCTCGGAATCCTAAAACTGGTTAGGGCTTAATTTGGAATGCAAATGCCTAACAAAAGGTTGAGGATTTATGTTGCACTAGGCAAACTACCTCTAAGTCCTATGTCTTGGTTATTTAATTTTAAGAATGGTTTTACTGATGTAGATTCAAGTTTTGCTGATGACGATGGTCGTGCTGCCCACCATGCTCCGAGCTCCTTGTTGTTGCAGAGGTTTAGTTTTAGAAGTCATAAATAAGGAGATGAGAAAAGAATTTTGGTTTAGAGGAATTCTTAATTTCCAAGTGTTTTTTTATGTTTTAATTAAAACAAATCTTAAAGTTGATTATAACAACACTGGGTAAGATCCCACGGTTCCATCCTTCCGGCATCGTTATTTTTATCGGATTCACTTAGTCCAGATGAATTTGCTAAACTCAACTAAATGAGTTCCACACTTTCATTTAGACCGTGGGAAATCCCGTTAGCAGCACGTAGGTTACATCATCCGAGGTATTCCCGATCATCCAACAAGACGTTTTAATTTTAGTTGTAGTTGTAGTTTTGTGTTCTGTTTGTGATTAAATTTTGAGTTTTTTTATATTTTGAAATGTTGTGGCGGTGAATTTTATCTTGCAATGACTTTTAATTTAGTTTTGGTTTCGGTTTTAGGGGCTACCCTAGAGGTGTGGGTTTTCATGCAACAGTTGTTTATCATGCAAGAAAAGTAAAGTGCATTTGCAATAAAGTAAATTGCAAGAAAGTAAATTGCAATAAAATAAAAGCGTACCTGGAGGGTCTTCCCGTCATCCCAAGCTGCACTTAAACACAATATAGAATATTTAAGCAAGTTCCTAGGTAAAGCTAAGGGAAGTGTTATGGTTTTCTACCAAGTTCCTAATCCTATAGCTAGTCATCTCCTATGACGTCTAGGTTCTTGTGTTTTGGTTTGAGGACGATTTTCTTCATCAAAGAACAATTAAATTCAATTTTTCTTATAAACATCCTATCATATTGAGGAAGTGCTTAAGACGAGTCTTAAACATCTTTTCAATACCTGCTAGGATTGTTTTAAGTCCAAATGGATTTAATCGATCGGGAAGTAATCGTCCGAGGTTTAGTTAAGTTTTGTTGTTATCTTACTCAGTGAACTAGGACATTTGAATATCCTATGAGTGAAGTATCACTTCATTTAACGTTCTGTTTAGGAGTTATGACAACCAAAGCTTTCGAGGGCAAATTGATGATTAAATGGTTTATGATTTAATTTCGGTTAACGGGTTTAAATTTGGAATAGTGTTTAAGTTGCTTTATATTTATTTTTGAATTTCTTTATGTCTTAGGTGATGTTATTTTTAATTCAATTTAATTAAACTTTAATTTAATTTAATTTAGTTTAGTTTCAGTTTTAATTTAATTTATTTAATTTAAATTAATTTTAACTTTAACTTGATTTTATTATTTTTTTTATTTTAATTTAATTCAATTTAATTTGATTTGATTTAATTTGATTTAATTTAATTTAATTTAATTTAATTTAATTTTGGTTTAATTTTAATTTAATTTAATTTAATTTAATTTAATTTAATTTAATATGTTTTAATTTAATTTTAATTTAATTTAATTTAATTTTAATTTGTTTAATTTAATTTTATTTTTATTTTTAATTTAATTAAAAATTTTAAAAGAGTTTAATTTAAATAATTTAACTTTAATTTAATTTAATGATTAAGTCTTTTAGCATTTTAAATCTTAAATTTGGATTATCATTTTAATTAGGAATTAAATATTATTGAGATGATTAATTTAGGGATTCTTAAATTAAAGAACAAATCTCTTCCTAATAATATCCCTTTTTTAATAATTCCAATTTTATTATTCTTCCAAATTTAATCAATTATTTAATTAAGGTTTATTTTAAATATTTTAAAATTTTTTAATATGTTTCTACCCTTTAATTATTTAAATTTCAATCATCCAAATCAGATTAGGATCAAATATTTTACTCTTTAATTTTATTAAGCCTAAAGTTTTAATTAAAGGTTAAAATTTTAATTACCATTTTGCCCTTTAAGCTTAATAATTTCATAACTCACTAAATTGAGCTTAAATGAACTTGAAATTTTTATTTGACTTCACTCATATGTCAATAAAGACATGAGAGGAGAAAATGTGATTTTTCTGCATTTAATTTATTTATGTAATTATTTTTGGTGGAAAATAAGGATTTGCAAGGAAAATTTAATAATATGACTAAGGGAAAGTTTCTGTCCTTAAGAAAATTATGGGACATTCCTAATGTCTAGAGGACCACTTGGACCAATTTTGGTGATTTTTTGAATTATATTATTTTTATTATAATTATTTTAAGTTTTGGAGTATTAATTAATTTAAAAATAAAATAAAGGTTGAAAAATGAATTTTATATTTTTTAAAATTCTCTCTGATATCAAGGAAATTATAGAACAAATTTTTACAATTTTCTTATTTTTCTTTGATTTATTAGAATTATTTTAGTGGAAATGCTAAAAAATACATTTTTTTTAATTTTAAAATTACCTTAGGGCTTTAAAATTTAATATCTCATTATAGAGACTTAAGAAAAATATGGGGTTTGTTCCTAAGTGATTAAAATTCAAAATATAACATTTTGATGAATTTTATTATTTTTGTGATTTTTATTATTTTTTTAATTATTAAAAAATAAAATAATACAAAAAATCAACTTTTTTAGAAAATTACAATTTTATTTTTCTTAAATTTCCCTGATATCAGAGAGGCTCCAAAACCAATTTGGTGAATTTTTGAAAAGTATTTTGAAAGTTATGAATTTTTAAAGTTTAAATTGGCTAAATGGCTTAATCAACCCATTTAGTAGGGCTAATCAAGTCCATTTGACTTCAAATTTTTATGATAGATTCCTCTGATCCTAAAGGTCAGTGAAGAATTGACTTCAAGTCAATTGGATGTATGATTAGCTCTAATTAATTAGGGACCTATTTTGGGTGTTTAAGCCAATTACGGTTATTCCAAGTGGATTAATTCAAAACCTATTTTTCCTAGGTTCCTCTGGTCATTAGAAACATCCTCAAATTTTCAAAGAATTTATTTCACAACATGCTAATTATTGGATTTAAAATACTCAAAACAGCAACATGAATTTGAAAAATCAATGACTTCTCATAGGAGTGGCCTCTGACTTTGGAAAATTCAGGGATTGTTCTCAAATTCAGAGGCTTCAAAAGCCCTATGGTCTCATGTCATGGTGAATTTCCTATATGCATGGAGAATTAAAACAATACGGAGGGTAAATAAATCATTAAAAATAAAATACTTGATGAAATTAAATGATTTCTTTTCCATATTATTCTCCTCTATTCACTGAGCAAGAGGGTATTTTTATTTTATTTTTCTGATTTTTCTACACAAAGTTATGCATTTTTGAAGTTTATGGGAATTAAATAAATCAAAAAATACCCTAATTTTCTATTTATCCACGCGGCGCCACGCCATCCTCGGCAGCTCCGAAATACCGCGTGTCGCGCTGCCATTCGACGCCGCCATTTGAGTCAGCAGCCCGGGTCCCACCTTCCGCTTATCATCTGCCGATCCGACCCGATCTGAGCCGTCCGTCCGCACGTGTATGGAATGAATGGCATCCGTTCATCGTCCCCAGCCGTTCTCACCCTAGAGCCGTCCACACTAAAACCCTAAGAACTCACTCATTTCTCAACAGATTTTCGTGTTCTTGTGCTCTATAGATTCGTCTTGAAGAGACGAATACATTTATACGGTGATCATGTATTGAAATTAAAGCATTTGAAATGGAGAATCTCCAGAAGCTCGGGATAAAGAGTTAGCTCATACCTTTGCTCATAGAAGTGTGGCTTCAATCTGAGGGTTGTGTCACCTTCGATTGGGTCCCAGCAAGCTCCAGATGAAGTCTCCTGGTCTGGTGAATTACCTAGGTATGATTTCGACCAAGCCCGATCACAAAGCTTGGATTCTGGAACAGATAGGTGGCCTGGAGAGGGGGCTTTTGCTTGTGGACCTCTTCCCTTGGTCTGGTGAAGGTGTAGGACCAATCGATTTGAGGATTGATCCACTGTGGAGAAGTGTCCTGGTTTTGGGTGGAATTTTGGTCGAGAAATTGGGCGTCGTTGGTGGGGATTAGGGCAAATAGTCACTGGGGATCAACTGCTCTAAGTATGGAGAGTGGTCTAGAGCAATTTTGGCAGGGTTTTAGTAAGGTCTGGTTCAGCACCTCTCATGGCCGAGAGGAGGTGAGGTTTAAATAGGAGAGGGTGGAGGGCCTCCCAAGGGGTTTAAGGCTTGGGATCGGTTGCTTAGGTCAAGGGAAGGACAGCCATGATGGCCATTGGGCATGGGGCAGCTCAGCAAGTAGGAATTCCAAACTTTGGCTCACATGGGTGCTCTCGGTCTGGTGGTTTCCAGCGGCTGTGGTGCCTGGCAGGGCCAGGGTCAGGTCACCCTCAAGGTCAGGGAGGTCAGGGCTGGGGCTTAGTGCAGTCAATTGGCCAATGTCATGTGTAAAGAGCTTGGATTGAAATGGAATGGGGGGAAGGCTATTTTGGGTTCAAATGAGTCAACCCATGATTTTGGGCTAGGTTCACCACCTAAGGCCTGGTTTTGGGTTGAAAAGGATCACTTGGGTCAGCCAAGAGAAAATGGTGTGGTCTCCATCCATGATGAGGTGGCTAAGCATGGTTTAGTGTGTGACATGCTTAAGGTAAAAAAGGGTCTAAGAAGTATTAAGAAAGGGGGCCCTCCTTTTGCCAAATGTGGTAAGGTCACATGTGAGCAACTCACATGGCTTACATGTGGCTTAAGAGTGGCTTCATGGCTTGTCTTTGGCTTAGGGAAAAGCTTGGTCAATTTCATGAAAATGGAATTTGGAAATTTTGGTAATTTAGGGGTGATTTGATTGGATTTGGCATATGGCTTGATTTGGATTTATTTGATGATTGATTTAGGACTTAGGAGATGGTTTTATCAAATGGATGATGATAGAGGATTGTCATGTGGACTTTGGGCCTTTGAAATTTAGTGAAGGTGGGCTTTTAAAGTGATTTATGGAAGTGGGTTTTGGATTTTAAAAAATGGATTTTATGATGAGAATTTTGCAAAGGATTAGATCCAATAAGTGTTGAATTTAGTTTAGGAATGTTTCATGAATGGTTTGGAATCAATTTGGTGTGATTTGGAGTAGAATTGGTTTGAATTTGGGCTTCTTTGGTGAATGGGCCAATATAGGTCGAATTGGGCTAACTTGGGCCAATGTTGGGCTAGGGTTGAAATTGATGTAAAATAAATGTTGGGAAATGTTTATGGGAGTGTTTCAAAGAAGTTTTGGCTTTGGTTGGGTTTTGATTTTGGGGTTTGGGTTTATTTGGGTTAGGTTTGGGTTTAGGTCAAAATTGGGCCTTTTAGCTTTGGGTTGAATTTGAGTGGGGTTTGGGTCTAAATTTTGGGTAAATCATGTTAGTGTTTTGTTTGTGTGGATGTTAAGGAAGGTTTAGAAAAGGTTTGGGATTAATTGGAGTTGAATTGGGTTAGTTTGGGTTAGGTTTGGGTCATGGGTTCAAATTAGGCTTTAAGGTCAAAAGTGAAATTGGATTCAAATGTCAATCAAATTGGACTTGTATTTGGTCTAGATTGGTGTTGGGAATGTTGAATTGAAGTTTAGAATTGTATTGGACCAGAATTTGGGTCAATTTGGTAGGTTTGGCTTGACATTGGGTTCATTTTGGGTTAAAATGGGTCAAATTGGGGGTTTTGATAAAAGTGGGGTAAATTGACACAATTGGCCCATGGTGTAGTTGGACAAAATGAAATTGGGAATATTTGGGATTTTTTGGAATTTTCTGGGAATTTTCTGAATTTTTTGGATTTTTTGGTCAAAAGGGGCATTTTGGGTATTTGGAGGGTATTGGGAGGTATTTTTGGAATTTTTGGTATTTTTGGCTATGGATGGTCAATTTGAGTGATGTGTTAATGTTTGGGATTGTTCTTGAGGAATTTTGGGTGATTTGGAGATTTTTGGAAAATTTGGGTAATTTTAAGGGTTTTAGGTAGGCTAGGCGGGTGTAGGGTCCCGGGGGTCAAAAATTGAAAATTTGGAAAAATGAAGATTGAGTAATTGTAAGTGGAATGAAATCATTTTGGTTGAGCCATGAAGCCATATCAAGCCCACATGAGCCATGAAGGGACTCATTTGAGGTATCCACTTATGTTGTTCCTAACCCTGCTAGCCGAGGGCTTAGGGGTTAAGGACCATCCATGTGAATCACCCTTATGAGTCGGGAGGTCAAGTTAGGTATGGGTGTGTTTTTAGGAGGTGTGTGAAAGTGTAGTGTATAGGTGTAGTGTGTGTGTAAGTCAGCCCTTCAACGGACCGAGGCCGCCGGGGCGATCCTAAGGCCAAAGAGTCCTATAGGAACTCATCCTTTAAACTTCCACATTTGATTTCAACCCTCTAGGTGATTAGGGGTCTACACTCAAGTTTGTGGAGTTTTCAGGGAGTTAAGAAGTGGTTTGAAATTCTAGGTGGTGGGTCCCAATTCTAATCCTCTAAGATAGTCAAAGGAAAAGCCTAAGGCTAGATCCTAAGTACTAAAGAGAAGAAGAGAAGACCTCATCAAAAATGAGGTCAACATTGATTTGTTAATATATGTTGAAATATCAACTATAGTAAAGATTACATCCAAGATTTAGGGAAGTCAAAAGCCTTGGAAGGTGGGTGTAAATAAATAGGGAAATATTAACTATCGGGTGTAGAATTGGACATTTTAGTGTGACAGACTAAAATATTCAATTTGGTCTTATTGTTTGAGAGCTGAAGTATAGATGTTAGCCCTCAGGTGAGGGGAACGTGGGATCTCTGAATTGGCAGTCGGTATCCTCCCAGCCTAGCCACAGATTCAGTAATCAAACATAAGACTAGTCAATGTTCTTTGCACCTGGACCAAAGGGTAAAGAATAGGAATGCTCCTATTTGGCACAATACAATTAAAAAACTTATTTAATTCTTCATTCACTTAATTCTCTAAAAAAAGGAGAAAGATACTTTTCTGAAATCTTATATTCAACATTAAGCATTAGTTTATTTTAGTCTAAGTATTCTTAATTTTGTATACTAGATTAGTAATTAAGTTACTTTAATTTGCTTTTGAAATTTTCTAACTTCCCTGTGGGATCGATATCTAGGACTCCATTAGAGCCCTATATTACTTGATAACGATATGTATACTTGCGTAGTATCCACAATATAAATCATAAATCCATAACAGAATCATCAGTATCAATATATATTCAGTGCGGGATCAAGTTTTTGGAACCCTTGCTAACTTTTAATATCATAGTTGTAAGTATAAATATTGAAAAAGTGGATCAACTGCAAAGAAGATTAAATCCTATCATGAAAGAAGTTGTTAAAAAAGAAATTTTAAAATGGTTAGATGCTGGAATTATTTATCCTATTTCGGATAGCTAATGGGTAAGTCATATTCATCGTGTTCCGAAGAAAGGAGGAGTAACTGTCACTGTCAATGATAAAAATGAACTAATTCCTACAAGACAAGTAACTGGATGGTGAATTTGCATTAATTATCAGAAGTTAAATGACGCCACTAGAAAGGATCATTTTCCTTTACCTTTCTTGGATCAAATGCTTGGCAGATTAGCTGGACACTCATATTTCTGTATTACGGATGGATATTACGGTTATCATCGATTACTTATTGCTGCGAGGACCAAGGGAAAACAACATTTACAAGTCCTTATGGAACATTTGCCTTTAGAAGAGTGCCTTTTGGTTTATGTAATGCACCTGCAACTTTTCAAAGATGTATGATGTCAATATTTTGTGATTTGATTAACAAAATAATTGAAGTATTCATGGACGATTTTTTAGTTTTTATAACTTCTTTTGAGTCTTGTTTGGAAAATATTTCTAAATTTCTGAAAAGATGTGAAGAAACAAATTTAGTTCTTAACTGGGAAAAATGTCAATTTATGATCACAGAAGGCATTTTACTTGGTCATAAAGTTTCACAAAAAGGGATGGAAGTTGATCAAGCAAAAGTAAAAATTATTATTGAGCTATGAACCCCTACAATCATTATCGATGTGAGAAGTTTTCTATGTCATGCTGGATTTTAGAGAAGAAATATAAAGGTTTTTTCTAAAATTGCTAAACTCATTTATTGGAAAAAGAAGCTAAATTTGAATTTAATGAAGATTATGTTAATGCTTTCAATATTTTAAAAGACAAATTAATAACTGCACCTATAATTATTGCATCTAATTGGAATAAACCTTTTGAATTAATGTGCGATACAAGTGATTTTGCAATTGCAGCTGTATTGGGACAAAAATATGAGAAAATTTTAAAAGTTATATATTATGCTAGTAAAACTCTTACTGAAACTCAAAGAATCTACACTACTATGCGAGAAAGAGCTTTTAGCTATAATATATGTCTTTGATAAATTTAGACCTTATCTTCTTGGTACCAAATGCATAGTTCATACTGATCATTCCGCTAATAAATATTTATTGATGAAAAAAGATGCTAAACCTAGACTGATGTTGACCTCATTTTACAATAAGTCAACCTTTTGACCTAAAAAGTCAACTTTGGTCAAACTGGTCAAACCAGACCTAGTGACCAACCCTGTTGACCCCATAGGTCAACCTTTTGACCTAAAAAGTCAACATTGGTCAAAATGGTCAAACCAGACCTAATGACCTACCCTGTTGACCCCATAGGTCACCCTATGACCTAAAAAGTCAACATTGGTCAAACTGGTCAAACCAGACCTAGTGACCAACCCTGTTGACCCCATAGGTCAACCCTATGACCTAAAAAGTCAACTTTGGTCAAATTGGTCAAATCGGACCAAATGACCTACACTATTGACCCCATAGGTCAACCCTATGACCTAAAAGTCAACTTTAGTCAAAATGGTCAAACCAGACCTAGTGACCTACACTGTTGACCCCATAGGTCAACCCTATGACCTAAAAAGTCAACATTGGTCAAAATGGTCGAAACCGGACCTAATGACTGCCACCGTTGACCCCACAGGTCACCCTTATGACCTAAAAAGTCAACATTGGTCAAACTGGTCAAACCAGACCTAGTGACCTACACTGTTGACCCCATAGGTCACCCTTATGACCTAAAAGTCAACTTTGGTCAAATTGGTCAAACCAGACCTAATGACCTACCCTGTTGACCCCATAGGTCAACCCTGTGACCTAAAAAGTCAACATTGGTCAAATTGGTTAAACCAGACCTAATGACCTACACTGTTGACCCCATAGCTCACCCCCTGGTCAAACTAGACCTAATGACCTACACTGTTGACCCCATAGATCAACCCTATGACCTAAAAAGTCAACTTTGGTCAAATTGGTCAGACCAGACCCAATGACTAGTCCTGTTGACCTATAAATCAACATTTTCACCCACTGACACATTTAAAACACCACAATGACATAATCACAAGAATTGGACATCTTACAATCAATTTGATCAATTTGGGCTGACTTGGGTCAACCCAAGTCAAAATTGGTCAACACCTATCTATTTTAATTAAAATAGATAAAAATGAAATAAAAATAACAAAATTAATCAATTAATTAATTTCAGAATTATTTTGATTAAATAAAATGATTAATGATTTAGTTTTCAAAATTTTAATTAAATGACATAATTAATTAAAATAAAAATTAAATTAAAATCATAAAATAACAAAAATGACAAAAATAATCGAAATAATTAATTTGAAATTATTTTGATTAAAAAATTGATTAATAAAATAATTTCCACCAATTTTAGTTAATAAAATAATTAATTAAAATGAGAATTAAAGAAGAAATGAAATCATCTTTAGCCTCTTCATATTTAATTGGGCTAAACCATCTTAAAGGCTTATTTAACACTTAATTAATCCCATCTTAAGGCCCATTACCCATGGCTTAACATCCATGGTTATGCATGGGATGAGGTGTCACCACCTCCTTCATTCTAAACATATTCTCTCCTTAAGGTGGCCGAGCCGACACAAGGCCATTTTCTCCACCTCCCGAGCCACCTGATGGGAGGGAAAACCACACATGAAACCCCCCTTACCATGGTTAATGGTAATGATGAAGGCTAGGCATATGTGTCACCATTTGCCGAGCCTACAGAAGTGAGGTGTAAGCTCATTAGCAAGTGAAACAACAGACTCACAAGTAACCTCCCACAATGACCGATGGACAAGAGACAAAGAGATGAAATTCAACATGAAAAACTTAGGGAGAAGCATCGAGCCTATCTCCAGCCAATTGATCATCCAATCAGCTAATAGAGGAGGTAAGTAATCCTCAGAACGGCCTAAGCCAAGCTGATACCATCCCCTTGCTATAAATAGACCCCATGGCCGAAACTAGCGAGGAGGAGAAAAATATTTAGGGAGGTCCATAGGCTGCTCAAACTCTCTTGTTTCCAACATAAAACTTCTTCCTAAGAGCTTCCACAATCTTTTAGGATCAATTCCAAGCCTTAGTTTCAGCCCATTTGAGCCAATTTGATCAATTTTCAAAAACTGCCCAAATTAGGCATTTTTCCCAAATTCCTCTCTAAGCCCTACTTCTGGAACAAATTACTGCAGCAACTATCTTCCATTGGGGTCCTAGAAGGCAACCATAAAGTCTGATCTAGCTTGATTTGCTTGTGGCCAAGGTATGGAATTTATCTTTGCAAAATAAATCATGTTTTTGATAAATCATGTGCTATACTAGCTCAAAAGTGTATCATCACCGTATGGATAGATACCACTCATCTAGATGAGCATTTTAAAAAAAATCACTCAATTTTGTCAAGAAATAAGTGAGATATTAACATTTGAAGTTTAAGGGTTTCGGAATTTTTGGAATTAAACTCCAAATTTTCTCAGCCGTCCGATCTCGCGCCTTTGGGATGGACGGCGCTGATCCGAGCGCACGGTGTCCGCTTTCCGGCCATTGCACGGGATCCTCCTGCACTTTCAACGACGCCGAGGACACGCCTCGTCCCAGGAGGGATTTGGCGGCGCAGAAATAAAAAAAAAATTTCTTTTTAACATCTTAAACTTCAAAAATTCATGTCTTTTTAACCAGAGGTCCTAAAAATAAAATAAAAATACCTCTGGAAAGCTCTTGAAGAGGAGAAAATTATGAAACCAAAATCATAATTTTATTCTTAGTATTTAATTTTTAATTAATTAAATACTCTCGGAGTATTTTAATTATTAAAAATTATTTACAAATAAAAAAATTATGAAACTTTGAGGCATTTATCTTTATGTTCTTAGGGACCTTCCAAAATTTTTCCAAGGACGAGAAAACATGCCTAGGATACTTTTCTTGAATTTTCAAGTTTCTTAGTAATTATTTCAAATAATAATTATAAAAATTTGAAAATTAAGAAAATAAAAATACAAATGACTAGGAATGATAGGGCAACAAACAATGACCACTAGGAAAAATATTTCTAAGTCATAGAAATAATTTTGAATGACATTTGAAAATTTAGGGTTAAAATCATTTATTAATTAAATAATTTTGAATCCTAAAATAACCCTTTGTAAAATTGAACTATTCTCATCAACAATCTAAGTTTGAAAATGGTTCTAGCTACATGATAGACTAACAATAAACCTCACTTGAGTCTAAAATGACAAGATTAGATTCGATTAAGGCTTAAAATGACATTTAAATCAATTAAACCTTACTTAAATAAGGTTTAATAAAAATTAAACTCTTTTAATTAAGTTTAAAGACACACTAAACTTAATTAACCCATTAAACCTTACCTAAATTAGGTTTAATAAAAATTAAACTCTTTTTAATTAAGTTTAAGGACATATTAAACTTAATTAACACAAAACTAAACTCCCTTAATTAGGTTTAAAGACATACTAAACTTAATTAACCTCCTTAAAAATAAGGTTTAATCAAACCTAAACACTAATTAGGTCTAACACTTAGACCTAATTAAACCATTAAGCCTTAACTAACTAAGGTTTAATCAAACTCAAACCCTAATTAGGTCTAACCCTTAGACCTAATTAAACCATTAAGCCTTAACTAGCTAAGGTTTAATCATACCTAAACCCTAATTAGGTCTAATCCTTAGACCTAATTTAACCATTAAGCCTTAACTAACTAAGGTTTAATCAAACTTAAACCCTAATTAGGTCTAACCCTTAGACCAAATTAAACCATTAAGCCTTAACTAACTAAGGTTTAATCAAACTCAAACCTTAATTAGAGTGCTAACCCGATTGGACCTAATTAAACCATTGACCTTAGCTAACTAAGGTTTAATCGAACCTAAACCACTAATTAGGTCTAACATTAGACCTAATTAAGCCAATTAGACCTTAACTAACTAAGGTTTAATCGAACTTAAACCCTAATTAGGTCTAACCCTTAGACTCAATTAAAACATTAAACCTTAACTAACTAAGGTTTAATCAAGCTTAAACCCTAATTAAGTCTAACCATGAGACTAATTAAACCATTAAACCTTAACTAACTAAGGTTTAATCAAACTTAAACACTGATTAGGTGTAACCCTTAGACCTCATTAAACCATTAAACCTTAGCCTAACTAAGGTTTAGTCATACACAATCCACTAATTAGTGTCAACCCTAGACCTAATTAAACCATTAAGCCTTAACTAACTAAAATTTAATAAAACCTAAACTACTAATTGAGTCCAACCCTTAGACCTAATTAAACAATTAAGCCTTAACTAACTAAAGTTTAATAAAACCTAAACCACAATTAGAGTTAACCACTTAGACCTAATTAAACCATTAAGCCTTAACTAACTAAGGTTTAATAAAACCTAAACTACTAATTAGGTCTAACCATAGACCTGAATTAAACCAATTAAGCCTAGCTAACTAAGGTTTAATCGAACCTAAACACTAATTAAGATCTAACCCTTACACCTAATTAAACCATTAAGCCTTAACTAACAAAGGTTTAATCGAGCTTAAACCTACATTAGAGTCTAACGCTTAGAACTAATTAAACCATTAAGCCTTAACTAACTAAGGTTTAATCACACTTAAACCCTAATTAGGTTTAACCCTTAGACCTAATTAAACCATTAAGCCTTAACTAACTAAGGCTTAACTAAATTCAAATCCTAATTAGGTCTAAACCTTAGACTTAATAAGACTATTAAGCCTTAATTAACAAAGGTTTAACAAAAATTAAACCTGACTTAAGTTTAACCCATTTAGACTTATGTCAAGCCAAACTTAGTTAGATCTAAGTCGAACTTAGGTTCAACCACCTACTGAACCTAAATTAAACCTAACCTAACTTAAGTCTAACCTACATTAGACTTAAGTCGAGATCAAACTTAGGTTCGACCTGACATGAACCTAAGTCGAAATCAAACCAAACTTAAGTCCTAACCCATATTAGACTCGAGTTAACCTAAACCTTAGGTTCGACCACATTGAACCTAACCTAAACCTAATCTAACTTAAGTCGACCTAACTTGAACCAAAGTTAACCTAAACCTTAGGTTCGACCCACATTGAACCTAACCTAAACCTAACCTAACATGAGTCCAACCTAACTTGAACCCAGAGTTAACCTAAACCTTAGGTTCGACCCACATTGAACCTAACTAAGCCCAGACCCAACTTGAACTCGAAGTAAACCTAAACTTTAGGTTCAATCCACATTGAACCTAACTTAAACTCAAACATAACCTAACTTGAATTCAATCGAACTTGAACTCGAGTTAACCCAAATCTTAGGTCCGATCCATATTGAACCTAACATAAACTCGAAACATGACCTAGCTTGAATTGATCCGACTTGAACTCGAGTTAATCTAAATCTTAGGTCCAATCCACATTGAACCTAAATTCAACCTAAACCAAAGTTAAGTCTAATCTACATTAGACTTAAATCAACGAACTTGAGTTCGACCCCTAATGAACTTAAGACGATCCTAAATCTATGTCAGAACAAAATTGACTTGATTAAGACTTAAACCTTACCTAAAATGGATTTGAATGGTCTATAATTCTAATTAAGTCTAATTTATTAAGCTTGATTAACCTTTAAATCCTATTTAAACAAGGTTTAAAATTTAATTAAGTCCATCCAAAACAAAACCTTTTAACTTAAGTTCAAACAGACATGAACTCGAGTTAATTAAATTCAATCAATATTGAATTTAAACCTTTTAACTTAAGTTCAAACAGACATGAACTCGTGTTAATCAAATTCAATCAACATTGAATTTAACTAAGATTCAAACAGAAATGAATCCAAGTTAATTCAATTAATATTGAATTTAAATTTAAACCTATTAACTTAAGTTCAAACGAGACATGAACTCGAGTTAATCAAATTAATCAACATTGAATTTAACTAAGATTCAATCGGACATGAATCCAAGTTAATTCGATTTATATTGAATTTAACTTTAAACCTATTAACTTAAGTTCAAACAGACATGAACTCGAGTTAATCAAATTCAATCAACATTGAATTTAACTTAGGTTCAACTAGACATGAACCCGAGTTAGTTCGATTAATATTGAATTTAACTTTAAATCTTTGGATAGACACGAACCTGGAATTTAAGCTCAAACTCAAGATCAATTCAACATAATTCGACACTCTAAAATTGACATAACCGACATAAATCTGATGTTGACATAATCAACGAAAAATTTGTCATTTTAAAAAAACAACATGATTAGCATGAAGTTGACATTTCAAAATAACTTAACATATTCTGTGATATTATTTCTGACGATATTTTCTTCGCAGGATGAAGACAAGAAATTCCGTTTAGATTTTCTTTGCATGTTATAGGGTGTGCTAACTCTGTTTTGCAGGAGGCCGACGACGGAATATTAGCAACAAAATAAAACAAAACTTTTAGGTTATACATATAACCAGAAACTTTTCAACAAGACAACAACATTGAAAACAAAACAAAACTTTTAGGTTAGACACATAACCTGAAACTTTTCAAGACAACAACGACATGACAACAAAACCAAAACCTTTAGGTTAGACATAATACCTAAAGTATTCAATAACATGATATAACGACATTTGGGAGTGATAGTGGGTACATCTCTCCTTAAAATAAATCTTTTAGAAAACAAATGATTAACATTAATCAGAAATTTTCTTAAACAATCGAGAATTGTTTGAGATGTAATTAACAAATAGAGGCTTACCTCTATAGGAGATCTAAAAGAACCCAAAGCGAAATCTACGGTTTTACCATGATTTTCTTAATATGAAAATTCTAGAATACGTTATTCTAGAATATCCTCATATAAGAATTATCATAAACACCTTTTTCTACTATTAGTCCTAAAAATTCTCTAAATCCTTCATAGGATTTATATGAATAAAACTAGGCTATATTAGATGGCAACTCCTTGACATTGACATGATATATTGGATGGGGATGACATGATGACATCATCATCATCAACCAATGATATATATATTTTCTTTCCATCGCCACCAAGAGTGTGGTGACTCCGCTGGGGAGAATCTTTCTTCTCATCGTTTGTTATCATTTGTTTTCATTTCAAAATTTTAAAAATAAAAATTCCCAGTTTATAAATAAGTCGATAATATTAGTTTTTCTTGAAATTACAGAAAAATCGCAATGGATTCTCCGAATTCGATCTTTTCTTACTTTCAAGACTTTGACATACCAATAGAGGAAAATCCTCCCTTCTATCATAATGATTATGGATTATTTAGTGAAACGGAATTCATATTAGATAATCCATATCAAGCTGATTCTCGATCTTTTCAAGAATTTGGCTTGCAACCTTATGAAGACTTTACGAATTTTACGGACAATTTACTGAATATACACACGAAGAACCTTACACCCTTGAAGAAATGAAAAGACAGAGTGATAAGAAAGGAAAACAAGTTTATGAGGAAGATGATGTTCTACCATCATCTATGTTTGAGATTGGATCTTTTTCAAGGAACGTTCATGAAACTCCTTCATTTAAAAGAAAGAAAAGGTGGAATGAAAACGATAATTTTGAAACACCTGAATTTCAACAGAATATTTTTGGAAATCCTTCCTTTTTATAGGAAAATAAATATATTCCAATTCATGTTGAATACACTGACAATTCCTTTCAACCTAAAAGATCTCCCCCATTTCTTGCTATACATTCAGTGTTTAAGAGATTAGCACGAAAAGAAAAATGTTCATTATCTAAGTTATTAGATAAAATGGGTTGTGTAGTCTCCAACACCATGAAAAGGAGAATTTTAGCAATGGGAAATTCTGATTATCAAGAAACTGATTATCAATTCGCAATTGATGAACATTGTGTTCAAGTGCCAGTAAAATTTCGACTGGGCCCTAGAATAAAAGATGTAGTGGTCACCAATGACAAAACTCGATATGACAATTTAATGTCAGAAGCAGAAAATACAACTGCTAAAATGACAGACTTGGTCCAGATGCTACAAAAAGCAAATTATCCTTATACTGGATATGATACAACACCTGAGAATTCTCGCCATATACTTAAAAATAATGTATGGAGACGAAAATCATACGAAAGAAATTCGATACCACCAACACTCCTGCAAATAATTCACAGAAGAGATTTGCGAGAAAACATTCTACAAAATCATTTCGGGAGAGATTAAAGAAATTAAAAGAAGATATTAAACAACTTTCAAGACAGAAAGGAAAAATACTTCGAAAGTTCCAATGAGAATGTTGCTAGCGTTAACATGGTAGAAACCCGATCTGCTTCCTTAGCACGAGAATCAAATGAAGAGGAATTGCGAGAGGTGATACGACAACGAGATGAACAAATAAGTCATCTTGAACAAAGAATGGAAGAACTGGTAGCGACTTTGCAAAAACCACCAGCCGACCCTTCTCCAGCTATTGAAATCATTAGACCGGAGGCTATTCACATCCTTGAAAGCAGAGAAGAACTAATGGATGTCGAGGAAAGTACTCGAAAGAGAAGAATTCTCCTCATAACGAAACTCCGGAAAAGGATATTACAAAAACGAGTGGAACAAAAGATTAAAGAAACAATGGCTCTGGCAAAAGCTGGAGCATTAACTCCAAAGGGTAGGCCATACCCAGAGGAATTTGATTACGTTCAATATCCTAAAGGTTTTGTTCCTCTTGTCTTTAAAATGTTCGATGGGACGGGAAATCCCCGACAACATACGGCACATTTTAGAGCAAGCTGCTTGTAATGTCTTGGAGGAAATGACGCTCTCTTATTTCGACAATTTCTTAACAGTCTCACGGGAGTTGCCTTTGACTGGTATGCAGAACATCCCAACGGATCTGTCAAAACTTTTGTAGAGCTTGAAAGCCTTTTTATTCAACGCTTTGCAGGAGCACAACATCACACCACTGTTGGTGATCTGGTGGTAGAAAAACAAAAACTAGGAGAAACCTTGGTAGATTATATTTTACGGCTGGAGAAATCTCGGCATGAAATGTGAACCACAATTACAAGAACAACATGCTTGTTGGAATGCTGCTCAAAAATATCCATGGTCCTATAGCATTCATGCTTAAAGGATTTACGATAAAAACTTTTGAAAAATTACTCGGTAAAAGCTGCCAATCTTCGAGAAGAGGTTAAGCGAGATGAGTGTAATGGAGAAAATTGAAAAGACAAAAACTATCAAAACTTTTGAAAAGAAACAGGGAATATTGCGAAAAAGGAAACGAGTGATGCAAATCCAACCGGAGCAAAAGAAGCAATGACAAAATCCTTCGACATCACGAGACATCACCTCGATTACAACTTCGACAACCAATCCCGGTATCAGGCGAGAAGAAAACAATGGCTCAAAGAATGAATAAAGTATATTCATTTAAAACACAAGCCGTCGGTAAAATGTTTCGTAGCTTGCTTAAAATACCTGACTTTAAGCTACCAGAAGCTAAAAGGCCAGTAGATATTGACATGAAGGACAATCCTAATTATTGTCCTTACCACAGGATGCTCGGACATAAAATTGAAGAATGTTTTGTCTTCAAAGACTGGTTAGAGTGTAATTTCAAAGATGGAAATATAGTCATTCCAAAAGAATACTTGAAAGAACCTGAAAAGGGATCAGTCAATATGGTTTCGATAGAGGAACATAATCCTAAAAACATGGATAGCATTTCTGAAGAGATCTTTGCTAAGTACCAAGATACAAAATCTCCCAAGAAAGAAAAGAAAAAGAAAATCAAGAAAATGGAAAAGATTAGAGGTCTTCTAGACATAGAGGCTGCAACTCCTTTTGTACCTTCTAGTTAATTTCACTCTTGTACTAGGATAGTTATGTCGGCCGAAGGACGAAAAATCCTCAAGCCAATAACTTTGTATGACTTTCTTTTTATCATGAATAATAACAATCCTAGTTTTGCGTACATTTTGTCCATTACGGATGATGCTTCGAGAATGACCATTTGAATTCTAACCACATAGACAATACTCAAATCGTATATGATCAATCTAAAGACAACCAAACTAATGAAAACAAAAATGAGAAATCTGACAATGACACAAATGAAGATGACATTGCTACGCTTCAATTACAAAGAATTCCGATTTCTATAGGATTGGAGTCCTCGGACTCAGAAACAAATGAATATGATAATCAACTTGAAGAAATAGTTGAAATTAACTTGAGAAGTGGAAAAATCTTACCTCCTAGGATAACTCAACAAGAAAAAGAAAAACAAATAATTACACCGAGATAAGATCATTCCTCCAATATATCCTCGAACTTCGAAGGAAGTAAGGATGATCTTCACAATAAGGTGGATTATAATGTGCTGGCTCATTTGAGAAAACTACCTGCAAAATTAAGCATCTATGACGCTCTTATACTTTCCAAAGAAATGAGAGAATCATTAATAAAAGCTCTTTCGGACCCTGACATTTGCCTAACTCAACTTGCTAGTACTACCCAAAACGAAGCCTACTCATTAGAGGAATCAACGAAGATTACCTTCTCTGACAATGAATTGTTGCTCGGAACAACTGAACACAATCGTCCACTATATATTACGGTAAACATCAATGACACGATACTTTCGAGAGTTCTTATTGGCCAGTGCTTCAATCAACATTATGAATGCTGAGAACTCTTGCATACTTAGACATTGATGCCTCTCAACTATCAAGGGATACGATGATGTTAAGAGGATTCAATCAACAAGGAGAACGGGCCCTTGGATCAATAACACTTGCTCTTAAAAATAGCCGACTTGGCAACGACAGCAAAATTTCATATTATTGATTCAGATACCTCTTTTAATGCCTTACTTGGCAGACCATGGCTCCATGAATATAAAATGGTACCCTCTTCATTACATCAATGTATCAAATATTTACGAAAAGGACGAGAATTTTGTATTATAGGAGACCTGCAACCGTTTTCAATCCATGAAATCGGTATACATGAAGATGCAGCATATTATGCTCCTATAAATAAAGCAATATCTTCCAAAGAGACAATGATAAATATGGAAGAAAAGAACAAAGAAAAGAAAATAAATGAAAAGGATTTTTCTTCAATAAAGACAAAAGAGACTAATTTCCGTCAGACTCGCACTCGAGGTCGAGGCCGATAACGAGGACGAAGGAGAGAAGATCCAATTGTCACAATGAAGAAACCACTGAAATTCAAAATCCACCTGGATTCTAAAGAAGAAACGACATCTGTGGTTGCAAAGGAACCCCAATTCAAAATATCTTTAGAAGAAGAAGACAAAGAGAAACAATTTGAATCCATGTATGACAAAATCAATCATTATATACATTCTATGACTCTAACTCCAATCTCCACTTCTAAGATTGAGAATTTAATAGTCGAAGAAGTATATAATGATGACAAAAAGCCAATTAAGTTTAGACTTGGCTCTACTTCTTCTTGTACTAAAGATGATGTAAAAATAGAAGATGGAAATCTTCCACAATCAATGAAAATTCCTTTTGAGTTGTATTCTCCTTGGGCACGAAAATTCATTCAAAACAGTTTAATGCTCAAACAATGGTCTTTAAAACAACCGCATTTCATTAAACAAATGTGGAATGATAATAAACGAAATTCTAACTCTAAAAAAGGTGTTGGATTTGGAGTTTTGGGACCATTAGATGATACGAAATTTTGTTTAATTGTCGCGAGAAGAATGTGATTCCGAAATATTGCCTGATCTTCCAATTGAAAATGCTCCCCCGGAGTTGGAGGAAGAAATTAAATCGACAATTGATGAACTAAAAGAAATAAATTTAGGAACTAATGAGAATCCAAAACCGACTTTTATTAGTTCATTCCTTAATAATGAGGAAATAAAAGACATAACTCAATTGTTGATGGAATATAAAGACTGTTTTGCCTGGACTTATGACGAAATGCCTGGTTTATCTCCAGAAGTTGCAATCCATGAACTTGGGATAAACCAAATCATAAACCCAGTTAAACAAGCTCCGAGAAGGATGCTTGTCGAAATAGAGCAACAAATCATTGCAGAAGTCGAGAAATTGATAGAGGTGATTTCATACGAGAAGAAAACTATCCAACATGGCTAGCCGATGTGGTGCCGATTAAAAAGAAAAATGGACAAATAAGAGTACGCATAGACTACGGGGACTTGAACAAAGCATGTCCAAAAGATGAATTTCCTTTACCAATTCCTGAGTTAATGGTTGATATTGCATCAAAATATGCAATATTTTCTTTCATGGATGGATCATCAGGATATAATCAAATAAAAAAGTTTTCGGAAGACAAAGTAAATACAGCTTTCTGAACACCCATCGACATATATTGTTATAAGGTTATGCCATTTGAATTTGAAAAATCTTTGGTGCAACCTATCGAAAGAGCCATGACACGGATTTTTGATGAACTAATACATAATCAAGTCGAATGTTTTGTCGACGATCTGGTTGTCAATAGTAAACAAAAAGATGATCATATATACGATTTGAGAGTTGTCTTTGAACAACTACGACGTTATAATCTTAAAATGAACCCTTTAAAGTGCGCCTTTGGTGTTACTTCAAGAAAATTTTTAGGATTTGTAGTTCGACATCGTGGGATAGAAATTGATCCTCTCAAAATTGAAGCTATTCTAAATATGCTTCCTCCTAAAAATCTAACTCAATTGAGATCCTTCCAAGGAAAATTAGCATACATACGATGTTTCATTTCCAATCTATCGGGTAGATGTCAACCCTTTACTGCCCTTACTAGAAAGGATGCCAAATTCGTGTGGGATGAAAAGTGCCAACATGCCTTTGAAGACATTAAACAATATTTGACAACCCCTCCTGTCTTAGCAGCCCCTGTATTAGGAAGACCTTTAATCCTTTACACCGCGGCATTGGGCAATTCACTTGGAGCTTTACTAGCACAAGTAAATGATGAAGGAAAAGAAAATGCGTTATACTACTTGAGTCAATGTTTACTTACAATGGAAATAAAATATCCAACAATTGAGAAGCATTGTTTAGCCTTGATCTTCGCAGTTCAAAAGCTAAGACATTATATGCTTTCTCATAAAGTAACTCTTATTTCAAGAGTTAACTCGTTACAATATTTAATAACACGACCGACACTTTACGGGAGATTAGCAAGATGGGCGATGATCTTGTTACAATTCGACATAACATTTGTACCGCTACGTGCTATTAAAGGACAAATCCTAGCAGATTTCATAGCGGCACACCCAATTCCAACAGGATCACCCCTTAATGATGATCGACACGATGAACAAATATCGAAGTAAAAAATTCTAACATGCAACGATGGGAACTCTACTTATACGAGCATCGTACGCATGGAAAGACAAAGATAAGCGAGACAATCATACCGAGCAAAGCCGGAGTAGGATTAATTTTCATTACTCCGGACAAAATGATGATGCCCTTTTCCTATCATTTAACAGAACCATACACGAATAACGAAACCGAATATGAAGCGCTCATAACCGGTCTTGAATTGACAATATTAATGGAAATTGAGAATATTGATATCTATGGAGACTCCCAGTTAATTATCAATCAAATTGCTGGCAAATACAAAATTACGAAACCACGACTTGAACAATATTCCCGTTACACTCTGAAATTACTTCAATAAATTCCTGATGTAACATTCTTCTTAATCCCAAGACGAGACAATTCTCTAGCGGATGCTCTGGAAAAACTTGCTAAAGAATTTGCGTGTCCAGAAGAAGATGACATACCTATTTCTATAAAAGGATGACAAGTTCTTTCTCAAATTGATATGGATAATTTGCATAAAGTCGGTGAAAATATAACAATGGCAATAAATGACGAGAAGGATGACTGGCGACAACCAATCATCAAAAATTTACAAACTGGAGAATTACCTGAAAATAGTTCTATTGCCAACCAAATTAAACAAAGAGCATTATCATATGCTCTAATAAATGACGTCCTTTACAAACGATCTTTTGATCAAATGTGGTTAAGATGTTTAAACCAAATTGAAGCTAGAGAGATTGTTAAAGAAGTTCATTCGAGGTTTATGTGGTGCACATCAATGCAGGCCCAAAATGAAAATGAAAATAAAAAGAATGGGTTATTATTGTCGACAATGATGACAGATTGTCTTGACATTGCAAAGAAATGTCATCAATGTCGAAATACATGGAGTAGTTTTACATCAACGTCCAAATGTCCTACATCCAGACCATTGCATCATGGCCATTTGAATGTTGGGAAGCCGACATAGTGGGCCCTATAGATCCTCCATCTTCCAAGGGCCATAAATTTATTTTGGCGATTCTTACGACTATTTTTCTAAATGGGCAGAAGCAATACCCCTTCGAAAAGTCAAGGCAGAACAAGTTCTCCACTTCTTTAAAACCCATATCGTTTATAGATTTGGGATTCCTCGAATAGTCATATCAAATAATGGGTTGGCCTTCAAAAACACAAAAATCAATCACTTCATCCAGAGGCATGGGATTGACTGGAGATATTCCACAATCTATTACCCTAAAGCGAATGGATTAGCTGAATCTTTCAATAAAACGTTAGTCCAAATCTTGAAAAAGACATTAAGTAATAGCCCGAGACAGTGGCATGAACGACTAATAGAAGATTTATGGGCTTATAGAACTACATACCGAACTCCGACACGATCTACACCATTTGCTTTGGTATATGGTTACGAAGCCATTTTGCCTCTAGAAGTCCAAATTTCTTCTCTCAGAATCGCAATAACTGATAAAATAACTGAAGAAGAAAATGTCAAGTTATGACTTGAAGAACTTGAAAATTTGGAGGGCAAGAGTTTGCAAGCACAACAAAATCTTGAATTATATCAAGCAAAAATGATACGAGCTCACGACAAACTAGTTCGTCCTATAACCTTTCGAATCGGTGAATTAGTTTTTGTTCTTCGAAGACCTATACTAGCTCATCGAAAGATACGTGGCAAATTCGAATCCATATGGGAAGGTCCATATGTAATTGAAAAGACCTATTCCGGAGGATCCTACCAATTGGTGGATTGTCAAGGAGAAAGAATCCTACCTCCAATCAATGGGCGTTTTCTAAAGAAATCCTACGCGACATAAAAAAAAAGAAAGAAATGAATAAAGACTTATTTATAAACTGGGACAATAAATTATCCTTTCAAAAATCATCTTTGATGTTTTGTGACATATCTTTCATTTGTTAAACAAACATTTGAAAATGCGAAATGATATTACGTCTTGATATTTTCGGGAAAAATGCACGAAGACAGATTATTTTCTCATTCCGAAATAATATGACTTTTGCCTTGGACCGTCGACATATAGACGCGGGGACCAGAATTCACTTTGATTTCGACCTATTGCAGGTTGAATCCATATATCATGGATCGTTACTTTATCTGGTGAATCACAGTAAAGTTAATCTGCAAACACCTTTGATAGAATTCGAACTCCGACAACCCGAAGAATATGACTTCACAATCGGTGATAGCTCGGATGAAGCGAGAATTCATGATTGCCCTGTGCAAGGAGCATCAACATCGGGAACCAAAAATCCAATGACAGGATTTACCAGATCGCAAAGACGAAATCGGAATAAACGACTAAAACGACAAAAACAATTACAAGAGAAACAAGACATGGAAGATATTAGTCAGTTAAAATCACGAACTATCAATACTCCGTTTGAGGAAATAATATCGGAAACGACAAATCTAGACCTTACAGAAAAAAAAAGGATGGCAAAGCAGTTGTCACTCCACCATCGGTCACACCAGCTCAATATTTGAGGGTATCCGACGAAAAGAATCACTCAGAGGAAGAGATACGACGAATTCGTGCCATTGAGTGGAGAACTTTCGAACAATATAAATATGTGAATAAAAGAACAATAAATATTCTGGATGGTCTTAAACTTTTTACCGAATATTTGATGAAGCCGAACAATGCTGCTATCATCGACTACATCATAGAAGCCCGAGATCATGGTAGGAGTTGGACGCCTTCGAAGGAGGACCTATTCTGAACCTAGTAAATGGATTCGAGGTAAGGGTAGGTAAACCATTCAATACGGATGTTGCTATAACTATGCAAGAGACAGAGAAGGAAATCTTCCTGGGATTCTACGACATGAACAAGTCGACCCTTTACCGTTGTGATAATCCAAATTATCGGACGACTCGTTACTTGGGGATCATACATGCGGATTATGTTCACGATAGATGCATCATTAATATGTATGATAAAGGGGATTGTATCCCTCCTCGCATCGATAGTCATGATTTTGAAAGACCATTTTGTACTCTCTCTTTAATGAATTGTCTGCTCCGTGATATTCGGAAGAGAGATACAAATCTTGGGACCTGGAGAATTTGAAGGGACATGCCGCATCCTTTTAACTCGAGGATCAGTTCTTCTGTTCCAAGGGAACGGTGCAGATTTTGTGAAACACTGCATACCCAGTGGCAACAAGCCACGAATCTCCATTAACTTGCGACGAATGAAGCCCGACTAACGACCAGACGGATATCAACCGATACCAGAGCTCGAAGGACTAAAGCCTTTGAAACTGCTGTGATTCCATAAATGTCTGAACACCTGAAACATGTTCGACAAATGATGTTTTGGAGTGTAGGACGTTTATGGACGATACGATAATCTCCAAATCTACAACATGATGTGAAGAACTCCCGACATATAATATATCTATAGTTGTCGACGTGTGATATATCGGTAGTCTGTTGACATGTAAAATATCCGTAGTTTGTTGCGGCGTCGTTATATGATATGTACATATGTATGTACTTGTAAGCTTTTGTTTGCAATAAATATGTACTGGTGACTTTTTTTATGGAAATAAAATAAAGTGTTGAAAGAAATATATACCCATTGTCTGTGATATGTCGACAGGTCCTGAAATCAATAAATGACAAAATGAATAATCTATGATAACTAAACATGAAAATTAACTTTCGACCTATATAGGTCAAAACCCCAGTGGAAATTCCCATCAAAAATATTAATGAGTTCGCCACTCTCTTCGGTTATTGGATATAAGTCCTTTCCTGACACGAAAATCATGGCTTTCCTCTAACCAAATCTTGATATCGACATTGAGGAAAATAGAAAATGATATCTATTTTCTCTCTTTGGTTATTGGATATAAGTCCTTTCCTGACACAGAAATCACGGCTTTCCTCTAACCAAATCTTGATATCGAAACTTTGAGGAAAATAGAAAATGACATCTATTTTTTCTCCGATTATTGGATATAAGTCCTTTCCTGACACTAAAATCACGGCTTTCCTCTAACCAAATCTTGATATCGACATTGAGGAAAATAGAAAATGACATCTATTTTCTCTCTTCGGTTATTGGATATAAGTCCTTTCCTAATACGGAAATCACGGCTTTCCTCTAACCAATTCTTGATATCGACATTGAGGAAAATAGAAAATGACATCTATTTTCTCTCTTCGGTTATTGGATATAAGTCCTTTCGACACGGAAATCACGGCTTTCCTCTAACCGAATCTTGATATCGACACATTGAGGAAAATAGAAAATGACATCTATTTTCTCTCTTCGGTTACTTGGATATAAGTCCTTTCACGATACGAAATCACGGTTTTCCTCTAACCGAATCTTGATAGCGACATTGAGGAAAATAGAAAATGACATCTATTTTCTCTCTTCGGTTATTGGATATAAGTCCTTTCCTGACACGGAAATCACGGCTTTCCTCTAACCAAATCTTGATATCGAAACTTTGAGGAAAATAGAAAATGACATCTATTTTCTCTCCGGTTATTGGATATAAGTCCTTTCCTGACACGGAAATCGCAGCTTTCCTCTAACCAAATCTTGATATCAACACTTTGAGGAAAATAGAAAATGACATCTATTTTCTCTCTTCGGTTATTGGATATAAGTCCTTTCCTGATACGGAAATCACGGCTTTCCTCTAACCGAATCTTGATAGCGACATTGAGGAAAATAGAAAATGACATCTATTTTCTCTCTTCGGTTATTGGATATAAGTCCTTTCGACACGGAAATCACGACTTTCCTCTAACGAATCTTGATATCGAAACTTTGAGGAAAATAGAAAATGACATCTATTTTCTCTCCGGTTATTGGATATAAGTCCTTTCCTGACACGAAAATCACGACTTTCCTCTAACCAAATCTTGATATCGACACTTTGAGGAAAATAGAAAATGTCATCTATTTTCTCTCTTCGGTTATTGGATATAAGTCCTTTCCTGATACGGAAATCACAGCTTTCCTCTAACCAAATCTTGATATCGACATTGAGGAAAATAGAAAATGACATCTATTTTCTCTCTTCGGTTATTAGATATAAGTCCTTTCCTGACACGAAAATCACGGCATTCCTCAAACCAAATCTTGATATCGAAACTATGAGGAAAATAGAAAATGACATCTATTTTCTCTCCGGTTATTGGATATAAGTCCTTTCCTGACACGAAAATCACGACTTTCCTCTAACCAAATCTTGATATCGAAACTTTGAGGAAAATAGAAAATGACATCTATTTTCTCTCCGGTTATTGGATATAAGTCCTTTCCTGATACGGAAATCACGGCTTTCCTTTAACCAAATCTTGATATCGACACTTTGAGGAAAATAGAAAATGACATCTATTTTCTCTCTTCGGTTATTGGATATAAGTCATTTCCTGATACCGAAATCACGGCTTTCCTCTAACCAAATCTTGATATCGACTTTGAGGAAAATAGAAAATGACATTTTTTTTCTCTCTTCGGTTATTGGATATAAGTCCTTTCACGATACGGAAATCATGGCTTTCCTCTAACCAAATCTTGACATCGATATTTTGAGGAAAATTTAAAATGGCATCTATTTTCTCTCTTTGGTTATTGGATATAAGTCCTTTCCTAACACGGAAATCACGGCTTTCCTCTAACCAAATCTTGATATCGACATTTTGAGGAAAATAGAAAATGACATCTATTTTCTCTCTTCGGTTATTGGATATAAGTCCTTTCTCGACACGGAAATTATGGCTTTCCTCTAACCAAATATTGATATCAACACTTTCTGGAAAATAGAAAATGACATCTATTTTCTCTTTCCGGTTATTGGATATAAGTCCCTTCCTGACACGAAAGTCGTGACTTTCCTCTAACCAAATATCAACATTGACTTTTTGAGAAATGGAAAATGACATTCATTTTCTCCCTCCTGTTATAGGGTATATGTCCTTTCCTGACACGGAAATCACGACATTCCTTTAGCAAAATATCGACATCAACATTTTGAGAAATGAAATATGACATCGATTTTCCCTCCCAATAAATATCTTTTCAAATACAAGAAGAAAATCTCGAGCCAATATGACATCCATTTTACAATAGGTCAACCTTTTGACCTAAAAAGTCAACTTTGGTCAAACTGGTCAAACCAGACCTAGTGACCAACCCTGTTGACCCCATAGGTCAACCTTTTGACGTAAAAAGTCAACATTGGTCAAAATGGTCAAACCAGACCTAATGACCTCCCCTGTTGACCCCATAGGTCACCCTATGACCTAAAAAGTCAACATTGGTCAAACTGGTCGAGCCGGACCTAGTGACCAACACTATTGACCCCATAGGTCGACCCTATGACCTAAAAAGTCAACTTTGGTCAAATTGTTCAAATCGGACCTAATGACCTACACCTGTTGACCCCATAGGTCGGCCACTATGACCTAAAAAGTCAACATTGGTCAAAATGGTCAAACCGGACCTAATGACTACCACTGTTAACCCCATAGGTCAGCCTATGACCTAAAAAGTCGACATTGGTCAAGCGCGGTCGAGCCGGACACCAGTGACCCGACCACAGTTGACCCATAGAGTCAACCCTATGACCTAAAAAGTCGACTTTGGTCAAATTGGTCAAATCGGACCAAATGACTACTGCTGTTGACCCCATAGGTCGACCACATGACCTAAAAGTCGACTTTGGTCAAAATGGTCGAACCGGACCTAATGACCTACACTGTTGACCCCATAGGTCGACCACTATGACCTAAAAAGTCAACATTGGTCAAAATGGTCAAACCGGACCTAATGACCTACCCTGTTGATCCCATGGTCACCCTTATGACCTAAAAAGTCAACATTGGTCAAGCTGGTCGAGCGAGTCGAACCAAACCTCTCGACTACTACTGTTGACCCCATAGGTCACCCTTATGACCTAAAAGTCGACTTTGGTCAAATTGGTCGAACCGGACCTAATGATCTACTACGTTGACCCCATAGGTCAACCCTATGACCTAAAAAGTCAACATTGGTCAAATTGGTTAAACCAGACCTAATGACCTACAATGTTGACCCCATAGCTCACCCCTATGACCTAAAAAGGTAACTTTGGTCAAACTGGTCAAACCAGACCTAATGACCTACACTGTTGACCCCATAGGTCAACCCTATGACCTAAAAAGTCAACTTTGGTCAAATTGGTCAGACCAGACCCAATGACGAGTCCTGTTGACCTATAAATCAACCTTTTCACCTACTGACACATTTAAAACACCACAATGACAAAATCACGAGAGTTGGACATCTTACAATCAATTTGATCAATTTGAGTGACTTGGGTCGACCGAGTCAAAATTAATCGACACTTATCTATTTTAATTAAAATAGATAAAAATGAAATAAAAATAACAAAATTAATCAAATAATTAATTTCAAAATTATTTTGATTAATTAAAATGATTAATGATTTATTTTTCAAAATTTTAATTAAATGACATAATTAATTAAAATGAAAATTAAATTAAAATCATAAAATAACAAAAATGACAAAAATAATCAATAAATTAATTTGAAATTATTTTCACTTAAAAAATTGATTAATAAAATAATTTCCACCAATTTTAGTTAATAAAATAATTAATTAAATGGGAATTAAAGAAGAAATGAAATCATCTTTAGCCTCTTCATATTTAATTGGGCTAAACCATCTTAAAGGCTTATTTAACACTTAATTAAGCCCATCTTAAGGCCCATTACCCAAGGCTTAACATCCATGGTTATGCATGGGATGAGGTGTCACCACCTCCTTCACTCTAAACATATTCTCTCCTTAAGGTGGCCGGCCAACACGAGGCCATTTTCTCCACCTCCCAAGCCACCCGATGGGAGGGAAAACCACACATGAAACCCCCTTACCATGGTTAATGGTAATGATGAAGGCTAGGCATATGTGTCACCATTTGCCGAAGCCTAAGAAGTGAGGTGTAAGCTCATTAGCAAGTGAAACAACAGCTCACAAGTAACCTCCCACAATGACCAATGGACAAGAGACAAAGAGATGAAATTCATCATGAAAAACTTAGGGAGAAGCATCCAAGCCTATCTCCAGCCAATTGATCACCCAATCAGTTAATATAGGAGGTAAGTAATTCTCTAGAATAGCCTAAACCAAGCCAATACCATCCCCTTGCTATAAATAGACCCCATGGCCGAAACTAGCAAGGAGGAGAAAAATATTTAGGGAGGCCCATAGGCTGCTCAAACCCTCTTGCTCCCAACACAAAACTTCTTCCTAAGAGCTTCCACAATCTTTTAGGATCAATTCCAAGCCTTAGTTTCAGCCCATTTGAGCCAATTTGATCAATTTTCAAAAACGACCCAAATTAGGCATTTTTCCCAATTCCTCTCTAAGCCCTACTTCTGGAACAAATTGCTGCAGCAACTATCTTCCATTGGGGTCCTAGAAGGCAACCATAAAGTCTGATCTAGCTTGATTTGCTTGTGGCCAAGGTATGGAATTTATCT
This sequence comes from Papilionanthe hookeriana x Papilionanthe teres, assembly GCA_022702705.1. Lineage (NCBI taxonomy): Eukaryota > Viridiplantae > Streptophyta > Magnoliopsida > Asparagales > Orchidaceae > Papilionanthe > Papilionanthe hookeriana x Papilionanthe teres. Next base: position 45,754,015 of record CM040430.1, on the reverse strand, counting down.
TTGCAAAATAAATCATGTTTTTGATAAATCATGTGCTATACTAGCTCAAAAGTGTATCATCACCGTATGGATAGATACCTCTCATCCAGATGAGCATTTTAAAAAAACATCACTCAATTTCTTATAGAAATGAGTGAGATATTAACATTTGAAGTTTAAGGGTTTCGGAATTAAACTCCAAATTTTCTCAGCCGTCCGATCTCGCGCCTTTGGGATGAACGGCGCTGATCCTCGCGCACGGTGTCCGCTGTCCAGCCGTTGCACGGGATCCTCCCGCACTTTCGACGACGCCGAGGACACGCGTCGTCCCAAGGGGATTTGGCGGCGCAGAAATAAAAAAAAAAGAAAAATTTCTTTTCAACTCCTTAAACTTCAAAAATTCATATCTTTTTAACCAGAGGTCCTAAAAATAAAATAAAAATACCTCTGGAAAGCTCTTGAAGAGGAGAAAATTATGAGACCAAAATCATAATTTTATTCTCAGTATTTAATTTTAATTAATTAAATACTCTCTGGAGTATTTTAATTATTAAAAAATATTTACAAATCAAAAAATTATGAAACTTTGAGGCATTTATCTTTATGTTCTTAGGGACCTTCCGTAATTTTTCCAAGGACAGAAAACATGCCTAGGATACTTTTCTTGAATTTTCAAGTTTCTTTGTAATTATTTCAAATAATAATTATAAAAATTTGAAAATTAAGAAAATAAAAATACAAATGGCTAGGAATGATAGGGCAACAGACAATGACCCTAGGAAAAATATTTCTAAGTCATAGAAATAATTTTGAATGACATTTGGAAATTTAGGGTTAAAATCATTTATTAATTAAATAATTTTGAATCCTAAAATAACCCTTTGTAAAATTGAACTATTCTCATCAACAATCTAAGTTTGAAAATGGTTCTAGCCTATGATAGACTAATAATAAACCTCACTTGAGTCTAAAATGACAAGATTAGATTCAATTAAGGCTTAAAATGACATTTAAATCAATTAAACCTTACCTAAATTAGGTTTAATAAAAATTAAACTCTTTTAATTAAGTTTAAAGACACACTAAACTTAATTAACCCATTAAACCTTACCTAAATTAGGTTTAATAAAAATTAAACTCTTTTTAATTAAGTTTAAGGACATATTAAACTTAATTAACACAAAACTAAACTCCCTTAATTAGGTTTAAAGACATACTAAACTTAATTAACCTCCTTAAACATAAGGTTTAATCAAACCTAAACCCTAATTAGGTCTAACCCTTAGACCTAATTAAACCATTAAGCCTTAACTAACTAAGGTTTAATCAAACTCAAACCCTAATTAGGTCTAACCCTTAGACCTAATTAAACCATTAAGCCATAACTAACTAAGGTTTAATCATACCTAAACCGTAATTAGGTCTAACCCTTAAACTTAATTAAACCATTAAGCCTTAACTAACTAAGGTTTAATCAAACTTAAACCCTAATTAGGTCTAACCCTTAGACCTAATTAAACCATTAAGCCTTAACTAACTAAGGTTTAATCAAACTTAAACCCTAATTAGGTCTAACCCATTAGACCTTAACTAACTAAGGTGTGATAAAACCTAAACCCTAATTAGGTTTAACCCATCAGACCTAATTAAACCATTAGACCTTAACTAACTAAGGTTTAATCAAACTTAAACCCTAATTAGGTCTAACCCTTAGACCTAATTAAACCATTAAACCTTAACTAACTAAGGTTTAATCAAACTTAAACCCTAATAAGGTCTAACCCTTAGACCTAATTAAACCATTAAACGTTAACTAACTAAGGTTTAAAAAAACTTAAACCCTGATTAGGTCTAACCCTTAGACCTAATTAAACCTTTAAACCTTAACTAACTAAGGTTTAATCATACCAAAACCCTAATTAGGTCTAACCCTTAGACCTAATTAAACCATTAAGCCTTAACTAACTAAAGTTTAATAAAACCTAAACCCTAATAGGGTCTAACCCTTAGACCTAATTAAACCATTAAGCCTTAACTAACTAAAGTTTAATAAAACTTAAACCCTAATTAGGTCTAACCCTTAGACCTAATTAAACCATTAAGCCTTAACTAACTAAGGTTTAGTAAAACCTAAGCCCTAATTAGGTCTAATCCCTAGACCTAATTAAACCATTAAGCCTTAACTAACTAAGGTTTAATCAAACTTAAACCCTAATTAGGTCAAACCCTTAGACCTAATTAAACCATTAAGCCTTAACTAACTAAGGTTTAATCATACCTAAACCCTAATTAGGTCTAACCCTTAGACCTAATTAAACCATTAAGCCTTAACTAACTAAGGCTTAACTAAATTCAAATCCTAATTAGGTCTTAACCTTAAACTTAATAAGACTATTAAGCCTTAATTAACCAAGGTTTAACAAAAATCAAACCTGACTTAAGGCTAACCCATTTAGACTTATGTCAAACCAAACTTAGTTAGATCTAAGTCAAACTTAGGTTCAACCCACACTGAACCTAAATTAAACCAAACCTAACTTAAGTCTAACCTACATTAGACTTAAGTCAAACCAAACTTAGGTTCAACCTGACATGAACCTAAGTAAAAATCAAACCAAACTTAAGTCTAACCCATATAAGACTCAAGTTAACCTAAACCTTAGGTTCAACCTACATTGAACCTAACCTAAACCGAATCTAACTTGAGTCCAACCTAACTTGAACCAAAGTTAACCTAAACCTTAGGTTCAACCCACATTGAACCTAACCTAAACCTAACCTAACTTGAGTCCAACCTAACTTGAACCCAAGTTAACCTAAACCTTAGGTTCAACCCACATTGAACCTAACCTAAGCCCAACCCAACTTGAACTCAAGTAAACCTAAACTTTAGGTTCAAACCACATTGAACCTAACTTAAACTCAAACATAACCTAACTTGAATTCAATCCAACTTGAACTCAAGTTAACCCAAATCTTAGGTCCAATCCATATTGAACCTAACTTAAACTTAAACATGACCTAACTTGAATTCAATCCAACTTGAACTCAAGTTAATCTAAATCTTAGGTCCAATCCACATTGAACCTAAATTAAACTCAAACCAAAGTTAAGTCTAATCTACATTAGACTTAAATCAAACTGAACTTGAGTTCCACCCCTAATGAACTTAAGACAATCCTAAATCTAAGTCCGACAAAATAGACTTGATTAAGACTTAAACCTTACCTAAAATGGATTTGAATGGTCTATAATTCTAATTAAGTTTGATTTATTAAGCTTGATTAATCTTTAAATCCTATTTAAACAAGGTTTAAAATTTAATTAAGTCCATCCAAAACCAAACCTTTTAACTTAAGTTCAAACAAACATGAACTCGAGTTAATTAAATTCAATCAATATTGAATTTAAACCTTTTAACTTAAGTTCAAACAGACATGAACTCGAGTTAATCAAATTCAATCAACATTGAATTTAACTAAGATTCAATCAGACATGAATCCAAGATAATTCAATTAATATTGAATTTAACTTTAAACCTATTAACTTAAGTTCAAACAGACATGAACTCGAGTTAATCAAATTTAATCAACATTGAATTTAACTAAGATTCAATCAGACATGAATCCGAGTTAATTCGATTAATATTGAATTTAACTTTAAACCTATTAACTTAAGTTCGAAACGGACATGAACTCGAGTTAATCAAATTAAATCAACATTGAATTTAACTTAGGTTCGACTAGACATGAACCCAAGTTAGTTCAATTAATATTGAATTTAACTTTAAATCTTTTGATAGACACGAACACGGAATTTAAGCTCGAACTCGAGATCAATTCGACATAATTCGACAATCTAAAATTGACATAACCGACATAAATCTGATGTTGACATAATCAACAAAAATTTGTCATTTAAAAAAAACAACATGATTAGCATGAAGTTGACATTTCAAAATAACTTAACATATTCTGTGATATTATTTCTGACGATATTTTCTTCGCATGATGAAGACAAGAAATTCTGTTTATATTTTCTTTGCATGTTATAGGGTGTGCTAACTTCTGTTTTGCGGGACGACGACGAATATTAGACAAAACGAAACAAAACTTTAGTTAGCATATAACTTGAAACTTTTAAGAACAACGACATTGAAATAAAACAAAACTTTTAGGTTAGACATATAACCTGAAATTTTTCAACAAGGCAACAACATTGAAAACAAAACAAAACTTTTAGGTTAGACATATAACCTGAAACTTTTCAACACAACAACGACATGACAACAAAACAAAAACCTTTAGGTTAGACATAATACCTAAAGTATTCGATAACATGATATAACGACATTTGGGAGTGATAGTGGGTACATCTCTCCTTAAAATAAATCTTTTAGAAAACAAATGATTAACATTAATCAGAAGTTTTTTTAAATAATTGAGAATTGTTTAAGATGTAATTAACAAATAGAGGCTTACCTCTATAGGAGATCTAAAAGAACCCAAAACAGAAATCTCTGGTTTACCATGATTTTCTTAATATGAAAATTCTAGAATACTTTATTCTATAATATCCTCATATAAGAATTATCATAAACACCTTTTCTACTATTAGTCCTAAAAATTCTCTAAATCCTTCATAGGATTTATACGAATAAAACTAGGCTAATATTAGATGGCGACTCCTTGACATTGACATGATATATTGGATGGCGATGACATGATGACATCATCATCATCAACCAATGATATATATATTTTCTTTCCATCGCCACCAAGAGAGTGGCGACTCCGCTGGGGAGAATCTTTCTTCTCATCTTTTGTTATCATTTGTTTTCATTTCAAAATATTAAAAATAAAAATTCCCAGTTTATAAATAAGTCGATAATATTCATTTTTCTTGAAATTAAAGAAAAATCACAATGGATTCTCCGAATTCGATCTTTTCTTACTTTCAAGACTTTGACATACCAATAGAAGAAAATACTCCCTTCTATCATAATGATTATGGATTATTTAGTGAAACGGAATTCATATTAGATAATCCATATCAAACTGATTCTCAATCTTTTCAAGAATTTGGCTTGCAACCTTATGAAGACTTTACCGAATTTTACGGACAATTTACTGAATATACACTCGAAGAACCTTACACCCTTGAAGAAATGAAAAGACGGAGTGATAAGAAAGGAAAACAAGTTTACGAGGAAGATGTTGTTCTACCATCATCTATGTATGAGATAGGATCTTCTTCAAGGAACGTTCATGAAACTCCTTCATTTAAAAGAAAGAAAAGGTGGAAAGAAAACAATAATTTTGAAACACCTGAATTTCAACAGAATATTTTTGGAAATCCTTCCTTTTTAGAGGAAAATCAATATATTCCAATTCCTGTTGAATACAACGACAATTCCTTTCAACCTTAAAGATCTCCCCCATTTCGTGCTATACATTCAGTGTTTAAGAGATTAGCATGAAAATAAAAATGTTCATTATCTAACTTATTAGATAAAATGGGTTGTGCAGTCTCCATCACCATGAAAAGGAGAATTTTAGCAATGGGAAATTCTGATTATCAAGAAACTGATTATCATTCCTAATTGATGAACATTGTGTTCGAGTGCCAGTAAAATTTCGACTGGGCCCTAGAATAAAAGATGTAGTGGTCACCAATGACAAAACTCGATATGACAATTTAATGTCGAAGCAAAAAATACAAGCTAGCTAAAATGACGAGACTTGGTCCGAGATGCTACAAAAAGCAAATTATCCTTATACTTGGATATGATACACCACCTGAGAATTCTCGCCATATACTTGAAAATAATGTATGGAGACGAAAATCATCTGAAAGAAATTCTGATACCACCAACACTCATGCAAATAATTCACAAGAAGAGATTTGCATAAAACATTCTACAAAATCATTTTAGGAGAGATTAAAGAAATTAAAAGAAGATATTAAACAACTTTCAAGACAAGAAAGGAAAAATACTTCTGAAAGTTCCAATGAGAATGTTGCTAGCGTTAACATGGTAGAAACCCGATCTGCTTCCTTAGCACGAGAATCAAATGAAGAGGAATTGCGAGAGGTGATACGAAAACGTGATGAACAAATAAGTCATCTTGAACAAAGAATGGAAGAACTGGTAGCGACTTTGCAAAAACCACCAGCGGACCCTTCTCCAACTTATTGAAATCATTAGACCGGAGGCTATTCACATCCTTGAAAGCAGAGAAGAACTAATGGATGTCGAGGAAAGTACTCGAAAGAGAAAGAATTCTCCTCATAACGAAACTCCAGAAAAGGATATTACAAAAAGAGTGGAAGAAAAGATTAAAGAAACAATGGCTCTGGCAAAAGCTGGAGCATTAACTCCAATGGGTAGGCCATACCCAGAGGAATTTGATTACGTTCAATATCCTAAAGGTTTTGTTCCTCCTTGTCTTTAAAATGTTCGATGGGACGGGAAATCCCACGACAACATACGGAACATTTTAGAGCAAGCTGTTCGTAATCTTTGGAGGAAATGACGCTCTCTTATTTCGACAATTTGTTAACGATCTCACGGGAGTTGCCTTCGACCGGTATGCAGAACTTCCCAACGGATCTGTTAAAACTTTTGTAAAGCTTGAAAGCCTTTTTATTCAACGCTTTGCAGGAGCACAACATCACACCACTGTTGGTGATCTGGTGGTAGAAAAATAAAAACTAAGAGAAACCTTGGTAGATTATATTTTACGCTGGAGAAATCTCAGCATGAAATGTGAACCACAATTACAAGAACAACATGTTGTTGGAATACTGCTCAAAAATATCCATGGTCCTATAGCATTCATGGTTAAACGATTTACGATAAAAACTTTTGAAAAATTACTCAGTAAAGCTGCCAATCTTCAGGAAGAGGTTAAGCAGATGAGTGTAATGGAGAAAACTGAAAAGACAAAAACTATCAAAACTTTTGAAAAGAAACACAGGAATATTGCGAAAAAGGCAAACAGGTGATGCAAATCCAACCTGAGCAAAAGAAGCAACGACAAAATCCTTCGACATCACAGACATCACCTCAATTACAACTTCAACAACCAATCCCAGTATCAACTGAGAAGAAAATAATGGCTCAAAGAATGAATAAAGTATATTCATTTAAAATAGAAGCCGTCGGTAAAATGCTTCGTAGCTTGCTTAAAATACTTGAATTTAAGCTACCAGAAACGAAAAGGCCAACAGATATTGACATGAAGGACAATCCTAATTATTGTCCTTACCACAGGATGCTCGGACATAAAATTGAAGAATGTTTTGTCTTCAAAGACTGGTTAGAGCGTAATTTCAAAGATGGAAATATAGTCATTCAAAAAGAATACATGAAAGAACCTGAAAAGGGATTAATAAATATGGTTTCGAAAGCGGAACATAATCCTAAAAACAAGGATAGCATTTCTGAAGAGATCTTTGCTAAATACCAAGTTACAAAATCTCCCAAGAAAGAAAAGAAAGATAAAATCAAGAAAATGGAAAAGATTAGAGGTCTTCTAGACATAGGGGCTGCAACTCCTTTTGTACCTTCTAGTTCATTTCACTCTTGTACTAGGATAGTTATGTCGGCCGAACTACGAAAAATCCTCAAGCCAATAACTTTGTATGACTTTCTTTTTATCATGAATAAAAACAATCCTAGTTTTGTGTACATTTTGTCCATTACGGATGATGCTTCGACAATGACCATTTGAATTCTAACCCTATAGACAATGCTCGAAATCGTATATGATCAATCTAAAGACAACGAACTAATGAAAACGAAAATGAGAAATCTGACAATGACACAAATGAAGATGACATTGCTACGCTTCAATTACAAAGAATTCCGATTTCTATAGGATTGGAGTCCTCGGACTCAGAAACGAATGAATCGGATAATCAACTTGAAGAAATAGTTGAAATTAACTTGAGAAGTGGAAAAATCTTACCTCCTAGGATAACTCCACAAGAAAAAGAAAAACAAATAATTACACCAAATAAGATCATTCCTCCAATATATCCTCGAACTTCTGAAGGAAGTAAGGATGATCTTCAAAATAAGGTGGATTATAATGTACTAGCTCATTTGAGAAAATTACCTGCAAAATTAAGCATCTATGACGCTCTCATACTTTCCAAAGAAATGAGAGAATCATTAATAAAAGCTCTTCGGACCACGACATTTGCCTAACTCAACTTGCTAGTACTACCCAAAGCGAAGCCTACTCATTAGAGGAATCAACGAAGATTACCTTCTCCGACAATGACTTGTTGCTCGGAACAATCTGAACACGATCGTCCACTATATATTACGGTAAACATCAATGACACGATACTTTCGAGAGTTCTTATTGACCCAGGTGCTTCAATCAACATTATGAATCTGAGAACTCTTGCATACTTAGACATTGATGCCTCTCAACTATCAAGGGATACGATGATGAGGATTCAATCAACAAGGAGAACGTGCCCTTGGATCAATAACACTGCTCATAAAAATAGCCGACTTAGCAACGACAGCAAAATTTTATATTATTGATTCAGATACCTCTTTTAATGCCTTACTTGGCAGACCATGGCTCCATGAATATAAAATGGTACCCTCTTCATTACATCATTGTATCAAATATTTACGAAAAGGATGAGAATTTCGTATTATAGGAGACACTGTGACCGTTTTCAATCCATGAAATCGGTATACATGAAGATGCAGCATATTATGCTCCTATAAATAAAGCAATATATTCCAAAGAGACAACTGTAAATATGGAAGAAAAGAACAAAGAAAAGAAAATAAATGAAAAGGATTTTTCTTCAATAAAGACAAAAGACACTAATTTCAGTCAGACTCGCACTCGAGGTCGAGGCCGAGAACGAGGACGAAGGAGAGAAGATCCAATTTTCACAATGAAGAAACCACTGAAATTCAAAATCCACCTGGATTCTGAAGAAGAAACGACACCTGTGGTTGCAAAGGAACCCCAATTCAAAATATCTTTAGAAGAAGAAGACAAAGAGAAATAATTTAAATCCATGTATGACAAAATCAATCATTATATATATTATATGACTCTAACTCTAATCTCCACTTCTAAGATTGAGAATTTAATAGTCAAAGAAGTATATAATGATGAAAAAAAGCCAATTAAGTTTAGACTTGGCTCTTCTTCTTGTACTAAAGATGATGTAAAAATAGAAGATGGAAATCTTCCACAATCAATGAAAATTCCTTTTGAGCTGTATTCTCCTTGGGCATGAAAATTCATTCAAAACAGTTTAATGCTCAAACAATGGTCTTTAAAATAACCGCATTTCATTGAACAAATGTTGAATGATAATAAACGAAATTCTAACTCAAAAAAAGGTGTTGGATTTGGAGTTTTGAGACCATTAGATGATACAGAATTTTCTTTGACTGTCACAGAAGAATGTGATTACGAAATATTGCCTGATCTTCCAATTGAAAATGCTTCCCCAGAGTTGGAAGAAGAAATTAAATCGACAATTGATGAACTAAAAGAAATAAATTTAGGAACTAATGAGAATCCAAAACCGACTTTTATTAGTTCATTCCTTAATAATGAGGAAATAAAAAACATAACTCGATTGTTGATGGAATATAAAGGCTTGTTTTGCCTGGACTTATGACGAAATGCCTGGTTTATCTCCAGAAGTTGCAATCCATAAACTTGGGATAGACCAAATCATAAACCCAGTTAAACAAGCTCCGAGAAGGATGCTTGTCGAAATAGAGCAACAAATCATTGCAGAAGTCAAGAAATTGATAGAGGCTGACTTCATACGAGAAGAAAACTATCCAACATGACTAGCCAATGTGGTGCCAGTTAAAAAGAAAAATGGACAAATAAGAGTCTGCATAGACTACAGGGACTTGAACAAAGCATGTCCAAAAGATGAATTTCCTTTACCAATTCCTGTGTTAATGGTTGATATTGCATCAAAATATGCAATATTTTCTTTCATGGATGGATCATCAGGATATAATCAAATAAAAAAGTTTTCGGAAGACGAAGTAAATACAGCTTTCCGAACACCCATCGGCATATATTGTTATAAGGTTAAGCCATTTGGACTGAAAAATGCTGGTGCAACCTATCAAAGAGCCATGACATGGATTTTTGATGAACTAATACATAATCAAGTCAAATGTTATGTCGACGATCTGGTTGTCAATAGTAAACAAAAAGATGATCATATATACGATTTGAGAGTTGTCTTTGAACAACTACGATGTTATAATCTTAAAATGAACCCTTTAAAGTGCGCCTTTGGTGTTACTTCAGGAAAATTTTTAGGATTTTTAGTTCGACATCGTAGGATAGAAATTGATCCTCTCAAAATTGAAGCTATTCTAAATATGCTTCCTCCTAAAAATCTAACTCAATTGAGATCCTTCCAAGGAAAATTAGCATACATACGACGTTTCATTTCCATTCTATCGGGTAGATGTCAACCCCTTACTGCCCTTACTAGAAAGGATGCCAAATTCGTGTGGGATGAAAAGTGCCAACATGCCTTTGAAGAGATTAAACAATATTTGACAACCCCTCCTGTCTTAGCAGTCCCTGTATTAGGAAGACCTTTAATCCTCTACACCGCGACATTGGACAATTCACTTGGAGCTTTACTAGCACAAGTAAATGATGAAGGAAAAGAAAATGTGCTATACTACTTGAGTCGTTGTTTACTTCCAACGGAAATAAAATATCCAACAATTGAGAAGCATTGTTTAGCCTTGATCTTCGCAGTTCAAAAGCTAAGACATTATATGCTTTCTCATAAAGTAACTCTTATTTCAAGAGTTAACCCGTTACAATATTTAATAACACGACCGACACTTTCTGGGAGATTAGCAAGATGGGCAATGATCTTGTTACAATTCGACATAACATTTGTACCGCTACGTGCTATTAAAGGACAAATCCTAGCAGATTTCTTAGCGGCACACCCAATTCCAACAGGATCACCCCTTAATGACGATCTACCTGATGAATAAATATCAGAAGTAAAAAATTCTAACATGCAACGATGGGAACTCTACTTTGACGGAGCATTGTCTGCATGGAAAGACAAAGATAAGCAGACAATCATACCAGGCAAAGCCGGAGTAGAATTAATTTTCATTACTCCAGACAAAATGATGATGCCCTTTTCCTATTATTTGACAGAACCATGCACGAATAACGAAGCTGAATATGAAGCGCTCATAACCGGTCTTGAATTGAAAATATTAATGGAACTTGAGAATATTGATATCTATGGAGACTCCCAGTTAATTATCAATCAAATTGCTGGCAAATACAAAATTCTTAAACCATGACATGAACAATATTCCCATTACACTCTGAAATTACTTCAACAAATTCTTGATGTAACATTCTTCTTAATCCCAAGACAAGACAATTCTCTAGCGGATGCTCTGGAAAAACTTGCAAAAGAATTTGCGTGTTCAGAAGAAGATGACATACCTATTTCTATAAAAGGACGACAAGTTCTCTCTCAAATTGATATGGATAATTTGCATAAAGTCGGTGAAAATTTGACAATGGCAATAAATGACGAGAAGGATGATTGGCGACAACCAATCATCAAATATTTACAAACTGGAGAATTACCTTAAAATAGTTCTATTGCCAACCAAATTAAACAAAGAGCATTATCATATGCTCTAATAAATGACGTCCTTTACAAACGATCTTTTGATCAAATGTGGTTAAGATGTTTAAACCAAATTGAAGCTAGAGAGATTGTTAAAGAAGTTCATTCAGGTTTATGTGGTGCACATCAATCTGGGCCCAAAATGAAAATGAAAATAAAAAGAATGGGTTATTATTGTCAACAATGATGACAGATTGTCTTGACATTGCAAAGAAATGTCATCGATGTCGAAATACATGGAGTAGTTTTACATCAACCTCCAAATGTCCTACATCCGACCATTGCATCATGGCCGAGTTGAATGTTGGGAGTGCTGACATAGTGGGCCCTATAGATCCGCCATCTTCCAAGGGCCATAAATTTATTACGGCGACTGCTGACTATTTTTCTAAATGGGCAGAAGCAATACCCCTTCGAGAAGTCAAGGCAGAACAAGTTCTCCACTTCTTTAAAATCCATATCATTTATAGATTTGGGATTCCTCGAAGAGTCATATCAGATAATTGGTTGGCCTTCAAAAACACAAAAATGAATCACTTCATCCAGAGGCATGGGATTGACTGGAGATATTCCACAATCTATTACCCTAAAGCCAATGGGTTAGCTGAAGCTTTCAATAAAACGTTAGTCCAAATCTTTAAAAAGACATTAAGTAATAGCCCGAGACAGTGGCATGAACGACTAATAGAAGCTTTATGGGCTTATAGAACTACATACCGAACTCCAACACGGTCTACACCATTTGCTTTGGTATATGGTTCGAAGCCATTTTGCCTCTAGAAGTCCAAATTCCTTCTCTCAGAATCGCAATAACTGAAAAAATAACTGAAGAAGAAAATGTCAAGTTACGACTTGAAGAACTTGAAAATTTGGAGGGCAAGTGTTTGCAAGCCCAAAAAAATCTTGAATTATATCAAGCAAAAATGATACGAGCTCACGACAAACTAGTTCGTCCTAGAACCTTTCGAATCGGTGAATTAGTTTTTGTTCTTCGAAGACCTATACTAGCTCATCGAAAGATACGTGGCAAATTCGAACCCATATAGGAAGGTCCATATGTAATTGAAAAGACCTATTCCGGAGGATCCTACCAATTGGTGGATTGTCAAGGAGAAAGAATCCCACCTCCAATCAATGGGCGTTTTCTAAAGAAATCCTACGCGACATAAAAAAAAGGAAAGAAATGAATAAAGACTTATTTATAAACTGGGTCAATAAATTCTCCTTTCAAAAATCATCTTTGATGTTTTGTGACATCTCTTTCATTTGTTAAACAAACATTTGAAAATGTGAAATGATATTATGTCTTGATATTTTCAGGAAAAATGCCTGAAGACAGATTATTTTTCTCATTCCGAAATAATATGACTTTTGCCTTGGACCGTCGACATATAGACGCGGGGACCAGAATTCACTTTGATTTTGACCTATTGCAGGTTGAATCCATATATCATGGATCGTTACTTTATCTGGTGAATCACAGTGAAGTTAATCTGCAAACACCTTTGATAGAATTCAAACTCCGACAACCTAAAGAATATGACTTCACAATCAGTGATAGCTCAGATGAAGCAGAATTCACGATTGCCCCTGTGCAAGGAGCATCAACATCGGTAACCAAAAATCCAACGACAGGATTTACCAGATCGCAAAGACGAAATTGGAATAAACGACTAAAACGACAAAAACAATTACAAGAGAAACAAGACATGGAAGATATGAGTGAGTTAAAATCACGGACTATCAATACTCCGTTTGAGGAAATAATATCGGAAACGACAAATCTAGACCTTACAGAAAAAAAGGATGGCAAAGCAGCCGTCACCTCACCATCGGTCACACCTGCTCAATATTTGAGGGTATCCGACGAAAAGAATCACTCAGAGGAAGAGATACGACGAATTCGTGCAATTGTGTGGAGAACTTTCGAACAATATAAATATGTGAATAAAAGAACAATAAATATTTTGGATGGTCTTAAACTTTTTACCAGAATATTTGATGAAACTGAACAAGCTGCTATCATCAACTACATCATAGAAGCCCGAGATCATGGTAGGGCTGGACGCCTTCGAAGGAGGACCTATTCACGAACCTAGTAAATGGATTCGAGGTAAGGGTAGGTAAACCATTCAATACGGATGTTGCTATAACTATGCAAGAGACGAGAGAAGGAAATCTTCCTGGGATTCTACGACATGAACAAGTCGACCCTTTACCCGTTGTGATAATCCAAATTATCAGACGACTCGTTACTTGGGGGATCATACATGCAGATTATGTTCCTGATAGCTGCATCATTAATATGTATGATAAATGGGATTGTATCCCTCCTCACATCGATAGTCATGATTTTGAAAGACCATTTTGTACTCTCTCTTTAATGAATCGCTGCTCCGTGATATTCGGAAGAGAGATACAAATCTTGGGACCCGGAGAATTTGAAGGGACATGCCGCGTCCTTTTAACTCGAGGATCAGTTCTTCTGTTCCAAGGGAACGATGCAGATTTTGTGAAACACTGCATACCCAGTGTCAACAAGACAGGAATCTCCATTACCTTGCGACGAATGAAGCCCGACAAACGACCAGACGGATATCAACCGATACCAGAGCTCGAAGGACTAAAGCCTTTGGAACTGCTGTGAATCCATAAATGTCTGAACACCTGAAACATGTTCGACAAATGATGTTTTTGAGTGTAGGACGTTTATGGACGATCTGATAATCTCCAAATCTACAACATGATGTGAAGAACTCCCGACATATAATATATCTATAGTTGTCGATGTGTGATATATCGGTAGCTGTTGACATGTAAAATATCAGTAGTTTGTTGTAGCGTGCTATATGATATGTACATATGTAAGTACTGTAAGCTTTTGTTTGCAATAAATATGTACTGGTGACTTTTTTTATGGAAATAAAATAAAGTGTTGAAGGAAATATATCCCCATTGTCTGTGATATGTCGACAGGTCCTGAAATCAATAAATGACAAAATGAATAATCTATGATAACTAAACATGAGAATTAACTTTCGACCTATATAGGTCAAAACCCCAGCGGAAATTCCCATCAAAAATATTAATGAGTTCGCCACTCTCTTCGGTTATTGGATATAAGTCCTTTCCTGACACGGAAATCATGGCTTTCCTCTAACCAAATCTTGATATCGACATTGAGGAAAATAGAAAATGACATCTATTTTCTCTCTTCGGCTATTGGATATAAGTCCTTTCCTGACACAGAAATCACGGCTTTCCTCTAACCAATTCTTGATATCGAAACTTTGAGGAAAATAGAAAATGACATCTATTTTCTCGCCGGTTATTGGATATAAGTCCTTTCCGGACACGGAAATCACGACTTTCCTCTAACCAAATCTTGATATCCACATTGAGGAAAATAGAAAATGACATCTATTTTCTCTCTTCGGTTATTAGATATAAGTCCTTTCCTGATACAGAAATCACGGCATTCCTCTACCAAATCTTGATATCGACAATGAGGAAAATAGAAAATGACATCTATTTTCTCTCTTCGGTTCTTGGATATAAGTCCTTTCCTGACACGGAAATCACGGCTTTCCTCTAACCAAATCTTGATATCGACACTTTGAGGAAAATAGAAATTGACATCTATTTTCTCTCTTCGGTTATTGGATATAAGTCCTTTCCTGATACGGAAATCACGGCTTTCCTCTAACCAAATCTTGATATCGACATTGAGGAAAATAGAAAATGACATCTATTTTCTCTCTTCGGTTATTGGATATAAGTCCTTTCTCGATACGGAAATCACGGCTTTCCTCTAACCAAATCTTGATATCGACATTGAGGAAAATAGAAAATGACATCTATTTTCTCTCTTCGGTTATTGGATATAAGTCCTTTCCTGACACGGAAATCACGGCTTTCCTCTAACCAAATCTTGATATCGAAACTTTGAGGAAAATAGAAAATGAAATATATTTTCTCTCCGGTTATTGGATATAAGTCCTTTCTTGACACGAAAATCACGGCTTTCCTCTAACCAAATCTTGATATCGAAACTTTGAGGAAAAAAGAAAATGACATCTATTTTCTCTCCGGTTATTGGATATAAGTCCTTTCCTGACACGGAAATCACGGCTTTCCTCTAATCAAATCTTGATATCGACACTTTGAGGAAAATAGAAAATGACATCTATTTTCTCTCTTCGGTTATTGGATATAAGTCCTTTCCTGATACGAAAATCACGACTTTCCTCTAACCAAATCTTGATATCGACTTTGAGGAAAATAGAAAATGACATCTATTTTCTCTCTTCGGTTATTGGATATAAGTCATTTCCTGATACGGAAATCACGGCTTTCCTCTAACCAAATCTTGATATCGACATTTTGAGGAAAATTGAAAATGACATCTATTTTCTCTCTTCGGTTATTGGATATAAGTCCTTTCCTGACACGGAAATCACGGCTTTCCTCTAACCAAATCTTGATATCGACATTTTGAGAAAAATAGAAAATGACATCTATTTTCTCTCTTCGGTTATTGGATATAAGTCCTTTCCTGACACGGAAATTATGGCTTTCCTCTAACCAAATATTGATATCAACACTTTCTGGAAAATAGAAAATGACATCTATTTTCTCTTTCCGGTTATTGGATATAAGTCCCTTCCTGACACGGAAGTCATGACTTTCCTCTAACCAAATATCAACATTGACATTTTGAGAAATGGAAAATGACATCCATTTTCCCCTCCTGTTATAGGGTATATGTCCTTTCCTGACACGGAAATCAAGACATTCCTTTAGCAAAATATCGACATCAACATTTTGAGAAATGAAATATGACATCCATTTTCCCTCCCAATAAATATCTTTTCAAATACAAGAAGAAAATCTCAAACCAATATGACATCCATTTTACAATAGGTCAACCTTTTGACCTAAAAAGTCAACTTTGGTCAAACTGGTCAAACCAGACCTAGTGACTGACCCCGTTGACCCATAGGTCGACCTTTTGACCCAAAAGTCAACATTGGTCAAAATGGTCGAACCGGACCAAATGACATACCCTGTTGACCCCATAGGTCACCCTATGACCTAAAAAGTCAACATTGGTCAAACTGGTCAAACCAGACCTAGTGACCAACCCTGTTAATCCCATAGGTCAACCCTATGACCTAAATAGTCAACTTTGGTCAAATTGGTCAAATCAGACCTAATGACCTACACTGTTGACCCCATAGGTCAACCCTATGACCTAAAAAGTCAACTTTGGTCAAAATGGTCAAACCGGACACTAGTGACTACACTCTGTTGACCCCATAGGTCAACCCTATGACCTAAAAAGTTAACATTTGTCAAAATAGTTAAACCAGACCTAATCACCTACCCTATTGACCCCACAGGTCACCCTTATGACCTAAAAAGTCAACATTGGTCAAACTGGTCAAACCAGACCTAGTGACTCTACATCATTGACCCCATAGGTCACCCTTATGACCTAAAAGTCGACTTTGGTCGAATTGGTCGAACCGGACCTAATGACCTACCACTGTTGACCCCATAGGTCGACCACCGTGACCTAAAAGTCAACATTGGTCAAATTGGTTAAACCGGACCCTAAAGACCTACACTGTTGACCCCATAGCTCACCTCACAAGTCGAACCAGACCTAATGACCTACACTGTTGATCCCATAGGTCAACCCTATGACCTAAAAAGTCAACTTTGGTCAAATTGGTCAGACCAGACCCAATGACCAGTCCTGTTGACCTATAAATTAACCTTTTCACCCACTGACACATTTAAAACACCACAATGACAAAATCACAAGAATTGGACATCTTACAATCAATTTGATCAATTTTGGCTGACTTGGGTCAACCCAAGTCAAAATTGGTCAACACCTATCTATTTTAATTAAAATAGATAAAAATGAAATAAAAATAACAAAATTAACGAAATAATTAATTTCAAAATTATTTTGATTAATTAAAATGATTAATGATTTAGTTTTCAAAATTTTAATTAAATGACATAATTAGTGAAAATGAAAATTAAATTAAAATCATAAAATAACAAAAATGACAAAAATAATCAATTAATTAATTTGAAATTATTTTCAATTAAAAAATTGATTAATAAAATAATTTTCACCAATTTTACTTTATAAAATAATTAATTAAAATGGGAATTAAAGAAGAAATGAAATCATCTTTAGCCTCTTCATATTTAATTGGGCTAAACCATCTTAAAGGCTTATTTAACACTTAATTAAGCCCATCTTAAGGCTCATTACCCATGGCTTAACATCCATGGTTTTGCATGGGATGAGGTGTCACCACCTCCTTCATTCTAAACATATTCTCTCCTTAAGGTGGCCGGCCAACACAAGGCCATTTTCTCCACCTCCCAAGCCACCCAATGGGAGGGAAAACCACACATGAAACCCCCCTTACCATGGTTAATGGTAATGATGAAGAGCTAGGCATATGTGTCACCATTTCCAAGCCTAAGAAGTGAGGTGTAAGCTCATTAGCAAGTGAAACAACGAGCTCACAAGTAACCTCCCACAATGGCCAATGGACAAGAGACAAATAGATGAAATTCATCATGAAAAACTTAGGGAGAAGCATCCAAGCCTATCTCCATCCAATTGATCACCCAATCAGCTAATAGAGGAGGTAAGTAATCCTCTAGAATATCCAAGCCAATACCATCCCCTTGCTATAAATAGACCCCATGGCCAAAACTAGCAAGGAGGAGAAAAATATTTAGGCAGGTCCATAGGCTACTCAAACCCTCTTACTCCCAACATAAAACTTCTTCCTAAGAGCTTCCACAATCTTTTAGGATCAATTTCAAGCCTTAGTTTCAGCCCATTCGAGCCAATTTGATCAATTTTCAAAAATAGCCCAAATTAGGCATTTTTCCCAAATTCCTCTCTAAGCCCTACTTCTGGAACAAATTGCTGCAGCAACTATCTTCCATTGGGGTCCTAGAAGGCAACTATAAAGTCTGATCTAGCTTGATTTGCTTGTGGCCAAGGTATGGAATTTATCTTTGCAAAATAAATCATGTTTTTGATAAATCTTGTGCTATACTAGCTCAAAAGTGTATCATCACCGTATGGATAGATACCTCTCATCCAGATGAGCATTTAAAAAAAAATCACTCAATTTCGTCAAGAAATGAGTGAGATATTAACATTTGAAGTTTAAGGGTTTCGGAATTTTCGAATTAAACTCCAAATTTTCTCAGCCGTCTGATCCCGCGCCTTTGGGATGGACGGCGCTGATCCGCGGGCACGGTGTCTGCTGTCCGGTCGTTGCACGGGATCCTCTTTCTCTTTCAACGACACTGAGGACACGCGTCGTCCCCGGGATGATTTGGCGGCGCAGAAATAAAAAAAAAAGAAAAATTTCTTTTTAACCCCTTAAACTTCAAAAATTCATATCTTTTTAACCAGAGGTCCTAAAAATAAAATAAAAATACCTCTGGAAAGCTCTTGAAGAGGAGAAAATTATGAGACCAAAATCATAATTTTATTCTCAGTATTTAATTTTAATTAATTAAATACTCTCTGGAGTATTTTAATTATTAAAAATTATTTAAAAATAAAAAAATTATGAAACTTTGAGGCATTTATCTTTATGTTCTTAGAGACCTTCCATAATTTTTCCAAGGACAGAGAACATGCGTAGGATACTTTTCTTGAATTTTCAAGTTTCTTTGTAATTATTTCAAATAATAATTACAAAAATTTGAAAATTAAGAAAATAAATAATTTTGAATCCTAAAATAACCCTTTGTAAAATTGAACTATTCTCATCAACAATCTAAGTTTGAAAATGGTTCTAGCCTATGATAGACTAATAATAAACCTCACTTGAGTCTAAAATGACAAGATTAGATTCAATTAAGGCTTAAAATGACATTTAAATCAATTAAACCTTACCTAAATTAGGTTTAATAAAAATTAAACTCTTTTAATTAAGTTTAAAGACACACTAAACTTAATTAACCCATTAAACCTTACCTAAATTAGGTTTAATAAAAATTAAACTCTTTTTAATTAAGTTTAAGGACATATTAAACTTAATTAACACAAAACTAAACTCCCTTAATTAGGTTTAAAGACATACTAAACTTAATTAACCTCCTTAAACATAAGGTTTAATCAATCCTAAACCCTAATTAGGTCTAACCCTTATTCCGAATTAAACCATTAAGCCTTAACTAACTAAGGTTTAATCAAACTCAAACCCTAATTAGGTCTATCCCTTAGACCTAATTAAACTATTAAGCCTTAACTAACTAAGGTTTAATCATACCTAAACCACTAATTAGTTTAACCCTTGACCTAAGTAAACCATTAAGCCTTAACTAACTAAAGTTTAATCAAACTTAAACCCTAATTAGGTCTAACCCTTAGACCTAATTAAACCATTAAGCCTTAACTAACTAAGGTTTAGTCAAACTTAAACCCTAATTAGGTCTAACCCATTAGACCTAATTAAACCATTAGACCTTAACGAACTAAGGTTTAATCAAACCTAAACCCTAATTAGGTCTAACCCATTAGACCTAATTAAACCATTAGACCTTAACTAACTAAGGTTTAATCAAACTTAAACCCTAATTAGGTCTAACCCTTAGACCTAATTAAACCATTAAACCTTAACTAACTAAGGTTTAATAAAACATAAACCCTGATTAGGTCTAACCCTTAGACCTAATTAAACCATTAAACCTTAACTAACTAAGGTTTAATCATACCTAAAGACTAATTAGGTCTAACCCTTAGACCTAATTAAACCATTAAGCCGTAACTAACTAAAGTTTAATCATACCTAAACACTAATTAGGTCTAACCCTTAGACATAATTAAACCATTAAGCCGTAACTAACTAAGGTTTAATAAAACCTAAACCCTAATTAGGTCTAACCCTTAGACCTAATTAAACCATTAAGCCTTAACTAACTAAGGTTTAATAAAACCTAAACCCTAATTAGGTCTAACTCTTAGACCTAATTAAACCATTAAGCCT
Source organism: Papilionanthe hookeriana x Papilionanthe teres (assembly GCA_022702705.1). NCBI lineage: Eukaryota > Viridiplantae > Streptophyta > Magnoliopsida > Asparagales > Orchidaceae > Papilionanthe > Papilionanthe hookeriana x Papilionanthe teres. The sequence continues at coordinate 45,733,286 of CM040430.1, read as the reverse complement.
TAACTAACTAAGGTTTAATCAAACCTAAACCCTAATTAGGTTTAACCCTTAGACCTAATTAAACCATTAAGGCTTAACTAACTAAGGCTTAATCAAACTTAAAACCTAATTAGGTCTAACCCTTAGACCTAATTAAACCATTAAGCCTTAACTAACTTAGGTTTCATCATACCTAAACCCTAATCAGGTCTAACCCTTAGACCTAATTAAACCATTAAGCCTTAACTAACTAAGGCTTAACTAAATTCAAATCCTAATTAGGTCTAAACCTTAGACTTAATAATACTATTAAGCCTTAATTAACCAAGGTTTAACAAAAATCAAACCTGACTTAAGTCTAACCCATTTAGTCTTATGTCAAACCAAACTTAGTTAGATCTAAGTCAAACTTAGGTTCAACCCACACTGAACCTAAATTAAACCTAAACCTAACTTAAGTCTAACCTACATTAGACTTAAGTCAAACAAAACTTAGGTTCAACCTGATATGAACCTAAGTCAAAATCAAACCAAACTTAAGTCTAACCCATATTAGACTCAAGTTAACCTAAACCTTAGGTTTAACCCACATTGAACCTAACCTAAACCTAATCTAACTTGAGTCCAACCTAACTTGAACCCAAGATAACCTAAACCATAGGTTAAACCCACATTGAACCTAACCTAAACCTAACCTAACTTGAGTCCAACCTAACTTGAACCCAAGTTAACCTAAACCTTCGGTTCAACCCACATTGAACCTAACCTAAGCCCAACCCAACTTGAACTCAAGTAAACCTAAACTTTAGGTTCAATCCACATTGAACCTAACTTAAACTCAAACATAACCTAACTTGAATTCAATCCAACTTGAACTCAAGTTAACCCAAATCTTAGGTCCAATCCATATTGAACCTAACTTAAACTCAAACATGACCTAACTTGAATTCAATCCAACTTGAACTCAAGTTAATCTAAATCTTAGGTCCAATCCACATTGAACCTAAATTCAACCTAAACCAAAGTTAAGTCTAATCTACATTAGACTTAAATCAAACTGAACTTAAGTTCAACCCCTAATGAACTTAAGACAATCCTAAATCTAAGTCCGACAAAATAGACTTGATTAACACTTAAACCTTACCTAAAATGGATTTGAATGGTCTATAATTCTAATTAAGTCTAATTTATTAAGCATGATTAACCTTTAAATCCTATTTAAACAAGGTTTAAAATTTAATTAAGTCCATCCAAAACCAAACCTTTCAACTTATGTTCAAACAGACATGAACTCGAGTTAATTAAATTCAATCAATATTGAATTTAAACCTTTTAACTTAAGTTCAAACAGACATGAACTCGAGTTAATCAAATTCAATCAACATTGAATTTAACTAAGATTCAATCAAACATGAATCCAAGTTAATTCAATTAATATTGAATTTAACTTTAAACCAATTAACTTAAGTTCAAACAGACATGAACTCGAGTTAATCAAATTCAATCAACATTGAATTTAAATAAGATTCAATCAGACATGAATCCAAGTTAATTCAATTAATATTGAATTTAACTTTAAACCTATTAACTTAAGTTCAAACAGACATGAACTCGAGTTAATCAAATTCAATCAACATTGAATTTAACTTAGGTTCAACTAGACATGAACCCAAGTTAGTTCAATAAATATTGAATTTAACTTTAAATCTTTTGATATACACGAACCTGGAATTTAAGCTCAAACTCAAGATCAATTCAATATAATTCAACACTCTAAAATTGACATAACCGACAAAAATCTGTTGTTGACATAATCAACGAAAATTTGACATTTTAAAAAACAACATGATTAGCATGAAGTTGACATTTCAAAATAACTTAACATATTCTGTGATATTATTTTTGACGATATTTTCTTAGCAGGATGAAGACAAGAAATTCCGTTTAGATTTTCTTTGCATGTTATAGGGTGTGCTAACTCTGTTTTGCAGGACGCCGACGACGAAATATTAGCAACAAAATAAAACAAAACTTTTAGGTTAGACATATAACCTGAAACTTTTCAACAAGACAACAACATTGAAAACAAAACAAAACTTTTAGGTTAGACATATAACCTCGAAACTTTTCAACACAACAACGACATGACAACAAAACCAAAACCTTTAGGTTAGACATAATACCTAAAGTATTCAATAACATGATATAACGACATTTGGGAGTGATAGTGGGTACATCTCTCCTTAAAATAAATCTTTTAGAAAATAAATGATTAACATTAATCAGAAGTTTTCTTAAACAATCGAGAATTGTTTAAGATGTAATTAACTATAGAGGCTTACCTCTATAGGAGATATAAAAGAACCCAAAACAGAAATCTCTGGTTTACCATGATTTTCTTAATATGAAAATTCTAGAATACGTTATTCTAGAATATCCTCATATAAGAATTATCAGAAACACCTTTTTCTACTATTAGTCCTAAAAATTCTCTAAATCCTTCATAGGATTTATACGAATAAAACAAGGCTAATATTAGATGGCGAATCCTTGACATTGACATGATATATTGGATGGTGATGACATGATGACATCATCATCATCAACCAATGATATATATATTTTCTTTTCATCGCCACCAACTGATAAGATGGGTTTTACTTCTACAAGAATTTGTTTTTCAAATAGTGGATAGAAAAGGAACGGACAACCAAATTGCCGATCATTTATCTAGAATTAAGAATGATGATATTACTGAAGAAAATATAAATGAGAAATTTCCTGATGAACATTTGTATGTTATTTAAGGATACCAAACACTTTGGTATGCAGATACAGTTAACTATTTAGTTAGCAATATTTTACCTTATGGATTAGATAACAAATTTATTAAGAAATTTAAAAATGATGCTAAATTTTATATTTGGGAAGATCCTCATTTATTTAAATTAGGAAGAGATTTTATAATTCTTAGATGCGTACCTTATGAAGAAACTTATGCTATTATTCAAAAATGTCATGATTCTGAATTTGGAGGACACTTTGGAGGAGATAAAACTGCATTTAAAATTTTAAATTCAAGATTTTATTGGCCTACCTTATTTAAAGATGTGAGACATTATGTGAAAACATATGATCGATGTCAAAGGATGGGAAATATATCCAAGAATGATGAAATGCCTTTAAACTATATATTGGAAGTTGAAATTTTTGATATATGGGGTTTAGACTTTATGGGACCATTTGTACCATCATCTGGAAAGATTTATATTTTATTAGCGGTTGATTACGTTTCAAAGTGGATGGAAGCTGTAGCTTTACCTAGCTGTGATTCCAAAAGTGTTTCAAAATTCTTAAAGAAGATGATTTTTCAAGATTTGGAATGACTAAGGTAATTATCACAGATGGTGGAAGTCATTTTAGAAATATAAGAATTCAATCATTATTGGAAAAATTTAGAATCAAACACAGAATTGCAACTGCATATCACCCACAAACAAGTGGAATGGCTGAAGTATCAAACAAAGAAATTAAAAGAATTTTAGAAAAGACTGTTAATCCTAAAAGAACTGATTGGGTTGATAAACTTGATTCTGTATTATGGGCTTATAGAATAGCTTATAATACACCAATCGGAATGTCACCTTACCGGTTAGTTTATGGTAAACATTGTCACTTACCTGTTGAACTTGAACATAAAGCTTATTGAGTGATAAAAGAGTTTAATTTTGATTTGATTACTACAAGAGAAAAATTATTATTGCAATTGAATGAGATGGATGAAATAAGAAATGAATCATATGAACATGCAAGGATTTATAAAGAGAAAATGAAAATCTTACATGATAAAAAGATTTCAGAAAAAATATTTGACCTGGACAAGAAATATTATTATTTAATACTCATTTAAGACTTTTTCCTGGAAAATTAAGTTCAAAATGGATAGGACCATATATAATTGAAAAAGTATACCATTATGGAGCTGTGGATGTTAAAGATCCCAGAACGGGAAAAATTTTTAAAGTTAATGGATTAAGACTGAAGCCTTATTTGGGAGATTTTAAAAAAGATTTATAAAGAGGCTTTTGAGTGGAGTCTACCTGATTAAAAGACTTAATTAGGTTGGGCTGATGACATTAAACCAAGCGCTTTGTGGGAGGCAACCCATAGTTATTTGTTGTTTTGTGTGTTTTAACATTTGTACTATAAGGTTATGCCTCGGACTTGTTTAATTTTATATTATTTTTGAATATTTGAATGCTAACAAGTCTTTATTGACTTAAGCTGAAAATTATCTCGAATTATATAAAGCTTAGACATTGGATCACTCTATTTCATATATGAGTAAAAAAGAGATCAAGTTAACCTTCATTAGGATTGCTTATAATTTGTGTTACTGAGTCTATATTGATCTTACCATTCTAAACTACCTATTTTGGAGAACAAAACTTTGAAATTTAACGTTAAGCGAAACGGAGTCGAACATGGTTCTGGCGCCTAAGTGCTAGAGTAAAACTATGTGTCGATGGGTCCGACGCCTAAGCGCCACAGTTACTGGATCGTGTTAAAACTAAAATCTTCAGTTTTTCACACAATTTTCTCTTATAAATGACCCTATCTTCGTCCCCAATCCTTATGCAATCATTTTTTCGACCCATACACTCCATTCTTGAGAGATTAGAGAGGATTTTTGAAGAAATGGAGAGGAGAAATCTAGGAGAAGAGGCTAGAGATAAGGTTTCAAAGGATCCTCAACCCTACTTCAATGGTTTCATCGCTGTAAGTTTGGAGAAAATTTCTAGTCTTCTAGATAAGTTTGAAACGGAGTTTAAAAGCATTGGAGATCGCCTCCATGAGATGTATCATCAAATTGAACATCTGGAATGACAGGCGAAACTTCAATGTGATCATCTAGCAGCTTATCAAGATGCTCAAGTGGAGATATATGCGAAGAACAATTGGATCGACGAGAAAAATGCTATGGATTTTCCAAGGGCGTTAGTATTCTTCCCCAGTAGGCCAAGAAATCTTCATTTTCAAGATAATGGGAATTAGATAGTGATGTGGTGAGATTGTGATTTATCTAGTGTGTCGTTGTATCGATTTAGTGAATCTATTGTGTTTGTTTGTGTTTTTGCTTTCATGTTCATTGTGTGTTGTATTTGCTTTCAAATTTGTGTTGTTTGATTGTTGTTAGAACTTGAATCATGTTATGATACTTATCTGAATTGTATAAGCCCAAAATTGAAAATCATGAAAGGAATTAGAAGAGTTTGATTTAAACTTGTGTTTAATTGGTGGATTTAATTTTTAATTTTTAAAATTTTTGGAATATATTTTGGAAGATGGAAATTGAAGCAATACTCTTATATGAGTAATTAGAAGTTTAATTTATGAATTTTGGTGGAAAATAAAATTTTTAAGAGATTTTTTTGGAATGGTGAGTCTGCTGCCTAGGCGCCAAAATTAGGCGCCTAGGTGTCGGTTCAGCCTGCTTACCCTAAAAACACCATTTAAACCCCCATTAGCCATTTTTGACACCTAAGCTTCATCTTCTTCCTCTTTTTCACAAAAACCCACCTCTAAAATCCATTTTGAGCTCAAAACATCAAGATTTTGAGCCCAAAATCACTTAATTTCTTTATCTCAAGGTCAGATCTACACTCTAATCCATTTATTTTTTATTTTCACCATAGTTTTTCCTATTTTTGACTAAAAACCAAAATTTTGAGAAAAATTTTGATTTTTAGTGTTTCTCCATGAATTTATAAACTCATTTTAAGTTTCTTAAGCTTAAAAGGAGTTTAAATCTTTGATTCTTTAATTTATTTGTGTTTTCTTTCACGTTTAGATGGCACCGAAATCTAAGCGAGGAAAGGCACAAGAAAATTTTGACAGTAGCAAGTTTGCGACTGCGACAGCGCACTTTCGATATCACGAATTTGCGACGTCCAGAAAATTTATCTCATAGCGAAGCTTTTACAATCTCAGTGAAATGATCGAGAACACGAACGTTGTGCACAACTGGCAACGATTCTGTTATTTCACTGTTGTTGCTGTTATTCAAGTCGTGCACGAATTTTATGCTAACTTTTTGGATGCGGAAGACTATGAAGTCTTCGTCAGAGGTGATGAAGTAGGATTTACTCCTGAAAGGATCAATGTTTTTTATGGACTGCCACCTACCATCGAGTGCCACTATTCTGGATTATTTCTATCTGAAGGGGATCTTGAGAAGATTATTGCTTATTTGATTGACAACACTGGAGCTTGGAAGATCTGGAAGGAAAAACAGGTAAATTTCAAATCTTCTCAGTTAAATGATATTTCAAAGGCATGGCATTACTTTATTTCTGCAAGACTTATACCTTCTAACCACCTGAGCGAAGTGACTAGAGATCGAGCTATCTTAAACTACTGCATTCAGGAGAGGAAGCCGATAGATGTCGGCAGTATTATTTATAATTCTGTGGAGTCTACTGCTAGATCCAGTACTTCTGTAGGACTAGGATTCCCATCTAATTGATTTATTCTTTATGTGTGAACAATGAAGTCACTGCTGATATTTCTGAGGAGAAGCTGAAGTCTACCAAGCCAATTGGGCAGGAGAGTGTTAGTATCTATGATTGTCTTTGTGGAAAGAGATCTACAGCCCCTTCTACTTCTGCACCTACTCCAGGTAGAGCTTCCACTTCCAGACCTTCTACTTCTACTGCTGAGCCACCGTCTAGTTTTTGGGAATCGATGCATGATCAATTTCTGGAGCAGCAGAATGAGTTATTTCTAACTCACTCGCGAGTTGATAATATGGATAAGAAGATTGATCACCTATCCGATTACGTCCAGCAGGAAGAGTGAATATGATGCCGAGTATTCGCAGTCTTTAGTCGATTCTCGAAGGGTGAGCATGATATTCAGTTTCCCACCTGTCCTAGATTTTTACCATATGTTGATCCTAAGGATGTGAAGTTTTCTTTTGGTGATGACGATGACGAGGCTACAGACAGTGATTAGTGGCCTGATTTACCTCTGAGATGTGTTGAGTCTGTTGTTAGTTTAGTTTTTGTTTGCTAGTACTCATTGTTGTTTATTGTTTACTAGTTTAGATTTATTTATGAGACTTTGTATGAATTATTTGATGTTGAGACTGTTTTAGATATTTAGTTGCAGACTGAAATTTGAATGAATTTGTGTTTATTTTTGGTTTCGACTCTATCGCTATAGTATTCTAGAATAGTTAGTAATGTTATTTTATTTCGTTAGTAATATAGTTATTTAATTCAACTACTGCTATATAAAATTTTTTAGCCTGCTTACTTTTACATGATCCATTATTTCTGTAATATTCATAAAAAGCAAGTGTAGAAGTAAATTATATTTCTTCCTAGAATTTTTTTACGTGCTTATAAAATTCCTTTTTAAATTATACTTTTCTTTCTCTCATACTTTATTATTTTCATGATATACCAAAACTTAAGTTTGGGGAAAGAGAAAATACATGCAAATTTAAATTTTGTTTGTCCTTAATAAACTAATATTTTCTAAAAAAAATCTTAACATAACATAAGGAATGAAGAATCTATTTAAGATCACTTAAATTTTTGAAATTATAAATAATTTAGTTGACTTAACCAAAATTTTAATAACTTTGATTGATTTTAAGAATATAATTATTTAATTTAAAGAAGAATAAGATTAAGAAATTTTTCTATTCATAACAGAAATAATTGAATTTTAGAAGTATTAAGAAATAAAAAATTATAACTTGAAAAAGAAAAGATTGAAAATCTTTTTGAAATTCTATTCATGTTATAATAATTAAGTGAAAATGTAAAAGTTTGAAAATTTAAGTTAAGGATAGTGAAGTTCAAAATCATTAACAGGCTATCCAGATACAATAATCCTCAATGTGAAAAGAAAAAAAAAAGAGAAAAAGTGGAGAAGCTTGACGATATGCCTAATCAAAAATTGGCTTCACTTGAATTATCTTATATGAAGAAAACTAGTTACATAATTTTACTTAATTTTCATGCATGAATCTTTATTTAAGAAAGACTTTTCATGAAAATCTTTTTTCTTGTAAATAATCTATGTGATCTTAATATAATAAACTTCTATTATTTTTGAAATGAATGAAAAATTTTTGAAGTCTTATGATTTGGTAGTTGAATATTCTTTAAATTCTTAAAATTAAACTTAGTTAGTGAAACGGTTAATGATTTACTAAAGCATTTATAAGATCAAAAATTACAAGGAGTCTTAAATATTTATCTTTCATTCCAAATGTTATACATTTTATATAGTAAAAAGGGTTACTTGAGGACAAGAAACATTGAAGTTTGGGGGATTTTGATCCATAAAAAAATACCCATTTTTATGCCTTGATTTTTATCAAATATTTAAGGATATTATGCTTTAATGAAAGGTATTTTTGTGTTTTTGGATATAGGTGATGGAAAAATGTTCAAGAAGAAAAAAAAAGTGAAAAAGGAGCAAAAAATAGCAAAAAGGAGCAAAAATGGAGCAAAAATCCAAAATTGTCAAAATTATTGGTCTGGCGCCTAGGCGCTTGAATCCGACGCCAAAGCGCCAGGTCGATATGAGATCTATCAAGACTTTTGACGACTTTTGGACGGTTATTTTGACGGTGTTAGCGGTTTTTGGACCTTCTAGAAGACTGGCAGTTGTTCCTGGTTTATAGGACATGTGATACAATGTATTTGGACGATTGGAAACGGTTTTAATTGCTAAGAGGTGCGATCCAAAGTGAAGAGGTGCGAAGAACTAGACGTAGAGTCCAGCGCCTAGGCGCCATAAACACCTTTTAGAAGATTCATTGAATGTGGACACATTTTGAAGAGGTGCATCAAGGCAACCCTTGAAGCCTATAAATAGGAAGGTACTCCTTCAGAGAAAAATGCCCCCCATACATCCCCCTATCTAGAGCCCCATCTAGAGGGAGAATTAGAGAAATACTTTAGGGCAGTTTTATTAATTAGTGAGTTTATTTAGAGTGTGTATTGAGAGTTTAAAGAGTTGGTGCTTTAGAAGTTTATTTGCTTTGGAGTCAGAAGAATTCAAAGATTCGATAGGAGAAACACTTGAGATAAGTATTTGTAATTTTATTCAAAGTTTTTTTATCATGTTTTGTTGTTTAAATTCAATGTGTTCTGAGTAGTTAGTTTACTTTCTCCTTTCAATTATGAAAAGATAAATAAGATAATATAAAATTCGATTGAGAATTAAAAACTATTTATATTTTAAAACATTGTGATGATATTAATACCAGATCTTCATTTACTTTACAAATTGATTACTTGTATTCTTAAAATCTATTAAAGAGTTTTGATACCTAGAAGGAGATGAATTCTTAACTAGTAGATATCATATAAATCCTTGGGTAGTCGAAGGCCTTGTGCGGGTTAGTCAAGGTGAAGTGCAAATAAATAGGAAGATATTATATAATGGGCGTAGAATTAATAAGTTTTTAGAGTGACAGACTAAATTCTTGTGATTTGGTTTATAGAGAAGGAAAGGGTCACTAGTAGGGCCGACTATAGCCACCCTTGGACATCTAGTAGTGTGAGCCTAGATTAACCCATTCTACTAACAATACATCCGGACCTGATCTATAGGCTAGCCAATGTTCGTTACACTTGGATCAAAGGGTAAAGAATATGAATGCTTTTATTTGGCACAATACCATAAATTTATATTCTCCACGAATATTAACATTATCTTAGAAAATCTTGGATTAATTGAAAGAAAAAAAGTTGTGTTCTTATTGCTATTTACATCAATCATTTCATTACTGCTTTATTATTGCATCTAGTAAATTAAAAATATCAAATTTATAAACTATTGAAGAAATACATAAAAATAAAATTAAAATATTTAAAAATCCATAACTCACTCCTCGTGGGATCGATACTGGGGTCTTTGTTTCAAAGCCCTATATTACTTGATACGATACGTATACTTACGTAGTACCCCTAGTGTGTAAAATATTTTCAATAAAATTATATTTGTATACACTAGTTGCTATTATTATCTATTACATATATTTGAAAGCATTAATTATTATATTTGTCTTCAGCGGATTGCGGGTCAAGTTTTTGGCACCGTTGCTGGGGATTGAATTTTTAGTACGCATATATATAGCATTGGGTCACTAGTGGACCCTTTTTTCGTCCCCAAATTGTTCTTTTAAAGTAATTGAAGAGTTTCCAAGAGTTTTCCAAGCATCCCTTCAAAAATTGTCCACATTCGATGCACCTCGTGAGAGAACTGATTTTCCCGCCGTAGGCGGCCTCGAGCTCGCCGTCGGCGGCCTTCTAGAATACTTAGCCTTGGACCCTTCTGTATAAGCCCCACTGTCGGCGGCCTCAATCTTCACCATTGGCGGGCTCCCTTGTAATATATTCCGAACACTCGAAAAAAACACGTTATCGTCGCCGTTGATCTTGCCGTGGGCGCCATAGATCAAATTTTCATAAATTCTGTCCTTTTTGCTCCAAATTTGCTCTTTTTTGCATATTTTCACTCCAATGTCCTTAAATCTTCATATCTGCAAAAAATCATCAAAAATATACTTCTTTAAAGTGCAATATCATCAAAATTAATGTAAAATAAGCATGAAAATCTTAACATTTTTTCATTGGGTCATAATTCCATTAATTCATTGGAGTTATTTTCTTCGAGAATTAAACAAGTTTTAGAAGTGGAAGGAGAAGCTTTATAAAACTTGGTTGGTTTAAAACTATCATTATGGACTTCATTGCCTTCCATACTCTTAATTTTATGATGATGGATCGGAGTTAGAGTTAGGGCTTGAATATAATAATTAATTTGATGATACATTGATTCATATTCATGCCTCTCTATGTCATGTGTAGAAATCTCGAATTGAGGCTTCTTCTGACTTTTCACAATTGTCTCTTTATCTTTTTCGGAGCTTCCTTCTAAGTCAATGCTGATCGTCGGCTTTTTTCGTTCAACAATCTAGTAAGTTCTTCTTCGATCACATCCCCGACCTCGACCTCAGATGCGTGGGCTAAAAGAGCTTCCACCAACTCGTTGTGAAGGAGTGGTGGAAGATCATTAGACTAGAGTTGTATGGTCCCATTCTCATAGTTCTTCTAAATCATTATTTTACTTGTCACAATTTCTCTTAAAAGTATTACTTTCTTCAGAGGAGCATAATAGGCAGAGTCTTCGTGAATGCCTACTTCATGTATTGAGAAGGGCTGTAAGTCTCCCTTAATGCAATGTTCTTATCTGTCCTTATAGTACTTGATGCAATGGTGTAGTGACGATGGGACCTTGTTTTACTCGCGAAGGCACGACTGACCAAGTAGGGTATTGAACGATGTATCCAAATCGATGACATGGAATTTTGCGGTTGTTATTTGATTTCCAACTTTCATTTGAAACGTTATAGATCTGAGGGTTATTTCTCCTTTCTGGTTGAATCCTCTTAGCTTCTTTATCAATAGAAAGCTCTCGAGCGTCGATGTCCAAGTAAGCTAGTGTCTGTAGACTCATTATGTTGAGCGAAGCTCCAGGATCTACCAACACTCTGGAAAGTACGAACCTGCCAATAATAATGGAAATGTAGAGCATACGGTTGTGATCGACTGTACTGAGTAGCAAATCTTTATCGGTAAAGGTTACGCCAGGCTGTTCTTTTAAAGTGTAAACTTCATCTGAGGATGTGCTATCCAACTGCGCTAAGAAAAATCTGGATCAAGTAGAGCCTTGATCAGATTTTCTCTCGTCTCCTTTGACAGGATCAAAGCGTTGTAAAAGCTTAGTTTGGCTGACAACTTCCTGAGATGAGCTAGCACATTATAATCCACTTTGTTTGAATCTTTGATTTCGTTTTGATCTTGTACTTCTTTCGTTACTGGAGATACTTCTTCTTAAGTAATTGCTTATTTTTTTTTATCCATTGGAGCAGTCCTTGGCGCTAACACCTTAACACTTCTTAAATGTACTTCTGTTATTTATTCTTCTTCTAGACCCAGATATTCTTCTATTACTGTATCTGGTTCTTCCATATCAAAAAATTCCATGTTGATGGCAAGTGGAGTTCCTTTGCATTCTTCTATTTCTGGTGTTGTCGTAGCCAGTGTTGTCAATATCTTCTTCATTTTCATCAACATTGTCGATGGGAACACTTATTGTTTTAGGATAATTTTGGGAATCAAAATTAGGGTTAGAGAGGTTGTTATTAGTTACGTCATCACCAAAGAAAGTAAGAACGTAGGAAACATCGTTTCTATTATCATTATGAGACACTTGAGGGGCATGAAGATAATGGTACAAAGTCAGGGGTTCGAGGGTTTCACCCCCGAATCTAAAACAACCAATCTAACAAGGGCAACTTCTATTCAACCCTTCATGCTATCATTCTTAATTTCGTTCACGATCCGCCTCTTTCTCCATTCTTGTCGCGGTGGTATCCTTGATGAAGTTTTAATCTTGGATTGGGCTGGCGGTAGACTCCGGACAGCGGCTCTCCTTAAAGTAGACTGGATCTGATCCAAGACTTTCTTGAGCTCATTCCAAATTGTGCTCCATCCGCCTTTCTTGGGTATATGGATCAATATAAGAGATCGCATTGGATGAAATCACATTTATAGAACCTCTTTCAGGTTTGTTCAAGTATTCCTTCGGTATTGTTATATTCCCTTCTTTGTAATTCCGCTTGAGCCAATCCTTGAAACTGAAGAAGCTTTCTATGGTGTGTCCGAGCATCCTGTGGTAGGGGTACAAGTTGTGTTGATCCTTCTTGTCCACTTCTTCTAGCTTCTTCAGCTTAGGTAACTTGAACTTGGGCTTCTTCATTAAATTTTTGATCATCTTTGCTACGACGTCATCTTTGAAGGAGTAATTCCTACGTAGCCATTCTGACATTTTCCGACCCTATCATCCATCTATCCTGTATGACCTCTGCTGCTGACCAGACTAAATGCTCTGTTGTGCATGAGGTTTACCATACTGCTGAAACTGACTGTACTGAGGTGACTGACTATGCTACTGTGGCAACTGCTCAGGCTGAATCTTCATTTACTGCTTTCCTTTATCGACCATTGCCACTATGCCAGATCTCTTCTCGTATGCTTTAGTACGCTTTATTTTCTTTGTCTTATTTGTAGGCTCCATATACTTGACTTCTCCTTGTAGGCTACTAGCTTTGATGAGTAGCTTTTTGAAGGACTTAATGGTGAGACCCTTAATCATGAATGCCACCGAACCGTGGATACTCTTGAGTAGTATCTCAATCATGTGTTATTCTGGTAGCTGAGGTTCATATTTCATGCATAGGTTTCTCTATCTCAAAATGTAGTCGACCAAAGTCTCGTCAGGCTTCTGCCACTCCACCACGAGATCTCCTATGGTAACATGATGTCGAGCACAGGAGAATCTTTTCACGAACATGTGTTCAATTTCTACAAAAGTCTTTACTGATCCATTGGGAAGCTCGGCATACCAGTCGAACGCTATTCCTGACATACTGCAAACAAGCTGACAATACAACAAAGCTTCACTTCCTCCTATATTGCAACAACTAGCTCCGAAATGTGCTATGTGTTGGCGAGGATTTCATGTCCCGTCGAACATCTTAAAAGTCGGAGGCACGAAGCCTTTGGGTAAGGCACAACATCAAACTCCTCTTGGTAGGGTCTACACTTTAAACTAATGCTCCACCTTTGGACTGAGCTAAGGTCTCCCAAACTTGTTGTTCAACCATCTATTTAATGTCCTTTTTCGGCAGGTTCAAAGTTGGATCTCTTCTTGTGGGCTCGTCTTCATTGGTTAAGGCAATTTCTCTTCTTTCATCGGCGAGGTGTATGATTTTGGGTTTGTTAATCTCCGGAGATGCTATGGGTCTTGACTGTGATTGCCAATGGAGTGTAGCCATGGCGGTCATGGTGGTAGTCCTTTCTTCCATCTTCTTCTCCAGGCAGCTAATTTGTTCATCTTTAGTCAGGATGGTCCTTCACAACTCATCTGCGGTGTTCTCATCACTAGGAGCATTTCACGTAGATTACATTAACTAAATTTCGACCATATTAACTTCCATCAACTCTTCATTTGTGTAATCTGACAGGAAGTAATCTTCAAAATCAATATCCAATCCTCATTATCTAGCTAACTCAAAACTTTCTTCTTGGAGCTTTCGAGCTCTATCGTCAACTGTTTTCTTTAAGGTTAGTTTTAAATCTGTAAGCTTCCTTGCACTGACACTTTTCTCTACAACGGATTCAGAAGCAATAGCGGTAGTGGCAACGGGAATATCAAATCCATGATCTATTTTGTGGTCACCATAACTTTCAGAATGTACTAGTATAACACCTCTCGGTAACCACACTTTCCTCTTAAAAGTCGATGCCTTGAGATAAGGTGTCGTAACAGGGACATTAGTGTAACAAGGGGACGTGTGCTCCCTAGTGTGTAGACTATGTAAAGAGGAGAATAATCCTCTCATGTTCTTTTTCTTTTAGGGCTCCTCCTGATCACTGGCACCTAGTATCCGCAGACCCAACCGAGACTTAACTGATCTGCTTATAGTAATATCATCTATAGCAGCTGTATCAACACGTTTTCCCAATCAGTGTTTGACAGAAACTCAGACGGGTCTTTCCTTTCCAGAATTTTATCCTTATTCTCGGGGGATATTGCATATCCCATCCTCCTGAGAAGCTTGGCAATATAACAACCTTCTATTTCAGACAACCTTCGTAGAAGGGTGAGAGCTTCAGTGATAGGTGCGGGTCTCTCCCTCACCTTACCACAAATTTGTGTTGTTGTAAGTGTAGCGGTGATCCTATGGAGGCTCTCATCTCCAGTAGTATCAGCTAATGGGTGTGTTGACCTCATTTTTGATGAGGTCTTCTCTTCTTCTCTTTAGTAATTAGGATCTAGCCTTAGGCTTTTCCTTTGACTATCCTAGAGGATTAGAATTGGGACCCACCACTTAGAAATTCAAACCACTTCTTAACTCCCTGCAAACTCCACAAACTTGACTGTAGACCCCTAATCACCTAGAGGGTTGAAATCAAATGTGGAAGTTTAAAGGATGAGTTCCTATGGGACTCTTTGGCCTTAGGATCGCCCCGGTGGCCTGGTCTGGTGAAGGGCTGACTTACACACACACTACACCTATACACTACACTTTCACACACATTCTAAAAACACACCCATATTTAACTTGACCTCCTGACTCATAAAGGTGATTCACATGGATGGTCCTTAAACCCTAAGCCCTTGGCTAAGAGCGTTAGGAACAACATAGTGGATGCCTCAAATGAGTCCCTTCATGGCTCATGTGGGCTAGATATGGCTTCATGGCTCAACCAAAATGATTTTATTCCACTTACATTCACCTAATCTTCAATTTTTCAAATTTTTAATTTTTGACCCCGGGGACCCTACACCCGCCTAGCCTACCCAAAGCCCTGGAAATTACCCAAAATTTTCAAAATTTCCAAATCACCCAAAATTCCCCAAAATTAACCTTGAACATTTCCTCACCAATCAAGTTGATCATCCATAGCCAAAAATATCAAAAATTCCAAAAATACCTCCCAATACCCTCCAAATACCCAAAAT
The DNA here is from genome assembly GCA_022702705.1 of Papilionanthe hookeriana x Papilionanthe teres. NCBI lineage: Eukaryota > Viridiplantae > Streptophyta > Magnoliopsida > Asparagales > Orchidaceae > Papilionanthe > Papilionanthe hookeriana x Papilionanthe teres. Next base: position 45,717,689 of record CM040430.1, on the reverse strand, counting down.
ACCCCTCTTGACCGAAAAATCCAAAAATTCAGAAAATTCCCAGGAATATCCCAAATATTCCCAATTTCATTTTGTTCAACTACACCATGGGCCAATTTTGTCAATTTACCCCACTTTTATCAAAACCCCCAATTTGACCTATTTTAACCCTAAGTGAACCCAATGTCAAGCCAAACCTACCCAATTGACCCAAATTCTGGTCCAATTCAATTTTAAACTTCAATTCAACATTCCCAACACCAATCTGGACTAAATCCAAGTCTGATTTGATTGACATTTGAATCCAATTTCACTTTTGGCCTTAAAGCCCAATTTGGACACATGACCCAAACCTAATCCAAACTAACCCAATTCAACTCCAATTAATCCCAAACCTTTTCTAAACCTTCCCTAACATCCCCACAAACAAAACACTAACATGATTTACCCAAAATTTAGACCCAAACCCACTCAAATTCAACCCAAAGCTAAGAGGCCCAATTTTGACCTAAAACCTAACCTAACCCAAATAAGCCCAAAACCCAAAATCAAAACCCAACCAAAGCCAAAACCTCTTTCAAACACTCCCATAAACATTTCCCAACATTTATTTTACATCAATTTCAAACCTAGCCCAACATTGGCCCAAGTTAGCCCAATTTGACCTATATTGGCCCATTTACCAAAGAGGTCCAAATCCAACCCAATTCAAGCCCAAACCACTTCAAATCTATTCCAAATCATGCATGAAACCTTCCTAAATTAAATTCAACACTTATTGGATCCAATCCTTTAAAAAATTATCAACCTTAAATTTGTTTTGATATCCAAAAGCCCACTTCCCTAAATCATTTTAAAAGCCCATCTTCACTAAATTTTAAAGGCCCAAAATTCATACAAAGCCCATATGACACTCTTCTTCATCACGACTTCAATTAGAACCATCCCTAAAGTTCCAATCAAATATGAATTTGTTCTAAATCAAGCTTCATGTTAACCGCTCATACATTTATCAAAAATGTCAAAATCCATTTTCATACAAGTAAGCCAAGCTATGTGCAAGCCATAAGCAAGCCATGAAGCCATGCATGAGCCCCATAGGAGCCATGAGAGCCATGGAATCCACTTTCCGCCTCACCAAACCATTAATGTCAAGAGAGGGGATCTCTTTCTTAAACCTTTTTTAAACCCTTTTTACCTTAAACATGATACACTCTAAACCATACTTTGCCACCTAATCCTTGATGTGGACTTCACTACCTTTCGTAGGTTGACTCACATGATCCTCCCAGCCCAAAACCAGAACTCGGAAGGGTGCACCAAACCTAAAATGGTGGGTTGACCCATTTGGACCTAAAATGAGCATCTCCCCATACCATTTTAATCCAAGCCCTTTACACATGTCCATGGCTAATTGACTGCACAAACCTTCAGCCCTGACCCACCTGGACCTGAGGGTGACCCATGCCTGCCGGCCAGCCGCCTGGGTCGCCGGAAAACACCATGGCCGAGACCTTAGGAGGAGTCAAAGTTTGGAATTCCCACCTGCTGAGCTGCCCCATCCCCAGTGGCCATTGCAGCTGTTCTTCTCTTGCCAAGAGCAGCTGATCCCAGCCCCTAACTCCCCCTGGGAGGCCCTCCAGCCTCTCCTATTTAAACACCCCCTCACTCGGCCATGGGAGAGATGCTGAACCAACCTTAGGGAAACTCTGCCAAAATCATTCCAGACCACTCTCTACACATAGAGCACTTGATCCCCACTGGATTCCGACCCAATTCCTCTAGCTGAGCTCGATTTTGAGTTCAAATTTCAGACACAAAAACCGGGACACTTCTTCACGGTGGACCAATCCCCAAATTGATTGGTCCTACACCTTCACCGGACGAGGGAAGAAGTCGCACGGCAAAAGCCCCCTCTCCAAGCCACCCATCTGTTCCAGACTCCAAGCTTTGTGATCAGGATAGGTCAAAATCATACCTAGACAATTCACCAGACCAGGAGAATTCATCTGGAGCTTGCTGGGACCCAATCAAAGTTGACACAACCCTCAGATTGAAGCCACACTTCTCTGAGCAAAGGTATGAGCTAACTCTTTATCGCGAGCTTCTGGAGATTCTCCATTTCAAAAGCCTTAATTTCAATGCACGATCACCGTATTGATGTATTCATCTCTTCAAGACGAATCCATAGAGCACAAGAACACGAAAATCCGTTAAGTATTGAGTGAGATATTAGGGATTTAGTATGGACGGTTATCGGGCTAGGAGGCTTGGGGATGATGAACGGATATCGTTCATTTAATACACGCGCGGACGGACGGCCAGGATCGCACCTGATGAGGAGACGGAACGATACAGCGGGCCCCTGGAGTGCTGAGTCGGATGGCGGTGTCGAATCAGAAAGCGCCGCGTGGCTGTTCGGGGATGCTAAGGTTGACGCGGCGCCGATTCGGATAAATAGAAAAATAGGGATTTTTTTATTTATTTAATTCCCAAAACTTTAAAAATGCATAACTTTGTGTAGGAAAATCAGAAAAATAAAATAAAAATACCCACTTGCTCAGTGAACAGAGGAGAATAATGTGGAAAAGAAATAATTTAATTTCATCAAATATTTTATTTTTAATAATTATTTACTCTCTGCATTGTTTTAATTCTCCATGCATATAGGAAATTCACCATGGCATGAGACCATAGGGCTTTTGAAGCCTCTGAACTTGGGAATATTCCCTGAATTTTCCAAGGTCAGAGGCCATCCCTATGAGAAGTTATTGATTTTTCAAATTCATGTTGTTGTTTTGAGTATTTTAAACCTAATAATTAGCATGTTGTGAAATAAATTCTAGGAAAATTTTTTGATGTTTCTTATGACCAGAGGACCCTAGGAAAAATACGTTTTGAATTAATCCACTTGGAATAATCCTAATTGGCTTAAACACCCAAAATAGGTCCTTAATTAATTAGAGCTAATCATACATCAAATTGACTTGAAATCAATTCTCCACTGACCTTTAGGATCAGAGGAACCCACCATAAAAATTTGAAGTCAATTGGACTTGGTTAGCCCTACTAAATGGGTTGATTAAGCCATTTAGCCAATTTAAATTTTAAAAATTCATAACTTTCAAAATACTTTTCAAAAATTCACCAAATTGGTTTTGGAGCCTCCCTGATATTAGGGGAATTTAAGAAAATTAAAATTTCAATTTTCTAAAAAAGTTGATTTTTTGTATTATTTTAATATTTTAATAATTAAAAAATAATAAAATCACAAAAATAATAAAATTCACCAAAATGTCACATTTTGAATTTTAATCACTTAAGAACAAACCCTATATTTTTCTTAGGTCTATATGATGAGATATTAAATTTTAAAGCCCTAAGGTAATTTTAAAATTAAAAAAATATATTTTTTAGCATTTCCACTAAAATAATTCTAATAAATCAAAGAAAAATCAGAAAATTGTAAAAATTGATTCTCTGATTTCCTTGATATCAGGGAGATTTTTTAAAAATATAAAATTCATTTTTCAACCTTTATATTATTTTTAAATTAATTAATACTCCAAAACTCAAAATAATTACAATAAAAAGAATATAATTCAAAAAATCACCAAAATTGGTCCAAGTGGTCCTCTGGTCATTAGGAATGTCCCATAATTTTCTTAAGGACGGAAACTTTCCCTTGGTCATATTATTAAATTTTCCTTGGAAATCTCTATTTTCCACCAAAAATAATTACATAAATAAATTAAATACAGAAAAATCACATTTTCTCCTCTCATGTCTTTATTGACATATGAGTGAAGTCACATAAAAATTTCAAGATCATTTAAGCTCAATTTAGTGAGTTATGAAATTATTAAGCTTGAAGGGCAAAATGGTAATTAAAATTTTAATCTTTAATTAAAACTTTAGGCTTAATAAAATTAAAGAGTAAAATATTTGATCCTAATCTGATTTGGATGATTGAAATTTAAATAATTAAAGGGTAGAAACCTACTAAACAATTTAAAAATAATTAAAATAAACCTTAATTAAATAATTGATTAAATTTGGAAGAATAATAAAATTGGAATTATTAAAATAGGGATATTATTAGGAAGAGATTTGTTCTTTAATTTAAGAATCCCTAAATTAATCATCTCAATAATGTTTAATTCCTAATTAAAATGATAATCCAAATTTAAGATTTAAAATGCTAAAAGACTTAATCATTAAATTAAATTAAAGTTAAATTTTTTAAATTAAATCCTTTTAAAATTTCAATTAAATTAATACTTTAACAATTAAAATTAAATCATCTTTAAAATTAAAAATAAAATATTATATTAAAATTAAAATTAAAAATAAAATAAAAAAAATTAAATTAAATTAAATTAAATTAAATCAAATTAAATTAAATTAAATTAAATCATATCAAATCAAATTGAATTAAATTAAATTAAATTAAATAATAGAATCAAGTTAAAATTAAAATTAGATTAAATTAAATTAAAATTAAAACTAAACTAAATTAAATTAAATTAAAATTAAATTAAATTGAATTAAAAATAACATCACCTAAGACATAAAGAAATTCAAAAATAAATATAAAGCAACTTGAACAGTATTCCAAATTTAAACCCGTTAACTGAAATTAAATCATAAACCATTTGAACATCAATTTGCCCTCGAAAGCTTTTGTTGTCATAACTCCTAAACGAGAATGTTAAATGAAATGTTACTTCCCTCATAGGATATTCAAATGTCCTAGTTCATCGAGTAAGATAACAACAAAACTTGAACTCCCGGACGATTAATTCATCTGTATAATTAAATTCATTTGGACTTAAAACAATTCTAGCAATATTGAAAAGATGTTTAAGATTCTTCTTAAGAACTTCCTCAATGTGATAGGATATTTATAAGAACAATTGAACTTAATTGTTCTTTGATGAAGAAAATCGTCCTCAAACCAAAACACAAGAACCTAGACGTCATAGGAGATGACTAGCTATAGGATTAGGAACTTGGTAGAAAACCATAACCCTTCCCTTTACCTAGGAACATGCTTAAATATTCTAAATTGTGTTTAAGTGCAGCTTGGGATGACGGGAAGACCCTCCAGGTACGCTTTTATTTTATTGCAATTTACCTTCTTGCAATTTACTTTATTGCAAATGCACTTTACTTTTCTTGCATGATAAATAACTGTTGCATGAAAACCCACACCTCTAGGGTAGTCCCTAAAACTGAAACCCATAACATTTCAAAATATAAAACAACTCAAAATTTAATCACAAACAGAACACAAAACTGCAATTACAACTAAATTAAAACGTCTTGTTGGATGATCGGGAATACCTCGGATGATGTAACCTACGTGTTGCTAACGGGATTTCCCACGGTCTAAATGAAAGTGTGGAACTCATTTAGTTGAGTTTAGCAAATTCATACGGACTAAGTGAATCCGATAAAAATAACGATGCGGAAGGATGGAACAGTGGGATCTTAAGCGGTGTTGTTATAATCAACTTTAAGATTTGTTTTAATTAAAACATAAAAAACACTTGGAAAATAAGAATTCCTCTAAACCAAAACACTTTTCTCATCTTCTGATTTATGACTTCTAAAACTAAACCTCTGCAACAACAAGGAGCTCGGAGCATGGTGGGCAGCACGACCATCGTCATCAATGAAAACTTGAATCTACATCGACGAAAACCATTCTTAGAATAAAATAACCAAGCCATAGGACTTCGAGGTAGTTTGCCTAGTGCAACATAAATCCTCAACCTTTTGTTACGCATTTGCATTGCAAATTAAGCCCTAACTGGTTTTAGGATTCCGAGGTAGTCGTCCGATACGACATAAACCCTCACATCTTCCAGGCTATTTGTATGATTTTATCATACAAATATAAGTCCAAATTAATTAAAATTGGCAAGATCAAAACATTAAACAAACATTAGGACTTTCCTAAATCCAAGCGAAACAATAGGATAGTTGGGAAATTACGAAGTTCGCTTCGAATCCGTGATTTCTCCTACCTTTCTTCCTTTGAATTCCCAAAACAAAATGTTTCAAACTTGATCCATTCCCTATTGAAATTCCAAAATTCAATCCCTTGAAAACTTAAACTTTGAGATTCTTGAGAGCAGAACTACTGATTATCATCGAAAGTTTTCTTAGGTGATTCCCGTCACTTAAGATGTAGTTAAGTATAGGGGCTTGCCCTTATAGGGAATTTTAAGAACCCAGATAATATAAACCCTGCTTAATTCATTTTTATTAAGCAGGGGAATTTGTCGGCTTATAAAATTGGTTTGCAGACTAAACGGATGTCACAAATCTTTTAGTTTATTTAATCGAGCTCCACCATCAAGCAGTGTGTCTATCCTTAGAGATAGATACACGGTTTGTGGTGCAGTGCTCGTTTTTATAAACTATTTGGGATGTGAGATCAGTTTGATTTCATATCTTTAAATTTTCAAATTTAAAATTATTTTCAAAATCAAATACTATTTTTCAAATTATTTATTTAAATTAAATTAAAAATTCGCCGACAATTTATGTTAGGCGCCCCCCCCCCCCCTTTTCAAAATAAAACACACAACCTAAAAATATGCCGACAGGTGGAACTTGCTACCTCGAAGAAGAGGAGAAGTATCTGGTAAACGAGTTCCTCCTGTTGAGGAATCTCATCAATTACAGACAAATTCGCAACTTGTGTTATGGCAACCCTGCGACTCCTGTGATTACGATTTCTTCTTTGTGATTTGGTTATCAGATGAAGTTTAGAACTTGAGCTAATCTCGAAGACTGATGGCGGGGCAAGAAAGGAATTATCAGAATCATCTTCATGCAAAATTTCTTTCCCTTTAGTAGACTGGAAAGTAGGTGCAGTGATGGCAAAGCCGGTCGCAGTAGAGGTGACAACTCTCCTTGGTACGGAGACAACAAATCTGACGGGAGCAGTTATTACTTTCCCCTTCTTAGTAGAAGAGAAATCTTTATGGGAGTTCAGATCGAACTTAGAAGACGGCTCTTAAATTTTGGGAGTGGCAACTTTCACGACTACGAATGGGGCATTTCTGAGTAAGACTTCAAACTCACTGAAGTCGGTCCCGAACTGAATCATCGGTGCTGCAATGCGGGCCTCACGAGAGGAGGACAAGTTGCAGGAGAAAGTTAGTGTAGGTTTTGCCATCTTTAACTGTCAAGTGAAGCATTCAGAAAGTGAATGGGGGCCAAAACCTTGCCATCATAGTGCAAACACTATGAAAAAGGTTGTTTTGTGGGCTGGGTGAAATTTTATTTCATTTTAATATTTTGTTATCTTTTTATTTAATTTATTAGGTTTTCATATATTTCTTGAAAAAGAGTTTTAAAATTTAAGGAAGAGTGGTTTAGCCTGCCGATGACAGAACTGAACCCAGGAAATACAAAAAGGGGGTGAAGTATGTGACTCTATCGGAGATCTCCTTCACAATGTAGATTGCCCTAACATTATTTACTCGCTAACACACCTATTGGGGTTCCGACCCCACAAGATCAAAAAGAAAACCTAAAGACTCCTAAAACCTTATGTTTAGAGGTGACTGATCCACTGAAAATTTGATAGTTTTTACTGTCTATTTCATACCTATTTTTAATGATATTACACTATAAAGGATGGTATTTTGTATATTTTTTGGTTTTTGGTACAAGAAATAGCCTTTGAAGAAAAAGAAGTAAAAACAGTGAAATTTAGAGCAAAAAGCCAAAAAAGTATATTTTGACCTGAAACATTTTGGTAAGCCTTTCTTTGCTTAATCTCTTTTACACTTCTTGAATATTTTTGAATGAGATTATACTATAAAGAAAGGTTTTTCTTATGTTTATTTTGTACGGCTATCTATTACGAACACAACGCAACTAAAATGGGGTGAAACGGAGCCAAATGAACCAAAATAGTGGAGTTGTGCAGAGTAGGGCGTCGAACGGTGCCCTAACTAGCGCCGAAAGGCACTAGAGTCCAGAGAGCATGAAAAAGTCATTGAAAATAGCGCCGACCGGCACCCAAACAATTTCAGACCATGCCATAAGCGGTTATGGATTATATTCAACATATTTGGACTCATTTTGAAAGGTTTCTTGTGGAAACTCTTCAAACTTTGTCCCTACACTTTAAAAGAGAAATTTTAAGTCAGAAAAATGGGTGTTTTTGTGTGTTTGTGTGAGAGGAATTATAGAAAAAATGTGGAGAATGCTTATAGATCTTAGAATAGTAGTAGATAGGTAGATTTTTGGCTTTTTTGGAGAGATTGGTGAGGGGATTTCGAGAGAAATTATAATGATTTGTACTAGCATTGCATGGATCAACGGAAGACTCTGTTAGAGAGAACTTCTTATTTCTTTCAAGGAGAAAAAGCTAAGTATTATTTTCTTCATTATCATATGATTTTGTAAACACTTATTTTGTGGATTTTCTTTGAAATAAGGTTTTTCGTTGTGTTTTCTTTGTGCTTTGTGATGTCTTTCTTTTATTCTTTCTTCTTCTTATGAAATAGTGGCATGAGAAGATAAGTCATTATTTTCCTTTTACTTTTCTTTTGCAATGAGTAGGATTCATGTTTAGCATATTGTGATGCATATTAGAAGAAGTTTTAATTTTAAATGTAATGGTTTTACTTGTACTTCATTTACATTACAATAAGGGCCCCTTGTATTTTTAAAATTCATTGTAATTGCATTGATCCGCGAGGGCGGTGTAATTCTAAACAAAGTGGAACCACTTTCAAATTCCATGAATAGTGAAGTTCATGGTGGTTGAGTGCAAATAAATAGGGTAATATACTTTGATGGGCATAGAATTGGACATTTTAGGGTGACAGACTAAAATTCCCAATTTGGTCCTAGTGTTTGAAAACTAAAGCGAGAGTTAGCCTTCAGGTGAAGGGAAGTGGGAGCTCTGGAGTGAGATCCAGTATCCTCCCAGCCTAACCACAGTTTTAAGGACTAAACCTAGGATTATTCAGTGGTCTTTATATGCTGAGATATGGGTAAAGAATAAGATTGCTCCTATTTGGCACATACAATATTTAATGCATCTTATTTCTTTACATTATCTAATTCACTACATAAGAATAGTAGATTTTATTATGTCAAAATTCACCAAACCAACTCATCCATAAAGGTTATCTTTAGAAGTAATATTTGCATTTAGGAATAGTTATTATCCTTACATATAATCATTTGTATTTAGGAATAGTTGCTAGATAAAATGCCACTTATATCGACCCTCTAATCTAAAGTCTAATAACAGTAGACTAGAATTTGACTAAGAACCTCTTTCCTCGCTTCCCAGTGGGATCGATAAACGGGACTCTATTAGAGCCCTATATTACTTGATATGATATGTATACTTGCGTTTGAAATTATGACTTTACAAACTCATTATTAATATAAAAATTTGGGTTCATAAATTTGTGCATATAAAAAAATTGCATCAAGTTTTTGGCACCGTTGTTGGGGAAGCTTTGTTAAGAATTTTAGGAGAAATTTATTTGAAGTAATTTGGCTTAGAATTGGAAAACTTTAGTGTCATAAAATTATTTTTATGTGAAAAGTGTTTTTTGTATGAAAAAGTGTTGTGAAAAAACTGTTTGTGTGAACAATAAGGTGTTTGTGAAAATCTTTTATATTGTTAAATATATTTTTTGTTTTATTTATTTTTTAGTTAATGTATTATTTGTTCTATTATGTATGCAAAGTAAAGGATCTGTAGGACTTGTGACTTTTGGTCTTGAGTTAGAAAAATGGGAAATAATCAAAAAACAGAAAAGACTTGAAAAACTAGAAATGGAAATGGAAGACATTCAAAATAATAACCTGGAAAATCATCATAAATCATTGAGGGATTATGTAAATCCTATGAAAGATGTAATTCACTTAAGTATACAATACCCTGTCATAGAAGCTGACTCATTTCAACTAAATGCAACGACTATCCAACTTGTGTGGAACAACCAGTTTGGGGAACTCTTTTGGAAGATCCCCATTTACACTTATCTAGTTTTCTGGAACTTTGTGCTACATTTCGTTATAATGGCATGTCAGATGATGCTGTTAGGCTAAGGATTTTTCCTTTCTCACTAGGGGATAAGGAAAAAATGTGGTTGTACTCATTAGCACCTGGTTCTATAAAAAATTGGGAGGACTTAACTCAGAAATTCCTAGCTAAGTATGTTCCACCTTCAAGGACTACTAAACTTAGAAACGATATTATCTCATTTTGTCAGTATAAGGGGGAATCATTATAAAAACCTGGGAAAGAGTTAAGGAACTCTTAAGAAAGTGTTCATATCATGCTCTGCCAGATTGTTTAATCATTCAAAAATTTTATAATGGGTTAGTAGGATCCCTTAGGATCATTATTGAAGCTGTTGCTGGTGGTTCATTAATGTCAAAATCATTTAATGAAACATATGGATTAATTAAAGAAATGACTAAAAATGATATTCAATGGCCCTCTGCAAGGGTAAATCATAAAAATGTTGGTAGTGTTCATGATACAGATGCGATTGCAATTCTTGCATCTTAGGTTGCTGCAATATCAAGGAAGTTGGACTAAATTTGAATGAACCAGCCTCAATTTACTCCTGTGAGGAAAGTTCATTAGGGCATATGATTGATTCCAAATTATTATATGAGACTTTAAATACCATAAACAACTCGTATTCTAACTTTTACAACCCATGTAGGAAGAACCATCCTAATTTTAACTGGAATCACACTACTGGGGGTGGAAACCAAGAATGGGAAAATAATCATGCAAATCTTCATGGAAGTTGGAATAATCAGGGGAACACAAGATATGTACCTTCATAGACTCTAAAAATGATCAGCAATTTGAGGATGAGAACATGTCTATAGAAAAAAGTGGTATTACAAATGGGAAACCACTTGCAAATTCAAAATGATACAATTAGAAACATAGAGAATCAACTGGGACAAACTGCTAATTCACTTAGCAATAGACCTCATGGAACATTTCCTAGCAACACCGAGATCAAACCTAAAGGGAACAAAAAGGATCTAGCTGAGAGAAAAGTTGATTTTTATTTTTGGATGGATGAAATTGATTATTTAAGTAAAGACCATTTCCAAAAAAGTTTTAAGAGTTAGTTAAGAGATGAGATCAAAATGGACTTTCATGGTGAGTTGAAAACATTGTTTAAAGAAGAATATATATATGTTTAGGAGAGGTGTGAAATGATGGACGCTACAAAAAATAGTGATCTTTTAATTCCATCTATTGAGAAATCTTATGAACTTAAGATGAATGTACCCCATACAAATTTAAAGCCTACCTATTTAAGGAATTCATCTACACCACCAATCTTTATATCTTTATATTTGACTCAATCACAAGAAAAACTTGAATTGAATGATGAATAAGATAAAGATATCAAACTAAGACTTGGAAGAGAATTTGAGCATATATTTCAAAAGAACTTTACGTTTAGAAAAGAGGATAAGAATATTGAAAGACTATTGGAAGAAATTACTAAGGATTTAGAAAAACCTATTTCCTTAGCTAAGATAGATATAAAAAGGCCGCCTCCATCATTTAATCATTATCAAGGGGAAGAATTGGAAGATAACTTGAAATAAGAGTAACATAGAAGTATTTGATCCAAAATCTGAACTATGTAGACAGAATCTGATAAAAAATTTAGGAGATCTAGAATTATCATTTAACGATCCATTTCTTATAAATTTCAAGGATGATATTAATATGTGGATTGAGGGAATCAATAGAAGAATATTGGATCTAGAATGAAATATGAGGAACAATGATATGAATTAATCTTAAGAAGAAGATCTGAATGAAAGTTATAATTTGAGGATTTGGTAGGAATCCCTAGATCTGAAAAAGATTGGGTGTTTGATCGAGGATTACCAAAATGGAATTTTGATCTAAGAGGAATCATTTATCGGGCCCGTGACGTTAAAACCAAGCACTTTATGGGAGGCAACCCATAGTTATCAGTGTGGTTTTATTTAGTATGCTTGAGAGTCATGATTGTTAGTGTTGTATTGTTTTTCATTTAGTGTGGATTGATCAGCTTGATTAATGGTCGATGAATGTTTGGATTGTTAGTGTATTGAGTTGATCTTTATATGATATTATGGATTGATAAATTTGATTATTGATTGGTAGATGTTTAGATTTTTATTGGTTTGATTTGATCTTTATGTGCATGAGGGAGGTGATTCCTTAACTCCTTATTATAAATATACTTGTATGTTCTCTTGTAGTAATTGGATTGGCGAGTCCACTACAACTTCGATCTTAATCAGACTTGAGTTTTACAAGAGATATCATGAGTTTGAATAATGACAGTTCCATCTCAATTTTGTTACTTCCTTTCTCTAACTTAGTTTTCATTTGGTAGGTGTCACGAACCTATTTGATGAATAACATTAGGATGATCTTACACTACGATTTATAACTATTAGAGGTTTTTAATTAAGGGGATTAGATGATGCCTGAGGTTGGTGCACATGAACCAATATATCAGGGATAATCTTATCTTTGGGATTATTATCTATTAAATAATTTCAAAAGTACCTGATTTATTAGTGTAGTGATTCTAATAGAAATTACAGCTAAGTAGTGAGATGTGATGAGTTAATGGAAGAATTAACCTCATTTATCATGTGTATTTGTGTTTGTGTTACAATTTTATATAAGACTTGAAGAACATTTTTATATTCCCATTCAGATAGTTGTTTTTCTTGTTAGACTTTTATTTAGTGAATTTCATTATGGCATGCTTAGTTTAGATTTACTTTCTGTTGCATATTGTTCTGTCCTAATGAATACTTATAAATGGTTTTTATAGACATTTGTAGTAGATACGATTTCTGAACTAATTTTCTTCCTGCCTATATTTTTTTGTACTAACTGCTATATATGTTAAAAATTAAGTTTTGGGGTAGGAAGAAATATAAAATTTTAAAGTGAGAATACTTCCTTTCAGTGTAATTTTATTGCAAGCATGTTTTAGGCTAGATTTAATTTCTCATGTAGTTATTTTATCCTGATTATACATGTATATGAATTTGATAGGATGTTGTCTTGGTAAATAGATTCAACATTTACATTTTCTTCCTGCTATATTTTATGGAATTAATTGCAAAATAATTTAAAACTTAAGTTTGGGGAGAGAAAGAATTGACTGTTAGTTGATCTCATTTAAAAGTATTTTCAAAATTATTAACATGATTTTCTGTGATAGAGCTCGATTTCAGATAACTGTATTTTGATTTTATTTAAGTACTTTAGTGGACTTTAATGAAAGTGTTTGGTAATGAAAAGTAATTTTATAGGCTAAGATATTTTGTATAAGAGAATAAGACTATACTCAACTATTCAAAGTAAAAAAAACTGTATGTTTGAAATATTAAGAATCTTAAAACTTTATATGTAAGAAAATGATTGGGACTCTATTATGAATCAATAATAAGCTAAAGAAATGCCTATAAGGGAAAGGATTGTGGTAACTTCCAAATTTTGGGTAAGAAGGGTGAAGTTCAAAATTATTAAAGGCTATCCAGATATAGTAATCCTCACTTGTAAAAGCAAAAAGCAAAAGAAAAAAAAAGAAACGAAAAAAAGGATTAAAAAAAAGGGGATTAAAAATGGTCTGAAAAGATAGAAAAGAGAAAAAGAAGATAATGAAAAGAAAAAGTGTGGAGAAGTTTGAGGAGATGCCTAATAAAAAATTGGCTTCACTTGGATCAACCTAAAGGGAAGAACTTAATTAGTTTCCAGAACTTGTATGTCTAGATTAGCATCTTTACTAGTAGTGTTCTCAAAAACATCTTTTAATGTAACCCTTTTAAGTGCCTAAATAGAACGATCTACAGTCATTTTTTAAATGAATAAATGGCTAAAACTTTTAGACTTGTTGACTAGATAGTCTTATACCAGCAGAATTTACTTGAATTATTCAAAGATCATTCTGAAAACCATACTACTGTACTTATTTAAATCAAAATCATGGTATTTTAGAAAGAAAGTTCATTGCATTGGATCATTATTTTATGTATTAACTAAATTACTTGAGGACAAGTAATAATTAAGTTTGGGGGATCTTGATCCACTGAAAATTTGAAAGCTTTTTACTGTCTATTTAATACCTATTTTTAATGATATTACACTATAAAGGAAGGTATTTTGTATATTTTTTGGTTTTTAGTACAATAAATAGCTTTTGAAGAAAAAGAAGAAAAACGGTGTAATTTGGAGCAAAAATGTGCAAAATAAGCAAATTTTGGCCTGCCACATTTTGATAAGTCTTTCTTTACTTAATAACTTTTACACTTCTTAAATATTTTTGAATGAGATTACACTTCAAAGAAAGGTTGTTTTTATGTTTATTTTGTAGGGATATCTATTACGAATGCAACACAACTGAAATGGGGCAAAACGAAGTTGAAACATAGCCAAATGAAGCAAAACGGTGGAGCTTCGCAGAGTAGGGTACCGAATGGCGCCCTATCCAGCACTGGACGGTACCAGAGTCCAGAGAGAATTAAAAAGTCATTTGAAATAGCTCCAAGCGGTGCCCAAATAGTGTCTGACTTTGTCAGAAGTGGTTATGGCCGATATTCAATGTATTTGGATGCATTTTGAAAGGTTTCTTGTGGCAACTCTTCAAACTTCGTCCCTACACTTTAAAAGAATGATTTTAGGTCCAAAAAATGAGTGTTTTTGTGTGTGTGTGTGTGAGAGAGGAATATTAGGAAAAAAGTGTAGAATGCTTAGAGATCTTAGAATAGGAGTAGATATGTAGATTTTTACCTTTTTGGTGAGATTAGTGAGGGTATTTTGAGAGAAATTGTAAGGGTTTGTACTAGCATTGCTTGGATCAGCGAAAGACTTTGTTGGAGGGATATTCTTTTTTCTTTCAAGGGAAAAAAACTAAGTATTATATTCTTCATTATCTTATGATTTTGTAAACACTTATTTTATGGATTTGCTTTGAAATGAGGTTTTCCGTTGTGTTTTCTTCTTGCTTTGTGATGTCTTTCTTTTATTCTTTCTTCTTCATAGGAAATAGTGGCTTGAGAAGATTATATCATCATTTTTTTTTACTTTCATTTTTCAATGAGTAGAATTCATTTTTAGGATATTGTGATCCATGCTAGAAAAAGTTTTAATTATAAATGTGATGGTTTTACTTGCACTTCATTTACATTACAATAAGGGCCCGTTGTATTGTTAAAATTTATTATAATTGCATTGATCCGTGAGAGTGGTATAATTCTCAACAAAGTGGAACCACATTCAAATTCCATGAATGGTGAAGTTCATGGGGGTTGAGTGCAAATAAATAGGGAAATATACTTTAATGGGCGTAGAATTGGAGATTTTATGGTGACAGACTAAAATCCCCAATTTGGTCCTAGTGTTTGGAAAATAAAGCGAGATCTAGCCTTCAGGCGAGGGGAAGTGTGAGCTCTGGAGTGAGAGCCAGTATCCTCCTAGCCTAACCACAGATTTGGGGACTAAACCTAGGATTAGCCAATGTTCTTTATATGCTGAGATATGGGTAAAGAATAGGATTGCTCCTATTTGGCACTGTCGGCATATTTTTAGGTCGTGTTTTATTTTGAAGAGGGGTCGCCTAACAGAAATCTGTCGGCGAATTTTTAATTTAATTAAAATAAATAATTTGAAAAGTAGTATTTGATTTTGAAAATAATTTTAAATTTGAAGGTTTTAAGATATGAGATTAAACCGACCTCACATCCCAAATAGTTTATATAAACGAGCACCGCACCACAAACCGTGTATCTATCCCTAAGGATAGACACACCGCTTGATGGTGGGGCTTGATTAAATAAACTAGAAGATTAGTGACATCCGTTTGGTCTGCGAACCAATTTTATAAGCCGACAAGTTTCCCACGCTTAATATGAAAACATTAAACGGGGTTTATATTACACGGGTTCTTTAAATTCCCTATAAGGGCAAGCCCCTATAGTTAATTACATCTTAAGTGATGGGAATCACCTAAGAAAACTCTCGATGATAATCAATAATTCTGCTCTCAAGGATTTCAAAGTTTAAGTTTTCAAGGGATTGAATTTTGGAATTTCAATAGGGAATGGATCAAATTTGGAACATTTTGTTTTGGGAATCCAAAGGAAGAAAAGGTAGGAGAAATCACTGATTCGAAGTGAACTTCGGTAATTTCCCGACTATCCTATTGTTTGGCTTGAATTTAGGAAAGTCCTAATGTTTATTTAAATGTTTTGATCTTGCCAATTTTAATTAATTAGGGCTTATATTTGTATGATAAAATCAAACAAATAGCCTAGAAGATGTGAGGGTTTATTGTCGTATCGGACGACTACCTCGGAATCCTAAGACCGGTTAGGGCTTAATTTGCAATGCAAATGCCTAACGAAGAGTTGAGGATTTATGTTGCACTAGGCAAGCTACCTCGAAGTCCTATGGCTTGGTTATTTAATTCTAAAAAGTTTTGCTTGAAGTAGGTTCAAGTTTTGCTGACGACGATGGCCGTGCTGCCCACCATGCTCCAAGTTCCTTATTGTTGCAGAGGTTTAGTTTTAGAAATCATAAATCAGGAGATGAGAGAAGTGTTTTGGTCTAGAGAAGTCTTAATTTTCCAAGTGTTTTTTTTTATTTTGATTAAAACAAATCTTAAAGTTGATTATAACGACACCGGTTAAGATCCTACGGTTCCATCCTTCCGGCATCATTATTTTTATCGGATTCACTTAGTCCGGATGAATTTGCTAAACTCGACTAAATGAGTTCCACACTTTCATTTAGACCGTGGGAAATCCCGTTAGCAACACGTAGGTTACATCATCCGAGGTACTCCGATCATCCAACATGACGTTTTAATTTAGTTGTAATTGTAGTTTTGTGTTCGTTTGTGATTAAATTTTGAGTTGTCTTATATTTTGAAATGTTGTGGCGGTGAATTTTATCTTGCAATGATTTTTAACTTAATTTTGGTTTCAGTTTTAGGGGCTATCCTAAAGGTGTGGGTTTTCATGCAACAGTTGTTTTATCATGCAAGAAAAATAAACGCAGTTGCAATAAAGTAAATTGCAATAATGTAAATTCGTTGGAAAATAAATTGCGGGAAAGTAAATTGCAATAATACAAATGCGTACACGGAGGGTCTTCCCGTCATCCCAAGCTGCACTTAAAACACAATTAGCATACTTAAGCAAGTTCCTAGGTAAGGCTAAGGGAAAGGTTATGGTTTTCTACCAAATTCCTAATCCTATAGCTAGTCATTTCCTATGACGTCTAGGTTCTTTGTGTTTTGGTTTAAGGACGATTTTCTTCATCAAAGAATAATCAAATTCAATTGTTCTTATAAATGTCCTATCATATTGAGGAAGTGCTTAAGAAGGATCTTAAACATCTTTTCAATATTTCTAGGATTGTTTTAAGTCCAAATGAATTTAATTATACAAATGAATTAATCGTCCAAGAATTTCAAGTTTTGTTAACTTGCTCAGTGAACTAGGACATTTGAATATCCTATGAGTGAAGTGACACTTCATTTAATGTTTTATTTAGGAGTTATAATAACTAAAGCTTTCAAGGGTAAGTTAGTATTCAAATGATTTGGTTTAAGTTAAAGAATTTAAATTTGGAATAGTGTTCGAGTTGCTTTTAAATTTATTTTCTTTCGTTTTTAGGTGATGTTATATTTAATTCAATTTAATTTAATTTTAATTGAGTTTTAATTTAATTTAATTTGATTGAGTTTGATTTAATTTGATTTGATGTTTAATTAATTTGATTTGATTTAATTTTAATTTGATTATTTAATTTAATTTAATTCAATTATTTAATTTAATTTATTTAATTTAATTTAATTTGATTTAATTCAATTTTATTTAATTTATTTAATTTATTTAATTTAATTTAATTTAATTTAATTTAATTTAATTTGATTTAATTTTTTTTAATTTAATTTAATTTAATTTAATTTAATTTTAATTTATCTTTAATTTACTTTATTTTTAATTTTAATTGAAATTTCAAAAGAGTTTAATAATTTAATTAAGTCTTTTAATATTTTAAATTTGAGTTATCATTTTAATTAAAAATTGAGTATTAATGATATAATTAGTTTAGGGATTTTTTTAAATTAAAGAATAAATCTCTTCCTAATAAATATCCCTTATTTTAATAATTCCAATTTATTATTCCTCCAAATTTAATCTATTATTTAATTAAAGTTTAATCATTTTAAAATTATTTAATGGGTTTCTACCCTTTAATTATTTAAATTTCAATCATCCAAATCAGATTAAGATCAAATATTTTACTTGTTGATTTTTTATTAAACCTAAAGTTTTAATTAAGGGTTAAAAGTTTAATTACCATTTTACCCTTTAAGCTTAATAATTTCATAACTCACTAAATTGAACCCAAATGAACTTGAAATTTTTATGTGACTTCACTCATATGTCAATAAAGACATGAGAGGAGAAAATGTGATTTTTCTGTATTTAATTTATTTATATAATTATTTTTGGTGGAAAATAGAGATTTTCAAGGAAAATTTAATAATATGACCAAGGGAAAGTTTCTGTCCTTAAGAAAATTAGGGGACATTCCTAATGACCAGAGAAGCACTTGGACCAATTTTGGTGATTTTTTGAATTATATTATTTTTATTATAATTATTTTGAGTTTTGGAGTGTTAATTAATTTAAAAATAAAATAAATGTTGAAAAATGGATTTTATATTTTTCAAAAATCTCTCTGATATCAAGGAAACCAGAGAAGCAAATTTTGCAATTTTCTGATTTTTTTATGATTTATTGTAATTATTTTAGTGAAAATGCTAGAAAATACATTTTTTTAATTTTAAAATTACCCTAGGGCTTTAAAATTTAATATCTCACTAAATAGACTTAGGAAAAATATGGGGTTTGTTCCTAAGTGATTAAAATTCAAAATATGACATTTTGGTGAATTTTATTATTTTTGTGATTTTTATTATTTTTTTAATTATTAAAATATTAAAATATTATTAAAAATCAACTTTTTCGAAAAATTGAAATTTTAATTTTCTTAGGTTCCCCTGATATCATAGAGGCTCCAAAACCAATTTAGTGAATTTTTGAAAAGTATTTTAAAAGTTATGAATTTTTAAAGTTTAAAATGGCTAAGTGACTTAATCAACCCAATTAGTGGGGTTAACCAAGTCCAATTGACCTCAAATTTTTATGGTGGATTCCTCTGATCCTAAAGGTCAGTGGAGAATTGATTTCAAGTCAATTTGATGCCTGGTTAACTCTAATTAATTAAAGACCTATTTTGAGTGTTTAAGCCAATTAGAGTTGTTTTAAATGAACTAAGTCAAAACCTATTTTTCCTAGGGTTCTCTGGTCATAAGCAACATCACCAAATTTTCCTAGAATTTATTTCACAACATGCTATTTTTTGGAATTAAAATACTCAAAACAGCAACATGCATTTGAAAAATAAATAACTTTTCACAGAGATGGCCTCTGACCTTGGAAAATTCAGGGAATGTTCCCAAGTTCGGAGGCTTCAAAAGCCCTATGGTCTCATGCCATGGTGAATTGTATACATGCATGGAGAATTAAATGTATGCAGAGAGTAAATAAATTATAAAAAATAAAATACTTGATGAAATTAAATGATTTCTTTTCCACATTATTCTCCTCTGTTCACTGAGCAAGAGGGTATTTTTATTTTATTTTTGTGATTTTTCTACACAAAGATATGGATTTTTAAAGTTTCTGATATTTAATAAATACATTAAATACCCTATTTATCTATTTATCCACGCGGCGCCAGCGAAACATCGGCAGCTCCGAAGGGGTACGTGTCGCGCCGTGATTGGGCGCCGCCATCCGAGTCATCCGTCCCGGGCCCCGCGGTTCTCGCACCGTTTCCTCGGTCCGACGCCATCCGAGCCGTTCGTCCGCGCGTGTATCGAATGGACGCGCATCCGTTCATCGTCCCCAAGTGTTCTCACCCGAGAGCCGTCCACACTAAATCCCTAAGATCTCACTCGATTCTCAATGGATTTTTACGTTCTTATACTCTATGGATTCGTCTTGAAGAGACAAACACATCTATACGGCTAACATGCATTGAAACTAAGGCATTTGAAATGGAGAATCTCCAGAAGCTCGGGATGGAGAGTTAACTCATACCTTAGCTCGGAGAAGTGTGGCTTCAATCCGAGAGTTGTTGCACCTTCGATTGGGTCCCGGCAAGCTCCGGATGAAGTCTCCTGGTGCTGGGAATTGTCCGGATATGATTTCGACCAAGCCCGATCACAAAGCTTGGAGGCTGGAGCAAGCCGGGTGGCTCGGAGATGGGGCTTTTGTCGGTGGACACCTTCCTTTGGTCCGGTGAAGGTGTAGAGCCAATCAATTTGAGAATTGGCTCATCTGTGGAGAAGTGTCCTGGTTTTGGGTGGAATTTCAACTCCGAAATTGAGCTTACGGAGGAGAAATGGCGAGGGGATTTCACTTGGGATCAAGTGTTCTAAGAGTGGAGAAGGGTCTGGAACAATTTTGGCAGAGTTTTGGCAAGGTTTGTGCTTAGCTCCCTCCATGGCCGAGAGGGGTGGAGTTTAAATAGAGCTGGCTGGGGGGCCTCCCAGGGGGAGTTGAGGCATGGGATCAGCTGCTCTGGTGAGGAGAAGAACAGCCATGGTGGCCATTGGGCATGGGGCAACTCAGCAGGTGAGAATTCCAAGCTTGGGCTCACATGATGCTCTCGGGTGTGGTGTTTTCCGGCGGCCTGGTGGCCGGCCGGCCAGGCAATGGTCACCATCTTGGTCAGGGAGGTCAGGGCTTGGCAATGGTGAAGTCAATTGGGCTTGGACATGTGTAAAGTGTTTGGATTAAAATGGAATGGGGGAGAGGCCATTTTGGCTTGAAATTGGTCAACCCATTGGTTTGGGTTGGGTTCACCTCCCCATGGCTGGTCTTGGGCTGAGAAGATCGAGTTAGGCTAGCCGGTCAAGAGGTGGTGATGTCCTTATCCAAGAATATTTGGATTAAATCTTGGTTAAGGGGAGACATGCTTAAGGCTAATGACTTTTAGGAGATGGTTAAAGGACCTCCTCCTTTTGCCATTAATGGCATGGTCACATGCCAAACTTTCATGGCTTCATATGGCTTGTGAATGGCTCATCCTTGGCTCCATTTGGCTTGGGAAAAGGTTTGGTCAATTTCATGAAAATGGGTTTTAAGAATTTTGGATGTTTTGATGGAAATTTGTATGAAACTTGATTTGGAATAATTTGATGGTGAATTTAGGACTTAGGTAATGGATTTAATTAAGTGGATGACAAATGGAGATGTCATGTGGGCTTTAGGGTAGATTTGGGCTTTTGAATGTGGTGAAGTGGGCTTTTAGGAATGTTTAAGGGAAATGGGCTTTTGATTTTAGGATGGGCATTTGGATAAAAATTTTGTGAAGAACTTTGTCAAATAAATGTCATAATTGGTTTAGGGATGTTCTATGAAGGGCTTGGAATCAGTTTGATGTGATTTGGAGTTGAATTGGTTTGAATTTGGGTTTATTTGGTAAGTGGGCCTATGTAGGTCCAAGTGGGCCAAATTGGGCTAATGTTGGGCTAGAGTTGAAATTGATGTAAAATAAATGTTGAGAAATGTTTATGGGGGTGTTAAGGAAGGTTTAGAAAAGATTTGGGGTTAATTGGAGTTGAATTGGGTTAGTTTGGGCTAAGTTTGGGTCATGGGTCCAAATTTGGGCTTTAAGGCCCAAAGTGAAATTGGATCCAAATGTCAATCAAATTGGACTTGGATTTGATCTAGATTGGTATTGGGGATGTTGAATTGAAGTTTAGAATTGAATTGGACCAGAATTTGGGTCAATTGGATAGGTTTGGTTTAACATTGGGTCTACTTTGGGTTAAAATGGGTCAATTTGGGGGTTTTGACAAAAGTAGGGTAAATTGACAAAATTGGCCCATGGTGTAGTTGGACAAAATGAAATTGGGAATATTTAGGATTTGTTGGAATTTTCTGGGAATTTTCTGAATTTTTGGATTTTTAGGCCAAGAAGGGTATTTTGGGTATTTGGAGGGTATTGGGGGGTATTTTTGGAATCTTTGGTATTTTTGGGTATGGATGATCAATTTGAGTGATGTGGAGATGTTTGGGACTGATTTTGGAAAATTTTGGGTAATTTGGAAATTTTGCAAAAATTTGGGTAATTTCAAGGGTTTTGGGTAGGTTTAGTAGGTGTAGGGTCTCGGGGTCAAAAATTGAAAATTTGGGAAATTGAAGATTGGGTGAATTCAAGTGGGAAGAAATCATTTTGGTTGAGCCATGAAGCCATTTCAAGCCCATATGAGCCATGAGAGGACTCATTTGAGGCATTCACTATGTTGTTCCTAACCCTCTTAGCCAAGGGCTTAGGGGTTAAGGACCATCCATGTGAATCACCCACATGAGTCAGGAGGTTAAGTTGGGTATGGGTGTGGTTTTAGGAAGTGTGTGGAAATGTAGTGTGTAAGTGTAGTGTAAGTCAGCCCCCTCACCAGACCAGGTCACCCAGGGCAGTCCTAGGGCCAAAGAGTCCTATAGGAACTCATCCTTTAAACTTCCACATTTGATTTCAACCCTCTAGGTGATTAGGGGTCTATGGTCAAGTTTGTGGAGTTTGCAGGGAGTTTAGAAGTGGTTTGAATTTCTAAAAGGCGGGTCCCAATTCTAGTCCTCTAAGACAGTCAAAGGAAAAGCCTAAGGCTAGATCCTAAGTACTAAAGAGAGAAGAGAAGACCTCATCAAAAATGAGGTCAACAGAGCACATACAATATTGAATGCATCTCATTCCTTTACATTATTCAATTCACTACATAAGAATATTAGATTTTATTATCTCAAAATTCACCAAACCAACTCATCCATAAAGGTTATCTTTAAAAGTTATATTTGCATTTAGGAATAGTTATTATCCTTACATATAATCATCTGCATTTAGGAATAGTTTCTAGATAAAACATCACTTATATCAACCCTACAATCTAATGTATGATAATAGTAGACTAGAGTTTGACTAAGAACCACTTTCCTCACTTTCCTGTGGGATCGATAAACGAGACTCCATTCGAGCCCTGTATTACTTGATACAATACATATACTTGCATTTGAAATTGTGACATTACAAAATCATTATTAATATATAAATTTAGGTTCATAAATTTTTGCATATAAAAAGTCACATCAGTGACCAAATAGAAAGTCCTAAAATTCAGAGAAGTTGATCATACTTTCTCAAGAAAGAAATGGGTGAAGTGTGTCAACAGAAGAATGGTAATCTGAATCATGTGGGACATGAGCACATTATCAATATATGAATATAGTATTTCCTGACCTTAATGTGAGAGAAACATTCCCCAGCGGAGTGGCTAAAAAACTATCGGTCGTTAAAATTCTGTTGTTTGGTTGGAGGTTAATATTTGTGAAAAGGTTTAGAACATACTTTTATGAAAATAGAAACTTAATTTAATTTAATATATATATATATATATAAAGGAGCTACATAGCTCATAACAATTCATATAAATAAGGAGTACAAAAAGAGGGAAAAAGGGCCCTACAAAATAGGAGACCCAATTTCAAATATAAAACTCCACTCCACTACCACTAAACCCAAAATAAAAAGCTTCCAATACATATAAATATGTGTATGTAATTTTATCATATGTATATATATAATTGGCTAAAATTCTACTAGAACAGAATACAAAAGAAAAGTATCCACAGGACCAAGGTAGCACAACTCAAATTAGAGCAAATGGCTCCACTTTGAGGTGAGGGAGTCTCAGGTTATCTCCAGCAATTAGTACTTTGAGTTCAGGTAGGGGCGCAAGAGATGCCAACACCTGTTGAGATTTAGCACCAGTATATGCCAGCCAATGCGCAACTTTGTTCCCCTCTCTTAGTATGGAAGAGATGGTTGACTGAGGGGGTTTTAGATAGTTAATCTGCTTTTTCCAGTAGTTATGAAGCCATGTTGATGAAATATCCTTATTCAGGCTATTAAGGAGTACTGTGGAATCAACTTCTAACCAAATATTAGACCAGTTGGCAATCTTGGCTAGTTGCAAAGCACACAACACTGCAATTAATTCAGCTTTAAGGGCATCATGTGCAATCACAGGGGCATAGAAAAAAAGTAGGCACTTGCCATGGTGGTTTCTAAAAATTCCCCCAACTCCAGATCTTTCATTTGAGAAGCTTCCATCAGTGTTAATCTTAATAGTTGGCCTTATAGGGGGATCCCATCTAACCAATTTTACATTAGTGCCAGCTGAAGTTGGGAGACTAATATGAAGAGTATTGGAAAAATTTTTATCTTTGATGATCTTGTACAGGTAGGCTTTACAGTTACCAACCACTTTGGCCACGGTAGCAGTGGTCCCCTCAAATTTAGCATTATTTTTGGCCATCCATAAGAACCAAATGACAATGAGGTGAAGAGTTTGAATTTTCTGGTTTTGCCAGTCTTTCCAGCCATTATGAAAGTCTTCCCAGGGATAATTTAAATTCTCCCAACTGAGAGTTAATTGCAACCATACTGTTTTAGAGAAAGAACAACTGAAAAATAGGTGTGGGATAGATTCTTCCTGAGTATTACACATCACACATTTAGATGGGCCCCTAAGACCTTTCAGTTTAAGGATGTCATCTGTAGGTATTAGGCCATGAAAAGTTCTCCAGCACATGAAAGACATAGATGGGGACAGGAACTTGCTCCGAATGGAAATTCCCCAGGGTACTGGGGTCCAATTGTATAAATTTTTGTAAATGGCTTTAGTGGTGCTCTGGGTATGGTGAGTGAGCCAGTTAATTTTTCTGGAGTACCTCTGTTGAATTTAATTGTAGAAATCTGATAGGCTAAGTGATCCTGGAGTATGGCTTTAAGATGTGGGAGTGACCAGTTATGCCCATCCCAATAATCAGCAACCTTAGATGAATGGTCAGCAGGAGTCCCCCTAGCAATTAACCAATCTTTGGGGCACCAATTATCCAACCAGAAGTTAACTTCCCCCTTCCCCAAATCCCAGATAAACAAGTCCTCAGCAGTATGTCTTATTTTAAGCAATTTAACCCAAAGTCTAGAATCTTCAAGTTTCCTGACCACTTGAGAAGGGTGCAAGGATCTGCAGCACTTACCCTTCATAAATTTGGCTCACTGTGAGGTTTGTGCTCTAAAATGGATCCACAGTTTGCAAAGATTGACTTGCTGGATATGAGGGATTCCTTTAATTCCAAGTCCACTAGCCAAGGCTGGTTTGGTAACTTTTTGCCATGAAGTCCAGTGCATTTGTTGTCTCTGACCTGACCAGAGGAATATATTGAAAGCCCTTTCCATTTGCAATTGGGTGCTTTTCTTCATTGTGATCATTTGTAGAAGGTAAGAAGGGAAGGTGGTAAGTATGCTCTTAAGGAGTGTGATTCTGCCTCCATTAGATAAAAAGGAATTAGTCCAGCAGCTCAGCTGGGAGTTAATCTTGGTGAGGATTTCACCAAATTGGATTTGTTTAGCTCTTCCCATAATGAGATAGGCCCAAAGGTATTTAATTGGAGGAGTACTGCAGATGAAGCCAGTATAATCTGAGATCCAATGCTTGATGTGGATAGGTGTCTGCTTGGAGAAAACCAGTTGGCATTTCTCAGGATTATAAATCATTCCTGATTGGTTTTGGAAGGAGTTCAGGCAGTGTTTCAGCCTTTTTCACAGCGGATTTATGGGCACTAGAGAAGATCATGATGTCATCTGCATAAATAAGGTGAGTGATAGCAATATTAAATCTGTGATGGAACCTGGCATAGCTTTTGTTCAGAATGGCATTATCAAGCATCCTGGAGAAGTAATCCACTGCTAAGATAAAGTTGGTTGGAGACAATGGGTCTCCTTGTTTTAGTCCTCTAGTTGCTTTGAAATTACCTCTGGCTTGTCCATTGATCAGAATAGAGTGCTCATTAGTGTTCAACCACCTATTGATAAGATTGCAGAACTAGGGATTGAAACCTCTAGCAAACAAAACGTCAGTGATGAACCCCCAATTTATAGTATCATAGGCTTTTTGAATGTCCAACTTGTAAATAAGATTTCCCCCCTATGAACTTTATCCAAATCCAACAAAAGTTCCTGAGCAAGAAGTACATTGTCAGTGATAGACCTTCCTTTAACAAAGGCTGATTGATTTAAGCAAATAAGTCTATCAAGATGTGGTTGAAGTCTCCCCACAATGATTTTACTGATAGTCTTACTGATCACAGAAGTGAGGCAAATGGGTCTGAAGTGATCCCATCTTTGTAAAATTGAATTTTTAGGCACCAACACAAAATTGGAAGCACAGAAATAGCTAGGAAGAGGTTGTCCTTGGAAATAATTTTGAATTGTAGTAACAACATCCCCACCAACCAGCTTCCATGCTTTCTTATATAAGTCTGCAGTATAGCCATTAGGCCCTGCAGTTTTGGAACTATCTACTGAGTTTAAAGCATTCCAGATTTCCTGTTCTGATGGGATTTCAGTAAGCTCTAATTCACTGGTATACTGAAAATTATCTTGAAAATGGGATCCATCAATTGGCATTTTGTTCATTGGAGGATGGTTTAGTAGCCTTTCAAAGTGTTTAACAGCATCTAGTCCAATCTCATTATCATCCAGAAGTTTACTGCCCTCATCAGAATAGATGGAGTGGATGTTATTACATTTTCTTCTGTATTTAATACATGCATGGTAAAATTGAGTGTTCCTATCACCATTGATAAAGTAGTTCAATGCAGCTTTCTGTTTTAAGTACTGTTCCAACTTATCAGTAGCAATTAGCAGATTTTGTTTGTGCTGCATAAAACTGATCCTCGGTGACAATTTCAGTTTGAACATTATTCTCCATCCTGTTAGTCTCCTTTTCAGCCTCTTGGACAGCAGCAGATAGGTCACCAATAGAATTCCAACTCCATTTTCTAAGAGCT
Organism: Papilionanthe hookeriana x Papilionanthe teres; assembly: GCA_022702705.1. NCBI lineage: Eukaryota > Viridiplantae > Streptophyta > Magnoliopsida > Asparagales > Orchidaceae > Papilionanthe > Papilionanthe hookeriana x Papilionanthe teres. The sequence goes on along the minus strand of CM040430.1, from coordinate 45,690,662 downwards.
TTGCTAAGTTTATTCTGTAACAAGCTTAACTTAGTTCGAGGGTCTGGGTGATCCGTATTTCACCAATTATCCTGGACAATCTTGTGAAACTCAGCATAGGTGGACCAGGCATTAAGATATCTGAAAGGAGGGGGAGTATTAGTACAGCTGGGAGTTGTAATGGAAATTAGGAGGGGACTGTGGTCTAAGCCAGCAAGACTGAGATGGGTCACATAAGTGAGAAGCCAATTAGAGAGCCAGTTATTGTTAACCAAAATTCTGTCTAGCCTCTCCCAAATTTTGCCTCTCTTCCAGGTATAGGCAGGCCCTCTAAACCCAATATCAAAAAGGTGTGCTGCTAAGATATTATCATTAAAAGTAGTCATATCAGAGAGCTTAGGAGTCCTACCTCCAAGTTTTTCACCTGTAGAGCCAATACTATTAAAATCACCTCCAACTAGCCAGGGTGAGTTCAGTTGAGCACTAATGCCTTGGAGATGAGTCCACAAGAGTTGTTTATCTTCCTTACTGTAGCCAGCATATACAAAAGTTACTACACCATTTCTTCCATTGATTTGAAAGGATGAGTGTATGAATTGCTTATTGTCAATAAGAACTGTCCAAGAGACCTCTCTTCTACAGAAAATCCAAATTTTATTATTACGATTAGCATAATGGGTGAAGACATGTAATTTCTGATGATCTTCCGTAGGTATTTGTGAACCAAAGGTTCCAAAATAGTAACACACCAAAGCTTATGTTTCTTATTGAGATGTAAAAGTCTTTTTAAAGATAAGGGGTTAGCAATACCCCTAATGTTCCAACATAATAAGTTAATCATTTATTTGGAGAGGGATGGAGTGAAGGCTGAGATCTTGATCTAGATCTTCCCCTTGTGACAGAAGTGCTAGCTAATTCCCCCTCAGATAAAGGGGTCCCTAACTTTTGCACTTCAGTAAGAGTATTCTTTTTCTTTTTTCTGGAGGTTTGGGTGTGCCATTTTCCTTCCAAATCATTTTGCATTTCACAAACTTCAATAGAAGTTGGGGCCTGTGTATCTAATAGCTGATCAATGAATATGATGGGGGTTACAATTCTGACCTCCTCAGTATCCCTTCTGCACCAAGGTTGAGGAACAGCATAATCATCAGCAGTAGATTTGACAGCAGTTGGTGACAGAGAAACCCCATCAGTATTGTATGGGGAATCAATTTCAGACAAAGCTCTCCCAACATCAACTGGGGAGGTAATCTTTCTTGGAGTAACAGAATGCACATCAGCTCTATTTTCCAGACTAGGTTTGGGGACTAAGGCCTGCTGCACCATGGCTGAAATAGTGATATCAACAGCCTGCAAATGTTGATTCTCTTTGCTTGTGGTTATTCTAGGGGGAGGGTGAATTCTGTAGCATCTCTCAATGGTATGACCAAACATTTTACAGTGAGAGCAGTAGTAGGGTTTCTGCTGCATTATGACCTCTTGCCACTGTCCATCCCTTGCTGAGCCAATCCAAATTTTCTTAACCTCAGGGAGAGAGATGTCCCTCTTTTGAATCCTGGACATTTTAGGTTTAGCTTTATTTATGGTAGCAGCATCAAGCATTAGGGGAGTGCCAATAGATCTCCCTATTTGGAAAAGAGCATTTTGGTTAAAGTATTTGTAGGGGAGATTGGGAAATTTGAACCAAATTGGCACTATGGGGGGTCTTTACTGGGGTCAAAGTCAGCTATCCATTTTAAAATTTTCATCTCTACCCCAGCAATATTGACAAGTTGTTTAGCAAACAACATAGCATAATCTTCTTCAGTAGTAAAATTGATGAGTAGGTGCTTTCCATCTTGCAGCCCAATCTTCCAATTACCTATAAAATTCAGAGATTCAAAAAATTTTCTCACAAGTTCCATCTTTGGGTGACCCAACATAAATTTACCAATTAAGGTTAGTTTGACTTCAGCATCTAGTTCTTCCAACACTTATTCAGTGAAAATAACAGCTTGATGGCCTTCTTTTTCCTCAATAGTTCTAATGAAAGGGTAGGTGATCCTACCAGCTGCTGCATCATTTAGTCTTTGTGGGAAGATAAGTTTAGAAGGATCAGAGATTGAGGGGGCAGAGCCAACCACTCCAACATAAGTGGCCTTAGCCCACTCTATGTTGGTAACTAAATCAATGGGATTTGCCATAAATCTGCCAACCAGTAATAGAACTGAAATAGCAGTAAGTAAAACCCAGAAAGGGCTAAAGGAGAAAACCAAAAACCATAAAATGCCACCCAAAACCTCCAGCCCAAAAACCACCATGCCAAAAAGAGGCTAATGGAACAATGAATATTTGAAAACCAGGGAGCCCAGGAACAGCAAAAAACACCAGGAAGAAAACAAACAACCAGTAGAACTCCAAGAGCACCTCAGAACTAAAATAAAACCAGCCTGTCCTTATTTGAGCCGCCACGCACCAAGCTGCCTATTGCAGACTCATGCTAAAAACCCTAGCAGAGAAAGTTTAGCCGCCAACACCTTCTTATATATATATATATATATATATATATATATATATATATATATATATATACACATATAGATTTTGAAAATAATATTTTAATTTTAAACACGAAATCAAACCGATCACATATGAATAATAGTTTAAATAATCAAGCATTTCACCACAAAACATGTATTTATCCCGAAGAATAAGTTCATGGCTTGAGGTGAAGCTTGATCAAATAAGCTAAAGAATTTATGACATTTGTTTGGTCTTCAAACCATTGTTGACCGACAATTTCCCCTATCTAATATGAAGGAATTAGATAAGGTTTATAGTAATCTAAAGTCTTTAAGTTTCTTATAAGGGTAAGCCCCTATAGTTAATTACATCCTAGGTAACCGAAGTCACCTAAGAAAACTCTTGAAATAGATTAGGAAATATTTATATTCACGACTTCCAAAGGTAAAGTTTTCAAAGAAAATGTGACAGTCTGAAATTTAATAGGTGAATGGTGCAAGTTTTAGAACATTTCATTTTCATCAGAATCCAAAAGGGAGAAGTCTAGGGGAAGGACATAGATTCAAGGAAGATCTTGATGTCTTCCCAAACTATCCTATGGTTTGGCTTTGAATGAGGATATTTATTTGGTATTTCTTCCTGTCAATTTTATCATTTAGGACTTACAGTCACTTGATACCGATCATGTGAATGGTCTGAATGATATGAGGATTTATGTCATACTCGATGATGACCTCAGAATCCTAAGATGAGTTAGGGCTTATGTTTTACAACATGGTTATGTAAGAGCCTAAAGAAAAGATGAGGATTTATGTTACACTAAGCAGGCTACTTAGAATTCCTATGACTTTTGTTTATTTTTAAGGAATGATTTTGCTGATGTGGACATGTTTTGGAGTTGAAGAGGGTCGTGCTGCCAACTATGCATGCTCTACGTTCCTTGTCATAGCAGGTTTAGTTTAAAGAAGTGTCAAATGTAAGAGAGAGAAGAGAATTGTCCTAGTTTGGAAATATTTAACTTGAAGTGTCTTAATATTTTATTAGGGGAACATTGAAGTTGATTATAGCAACACCAGTTAAGATCCCACAGATCCATCATCACGGCATCGCTATTTTCGTTGGATTCACTTAGTCGAAATGAATTTACTAAACTTAACTTAATTAGTTTCATACTTCCATTTAGACCATGGGAAAACCCCGTTAGCAACACGTGGGTTACCTCCTCCGAGGAATTCTCGATCATCTAACGAGATATTTTAATTTAGTTACAACTGTGGTTTTTGTTTTGCTTGTGATTAAATTCTGAATTATTTTATATTTTGAATGTTGTGGCGGTGAATTTTATCTTGTCTTGATTTATTCCAAGGTCATAACTCGGTTAATTCTACTCTTTTATTTGAGAGGTATTCTCATTTAATAGATATGATAGGTGTAGTAGTCTTACAAGGTGTCCAAAAGACTTGTGAATGATCCAGGAGAGACCCAGATATTTCACATTCTTTTTGAGCTTCCTTGAGGTCCTTTTGGACTTATCATAGTTATTAAATGATTTATCTATTTCATACCCTTATGCTCACTGAGCCAATGTTTCAGTCATCCTAAAAGGAGGGCTAATTATCATTTGGTGCTTTACTTAGGAATTATGTGGGGTGGCCTATAGAGGCAAAATTTCACTTATGGAATAATTTATCAAATTTCAATGGGCTTGTAATATTTTAAGAGGTAATTTAAGATTAATTATGTTTTTCTTTTGTAATTCTTGTTAGTTAACTCTTTGATCAAGCCTAGCTCATTACTAAGCCCTTAAGAATTTTTTAGTGGATATTTTTATTTCTTTAGAAATGGAAATTTTATAACTTTGATGATTATCATTCTTATCAAAATGTTGATTTATCATTTAAACATTAAATAAAGGGGTATTGAATTAGTAGAATATCAACTTCCAAAATCAATCCCTAACTTTAAAACTTTTTTTTAATTTGATTTTTCTTCCAAATCCAAAATAATTAAGGAAATTTAAATATTTAATTTTGAAGTGACGAAATTACAATGGGTTTCTACCATTTATCCCTAATGTTTCATTCATCCAACATAATAAGTAAGGTCATTTATTGCCATTTTCCCTTTTTGATTAAACCAAAATATTAATTAAGGCTAAATTTTCCAAATTACTATTTTACCCCTAAAGGCCTTTATCACTTCATAATTCATTAAATTTAGCTCTAATGACTTTGAACTTTTAATGTGACCTAACTTATAGTTTATGTGACCTAAATTAAAACATGAGAAGAGAAAATGTGATTTTTCAAATTTTAATTTAATTTATGAATTTATTCTCATGTAAAAATAGGATTTTTGAATGAAAATTCATTATCTTGATCAAGACAGATCCTAATCCCTTCGTATTTTCACTGGAGGTAGCCTTAGGTCATAGAACCACCTAAATCAAATTTCATGATTTTTTAAATTATGTTTTAATTATTACAATTATTTTAGGTTTTGGAGTATTTATTAAATATAAAATAATTTAAAGGTAAAAAATTAAGTTTTGTATTTTTCAAAAATCTATCTTAGGTCAAGGAACTAGCGAAGCAAATTTATATTTTTCTGATTTTTCTTTGATTTATTAGAATTATGTTGGTGAGGGATTGTAGAAAATCAATTTTCTAGCCTTTAAAATTTATTTTGAACCTTAGAAAATTAATATCTTCATTTGGAAAAAAATAAATAATATTCCAATTGCTTTTAAGTGTTTAGGAAATAGTTTTGAACATTTCCATGCACTTTATTAATTTTGTGATTTTTCTTATTTTTTAATTATTTAAATATTAAAAATATGTTTGAAAATGAAATTTTTACATCAATTATAATTTTATTTTTATAAAATTCATCTGATTAATGAGGACTATGAAAACCATTTTCATAATTTTTTGAATTTTATTTTAATTTTTAAAAATCATTTAAGTGCCAAAAATACCATTGGACTTAGAAAAATCATTTGACTTATTAAATTAGTTCCAAATGGCACCAAAATTTTTTGGGGAGAACAATGTTTATGTTATTTTTTATTTTTATTTTGTGCTAATTAATTAAAAGACTGTTTTAGGTTAAGTGGATAGTTAAGCTTATTTTCACTGTTTTAATCCATGATAAATTTTTCCTAGGGTTCTCTTACTATAAGGAACCTACCATAATTTTTTGAGATTTTTCTAATCAACATGATAATTATTAGATTCAATTTATGAAAACAGACATTTAAAATTGAAAAATATAGTTCTCTGTCTAGGGACCTCCTCTGACCTTGTGAAAATCAGGGCATATCCCTCATGACATAGACAATAACATGCCAAAATATCAAGCCATGATGAAATGCTTAAATGCATGGAGAATCAAAAGACTCCAGAGGGTACTTAATTAATAAAAATCATACATGCATTAAAATATATTTTAAACCATTCTGACATGATTCTCCTCTGTTCATTGAGCAAGTGTGTATTTTTCTTTTATTATTATGATTTTTCTAGGCTAAGATATGGATTTTTAAATCTTTGGTGATTTAAATAATTCAAAAATATCATATTTTCCTATTTAAACCACGTGGAGCTGACTGTATCCTTGACAGCTACTATATACTCCTCAGCACTTGGTTTTGGCCATGGAGAAGTGGCTTTTATAGCCATGGCGGAAGGGTGGAGCTCAGGGTGCCAATGTGGGTGCTCTGGGTTGCTTAAGGTGATGGCAGAGAAGTGCCATTGATCACTGAGGTGATCCCTCACTGGCAAGGCTCAATTTTGAGTTTTATGGGGCATGGGGACACTCGGGCTAAGCCATTCTGGCTATTGGGGCAGCCGGCAAGGACAGGGAAGGTGGCTGGCTGGTGCAAGCGTGTGTAAGGAGTGCCACATTGAATTTAATTAGGCATTATGGTTGCTTATTCAAGGATTAAGGGGGGATATGAGCTAGCCATAAAGAGGAGGATTGATCCCTGATAAATATATGTGTGCCAAAAATATGACTCCATACCAAATATAAGTGTTGATGATTTAGATATGAAAATTATGATTTTATAATATGGGTTATTTCGCAAGTATATGTATCATTTATCAAGTAATATAGGACTTTTACGATTAAGCCCCGAGATATCGAACCCACAGAGAAAGTGAAAAATCTTTAAAAAAAAATAAGAAAATTATCTTTTTACTTTTTTAATTGGCTTTTGAAAGTATGCTTTGATTTCAAAAAGTTTGATAGTTGGTTTACTCTTTAAATTTTCTTATAAAAGTCAAACAAGAAATTAAAATGATAATAACTGCAAACATGGTATAAAAAATAGTATTAACTAGAATATCTTTTTCATTCCTTTATAATGTAGTAATAATTATCAAAGTATTGTTGTAGAAGTATTTAAATTTTGTTGTGATGAAGAGAAGCAAATGTATTCTTTACCATTACTTGGTTCTATAAAGAACATTGGTTAATTTGAAATTTTATCATTTTGAACATGGTTAGGCGGGGAAGATACCAGCTCTCACTCTAGAGTTCCCTCAATTCCCTCCACCTGGGGGCTAACTTCTCATAACAAAATTCAAAACTTCATACTAAATTAGGGGCTTTTAGCCTGTCACACCAAAAATCCTCTAATTTTACTCCCCTTATAAAACATCTTCTAGTGTAATACGTTCAATTATATGAACTATAATTTTCACCCATATAATTGCATGTGATTCTTTCTAAATTTTATGAGACAATACCGCATTGGATCTTACATAATCTCACCAAAAATTTTACATCTTAACATACCAAATTAAGAAGTAAATAAAGTTTATAGAATCAATTTTCACAACTTCTTCCAACTTTAAACATCCATACATTTCACAACAATTCTTCATCAATTACTTACTTCTTCATTTAAGAAAGAAAAAGATAAAGTAAATTACTCAGAATGCGTTAAGAAAATACAAAAACACATTGATTTGAAATTAAAAACCATAAGAAGAACAACAAACACAACAAGTATTAATTAAAAACTAAATGTAAGAATAAAAGAAAACACTTATCTAAAAATCCTCCCCACAAGACTTAGGAAGTTCTTCTGAAACCTTGAATCTTCACTAAACTACTCCTCAGAGCAGATCTCCCAACTCTGATTACTCAGAAACAGACTTCAGACTTCAATAAAATCTAAACTAAAGGAAAGAAAAGAAGTCAGAAGAAGAAGGCTTCAATCCTACCCTTTTATCTTTTCTACTCTCTACCCCTACTCCTAATTAAAAACTCTCTTAAAAATGCAATGGAAGAACCCTTCAAAATGCAAAGGAAGAGCCCCTCAAATGCAAAGAAAGAGCCCTTCAAAATCCAAAGGAAGAGCCCCTAATCTTTCCCAAGACTCTCTTTAAATATTAAGCCAAAAGGTGCCTTGGTGTCTCTTCAAAATGTGCCCAGATTCGATGTATCCACCAAAGAATGTACCCCTTCATTCAAACTTGCCGCCCAAAGAAAGTTATGGAAGTTACCACTGAGAGTTGCATCCCATCCCCTTTGAAAATGGCACCAAATTGAAGTTAATCTCGATTTTTAACTGTGGCGGCAAAGCGTCGGCCCAGCGGAGCTTAGCCGCCAGTGCCCAAATTTTTATTTTTCATTTTTTTTGCTCTAAATTTAATCTAATTTTGCTCATTTCATCATAATCACTCATTTTCATCATACCTGAAAGAAAAAACACAAAATATCTTCCATTAAAGTGCAATATCATCAAAAATAGGTATAAAAATATGCATAAAAAATACTATATATTTTAGGTGTATCAAAATCCCCCAAACTTAAAATGTTACTTGTCCTCAAGTGATTGTTAATCTCATAGAAAAATTTTAACATACAAATTATGTCATGAGTTTCTTAGGAAGATAACAAAATTTTGTTCTAGAAATGGAATAGTCCAATTTAGAAAAAAATTTCAATAATTAAGACCAACTTAATGTTTAGAAAGTTCTTAAGGAAAGAAAAATGACAAATATAAGTCTCTATCTAATTCAGAAATATTTGTAGATTCTTCAAAATATAGGATTCAAACATCTTATTTTTCTCACTTAAAAATCATTATTTGAAAATAATTTTACTTACTATATTATAAACTTAAGCTTTAGATTTTCTCTGAACTTATACGTTAAACTTTAGGTATGGAAGCAATTTTTGATCAGGCCCTTAAATCCTCAAACTTTTCCTCCCATTTTACATACTATTTTTCACTTTTTCTTTTCTTTTACTTTTTTTTTATTTTTTAGTTTTTCTTTTTCTAAGACAAGGATTACTGTATCTGGATAGGCCTTTAATGATTTTGAATTCCACCCTTCCAATTAAAATAAAGGTCAGATATATATCTTTCACTTAAAAATCATAATAATAGTATTTGAAAATTATTCCTCAATAAAAGAAATTTAATCTTTGAAGAATAAAAGTCAAATCTTCTATTTATCCAAAAATATAAAATTTCTTACTAAAGATAGATAGCTATATTTAACATCTCTTCACTAAGAAAATTTTAACTTTAAGATTTTCATGATTACTATAAATATTCAACTAAATTCTTTTATTCATTTCTATATTCAAAATTTTTGTTCCCCTTATATAACTTCATATACATAATTGTTCTAAATCAAGAAATAAGATTTATTTTAATTATTCTTGAGAACAAATCAAATTTTAGGTTTTTGAAAAATTTTTGTTTTTAAAATTCCCCCCCAAACATTAATTTTTAGTTAGGATAAAACATTTAAGCATAAGAAATGATACATGGGTGAGAATTAAATACTAACATAACATGCTTGCAGGAATTTAAATATCCTAAATATGCAAGTATAACAATTTAAACAACAGAAGTAAAATGAAATCAAATTCAATTTTTCAAAAAATTTTTGTTTTATAACAAGAAAAGTAAAAATTTTAAAAGACTTCTACAGTAGTGGTGGTTTTCAAAGAAAATAAACACCAACTAAAATCCTACTGATACTAGGTAGCAAATGGTAGTGGTAGATTTTTGTAAAGTTTTTAAGATTGCAGTTTCCTAAATAGTAGTTTCTATAGTGTTCTCTAATCTCCTAACAGTTTTAGAATTAAAGTATACCGTAAAAAGAACTAGTACAATATACACATTAAAACATTTACTACCACACACACTACACTCAAAGCAACATATAAAACATCAATCCAACAACAATACATCTGAATATGCATAACAGATAAATAGTAGAACTACAATTTGCATACTATCAGAGTTCACATCAAAACATAATCATCAAACAAAATACTAGACAAAGTACACAATAACACAGCACAACAACTAAAACAAACAACATAGATCTACTCTTCATCCTCATCATCATCATCCTGCTCGTTCCAATCCCTGGATGGTACATAAGGTATGTAGAATGGATGAGGGGGCATCTCTACACTCTGTTCACCTCTAATCAGTTTATCCAAATAATGATGATAATTCTACTCATACTCATCATGTTTTACAATATATCTCTCCACATTATCCATCTTACCATCCATATCTTTCATATGCTCTTGAGTAAGTCTCACTTTCTTCAAAATTTTTCTTAATAAACTATTTTGTAAATCAATAGATGATGAAGCACGTGAAGTAGTAGCATGAGAAGTAAATGCAGCGGAAGCAGAAGAAGCCCTACCAAACCCTCCTCTCTAGCCAAATTCTGAATGTACAGTGTAAGCTCCAATGTTTACAATGGTGATAGGTTTCAAAGGCTGAAGCACCTCTTCCCAGGTTTCAAATTTCGGTTCAGACCGTTCACATAATGAATGAATCAGGGAAAGAAATCACATACCTACAGTAGTGGTAGATCTGGCATAATTCACGATATAATCATAAATGATTGCTCTAATATCTATAGGATTGTCTTGTTGAATGCAATGGTTTAAAACAGCTCTTTCCCTCGTCACTTCACTAGTATGACTTTAAGGCAACAGTTTAGAAGAGATAAAATAATGTCATGCCTTAGAAGTGGCATTTAATTTGGAAGCAGGAAAATTCACTCTTCTATCATTTGTTGTTTTCCATAATCCTCTTCCATCAGTCAAAAATACCATTATCTCATCTAACTCTCTCTCCGTAGGATGAAAATTAGAATAAAAACAAAACATAGCAGGAGGCAGTTGATAGAAACTGTTAATTAGCCCAGAAGAAAAGTTCACATCTTGCCCCCTAACCATTACCAATTCTCTTATGATGCAGGCAAATTCGCATAGAATTCTCTAACAATAGAAACAACAACAACAGTAGAGAAGCAACAGTAGTTCTCCCAATTCCTCCTAGCAATCATATCTTTAATTACTTCTCCTCGCTTACTGAACACTTTCTCAGGAATCATTTTATGTGACTGCAACGCATCGACGTATCAATCCTCAGCCCTCGCACTAACAAATATGTCGGAATCAAACTTCGTCTTTCCTCTTGCGCGCTTTGACTTTGGCACCATCTCTAAAAATTCATGAAAAGTTTACCATAAATTCTAAAATCAAACTAAACTTGCTAAATTATCTTCCAAAAGATGTTTCCACTAAATCCAAGCAATTTCTTAAGTTTTCCTCAATTTTTCACCATGAATAGTGATTTTAAGATTTTCCAAATTGTAATAAAAAAACATGGTGAAAATCAAAACTTTTACTTAGGAGTAGTGCTTTTACCTCAAGGAATCCAAATCTAAAAATTTTTGTTGAGATCGGCTCCTAAATGGTCCAAATCAACGATGCCCTAGACTCTCTCTGAAAACAATGGGTTGAAGATGAACAGGGGAGTTAAAATGGTGATTCATGGGTTTTTAATTGTTGGGAACCAATTTTTGCAAACTGGCGCCTAAGCACGAACTCTTCGGCGCTTAGCCGCGAAATCTGGCGCTTAGCCGTAAAATCTGGCGCTTAAGCACCAACACTCTGACGCTTAGCCACCAATACCCAAATTTACACAATTAAGTTATATGCTTTAAACCACTTCTTTAATCACCCTTAATCCCTTCAAAATAATTATCTCTTCCCCATAAATTTTCCAATATTCCAATTCAAATATTTAATATTCATCGATTTCAAACATATTTCACACAAACACAAACTTATATTCATTAAAATAAACATAACACATAATACAATCCTAGAATTTCTATCCAGATAAATAGGATGAAATTCTCTAGATACAAGAGACTTAATCTCAAACTGATAAGTTTACATCTCTAGGATGTAACTATCACATCATAAGGCGTAATTAAAACTCAAACATAAACACTAAATACACCAAACAAAACACATAAGAACACTAAACATATTAAACAAAATACATAAGAACACAAAACATATAAGAACACAAAACATATAAGAACAAAGCACACTTAAGTCCACTCTCCATTAGGCGGGTTATATCCAAGATCACTATTATTCTCATTTGACCCTTCTAGAATATAAATCTGATAGAACGGGCGATAATTGTTCATTCTTATTTCTTCTTCTTCAATCCATTTATTCTTCAAAAACATCACCTTATCTGCTTCTTCCACGTATCTTGAATGATCGAATTACATCTTGAGTTGCCATCCCATGTGCTCCAATTGTACATTAGTTTCATTGATCTTTGCTTCCATTGAAGTCACACTGGCTTCAATTTTTCTAATCATTTATGCAATCCCTTGAATACTAACAGCGAGAAATCCATTGAATAACTCTTAAGCATTGTCACTAATGAACTTACTCTTGCCAGAATCTTGCTTCTTCTTAATCTAATTCTCCCAGGAAGACATGATGTACTCAAAATACTCTTCTTAAGACTTAGAAATGAAAATAGGACTTGGGGCAAGTGTTTCTCTTAAATCAGATTCTTCTTATAGACTTGGGAAGTGCTAAAACTACCCCAAGACATTTTAAAACTCTAAAATAACTTCCAAAAGCTCTTCCTCGAGATCTAGGCTTCTAGAATCTCATATTTTACATTTTTTTGTAACTTCGGCGCCTAAGCGCCAACGAGGCGGTGCTTAGCTGCTAGTGCTCAATTTAGCACATGTCTGCCAAATGTCTAAATTTTCATTCTGACTCCTCTAATTCATCAAATAAGGTTAAATAAACTCTAATTAGTTTAAAAACTCCAAATTACTACAACTAAAAACATAAAAACAAACCAAACAAAGCACATAAAACAAACATAAAGCAAAGCACACCGATAAATATGGGTTTCCTCCCACAAAGCGCTTGGATTAACGTCTTCAGCCTGACAAAGTCAGAACTCATTCTGAGTGACCCAACATCAGATTCTCATCATAATTAGATTGCTAGACTGAAAAATGTGGATTATGTCTATTTCCATTAACTTTAAATATTTTTACAGTATTAGAATCTTGAATATCCACAGCTCCATAGGAATAAATTTTCATCACAATAAAAGCACCCATCCACCTGGACTTAAGTTTTCCATAAAAAATTCTCAATCTAGCATTATACAGCAAAACTTTCTGTCCTGGCGCAAGATTTTTAGTAATAATTATCCGATAATGTCATAACTTCATCTTTTCCTTATAAATCTTAGCACTTTCATAAGATTCATTCTTTATATCTTCAAGCTCATTTAATTGCAATAATCTCTTCTCAGAGCATCTTTCAAATTATAATTGATCTCTTTAATATCCCAAAATGCTTTATGCTCAAGTTCAATAGGTAAATGAAAAGCTTTTCAAAAATTCAGCCTTGTTGGGGACATTCCTATAAGGTTTCTATAGGCAGTCCTATAGGCCCACAAAGTATAATCCAGTTTGATTGACCAATCCTTTCTATTTGGATTAACATTATTTTCCAATATTCTTTTAATTTCACGATTGGATAAGTCAATCAAACCACTTCTAAAATGAATAATATGATATTTATTTGCTAAGTTTCCAATAATCGCATTTCTAAAATGACTTCCCCCATTATTTATGATTACTCTTGGTATTACATATCTGCAAAATATATTCTTCATCAAAAACTTTGCAACACTTTGAGCATCATATCAAGGTAAAGCAATAGCTTCAATCCATTTGGAAACATAGTCCACTGCCATCAAAATATAAACATTTCTAAAAGATGTTGTAAATGGTCCCATAAAATCTAATCCTCAAACATCAAATATTTTAACTTCCAACATATAATTGAGGGGCATCTCATTTCTCCTAGAAATATTGCCTACATGCTGACATCTATCACGATTTTTAATATAAGAATTAACATCCTTAAAAATTGTAGGCCAATAAAATCCAGATTGTAAGATTTTATATGGAGTTTTATCACTTCCAAAATATCCCCCATAATCAGAATCATGACATTTTTGAATTTTTTCATAAGTCTCTTCCAAAGGTACACATCTTCAAATTAAAAGATCATTTTCTTGTTTATATAAAAATGGGTCATCCTAAAAATAAGTCTTAGCATCAGAAAGAAATTTCTTCTTTTCCTGATATGTCAAACCATAGGGTATAATATCACTGACAATAAAATTTACTATGTCTGCAAACTATGAAACACGCTACTCATTATCTGTGAACAGTTTTTCATCAGGAAAATGTTCCTTAATTCTTCAACATCAAGGAGAGATTTTTCAATTTCAAGCCTGGACAAATGATCAACAATTTGATTTTCAGAACCCTTTCTATCTACTATCTCAAAGTCAAATTCATGCAAAAGAATAATCCATCTTATCACTCTCGGTTTTGCATCTTTTTTCTTCATTAAGTATTTGATAGCGGAATGATCAATATGCACAACACATTTAGTTCCAATTAAATATGATTGAAATTTATCAAAGGTAAATACTATAGCTAATAACTCTTTCTCAGTAGTGGTATAATTAATTTGAACTTCATTACTAGCATAATAAATAACTTTGAAAATCTTATCATATTTCTGACCCAAAACATCACCAATAACATAATCACTAGCATCACACATTAATTCAAAAGGTTTTTCCCAATTTGGTGAAATTATTAGAGGTGCAGTGATTAATGTTTCTTTTAATGTTTCAAAGGCTTTGAAGCAATCATCATCAAAATTAAAAATTGCATCCCTTTTCAGTAAACGACATAAAGGTTTTGTAATCTTTGAAAAGTCTTTGATGTAACGCCTATATAATCCAGCATGTCCTAAAAAAATTCTAATTCCCCATACAATGGTTGGGCAAGATAAATTAGATATAACGTGAATTTTTGTAAGATCTACCTCCAAACATTTTTCTGAAATCCGATGTCCTAAAACAATTCCTCCTGCTACCATAAATTGGCATTTTTCCTAGTTAAGGACCAAATTAGTTTCTGCACAGTGTTTTAGAACCTTAGATAAATGTTCTAAACATGATTCAAACAAAACTCCAAACACTGAAAAGTCATCCATAAAAACTTCAATCTCTTCTTCAATTAAATCACAAAAAATAACCATCATACATCTCTGAAATGTAGCAGGGGCATTACATAAACCAAAGGCCATTTTTCTAAAAGCAAATGTACCATAAGGACTGGTAAACATAGTTTTCTCTTGATCCTCAGGAGCAATTTAAATTTGATGGTAACCACTATATCCATCCAGAAAACAAAAGTATTTATGCCCAGCCAGTCTATCCAACATTTGATCCAGAAATGAGAGTGGAAGTGATCTTTCCTTGTGACAAGATTTAATTTTCTATAATCAATCCATATTAGCAACCCTGTAACTTGTCTTGTTGGTATTATTTCACTCTTTTCATTAACAGTCACAGTCACTCCTCCTTTCTAAGGAACACAGTGAGTAGGACTGACCCATGCATTATCTGAAATAGGGTAGATAATTCGAGCATCCAATCATTTTAAAATTTCTTACATAACAACATCTTTCATGATAGAATTTAATCTCCTTTGGGTATTAGCCCATATTTTTAATTATCTTCCATAAGATTTATATGCATACAAATTGAAGGACTGATTCCTTTAATATCAGCAATTGTCCATCCAAAGGCTTTCTTGTGCTTCTTCAAAATTTCAAGCAAACTCACTTCTTCTTTTTCAGTTAATTGAGAGGAAATTATAATTGGCAAGGTTGAGGATTCACCTAGAAAAACATACTTCAAATTATCAAGAAGCATTTTTAACTCAAGTTCAAAAGGTTTTTCAATTGATGTACCATAAGATTCATCTTTTTCAGTCAAATCAAACAATTTAAAACCTTCATGAACACACTTTAAATCTTCCTCTTGAAAATCTTTATAATCAAGTAACTCCTTTTCTTGCTTATGTTCCAATTCTTCTATTTTAAATTTCTCTTCATAAAGTGATTTGAAATGACATTCACTCAAATATTTGACAACATCCATCCTATAACATTCATCTTCTTTACCTCTAGCAGGATATTTCATCGATTTTGAAATATTAAATGTAATAGTCTGATCACTAACCCTCATCGTTAATTCCCCTTTTTGCACATCTATCATAGCTTGGCCTGTAGCTAGGGAAGGTCTTCCCAAAATTATAATTATCTCTTTATCTTCCTCCATATCTAACATAATGAAATCAACGAGAAAAATAAATTGATCAACTTTAACCAAAAACATCTTCTATAACTCCTTTAGGTTATGTGATCGAATGATCTGCTAGTTGCAGAGTTACAATAGTTGGGGTTATTTCTCTTAGTCCCAGTCTTCTGAATATTGATAGAGGCATAAGGTTAATGCTTGCACCCAAATCACATAAAGCTTTTCCATAGAATCTGTCTCCGATTGCACATAGAATTATGAAACTACCAGGATCTTTAAGCTTTTCAGGAAGCTTTTTCTTATTTATTGCACTTCACTCCTCACTAAGTTCAATAGTCTCGTTATCTTTAAACTTCCTTTTCTTTTTAAGAATATCCTTCATAAATTTCGCATAGCTTGGCATTTGTTCTAAGGCTTCAGCAAATGGAATATTAATAGTAAGCTGCTTAAATATCTCCAAGAATTTTTAAAATTGCTTATCCAACTTTTGTTGACGAAGTCTTTAGGAAATGGAGGTGGGGGTTTTTCTAAATCAACCTTAGGTGGAGAAACATATCTTCCCAAATCTTTCGGAGCGTCCTCTTTTGGTTCTTCAATCTCTTATTTCTCTACTTTAGTTTTTTTCTAACTCTATCTTCCAATTCTCTTCCACTTCTTAGTTCAATTGCTTTTACTTGTTCTTTATTCTTTTCTCTTGGATTTACTTTAGTATTACTTGGAAGCATTCCTTGGGATCTATTACTTAAGGTATTTGCAATTTGTCCCAATTGATTTTCAATATTGCTGATGGTTGCTCCTTGAATTTGTAATTGATTTCCCATACGTGAAACCACTTCTTCAATAGAAAACTTCTCCTTTAATTGTAAAGCATTGTTATATCCTGAAGGATAAGTTAATCTATTATTATTATTATTTCCTTGGTTGTTCCACTTCCCCAATGGGTTTACTTGGTGGTTCATCCATTGTTGATTAACACCACCATGATTATTGGTATTCCAGTTAAAATTTGAATGATTCTTCCAACCTGGGTTATAATAATTGGAATATGGGTTGTTAGGCTTAATTATAGAATTCATAGTTTCTGGTGAAGAATAAGAATCAACCATTTGGCCTAATGAGTTTTCTTCAATCATGGAATGTGGCTGAGAAAAATTCATCCTAAATTGGTTTATCTTCCTTGAAACAGCAGCAACTTGGTTTGCTATCATTGTAAAGGCATCATTTTCAAAAACACTAGCTACCTTTTTAATATTTAACCTTTCAGAAGGCCAATGAAAATTATTAGTAGTCATTTCTTTAATTAAAGCATAAGCATCATAATATGGTTTAGACATTAATGATCCACCAGCAGCAGGACCAATGATCGATCTAAGAGATCTAACTAATCCATTATAAAAAGTTTGAATTATTAACCAATCTGGTATCGAATGATGTGGACATTTCCTGAGGAGATCTTTAAATCTCTCCCATGCTTCATACATTGATTCCCCTTTAAACTGACAAAAAGATGTAATATCATTTCTCAACTTAGCAGTCTTAGATGGTGGAAAATATTTAGCAAAGAATTTTTGTGACAGTTCGCCCCAAGGTCTAATTGATCCAGGTGCTAACTAATATAACCATATTTTAGCTTTATCCCTTAGTGATAAAGGAAAAAGTCTAAGTGTAATAACATCATCTGAAACACCATCATATTTGAAAGTAGCACACAACTCTAGAAAATTAGCAAGATGCAAATTAGGATCTTCAGTTGTTGCTCCCCCAAATTGATTATTAGACACCATTTGGATAATAGGAGATTTAAGCTCAAAAGAATTAGCGGCTACAACAGGGTTTTGAATATTATAACGAAGTTCATCCACTGTAGGGTTAACATAATCTCTTAAAGGTCTTAATTCTTGATGGATGCCAACATATTGATCTTTATGATTTGTCATTTCTTGAATATTTTTATCTTTTTCTGTATTATTAATTTTTTTGATTTTTCTGATAGTTCTTTCGAATTCAAAATCATAAGGCACAAGTCCCTCAGAACCTGAACTACACATACAACAATAAAACAAAACAAGACACAACACACCAACAAAATAAAGAAAAGTAAAAATTTATGATTTCTTAATTTTCTTTAAAATGTAACTTTATTTAATTTCTTTCCCCGACAACGATGCCAAAAACTTGATCCCCGACAAATATATGTGCGCCACAAACTTGACTCCACAATGAATATATGTGTTGATGATTTAGATATGAAAATTATGATTTTATAATATGGGATACTACACAAGTATACGTATCGTTTATCAAGTATTATAGGACTTTTTGATTAAGCCTCGAGATATCGAACCCACAGGGAAAGTGAAAAATCTTTAAAGAAATAAGAAAATTATCTTTTTACTTTTTTAATTGGCTTTTGAAAGTATTTTTTGATTTTGAATAGTTTGATAGTTGATTTCACTCATTAAATTATGTTATAAAAATCAAACAAGAAATTTAAATGATAATAACTGTAAACATGGTATGAAAAAAAACACTATTAACTAGAATATATTTTTCTTTCCTTTATAAAGTAGTAATAATTATCAAAGTATTGTTGTAGAAGTATTTAAATTTGTTGTGATGAATAGAAGCAAATGTATTATTTACCCTTACTTAGTTGTATAAAGAACATTGGTTAATTTAAAATTTTATCATTTTGAACATGGTTAGGCAGGGAAGATACCAGCTCTCACTCTAGAGTTCCATCAATTCCCTCCACCTAGGGGCTAACTTCTCATAACAAAATTCAAAACTTCAAACCAAATTAGGGGCTTTTAGCCTGTCACACCAAAAACCCTCTAATTTTACTCCCCTTTAAAACACCTTCTAATATAATACATTCAATTATATGAACTACAATTTTCACCCATATAATTGCATGTGATTCCTTCTAACTTTTATGAGATAATACCGCATTGGATCTTGATGCACCAAAAATATATACCCTTTTAGTTATATGTTTTTACCTATTTTTGGTGATATTACACTTTAAAGGAAGGTATTTTTCATGATTTGTTGCAGGTATGATGATTATAGGTGATTGGAGCAAAAAAATGAAAAAAGGAACGAATTTGGAGCAAAATTGAGCAATATGGAGGAAAACAGCCCTGGCGGCGCCGGCGCCCTATTCCAGAGAACTCCAAAATTTATTGGCACGATAGGGCGCCGCGGGCCCCCATGTCGGTTCACTTTGAATTCAAAAGTTTTGGTGGATTTTTGAAGAGGTGCTTGAAGAAACTCTTGGGGAATTCGTTCCTAACATTAAATTAAGTGTGCAAGACGAAAATGAAGAGGAAAAAAGGAAGAGAGTTTTTGTAGAGAGTGTGGGCAAAGTGTGAGAGAGAGTTAGGGTTTTTAATTTTAAGAGAAATTCTTCTATAAGGAGGGGAGAAGAGGGAGTAAAGTGAGAGTTTTCTTCTTCATCTTTGTTCCAAGGAGAGAATCAAGTGTTGCAAGGAAGAGAAAAGGAATCAAGGGGACTATGAAGAATTTGCTTGGGGAAGAGAAATATATAAGTTGTATTACTTTTTTGGTTTTTATGACTCTTCTTTTATATATAAAATCCATGTGTTTTTATATCTTCTCCATGGTTAGTGAGTAGTCTCCTTTGCCTTTTTTCTTGCATTAAATAATTATGATGTGGTGATGTGGAAATGATGTGCCCTTTATGTGTTATAAAAGTTGTGATGTTTATTTAATTTGGAACTTAATTTACTTTTCAATCCGACCAATTAAGTTGTTAAAACATGTTGAGGAACATTAATTCCAAAAGAATTGAATGCTCTACAACAAGAATGAGGAAACCATTTAATGTCCGTGAATGAATTGCGTAGTTCATGGGGATTAAGTGCAAATAAATAGGGAAATAAGTTTTGATGGACTTCAAATTGGAGGTTTCATGGTGATAGAATGGGATCCCCAATTTGGTCTTAAGATTGGTAACTAAAGCCTATGGTTATCCTTCGGGTGAAGGGTGAGTGGGAGCTACGAAGTGAGAGCCGGTATCCACACAGCCTAGCCTTAGATTTAGTAACTAATCTTAAGATATGGTAATGTTCTTTACTTGCTTGGAAGAGGAGGTACTCTTTAAAAAGTAAAGAAGCAAATATGCTCCTATTTGGCACAACACAAGTAATTATCATTCTTCATCATCCACACATAATAATCTTTATGCAAGAAGAAAGACACTTTTCATATAGAAGTATCTTATAAATCACATAAGTTAGTGCGTTTGTTAGTAAATATAGTTTAGTGATTAGAAGTAATTATAGTAGCTTTATTATACTTTGCATTAACTAGTGGTAGTACACTTAAGTCATTGTTACATTGGTTATTGGATTTTAGTGCTATATAATCTGATTTAAAGAACGTTCACCTCCCTGTGGGATCGATAACCAGGACTCCATTAGAGCCCTGTATTACTTGATACGATACGTTTACTTGCGTTGAATTTGTGACTTTACTAAATCATTCTAAATATATAATTTCAACTTCATAAATTCTTACTTAATATATAAAGTCACGGTCAAGTTTTTCGTGTCGTTGCCTGGGAGGTAGATAAACGGTACTTATTTATAGATATTGTAGTAACTGAAAACCTTTACTTTATAATGTGATTTTATATGCGTAGTAGTGGATCTGTAAGTTTGATACCTTACAATTCAGAGTTAGAGCGTACTATTAGAAAAAATTAGAAAACAACAAAAACAAACTGAAAATTACAGTGAAATGACGAATAATCAAGAGAATCAGAATATTAATGTTGGAAATTTGCCAAGACCATTAAGAGATTATGCTAACCCAATAGTAGATGAAATTCATATAACTATTCAAAATCCTGTTGTTGTTGCTAATTTGTTCAAACTTAAACCTGTTATTATCCAAATGGTACAAAATATTCAATTCGGAGGAACACCTAATGAAGACCCAAATTTACATCGTGCTAGTTTTTTAGAACTGTGTGCAACTTTTATGTATGACAGAGTGTCGAATGATGCTGTCAGACTTAGACTTTTTCCTTTTTCCTTAAGGGATAAGGCTAAGGCATGGTTAAACACGTTAACACCTGGATCTATTCAAACTTCGGGAGAACTTTCTCAAAAGTTTCTATCGAAATATTTCCCTCCATCGAAAACTGTTAAAATAAGAAATGATATCACATCTTTTGGTTAGTTTGAAGGAGAGTCAGTATATGAAGCTTGGGAGAGTTTTAAAGATCTTCTTAGGAAGTGTCCTCATCATGCTTTACCAGATTGGTTAATAATTTAAACTTTTTATAACGGATTAGTGGGACCATTAAGATCAATTATTGATGTTGTTGCTGGTAGATCGTTAATGCCAAAACCTTTTGTTGAAGCATATTCAATAATTGAAGAGATGGATACTATCAATTTTCAATGGCCCTCTGAATGGGTAAATCCTAAAAGAGTAGCTAGTGTTCATGATTCTGACATGATGACTATGATAGTTTCTTAGATAGTATCACTTTCTAAGAAAATAAATCAATATGGAATGAATTATTCTCAACCATCACCAGTTTTAGAGGAAAATTCATTTGGGCAGATAACGAAATCTCAAACACCTTATGAAACTTTGAATGCGATTAATAGACCTAATAACTCTTATTCAAATTATTAAAACTCTGGTTGGAAGAATCACCCAAATTTCAATTGGAATAATAATAATGCTAATGTGAACCCACAATGGGGATACAATTCTATAAACCCAGTTGGAAACTCAATCAACCAAGGAAATACTAACTTTAGGCAATCTTTTCCTCACAATTTAAGGATAATAAGTTGTTTATAGATGAAATGATTTTGAATATGGGTAACCAATTACAAGTTCAAGATGTTGCGATCAAAAATATTGAAAGTCAATTGGGACATACTTTCACTGCGCTTAATAATAGACCTTCTGGAATGCTTCCTATTAATGTGGAGATTAATCCAAAAGATCAAAACAAGGAGCAACTTAAGGCTATTCAATTAAGGAGTGGAAAAGAATTAGAAACTAGAATGCAAAAGTAGTTAAGAAGAGAAGGAGAAGGTGAATATTGAAAAGGTTCAAATAAGATTTATCCAGACCTGGAATATCCTCTTGAACCAATGAAGATTACTGTTGAGAAACCACCTCCTCCATTCCCTCAAAGATTGAAGCAGAAGAATAGGGATAATAGATTTGGAAATTTTTTGGAAATCCTTAAGAAGTTAACAATATATATACATTTTGTTAAAGCATTAGAACAGATGTCTGATTATGCGAAATTTATGAAGGATATACTTAAAAAGAAGAGAAAGTTCATGGATCATGAGACTGTTGCACTTAGCGGAGAGTGTAGTGCAATAATTCAGAAAAAGCTTCCTGAAAAACTTAAAGATCCTGGTAGTTTCACTATCCCGTGTGCTATAGGTGAAAATTTTTTTGGAAGAGCCTTATGTGATTTGGGAGTTAGTATTAATCTTATGCCTTTATCAACTTTCAAAATATTGGGAATTGGAGGAATTTCTTCTACATCTGTAACTCTTTAATTAGCTGATCGTTCTATTACTTATCCTAAGGGAGTGGTAGAAGATGTGTTAGTAAAAGTGGATAAATTTATCTTTCCTGTGGATTTTATTGTGCTTGATATGGAGGAAGATAAATATATTCCAATTATTTTAGGAAGACCATTCCTAGCTACTGGAAGAGCTGTAATTGATGTTCAAAAAGGGGAATTAACTATGAGAGTTAATGATCAAGAGGTGACCTTTAATATTTTGAAGTCTATGAAGTATCCCTCAGTTGAAAAAGATAATGAATGTTTTAGGATGGAAGTATGCGAATATTTGAGAAATGATTATTTTAAAGAGATGTATGAAAAGAAAGTGAAGTATGAAAATATAATTGTAGATGAAACTGAAAATGAAACAGATTCAGATAACGAGAAAAATAAGAAATTGGAGTATATTCAGGAGAAATTTGAAGTGTTAGATACCATGGAAGGTGGAGATAAAAGTTTAATTTCATCTATTGTTAAACCTCCTGAACTTGAGATGAAAATTCTCCCTAAACATTTAAAGAATATGTTCTTAGGAGAATCATCTACCTTACCAGTTATTGTAACTTCGGAATAAACTGAATATCAAGAACAAAAACTATTGGAAATCTTGAAAAGATACAAAAGAGCTTTTGGATGGACTTTGGTAGATATCAAAGGAATCAGTCCTTCGATCTATATGCATAGAATTTTATTAAATGAAGAACATAAACCTAAAATTGATCTGCAAAGGAGATTAAATCCTATAATGAAAGAAGTAGTTAAGAAGGAGATTTTAAAATGGCTTGATGCTGGAATTATTTATCCTATTTCGGATAGTTCTTGGGTAAGTCCAATTCATTGTGTACCGAAAAAAGGCGGAGAGACTGTGGAAGTGGATGAAAGGAGTTAATGGATGAAGAATTTGTATTGATTATAGAAAACTAAATATTGCCACCCTAAAAGATCACTTTCCTCTACCTTTTCTCGATCAAATGTTGGATAGACTTGCTGGACACAAGTACTATTGCTTTTTGGATGGATATACTGGTTATCATCAAATACCTATTGCTCCTGAGGATAAAAAAAGACAACATTTACTAGCCCTTATGGAACATTTGCTTGTTGAAGAATGCCTTTTGGATTGTGTAACGCACCTGAAACTTTTCAAAGATGTATGATGTCTATCTTTAGTAGTATAATAGATAATGGAATAGAAGTTTTCATGCATGATTTTTCTGTGTTTGGAACTTCATTTGATTTTTTTTGGAAAACTTGGCAAAAGATTTGGAACTCTATGAGAAAACAAATTTAGTTCTGAACTGGGAAAAGTGTCAATTTATGGTTGCAGGAGGAATAGTGCTTAGGCATAAAATTTCTGAATATCGTATGGAGGTCAACCGTGCTAAAATTCGAGTGATTGAGAGATTACCACCACCCACTACTGTGAGAGAGGTATGGAGTTTCTTAGGACATGCTGGATTTTACAGGTGTTATATTAAAGATTTTTCTACTAAACCTTTGTGCCAACTTCTAGAAAATGATAGGAAGTTTTATTTTAATGATGAATATTTATGTACTTTTGAATTACTTAAAGAAAAATTAATCACTGCTCCTGTAATTGTTTCACCTAATTGTGAGAAACCCTTTGAATTAATGTGTGATGCTAGTGATTATGCTATTGGAGTTGTGTTAGGGCAAAGGTATGATAAAACTTTCAAAGTTATTTACTATGCTAGTAAAAATCTTAATGATGCTCAAATTAATTATACCACTACTGAAAGAGAGTTATTAGGTATAGTATTTGCTTTCGATAAGTTTAGACCTTATTTAATTGGAACTAAAGGTATAGTGCATACTGATCATTCAGCTATCAAATATTTAATGCAAAAGAAGGATGCTAAACCAAGATTAATTAGATGGATACTCCATTTGCAAGAATTTGATTTTGAGATAGTTGATAGAAAAGGATCTGATAATCAAATTGCTGATCATTTGTTAAGAATAAAATATAATAGATTTTCTGAATTTGAGAAGGAAGTTGCAGAAACATTTCCTAATGAACAATTGTGTATTCTTATGGAAAAGAATTTGCCTTGGTATGATGATATTGTGAATTATATTGTAAGTGATATTATACCATCAGATTTAACAAGGCAACAACAACAAAAAATTAAATATGATGCTAAATTTTATTTTTGGGATGAGCCCTATTTATACAAATAGTGTAAGGATATGATTATTAGAAGATGTGTGCCACATGAAGAAATTAATCCAATCATTCAAAGATGTCATGATTCTGAATTTGGAGGTCATTTCGGTATTGATAAATCTTCTTATAAGAGTTTACAATCTGGACTTTATTGGCCCACTCTTTTTCGTGATGTTAATAAATATGTTAAATTTTGTGATCGATATCAAAGAGTAGGTAATATTTCAAGAAGAAACGAAATGCCTCTAAATTAAAATTTGGAAGTTGAAATTTTTGATGTATGGGGATTAGATTTTATGGGACCATTTGCACCTTCATTTGGAAATTTATATATATTGGTCGTTGTTAATTATGTTTCGAAATGGATTAAAGCTGTTGCTTTACCAAGATGTGATGCTCGGAGTGTTTCTAAATTTTTGAAGAAAAATATATTTACAAGATATAGAATGCCGAGAGTGATTATAACTGATGGTGGATCCCATTTCAAAAACAATCAAATTAAGAGATTAACTGGAAAATATAACATTATTCATAGAATCTCTACTGCTTATCATCCCCAGACTAGTGGATTAGCGGAAGTATCGAATCGAGAAATTAAAAAAATTTTAAAGAAAACAGTAGATATTCATAAATTAGATTGGTTTGCTAGATTAGACACCGCATTATGGGCTTATAGGACTGATTTTAAGATCCCTATTGGAATGTCTCCTTATAGATTAGTGTTTGACAAAACTTGCCATTTGCCGGTTGAATTGGAGCATAAAGCATATTGGGCGATTAAGGAGTTGAATTTTAATTTGAGAAATGCGAGAGAAAAAAGATTTATGCAATTAAATGAGTTGGAAGAAATTAGAAATGAATCATATCATAACGACAGGATTTATAAAGAGAAAATCAAATTGTGGCATGATTGGACGATATTGAAAAGATGATTTGAACTGGGACAAAGAATTTTATTATATAATACGAGATTGAAATTATTTCCGGGAAAACTTAAGTCCAGATGGATAGGACCTTTTACTGTAGTAAAAGTTCATTCTTTCGGAGCTGTTGATAGTGAGGATCCAAAAACTGGAAATATTTATAAGGTTAATGGGCATCGTTTAAAACCTTAGTTTGGAGGGTCTTTACCTGATTTCAAAGAGGTTTTTTTGCTAAGTCATCCTAGTTAACTGAATGGTTTTTCGGGCTGACGACGTTAAACCAAGCACTTTGTGGGAGGCAACTCATATGTTTGTTTGTATGTTGAGTTTGCTTGCTTATTGTTGTTTGTGCTCTTAGTGTAATATTTAAGAATCCTAATTACCCCTAAATAAGTTAAAAATAAAAAATATATTTGATCGTATTAAGGAAACGAAGTATTTCGAGCTAAACGAAGTTTGGTGAAAATTTTTTCCACTGGCTCCTTCGGCGCCCTATTCTTTTATATAGCCAAATTTCTAGTTTGAGCGCCGTCGGCGCCCTATCGAGTGCCGCCGGCGCCCAAATTCTGGGTGACGGTTTTTATGTTTTAAAATGCAGTTTTTGGCAGTTTTTTGAGGATTTTCTTCCATAAAACACCTCAAAACCCCATTCTAAATCCATAACCACCAGAGAAATGAAAACTCCCTTTCTCAATTCGCATCCCATGGATTCCCACTCCATTTAACTCCTTAGATCTCGCATCTACAATCGACGGAAGTTAGTTAGTTTCAAGGCGCAGCGTCTATTCCATAAAGTGATGATGAAGAGAAGGATTATCAAGGAAAGAGGCTTTGTGAATCGAGGTTTGGAGAGTTCGACGACAAGAGTTGAAGAGATAGTGAAGCAAAGACGTTGGGAAGTGTTATGCTACACTACCACCGCAGTGGTTGTTCCGGTTGTGAAAGAATTTTATGTAAATCAACATGGCATCAACCAAGGATGTGTTTTTGTGCGAGGAAGGTATGTACCATTCACTCCTGCGAGGATAACTGATCTCTTCATGATAGAAAGTGTTCCTATTTATCATTATGCAAATTTCAATGCTACGAGCAACTATATGAATGAAATCTATCGTTATTTGACGGATGAGAATGAAGAATGGGAAGTAAGGGATAATGGATATGTCAGTTTCTCTTCTTCATCCTTGAATCCGGTATCAAAGTAGTGGCATTACTTTATTTCGGCAAAATTAATTCCTACTATGAAGATAAGTAAGGTGACGAAGGAAAGTGTTATTCTGAATTTTTGCATACAAACTGGAAGGCCAGTGGATATTGGATTAATCATTACTAAATTTGTAATGTGATTGATTGTGTATGGATCTAAATATGGGCTTGGACACCCGTCCACCATATTTCTGTTATGTAGTCAATCACAGGTGCCATATGAAAGTTGGGAGAAAGTTCTTCTACCCTGGAGACCTATTAATCCCAATGATCTTTATGATTACAGAACAGTTGGCGATGAAGGAGACATGGATGTGCTTGTTAATCAGCCCACTGAGAGTTCACAGCCTATTCAGCCGTACAATTCTGAAAATTCAAGGGTGATATTGAAGAAGTTAAAGAAGTTGGAAAATGAGGTACAGAATATTATGAATGCTATTAATAACATTTCTGATTTATTTGATCACATTGATTGGAGGATGAAAGAGCAATTTGATCATACTGGTCGAATTGAGTTGGGTTTGGTTAATCTGTTGAAGAAGAATGCTGTGGTGGCTGAAGATTCATCTGATGAATTCCCATATCGTCCATTCTACAATCTGTTCCTTAATCTTCAATCATTGGGAGACATTAGATAGGATGATACTTCTGAGACTGATGTGGAGTAATTAGTAGATTCTATATGCTGCTTTGTTATGTTTAAGTGCTTGCTTTGATTGTTTTGTTGTTTGTTTTGCTTTTTTTAGTAGGGTGTGTTTGGACTTTGCTTTGATTTCTTATGTGTACTTAGGACTTAGTGTTTGCTTATCGTAGTATACTTGCAACACTAAGGATCTAAGGAATGTTGCTTATATTTGATGAACATATGTGTGTAATCGTTGTATCGTGGATTTTATATATATAAAAGTAATGTGATGTGTTGTTTGTGTGAAGTGATGTTGTTTAATGTTTGTGAGATGAAATAGATGCTTGTTGATGTGTTCAATAGGAATGCGGAGGTTGAAATGATTGAATTTGCGACGAGAATTTTTGAACCCAATAGAATTTTAAACTGGCGCCACAAGCTCCAGATTGGGTGCCGCCGGCCCCCAAATCCAGTGAGCGGGCTAATATTTTGAATAGAGTGCCGCTGGCGCCCAAACACTAAAAATAGCCCAGGACCCTTAAAAATTTGTGAAAATAGTCTGGGACCCATTTTTTCGCCATTTCTTTCGTCTCCCACCTCCATATTCGCGAGTTTGAAGCTTTAGGGATTGTTAGATCTCGGATTAGAGAGGATTTCAACGATTTATGAGGCCAGATTTGCACTTCTCTTGGTAAGAGCTTTACTTTAACCTAAAATTTTTGGATTTTCACCATGTGAAACTCTCACATTGTTGGATGATATTTTTGGAGATTTTTGAGAAAAAGTGAAGTTTCATATGGTAGAATTTGTTCTTACTTAAATAGATTAATGCTTGGAGTTAATACATTGTGGATTTGGAATTTATTAGCAAATTTTTGTAATTTTTCTAGAAATTCACATGGCTCATAGAACGAGTAAGGGGAAGCAAAAATTTGATTGGGACAATGAAAGATTTGTTAATATTAAGGCTCAATTTCACTCCAACTCTCAATTGGAAAACAAGAAGTGTATTCAGGATCGAGCATTTGAAAATCCTAGTGGATCTATAGAACAATTGATTTCTGAGCGAAATCGGGAACATTTATGTTACTTTTTTGCTAATGCTGTTTTGGGAGTAGTCCGAGAATTTTATGCTAACGTGCTCTGGTCTGAAACGGAATATGTGCTAGTCCGAGGGAAACTTGTTGAGTTCACCCCACAACGTATCAATGCATTTTATCAAATTCGAGAACCTTTTGTTTGTGAGTTTGAGAATTTTGATACTAATGAGGGGAATTTGATGAGTGTAATCACATACCTGACCGATGGAAGAGGGGAATGGAAGTTGAATCAGAGACATGTGATTAACTTCCCTGCTTCTACTTTAATTGTTGCTTCTAAAGCCTGGCATTATTTCATTTCTGCAAGACTATTGCCTTCTTATCATCACAGTGAAGTTACTAGGGATCGAGGTATTTTAAATTATTGCATCCAGAATATGAAGAAGATTAATATTGGAGCCATTATTTTTAAGAGCATTCACTCTATTGCCAAAGGAGAAACCACTGGTTGATTAGGACATCCTACCCTGATTCATGCATTTTGTGTTCGATCCGGAGTGGAGTATAGTAGTTCGAGGAAGTGGCAATACCTTTGAGGCCGATTACGAAGACCATTATTCGTTCTTATGAGGCTCATGTTGGTGCAAGAGAGAAGAGTAGGAGTACTGATATTCCTACCACGAGTTATGATGTTCCATCTACTTCTGAGCACCCGACACTATCTAATATCATGTAGCAGTTGAGATTGCAGAGTGATAGCATGGATAGGATGCATCATAGGATGGATATATTTGAGTCCCGAAGTGATGTGAATGAAGACTATTTACAGAGAAGAGTTGAGTTTGATATGGCTTATTATGATGCTCAGGTCAGATTTATGAGGGGGGAGTCCGATGTGACATTTCCTACTTGTTCTAGTTATACACCGTATAGGCCTGTACCTTCTGACCCTGCTGATGACCCTATTGCTGATCCTGGTGATGGAGACTTATAGATAGCTTGTTTGTTTTATTTCTATTGTTATTAGTCTGTTGAGATGTATTGATGTGATGTAGTAGACATTTACTTTTTATGTAATGTGTAATCCTGTGTTGTACTGTGTGATGTAGTGTCATTTACTTTTCATGTTGAACTGTTAGTTGTAATGTTATGTGGTGTGATAATTTTCTTTATGTTATAGTGTTCTGTTGGATATTTAGTTGTTTAATGTTTATTTCTCTTTACCCATGCAAATATTTAAATTGTTATATCACTGCTACTAATTGTTTCATGCTTGCTAGCTGTAAATTTTCATTAATACTGTGTAAATTATGAAGATTTCAAAATCTCAGCACATAAAGGTTAGTTTTCTTTTACTCTCAACTATTTCAAATTTATTGAAAAATGTAAGTTTCGGTGAGGGTAGAGAAATGCTAAACTTTTATTTGTTCTCAATCATTATATTTTAAAAAATTATTAGCATAACTTTTGGTAGTTGAACCTCATTATAAGATAACTAAAATTTTTCAATTCAGTTGAATATTATGGAAGAAAAGGATGAAAATTTTTAGTGAAAAAAGTTGATTTTATAGAAGTAAGATATTTGGTATGAAGGGATTTGATTATAGTCAACTATTTAAAGTAAAGAAAACTGTATTTTTGAAATGTTAAGGAATTTAAAGTATTGTGTGTTAAGAAGAGATTGTAACTTTATGATGAATAATAAAGCTTGTACTTAACTATAAAGTAAAGAGATGATTTAAGTTTGAACTTTATAAAGAGGAGAGTGAAGTTCAAAATCGTTAAAGGCTATCCAGATATAATAATCCTCAAAAAAAAGAAAAAAAAAGAAAGAAAAAAGAAAAAAGAGAAAAAGAAAAAGAAATAGAAAAAGAAAAGAAAAGAAAAGAAAAATGTTATGAGAAGAAGCTTGAGGAGATGCCTAATCAAAAATTGGCTTCACTTGAATCACCACAAAGGAAGAGCTTGATTTCATTTCTGAATTTATACTTAAGGTACTAGCCTACATTCTAATAAAGTTTGCATGAACTCCTTTTTCACATAGTCCTTTAAAGCACTCTTAATATAACAAATTATGGTTCATCTTGAAATAAGTAGAAGACTAGAACTCTTAGACTTAAGTACTGAATATTCTTATACCAGTAATGTTGACCTGAGTTGCTAAACTTTTTCTGAAAATCTAAACACTATATTCTTTTGAATGAAAAATTTTGGTCTCTTACAGGTTGAAAAGTATATTGCCTAGAGTTATATTTTTATGTAGTAAAAGGATTACTTGAGGACAAGTAATAGTTTAAGTTTGGGGAATTTTGATGCACCAAAAATATATACCATTTTAGCTATATATTTTTACCTATTTTTGGTGATATTGCAATTTAAAGGAAGGTATTTTTCATGATTTGTTGCAGGTATGATGATTATAGGTGATTGGAGCAAAAAGATGCAAAAAGGAACGAATTTGGAGCAAAATGGAGCAAAATAGAGCAATTTGGAGGAAAACAGCCCTGGCGCCGCGGCGCCCTATTCCAGAGAACTCCAAAATTTATTGGCACGATAGGGAGCCGTCGGCGCCACTATCGGGCGCTGTCGGCGCCCTCTGTCGGTTCACTTCCAATTCAAAAGTTTTGGCAAATTTTTGAAGAGGTGCTTAAAGAAACTCTTGAGGAATTTGTTCCTAACATTAAATTAAGTGTCCAAGATGAAAATGAAGAGGAGGAAGAGAAGAGAATTGCTATAGAGAGAGTGAGGAATGTGTGAGAGAGAGTTAGGGTTTGTGATTTTAAGAGAAATTCTTCTCTAAGGAGGGGAGAAGAGGGAGTAAAGTGAGAGTTTGCTTCTTCATCTTTGTTCCAAGGAAAGAATCAAGTGTTGCAAGGAAGAGAAAAGGGATGAAGGGGACTTTGAAGAATTTTCTTGGGGAAGAGAAAGAGATAAGTTGTGTTACTTTTGTGGTTTGTATGACTCTTCTTTTATATATAAAATCCATGTGTTTTTGTATCTTCTCCATGGTTAGTGAGTAGTCTCCTTTGCCTTTCTTCTTGCATGAAGTAATTATGATGTGGTGATGTGGAAATGATGTGCCCTTTAAGTGTTATAAAAGTTGTGATGTTTCTTTAATTTGAAACTTAATTTACTTTTCAATCCGGCCAATTGAATTGTTAAAACATGTTGAGGAACATTAATTCCAAAAGAATTGAATGTTCTACAACAAGAATGAAGAAACCATTTAATGTCCGTAAATGAATTGCGTAGTTTATGGGGATTAAGTGCAAATAAATAGGAAAATGAGTTTTGATGGACTTCAAATTGGAGGTTTCATGGTGACAGAATGGGATCCCCAATTTGGTCTTAAGATTGGTAACTAAAGCCTATGGTTAGCTTTCGGGTGAAGGGTGAGTGGGAACTCTGAAGTGAGAGCCGGTATCCTCCCAACCTAGCCTTAGATTTAGTAACTAAACTTAAGATATGGCAATGTTCTTTACTTGCTTGGAAGAGGAGGTACTCTTTCAAAAGTAAAGAAGCAAATTCACTCCTATTTGGGACAACACAAATAATTACCATTCTTCATCATCCACACATAATAATATTTATGCAGGAAGAAAGACACTTTTCATATAGAAGTATCTTATAAATCACATAAGTTAGTGCGTTTGTTAGTTAATATAGTTCAGTAATTAGAAATAATTGTAGTAGCTTTATTATACTTTGCATTAACTAGTGGTAGTACACTTAAGTCATTGTTACATTGGGTATTGGATTTTAGTGCTATATTATCTGATTTAAAGAACATTCACCTCCCTGTGGGATCGATAACCAGGACTCCATTAGAGCCCTGTATTACTTGATACGATATGTATACTTGCGTTGAATTTGTGACTTTACTAAATCATTCTAAATATATAATTTTGACTTCATCAACTTTTGGTTAATATATAAAGTCGCGGTCAGATCTTACACAATCTCACCACAAATTTTACATCTTAATTGGACAAATTAAGAAGTAAATAAAGTTTATATAATTGATTTTCACTTCTTCCACTATTAAACACATATACATTCCACAACAATTCTTCATGAATTACTTACTTCTTCATTTAAGAAAGAAAAAGATAAAGTAACTACTCAGAATGCATTCAGAAAATACAAAAACACATTGATTTGAAATTAAAGACCATAAGAAAAACAACAAACACAACAAGTATTAATTAAAAACTAAATGTAAGAACAAAAGTAAACACGTATCTGAAAATCATCTCCACAAGACTCATGAAGTTCGTCTGAAATCTTGACTCTTCACTAAACTACTCCTCAGATCAGGTCTCCCAACTTTGATGACTCAGAAACAGAATTCAGACTTCAACAAAAACTAAACTAAAGGAAAGAGAAGAAGTGCGAAGAAGAAGGCTTCAATCCGACCCTTTTCTCTTGTCTACTCTCTACTCCTACTCCTAATTAAAAACTCTGTAAAAACTCTCTTAAAAATGCAATGGAAGAACCCTTCAAAATGCAAAATAAGAGCCCCTCAAAATGTAAAGAAAGAGCCCTTAAAAATGCGAAGGAAGAGCCCCTAATCTTTACTAAGACTCTCTTTAAATATTAAACCAAAAGGTGCCTTCGTGTCTCTTCAAAATGTGTCCAGATTCAATGTATCCACCAAAGAATGCACCCCTTCATTCAAACTTGCTACCCAAAGGAAGTTAAGGAAGTTACCACCAAGAGTTGCATCCCATCACCTTTGAAAATGGCACCAAATTCAAGTTAATCTCTATTTTTAGCGTGGCGGGCGGCGCTTAGCTGCCAGTGCCCAAATTTTTATTTTTTATTTTTTTTGCTCCAAATTTAATCCAATTTTGTTCCTTTCATCATAATCACTCATTTTCATCATACCTACAAGAAAAACACAAAATACCTTCCATTAAAGTACATTATCATCTAAAATAGGTATAAAAATGTGCATTAAAAATAATATATATTTTAGATGTACCAAGGATCCATTGGTCACTTGGTGAGGGACCTTTGGTCCATGACTTAATGGACTTGGGCTAGGTCAGGTCAGACCAATCCTAGGGGTCTTAAGGTTGGCTTTCAAGGAGTTAATTTGGTTAATTTGGTTTAAATTGGGTGACATTAAGTCATGGGTTCAAATTGGGTCACATTGGGTTTAGGTTAGGATAGCTTGGGTTTGAAGTGAGTTGGACCAAATTAATTGTTCAAAATGGTTCACATGATTGTCATGAATGGTTTATAAAAGATTTGGAGTGATTTTGGAGAGGTTTAGGGGTTCAATTTGGCTTGATTTGGTGCTTTGGTCAATTTTGGGTAAGTTGGCTAAGTTTGGGTTTAGGTTGGGCTAGAGTGGGGTTTAGGCCCAATTGAATGTTCCAAATGGTCTAGGGGATGTCATAAAGAGTCCTCAACATCAATTGGATGGAAATTTTGGGAGTATGGCAATCAATTTGGGGGATTTTAGTCATGTATTCAATTTGGGTTAAACATGGGTATGCTTAATTCAAGTGGATTTGAATGGGGCTAAGATCAAAGTTAGGGGTAATTGATGGATCAATTCAGTTTAGGGGAGTATTATGAAGGGTTTAAAATTCAAATTGGGGAGAAATTTATTGACGTTAGGTCTATTTGGGGGATTTGGGTCACTTAGGCAAAATTGGGAAAGAGAAACCACATTTTCTGATCTATTATGGAAAGAGAGACCATGTCCCCAGCGGAGTCTCCAGAAGCTGTTGGTGCATTTTTATGTTTTAGGAGTTCCCCAATAGAAGTTGTCAGCCTCCAGAATCGAAATCCCATCGCCTACTTCTGAAGAATTTTTAATTTAAATATAAATTTATTTTACGGAAAACATATGAGGTCAAACTGATATCATATCCCTAATAGTTTAAACAATTGAGCACTCATGAAAAATAGGAACGTTACTCAATAGTGCAGCTCGTTTAAATAAACTAGAAAAATAATGACATATGTTTGGACTACGAAACATGTATTTTGACCGACAGATTCCCCTATTTAATACAAAAAGTAACTAAATAGAGTTTATATTAATAATGGGTTTTTTAAGTTTCCTATAAAGGCAAGCACCTATAATTAATTAAATCTTAGATAGCCAATGTTATCTAAGAAAACTTTTGATAAAGATCCGGAAAGATATTTTTATGACTTTAAGAGGTTAAGGATTTTTCAACGAACTTGAGGTGATCAGAATCAAATGGGTGAAAGGTTCAAATTTTGGAACAATTGATTGTAGGAATCCAAAGTAGGAAGAACTAGGGGATGTCATGGATCCAAGAGGAGATCTTGGTGACTTCCCAATCTATCCTATTGTTTAGCTTCATTTTAAGAAAATTTATTGTATGTTTCATCCTGCCAATTTTATTTATTTAGGGTTTACATTCAATTGATATCGAACATGTGAATAACCTAGAAGTTAGGAGGAATTATGTCATGTTGGATGACAACCTCGGAAACCTAAGGTGAGTTGGGGCTTATCTTGCACTAAGTGCAAATGCCGAAAAGATAAGAAGAGGGTTTATGCTGCACTAAGTAGGCTATTTCAAAGTCCTTTATCTTGTTTGTTAATTTCTAAGGAAGAGAATTGTCGTTGTATATCCCTTGTTTTGCTCTCTCGAACATGTTCATCCACGTCCTTGATCGTGCTGCCAACGGTGTATGCCCGGAGTTCCTTGTTGTTGCAGAATGTTTAGTTTAAGAAGTGACAATCAATGGGATGAGAGAAGTGTCATGTTCTAGAATTGGTTGAAAATTTAGATGTCTTGATGTCTTATTAAGGGCGGGGGGTTAAGTTGATTATAGAGACACCGGTTAGGATACTATGGTTCCCTCATTCCGGTACCACTATTTTCATCGAATTCACTTAGTCCAAATGAATTTACTAAATCCAACTAAATGAATTCCATACTTTCATTCAAGCCATGGGAAATCTCATAAGCAACACGTAGGTTACCTCCTCCGAGGTATTCTCGGTCATCCAATAAGACATTTTAATTCAGTTGTAATTGTAGGTTTTGTTGTTGTTTGTGATTAAATTTTGAGTTTTTTTTTATAATTAGAATATTGTGGGGGTGAATTTAGTTTTGAGTTTTGACTTCCGGGGCTAGTCTAATAGTTACAGTTTTGACATGCAAGTTTTGATGTTTTTTTTATACATGCAAGTCCAACAACTAAAGAAAAGTGAGCTAAACCATCAAGCCCAAGCAAGAGCTTTACTCCTTTCTCTCTTCGCTTGAAAGAAACATAAATGATGCTCACCAATGCAAATTTTAAGTAAGGGCAGCAAAGACGTTGCTTAAATTATTGTAAAAGTCACCCAATAATATAGATTTTAAGTAAGGGCATCAAAGACATCACTTAAGCTAATGTAAGAGGTGCTAAATATGCATAACCTTTCATGTGTAGCGCATCAACATATAGGGACAATAGATAATACGTGAAGCATGCCATCTAAAACCATTCACCTTAATTTTCCACATTGAAGCCACATGGACCTAATACCACATTCATGAAGTGAGTAACAATAGAGCATGCAATAAGAGGGGAGAAAGGTAGAAGCATGTTAAAAGTGAAGTTTAAGTGTTAAACATGTGAGTGTTTAAAGAGATGATTGATGTATATGTGGAAAGTGAATTTTATGTGTAAAACAAGTAAATACTTCAAAATTTGAGTGATGTGTATGTGAAAAGTGAAGTTTATGTGTGAAGCATGTAAATACTTCAAAATTTGATGACATGTATGTAAAATGTGAAATGTATGTGTTAAGCATGTAAATACTTAACCATAAAGTGACATGTATGTAAAAGGTGAAACATGTATGTAAAAGGTGAAATGTAGGTGTTAAGCATGTAAATACTTAACCATAAAGTGACATGTATGTAAAAGGTGAAATGTAGGTCTTAAGCATGTAAATACTTAACCATAAAGTGACATGTAAGTAAAAGGTGAAATGTAGGTGTTAAGCATGTACATACTTAACCATAAAGTGACATGTATGTAAAAGGTGAAATGTAGGTGTTAAGCATGTAAATACTTAACATTAAAGTGACATGTATGTAAAAGCCCCAAGGCTACGACCATTCTCATTCTTCTCATTAAGGCTCATTTAGTTCTTGTCGTGACATTAATTCCCCAATTCCATGTACACTAGGAAATGCATCGTAGGGGCCAATTCTAAGTGTCATAAATTGAAAAGATTACTCGCATCAATAGGTAAGAAACATAAGTGTAAAACACCCCTTTATGCATAGTATAAAGTGGAACATGTGTAAAATCGAAGTTTAGGTATTGTAAATGTAAGTACTTGATGAAATAAAAAACTAATGCACTCATCTCTTCATTTTTTGGGTGTTATACATGTGAATATTTTGAAATCTGAAAATTGCAAAAGTTTTACCAAATCATTTACATGTAGGCCTACAAATGCCAAGCAACATAAAATCTTCAAAGTTTGATGAAACAAAGGTAGTGGTAAAGTTATAAATTTCAAAGTAGGAAAAGACATTAAATCATCACAATGTTGTGCTAAACTCAAAATGGTGTTTGGTTGAACAAGGGAGAAGTAACTAAAACATGAAGCCTAGCTCAGGCTCTCCCTTCCTTCATTTCATTCCCTTTCACTTTTTTCTTTTCTTCACACTTCTTTCTTTTTCTTTTCTTTCATGAAAGACAAGATGATACAACTTAATATTCCAAACCAAATAGTAGATCACCTCAGTTATGCATAAAATCATGCTCTAGAGCTAGGAAGAAGAAGCACATCATACACATATGTATATTCCATAAAGATGCCAACTCCCAAAGTTTCCAAGTGTAACGTATCGAGCCCAAGGACATATTAGTAAAGAGAATATAGGATGCCATTTAAAAATCTGCATTTAAATCATAAAACCAAAGTCGTATGTCTCCCCGAGAATGGGTCCCGGCAGCGCCACATAACAAGCCCCAAAATAGCTCAAAATATGTTTGAAATATAGTCCAAAGGCAGCTCAAAACAAGTCCAAAATATGGTCCAAAAGCTACCCAAAATAGGCTCAAAATGCAGTCCAAAAGTTGCTTAAAACGGACACAAAATGATGTAATTCAAAAATGCCCAAAATCAGCTTAAAACCAGCCTTTTTTTAATAAATTTCAGTAAAAGAAATCATGATGTTGACTGCAAGTATGAAGGTAAAAGAGCCTCCAAATAAGAAGGCTTTAAGGTATCCCTACACATGCTCAAGCATATTCCAAATTTCAATAATAAGAATAAAGCATAGTCGAGTAACTTTGACATTTTAAAAATGCTTAAGGTGATTCTAGCATGAAGCCACCCCTCAAATTTCATATTTTGCAAAACATAAGCACCAAAATTTTCAAAATCCTTACAAACAAAACATCCAAATTTTGAAATTTCCAAAACCTTTAAGCAAAGCATCAAATTCTCATGTATTTACATACATAACACTTAAATTCTTAAGCATTTAGAAATTCAACACCTAGAATTTATTTTTAAATAACACCACATCAAAAATATGACTATCCCCCTTTTT
The DNA here is from genome assembly GCA_022702705.1 of Papilionanthe hookeriana x Papilionanthe teres. NCBI lineage: Eukaryota > Viridiplantae > Streptophyta > Magnoliopsida > Asparagales > Orchidaceae > Papilionanthe > Papilionanthe hookeriana x Papilionanthe teres. The sequence continues at coordinate 45,652,543 of CM040430.1, read as the reverse complement.
TTTATGTATCATGGAAGATTTAGATGTTAAACATCTAAATACTCAAAATTGAATGGTATGTATGTAAAAAGCTGAAATTTAGATGTTAAACATGTAAGTACTTTAAAAATTAGGTCGAATGTGTGTAAGAAATGAAGTTTAGCCACTTCTTTCTATCTAGAAAACCTCTCAAAAATATGGCATGCCAACCTCATATAACAAAAGAGGACTTACATGATAAAAAGAAAACTAGCTAAGCAAAAGAGAACTTACAAAATAAAATGAAAACTAGCTAAGAATATTCTTCCCCCAACCTTTTCTTTTTTAGTTTCTTCACAAGCATAAACCTCACAAAGAGGTAAAAATCTTGAAAGAAAACTTCCACGTAAAGCATGCCAAACATCGAATGATGCTAGTAGTGAAAATAAGGCATGTCATGTAAATTCCCTACTTAGTATTTGAAGGCAATGCCATGTGTATTTAGTGCCATTTCAAGAAAGGAAAGCATAGAACTTGCCATGAAGAAATGAAAAGAGGGCAACCAACAAGCCAAGCCAAGCAATACCTTATGTTTTAACATGCCCAAATATCATGTAGTGGGGCTAAAAGAAAGATCATAGCACATCATGCATATGCACTTCACAAAGTGGTAAGCTCTCAAGGCTTTATAATAGAAACACATTAGGCCTAGGGATGCTTTATAAACATAAAGTGAAACATGTCATTTAAAGCCTACAACTAACATTTAATCTCATAGCCATATGCACATGCCTACACCTCTTCAAAGGAGCAAAGTCCTAAAGCTAAACATGTTAGGTAGCATAAGTGAAACATGCCAACTTTTCCAAATAACATATGCCAAACCAAAAGTAATTTCCCAATATGAGATGAAGCATGAAAATCCTTCAAGTAAGGTATGTCAAACATAGAAAATCATGAGTATAGAAAGCATAGCATGCCAAATCTTCCAAGTAAAGTGACTAGTAGCATAAATAAAAGAGGGAGCAAATACATGCAACAATTTAAGTAAGAGCATGTGAGGCTTAGAACATGTAAATTGCAGTGTTTCTAAGCCTCTAAAACCCATAAAAGCTTACATTTTCAGATTTTACTCTTTCCCACTTTTTCTTTTAAACATCACCACAGGCATCCAAAACTAAAAGTGTGCATGTTGAAAATTCAAGGCTAATTTAAAAGAGAGCACATAATATGTTAAAATAATTTCGAAATAACCCTTAAAACATGCTAACCATGAGAACTAAGCATGCATAACCTTCAAATGTAACCTACCAACAAGTAAGAAATTAGAGAAAGTGTAGAACATGTTATGTAAAACGTTCCATTACAAGCTCCTACATTAATGCCACATTGACTTGATGTCATCATTTCTATCCAACAAGTAAGAGTAGAGAGCATGAAAGAATAATAGAAAAGAGAGGAAAGGTTAGTCATGAAAAACTAAAATAAAGCTTCCAAGTATTCTCCAAGGCATGCCAAATGGTAGCCATGGAGTTTTAAAACTTTAAAAAGCTATGCTAGCATGGGATTTCCCCTCTCCACCTCCTCTTTTTTTTTCCTTCTTTCCTTTTCTTTATCTTTTTTTCACTTTCTTCCTTTCCCTTTCTCATGTTAAACATTACTACAAGGCTCAAATGTAACAACAAATCTTGAAATAGGAAAGAAAGAAAAGAATAACCAAGTTAACTCAACCTTTTTCCATGAAGCCTCCAAAACATAGCCACTAACTCAAAAATTTTACCATGTAAAATAACTTCAAAGCCCAACCATAAACTCAGAATTTAGCCATGTAATTTCTTAGCTAAAAGCAACAAAAAAATAATCCATGGGAGGGGAAATTTATACCTTGATGGCTAAGACAAGAAACGAAGCCAAAGGGACAAGCAAAAATGCCAAAGAACCCAGCCCAACTAAGTAACAAACAAGAGTTTTTCCCTAGCTTTGAATCAAAAAAAATTTGGACAGAACCTCCCCACTTTCTTATAAATTTCGGCCAACCTAAAAAACAACAAAATGGGTTATTTTATAGTCACATCAAGAAGAAGACGAGGAACAAGAAGCCCCCAACCTACCTATGGGTAAAAACCATTGGTACAAGAGGTGTGCATCCATGGAGGTGATGGTGACATGAAAATCACAACAAAGAGGTGACAATTCCGTGGAGGAGGTCATGGCTCTAGCGTAGATGGGATGGAGGCTAGAGAGGCAGAAGTTGCAGGGAGTAGGTGGAGGCCATGGATTTTATCGCGAAATAGAGGGGAGAGGGGGTTCGGCCATGGCTATTCACAAAAATGAGGAAGAGGGGGGGTGCTAGGGCTAGGCAGGTGTGAGTTTGGTGTGCGTGAGTTAGGATTAGGGATTTAGGTGTTTAAAATATAATATTTTAATTATTTAAAGAAAACGCGCCGAATTTCGAGCCATTTTCTCATACAAAAAACCATAGCAAGTTATATGTCCTTTCCAAGTAATTCCGATGTTCCGGACACATTGGCGCAGTTCTTTTCATGATCTAATTTTGTTTGGGCAACTTCGTCATTGAGGGGGACTAAAGTGTGTTGCATTCGATTCATCTTGAAATTCTAGCTCTTCGTCGATCATTTTGAAAATTGGATTTCAGTTTTGAGAAATTATAAAGTATTTGGAAGCTTTTCAGAATTTTATAATTTTTTTTGGAATTTTTAGAATTTTGGGCAAGTATGGATATTTTGGTAATTTTGGAGATTTTTGGGGTAAGTGGTCAAAAGCTGAACTAAACGCTTAGGGTAGTTCAAATTGAAATTTAGATTCGAATGACAGTGTTCGGGGCCATTTCTGATCAATGTGGAAGGTTTTACGAATCCTAGAATGCTTTTTAAGTATCAGTCATTTTTGGTGTTGAGGCGCCCAAAGGTAGCTTGGATGTATGGCATGTTTACAATCAAAATTCTCAATGTGACGTGAGGAATGTCCTGGAATGGTTTTCGGAGAGCTTGGGTAATTATGGGCAATTTTGGAAATTGGGTCCTTTTCAAGGGAAATTTGGTAATTTGAGGAAAAAAGTGAAATTTTGGGAAAATTGAAATGGCTTGAAGGTAAGAAGAATGGGAACATTCTGGCTGAGTTATGGACCATGGAAAACCCTCTATTAGTCCTCAATGTGTTGGTCCTAAACATTTTAGCCACAGGCTAAAAGTTGGTGGGACCACCCATATGAGTTTCCAAAGAGTTAAAGAATCAAAATAAGATGTGTTTTGTTTACAATTGTGAGTATAAAGTGTGATGTATAGGTGTAAATGTAGGTGGGAATGTGCTCCAAACCTCCCAGGTTTTACCCTAAGTCCTGACCACCTATAGGAATCCCACTTGGACTTCCTTATGCTTGAGATCTTCTTCCCAAATGCTCGAGGTTAGGCTTTAAGCATATAAAAATTCCAAGTTAGGGAAACAAGCATGTGAAATTTCTATGTGCTAGGGTTCCATTTCCAGTCTTCTAACAAAATCACTAAGAGGGTTCCATTGTAAGGAGTGACTAAACCTCAACCAAAACTGAGGTCAACACATATGTATGAGATCAGTTTGATTTCAAATTTTTAAAATAAAATATACTTTTCCTAATTATATAAATATATATTAAATTAAAATTTTAAAGCAGACGATGGAATATCCATTCGGTGACCAATAACTTCTAATTCAAATGATCGACACAACATCAGACATAAGATCACATAAACAGTTAGTAAGAGTAGTATCACATCTAGCACCACCCCTTCACACAGAGGGTTTCATTATCATATTGAAGTCACCCCCAATCAACTAGTTATCAGTGATGACTTCCCCCATATACTTGATTTTGTTCTAAAGTAAATACTTTCCCTGCAAGAGAGAACTGTTATAAACAAAGCTGATCCAACCATGAAATTCATCCATCCTAAAATTGGCAAGAGCAACTTGTTCATCATCTTCAATTATATTGAAGTGTATACTCCTTCAAAAAACCCAAAACTTTTTAATTTTGTTGTAAAAATGCTTGTAGTGTTTGAAGCTAGTAATAACTCTATTACGATTTACAGACACAAGAGGTTCTAAAATAGCAAAAATAAAAAGTTTATGAACCCTAAATAATTGCTTTATATGATTAAGGGAGGAAGGATCAGCTTTGTTCCAAGCAATCATGTTAAACAAATGTCTTAAGACTGCTCTCCCGGGTTCTTTACTTTTTGAAATTTTTGGGGTGAGTTTACTGTTTCATTGGCGACACGGCTAATGACTTAACTAAAGTTGATCCTAACTTTGTGGGGAGAGGCACCTTTGCTGAAGTTACTATTCGAAAGGAGGGTGGAACTACATTGGGAGATAAACTTGTTTTCCCTAGCTATACCATGATGCTATTGAAGGTAAAGTTAAATGTGAGTTTATCAAGTGCTGTACTAAGAAGGTAGGTAAGTTAGCCTTGATTTTCACTAAGGAGGAGCTTGCTAAGTTATCAAAACCTCACAGATTCACATTGGTGGGGAAATTTCAGTTTGGTCACCCTAAAATTGGTGTTTTTGAAAGCAGACATATCATGTTGTAGTTATCCAAGGAGGAAGATTATGCCTAAATTTTTTGAAAAAAGGTTATTATGATAGATGAAAAACCAATGAAATTATTGAAATGGACTATGGACTTTGATCCATCCAAAGAACCACCAATTGTCCCTGTGTGGTTCAGTCTACCCAAGCTGAAGCTTCCTTATATGAATCATAAGATAATTTATGATATTACTGATTCTATGGGCAGGCCACTAAAGCTAGATATGTCATCTGCTAATGTTACCAGAATCTCTAAGGCCAGATTTTAGTGGAGAGGGATGTTACTCTCCCAAATCTTGATGGAGTTTGGTTAGGGACTGCTAATAATGGGTATTGGCAGCCTATAGTGATGGTGTTGGTTTATATGGATGTTCAGAAATCAGGCAAACTATGAGAGTAAACCTTGCTTGGCTAGGACTGTTTTTGTGAACTGCGGTAGCTATATCAATAAAACTTCTTATTTACCTACTTCAATTAAAAGGAAAGTTTTATTATTGCACTGTTGCTACCTACTAAGCCCTGGGTTAAAATCAACATTGATGGTAGCATCACTCCCTCTTCTGCTAGCATTGGAGCTATCTGCAGGAATCATCTTGGACAATTATTGTGGTACTTTTAGGCACCTATCATTTCTTCCTCTGCTATGGAATCTGAACTTATTGTTGTACAATGGGCCTTTACAACTGCTGGAGCTTTTAATCTTCAACATGTTTGGAATGAATCTGATTCCCAGCAGGTAATCAAGATTATGCAGGGCATCCCTCTTATTCCTTGGAATTTGGTTTACTTATATAGAAAAATTTTATCTTTATCTTTGCATCTTCAACTACAATGGTCTCATATACACAGAGAAGGTAACCAACCTGCCAATTGGTTGGCAAAACTTCTGTTTCCAATAGTAATGTAATTTTCTCTTTTTCACGTTTGGAGCCTTTAAGGCTTTTACTTTTGGGGGACTCTACAAACCTCCCTTCCTCGGATGTACTTAACTTTTGGGGCATTAATGATATTTTTTTTTTGTTGATATATATATATATATATATATATATATATTATCCGGGAGCCGGGGAGAGGGTCATATCAATTTTTGGCTTGATAATTGGGTGTGGGGAGGGGAGAAACTCACTTGCCCACAAAATGTTGATGGATCTTCTATATCTAAATGCTATGTTAATACCTTTTGGTCCGAAAACCAATGGAACTGCGAGTCCTGGAAAACATCCTAAATCTCGACCCGGCTACAGCAGGTACTTTTGACTCCCTTTCATCCCGAAAAAAGAGATAAGTTTATCACCAAACGAGCAACATCATCAAAAGTCGGGGACCTTTATCTTTCGAGAAATTCTATTCACGGGACCATATCGGTGGGGACCCGAGTCAGTGGAGCAAGCTGCTCGTCTCCTTCTATGTCCTTCTTTTGTTGGAGATTAAGACATTTACTTCTTCCTACCGATGATATCCTCAAATTAAAGGGGATTAGAGGGCCTTCCTGCCTGTCTATTATGTATGCGGGAGGAAGAATCGGGGATCATTTGTTCTTCGGGTGTGTCTTCTCTCAAGAGGTGCTGGAGGCATGTGATAAGCGAGGATTCAGGTAGATACTTTGCAATTAAGTTGGCTGGACCTATTGATGTGTTGGGGGGACTGGCATAAGGTGAATCTCCTGGTGGTTCCTTGTGTTGTGGCCTGGTTTATCTGGATGGGCAGAAATAAGGTTAGATTTGAGGGGTGTTCTGTCCCTGCCTCCCTTGTTGCTGCTCATTGCTTAACTTACCTTAAGAAACTTACTAAATATCACAAATTCACTGATATCTGCCAAGTAGGTTCTGAACATTCCTCCCCCCTTTCTCTGGTTGCTGGGTGGTCCCCTCCCTCTTCCTATTGGATCAAAGTTAATACTGATGGAAGCTTCAAAATTCAGCAGGCAGGGATTGGTGGCATCTTTAGAAATGGGGTGGGGCATTGCTTATTGTTCTTCTACTCTCCTGTTGAGGTCTGTGATGCACTTGAGGCTGAAATGGTGGCCATCTTTTGGGCAATTAAAATTGCCAGAATCCGTGATGTGAGATTCCTAATGGTAGAATCGGACTCTTCTAATTGCATTAGCTTCTGCAAGAGACCGAAGTTGCTCCATGGTACATTCAGAGATGGTTGAATAGAGTGAAGGGAGAGGTTGAAAGTATAAATGTAATTTTTTCTTATATACCTAGGGAGGGTAATGCTCCTGCACACTGGCTTGCATCTCAGGGTTATTGTAAAAGGGAAATTTTGGTAGAAACTACACCTCCTCCTTCCCTTGCAGTCTTGTTGCATGGTGATAGGATAGGTCTTCCTTTTGTAAGAACATAAGATGGTGATTAATATACTTCTTGCTCTGCTAGGCAAGTTTTTTGAATATATATATATATATATATATATATATATATATATATATATATATATATATATATAAATTGTTGGCGCCAATTGATCTGTTGGAATGATTTCTTCCTTTTTTGATCAAGATTTGTGTTTAAAGTTGTTTGAATTCAGGTTTTACTTTTCATTTGAATGTTCTTGCTTTTTCTTTCTTCTTCTTGGATTCTTGATTTCTGTTTTCTGGATGGATTTTTCTTTTGATGGTTGATCTTAATCATCCATCCTCGTCTGGTAAATCTTTTATGGAAGTGGTTGGTCATATGTCTTCTGATTAGTCGGATGTTGACCTCATTTTTGGTGAGGTCTTCTTCCTTCCTCTTAGTGCTTAAGATCTAGCCATAGGACTACTCCTTGACTATCCTAGAAGATTAGAGATGGTACCCACCATTAACAGACTCCTAAACTTAAACAGGACTCATAAGTTATGTTGTTTGGTTTATTGGAAGCTACGGCGCACCAGAATATCTCCAAAATCACTAGGAAATTCCCTGGATTTCAATTTAAGTCTAACTGCAACAACAAGATTTAGGTTTTCAGCATGAAGGAACTAAGCTGCAATATTGAAATTGATAATTATCAGTTTCTACATCTCCATTTTAGTATTGAGCACTTTACTGGTTTTGCTACTTTTATTTATGTTGGCTGTTCTAATCCTGATAGAACAGCTTTATGGGTTGAACTACATAACATCAGGGTTAACATCCAAACCAATTGGATAGTTGGAGGAGAATTTAATTGTATTAGAGATCCTAGTGAGAAGTTAGGAGGTAGAACTCCAGATCTGCAATCAATGCTACACTTCTGACTGAATATCATAAAGGCAGGCCTTTTTGATATGGGTTATATTGGTACACCTTTTACTTAGCAAAGAGGTAAACGGCTGGAGAGAATTGATATAATTTTTGCTAATCATTCTTGGTTGAATACTTTTCCAATTACTCAAATTTATCATCTGCATAGAACAACATCTGATCATTTTCTTCTTTTAATCCAAATCTCTTTTTTCCCCAGTGTAGGCTCCTCTCCTTTTAGATTCTTGAATGTTTGGACTGAGCATCCTAACTTTTTGGATGTGGTAAATAAATCTTGGACTGCTTCAACCTTTACTGATATGAATCCAATTGTTAAATTATGGGGATTACAAAAAAATGTGGCTTTTCATGTATGGCAATAGAACAAAAACGATTTTGGTAATGTTTTTTAACAGGTAAAAGATGCTGACTACAAAGTTCAAACTCTGGAAGTTGCTCAGGATCTGGGAGGGGCTAACACTCAGGATTTCGTTAATGCACAAACCCAACTCTTACAAGCTTTGGAAAGGGAAGAACTTTTCTTGAAATAAAAAGCTTCTGTTAATTAACATTTGTTTGGTGATAGGAACACTAAGTTCTTTCATGCAGTTATCAAATATAGGAGGCAGAGTAAAGTTATTCTCAGAATTAAAGAACCTGATGGAAGTTGGATTTTTGAACCTCATCTAATTTCTCAAAGTGCAGTGCACCCTACCTCCCCTTCCTTATTTCTTCCTGAAGTATTTAATGTTGAATATGAATATGTCCAACAACTCAATTTAATTTATCTGCCAAATGAAACTGAAATTCTACAAGCATTGAAGTGTATTTATGGGAGCAAAACTGCAGAACCTAATGGCTTCACTTCAACTTTTTACACTAAAGCATGGGACATTATTGGCATTGATCTCATTACTGTTGTTTAATCTTTTTTCTCTGGAACTAATATCCCAAAGTATTTTTCTACCACCAGTATTTCTCTTATCCCAAAAGAAAATCAAAAATCCAGCTGGACTGATTTCAGTCCAATTAGTCTTACCAACACTCTTACTAAAATAATCAGAAGATAATTGCTGGGAGACTACAATCTCATTTACATAAACTTGTTAGTCCTAAACAATCTGCTTTTGTTCAGCGTAGAAACTTTACTGATAATTGTTTATTAGCTTAGGAACTGCTGCTGGATCTTGTTAAAACCTGTAGAGGGCAGAACATCATCTTTAAGTTAGATCTAAACAAAGATTATGATTTCATTAGTTGGCAATTTATTGAGCAGGTTCTGAAAGACAGAGGGCTGAACCCTTCCTTCTGCCTATTAATTCAGAGATGGCTTCCAATACCTTTTACAGTGTTTTAGTTAATGGTGAAAGCAAAAGTTTTTTCACAGCTGGAAGGGGTATCAAAGAAGGAGACCCCTTGTCTCCTACCATTTTTATTCTGGCATTTGATTACCTTTCCAAACTTCTCAATTCAGCCCATAGCAATTTTCCTTATCTCTTCTATAAGCACAGTTCTTCACAAATTATGAGTCATCTTCCTTATGCAGATGATGTCATTCTATTTACTAATGGCAATAAATAGGCTATAAAGAAAACCATGCAAATCATGGAACATCTCTCTCAAGTGACTGGACTTGAGCTCAATAAGAAGCAATGCCAATTCTTGGCTGAGAAACACTACAAGCATCATACATGGCTGAAAGAAACCACAACCTTTGCAGCAGCTGATATGCCATTAAAGTATTTGGGAGTTCAGTTGATTAAAGGAAGGAGAAAACAAACTCAATATGATGAAGTGGTAAATAAGATATCCTCCTCCATAAACTGTTGGACTAATAGTTTCTTATCTAATGGTGGTAGATTGACTTTACTGAAAAGCATCTTATCTACTTTTTCTCTTTATACATTGCAAATGGTGAGAATGAAAAGGTTCACTCAAAAGATATTAGAAACTATCTTTAATAAATTTCCTTTGGATGGCCAGTACAAACAACCCCATTGGACTGTTTCGAATGAACTTTGCAAAACCTGTTATAGCTGGGGGTTTGGGATTCAAAAGCTTCCAACAAATGAGCCATCTTTTTTAATGTAAACAGTGGATTAAATTGAGGCAACAAGACACTATGTGGGCCAAGTTCTTAAAATAGAAATATTGCAAAAAATTACATCCTGATGTAGTTCAACCTAAATTAGGTGGCTCTAGACATTGGAAAAGTTTGCTGAAGATTAGAGAATCTGCCAATCAACTTTTATGTTTGGAGGTGTGAGCTGGAAACATTCATTTCTAGTTAGATAACTGGCTACCTGATGGTCCCCTCTCCACTTCTATTTTGCAAGATTACAACCCTCAACTCACTGTATCTAAATTCTGGATTCAGAATCAATGGTATGTGGACTCTCTTAGAGCTGTTTTGGTTGAGGATGTTGTGCAACAAATTATATCCATCCCTATTGAGCCTACCAGACCTGATAAATTTCTGATAAAGCATTCAACTAATCATTCTGTGAATAGTTTTGTTCATAAATCCTTCACTCAATTGCCTGCTACTAATTGGGGTGAACATATCTGGATTAGTAAATTCTCTCCTTCAATGTCTTTCTTTAACAGGAGATTATTTCATAAGTTTCTTCCTTTGGATGATATACTAAAATTAAAAGGTTTAAGAACTGCTTTAAGATGTTGGCTATGCCACTCCAGTGAGGAAACCTACTACCATCTTTTCCTTCATTGCCCTATCACTAAACAAGTGTAGACTGATGTTCTACAGCAGCTGCAACCCTCTCAACATAGACGCAATTGGCTTACATTTGATGCTTTTTTGGGTGATTGGAAAGCAGAAATGGTCATGTATTCCTTTAATAATCAGTTGGTTTATATGGATGTTCAAAAATCAGGCCAACTATGAGAGTAAACCTTGCTTGGCTAGGACTGTTGTTGTGAACTGCGGTAGCTATATCAATAAAACTTCTAATTTACCTACTCCAATTAAAAGGAATGTTTTATTATTGCACTCGGTTGCTACCTACTCGACTACGGGTTAAAATCAACATTGATGGTAGTTTCACTCCCTCTTCTGCTGACATTGGAGCTATCTGCAGGAATCATCTTGGACAGTTATTGTGGTACTTTTAGGCACCTATCATTTCTTCCTCTACTATGGAATCTAAACTTATTGCTGTACAATTGGCCTTTACAATTGCTAGAGCTTTTAATCTTCAACATGTTTGGATTGAATCTGATTCCCAGCAGGTAATCAAGATTATGCAGGGCATCTCTCTTACTCCTTGGAATTTGGTTTACTTATATAGAAAAATTTTATCTTTATCTTTGCATCTTCAACTACAATGGTCTCATATACACAGAGAAGGTAACCAACCTGCCAATTGGTTGGCAAAACTTCTCCTTCCAATAGTAATGTAATTTTCTCTTTTTCACATTTTAAGCCTTTAAGGCTTTTACTTTTGGGGGACTCTACAAACCTCCCTTCCTCGGATGTACTTAACTTTTAGGGCATTAGTGATATTTTCTTTTTGTTGATATATACATATATATATATATATATATAATGGAGGTGGGAACTCGGTGCTCGCTAGGGTTTGAATGGCGGCGGGGTGACTACTGCGGTGGCGAGTGCTTTGAGGTTGGTGGTGTGGTGCTTTTGACTTCCCGGGTGTGACGGGGAGTAAGGTTGCGACCGGTTACTCGGTTTTCGGATCTTTCCCGGTCCGTTCCTTTAAGTTACTCGTTTCATTGGTTATGGCTCGTGAGGGGGTCGAGCGCGATCCATCTTGGGGGTAAACGATCTTATGCCGAGGTTACTCGTAAGAAATGAGGGAGGAGTTACTTCCGGGTGAGAAGCCGGTGTTCCCGCAACTCTACCATGATGCAATAGATGGGAAAGCGTAATGTGAATTCATTAGAAGGTGTACGGAGAAGGCGGAGTAAGCTTGCTTTGATCTTTACGAGAGGAAGAAATCAAGAAATTAGCTGAACCTTACAAGTTTACATTGGTGGGGAAGTTCCAGTTTGGTCATCCCAAACTTAACATTGTAAGAAAGGTGATTGATGATCTCAAACTCATTGGACAATGGAAAATTGGAGTGTTTGATAGTAGACACATTATGCTTCAACTTTCAAGAGAAGATGATTATGCTTAGGTCTTTTCAAAGAAATTCATCATGGTGGATGGGAAAACCAACACTCAAATGGCCACGACGCAATTGTGGGATGTAGCACATTTGGAGGTTGATGTAGAACCACTCCATGTACTTGACACTGGTGACAACTTTTGTCAATCTTCATGCAATCGGTCATCATCGAGGGCCAATAATACCCTAGTCTTTTAATCTTCATTTTCATCTTCAGACCCGATTGATGAGCGCCACAAAGTCCTGAGTGTACTTCTTTGACAATTTCACGAGCTTCGGACCAACTCAGGCATCTTAGCCACATCTGATCAAAGGACCTTCTGTATCACATATTGTTTATTAATGCGTAAGACAGAGTTCTTTTCTTGATTTGATGGGCTCTCGACTTATCATCTGGTATGTTTCTTATTTGCAAGTAGTCTATTAATGGCTGCCGCCAATCTTCTGTATTTTCTGTCACTGCTGCAATCGTTTCTTCTGCTTTTTTTTATTTGTGTATTGTATCCATGTCGAGCTGTAGTAGGACCTTTCGTCCTTGAATTGACATTTCAACTGATTCATCCTATAGACAGGAAAATTCTTTTGCAAGACGGGCTAACGCATCTGCAAAGGCATTTTCTCTCCCGGGAATCTTATAGATTGTTACATTTGGAATCTGCTCTAACAATTTCATGGCGTACTGGAAGTACTGCTCAAGTCATGGTTTTAAAATCATGTACTGTCCCGCAACTTGCTGAATGATCAACTGTGAATCTCCGTAGATATTGATATCTATTATTCCCATCTAAATGGTTAATTCCAATCCTGTTATGAGGGCTTCGTATTCTGCCTCGTTGTTTGTACACGGTTCTGTTAAGTGATAGGAATACCTTAACATCCCCCACTCCGGTGTTATAAAGATTAGTCCGATTCCTGCCATACCGGGCACTATCATTTGCGATTCTTTATCTTTTACGTGTGGAAGATGCTCCGTCAAAGTACAGTTCCCAACACTGATCATCGGGGTCTTCTAGGCTCATTATCTGCTCGTCTGGCAAGTCATCGTTGAGAGGTGATCCTGCCGGTAAAAGGTGTATTGCAAGGAATTCTGTCAGGACTTATCTTTTTATGGCACAAAGAGGAATGAAAGTTATATCAAATTGCAATAGTATCATTGACCACCTGGCAAGTCTTCCAGAAAGTGTCAGTCGGGTCATCAAATATTGCAACGGATTAAAATTCGAAATAAGGTTGACTTTATGAGAAAGCATGTAATGCCTGAGCTTTTGAGCGGTGAAGATCAGGGCCAAACAATTCTTCTCAATAGGAGGATACTTTACTTCCGTCGGAATTAGACGACGGCTTAAGTAATAGAGCGTGTTTTCTTTTCCCTCGTCACTGACCTGGGCTAGCAAGGCTCCGAGAGAGTCGTCTAGAGCTGTGGTATAAAGTATCAACGGTCTACCCGAGACTGAGGCTGCTAAGACAGGAGGTGTCATTAAATACTGTTTAATGTCATCGAAGGCATGTTGACATTTGGAGTTCCAAGTAAACTTGGCATCCTTCTTAACCAAAGCAGAAAAAGGCTGACACCTTCCAGACAAATTTGAGATAAAGCGTCGAAGATACGCCAACTTCCCTTGAAAGGATCGTAGTTTTTTCAAGGTTTTGGGAGGCGGCATTTCTAAGACAGCTTTAATCTTCTACGGATCGATTTCAATTCTGCGATGTCAGACGACAAATCCTAAGAATTTCCCAGAGGTGACACCGAAGGCGCATTTCAGGGGATTCATCTTAAGATTAAATTGTCTTAATCGCTCAAAAACAATTCTCAAAGCATACAAATGATCTTCTTTTAGTTTGATTTTGATGACCACATCATCCACGTAACACTCGACTTGGTTTTAAATGAGATCATCAAAAATCCTTGTCATTGCTCTTTGATAAGTTTCTCCTGCGTTCTTCAATCCAAATGGCATCACTGTGTAGCAGTACACTCCAATTGGCGTTCTGAAGGCTGTAAGCTTTTCATCTTCTACTGCCATCTTTATCTGGTTGTATCCTGATGATCCATCCATGAATGAGAAGACTTCATGTGTTGAAGAAATGTCGATCATCAATTCTGGAATCAGTAGTGGGAATTCATCCTTTGGACATGCTTTATTCAAATCTCTGAAATCGACACAGATTCTGATCTGACCATTCTTCTTTCTGACTGGTACCATATTGGCTAACCAAGTCGGGTATTGCTCTTCACAGACAAATTTAGCGTCTATTAGCTTCTTAACTTCAGCTATCACTTGTTGTTCAATCTCTAGATGCATTCTTCTCGGAGCTTGTCTGACTGGAACATCAGTGGGATCTACTCCTAACTTGTGAGCTGCGACTTATGGAGCTAATCCTGGCATTTCATCATAACTCCAAGCAAAACAGTCTTTGTACTCCATTAATAGCTTGATTATGTTTTTGGAGTATTCTTTATTGAGTAAGGAGCTAACAAAAGCTGTCCTAGGCTCTTCGCTAGTACCTAAGTTAACTTCCATTAACTCGTCTATTGTAGATTTAATTTCTTCTTTGAATTGTGGCGGAGCATTTCCGATTTGTAGATCTTCAAGATCTTCTGAGGCTTCCAAGCAGTCTTCATTAGGCTCGCAAGTGACAACCAAGAAAAATCTCGTATCGTCAACTGATCCTACTGTCCCGAATCCGAGACCATGTTTTGAATTGGGAGGCCGACTGACATTGTTCCATAATTTTTCAAAGTGTTGTGATATGCCTTTTGTCCATCATCGAGGTAAGACACCACGTTGAATTAAATTTTGAACACAGAGAGAATACCAACCAAAAGGCAGTTCCATTAGTTCAGATGAAGCAACATCTTCAAATTGTACATCATTTTTAGTTTTGGAAGAAGAAGCACCACGGTAGAACTTGATCAGCTTAGCACAACCACCATGCACTTCCTTGACCACCATACCCTCGATCTTATTAGAATGGATCGGGGTTAGGGTCATAGTATGTACATAGTGGTTAATCTTCTCGTACATTGATTTATATTCTTCATTCTTTTCATCTTCGAGAGAGATCTTGAACTGGGGTTTCCTCTGACTTATCACTGAAGCTTCATTCTTGATTTCTTCTTCTTCGGAACTGATCTCCCAATCAACATCGATGACTGGTTTCTTCTGTCCAACTGTTTGCTTCATTTGGTATGGTGTTTCTGGAGAAGATTATTTTCTTTGGAGGTGTGTAGTAGGCTACATCTTCATGGATTCCGATTTCATGTACGGAGAATGGTTGCAAATCACCTTTGATGCATTCTTCTCCTCCTTCATAATACTTTATGCACTGGTGCAGAGACGATGGTACTATCCGGTTTTCATGGATCCATGGCTGACCCAGTAAAGCATTGAACGATGTTTCAGAATCAATTATGTGGAATTTTGCGGTTGTCTTTTCTAAGTCACCAGTTTTCATTAATAGTGTAATCGATCCCAGAGGTCTTTCTCCTTTCTGGTTGAACCCTCTTAATAACATACTGTTACGCTTCAAGGTTGTGAGCATCAATTTCCAAATATGCTAGCGTCTGAAGATTCATTATGTTGATTGACGCTCCTGGATCAACCAACACTCTGGAGAGCGTAAACTTTCCAATAGTGACTGAAATGTACAACGGTTGGTTGTGATCAGCTGTTCCCAGTAATAGATCATTGTCCGTGAAGGTAACACCTCGCTATTCTTTTAACAAGAAAACCTCGTCGAAGGAATTACCGACCATTTGAGCTAAACAAATCTCTGGATCAAGTAGAGCCTTGATCAGAGCTTCCCTCTTCTCCTTTGACAAGATCAGAGCATCGTATATGCTCAGTTTAGCTGGTAGCTTCCTAAGATGGGCTAGCACGTTATAGTCCACTTTATTACCATGTTCCTCGGTTTCTTCCCGAACGGGCAATTCCTCTGCTGGGGTTGGCTCCTCCTGAGCAACCACCTGCTTTCCATTATCCTTTGGACCCATTCTCGGAGGTAGAACTTTTCCGCTTCTTAGATTGACTTCAGTTACTTGTTCTGAGTCTAGTGCTAGATCTGCTGATATTTCCTCTTGAATCGGAACGACTGGTTCTTCTGGAGTTTCTTCAGAATCTGATAACTTTAATTCTATGGTGATTGGAGCTCCTCAAAATTCACAAATAGACTCGTTGCTTGTCGAGCTTTCGTATTCGTCTTTGTGAGCGTCTTCTTCGTCGTGGTCATCGAGGTCGTGTATGATTTGAGAATTGTTATTTGTATTGGAATTGAGATCCAGATTACCTTGGTTTTTGTTAGTTACGTAATCATTAGAAACAGTCAAAACGTAGCCAACGCCATAACTCTTATCATTATAAGATCCCGCCAGGGTGAGCAAGTAATCATACAGAGTCACAAGTTTGAGGGATTTCTCCCCCGAATTGGAAACAACCATCCTAAGATAAGCATCCCCTAGTCTACCCTTCGGAGCCTCAGTCTTCTTCTCTTCTACGATCTTCTCCTTCTAAGGCGGTTCTTCGATTGCAAGCGATAGTGCCGACTTGGCAGGTTTCAAACTCTGGGTTGAAGTGCATACCGAAGCGGTCTGGATGTGATCCAAAATTTTCTTTGAAGACTTTGTCCAGACGGTACTCCATCCATCATCAGTCGTATACGGGTTTATCGGAACAACAGGATCCGTCGAGATAACATTGACAGAACCTCCTTTTTGGGGTTCCTTCATATATTTCTTCGGGATCGTTATGTTCCCTTTCCGAAGATTGTCGTCAAGCCAAATCTTTAAAGTGATGCAATCTTCTATCTTATGCCCGAGCATTTGGTGGTAAGGGCAATAGTTTGGGTGATCTTTCTTATTGACTTCTTCCGGCCTCTTGGGCTCTGGTAGCTGAAAATCTAGTGTTTTCATTAAACTATGGAACATCTTTGCTACTGCTTCAGCTTTGAATGGATATTCCTTATTCAAAAAATCTTTCAGGGTATGCTGTTGTTCATAATGCTGAGGCGACTGATAGCTCGGTTGAGGTTGTTGATAACCCTGCTGAGGTTGTTGGTAAGTACGTTGCGGTGGTTGATAGCTAGGCTGTGGCCGCTCTGGCTGTATCTGCACTGGCTGCTTGCCCTTATCTACTGCCACGATGATTCTAGATTTCTTTTTGAATGTTTTCACTGGTTTCGTTTTATCGTTCTTGTCCACGAAACTTAGCTACTTCGCTTCCTCTTGTAAGCTCCCGGCCTTGCTAAGCAGCTTCTCGAAAGTCTTGATTGTAAATCCTTTAAGGAGAAGTGCTATCGGGCCATGGATACTCTTAAATAAGATGCCGACTGCATGTTGTTCTTGAAGTTGGGGTTCGCACTTCATGCTTAAGTTCCTCCATCGAAGTATGTAATTCACTAAAGTCTCGTTCGGTTTCTGGTGCTCCACCACTAGATCACCGATAGTGATGTGATGCCGAGCCCCAACAAACTGCTTAACGAAGAGGTTTTCTAACTCTGAAAAGGTCTTAACTGAACCATTTGGCAATTTTGTGCACCAGTCGAAGGTGATTCCTGACAAACTACTTACGAACTGATGAAAGAGTAAAGCGTCACTCCCATCGGCATTGCAGCAACTAGCACGAAAATGTGCGACATGCTGTCGGGGGTTTCCTGTTCCATCAAAAGTCTTAAACAGAGGTGGTACGAAGCCTTTCGGGTATTGGACTGCATCAAACTCTTCGGGGTAAGGTCTACCCATATGAATAGATGTTCCGCTCTTAGATTGTGCTAAGGCTTCTCGCACCTGCTGTTCTACCATATTTTTAATGTCCTTTTCGGGAATCATGCTCTGTGCAGAATCCTTCTTCGGTGGCTCATCTCCGTTAACGGATGTGATCTCTTTTCCTCCATCTACAATATGGATGATCCACGGGGGTGTTTCTTTCGAGGTTGCACCCGACTCGGAGAGTGGCTAAAGCAGCAGCCATCTCTTCCATCCTCTTTGCCATCTGGGAAATTGTGTCATCTCTTTCCCGAAGCTGTGCTCTCATCACTTTCGGTTCATCTCTTTCCACAACTGTCGGAGAACCTTGTGAAGCTGATGATGCTCGTGTCTCAACCATATTGATCTCGGTATACTCCTCATCCATGAACTCTGATGAATCAACTTCATTTTTTTAACTTTTCTCCTCTTTCTTTCACCAACCGTCAGATATTCGTCCTTAGCTTTCCTATAGCATCCTCGAGGGGTCTCTTCCATACGATCTTGAGGTTGTCGTGTTATGGCTGTTGAACTTCTTTTTCGGGAGTTTCCTTTATTGCAGTAGCACTTTCTTCTTACTCATGCTCTTTGACGAGGCTTTTCTTCTCAGGATGTTGTGTTGGTCTTGGCTCGGTAATAATAGGTCGTCACACCATCCTTCTTACAGCAGAAGGCCTAGGACTAGACGGTCTGTCGGCTATATGCTGGTAGGTGGTGTCCTCCCTAATATGATGGCCCGATACAATAACAGGTGAACTAGCTCTCATTTTCTTCCTTGAATTCTCTATGGAAGTGATAGGCTCTACTCGCGGTCTGATGCGGGATCTAGCTGGCACTCGTCCCATTCTTCTTAGGATTTTTGACACGGGGCAACTTTCTTTCTTTGCCAATTTTTTATCACAGCTTGTAGCCGAGCAAATGGCATAGTCATAACCCTTTTTCTTTTGTAGTTACTATAGTATGCAGGTCGGGGTAATGTAGCGGCAATCCTTCGGACGTCTTCTACATCTGATACAGCAGAGAGGGGGTGAAACCTACTTCTTCCAACAGAGGTGTATACTCAGGCAGTTTAGGGAACTCTTCCAGAAAAGAAACTTCAGCGGCCTTGGCTTTCTCAATCCTGGCTATCTTTCTACTTATATTTCTCCTTTGAGTCCGAGTTAGGGGTGAAACTCTTGAACTGGACCCAATCTAGAAAACAGATGGTATTGTAGCAAAATCTGTACCCTCCATGGTGACAGGCTCATCACAGACTTGGATTTTCTTCCCCTTCAGTTTGGTAGAAGTCAGGGTAGGTGCAGAGATGACTAGACCGGTGGGGGTAGAGACAACAATCCTCCTATGAATAGCATTACTTCTTTCAGCTGGAACCCTTTGCAGGGGATGGAATTCTTGAGTCGACTTCAGGTTGAACTCAATTACGAGCTCCCCAGTTTCTGGTACTTTGTCCATTAGTGCGAAATGTGGAGATTTCAGGGTGACAGGTTGAAATCCCTAAATTGGTTCTAAGATTAGTAACTAATATTAAAGGTTAGCCTTCGGGTGAAGGGTGAGTTGGAGCTCCAAAGTGAGAGTCGGTATCTTCCTATCGGCATATTTTTAGGTTGTGTGTTTTGAAAAGGGGGTCGCCTACAGAAGTTGTCGGCGAATTTTAAATTTTTAAGTTTAATTTAAATATATATAATTTAGAAAGTAGCATTTGATTTTTGAAAATAATTTTAAGTTTAAAATTATTTTAAGATATGAAATTAAACCGATCTCACATCCCGAATAGTTTATATAAATAAGCACCACACCACAAACCGTGTATCTATCCCGAAGAATAGACACATTGCTTGATGATGGGGCTCGATTAAATAAACTAGAAGATTTGTGACATCCGTTTGGTCTCGCGAACCAATTTTATATGCCGACAAGTTCCCCGCTTAATATAAAGGAATTAAGCAGGGTTTATATTAGTCAGGTTCTTAAAGTTCCCTATAAGGGCAAGCCCCTATAGTTAATTGCATCCTAAGTGACGGGAATCACTTAAGAAAACTCTCGATAATGATCAGTGATTTTTCTCTCAAAAATTTCAAAGTTTAAATTTTTCAAAGGATCGGATTTTGGAAATTTCAAAAGGTATTAGCTCGAATTTGGAACAGTTTATTTCAGGAGTCCAAAGGAAGAGAAGTAGGAGAAGCTGAGAATCTAAGAGAAATCTTGGCAACTTCCCAAACTATCCTATTGTTGGGCTTCAATTTGGGTGTATGTTTAATGTTGTATCCTGCCAATTTTAGTTAATTAGGACTTATATTTGTATGATATGATCATACAAATAGCCTTGAAGATGTGAGGGTTTATGTCATACCAAACGACTACCTTGGAATCCTAAGACTGGTTAGGGCTTAATTTACATAATATAATTATGCAAATGACTAATGAAGAGTTGAGGATTTATGTTGCACTAGGCAAACTACCTCAAAATCCTATGGCTTGGTTATTTAAAACTAGGAAAGGCTTTGCTGATGTAGACCCGAGTTTTGCTGACGAAGATGGCCGTGCTGCCCACTATGCTCCAAGGTCCTTGTTGTTGCAGAGGTTTAGTTTTAGAAAATGATAATCAAGAGATGAGAGAAGTGTTTTGGTTTAGAATTCTTAAAGTTCGGGTGTTTTAATATTTTGGTAGGGGAATATTAAAGTTGATTATAACAACACCGGTTAAGATCCCACGGTTCCATCATTCCGGCACTGTTATTTTTATCGGATTCACTTAGTCCACATGAATTTGCTAAACTCAACTGAATGAGTTCCACACTTTCATTTAGACCGTGGGAAATCCCGTTAGCAACACGTAGGTTACATCATCCGAGGTATTCCCGATCATCCAACAAGACATTTTAATTTAGTTGTAGTTGTAGTTTTGTTCTGTGTGTGATTAAATTTTGAGTTGTTTTATATTTTGAAATATTATGGTGGTGAATTTTATCTTGTTGTGACTTTTAATTTAATTTTGGGTTTTAGTTTTGTGTCTATCCTAAAGGTTTTAGTTTTCATGCAACAATCTTGTTTAACATGCAAGAAAAGTGCAGCTTATATAAATAAATTGCAATAAAGTAAAATCATACCTGGAGAGTCTTCTCGCCATTCCAAGCTGCACTTAAAACACATGTTAAGGCATTTAAATGTTTATAACAAGTACCTAGGTAAAGCTAAGGGAAGGGTTTTGGTTGTCTACCAAATTCCTAATCCTATTGCTAGTCATCTCCTATGACGTCTAGGTTCTTGTATTTTTGTTTAAGGGTGATTTCTTCATCAAAGAACAATTAAATTCAATTGTTCTTCAAAAACATCCCATCATATTGAGGAAGTGTTTAGGACGAGTCCTAAACATCTTTTCGATATTTTTGGGATTATTTTGAGTCCAAATGAGTTTTATTGCACAGGTGAATTAATCATCCAAAATTTAGTTTAGTTTCTTGCTCAGTGAACGAGGATGTTTGATTATCCTATAAGTAATGTGACATTTCACTTGATACTTTACTTAAGAGTTATAATGATAAAAGTCTTTAGGGGCAAACCAATTTATTAATAATTTCAACAATTTAAAATTAGAATTAATGTTTTAAGGTAATTTAATTTAGTTAAAAAATTTTATTAAATTTAAGTTTGGAATAGTGTTCAAGTTGTTTTATTCTTAAATGTTTTAAACCATTTGAATTAAAAGAGGAGTTTAAATTATTTAATTTAGACTTTAATGATTTAATTTTAATTTAATTGCAATATTCTAGATTAACTTTTAATTGGTTTGATTATTCTTTTTTTTCAATTAAGAATTTATTTTTATGAAATTGATTTTGATATTTCAAATTTGTTTTAAATTTGCTTTCAAGTGATTTTTGAATTTAATTTTTTTTAATGTTTTAAATTTATTTCAATTTAATTATCAAGTTGTTTAATGTTTTAAATTTTAATTTAATTAAGGTTCACTTTTCTTTTAATTATCATCTTAAGTTTAATTAAGAGTTAAATATAATTAGAGTGATTCATTTGGGGATTTTAGTTTAAGTGATTATAGTCTCTCTA
Organism: Papilionanthe hookeriana x Papilionanthe teres; assembly: GCA_022702705.1. Classification (NCBI taxonomy): domain Eukaryota; kingdom Viridiplantae; phylum Streptophyta; class Magnoliopsida; order Asparagales; family Orchidaceae; genus Papilionanthe; species Papilionanthe hookeriana x Papilionanthe teres. The sequence goes on along the minus strand of CM040430.1, from coordinate 45,630,834 downwards.
AATTATATCCCCATTTTAATGATTCAAATTTTAACTTCTTCTTCCAAAATTTAAATTGTTTAATTAATTAAGGTTTACATTTTTCTTAAATCTCTCTGAACTCAAGGAGTTCAGAGAAACAAATTTTATATTTTTCTTATTTTTTCTTTGATTTATTAGAATTAATTTAGTGAAAAGGTTGGAAAACTCATTTTTTAATTCAGAAATTGTTTTAAGCATTTAAAATTCAATATCTTTACTTTAAGACTTGGGACAAATATTTGGTTTGTTCTTAAGTGATTAGGGGTCAAAATATGATATTTTTTTATTTTAAATATTTTTGTGATTTTTATTATTTTTTAATTATTTAAAATGTTAAAATATGGTGGAAAATGATGATTTTTAGAAAATTTTAATTTTAATTTTCTTAGACTCCCCTAACATCAGAGAAGCCTTAAAACCAATTTTGTGAATTTTTAAAGTGTATTTTTGGAGTTATGAATTTTTAAAGTTTAATTTTGGTCATGTGATTTAATTAATCCATTTAGTGGGGTTAAACATTTCCAATTGATTCCAAATTTTTATGTGAGGTCCCTCTGATCCTAAAGATCAGTCGAGAATTATTTTCAAGTTCTATTGATGTGTGGTTAAACCTAAATAATTAAAGTTCATTTTTGAGTAATCAGGCCAATTAGGGTTATTCTTAATGAATTAATTCAAAATATAATTATCTTAAGGTCCTCTGGTCCTAAGAAACTTCTCCAAATTTTCCTAGAATTTTCTAAGAATATGCTAATTAATGGAATTAAAATACCAAAAACAGTGACATAAACTTGAAAAATACATAACTTACCATAGATATGGCCTCTGACCTTGAAAAATCCAGGGAATGTTCCCAATATCAGAGGCTTCAAAAGCCCTATGGTCTCAAGTCATGGTGAATTGTCTATGCAAATGGAGAATTAAAATATTGAAATGTGTAAATAATTAATTAAAAATAAAATACTCATCAAAATAACTTGATTTCTTTTCCACATTATTCTCCTCTGTTCATTAAGGAAGAGGGTATTTTTATTTTATTTTTAGGATTTTTCTATACAAAGATATGTATTTTCTACGTTCTGGATATTTAAATAAATCAAAAAATCCATATTTATCTACTTATCCACGCGGCGCCGACTCATCCTCGGCAGCTCCGAAAGCCCACGCGTCGCGCTCCCATTCAACGCCGCCATCTGACTCGGCTCTCTAGGGGCCCGCAGTTCATGTAACATCCTTCGATCCGGCGCAATTTGGACTGTCTACTCGATACACGCTCGATCGGACGGCACCTGGTCATCGTCTACGACTGGTGTGCACCCGTGACCGTCCACCCTAAAACCCTAAGAACTCTCTCATTTCTCAACGGATTTTCGTGTTCTTATGCTCTATGGATTCATCTTGAGAGACGAACACATCCATACGGTTTACATGCTATGAAATTAAGTAAATCAAAATAGAGAATCACTGGAAGCTCGGGATGAAGGAGAGGTCTATACCTTGGCTCTGAGAAGTGATGCTTCAATCAGAGAGTTGTGGCACCTTCGATTGCACCCAAGGAGGCTCCAGATGAAGTCTCTGGCTCTAGGGAATTGCCTAGGTAAAACTTCCACCAAGCCCGATTTCAAAGCTTGGTCGATAGAGAGAATAGCTGGCATGGTGAGGGGGTTTCCACTGGGGAACTCCTTCCCTTGGTCTTGTGCAGGTGTGGGTGAGTTTAATTTGATTTTGGTGGAGGTTCCAGAGTTGTCCTAGTTTTTGGGTGGATTTTTTACTGAGAAATTGAGCTCTGTTAATGGGGATTAGGGCAAAGGGACACTGGGGATCACTTGCTCTAGGTTATGAGAGGGTCCTGGAGAAATTTTGGCAGAGTTTTGTTAAGCTCTGGTTCATCACCTGTTTTTGGCCGAAAAGGTGGTGGGTTTAAATAGGCATGGTTGGAGGGCCTCCCAGGGGGATTTAGGGCTTAGAATCAGCTGCCTTGGTCAAGGGAAGAACAGCCATGGAGTCCAATTGAGTTGGGACAACTCAGCTAGTGAGTTTGAATTTTTTTGAATCAAATGGGTGCTCTCGGCCATGGTGTTTTCTGGCGACTGTGGTGGCTGGCCGGCCAGGCATGGGTTACCCTTAGGGTCAATGAGGTCAGGGTTTGAATTTGGTGCAAGCAATGGAGGTTGGTCATGTATAAAGAGCTTGGCTTTAAGTGGTATGGTGAGGGGGTCATTTTAGGTTCAATTGGATCAATTCATGGGTTTGGGTTGATTGCACCACCCAAGGCTGGTTTGGGCTGAAGAGGAAGTCACTTGGGTCAGCTTGATTAGTTGGGTCAAGTCACAATCCAAGTACAATTAAGTTTAAGCATAGGTTAAGGAAAGCATGGGAATGTTTAATCAACTTTAAGGGAATCATTAAAGGGCTCCCCTCTCTTGCCATAAATGGATTGATGACAAGGCCAAGCTATCATGGCTTCATATGGCTTGTGAATAGCTACATTGTGGCTTCATTTGGCTTTGGAAAAGTCAAATCATTTGCATGAAGAAGGATATTAGCATTTTTGATGATTTTAAGGGAGATTGTCATGAGGCCAAGATTGGAATAATTTGATGATCAATTAGAACTTTAGGGATTGATTTAAATCAAAGGGGTGATGAGGGGAAATTTCATGTGGGCTTTGGAATGGGTTTTGTGCTTTAAAGATTTTGTGGAAGTGGGCTTTTAAATGCTTGAAGGGAGTGGGCTTTAGATTTGGAAATGAACTTTTGGTTGAAAATTTGGTAAGGGATTGGGCCAAATAAATGTTAGGTTTAGTTTAGGGATGTGTCATGAACATTTTAGAAAAGATTTGGTATCATTTAGAGTGGAATTGGATTTAATTTGGGCTTTTTTTGGTAAAGGGACTAAAGTGGGTCAAATTGGGCTAACTTGGGCTAAGGTTGAGCTAAGGTTAGATTTGATGTAAATTTAATGTTGATAAATGTTTATGGGAGTGTCACAAAGAGTTTTCAACTTTGGTTGGGCTTTGATTTTGAGATTTGGGCCCATTTGGGTTCATGGTGGGTTTAGGCCAAAATTTGGGATTTAGGTTTTGGGTTAGGTTTGGGTGGAGTTTGGGTCCAAATTTGGGGAAATTCCTTTTTTTTTGTTTGTGGGGATATTATGAAGGTTTAGGAAAAGATTTGGGGTTAATTGGAGTTGAGTTGGGTTAGTTTGGGCTAAGTTTAGGTTATGGGCCAAAATTGGGCTTTAAGCTTCAAATTGGAATTAGATCCAAATGTTAATCAAATTGGGCTTGTATTTGGTCTAAATTGATATTGGGGATATTGAATTGAAGTTTAGAATTGAATTGGATCAAAATTGAGGTCAATTGGGTTGATTTGGTTTGACGTTGGGTCCACTTGGGTTAAGAGTGAGTGAAATTGGGGGTTTTGGTAAAAATGGGTTAAATTGGCAAAATTGGCTTATGGTGTAGTTGAATAAAATGAAATTGAAAATATTTGGGATTTTTTGGATATTTTTGGAATTTATGGATTTTTTGGTTAAGAAGGGCATTTTGGGTATTTGGAGGGTATTGGGGGTATTTTTGGAAATTTTTGTATATTTGGCTAAGGATGATCAATTTGAGTGGAGATAAATGTTTAGGATAGATTTTTATGAATTTTGGGTAATTTAGGTAATTTTTGCAAATTTTGGGTAGCTTTATAGACATTTGGCAGGTTTGGCGGGTGTAGGGCCCCTGGGGTCAAAGATTGAAATTTTGGAAAAATAAAGATTGATCAAGTTTGAGTAGAATGGAATCACTTTGGTTGAGCCATGAAGCCATATCAAGCCCATAAGAGCCATGAGAGCACTCATTTGAGGCATTCACTATGTTGCTCCTAACCCTCTTAGCCAAGGGCTTAGGGGTTAAGGTCCATCCATATGAATTACCTACATGAGTCACGAAGTCAAGCTAAGTATGAATGGTTTTAGGATTTGGAATGTGTGTGTGGGAGTGTAGTGTGTGTGTGAAAATCAACCTTCACCAGACCAGGCCACCCAGGGTAGTCCTAAGGCCAAAGAGTCCTATAGAGAACTCATCCTTTAAACCTCCACATTTGATCTTAACCCTCCAAGTTACTTGGGGGTTTACAATCAAACTTATGGGGTTTGCAGGGAGTTAAGAGGTGTTTAAATTTTTAAGTGGTGGGTTCCATTTCTAGTCCTCTAAGATAGTCAAAGGGAAAGCCTAAGGCTAAATCCTAAGTACTAAGGAGAGAGAGAGGAGAAAAGACCTCATCAAAAATGAGGTCAACACCTCCCAGCCTAGCCTTAGAGTTAGTCACTAAACATAGAATATGTCAATGTTCTTTTCTTACTTAGAAGAGGGGGTACTTTTTTAAGGGTAAAGAATCATCTATGCTCCTATTTGGCACAATAATATAGATAATTATTCCATATCAATCCACACATCATATTCTCATTCCAAGAGGAAAGATACTTTTCTCATATATCAAAAACCTTTCAAATACTTAGTTTAGTGTGTCTGTTAGTTAATGTTGTTCTTAAAGTTATTAGAAGTAATTGTAGTTAGTTAATTGTTACTGTTTTGTTGTTCTTACTGTTTTCTGCATAGTAGTAGTAAGTAGTAAACCTTAACTTTAGTGCTTATTACACATTGTGTAACGTTTTCTTAAAACTTCAATATTTCCCTGTGGGATTGATATTCAGGACTCCATTAGAGCCCTATATTACTTGATATGATACGTATACCTGCATTGAATGCTTGGACTTAACAAAAGTATTATAAATATATAAATTTGAGTTCAAAAATTCTTGGAAAATATAAAGTCAAGCATTAAGTTTTTGGCGTCGTTGCCGGGGAAATAATTAACGAAGTTAGGAGATAATTAACGAAGTTAAGAGATAATTAATGAAGTAAGTTTATTTTGTAGTGTGTAATTGTGTTTGTTTACCTTTATAAAAGTAATTGTGTTTATATATGCGTAGTAGCGGATCTATAGGTTTAGTGCCTTACCATTCAGAGTTAGAGCGTACTGTCAGAAAAATTAGAAAATAATAAAAACAAATTGAAAATCCTTGCAAAATGGTGAATATTCAAGATAATCAAAGAAATAAAATTGGAAATTTGCGAAGACCTTTAAGAGATTATGCTAACTCAACAGCAGATGAAATTCATATAACTATTTAAAATCCTGATGTTGTTGCTAATTCATTTGAACTTAAACCTGATATTATCCAAATGGTACCAAACAATCAATTTACTGGAACACCTAATGAGGATCCAAATTTACATCTCGTTAGTTTTTTAAAACTGTGTGCTACTTTTAAATATGATGGAGTGTCTAGTGACGCTGTCAGACTTAGACTTTTTCCTTTTTCATTATGAGATAAGGCTAAGGTGTGGTTAAATTCGTTAGCACCTGGATCTATTAGAACTTGGGGAGAATTATCTCAAAAGTTTCTATCAAAATATTTCCCTCCATCAAAGACTCGTTATACTAAGAAATGATATTGCATCTTTTTGTCGCTTTGAAGGAGAGTCAATATATGAAGCTTGGGAGAGATTTAAAGATCTTCTTAGGAAGTTCCCACATCATGCTTTACCGTATTAAGTTAATAATTCAAACATTTTATAATGGATTAGTGGGATCATTGAGATCTATTATAGATGTTGATGCTGGTGGATCATTAATGTCAAAACATTTTGATGAAGCATAAGCATTAATTGAAGAAATGGTTACTAATAATTTTCAATGGCCCTCTGAACAGGTAAATCCTAAGAGAGTAGCTAGTGTTCATGATTCAGATATGATGACTATGGTAGTTTCTCAAATTGTAGCCCTTTTAAAGAAAATAGATCAATATGGAATGAATTATTCTCAACCACCTCAAGTGTTAGAGGAAAATTCATTTGGACAGATAACAGAATCTCAAACACCTTATGAGACCATAAATGCTATTAATAGACCTAACAATCCTTATTTGAATTATTATAATCATGGTTGGAAGATTCACCCAAATTTCAATTGGACTAATAATAATCCTAATGTTAACCCGCATTGTGCTAACAAATATATGAATCCAATTGGAAATTTGAACAATCAAGGAAATTCTAATTTTAGACCATCTTATCCCCCTGGATTTAATAGTAACCCACAATTTAAGGATAAGAAGTTGTCTACTGAAGAAATAATTTTGAATATGGAAAATCAATTACAAGCTCAAGGTGTTGCTATGAAGAATATTGAAAATCAATTAGGAAATATTTTCACTACACTTAATAATAGACCTTTAGGAACACTTCCAAGTAATTTGGAGATCAATCCAAAAGATCAAAACAAAGAACAACTTAAGGCTATTCAATTAAAGAGTGGAAAAGAATTGAAAACTAGAGTGCAAAAAGAATTTGAAATAAAAAAGGAGAAGGTGGAAATTGAAAAATGTTCAAACAAGATTTATCGAGACTTGGATTATCCTCTTGAACCAATGAAGATAACTGTTGAAAAGCCACCACCTCAATTTCCTCAAAGATTAAAGAAATAAAATAAGGATAACATATTTGGAAAATTTTTGGAGATCCTTAATAAATTAATGATTAACATTCCTTTCGTTGAAGCATTAGAATAAATGTCTGACTATGCTAAGTTTATGAAGGATATTCTGAGAAAGAAAAGAAAGTTTACAGATCATGAAACTGTTGCACTTAGCGGAGAGTGTAATGCAATTATTCAGAAGAAGCTTCCAGAAAAATTTAAAGATCCTGGTAGTTTCACTATTCTGTGTGCTATAGGTGAATTTTTTTTCAGAAAAGCTTTATGTGATCTGGGAGCCAGTACTAATCTTATGCCTTTATCAACTTACAAAAGGTTGGGAATAGGAAAATTTCTCCTGCATCTGTGACTCTTCAGTTGGCCGATCTTATCCTAAAGGAGTGGTGGAAGATGTGTTAGTGAAAGTGGATAAATTTATCTTTCCTGTGGATTTTATTATACTTGATATGGAGGAAGATAAAGAAATTCCAATCATTCTGGTAAGACCATTCCTTGTTACTGGAAGAGCGGTAATTGATGTTCAAAAAGGAGAATTAACTATGAGAGTTAATGATCAAGAGGTGACCTTTAATATTTTAAAATCTATGAAGTATCCCTCAATGGAAAAAGATAATGAATGTTTTAGAATGGAGGTCTGTTATTACTCGAGAAACGATCATTTTGAAAATATATTTGAAAAAGAAGAAGAATATAAAAATATGTTTGAAGAAGAAAGTGAAGATGAAGAAAATTCAGATAGTCAGAAGAATGAAGATTTAGAGTATGTTCAAGAGAGATTCAAAATATTAGACATTATGGAAGGTGGAGAAAAAAGTTTAATTCCACCTATCATAAAACCTCCTGAACTTGAAATAAAAATTCTCCCTAATCATTTAAAGTATATGTTTTTAGGAGAATCATCTACTTTGCCTGTTATTGTATCTCTAAAGCTAAACTAATACTAAGAACAGAAGTTGTTGGAAATTTTAAAAAGATACAAGAAAGCTTTTGGATGGACTTTGGCAGATATTAAAGGAGTTAATCCTTCAATTTGTAAGCACAAAATTTTATAAAATGAAGAACATAAACCGAGAGTTGATCCGCAAATGAGACTGAATCCTATAATGAAAGAAGTAGTTAAGAAAGAGATTTTAAAATGTCTGGATGCTGGAATTATTTATCCTATTTCGGATAGTGCTTGGGTAAGTCCAATACATTGTGTACCGAAGAAGAGAGGATTAACTGTTGAAGTGAATGGATGTAATGAAATTATACCCATGAGACAAATTAATGAATGGAAAATTTGTATTGGTTATAGGAAAATGAAATGCCGCCACTAGAAAAGATCACTTTCCTCTTCCTTTTCTCGATCAAATTCTAGATAGACTTGTTGGACACAAGTACTACTATTTTCTGGATGGATATACTAGTTACCATCAAATACCTATTGCTCTTGAGGATCAAGAAAAGATAACATTTTCTAGCCCTTATGGAACCTTTGCTTTTCGAAGAATACCTTTTGGAATGTGTAATGTACCTGCAACATTTCAGAGATGTATGATGTCTATCTTCAGTATTATGATAGATAATGGAATAGAAATTTTTATGGATGATTTCTCTATATTCGGGACTTCATTTGAAATTTGCCTGGAAAACTTAGCAAAGGTTTTGGAGCTTTGTGAGAAAACAAATCTAGTTCTAAAGTGGGAGAAATGTCAATTTATGATTGCAGGAGGAATTGTGCTTGGGCATAAAATTTTTGAACATGGTTTGGAGGTCGACCTTGCTAAAATTAGAGTGATTGAGAGATTACCGCCACCCACTACTGTGAGAGAGGTGAGGATTTTCTTAAAACACGCTGAATTTTACAGGCAATATATTAAAGATTTTTTTAAAATTACCAAACCTTTGTGCCAACTTTTAGAAAAAGATAGAAAGTTTGATTTTGATGATGAATGCTTAAGAGCTTTCAAATTATTAAAAGAAAATTAATCACTGCACCAAAAATTGTTTCACCCGATTGGGGGAAACCAATTGAACTTATTTGTGATGCAAGTGATTATGCAATCGGAGTAGCATTGGGGCAAAGGCATGATAAAGTATTCGAAGTCATTTACTATGCTAGTAAAACTCTTAATGAGGCTCAAATTAATTATACCACAACTGAAAGAGAATTATTAGCTATAGTGTTTGCTTTTGAAAAATTTAGACCTTATTTAATTGGAGCTAAAAGTATTGTGCATACAGACCATTCGGCTATTAAATATTTAATACAAAAGAAGGATGTGAAACCTAGACTCATTAGATGGATACTTCTTCTACACGAATTTGATTTTATGATAGTTGATAGCAAGGGAGCTGATAATCAAATAGTTGATCATCTATTCAGAAAAGACTATGATAAATTATTTGAATTTGAAAAAGAAATTACAAAAATTTTCCTCGATGAGCTACTCTATACTATTATGGGAAATAATTTTCCTTGGTATGCTGATATTGTGAATTATATTGTAAGCGATATTGTACCACCTGATTTAACAAGGCAAAAACAAAAGAAGTTTAAGTATGATGCAAAATTCTATTTTTGGGATGAGCCCTATCTATTGGGACGTCTCCTTATAATTCGAAAAATGCTGGAGAGAAAAGATTTATGCAATTGAATGAATTGGAAGAGATTAGAAATGCATCTTATCACAATGATAAGATCTATAAAGAGAAAAGGAAATTATGGTATGATCGGAAGATATTGAAAAAGAACTTGTAAAATGGACAAAAAGTTTTATTATACAACGCAAGATTGAAGTTATTTCCTGGAAAGCTCAAGTCTAGATAGTTAGGACCTTTTACAGTTGTAAAAGTTCATTCTTTTGGAGCTGTTGATATTAAAGATCTTGATACTAGAAACATTTTCAAAGTTAATGGGCATCGATTAAAGCCTTACTTTGACGGGTTTCAGCCTGACTTCAAAGAGGTTTTAATGTTGAGTCATCTCGATTAACTGAATGTCTCGGGCTGACGATGTTAAACCAAGCGCTTTATTGGAGGCAACCCATACGTATCTTTGTGGTGTGTTTGCTTGTTTGTTGTAGTTGTTCTTTTAAGATAGTTTTTTTTAATCTTAATAACTCCTAAATACTTTAAAAATTGATAAATGATGGATCGAATCGAGATATTGGAATATTTTGGACCAAATGAAGTTCGGTGAGAATTTTTTACCACTGGCGCCGCCGGTGCCCTATCGTATTTCTTGCACTAAACTTGATTGTTTGAGCGCCATCGGCGCCCTATCGAGCGCCGCCAGTGCCTAAAATCTGCTTGACGGTTTTTAAGTTCTAAAATGCGAGTTTTGGCGGTTTTTGGCGGGATCTTCGTCCTTATAACTCCCTAAACTCCATTTTTGACTTCTTAACTCCAGAAAAAAGAAAACCACCTATCCCAATTTGTATCCTATGGATTCCTTTCCCATTGAAACCCCTCGATTTTGTGTTTTCAACCGAATGAAGTTCATAAGTTTTGAAGCCAGCGTTTGTTCAACAAAGTGATGATGAAAATAAGGTTTATCAAGGAAAGAGGCTTCATAAATCGAGGTATGGATAATCCTACTACTAGAATTGAAAAAATTATTAAAGAGAGATGTTGGGAAGTCCTTTGCTACACTACCACTGCTGTTGTTGTTCCCGTCGTGAAAGAATTTTATGCAAATCTTTACGGGATCAACCAAGGGTTCGTATTTGTGCGTGGTAGATTTGTTCAATTCACTCCTGCACGAATCAACGATCTCTTTATGATCGAGAACATACCTATTTGACATTATTCTAATTTCAATGCCACGAGGGATAATATGAATGATGTATATCGATGTCTGACGGATGAGAATGAAGAATAGGAAGTTAGAGAGAATAGATACATGAGTTTCCCATCTGCATCTCTCAATCCAGTATCAAAGCAGTGGCATTACTTTATTTCGGCAAAGTTATTTCTGACATTGAAGATTAGCAAGGTAACCAAGGAAAGTGCCATTTTAAATTTTTGTATTCAAAACGGGAGGTCGGTTGACATTGGTAATATTATTATGAAATCAGTACTTGGATTAAGTGTGCATGGCTCTAAATATGGGCTTAGATACCCGTCCACCATATTTTTGTTAGGTAGTCAGTCACAGGTTCCTTATGAAAGTTCAGAAAAGGTTCTTCTTTCATGGAGGTCTATTGATCCAACTAATCCCTATGACTACCAGACAGTTGGAGATGAAGAAGACATGAATCTGCTTGCTGATTAACCAACACAGACTTCACAGCCGATTCAACCCTATTTTCTTGAAGGTTCCAGAATGATATTGAAGAGGATCAAACAATTGGAGAAAGAGGTACGGAACGTTATGAATGCGATCAATAACATTTCTAATTTTTTCGATCATATAGATTGGAGAATGAAAGAGCAATTCGATCACACTGGTCGAATTGAGATGGGCTTGATCAATCTTATGAAGAAGAAAGCGGTGATTTCTGAAGAATCATCTAACAAATTTCCATTTCATTCATTATATAACTTGTTTGTGCATCAGCAATAAATTGGAGACATTAGAGGAGAGGATAGTTCTGAAACTGATGTGGAGTAATTGATGGATTCTACTTATATTTGTTGCATGTTTAGTTTTCTTTGCTTAGTTATGTTTGCTTTGTGTAGTATTTGCTTTGAGATTTAAACTTGGATTTGGATGTGTTTACTTTCATTGTGTGCTTAGATCTTAGTGCTTGCCTATCGTAGAGTACTTGCTGCACTAAACATCTAAGAATAGTTGGTTTGAATGAACATATTTAGTGTCTATGATGTAACTTGGATTTTTTAGATATAAGATTGTTGTGTATTGTTTGTGTGAAAAATTGTGTTAAGTATTGCTATGGGATGATGTAAATGCCTATTGAAGTGTTAAACATCATTGTGGACGTCAAAACAATCGAAATTACGAAAAAAATTTTGGACCTAGAAAATATTTTGGACTGGCGCCACCGAAGCCCAAATCCAAAGAGTTGGCCAATTTATTTAATTAGAGCACTGTCGGCACCCTATCGAGTCCCGCCGGCGCCTGAACCCATAAAAATCCCTAAAACCCTTGATTTCGTGATTTTTGCCATGGGACCCGCAAATTTTTTCATTTCCTTCGTCTTCCTCCTCCAATTTCGCGATTTTCAAGATCTAGGGTTTGCTAAATTTTGGATTTAAGGAGATTTCAAGGCTTATCTACACCGGATTTGCACTTCTCTTAGTAAGAGCTTCACTTTAAGTTAAAATTTTTTGGATTTTCACCATGGAAATCTCTCACATTGCTTATGGTGGAATTTTTGGAGTTTTAAAGAGATTTTGAGATTTCCATGATGAAATTTGCTCTTACTTATTTAGAATAGTGTTTGGAGTTTGTTACATTATGAATTTGGGATTTATTGGAATTTTCATGCAAATTTTAGAAATTCACATGGCTCCAAGAGGGAAGAGGAAATTGGATTTTGATGAGGAGAGGTTTGTTAACGTCAAAGCCCAATTTTGCTATAACTCTATCCTTCACAATAAGAAGTGTATCCAAGATTGAGCTTTTGATAGTCCTGGTGGATCTGTAGAACAATTAATTGCAGAGCGAAACTGGGAGCGATTTTGTTATTTCACTGCGAATGTTGTTATGGGAGTTGTTAGAGAATTCTATTCTAATGTACCCTGGACTAAGACTGAGTATGTTCTTGTTAGAGGGAAGATGGTTGAGTTTACTCCTCAGCGTATCAATGCTTTCTATCAAAATCGAGAACCATTCGTGTGTGAATATGAAAACTTTGACACTGGGAGGGAGAATATGAGAGAAGTTATTGCTTTTCTGACTGACGGGCGAGGAGAATGGAAATTAAGTCAAAAATAGTTGATAAATTTCCCTGACTCCACTTTGAATGTTGCTTCAAAAGTTTGGCATTATTTCATTTCTGTGAGACTATTGTCATCTTATCACCACAGTGAAGTTACTAGAGATAGAGCAATTCTGAAATACTGTATTCAGAAGATGAAAAAGATTGATATTAGAGCTATTATTTACATGAATATTCAGACGATTGCTAGAAGTGAGACCACTGGAGGATTAGAACATCCTGCTTTAGTTCATGCCCTCTGTGTTCAGTCTGGAGTGGAGTTCAGTGGTTCTGAGGAAGTGGCTATACCTTTGAGACCTATTATAAAGAATATTATCCGTACTTATGAGTCTCATGTGGGAGCCAGAGCTGAGCGTAGGAGTACTGATATTCCTACTACTAGTTATGATGTTCCATCTACTTCTGAACTGCCTACCTTATCTGATATTATGGAGCAGCTGAGACTACAGAGTGCTAGTATGGATAGACTCCATGGTCGGATGGATGTATTTGAGGCGAGGAGTGATGTGAATGAAGATTACCTACAGAGGAGAGTTGAGTTTGATATTGCTTATTATGATGCTCAGGTCAGATTTATAAGGGGGGAGTCTGATGTGATATTTTCTTCTTGCCCCACCTATACACCATATAGACCTTACCCTACTGATGACCCTGCTGATGGCCCTGCTGCTGATCCTAGTGCTGGAGACTGGTAGATTGTTTGTTTTATTTCTGTTTTTCTTTGTCTGTTGTGTTGTACTGATGTGATGTAGTGGATATTTACTTTTAATGTGATGTGTAACCCTATGTTGTACTGTTGTGATGTAGTGTTATTTACTTTTCATGTTGTACTGTTATGTTGTACTGAAACATTAAAACTGTTAGTTGTACTGTTAGTAGTGTGATAGTTCGTTTCATGATATAGTGTTTTGTTAGATGTTTAGATGTTTAATGTTAATTTCTCTTTACCCATACAAATATTTAAAATTTTTATATCACTGCTACTAATTGTTTCATGTCTGTTAGTTGTAAATTTTGATTAATACCAAATAGTTGTCGAAGATTTCAAGATCCCAGCTGTTGACCTCATTTTTGATGAGGTCTTCTCTTCTTCTCTTTAGTACTTAGGATCTAGCCTTAGGCTTTTCCTTTGACTATCTTAGAGGACTAGAATTGGGACCCACCTTTTAGAAATTCAAACCACTTCTTAACTCCCTGCAAACTCCACAAACTTGACTGTAGACCCCTAATCACCTAGAGGGTTGAAATCAAATGTGGAAGTTTAAAGGATGAGTTCCTATAGGACTCTTTGGCCTTAGGACTACCCTGGGTGGCCTGGTCTAGTGAAGGGGCTGACTTACACGCACTACACCTATACACTACACTTTCACACACATATACCTAACTTGACCTCCTGACTCATGTAGGTGATTCACATGGATAGTCCTTAACCCCTAAGCCCTTGGCTAAGAGGGTTAGGAACAACATAGTGAATGCCTCAAATGAGTCCCTTAATGGCTCATGTGGGCTTGATGTGGCTTCATGGCTCAACCAAAATGATTTCATTCCACTCAAATTTACCCAATCTTTAATTTTCCAAATTTTCAATTTTTGACCCCCGGGACCCTACACCCGCATAACCTACCCAAAGCCCTTGAAATTACGCAGATTTTTCAAAATCACCTAAATTACCCAAAATTCCCCAAATTAATCCCAAACATTTCCACATCACTCAAATTGATCATCCATACCCAAAAATACCAAAAATTCCAAAATACCTCCCAATACCCTCCAAATACCCAAAATACCCCTCTTGACCCAAAAATTCAGAAAATTCACAAAAAATTCCAGAAAATCCAAAATATTCTCAATTTCATTTTGTTCAACTACACCATGGGCCGATTTTGTCAATTTACCCTACTTTTGTCAAAACCCCCAATTCGACCCATTTTAACCCTAAGTGAACCCAATGTCAAACCAAACCTATCCAATTGACCCAAATTCTGGTCCAATTCAATTCTAAACTTCAATTCAACATTCCCAACACCAATCTAGACCAAATCCAAGTCCAATTTGATTGACATTTGGATCCAATTTCACTTTTGGCCTTAAAGCCCAATTTGGACCCATGACCCAAACCTAACCCAAACTCACCCAATTCAACTCCAATTAACCCCAAATCTTTTCTAAATCTTCCTTAGCATCCCCACAAGCAAAAAACTAACATGATTTGCCCAAAATTTAGACCCAAACCCCACTCAAATTCAACCCAAAGCTAAAAGGCCCAATTTTGACCTAAACCCAAACCTAACCCAAATGAGCCCAAACCCCAAAATCAAAGCCCAATCAAAGTCAAAACCTCTTTGAAACACTCCCATAAATATTTCTCAACATTAATTTTACATCAATTTCAACCCTAGCCCAACATTGGCCCAACTTGGCCCACTTGGACCTATATTGGCCCATTCACCAAAAGAACCCAAATTCAACCCAATTCAAACCCAAATCACCCCCAATTTGCTTCAAGTCACTCATGACACATCCATGAGCTAAACCCAACAATTATTTAGCCCAAGCCTTTAATAAAATTTCATCCCAAAATCAATTTTAAAATTCAAAAGCCCACTTTCCTAAACCATCTTAAAAGCCCATCTAAAACCATTTCAAAAGGCCCAAAATCTACCCTAAAGCCCACATGACATCTCCACTTGCCATCCACTTAATGAAAGCCATTCCCTAAGTCCTAAATTCATCATCAAATCATTCCAAATCAAGTTTCATGCAAATTTCCATCAAATCACCAAAAATTCCTAAAATCTATTTCCATGAAATTGACTCCACTTTTCCCAAGCCAAAGGTGAGCCATGCAAGCCATGGACAAGCCACATGAAGCCATGGAAGGCTTGACATGTGATCAAGCCATTAATGGCAAAAGGAGGGGCCCCTTACCTAATCCTTCTTAAACCTTTTTTTACCTTAAGCATGTCACACACTAAACCATGCTTAGCCACCTCATCATGGATGGAGACCACACCATTCTCTCTTGGCTGACCCAAGTGAGCCTTTTTCAGCCCAAGACCAGGCCTTGGGTGGTGAACCTAGCCCAAAACCATGGGTTGACTCATTTGAACCCAAAATGGTCTTCCCTTCATTCCATTTCAATCCAAGCTCTTTACACATGGCATTTGCCAATTGCTTGCACCAAGTCCCAGCCCTGACCCACCTGACCTTGAGGGTGACCCATGCCTGGCCGGCTAGCACCCAGGCCGCCGGAAAACACCATGGCCGAGAGCTCACATGTGAGCCAACTTTGGAATTCTCCCTTGCTGAGCTGCCCCATCCCCAGTGGCCATAGTAGCTGTTCTTCTCTTACCAAGACCAGCTGATCCCAAGCCCTAACTCTCCCTGGGAGGCCCTCCACCCTCTCCTATTTAAACACCACCCCTCTCGGCCATGAGAGGTGCTGAAAACAAACCTTAAGGAAAGTCTGCCAAAATTGTTCCAGACTACTCCCCATACACGAGCACTTGATCCCCACCGAAATCCCCCTGCCATTTCTTCTCTCGCGAGCTCAATTTCGGAGTTGAAATCCAAGCCCAAAACCAGGACACTTATCCACAGTGAGCCAATCCCCAAATTGATTGGTTCTACACCTTCACCGGACCGAGGGAAGGTGTCCACCGCCAAAAGCCCCATCTCCGGACCACCCAGCTTGCTCCAGCCTCCAAGCTTTGTGATCGACCGTGGTCGAAATCCTACTTAGGCAATTCACCGGACCAGGAGACTTCATCCGTAGCTTGTCGGGATCCAATCGAAGGTGCAACAACCCTCGGATCGAAGCCACACTTCTCCGAGCAAAGGTATGGCCTCACTCTTCTTCCCGAGCTTCGAACATTCTCCATTTCTATTGCGTAAATTTCAGCCCACATAAACCGTATGGATGTGTTCGTCTTCTCAAGACGAATCCATAGAGCATAAGAACATGAAAATCCATTGAGTATCGAGTGAGATCTTAGGAATTTAGTGTGGAATGCTCTCGGGTGAGGACGCTCGGGGACGATGAACGGATGTCGTCCATTCAATACACGCGCGGACTGACGGCTCAGATGGCGTCGGACCAGGAGACGGTACGGGAACCACGGGGCCCGGGCTGCTGACTCAAGCGGCGGCATCGAATGGGAGTGCGATGTGTGTGCGTTCGGAGATGCCGAGGATGACGCGGCGCCGCGTGGATAAATAGAAAATTAGGGGTATTTTCTATTTATTTAATTCCCTAAACTTCAAAAATTCATAACTTTGTGTAGAAAAATCATAAAAATAAAATAAAAATACCCTCTTGCTCGGTGAACGGAGGAGAATAATGTGGAAAAGAAATCATTTAATTTCATCAAGTATTTTATTTTTAATAATTTATTTACTCTCTACATATTTTTAATTCTCCATGCATGTATACGATTCACCATGGCATGAGACCATAGGGCTTTTAAGCCTCCGAATTTGGGAACATTCCCTGAATTTTCCAAAGTCGGAGGCCATCCCTATGAAAAGTTATTGATTTTTCAAATTCATGTTACTCGTTTTGAGTATTTTAATTCCAATAAATAGCATGTTGTGAAATAAATTCTAGGAAAATTTGGTGATGTTCCTTATGACCGAGAGGACCCTAGGAAAAATAGGTCTTGAGTTAGTTCATTTAAAACAACTCCAATTGGCTTAAACACCCAAAATGGATCTCTAATTAATTAGAGCTAACCATACATCAAATTGACCTGAAATCAATTCTCCACTGACCTCTAGGATCAGAGGAACCCACCAAAAAAATTTAAGGTCAATTAGACTTGGTTAGCCCTACTAAATGGGTTGATTAAGCCACTTAGTCATTTTAAACTTTAAAAATTCATAACTTTCAAAATATCTTTCAAAAATTCACCAAATTGGTTTTGGAGCCTCTCTGATGTTAGGGGAATTTAAGAAAATTAAAATTTCAATTTTCTAAAAAAGTTTATTTTTAATATTATTTTAATATTTTCAATAATTAAAAAATAATAAAAATCACAAAAATAATAAAATTCACCAAAATGTCACATTTTGAATTTTAATCACTTAGGAACAAACCCCATATTTTTCTTAGGTCTATTTAGTGAGATATTAAATTTTAAAGCTCTAGGGTAATTTTAAAATTAAAAAAAAATGTATTTTCTAGCATTTTCTCTAAAATAATTATAATAAATCATAGAAAAATCAGAAAATTGCAAAATTTGATTCTCTGATTTCCTTGATATCAGAGAGATTTTTGAAAAATATAAAATTCATTTTTCAACATTTATTTTATTTTTAAATTAATTAACCCTCCAAAACTTAAAATAATTATAATAAAAATAATATAATTCAAAAATCACCAAAATTGGTCCAAGTGGTCCTCTGGTCATTAGAAATATCCCCTAATTTTCTTAAGGATAGAAACTTTCCCTTGGTCATGTTATTAAATTTTCCTTGGAAATCTCTACTTTCTACCAAAAATAATTATATAAATAAATTAAATACAGAAAAATCACATTTTCTCCTCTCATGTCTTTATTGACATATGAGTGAAGTCACATAAAAATTTCAAGTTCATTTGAGTTCAATTTAATGGGTTATGAAATTATTAAGCTTAAAGGGTAAAATGGTAATTAAAATTTTAATCCTTAATTAAAACTTTAGGTTTAATAAAAAAATTAATAAGTAAAATATTTGATCCTAATCTGATTTGGATGATTGAAATTTAAATAATTAAAGGGTAGAAACCCATTAAGCAATTTAAAATAATTAAACCTTAATTAAATAATTGATTAAATTTGGAAGAATAATAAAATCGGAGTTATTAAAATAGGGATATTATTAGGAAGAGATTTATTCTTTAATTTAAAAAACCCTAAATTAATTATCTCATTAATATTTAATTCTTAATTAAAATGATAAATCAAATTTAAAATATTAAAAGACTTAATCATTAAACTAAAGTTAAATTATTAAACTCTTTTAAAGTGTCAATTAAAATTAAAAATAAAAATAAATTAAATTAAATTAAATTAAATTAAATTAAATTAAATTAAATTAAATTAAATTAAATTAAATTAAAAGTTGAATTAAATTAAAGATTAAATTAAATTAAATTAAATTAAATAAATAAAATCAAATTAAATTAAGTTAAATTAAATTAAAGATTAAATTAAATGAATAAATTAAATTAAATTAAATTAAATTAAATTAAATTAAATTAAATTAAATCAAATTAAATTAAAATTAAATCAAATTAAACTAAATTAATTTAACATCAAGTCAAACTAAATCGAATTAAATCAAAATTAAATTAAAATTAAAACTAAATTAAATTAAATTAAAGTTAAATTAAATTGAATTAAATAACATCACCTAAGACATAAAGAAATTAAATATAAAGCAATCTTGAACACTATTCCAAATTTAAACCCTTTAATCGAAGTTAAACTAAATCATAAACCATTTGAACATCAATTTACCCTCGAAAGCTTTAGTTATCATAACTCCTAAACAGAATATTAAATGAAATGTTACTTCACTTATAGGGCATTCAAACATCCTAGTTCACTGAGTAAGATAATAACAAAACTTAACTAAACCTCGGACGATTAATTCATTTGTGTAATTGAATTCATTTGGACTTAAAACAATCCTAGAAATATTGAAAAGATGTTTAAGATTCTTCTTAAACACTTCTTCAATATGATAGGATATTTATAAGAACAATTGAACTCAATTGTTCTTTGATGAAGAAAATCGTCCTCAAACCAAAACACAAAGACCTAGACGTCATAGGAAATGACTAGCTATAGGATTAGGAACTTGGTAGAAAACCATAACCCTTCCCTTAGCTTTACCTAGGAACTTGCTTAAATATTCTAATTGTGTTCCTTCCCTTAGCTTTACCTAGGAACTTGCTTAAATATTCTAATTGTGTTTTAAGTGCAGCTTGGAATGACGGGAAGACCCTCCAGGTACGCTTTTGTTTTATTGCAATTTATTTTCTTGCAATTTTCATTATTGCAATTTATTTAACTGCATTGCACTCACTTTTCTTGCATGATAAACAACTGTTGCATGAAAACCCACACCTTTAGGATAGTCCCTAAAACTGAAACCAAAACTAAGTTAAAAGTCATTGCAAGATAAAATTCACCGCCACAACATTTCAAAATATAAAACAACTCAAAATTTAATCACAAACAGAACACAAAACTACAATTACAACTAAATTAAAACGTCCTGTCGGATGATCGGGAATACCTCGGATGATGTAACCTACGTGTTGCTAACGGGATTTCCCACGGTCTAAATGAAAGTGTGGAACTCATTCAGTTGAGTTTAGCAAATTCATCTGGACTAAGTGAATCCGATAAAAATAATGATGCCGGAAGGATGGAACCGTGGGATCTTAACCGGTGTCGTTATAATCAACTTTAAGATATGTTTTAATTAAAACGTAAAAAACACTTGGAAATTAAGATTTTCACTAAACCAAAACACTTTTCTCATCCCCTGATTTATGACTTCTAAAACTAAAACTCTGCAACAACAAGGAGCTCGGAGCATGGTGGGCAACGACGGCCATCGTCATCGCAAAACCCGAGTCTACTTCAAGAATACTTTCCTAGAATTAAATAACAAAGCCATAGGACTTCGAGGTAGTTTGCCTAGTGCAACATAAATCCTCAACTCTTCGTTAGGCATTTACCTTGTAAATTAAGCCCTAACCGGCCTTAGGATTCCGAGGTAGTCGTCCGATACGACATAAACCCTCACATCTTCAAGGCTATTTCGTATGATTATGTCATATAAATATAAGCCCTAATTAATTAAAATTGGCAAGATTGAAATACTAAATAAACATTAGGACTTTCCTAAATCTAAGCCAAACAATAGGATAGTCGGGAAATTACCGAAGTTCACTTCGAATTCGTAATTTCTCCTACCCTTCTTCCTTTGAATTCCCAAAACAAAATGTTTCAAACTCGATCCATTCCCCGTCGAGATTCTAAAATTCAATCCCTCGAAAACTTAAACTTTCAAACCCTTGAGAGCGTAATTATTGATTATTATCGAGAGTTTTCTTAAGTGATTCATGTCACCTAAGATGTAATTAACTATAGGGGCTTACCCTTATAGGGAATTTTAAAGAACCTGTGTAATATAAACCCCGTTTAATGCTTTCATATTAAGCGTGGAATTTGTCGGCTTATAAAATTGGTTCGCGGACCAAACGGATGTCACAAATCTTTTAGTTTGTTTAATCGAGCCCCACCGTCAAGCAAGTGTGTCTATCCTTCGGGATAGATACATGGCTTGTGGTGCGGTGCTCGTTTATGTAAACTATTTGGGATGTGAGATCGGTTTAATCTCATATCTTAAAACCTTCAAATTTAAAATTATTTTCAAAATCAAATACTACTTTTCAAATTATTTATTTAAACTAAATTAAAAGTTCGCCGACAACTTCTGTTAGGCGACACCCTTTTCAAAATAAAACACACAACCTAAAAATGTGCCGACAACTTCTGGCGACTCCGCTGGGGACTGTTCCTCTCTCCATTATAATCAGATAATTCTGCTTTCAAAAATCGGTAGTGTATCCATGTCCTTAATGGGTCAAACTACCCTTCTTTCCGTTGGGATGCTATGTTCATTTCTACCTTGAACAAGTATAGCCAACATTCTCTCGGATTTAGGAGCCACCGTTTAGACACCCCTAAACGAGAGGTTCCGAGATCCTTTTACCTCATTTCGAGGTGGGGTGGACCCCCAATAGGTGTTAGTTAGGAGTGATCCTTCGAGTCGAGAAGTCTTGCATAAGACTTTCTTCTCCTTTCCAACTCCGAATCGGATTCCTTACCTTCTCTACACCTTCGAACATTCCGTTCTAAATAAACAAACCCTTTTAATGAATAACTCTTTTAACAAATAACCCCTTCTTATAAATACATGAACAAGAATGTGTTCGGACTCTTTTCGATTCCTTTCTTTTCGTCCCGATGAGAAGAAGCATAACTCGGGACCGACAACCGTAATCTACCCCGCGTAAATGGAAGCCCCAAAGCTAATTTTCTCCTTCGTCAATGGACCGGACTTCGTCGTCTATAAGGATGAGCTGCCCGACAATGAGATCATCCGGTTTGACAAGGATTTGAAAACACGAATGTCAAGATCACCGACGTTTCCTCTTCGCACCGACGAACAAGGTATCCGAAGCTAAGAAGCCACCGATCGAGTTCAACCTCAGGTCGACTCAAGAGTTTTCTCCCCGCAAAAGATCCCGACTAAGAGGAGTACCGCCGTCCGCAGGAGGATCGTTGTTGCTACCCCCACCGGTCTAGTTGTTTCCGCACCTACCCCGACTTCGCCAAATTAAAGGGGAAAGAAATCCGAATTATGGTGAACCCGTTACCGTAGAGGGTACGTATCTTCCGCGAGACCTTCCGTTTTCGAAATCGGGTCTAGCTCAAGAATTCCATCACCGACAAGGACCCAAAGAAGAAACGAAGTAGAAGGATCGCTAGAGAAGCCGTAGCCGCCGAAATTGCTTTCCGGAGGAAATCCCGTAATCGCCGAATATACACCGCCGCTCGAATACATACCACTTTTGGGAGGAAGCGTGTTCCATCCCCTCTCCGCCGCGAAGATTAAGAAAATGTTCGCAAGATTGTCGGCCTCGCACCCGCATATTACAACGATAGCCGCAAGAAAAGGACTAGAACTACGCCGTTTCGCTCGACCGCAAACTTTGATAGAGAAGTTAGCAAAGAAGGAAAAGTGCCCCGTATCGGAGATTCTACGAAGGATGTGGCGGGTGCCGCCCAAATCCCGTCTCGGCCCCGAGTAGAACCCGCCATCATGATTGAAAAGCCAAGTAAAAGAATGAAGGCTAGTCCGCCCGTCGTTGTCTCGTGATTACAGATTAGGAGGATACCACCTTCCAAGCATTTGGGTCGACGCACCATCCGGTCCTAGACCTTCGTCGCTAGAAGGATGGTATGGCGTCCCACTACCGGCGCTAAGATCGAAACAACAGCCCGAAAAGAAAGTCTCGCCAGAGACTCGAATCCGAAGAAAGTGCTACTGCGATAAAGGGGACTCGTGAGAAGGGGACCCGGCAGCTATCGCACGACAACCGCGAGGACGCACAGAAAGGCCCGCTAGAAGATGCCATGGAAAAGTTGAGAACTGATATCCGACGATTAGCAAAAGAAAGAGAAGAGAAATTCGGAGACGAGATTGATTCATCGGAGTTCATGGACAACGAATATGCAGAAATCAACATGGTCGAAACACGAGCTTCATCAGCTTCACAAGGTGCTCCTGCAGCCTCGTAGAAGAGAGGAGCCGTAACCGATGAGAAGGCAGCTTCAAGAGAAAGACGACACGATCGCCCAAATGGCGAAAAGGATGGAAGAGATGGTTGTAGCTCTAGCCACTCTCCGCAGTCAAGTGCAACCACAAAGAGAGACACCCCCGTGAGGTCATTCACATTAGTAGACGGAGGAAAGGAGATTACATCCGTCAACGGGTATGATCAACCGAAAAAGGATACAACACAAAGTATGATCCCCGAAAAGGATATCAAGAGCTTCGTGGAACAAAGAAGTGCGAGAAGCCTTAGCACAATCAAAGAGCGGGACATCCATTCGGACGGGTAGACCTTACCCGGAAGAATTCGACGATGTCCAAGTACCCAAAAGGCTTCGTACCACCTATGTTCAAGACCTTCGATGGAACCGGAACCCCGACAAGCATGTCGCACACTTTCGTGCCGCTTGTTGCAATGCCGGCGGGAGCGATGCATTACTCTTCCGACAGTTCGTCGCCGACTCGTCGTGGATCGCCTTCGATTGGTACGCGGAATTACCAAATGGTTCGGTGAAGACGTTCTCGTAACTAGAAAACCTCTTCATCAAGCGATTCGCCGGAGTCTCGCACCACATCACTATAGGTGATTTAGTGGTAGAGAAACAAAAGCCGAACGAAACTTTGGTGGATTACATACTTCGATGGAGGAACTTAAGCATGAAGTGTGAACCACAACTACAAAAACAACATGCAGTCGGCATCTTACTTAAAAGCATTCACGGCTCGATAAGCACTTCTCCTCAAAGGATTCACTATTAAGACTTTCGAGAAGTTGTTAAGCAAGGCCGGGAGCTTGCAAGAGGAGGCGAAGCAATTAAGTTTCGCCGACAAGACGGACAAGCAAAAGCCCGTGAAGACTTTCGAAAAGAAATCCGGATCGTCGCAACGAGCCGACAAAGGCAAGCAACCGATACAAATATCGTCCGAACGGCCGCAAAGAACCTCAACGAATTACCAAGCATCCCCGACCCAGCTTATCACTCATCTCCACAAGTATGAACAACCGCCTCGTCCGCAACGTACATTAAGGGAGCTTCGAGCGGTGGAATATCCATTCAAGAATGAAGCAAGGTCGAAAATGTTCCGTAGTCCGATGAAGACTCCGCATTTCCAACTGCCGAGCCTAAAAGACCGAGAGGAAGTCAACAAGAAAGGTGATCCCAACTTTTGCCCCTACCACCGGATGCTTCGGGCACAAGATAGAAGATTGCATTACCTTCAAAAGTTGGCTCAACGACAACCTTCTGAAAGGGAATATAACGATCCCGAAGGAGCATACGAAGGAACCCCGTAAAGGAGGTTCCATCAATGTTATCTCAACCGATCCCATCATTCCGATAGATCCCTATACGATCGACAATGGATGGACTACCGCTCGGACAAGGTCTTCGAAAAGATTTTAGACAAAGATCCAAACCGCTTCGTGCGAGCTTCAATTCGTAGTTCGAAACCCGCTAAGTCGGCACTATCACTTGCGATGGAAGAACCACCTCAACAGGAGACGATCGAAGAGAAGAAGAAAATCGACGAAGAAGAGAGGACCGAGGCTCCTAAGGCTGGACTAGGGGTCGCTTATCCTAGGATAGTTGTTTCGATTCGGGGGAGAAATCCCTCGAACCTCCGACTCCGTATGATTATCCGCTCACTTCGGTGGGATCATATAATGATAAGGGTGATGGCGTTGGCTACGTTTTGATCGTTTCTAACGATTACGTAACTAGTGACAATCCGGACATCGATTTCAATACCAACGACAATTCTCAAATCATACACAATCTCGACGATCAAAATAACGAAGAAGACATCCATCAAGGAGGCTACTAGAGTTCAACAAGCAACGAATCTATCTGCGAGTTTCGAGGAACTCCAGTCACAATAGAGTTAGAACCTTCAGACTCTGAAGCTAATCCGGAAGAGCCTGTCATTCCGATTCAGGAGGAGACATAAGCAAGCTCAACACTAGATTTAGAAGAAATTACAGAAGTTAACTTAAGAAGTGGAAAAGTTTTACCTCTGAGAATGGGTCCAAAGGACAAAGGAAAGTAGGTGGTTGTTCAAGAATAACCAACCCCAGCAGAAGAAATACCCATTCGAGAAGAAGCCGAGACACATGAAAATAAAGTGGACTACAACGTGCTAGCCCATCTTAGGAAACTACCGCCAAACCGAGCATCTACGATGCTCTCATCTTATCAAAGGAGATGAGAGAAGCTCGATCAAGGCCTTACTTCGATCCGAAAATTTGCTTAGCTCAAATGGCCGGAGATTCCTTAGATGAGGTTTGCTCGTTAAAGGAACAAGCGAGGTGTTACCTTCACTGGACAATGACCTACTACTGGGACGACAGATCACAACCGACCGTTGTACATTTCAGCTATAATCGGGAAGTTTACACTCTCCGCAGTATTGGTGGATCCAGGAGCATCAATCAATATAATGAGTCTTCGAACACTAGAATATTTGGAAATCGATGCTCGCGAGCTCGAAGCCGACAAAATGTTATTAAGGGGATTCAACCGTAAAGGAGAAAGAGCCCTTGGATCAATAACACTACTAATGAAGACCGGTGACTTAGCAAAGACAACCGCAAAATTTCACATAATTGATTCAGAAACGTCGTTCAACGCTCTACTGGGCCGACCATGGATACATGAAAATAGGATGGTACCATCATCTCTACACCAGTGCATCAAATACTACGATGGAGGGAAACCATTCTCCGTACATGAAATTGGAATCCATGAAGATGCAGCTTATTATGCACCACCGAAGAAAACAATCTTCTCCAGAGATACCATAACGAATGAAGCAAAGAAAGTTCGGGATAACGAAGAACTCGAAGTTCTAGTCCAACGAGTCACTCACCACTCCCTTATGGCGAGATGGTGAAGGTTTCTCCACAACTCGCATCCGAGGTCGAGGCCGGGGACGAGGTCGTGGCAGAGACGTTAGGACGATTGGACGGAGGAAACCGCCCATCAATGTTGATTGGGAAGACGAGCTTCTGAAGAAGAAAAAGAGATCAAGTAAGAAGCAGCGACAATAAGTCGGAAGAAGCCGTAATTCAAGATCTCTCTCGAAGATGAGAAGAACGAAGAATATAAATCAATGTACGAGAAGATTAACCACTATGTACATACTATGACCCTAACCCCGATCCATTGTAATAAGATCGAGGGTATGGTGGTCAAAGAGGTACGTAGCGGCGGTGCAAAGCCAATCAAATTCTACCGTGGTGCTACTTCCTCCAAAACTGAAAATAATGTACAATTTGAAGATGTCACTTCATCAGAATTAATGGAATTACCTTTTGAGTGGTACTCTCCCTGTGTTCAAAATTTAATCCAAGCGTGGTTTCTTACCTCGACAATGGACAAAAAGCCAATCACAACATTTTGAAAAATTATGGAATAATTCCGGTCGTCCACCCAATTCAAAGTATGTACTCGGATTCGGCACAGTAGGATCAGTTGACGATACTGAATTTTGCTTGGCTGTCACTTGCGAATCTAATGAAAACCGCATGGAAACTACGTGACGAATTCGAAGATTTAACAATTGGAGACGCTCCACCGTAATTTGAAGAAGAGATTAAATCTACAATAGATGAGTTAACGGAAGTTAACTTAGGTACTAGCGAAGAACCTAGACCTACCTTTGTTAGCTCCTTACTCAATAAAGAAGACTCCGAAGAAATAATCAAGTTATTAATGGAATTTAAAGACTCGTTTTGCTTGGAGCTACGATGAGATGCCGGGATTAGCTCCGAAGGTCGCGAGTTCATAAGCTAGGAGTGGATCCTACTTCGTTCCAGATCGAGGCAAGGTCCCGGAAGAATGCGTCTAGAAATCGAACAACAAGTCATAGCCTGAAGTTAAAAAGCTAATAGACGCCAAATTTGTCCGTGAAGAACAATACCCAACTTGGCTAGCCAATGTAGTGCCGATCGTAAAGAAGAATGATCAGATCAGAATTTGTGTGGACTTCAGAGATTTAAACAAGGCATGTCCAAAAGATGAATTCCCTCTACCGATCCTAGAATTAATGATCGACATTGCTTCGACGCATCAAATATTTTCATTTATGGATGGATCTTCAGGATACAACCAGATAAAAATGGCTCCAGAAGATGAAAAGCTTACGGCATTCGTAACGCCGATCGGAGTATATTGCTACACGAGTGATGACATTCGGATCGAAGAACGCGGAGAGCAACCTACCGGAGAGCAATGACAAGAATTTTTGATGATCTCATCCACAATCAAGTCGAATGCTACGTGGACGATGTGGTCATCAAAAGCAAAGTAAAGGAAAACCACTTCGTATGATTTGAGAATTGTTTTCGAACGATTAAGACAATTTAACCTTAAGATGAATCCCTTAAAATGCGCCTTCGGCGTCACCTCCGAGAAATTCTTAGGATTCTTTGTCCGACATCGTGGAATTGAAATCGACCCGGAAAAGATTAAAGCTATCTTAGAAATGTCGCCTCCCAAAACCTTAAAACAACTACGATCTTTTCAAGGGAAGCTGGCATATCTTCGACGCTTTATCTCAAACCTGTCGTGTAGGTGTCGGCCTTTCTCGGCACTAGTTAAAAAAGACGCCAAATTTATTTGGGAAGAGAAATGCCGAAGGCCTTCGAGGACATTAAACAATATTTAATGACACCTCCCTGTCTTAGCAGCCCCGGTCTCGGGTAGACCGCCGATACTTTACACCGCGGCTTTAGACGACTCTCTCGGAGCCTCGTTAGCCTGTGTCAATGATAAGGGTAAAGAAAATGCACTTTACTACTTAAGCCGTCGTTTGCTTCCGACGGAAGTAAGGTATCCCGCAATTGAAAAGCATTGTTTGGCCCCGATCTTCGCCGCTCAAAAGCTCGAGCACTACATGCTTTCTCATAAGGTCAACCCGATCTCGAAATTTAATCCATTGCAATACTCGATGACTCGTCCAACACTTTCCAGCGAGACTTGCCGGATGGACAATGATATTATTGCAATTCGATATAACTTTCGTGCCTCTTCGTGCCAGTAAAGGGACAAGTCTTAGCGGACTTCCTCGCGAAGCACACCCTTTGCGGCGAGAATCTCCTCTCAATGACGATTTGCCAGATGAACAAATAATGAGCCTAGAAGACCCTGATGATCGACGTTGGGAATTATATTTCGACGAAGCATCTTCAGCACACAAAGATGAAGAATTGCAGGTGATAGTGCCCGGTAAGGCAGGAATCGGGCTGATCTTTATAATACCGGAGCGGGGGATGTTAAGATACTCCTACCACTTAACAGAACCATGTACAAACAATGAAGCAGAATATGAAGCCCTCATAACGGGACTGGAATTAATTATTCAAATGGGGATAACAGACATCAACATCTACGGGGATTCACAGTTAATCATTCAACAGATCGCTGAACAGTACAGAATTTTAAAGCCAAGACTCGAGCAATACTTCCAAGTATGTCATACGAATTGTTGGAAAAGATTCCGAATGTGACGATCTACAAAATTCCCGGAAAAGAAAATGCTTTAGCAGATGCTTTAGCCCGTCTCGCAAAAGAATTTGCTCGTTTGCAAGATGAATCGGTAGAAGTGTCGGTTCACGGACGTCGGGTCCTATCACGGCTCGACATGGACACAATACACAAATCGGAAAAGAAAAAGAATCGGCTGCGACAGTGACAGAAAACACAGAAGATTGGCGACAACCATTGATAGACTACCTGCAAACAGGAAAGCTACCAGATGATAGGTCGCTAGCCCATCAGATCAAGAAAAGAACTATGTCCTACGCATTAAAAAACAACACATTGTACAGAAGGTCTTTTGATCAAATGTGGCTAAGGTGCCTAAACGGATCCGAGGCCCGTGAAATTGTTAAAGAGGTGCATTCAGGACTCTGTGGTGCTCACCAGTCGGGTCCGAAGATGAAAATGAAAATTAAAAGACTAGGGTACTACTGGCCCTCGATGATGACCGACCGCATGAAAATCGCCGAGAGTCGTCACCAATGCCAAGTACACGGAGTGGTTCTACACCAACCTCCAAATGTGCTACATCCGACAATTGTGTCGTGGCCATTTGAATGTTGGGGCACAGATATAGTGGGTCCGATAGAACCACCATCTTCGAAAGGACATCGCTTCATTCTTGCGGCTACAGATTACTTTTCCAAGTGGGCAGAGGCAGTTCCACTTAGAGAAGTGAAAGCACACCATGTGCTACAGTTTTTCAAGAACCAAGTTGTCTACCATTTTGGAGTGCCGCACAGGATTATCTCGGATAATGGGTCAGCATTCAGAAGCACGCAAATCAACAATTTTGTCAGGAGACACTGAATCGACTGGCGATACTCAACAATTTACTACCCAAGAGCAAATGGCCTCGCTGAGGCTTTTAATAAAACTCTCGTTCAAATCTTAAAGAAAACTTTGGACGATAATAAGAGAAATTGGCACGAGAAGTTGTTAGAAGCCTTATGGGCCTACCGGACAACCTTCGTAACTCCTACTCGAAGCTACACCTTACGCTCCGGTGTATGGGTCCGAGGCGATGTTACCTTTAGAGGTCCGAACTTCCTTCACTCGTAATTGCAGTTGCAAACAAAATCACAACGGAAGAGAACACCAAATTACGACTAGAAGAATTAGAAAGCCTGGAAGGGAAAAGACTTGCAGCGCAACAGAATTTAGAACTATACCAAGCTAAGATGGTTCAAGCCCATGATAAACTGGTCCGCCCAAGAACCTTCAAAGTTGGTGACTTAGTTCTTGTTCTCAAGGGACCTATTCTTGCACACCGCAAGATAGGGGGAAAATTTGAACCCACTTGGGAAGGACCGTTTGTGGTTGAAGCGATATACTCGGGAGGTTCCTACCGGCTAGTGAATTGCCAGGGAGAACGACATATGCTTCCGATCAACGGACGATACTTGAAAAAGTATTACGCTACCTGATGTTTCGAAGGAATGAATTCTTCATCCCTAAGAAACACGGGCGAAGTAATTACTTATGATTGTGTCCAAATCCAAAAAATAATAAAATGTGCTAAAATAAATAAAATCATGATAATAAAGTTTTCCTTGTTTTCTTTTCCAAATCAAAATCTCTTTTCTGATCTTATCACACTTCATTCCTGTTAAATTTGAAAGTACAAAAAAATATAATATATAAAAAAATATGTCTTTAATAAACATTTTCTTAATGTTCTTGTTCTTAGTGCAGCCCACGATCCTTTTCCTTGTTTTTCGCGAGGAAATGTCGAACGGGCGGTTGGTCCCGAACTTTAAGAATGGTGTAAGCCTTGCACTCGATGAAAAAAGGGTGAAAGATGGAGCGATAATCGAGATTGACTCGGATTTCGCACCGAGCGAGCCTACGAGACGAGGAAAGTTACGGGTCCCGGTTGATCGAGAAGAACTGCCCAGGCGTACAATGATGAAAGTGGGTGGCCCAAGCCACCAATCCAGCAACGAAGAAAAGAAAAGGAAACACCGAAGAAGATAAGAAAATGAAGTCCGTAGTCGGCTACAGCAGAGGGCGAGCTTGTCGGCGCCGCGCCCACGGAGATTCAAGAAGTTCGAAGAGCTACTCTCACAGCAACGCAACGAAGAAATAAGAATCGCCGTATCCGTAAGATGTTAACAAAACTAGCCGCGACCGGCGCGACGAGACGATTGCTAATGCCGGTACATACACTTCGAGGACACCGGTTCACCAGGAACTCGAAGAAAGGAGGCCGGCTCCTAGGATAACGAAAGGACCAGGGAAATTTCCGGAAGATCGAAGAAAGAAGGCTACCACACCACCGGATAGAACCACCGGCAATGCATGACCTTGTTGCGGAAGCAACCCCGGGAGATGTCCCGACAGCATCATTCCCGAGGAGCCGAGGTATGCGAGGAGAACGTGAAGGGATTGAACCGTATATCCCACAATATGTCACCGAGGCCTCACCATCTGCAGATCATTCCGGAATACGAGCCGGAGAGAATGCGGGAATGTTGAAAAGAAAACCTTTGAGTACTTCGAGAGAATTAGAGGCGGAAGAATCAATATACTAGTAGGGCCTCGAGCTACATACGGACGTATTCTCGGAGTATGAACAACGAAGCAAATCGTGGATTGCATCCGGGATTTGAAAAGAATGGGCCGAGCGAGCCGCCTAAGGGAAAACACATACTCAGAACCTCGGAGATGGATGCCAGGGAAGGGAAGAATCACAATACAATGTGGATGCTGTTACAACTTTGCGGAGGACAGGAAGGGAAACCCACCGGGAATACTCCGTCATGGGCAAGTGGATCCGATGCCATTAGTCATCAAGAGAATGGTAAAGAGATTGATAACATGGAGGGTACTGCCAGCAGATTGCATACCCAATAGCTGCATTATCAACATCTACAAGCAGGGTGACTGCATACCCCCACACATAGATCACCACGACTTTGTCAGACCCTTCTGCACGGTCTCTTTCCTGAACGAGTGTAACATCATGTTCGGATCTGACCTCCGGATAGCAGACCGGGTGAGTTCC
The DNA here is from genome assembly GCA_022702705.1 of Papilionanthe hookeriana x Papilionanthe teres. Taxonomy (NCBI): domain Eukaryota; kingdom Viridiplantae; phylum Streptophyta; class Magnoliopsida; order Asparagales; family Orchidaceae; genus Papilionanthe; species Papilionanthe hookeriana x Papilionanthe teres. The sequence goes on along the minus strand of CM040430.1, from coordinate 45,599,435 downwards.
GAGGGCCGGTGAAGATACCTTTACCGGTAGGTTCCGTCATGATACCGAAGGGCAACGGAGCGGATATCGCTAAGCATTGCATACCGGGAGTACCGATGAAGTGGATCTCGATTACTTTCGAAGGATGGACGACAGGAAGACACATTACCATTTCCGACCGGACCGGAGCTAGAGAGCCTCCGGCCTTACGAGCCGTGAGTTACATGGGAGATATCACACCTCCAACGTACACCCGACCGGCATCCTTGCCAAGGATGGCTTGGAAGGTGATGTTATTAACCATGTACCCCACTATTCGGACATGGATTTTTGACGGATGCTTCTTTTGATGGATCGACGAAGATCATACATAGTCCGTTTTGAGTCTACATGGATTGTATGAAATATATGCCGGATCAAGTTGTATGATGTATATTCGACATGATTGGAATGAAAGTGACCATGTCACATTTTTCGCCTTCACCTCTTTTGTGCAAATTGATCGGGAAACGCCATTAAAGTTAAATGAACTTCGAACAAAGAACAGAAAAGAAATAAAAAAAGAACAAAAGAAAACTTTCCTTAAAAATCTAAAAATGACGAACACCAAATTCACATGAACATTAAACAAACGATAAAATAAAATTTGAATCATTAAAAGACAAACAAAATGAACATAAATTTCAAATCAAATTTTGAATCAAATTTCAATCGAGTTCAAACTCATCCTTCCAAATTTCAAATTCAATCAACTCAAATCTCAAATCAAATTCTCAATCAAATTTCTAGTCCAATCTCGATCAAATTTCAAATTTGATCTTCCAAATTTCAAATCAAATCTAAATCAAATTTCGAATTCAAACTTTTTGGAGTTGAGGATTTTACATCCTAGACTGCATTTCTTTAGGATCCTTGCCCTATCGCAATGAAATACATCAAATCAAACTTTTGGGTCAAGGATTTTACATCCAAGACTGCATTGCTTTAGGATTCTTGCCCTATCGCAATGAAATACATCAAATTCAAATTCTTGGGGTTGAGGATTTTACATCCGAGACTGCATTGCTTTAGGATTCTTTCCCTATTGCGATGAAATACATCCAATTCAAACTTTTTGGAGTTGAGAATTTTACATCCGAGGCTGCATTGCTTTAGGGTCTTTTCCCTATCGCAATGAAATACATCAAATTCAAAATTCTTGGGGTTGAGGATTTTACATCCGAGACTGCATTGCTTTAGGATTCTTTCCCTATTGCAATGAAATACATCAAAATCAAATTCTTGGGGTTGAGGATTTTACATCCGAGATCGCATCGCTTTAGGATTCTTTCCTATTGCAATGAAATACATCAAAATCAAATTCTTGGGGTCGAGGATTTTACATCCGAGACCGCATTGCTTTAGGATTCTTTCCCTATTGCGATGAAATACATCCAATTCAATCTTTTTGGAGTCGAGGATTTTACATCCGAAGCCGCATTGCTTTAGGGTCTTTTCCCTATCGCAATGAAATACATCAAATTCAAAATTCTTGGGGTCGAGGATTTTACATCCGAGATCGCATTGCTTTAGGATTCTTTCCCTATTGCAATGAAATACATCAAAATCAAATTCTTGGGGTTGAGGATTTTACATCCGAGACTGCATTGCTTTAGGATTCTTTCCCTATTGCAATGAAATGCATCCAATTCAAATTTTTGGGGTTGAGGATTTTACATCCGAGACTGCATTGCTTTAGGATTCTTTCCCTATTGTGATGAAATACATCCAAATCAAATTTTTGGGGTTGAGGATTTTACATCCGAGACTGCATTGCTTTAGGATTCTTTCCCTGTTGCGATGAAATACATCCAATTCAAATTTTTGGGGTTGAGGATTTTACGTCCGAGACTGCATTGCTTTAGGATTATTTCCCTATTGCGATGAAATACATCCAAATCAAATTTTTGGGGTTGAGGATTTTACATCCGAGACTGCATTGCTTTAGGATTCTTTCCCTATTACGATGAAATACATCCAAATTAAACTTTTGGGGTTGAGGATTTTACATCCGAGATCGCATCGCTTTAGGATTCTTTCCCTATTGCAATGAAATACATCAAAATCAAACTCTTGAGGTTAAGGATTTTACATCCAATACCGTATTACTCTGAGATCTCTCCTCATTGCAATGATCCAATCCGATCAATTCAATTTTCTTTCGAGGTTAAAGATGTTATATCTAAAACCACAAAACTCCAATATTCATTTCAAATCAAATCCCTTCAAATTAATTTTAACAAAACTTCAATCTAAATTGAAACTCCAAATTGAAATCTAAACTCACACATCGAAACTTAAATTGAAACAAAATAAAATCTAAATTGAAATTCCCCGCATCATGTGATTTGGGATTCACCTCCTTTTCCCTTTCCCGCCGAGAGTTCGGGAATCTCCGGCCTCGGAGGTAAGCTTGACACTCCCCAGGCGGAAATTCTTCTACTTCGTCCTAAGTTTGTCACTTGGACATCCGTGTTGGTTTTGTTGATCGCTTCGGTCAACGCCAATACGCATGGTGTGCTCCGTCGACTCACCACACCTATCGGGGTCCATTTGTTGACCTCATTTTTGATGAGGTCTTCTCTTCTTCTCTTTAGTACTTAGGATCTAGCCTTAGGCTTTTCCTTTGACTATCTTAGAGGACTAGAATTGGGACCCACCTTTTAGAAATTCAAACTACTTCTTAACTCCCTGCAAACTCCACAAACTCGACTCGTAGACCCCTAATCACCTGGAGGGTCGAAATCAAATGTGGAAGTTTAAAGGATGAGTTCCTATAGGACTCTTCGGCCTTAGGACTACCCCGGGTGGCCCGGTCCGGTGAAGGGGCTGACTTACACACACACTACACCTATACACTACACTTTCACACACCTATACCTAACTCGACCTCCCGACTCATGTAGGTGATTCACATGGATGGTCCTTAACCCCTAAGCCCTTGGCTAAGAGGGTTAGGAACAACATAGTGAATGCCTCAAATGAGTCCCTTCATGGCTCATGTGGGCTTGATGTGGCTTCATGGCTCAACCAAAATGATTTCATTCCACTTAAATTTACCCAATCTTTAATTTTCCAAATTTTCAATTTTTGACCCCCGGGACCCTACACCCGCCTAACCTACCCAAAGCCCTTGAAATTACCCAGATTTTTCAAAATCACCTAAATTACCCAAAATTCCCCAAAATTAATCCCAAAAATTTCCACATCACTCAAATTGATCATCCATACCCAAAAATACCAAAAATTCCAAAAATACCTCCCAATACCCTCCAAATACCCAAAATACCCCTCTTGACCCAAAAATTCAAAAATTCAGAAAATTCCCAGAAAATTCCAAAAAATCCCAAATATTCCCAATTTCATTTTGTCCAACTACACCATGGGCCAATTTTGTCAATTTACCCTACTTTTGTCAAAACCCCCAATTTGACCCATTTTAACCCTAAGTGAACCCAATGTCAAACCAAACCTATCCAATTGACCCAAATTCTGGTCCAATTCAATTCTAAACTTCAATTCAACATTCCAAACACCAATCTAAACCAAATCCAAGTCCAATTTGATTGACATTTGGATCCAATTTCACTTTTGGCCTTAAAGCCCAATTTGGACCCATGACCCAAGCCTAACCCAAACTCACCCAATTCAACTCCAATTAACCCCAAATCTTTTCTAAATCTTCCTTAGCATCCCCACAAGCAAAACACTAACATGATTTGACCAAAATTTAGACCCAAACCCCACTCAAATTCAACCCAAAGCTAAAAGGCCCAATTTCGACCTAAACCCAAACCTAACCCAAATGAGCCCAAACCCCAAAATCAAAGCCCAATCAAAGTCAAAACCTCTTTGAAACACTCCCATAAACATTTCTCAACATTAATTTTACATCAATTTCAACCCTAGCCCAACATTGGTCCAACTTGGCCCACTTGGACCTATATTGGCCCATTCACCAAAAGAACCCAAATTCAACCCAATTCAAACCCAAATCACCCCCAATTTGCTTCAAGTCACTCATGACACATCCATGAGCTAAACCAAACAATTATTTAGCCCAAGCCTTTACTAAAATTTCATCCCAAAATCCATTTTAAAATTCAAAAGCCCACTTTCCTAAACCATCTTAAAAGCCCATCTAAAACCATTTCAAAAGGCCCAAAATCTACCCTAAAGCCCACATGACATCTCCACTTGCCATCCACTTAATGAAAGCCATTCCCTAAGTCCTAAATTCATCATCAAATCATTCCAAATCAAGTTTCATGCAAATTTCCATCAAATCACCAAAAATTCCTAAAATCTATTTCCATGAAATTGACTCCACTTTTCTCAAGCCAAAGGTGAGCCATGCAAGCCATGGACAAGCCACATGAAGCCATGGAAGGCTTGACATGTGATCAAGCCATTAATGGCAAAAGGAGGGGCCCCTTTCCTAATCCTTCTTAAACCTTTTTTTACCTTAAGCATGTCACACACTAAACCATGCTTAGCCACCTCATCATGGATGGAGACCACACCATTCTCTCTGGGCGACCCAAGTGAGCCTTTTTCGCCCAAGACCGGGCCTTGGGTGGTGAACCTAGCCCAAAACCATGGGTTGACTCATTTGAACCCAAAATGGTCTTCCCCCATTCCATTTCAATCCAAGCTCTTTACGTATAGCATTTTCCAATTGCTTGCACCAAGTCCCGACCCGACCCACCCGACCTCGAGGGTGACCCATGCCCGGCCGGCCAGCCACTGAGCCGCGGAAAACACCATGGCCGAGAGCTCACATGTGAGCCAACTTTGGAATTCTCCCTCGTCGAGCCGCCCCATACCCGGCGGCCATTGTAGCCTGTTCTTCTCTGCCAAGAGCAGGCTGATCCCAAGCCCTAACTCTCCACGGAGGCCCTCCACCCTCTCATATTTAAACACCACCCCTCTCGGCCATGAGAGGTGTCTGAAAACAAACCTTAAGGAAACTCGCCAAAATTGTTCCGTACTACTCCCCATACACGAGCACTTGATCCCCACCGAAATCCCCTCGTCATTTCTTCTCCGCGAGCTCAATTTCGAGTTGAAATCCAAGCCCAAAACCAGGACACTTCTCCACGGTGAGCCAATCCCCAAATTGATTGGTTCTACACCTTCACCGGACTGACGGAAGGTGTCCACCAGCAAAAGCCCCATCTCCAGGCCACCCAGTTGCTCCAGCCTCCAAGCTTTGTGATCGGCTGTGGTCGAGATCCTACCTAGGAAATTCACCAAACCAGGAGACTTCATCTGTAGCTTGTTGGGATCCAATCGAAGGTGCAACAACCCTCAGATCGAAGCCACACTTCTCTGAGCAAAGGTATGGCCTCACTCTTCTTCCCGAGCTTCTGAACATTCTCCATTTCTATTGCGTAAATTTCAGCCCACATAAACCGTATGGATGTGTTCGTCTTCTCAAGACGAATCCATAGAAGCATAAGAACATGAAAATCCATCGAGTATCGAGTGAGATCTTAGGGATTTAGTGTGGACGGCTCTCGGGTGAGGACACTCGGGGACGATGAACGGATGCCGTCCATTTAATACACGCGCGGATCGACGGGCTCGGATGGCGTCGAACCGGGAGACGGTACGGGAACCGCGGGCCCGGGCCGCCGACTCGAGCGGCGGCGTCGAATGGGAGCGCGACGCGTGTGCGTTCGGAGATGCCGAGGATGACGCGGCGCCGCGTGGATAAATAGAAAATTAGGGGTATTTTCTATTTATTTAATTCCCTAAACTTCAAAAATTCATAACTTTGTGTAGAAAAATCATAAAAATAAAATAAAAATACCCTCTTGCTCGATGAACGGAGGAGAATAATGTGGAAAAGAAATCATTTAATTTCATCAAGTATTTTATTTTTAATAATTTATTTACTCTCTGCATATTTTTAATTCTCCATGCATGTATACAATTCACCATGGCATGAGACCATAGGGCTTTTGAAGCCTCCGAATTTGGGAACATTCCCCGAATTTTCCAAAGTCAGAGGCCATCCCTATGAAAAGTTATTGATTTTTCAAATTCATGTTACTGTTTTGAGTATTTTAATTCCAATAAATAGCATGTTGTGAAATAAATTCTAGGAAAATTTGGTGATGTTCCTTATGACTAGAGGACCCTAGGAAAAATAGGTTTTGAGTTAGTTCATTTAAAACAACCCTAATTGGCTTAAACACCCAAAATGGATCTCTAATTAATTAGAGCTAACAATACATCAAATTGACCTGAAATCAATTCTCCACTGACCTTTAGGATCAGAGGAACCCACCATAAAAATTTGAGGTCAATTGGACTTGGTTAGCCCTACTAAATGGGTTGATTAAGCCACTTAGTCATTTTAAACTTTAAAAATTCATAACTTTCAAAATATCTTTCAAAAATTCACCAAATTGGTTTTGGAGCCTCTCTGATGTTAGGGGAATTTAAGAAAATTAAAATTTCAATTTTCTAAAAAGTTGATTTTTAATATTATTTTAATATTTTCAATAATTAAAAAATAATAAAAATCACAAAAATAATAAAATTTACCAAAATGTCACATTTTGAATTTTAATCACTTAGGAACAAACCCCATATTTTTCTTAGGTCTATTTAGTGAGATATTAAATTTTAAAGCTCAAGGGTAATTTTAAAATTAAAAAAAATGTATTTTCTAGCATTTTCACTAAAATAATTATAATAAATCATAGAAAAATCAGAAAATTGCAAAATTTGATTCTCTGATTTCCTTGATATCAGAGAGATTTTTGAAAAATATAAAATTCATTTTTCAAAATTTATTTTATTTTTAAATTAATTAACCCTCCAAAACTTAAAATAATTATAATAAAAATAATATAATTCAAAAAATCACCAAAATTGGTTCAAGTGGTCCTCTGGTCATTAGGAATGTCCCATAATTTTCTTAAGGACAGAAACTTTCCCTTGGTCATGTTATTAAATTTTCCTTGGAAATCTCTATTTTCTACCAAAAATAATTATATAAATAAATTAAATACGTGAAAAATCACATTTTCTCCTTTCATGTCTTTATTGACATATGAGTGAAGTCACATAAAAATTTCAAGTTCATTTAAGTTTAATTTAATGGGTTATGAAATTATTAAGCTTAAAGGGTAAAATGGTAATTAAAATTTTAATCCTTAATTAAAACTTTAGGTTTAATAAAAAAATTAATAAGTAAAATATTTGATCCTAATCTGATTTGGATGATTGAAATTTAAATAATTAAAGGGTAGAAACCCATTAAGCAATTTAAAATAATTAAACCTTAATTAAATAATTGATTAAATTTGGAAGAATAATAAAATTGGAATTATTAAAATAGGGATATTATTAGGAAGAGATTTATTCTTTAATTTAAAAATCCCTAAATTAATTATCTCATTAATCTTTAATTCTTAATTAAAATGATAACTCAAATTTAAAATATTAAAGGACTTAATCATTAAACTAAAGTTAAATTATTAAACTCTTTTAAAGTGTCAATTAAAATTAAAAATAAAATTAAATTAAAATAAAATAAAATAAATTAAATTAAATTAAATTAAATTAAATTAAATTAAAAGTTGAATTAAATTAAAGATTAAATTAAATTGAATAAATTAAATTAAATTAAATTAAATAAATAAAGTCAAATTAAATTAAGTTAAATTAAATTAAAGATTAAATTAAATGAATAAAGTTAATTAAATTAAATTAAATTAAATTAAATTAAATTAAATTAAATTAAATCAAATTAAATTAAAATTAAATCAAATTAAACTAAATTAATTTAACATCAAGTCAAACTAAATTGAATTAAATCAAAATTAAATTAAAATTAAAACTAAATTAAATTAAATTAAAGTTAAATTAAATTGAATTAAATAACATTACCTAAGACATAAAGAAATTAAATATAAAGCAACTTGAACACTATTCCAAATTTAAACCCTTTAATTGAAGTTAAACTAAATCATAAACCATTTGAACATCAATTTACCCTCGAAAGCTTTAGTTATCATAACTCCTAAAACGTAATATTAAATGAAATGTTACTTCACTTATAGGACATTCAAACATCCTAGTTCACTGAGTAAGATAATAACAAAACTTAACTAAACCTCGAACGATTAACTCATTTGTGTAATTGAATTCATTTGAACTTAAAACAATCCTAGAAATATTGAAAAGATGTTTAAGATTCTTCTTAAACACTTCCTCAATATGATAGGATATTTATAAGAACAATTGAACTCAATTGTTCTTTGATGAAGAAAATCGTCCTCAAACCAAAACACAAAGACCTAGACGTCATAGGAAATGACTAGCTATAGGATTAGGAACTTGGTAGAAAACGATAACCCTTCCCTTAGCTTTACCTAGGAACTTGCTTAAATATTCTAATTGTGTTTTAAGTGCAGCTTGGAATGACGGGAAGACCCTCCAGGTACGCTTTTGTTTTATTGCAATTTATTTTCTTGCAATTTTTATTATTGCAATTTATTTAATCGCATTGCACTTACTTTTCTTGCATGATAAACAATCTGTTGCATGAAAACCCACACCTTTAGGATAGTCCCTAAAACCGAAACCAAAACTAAGTTAAAAGTCATTGCAAGATAAAATTCACCGCCACAACATTTCAAAATATAAAACAACTCAAAATTTAATCACAAACGTAACACAAAACTACAATTACAACTAAATTAAAACGTCCTGTTGGATGATCGGGAATACCTCGAATGATGTAACCTACGTGTTGCTAACGGGATTTCCCACGGTCTAAATGAAAGTGTGGAACTCATTCGATTGAGTTTAGCAAATTCATCCGGACTAAGTGAATCCGATAAAAATAATGATGCCGGAAGGATGGAACCGTGGGATCTTAACCGGTGTCGTTATAATCAACTTTAAGATTTGTTTTAATTAAAACGTAAAAAACACTTGGAAATTAAGATTTTCTCTAAACCAAAACACTTTTCTTATCCCCTGATTTATGACTTCTAAAACTAAAACTCGCAACAACAAGGAGCTCGGAGCATGGTGGGCAAGCACGGCCATTGCCATCAACGAAACCCGAGTCTACTTCAAAGAAACTTTCCTAGAATTAAATAACAAAGCCATAGGACTTCGAGGTAGTTTGCCTAGTGCAACATAAATCCTCAACTCTTCGTTAGGCATTTACCTTGTAAATTAAGCCCTAACCTGTCTTAGGATTCCGAGGTAGTCGTCTGATACGACATAAACCCTCACATCTTCAAGGCTATTTGTATGATTCTGTCATATCAATATAAGCCCTAATTAATTAAAATTGGCAAGATTGAAATACTAAATAAACATTAGGACTTTCCTAAATCTAAGCCAAACGATAGGATAGTCGGGAAATTACCGAAGTTCACTTCGAATCCGTAATTTCTCTTACCCTTCTTCCTTTGAATTCCCAAAACAAAATGTTTCAAGTTTGATCCATTCCCTGTTGAGATTCTAAAATTCAATCCCTTGAAAACTTAAACTTTGAAACCCTTGAGAGCAGAATTATTGATTATTATCGAGAGTTTTCTTAAGTGATTCCCGTCACCTAAGATGTAATTAACTATTGGGGATTGCCCTTATAGGGAATTTTAAAGAACCTGAGTAATATAAACCCCGTTTAATGCTTTCATATTAAGCGGGGAATTTGTCGGCTTATAAAATTGGTTCGCGGACCAAACGGATGTCACAAATCTTTTAGTTTGTTTAATCGAGCCCCACCGTCGAAGCGTGTGTCTATCCTTAGGGATAGATACACGGTTCATGGTGCGGTGCTCGTTTATGTAAACTATTTAGGATGTGGGATCGGTTTAATCTCATATCATAAAACCTTCAAATTTAAAATTATTTTCAAAATCAAATACTACTTTTCAAATTATTTATTTAAACTAAATTAAAAGTTCGCCGACAACTTCTGTTAGGCGACACCCTTTTCAAAATAAAACACACAACCTAAAAATGTGCCGACACCAGCATATAGAGGTTAGTTTTCTTCTACTCTGAACTGTTTCAAACTTACTAAAAAATTTAAGTTTGGGGGAGGGTAGATAAATACTAACTTTTATTTATTCTCAATTATTATATTTTCAAAAATTATTAACATAATTTCTGGCAGTTGAACCTCATTATAAGATAACTAAAAATTTTTATTTCAATTGAATATTAAGGAAGGATAGGATGAAATTTTTTAGTGATAAAGGTTGATTTTTTAGAAGTAAGATATTTGTAATGAAAGAATTTGATTATAGTCAACTATTTAAAGTAAAGAAAATTGTATTTTTGAAATGTTAAGGGACTTAAAGTATTGTGTGTTAAGAAGAGATTGTAACTTTATAATTAATAATGAAGCTTATACTTAAATATAATGTAAGGAGATATTTCAAGTTTGAACTTTAGAAAGAGGAGAGTGAAGTTCAAAATCATTAAAGGCTATCCAGATATAGTAATCCTCAATAAAAAAAGAAAAGAAAAGAAGGATTGAAGAACAAACCCTAAAAGAAAAGAGAAAAAGAAAAGAAAAAAAAAGAAAGAATTTTTTTATGAGGAGAAGCTTGAGCAGATGCCTAATCAAAAATTGGCTTCACTTGAATCATCTTAAAGGGAGAACTTGATTTCATTTTTGAATTTATGTTTTAAGTACTGGCCTACATTCTAATGAAGTTTACATGAACTCATTTCTCGCATAATCTTTTGAAGTACTCTTAATGTGACAAATTATAGTTAATCTTGATATAAATAGAAGACTAGAACTCTTAAACTTAATTGCTGAATATTATTATACCTGTAGTGTTGACCTGAGTTACTAAATTTCTTTCTAAAAATCTAACCAATATATTCTTTTGAATGAAAAATTTTAGTGTCTTACAGTTGAAAAGTACATTGCCTAAAGTTTTATTTTATGTAGTAAAAAGATTACTTGAGGACAAGTAATAGTTAAAGTTTGGGGGATTCTGATGGACTGAAAATATATACAGTTTTTGTTATCTAATTTTACCCATTTTTTATGATATTGCACTTTAAAGAAAGGTATTTTTCATGATTTGCTGCAGGTATGCTGATTTTAGGTGATTGGAGTGAAAAGAAGCAAAAAGGAACAAATCTGAAGCAAAAAGGAGCAAAAAAAGGAGCAAAATGGTGAAAAAGTGTTCTGGCGCCGCCGGTGCCCAAATCCAGAGAGCACAACAATTAAATGGCACGATAGAGCGCCGCCGGTGCCCGAAGTTGGTGGAGTTTAAATTTGAATAGTTTTGGCTGCTTTTTGAAGGGATGCCTATGGAAACTCTTGGGATTTCATCCCTATCTTATAAGTAACTGCTTTTGAATGAAAAGTGGTGTGTCTAGAGTGTGTCTTGTGTCTTCTAAAGTAGTTTTTAGTGAGTGTTAAGTGTTAGGGTTTAGGAGTAGAGAGTGTAGAGTGAAGATTTGAGAGGGATTCTTCTCTAAGGAGGGGAGGAGAAGAGGTAAAGTGAGAGATTGCTTCTTCCTTTCCATTCTAAAGAGAGAATCAAGTGTTGTAAAGAAGAGAGAAGAGGATTCAAAGGAACATTAAGGGAATTGCATTGGGGAAGAGAAAGAGATAATTTGTATTTTTTTGTGGTTTGTATGACTTTTCTTTTATATATAAAATCCATGTTTTATTGTATCTTCACCATGAATTTTGATTAGTCTCCCTTGTCTTTCTTCTTGCATAGAGATGTGATGATAGATTGATGTGGATTTAATGTGCTTTTAATTTAATGACGAAATTGTGACAGTTTTTCATTTAGAACTTAATTTACTTTTAATTTGGCCAATTAAAATGTTAAAATATGTTCTTGAACATTAATTTTGAAAGGATTTAATGTCCTACAACAATAATGAAAGATCCATTCAATTTCTATGGATGAATTGCATAGTTCATGGGAATTGAGTGCAAATAAATAGGGAAATATGTTTTGATGGACTTCAATGTGGAGATTTCAGGGTGACAGGCTGAAATCCCCAAATTGGTTCTAAGATTAGTAACTAATATTAAAGGTTAGCCTTCGGGTGAAGGGTGAGTGGGAGCTCCGAAGTGAGAGCCGGTATCCTTCCAGCCTAGCCTTAGAGTTAATGACTAAACATAAAATATGTCGATGTTCTTTTCTAACTTAGAAGAGGGGGTACTCTTTTAAGGGTAAAGAATCATCTATGCTCCTATTTGGCACAATAATATAGATACTTATTCCATATCAATCCACACATCATATTCTCATTGCAAGAGGAAAGATACTTTTCTCATATATTAAAAACCTTTCAAATACTTAGTTTTGTGTGTCTATTAGTTAATCCTGTTCTTAAAGTTTTTAGAAGTAATTGTATTTAGTTAATTGTTATTGTTTTGTTCTTCTTACTGTTTCCTGAATAGTAGTAGTAAGTAGTAAACCTTAACTTTAGTGCTTATTACACATTGTGTGACGTTTTCTTAAAACTTCAATATTTCCCTGTGGGATCAATATCCAGGACTCCATTAGAGCCCTGTATTACTTGATATGATACGTATACTTGCGTTGAATGCTTGGACTTAACAAAATTATTATAAATCTATAAATCTAAGTTCATAAATTCTTGCAAAATATAAAGTCAAGCATCAACTATTCATGATGAAAATTTAAGGAAAAGCATGAGAATTGCTTGGATTTAGTGGAGTTTGCCTTTGGAAGTTGAGTTAACAAGTTTAGTTTAAATTTGGAATTTATGGTGAATTATTTGTGAATTTTTAGAGATGGATCCAAAGTCAAAACTCTCAAAAGAAAAAGCAAAATTTGATTTCAACAAATTTGTCAGTTCTATAGTAGAGAATCATTACATCGATGTGCTCGCATCAGAGAAATTGATTCCAGAATGAGTTTTTAGCAAGCCAGGAGGAGATATTGAAGAGGTGATTGCTAAAATAAATTGGGAAAAAAATTGTTGCTTCTCCGCTATTGCAGTTGTTTCTGTGGTGAGAGAGTTTTATGCTAACTTGCCAGCAGCTGAGGAAAATTTAGTAATGGTTAGGGGGAAACATGTGGATTTTTTACCTGTTGTAATTAATACTTTTACCGATTACCTCTTACAATGTTTTGTTTTAATGCGAATTATCATCCTTCTAAGGGAGATTTAGATGAGATTATGTCCTTTCTTACTAATGGAAGAGGTTTATGGAAGAAAATAAATGAAAGAAGAGTGAATTTTCAAGCCTCTAAGTTGAATGCCACTTCAAAGGCATGGCATTAATTTATCTCATCTAAGTTTCTGCCTTCAAGTCATGTCAGTGAACTTACAAGGGAGAGAGCTGTTCTGAACCATTATATTCAACAGGGAAAGCCTTTAGATATTAGAGCTATTATTTTTTATTATATTTTGAACTGTGCCAGAGCTGCTACTACAGCAGGTATGGGATTTCCTTCACTGATTCAATCGATTTGTGAGCAATTTGGTGTTAATTCTGAAACATGGGAAGAGGTTCCTCAGCCACTTAGACCTATTACTAGTGTAAATGTGAATACTTACATTGTACATTCAGTATTTGGCTGGAAAGGAGGATCTGTTAGAGTATCCTGTGCTTCTGCTGCTTCTACTTCTCGTGTTTCTACTACATAATACACCTTAAATATATAGTATTTTTATGCACATTTTTATACCTATTTTTAATTATATTGCACTTTAATGGAAGGTATTTTGTGTTTTTCTTGCAGGTATGATGAAAATGGATGGTCGTGATGAAAGGAGCAAAATTGGATCAAGTTTGGAACAAAAAAAGATGAAAAATGAAAATTTGGGCACTGGCGGCTAAGCGCCACTGGTTCGGTACTTAGCCACCACAATTAAAAATCAAATTCTAAAAGAATTTGGCATCAAATTCAAAGGGGATGGGATGCAAATCTTGGTGTGAACTTCCATAACTTCCTTTGGGCAACAAGTTTGAATGAAGGGGTGCATTCTTTGGTGGATACATTGAATCTAGACACATTGGAAGAGACACCAACGCACCTTTTAGTTTACTATTTAAAGAGAGTCTAAGGAAAGATTAAGGAGCTCTTCCTTTACCTTTTGAAGGGCTCTTCCACTTGCATTTTGAAGAAAGTTTTTACAGTATTTTACTTTTATTTTGCGAAAGTTTTTATTAAGAGTAGGAATAGAGAGTAGAAAGGAGAAAAGGGTCGAAGTGAAGTCTTCTTCTTCCGACTTCTTTTCTTTCTTTTAGTTTAGTTTCTATTGAAGTTTGAAGTTTATTCTGAGTCATCGGAGTTGGTAGATCCACTCTGAAGAGTAGTTTAGTGAAGAGTTAAAGTTTCAGAGGAATTTCCTGAGTCTTGTCGAAAGAATTTTCAGATAAGTGTTTACTTTGTTCTTACATTTAGTTTTTTTTAATTAATACTTGTTTTTTGTTTTTTTTTCTTATGGTTTTTAATTTCAAATCAATGTGTTTTTGTATTTTCTCAATGCATTCTGAGTAGTTTACTTTATCTTTTTTTTCTTAAATGGAGAAGTAATTAATTTATGGAGAATTGTTGTGGAAAGTTTAAGTGTTTAAATTTGGAAGAAGTTGTGAAGATTAATTCTGAAAAATTTGTTTACTTCTTAATTTTGCTTGTTAAGCTGTAGAATTTTTTAAGATTATGTAAGATCCAATTGTCTCATAAAAGTTAGTAAGTATCACATGCAATTATATGGGTGAGAATTGTAGTCCATATATTAGAAGATATTTTTATGGAAGGAATTAAAATTAAAGAATTTTAGAGTGACACGCTAAAACCTCCTAATTTGGTTTGAAGTTTTGAGTTTTGTTATGAGAATTTAGCCCCCAGTTGGTGGGAATCGAGGGAACTCTAGAGTGAGAGGCTAGTATCTTCCTGGCCTAACCATGTTCAAAATGATAAAAATTTCAAATTAACCAATTTTCTTTATAGAACCAAGTAAGGGTAAAGAACACATTTGCTTCTATCTTTCACAACAAATTTAAATACTTCCACAACAATACTTTAACAATTATTACTACTTCATAAAAGGAAAGAAAAAGATACTCTAGTTAATAATGTTTTATATACAGTGTTATTAGTTATTATAATTTTAATTTCTTGCTTAACATTTTATTAAGAAAATTTCAAAAGACAAATCAACTTTTAAAACTTTTCAAAATCAAGACATACGTTCAAAAACCATAAAAAAGTAAAAAGATAATTTTCTGATTCCTTTAAAGATTTTCAAATTTTCCCTGTGAGTTCGATATCTCAGGGCTTAATCAGAAAGTCTTATATTACTTGATAAATGATACGTATACTTGCGTAGTATCTCATATTATAAAATCATAATTTCCATATCTAAATCATCAGCACATATATATATTAGGTGTGGAGTCAATTTTTTGGTGCACATATATTTATCGGGGATCAAGTTTTTGGCGTCGTTGCCAGAGAAAAATAATTAAATTGCATTTTAAAGAGAATTAGGAAATTTTAAATTTTTACTTTTCTTTGTTTTTTTAGTGTGTTGTGTTTTCTTTGTTTTATTGTTGTATGTGTACTTCAGGTTCTGAGGGACTTGTGCCTTACAATTTTGAATTTGAAAAAACTATCAGAAGAATAAAACAAAATTAAAAATATAGAAAAAGATAAAAATATTCAAGAAGTGGCAAATTATCAAAATCAAAATGTAGGCATCCATCAAGAATTAAGACCTTTAAGAGATTATTTCGTGGTAGTATTCAAAATCCTGTTGTAGCTGCAAATTTTTTTGAGCTTAAACCTGCTATTATCCAAATTGTGTCTAATAATCAGTTTGGGGGAGCAACAACTAAAGATCCTAATTTGCATCTTGTTAATTTTCCAGAGTTGTGTGCTACTTTTAAATATGATGGTGTTTCGGATGATGCTATTAGACTTAGACTTTTTCCTTTCTCACTAAGGGATAAAGCTAAAATATGGTTACATTCGTTACCACCTAGATCAATAAGAACTTGGGGTGAACTGTCACAAAAATGCCTTGCTAAATATTTTCCACCATCTAAGACTGCTAAGTTGAGAAATGATATAACATCTTTTTGTCAGTTTAAAGGGGAATCAATATATGAAACACGGGAAAGATTTAAAGATCTCCTCAGGAAATGTCCACATCATGTGATACCTGATTGGTTAATAATTCAAACTTTTTATAATGGATTAGTTGAATCTCTTAGATCAATCATCGATGTTGCTACTGGTGGATCATTAATGTCTAAACCATTTTCTGATGCGTATGTTTTAATTGAAGAAATGGCTACTAATAATTTTCAATGGCCTTCTGAAAGGTTAAATCCTAAAAAGGTAGCCAGTGTTTATGAAAATGATGCTTTTACAATGTTAGCAAATCACGTTGCTGTTGTATCAAGGAAGATATACCAATTTGGGATGAATTTTTCTCAGCCAAATCTCATTATTGAAGAAAATTTATTTGGCCAAATGGTTGATTCTTATTCTTCACCAGAAACTGTGAATGATATAATCAAAACTAACAACCCATATTCTAATTATTATAACCCAAGTTGGAAGAATCATCTAAATTTTAACTGGAATAACAATAATCAGGGTGGTGTTAATCAACAATGGGGGAACCACCAAGTAAACCCATTGAGGAATTGGAACAACCAAGGTAATAATAATAATAGATTAACTTATCCTTCTAATTATAACAATTCTTTACAAAATAAAGAAAAGAAGTTGTATATGGAAGAAGTAGTATCACATATGGGAAATCAATTAAAAATTCAAGGTGTGTTGACCTCATTTTTTATGAGGTCTTTTGCTTCTCTCTTTAGTACTTAGGATCTAGCCTTAAGCTTTTCCTTTAACTAATCTTAGAGAACTAGAAATGGAACCCACCACTTAAAAATTCAAACTACTTCTTAAATCCCTGCAAACCCCACAAGCTTGATTGTAGACCCCTAATCATCTAGAGGGTTGAAATCAAATGTGGAGGTTTAAAGGATGAGTTCCCTATATGACTTTTTGGCCTTAGGAATACCCTGCGTGGCCTAGTCTGGTGAGGGTTGACTTACAAATGCACTACACTCTCACACACATTCCAAGTCCTAAAACCATCTTCTCACCCAACTTGACTTCCTGACTCATGTATGTAATTCATATGGATGGTCCTTAACCCCTAAGCCCCTGGCTAAGAAGGTTAGGAACAACATAGTGAATGCCCCAAATGAGTCCTCTCATGGCTAATATGGGATTAATATGGCTTCATGGCTCAACCAAAGTGATCCCATTTCACTCACATTTGATTAATCTTACTTTTTTCAAAATTTCAAATTTTGACCCCTGGGGCCCCGGACTCACCAAACCTACCAAATACCCTTGAAATGACCCAAAATTTGCAAAATTGCCTAAATTACCCAAGGTCCCTCAAAATCAATCCTAAATACTTCCCACCATTCAAATTGACCATCTTTGGCCAAAAAAACCAAAATTCCCAAAAATACCCCTAAACGCCCCCAAAATTACAAAAATACCCTTTTACCCCAAAAATCCAGAAATTCAGCAAATTCCCAAAAAAATTCCAAAAAATCCCAAATATTCCCAATTTCATTTTGTTCAACTATACCATGGGATAATTTTGCCAATTTACACCACTTTTACCAAAACCCCCAATTTGACTCATTTTTAACCCAAGTGAACCCAATGTCAAACCAAACCACCCCAATTGACCTCAATTCTGGTACAATTCAATTCTAAACTTCAATTAAATATCCCCAATAACAATTTAGACCAAATCCAAGTCCAATTGGATTGACATTTGAGCCCAATTTCAATTTGAAGCCTAAGGCCCAATTTTGGCCCATGACCTAAACCTAGCTCAAACCAACCCAATTCAACTCCAATTGGCCCCAAATCTTTTCTAAAGCCTTCCTAACACCCCCATAAACAAAACACTAACTTGATTTGCCCAAAATTTGAACCTGAACTCCATCCAAACCTAACTTAAAACCAAAATCCCTTAAATTGACCTAAGCCCAAACCTAACCCAAATGGGCCCAAATCCCAAAATCAAAGCCCAACCAAAGTTAAAAACTCTTTGTGACACTCCCATAAATATTTCACAACATTAATTATACATCAAATCCAACTTTAGCCCAACATTAAACCATGTTAGCCCAATTCGGCCCATCTTGGCCCCTTTACCAAAAAAGCCCAAATTCAACCCAATATAATTCAAAATCACTTTAAACTTGTTCCAAACCACTCATGACATATGCCTAAACCAATTGCAACATTTATTTGGCACAATCCTTTACAAAATTTTCATCCTAAATTTACTTTAAATCTAAAAGCCCACTTCCATAAAGCCTTTAAAAGCCCATTTTCACCAAAATTTAAAAAACCCAAAATTCATTCCAAAGCCCACATGAGATTTCCTCTCATCATACCTTTAATTGAAATCATCCCTAAGTCCTAAATCAATAAACAAGCCATTCCAAATCAAGCCTCATGCCAAATCACCCCTAAATGCCAAAAATCCCTAAAATCCATTTTCATGAAACTTGGCTAAGCCATTCCCAAGCCACATGGAGCCATGAAGCCATGCATTAGCCATATGCAAGCTTTAGAAGCCACTTTCCACATCACCAAACCATTTATGGCAAATGGAGGGGCCCCTTTCTTAAGCCTTCCTTAAGCCTTTTTAACCTCATTCATGATACACACTAAACCAAGTTAGCCACCTAATCCTTGATGGAGACTATACCATTTCATCTTGGCTGACCCAAATGAACCTTTTCAACCTAAATCCAGGCCTTGGGTGGTGCACCTAGCCCAAAACCATGGGTTGCCCCATTTTAAACCAAAATGACCTTCTCCCCATGCTATTTCAATCCAACTCCTTTACACATGTCCAAAGGCAATTGTTGGCACCAAACTCAAGCACTGACCTCCCTGACCCTGAGGGTGACCCATGCCTGGCCGGCCAGCCACCACAGCTGCCGGAAAACACCAGGCCGAGAGCCTTATTTGGCATCAAAAAATTCAAACCCACTGGCTGAGCTGTCCCAACCCAAATGGACACCATGGCTATTCTTCTCCTCCCCTGAGCAGATGATCCCAGCCTCTAATTGCCCCTGGGAAGCCCTCCAGCCACCTCTATTTAAACACCACCACCTCTCGGCCAAAGGAGTTGTTGAACCAAACCTTACCAAAACTCTGCCAAAATTACTCCAGATCACTCTCCAGACATAGAGAACTTGATCCCCACTGAAATTCAGCCCTAAAACCCTCTCTGTGAGCTCAATTTCTGAGTTGAAAATCCACCCAAAAAATAGGACACTTCACCATAGTGAACCAATCTTCAAATTGATTGACCCTACACCTTCACCAGACCAAGAGGAGAAGTTCCCCAACAAATGCCCCCTCACCAGGCCAGCCATTGTTTCCAACCTCCAAGCTTTGTGATCGGCCTTGGTCACTTTCATACTTAGACAATTCCCCAGAGCCAGAGACTTCATCTGGAGCTTGCCTAGACTCAATCGAAGGTGACACAACTCTCAGATCGAAGCTTCACTTCTCTGAGCAAAGGTATGAACTCATTCTTCCTCCCGAGCTTCCAGCAATTCTCCATTTGTTTGGGTTGATTTCATAGCCTAAAAACCTTATGGATGTGTTCGTCTCTTCAAGACGAATCGATAGAGTATAAGAACTCAAAAATCCATTGAGAATCGAGAGAGATATTAGGGTTTGAGTGTGGACGGTCATGGGTGCACACCAGTAGTAGACAATGACCAGGAGCCGTTGGATCGCACGTGTATCGAACAGACGGTCGAGATCAAGCTGGACAGCGCAATGGTAAGTGAACTGCGGGCCCCTGGAGAGCTGAGTCAGATGGCAGTGCCGAATCACAGTGTGATGCATGGGCTTTCGGAGCTGCCGAGGTTGACACGGCGCTGCGTGGATAAGTAGGAAATTAGGATATTTTTGAATTATTTAAATGCCCTGAACTTCAAAAATTCAAATCTTTGCATATAAAAATCACAAAAATAAAATAAAAATACCCTCTTGCTCAGTGAACAAAGGAGAATAATGTGGAAAAAAAAATTAAGTTAATTGGATGAGTATTTTACTTTTAATAATTTATTTACTGTTTTCAATGTTTTGATTCTCCATTTGCATAGACAATTCACCATGGCATGAGACCATAAGACTTTCGAAGCCTCTGATCTTAGGAACATTCCTTGAATTTTTCAAGGTGAGAGGCCATCTCTGTGAAAATTTATTGATTTTTCAAGTTCATGTCACTGTTTTAGGTATTTTAATTCCAATAATTAGCATGTTATAAAATAAATTCTAGGAAAATTTGGTGATGTTTCTTAGAACCAGGGGACCCTATGAAAAATATATTTTGAGTTAATCCATTCATAATAACCTTAATTGGCCTAAACCCCTAAAATTGAATTTGAATTAATTAGGATTAACCACACATCAAATTACCTTGAAAATAACTCTCCATTACTCTTTAGGGCCAGAGAAACCTTACATAAAATTTTGAAATCAATTGGATTTGATTAACCCCACCAAATGGATTGATTAAGCCTCATAAGCAAAATGAAATTTTAAAAATTCATAACTCCAAAATTACTTTTTAAAAATTCACAAAAATTGTTTTGGAGCTTCTCTAATATAAGGGGAGTTCAGGAAAATTAAAATTGGAATTTTCTAAAAAAGTTGATTTTTCACAATATTTTAATATTTTAATAATTTAAAAATAATAAAAATCATAAAAATAATAAAAATCATAAAAATGTCATATTTTGACTCCTAATCATCTAGGAACAAACCAAATATTTTTCTTAAGTCCCTAGGATAAGATATTGAATTTTAAAGGCTTAATGTAATTTTTAATATTAAAAAATGAATTTTCAACCTTTTTCACTAAAATAATTCTAATAAATCAAAGAAAAATCATAAAATTATAAAATTTCTTTCTCTGGTCTCCTTGAGGTCAAAGAAATTTAAGAAAAATATAAAATCTATTTTTTAACTTTTATTTTATTTTAAAATTAATTAATACTCTAAAAATCAAAATAATTATAATAAATAAAATATAATTCAAAAAATCACAAAATTTGGTCCACGTGGTCTTCTGGTCATTAGAAATATCCCATAATTTTCTTAAGGACGAAACCTTTCCTTGGTCATGTTGTTGAATTTTCTTTGAAAACCCCTATTTTATACTAAAAATAATTATATAAATAAATTAAATTCAGAAAAATCACATTTTCTAATCTAATGTATTAATTGACATGTGAGTGAGGTGACATAAAAATTTCAAATTCATTTGAGCTCAATTTAGTGAGTTATGAAATAAATAAGCTTAAAAGGGCATAAAGGTAATTAAAAATTTTAACCCTTAATTAAAACTTTAGGTTTAATCAAAATGGGGGTAAAATATTTGATTTTAACTTTCTCTTGGATGATTGAAACTTAGGGAAATTAAGGGGTAGAAACCCATTAAACACTTTGAAAATATCAAAATGAAACTCTAATTAATTAAATAATTTAAATTTTGGAAAGAATATATTTAAAATCTGGATTATTAAAATAGGGATATTATTAAGAGGATATTTATTCTTTAATTTAAAAATCCCTAAATAAGTCACTTTAACAATATTTAGTGCTTAATTAAAAATTAAAATAATAATCCAAATTAACAATTGAAACTAAAATTAAATTAAAGTAAATTTAAAATATTGAAACTAAAATTAAAACTAAAATTAAATTAAATTAAATTAAAATTAAATTAAATTAAGATTAAATTAAAATTAAATTAAATTAAATTAAAATTAAATTAAAACTAAATTAAAATTAAATTAAATTAAGTTAAATTAAAAATCATTTAACAACAAACCTAAATGAAATCATTAAGAGTTAAATCAAAATATATCAATAATTTCAATACCTCTTCCTATCTAAGTAAATTTAAAACATAAACATCAACTTGAAATACCAAGATAATTGAAAGTGTAAAGATTTAAATTAAATCTAAAATAATTTGAACACTATTCCAAACTTAAAATTATTAATTAAAACCTCATAAATAAATTAAAACACTTTAAATCATTAACTCAGACATTAAATTAAGAATGATTAAAATTCTCGGTAAACCAATTTTCCCTTAATGGTTTTAATTATTATAACTCTTAAATAGAGCACTAAGTGAAATGTCACTTCATTCATCAGGTAATCAAATACCCAAGTTCACTGAGCAAGAGACAAAGTTTAACTAAACTCCTTGATGATTAATTCATATGTGCAACTAAATTTACTTGGACTCAAAATAATCCCAGAAGTATTGAAAAGATGTTTAGGACTCGTCCTAATCACTTCCTCAATATGACGGGATGTTTTAGAAGAACAACTCGAATTTAATTGTTCTTTGATGAAGAAAATCATCCTTAAACCAAACCAAGAACCTAGACGTCATAGGAGATGACTAGTTATAGGATTAGGAATTTGGTAGACAACCAAAACCCTTCCCTTAGCTTTACCTAGGTATCTGTTGAAATATTTAAATGCTTTAACATGTGTTTTAAGTGTAGCTTGGGATGACGGGAAGATCCTCCAGGTACGCTTTTATTTTATTACAATTTACTTTATTGTAATTTACTTACATGCAGTGTACTTTACTTTTCTTACATGTTAAACAAGATTGTTGCATGAAAACTAAAACCTTTAGGATAGTCCCTGAACTGAAACTAAAACTAAATTAAAAGTCATTGCAAGATAAAATTCACAGCCACAACATTTCAAAATGTAAAACAACTCAAAATTTAATCACAAACAGAACAACAAAACTACAATTGTAGCTAAATTAAAACGTCTCGTTGGATGATCGGGAATCCCTTGGATGATGTAACCCACGTGTTGCTAACGAGATTTCCCACGGTCTAAATGAAAGTGTTGAACTCATTCAGTTCAGTTTAGGAAATTCATTTGGACTAAGTGAATCCGATGAAAATAGTGGTGTCGGGATGACGGAACCGTGGGATCTTAATCTGTTCTGCTTAATTAACTTCAAGATTTGTTTTAATTAAAATATTAAAAACACTTGAATTTTAAGATTTTCTCTAAACCAAAACACTTCTCTCATCTCCTGATTTTCACTTCTAAGACTAAACCTCTGCAACAACAAGGAGCTCGGAGCATGGTGGGCAACACGGCCATCATCATCAGCTAAACTCGGACCTACTTCAGCAAAACCATTCTTAGAATTAAATAACCAAGCCATAGGATTTCGAGGTAGTTCGCCTAGTGAAACATGAATCCTCAACTCTTCGTTAGGCATTTGCATGATCATGTCATGTAAATTAAGCCCTAACTGGTATTAGGACTCTAAGGTAGTTGTTTGGTACGACATAAACCCTCACATCTTCGAGGATATTTGTATGATTATATCATGCGAATATAAGCCTTAATTAATTAAAATTGGCAGGATTGCAATATTAAATAAACTCCCAAATCTAAGCCAAACAATAGGATAGTTTGGGAAGTTGCCAAGATTCTTCTTGGATCCTCAGCTTCTCCTACTTTTCTTCCTTTGAACTCCTGAAATGAACTGTTCCGAATTTGAGCTAGTCCCTATTGAAATTTGCAAAACTCAATCCATTGAAAACCTTAAACTTTGAAAATATTGAAAGCAAAATCAGTGATCATTATCGAAAGTTTTCTTAAATGATTCCCGTCATTTAAGATGTAATTAACTATAGGGGATTGCCCTTATAGGGAACTTTAAGAACCCAGGTAATATAAACCCTGCTTAATTCATTTATATTATGCAGGGGAACTTGTTGGCTTATAAAATTGGTTCGCAGACCCAACGGATGTTACAAATCATCTAGTTTATTTAATCGAGCCCCATCATCAAGCAGTGTGTCTATTCTTCGGGATAGATACAAGGTTTGTGATGCGGTGCTCGTTTATATAAACTATTTGGGATGTGGGATCAGTTTGATTTCATATATTAAAATTTTCAAACTCAAAATTATTTCCAAAATCAAATACTACTTTCTAAATTATATATACTTAAATTAAATTTAAAATATGAAAATATGTCGACAACTTCTGTAGGCGACCCCCTTTTCAAAACACATAATCTAAAAATATGCCGACAAGGAGCAACCATCAGAATATTGAAAATCAATTGGGACAAATTCCAAATGCTTTAAGTAATAGATCCCAAGGAATGCTTCCAAGTAATACTGAAGTGAATCCAAGAGAAAAGAATAAAGAACAAGTAAAAGCAATTCAACTGAGAAGTGGAACAGAATTGGAAGGTAGAGTTCAAAAAGAAACTGAAGTAGAGAAAGAAGAGATTGAAAGACCTAAAGAGGACGCTTCAAAAGGTTTTGAAAGACCTATTTCTCCACCTAAGGTTGATTTAGAAAAACCATCACCTCCATTTCCTCAAAGATTTCGTCAGCAAAAGTTGGATAAGAAATTTTCAAAATTCTTGGAGATATTAAGGAAGCTTAACATTAATATTTCATTTGTTGAAGCCCTAGAACAAATGCCAAGCTATGCGAATTTTATGAAGGATATTCTTAATAAAAAGAGGAAGCTTGAAAAAAATGAGACTGTTGCACTTAGTGAGGAGTGCAGTGCGATAATTCAGAAAAAGCTTCCTGAAAAACATAAAGAACCTGGTAGTTTCACAATTCCATGTGCAATCGGAGAAATATTCTGTGGAAAAGTTTTATGTGATTTGGGTTTAAGCATTAACCTTATGCCTCTATCAATATTCAAAAGACTGGGACTAGGAGAAATAACCCCAACTACTGTAACCTTGCAATTAGTAGATCGTTTGATCACATATCCTAAAGGAGTTATAGAAGATGTTTTGGTAAAAGTGGATCAATTTATTTTTCCTGTGGATTTCATTGTATTAGATATGGAGGAAGATAAAGAGATACCCATAATTTTGGTGAGACCCTTTCTAGCTACAGGAAGAGCCATGATAGATGTGGAAAAAGGGGAATTAACGATGAGGGTTAATGATCAGACTGTTACATTTAATATTTCAAAATAGATGAAATTTCCTTCTAGAGGTAAAGAAGATGAGTGTTATAGGATGGATGTTATTGAATATTTAAGTGAATGTCATTTCAAATCAACTTATGAAGAGAAATCTGAAAGAGAAGAATTGGAATATAAGCAAGAAGAGGAGTTATTTGATTCTGAAGATTTTCAAGAGGAAGATTTAAAGTATGTTCATGAAGGTTTTGAAATGTTGGATATGACTAAAAAGGATGAATCTTATGGTCCACCAATTAAAAAACCTCCTGAACTTGAGCTAAAAATGCTTCCTGATTATTTGAAGTATGTTTTTCTAGGTGAATCCTCACCCTTGCCTGTTATAATTTCTTCTCAAATAACTGAAAAAGAAGAAGAGAGTTTGCTTGAAATTTTGAAGAAGCACAAGAAAGCCTTTGGATGGACAATTGCTGATATTAAAGGAATCAGTCCTTCAATTTGTATGCACAGAATTCTTATGGAAGATAATTTCAAACTGCGGGCTGATCCCCAAAGGAGATTAAATCCTATTATGAAAGACATTGTTATGAAAGAAATTTTAAAATGGTTGGATGCTGGAATTATCTACCCTATTTCAGATAGTGCATGGTTTAGTCCTATTCACTGTGTTTCTAAGAAAGGAGGAGTAACTGTGACTGTTAATGAAAAGAATGAAATGATACCAACAAGATAAGTTACAGGGTGGCGAGTTTGCATTGATTATAGAAAATTAAACCTTGCCACAAGGAAAGATCATTTTCCACTCCCTTTTCTAGATCAAATGTTGGATAGACTTACTGGGCATAAATATTTTTGTTTTATGGATGGATATACTGGTTACCACCAAATTTAAATTGCTCCTGAGGATCAAGAGAAAATTATGTTTACCAGTCCTTATGGTACGTTTGTTTTTAGAAGAATGCCCTTTGGTTTATGTAATGCCCCTGCTACATTTCAGAGATGTATGATGCCTATTTTTTGTGCTTTAATTGAAAAAGGGATTGAAGTTTTTATGGATGACTTTTTAGTGTTTGGAATTTCGTTTGAATCATGTTTAGAACATCTATCTAAGGTTCTAAAACGCTGTGAAGAAACTAATTTGGTCATTAATTGGGAAAAATGTCAATTTATGGTAGCAGGAGGAATTGTTTTAGCACAGCGGATTTCATAAAAAGTTTTAGAGGTAGATCCTGCAAAAATTCAAGTTATATCTAATTTACCTTGCCCAACTAATGTAAGGGGAATTAGAAGTTTTTTAGGACATGCTGGATTCTACAGGCGTTACATCAAAGACTTTTTAAAGATTACGAAACCTTTATGTCATTTACTGGAAAAGGATGCAATTTTTAATTTTGATGATGATTGTTTCAAAGCCTTTGAAACATTAAAAGAAAAATTAATCACAGCATCTGTAATAATTTCACCAAATTGGGAAAAACCTTTTGCATTAATGTGTGATGCTAGTGATTATGCTATTGGTGTTGTTTTAAGTCAGAAATATGATAAAATTTTCAAAGTAATTTATTATGCCAGTAAAACTCTTAGTGAAGCTCAAATTAATTATACCACTACTGAGAAAGAGTTATTAGCTATATGATTTGCCTTTGATATATTTTGATCATATTTAATTAGAACTAAGTGTGTGGTGCATACTGATCATTCTGCTATCAAATACTTAATGAATAAAAAAGATGCAAAACTGAGACTGATAAGATGGATTCTTCTTTTGCAAGAATTTGATTTTGAGATAATAGATAGGAAGGGTTCTGATAATCAAATTGCTGATCATTTTTCCAGGCTTGAAATTTAAAAATCTCTCTGTGATATTGAAGAAATTAATGAACATTTTCCTGATGAAAAACTGTTCACTGTTAAAGAATGGCGTGTTCCATGGTATGCAGACATAGAAAACATTATTATTAGTAATATTATACCCTATGGTATGGCATACCAAGAAAAGAAGAAATTTATGTCTGATGCCAAGACTTATTTTTTGGATGACCCATTTTTATTTAAACAAGGAAATGATCTTATAATTCGAAGATGTGTACCTTTGGAAGTGACTTATGAAATTATTCAAAAATGTCATGATTCTGATTATGGGGGACATTTTGGAAGTGATAAAACTGCATATAGAATATTACAATCAGGATTTTATTGACCTACAATTTTTAAGGTTGTGAATGTTTATATTAAAAATTGTGATAGATGTCAGCGTGTAGGCAATATTTTTAGAAGAAATGAGATGCCCCTCAATTATATGTTGGAAGTTGAAATATTTGATGTTTGGGGACTAGATTTTATGGGACCATTTACACCATCTTTCGGAAATGTTTATATTTTGATAGCAATAGACTATGTTTCCAAATGGATTTATGCTATTTCTTTACCTCAATGTGATGCTCAAAGTGTTGCAAAGTTTTTAGAAAAGAATATATTTTACAGATTTGGAATACCAAGAGTAATCATAACTGATGGGGGAAGTCATTTTAGAAATGTGATCCCTAGGAAGCCCTCCAGCCACCTCTATTTAAACACCACCACCTCTCGGCCAAAGGAGTTGTTGAACCAAACCTTACCAAAACTCTGCCAAAATTACTCCAGATCCCTCTCCAGACATAGAGAACTTGATCCCCACTGAAATTCAGCCCTAAAACCCTCTCTGTGAGCTCAATTTCTGAGTTGAAAATCCACCCAAAAAATAGGACACTTCACCATAGTGAACCAATCTTCAAATTGATTGACCCTACACCTTCACCAGACCAAGAGGAGAAGTTCCCCAGCAAAAGCCCCCTCACCAGGCCAGCCATTGTTTCCAACCTCCAAGCTTTGTGATAGGCCTTGGTCACTTTCATACTTAGACAATTCCTGAGAGCCAGAGACTTCATCTGGAGCTTGCCTGGACTCAATCGAAGGTGACACAACTCTCAGATCGAAGCTTCACTTCTCTGAGCAAAGGTATGAACTCATTCTTCCTCCCGAGTTTCTAGCAATTCTCCATTTTGTTTGGGTTGATTTCATAGCCTAAAAACCGTATGGATGTGTTCGTCTCTTCAAGACGAATCGATAGAGTATAAGAACTCGAAAATCCATTGAGAATCGAGAGAGATATTAGGGTTTGAGTGTGGACGGTCATGGGTGCACACCAGTCGTAGACGATGACCAGGAGCCGTTGGATCGCGCGTGTATCGAACGGACGGTCGAGATCAAGCTGGACAGCGCAATGGTAAGTGAACCGCGGGCCCCTGGAGAGCTGAGTCAGATGGCAGTGCCGAATCACAGTGCGATGCATGGGCTTTCGGAGCTGCCGAGGTTGACACGGCGCTGCGTGGATAAGTAGGAAATTAGGGTATTTTTGAATTATTTAAATGCCCTGAACTTCAAAAATTCAAATCTTTGCATAGAAAAAACACAAAAATAAAATAAAAATACCCTCTTGCTCAGTGAACAAAGGAGAATAATGTGGAAAAAAAATTAAGCTAATTGGATGAGTATTTTACTTTTAATAATTTATTTACTATTTCCAATGTTTTGATTCTCCATTTGCATAGACAATTCACCATGGCATGAGACCATAAGACTTTCGAAGCCTGTGATCTTAGGAACATTCCTTGAATTTTTCAAGGTGAGAGGCCATCTCTGTGAAAATTTATTGATTTTTCAAGTTCATGTCACTGTTTTAGGTATTTTAATTCCAATAATTAGCATGTTATAAAATAAATTCTAGGAAAATTTGGTGATGTTTCTTAGGACTAGGGGACCCTATGAAAAATATATTTTGAGTTAATTCATTCATAATAACCTTAATTGGCCTAAACCCCTAAAATTGAATTTGAATTAATTAGGGTTAACCACACATCAAATTACCTTGAAAACAACTCTCCATTACTCTTTAGGGCCAGAGAAACCTTACATAAAATTTTGAAATCAACTGGATTTGATTAACCCCACCAAATGGATTGATTAAGCCTCATAAGCAAAATGAAACTTTAAAAATTCATAACTCCAAAAATACTTTTCAAAAATTCACAAAAATGGTTTTAGAGCTTCTCTGATATTAGGGGAGTTCGGGCAAATTAAAATTGGAATTTTCCAAAAAAAGTTGATTTTTCACAATATTTTAATATTTTAATAATTAAAAAATAATAAAAATCATAAAAATATTAAAAAACATAAAAATGTTACATTTTGACTCCTAATCATCTAGGAACAAACCAAATATTTTTCTTAAGTCCCTAGGATAAGATATTGAATTTTAAAGGCTTAATGTAATTTTTAATATTAAAAAATGAATTTTCAACCTTTTTCACTAAAATAATTCTAATAAATCAAAGAAAAATTAGAAAATTATAAATTTTATTTCTCTGGACTCCTTGAGGTCAGAGAAATTTAAGAAAAATATAAAATCTATTTTTTAGCTTTTATTTTATTTTAAAATTAATTAATACTCTAAAACTTAAAATAATTATAATAAATAAAATATAATTCAAAAAATCACAAAATTTGGTCCAATTGGTTCTCCGGTCATTAGAAAGATCCCATAATTTTCTTAAGGACAGAAACCTTTCCTTGGTCATGTTGTTGAATTTTCTTTGAAAACCCCTATTTTCTACTAAAAATAATTATATAAATAAATTAAATTCAGAAAAATCACATTTTCTCTTCTAATGTCTTAATTGACATGTGAGTGAGGTGGCATAAAAATTTCAAAATCCTTTGAACTCAATTTAGTGAGTTATGAAATAAATAAGCTTAAAAGGGCATAAAGGTAATTAAAAATTTTAACCCTTAATTAAAACTTTAGGTTTAATCAAAATAGGGAGTAAAATATTTGATTTTAACTTTCTCTTGGATGATTGAAACTTAGGGAAATTAAGGGGTAGAAACCCATTAAACACTTTGAAAATATCAAAATGAAACTCTAATTAATTAAATAATTTAAATTTTGGAAAGAATATATTTAAAATCTGGATTATTAAAATAGGAATATTATTAAGAGGATATTTATTCTTTAATTTAAAAATCCCTAAATAAGTCACTTTAACAATATTTAGTGCTTAATTAAAAATTAAAATAATAATCCAAATTAACAATTGAAACTAAAATTAAATTAAAGTAAATTTAAAATATTGAAACTAAAATTAAAACTAAAATTAAATTAAATTAAATTAAATTAAAATTAAAATTAAATTAAATTAAAATAAAATTAAAATAAAATTAAATTAAATTAAGATTAAATTAAAATTAAATTAAATTAAATTAAATTAAAATTAAATTAAAATTAAATTAAATTAAGTTAAATTAAAAATCATTTAACAACAAACCTAAATGAAATCATTAAGAGTTAAATCAAAATATATCAATAATTTCAATACCTCTTCCTATCTAAGTAAATTTAAAACATAAACATCAACTTGAAATACCAAGATAATTGAAAGTGTAAAGATTTAAATTAAATCTAAAATAATTTGAACACTATTCCAAACTTAAAATTATTAATTAAAACCTCATAATTAAATTAAAACACTTTAAATCATTAACTCAAACTTTAAATTAAGAATGATTAAAATTCTCGGTAAACCAACTTTCCCTTAAAGGTTTTAATTATTATAACTCTTAAATAGAACACTAAGTGAAATGTCACTTCATTCATCAGGTAATCAAATACCCAAGTTCACTGAGCAAGCGACAAAGTTTAACTAAACTCCTTGATGATTAATTCATATGTGCAACTAAATTTACTTGGACTCAAAATAATCCCAGAAGTATTGAAAAGATGTTTAGGACTCGTCCTAAGCACTTCCTCAATATGACAAGATGTTTTAGAAGAACAACTGAGTTTAATTGTTCTTTGATGAAGAAAATCATCCTTAAACCAAACCAAGAACCTAGACGTCATAGGAGATGACTAGTTATAGGATTAGAAATTTGGTAGACAACCAAAACCCTTCCCTTAGCTTTACCTAGGTATCTGTTGAAATATTTAAATGCTTTAACATGTGTTTTAAGTGCAGCTTGGGATGACAGGAAGACCCTCCAGGTACGCTTTTATTTTATTGCAATTTACTTTATTGCAATTTACTTACATGCACTGTACTTTACTTTTCTTGCATGTTAAACAAGATTGTTGCATGAAAACTAAAACCTTTAGGATAGTCCCTGAATTGAAACTAAAACTAAATTAAAAGTCATTGCAATAAAATTCACCGCCACAACATTCCAAAATGTAAAACAACTCAAAATTTAATCACAAACAGAACAACAAAACTACAATTGCAACTAAATTAAAAAGTCTTGTTGGATGATCGGGAATACCTTGGATGATGTAACCCACGTGTTGCTAACGAGATTTCCCACGGTCTAAATGAAAGTGTTGAACTCATTCAGTTCAGTTTAGCAAATTCATTTGGACTAAGTGAATCCGATGAAAATAGTGGTGTCGGGATGACGGAACCGTGGGATCTTAATCTGTTCTGCTTAATTAACTTCAAGATTTATTTTAATTAAAATATTAAAAACACTTAAATTTTAAGATTTTCTCTAAACCAAAACACTTCTCTCATCTCTTGATTTTCACTTCTAAGACTAAACCTCTGCAACAACAAGGAGCTCGGAGCATGGTGGGCAGCACGGCCATCATCATCAGCTAAACTCGGACCTACTTCAGCAAAACCATTCTTAGAATTAAATAACCAAGCCATAGGATTTCGAGGTAGTTTGCCTAGTGAAACATGAATCCTCAACTCTTCGTTAGGCATTTTCATGATCATGTCATGTGAATTAAGCCCTAACTGGTATTAGGACTCCGAGGAAGTTGTTTGGTACGACATAAACCCTCACATCTTCGAGGATATTTGTATGATTATATCATGCGAATATAAGCCTTAATTAATTAAAATTGGCAGGATTACAATATTAAATAAACTCCCAAATCTAAGCCAAACAATAGGATAGTTTGGGAAGTTGCCAAGATTCTTCTTGGATCCTCAGCTTCTCCTACTTTTCTTCCTTTGAACTCCTGAAATGAACTGTTCCGAATTTGAGCTAGTCCCTATTGAAATTTGCAAAACTCAATCCATTGAAAACCTTAAACTTTGAAAATATTGAAAGCAAAATCAGTGATCATTATCAAAAGTTTTCTTAAATGATTCCCGTCATTTAAGATGTAATTAACTATAGGGGCTTGCCCTTATAGGGAACTTTAATAACTCAGGTAATATAAACCCTGCTTAATTCATTTATATTATGCAGGGGAACTTGTTGGCTTATAAAATTGGTTCGCAGACCGAACGGATGTTACAAATCATCTAGTTTATTTAATCGAGTCCCATCATCAAGCAGTGTGTCTATTCTTCGGGATAGATACACGGTTTGTGATGCGGTGCTCGTTTATATAAACTATTTGGGATGTGGGATCAATTTGATTTCATATATTAAAATTTTCAAACTCAAAATTATTTCCAAAATCAAATACTACTTTCTAAATTATATATACTTAAATTAAATTTAAAATATGAAAATATATCGACAACTTCTGTAGGCGACCCCCTTTTCAAAACACATAATCTAAAAATATGTCGACAAGGAGCAACCATCAGAATATTGAAAATCAATTGGGACAAATTCCAAATGCTTTAAGTAATAGATCCCAAGGAATGCTTCCAAGTAATGCGAAGTGAATCCAAGAGAAAGAATAAAGAACAAGTAAAAGCAATTCAAGCGAGAAGTGGAAAAGAATTGGAAGGTAGAGTTCAAAATGAAACTGAAGTAGAGAAAGAAGAGATTGAATGACCTAAAGAGGACGCTCCAAAAGGTTTTGAAAGACCTATTTCTCCACTTAAGGTTAATTTAGAAAAACCACCACCTCCATTTCCTCAAAGACTTCGTCAACAAAAGTTGGATAAGAAATTTTCAAAATTCTTGGAGATATTAAGGAAGCTTAACATTAATATTTCATTTGCTGAAGCCCTAGAACAAATGCCAAGCTATGCGAAATTTATGAAGGATATTCTTAAAAAAAGAGGAAGTTTGAAAAAATGAGACTATTGCACTTAGTGAGGAGTGCAGTGCGATAATTCAGAAAAAGCTTCCTGAAAAACTTAAAGAACCTGGTTGTTTCACAATTCCATGTGCAATCGGAGAAATATTCTGTGGAAAAGTTTTATGTGATTTGGGTTTAAGCATTAACCTTATGCCTCTATCAATATTCAAAAGACTAGGACTAGGAGAAATAACCCCAACTACTGTAACTCTGCAATTAGCAGATCGTTCGATCACATGTCCTAAAGGAGTTATAGAATATGTTTTGGTAAAAGTGGATCAATTTATTTTTCCTGTGGATTTCATTGTATTAGATATGGAGGAAGATAAAGAGATGCCCATAATTTTGGTGAGACCTTTTCTAGCTACAGGCAGAGCCATGAAAGATGTGGAAAAAGAGGAATTAACGATGAGGGTTAATGATCAGACTGTTACATTTAATATTTCAAAATCGATGAAATTTCCTGCTAGAGGTAAAGAAGATGAGTGTTATAGGATGGATGTTATTGAATATTTAAGTGAATGTCATTTCAAATCAACTTATGAAGAGAAAGTCTGAAAGAGAAGAATTGGAATATAAGCAAGAAGAGGAGTTATTTGATTCTAAAGATTTTCAAGAGGAAGATTTAAAGTATGTTCATGAAGGTTTTGAAATGTTGGATATGACTGAAAAGGATGAATCTTATGGTCCATCAATTAAAAAACCTCCTAAACTTGAGCTAAAAATGTTTCCTGATCATTTGAAGTATGTTTTTCTAGGTGAATCCTCACCCTTGTCTGTTATAATTTCTTCTCAAATAACTGAAAAAGGAGAAGAGAGTTTGCTTGAAATTTTGAAGAAGCACAAGAAAGCCTTTGGATGGACAATTGTTGATATTAAAGGAATCAGTCCTTCAATTTGTATGCACAGAATTCTTATGAAGATAATTGCAAACTGTGGGCTGATCACCAAAGGAGATTAAATCCTATCATGAAAGACGTTGTTAAGAAAGAAATTTTAAAATGGTTGGATGCTGGAATTATCTACCCTATTTCAGATAGTGCTGTTGACCTCATTTTTGGTGAGGTCTTTTCTTCTCTCCTTAGTGCTTAGGATCTAGCCATAGGTTTTCCCTTTGACTATCTTAGAGGACTAGAAATGTGACCATCACTTAGAAATTCAAAACACTTCTTGACTCCCTTCAAACCCCACAAGCTTGATTGTAGACCCCTAATCACCTGAGGGTTGAAATCAAATGTGGAGGTTTAAAGGATGAGTTCCCTATAGGACTCTTTGGCCTTAGGACTACCCTGGGTGGCCTGGTCTAGTGAGGGTTGACCTACACACACCACACTCTCACACACATTCTCAACCCTAAACCCACCAAAATACCCCAATACCCTCCAAATAACCTTCAAATATCCAAAATACCATTTTTAACCCAAAAATCTAAAAATTCCAAAAATTCCCAAAAAATTCCAGAAAATCCCAAATATTTCCAATTTCATTTTGTTCAACTACACCATAGGCCAATTTTGTCAATTTGACCCAATTTTATCAAGATCCCCATTTCACCTGTTTTTGGCGTGACCGTCGACGAGGTTGTCCGAACGACCTCGGATGACGAAACGGACTGTGCCGTTGCATCCGGAACGTCGATTTTAGCTGGGTAGGATACCCATTTTACTAGTGTTCCGTGCACGAGCGAATTGCACGGAAATCGACGCATGCTATTTAAAATTAAAAAAAAAAGAATTTCTACCACTATTTAAACTCACGCACTCCCCATTCCTAAAACCCTAACACTCTCATTCGGCCGAAAGTTCTCCCCACATGGCCGAAACCCTCGCCTCTACCTAGTTCACTCTCCACTCCTCACAGCCGACAACACTATACTCTTTCGTCACTTCTCGAGAACCCTCTTTGGTGGGGAAGCCTAGAGCCGCACTCCCCTTTCCTCACCCCAACAGCAGGCGGTACCCCCTTCTTCCCGAAACCCTTGATGAGGCTTGATACCCTCTTCTTCCCGAATTTTCCCTCTCCCGGAGTTCTCCATACCGCGAGCTCCCTTTCCCGCTTAGCTCGCGTTGCTTAGCTTGTGTAGGCCCGAAATCCTCTCGCCACTTCTTCCCTCCAACTCGACATCTCTGCTTCAATCTTCTGCGACTAACCAATACGATGATCTTTTCCACGCCGGAGGTTTCTAGGGCATCAAATGGCCATTCACGGCCGGAGCTGGGTCTGGATCTCGGCAGTGTAGTAAGAAGGATTTCACCTCAATGAAATCAAGTGATTCTCCTATGTCGTTTAATTTCTCTCGTTTCTTCTTCTACTCGTATTAAACTTCTATTTTTTTGTTATAATCTTTGATCTCACTTTATTTTCATATTGTCTCAACCGAATCCTTTTTATTCTACTTGTCATGTTTCCTGCTCTTGTCTATTTTACATAATCGATTTTCTCGGTTTGTAAAAATTATTTTTTTCCTTTCACTCATTTAATTTACCATTACGGAATTCGTGGAACTCTTGTTTGTCGCTGCTAGTGGTTTCTACGACTTTTTTCTTTCAGTTTTGATTTATCTTTGTGTTGGAATTGAAACTAGCAAGTGCTCCAAGTTATGAACCCTACTCGTTAATTATCGGATCTTTTTGGATCATGAAATATTACTATATTTTAGATCGTTTGGGTTCTGAGTTGTGGATTGCTGAGACATTTACCATTTCACCCTGCATTTCTATTATAAATTCCTTACAAAAAAAAGGGGGAAATAAACTAAGTTTTTATGGTTTCCTTTGTAAGATCTTTGAAAGTAATGCTGTTATCATCTAAAGCTGTTGCTATTATTATATTCTCAGAACTCCATTTCTCAAGCTAAGTTTAGAAATCATGGTGTGAAATCTGCTACAAGGGAGGATTTGAACAGCATTTATGGAATGATTTGATTTACTTCCTGCTAGAGAGCCAAAATGATTACATTAAATCTTAAGCGATTGTACTTTCGCATTGCTTCCTTTAGCTTTGAACTTCGCATTTCATGTTAGAAATATTTACATACATACCACACAATTCTTATGGACTTGCGTATCCAACACTTGTATTTTAATTTTTGTATGCATAGCACGCCATTCCTAAGTATCTGCATATATGACAAAAAAAACATCACATAAAAAAAATGATGTCACCATAAAACAAAAATGAAAATGAGGTGCATCTTTTTATGCATAGTTAAAGTAGCATGTATGTAGAAATTTGAGTTAGGTTATGCAAATACATAGGAATTAGATGATATACATGTAAATATCTTTCTTTTAATCACAAATTCTTTATTAGTTATAACTTCGAGTTCGAAACTAACGCTTCTCTTACCAATTTCTTTGTGTTCTTTGCGAGGTACACTGGCACATGGATGGGACATCGACAGTTCCTAGCAAGCGGCGATGACGTCTGCAACTTTCACAACGGTATAACTCTCCCTAATTATGCTTTTATTAACTTAAATGTTATGTTGGTAGAAGTTCTATGTTGGTAATCATGACAACTATTTTGTGAAGCGTTGATTGATAAATGACATTCTTATCTTCTCGTACGTTTATTTTAATGTCAATTGTAAAAGTTTGGGAAACCTCATTATGCATTAGATGTTTAAGCAGTGGGGTGCTTTCAACTATGTGTGTCACTTGAAAATGTCTATTGCATCCCTTTATGAAATTTGGAAAGATATCAAAAGCTTGGTTTTATTTGGAGATATGAAGTGTGTGGTGACTTTATGATAAAATAAATCTGAAATGTGTATAATTTTGGAGCTTTGTACAGTTATATTTCCAAGAAATCTTGGAATCGTAATAGCTTTGATTTAAGAAAAGTTTCGGAACTCGAAAACTTACTGTTTTGAAAAATACAAAATCTTCATATCTTTTGAGTTGTGAAAGTTAGAGGTGTTCAAAACTTTATTTTGGGAAGTGTGAAGTTAATGTGAATTTGACTTGTAGAAAAAGTTTGGAGACACATAAACTATTGTTTTGGTAAAATCTAGAATTGTTTTATGAAAAGATTTAGGTGATATGAATTTAAAAGGAGTAAAGTTTAAGAATGAGATATACAAACACATATGAGTTGGGTAGAATAGGGGCTTGAAGCAATCTTATGCAATTCAAATTCTTTTGTACCTTTATAATTACAATTGTATGTTTCATGTATTCAAATTGAATGGATTGATTCTCATACAAATTTCTTGGTGTATCTTCGCGAGGTAAATTCGGGCACGCCGCTACATCAACAACACATCACAAAGCTTAAAACGAAAGAGGAGGAAAGGAGTCAAATGAGCAAGGGGCTAATCCAATTCATTGCAAAGCTATGGAGGACTTTCAATTGTAGCAACAAAAAGTACATAAGACAAAGAGTTGAAACTTTGAGCACCCTATTGGATTACCAAAGTTGGTTGGTACGAATCAGAACACTAACATGATACGAAGGTTTATCTTTTTCTTTTTGCTTTGGAAGTTAATTTCTCCACTAGTTGGTTATACTTAAACATATGAAAATCTTGTTATTGGGCACTTTTCTTTTGTGATTCTTAACCATAGCCTTGAAGTCATTTGGTTTGAGAAAATTTGGGGATTTTATAGTTTAATGATTTGGTTTCCCTTACATGTGTGTTGGAATCTTTATAATTTGCTAAAAGTGATTCTTGCTTCATGGAATGAGAGCTTTGTAGTACACTCATTTGATTCTCGCTTAATGATATACACAAGTAATGTGAAATATTTGTATGAATTGAAGCTTGGATGTAGAATATGTGAATATATTATGTTTAGAAACTTTACATGTATACCACTCATTGTTTATGTATTTTGCATATTTAACACCTAAACTTTTGTCTTTTACATTTATAGCACATATATTTCATATCATATAAAAAAATTTATTTCTGTTCAAATTTTTAAAATAGTAAAATACGCTTTCTCACAAATAAATACAAACTGAAGTTTAGGTGCTAGATAAATGAGCACATTGGAATTGGCGGGTATGCATGTAAATCTTCCACATCACATGATTATGTACTTAATATTTTATATGTTATAATGATATAAAAAAAAAGTATTTTTGATATGTTTTGTATAACTAAATATGAAAGTTTGGATGTTAAATATGTAAGTATAAAAGAATTATATATATTCAAATACGCAATAATTTTTCGGTCATGGAGTTTAAATATAAAATTCAAGCTCTTTATTTTCTACGTTAAATTAGTACACATAGTTTCAAATAATTTGATCGTCTGACGATTAGTAAACGTATTTAATTGCATGAGGTTACGAAACATATTTTAGGTCAGAAATTTCACGACATACAATTCTTACATACTTTATACACATCACCTAAATTTTAATATTTGCATGTGCCTACACCCAATTCTTATGTATTTATGTTTCTAACACTTAAAATTAACCTTTTATATTTGTATCACCTATATTACTCATGTCATCTAAAATATATATATCACTATTTTAAATTTAGAGTAATCTGCATACATTGCACACAATTCTTATGTACACACATATCTCGAACCTGAATTTTTTACATTTACAAACACAGTACTTCAGCATTTTCAACCTATACAAAGAAAAATGTCATTTGTTTAAAAAAAATTGAAAAAGAACCATGATATTTCGATATGATATTGAGAATTTTAAAGCTCGTATATGTAAATGTGAAAGCTTAAGTGTAAGATATATTGATACAAAAGAATCAATTTGATTGCAGGTAAATCATCCAATTATCACACCAGTCGCATAATCATTTTATTTATTTATTCATTATAGCATTTGTGTATACCTAGCACTCTATTTTGTTCCCAAAATCTTATACGAACTTCTCGGTGCGCCTTTGCGAGGTATATCAGATCTTGGTCAAGACGTTGAAGGATCGTGAAGCTACTTTGAGAAACTCAAAATGAATGACATCAAACTTCGCGGCGGTGAGATCTTTCCAAAAAAACACTTTTCAATTCAAACACTTTCAAAATTTCATTAATATAAAAATAAGATAATGTTTTAAATTTCATTCGATCTATAATAAAAAATAAGAATCTAGACGTCATAGGAATTGACTAGAAATAGGATTAGGATTTTGGTAGACAACCAGAACCTTTCCTTAGTCTTACCTAGGTATTTGCTCTGACATGTGTTTCAAGTGCAGGTTAAAATGACAGGAATGCTTACCAGGTATGCGTTTAAGTTTATTGCAATTTATATTTAGCAATTTATTAAATGTCTTACTTTCCTGTACTTATAAATGCATGAAAATGATCGAACCCAGCATGTTTAAACAACTCAAAATTTAATCACAAATAAAATAAAACTACAATTGCAACTAAATTAAAACATCTCGTTGAATGATCGGGATACCTCGCTTGATGTAACCCACGTGTTGCTAACGGGATTTCCCGCAGTCTAAATGAAAGTGTGGAACTCATTCAGTTGAGTTTAGCAAATTCATCTGGACTAATTGAATTCAATGAAAATAACGGTGCTGGGATGACGGGACCGTGAGATCTTAATCGGTTCTGTTTAAACAACTTTAAGATTTGTTTTAATTAAAATATTAAAAACACTTGGATTTTAAGATTTTCTCTAAACCAAAACACTTCTCTCATCCTTTGATTTATGACTTCTAAAACTAAACCTCTGCAACAATAAGGAGCTCGGAGCATGGTGGGCAGCACGGCCATCGTCATCAGCAAAACTCGGATCTACTTCAGCGAAACTTTCCTTAGAATTAAATAACCAAGCCATAGGATTTCGAGGTAGTTTGCTTAGTACAACATAAATCCTCAACCTCTTCGTTAGGCATTTGCATGATCATGTCATGTAAATTAAGCCCTAACCGGTCTTAGGACTTCGAGGTAGTCGTTTGGTATGACATAAACCCTCATATCTTCGAGGCTATTTGTATGATCATGTCATACGAATATAAGTCCTAATTAAATAAAATCGGCGAGGATTGAAACATTAAATAAACTCCCAAATTGAAGACAAACAATAGGATAGTTTGGGAAGTTGCCAAGATTCTTCTTGGATCCTCGACTTCTCCTACTTTTCTTCCTTTGAACTCCTGAAATAAATTGTTCCAAATTTGATCCATTCCCTGTTGAAATCTCCAAAACTCAAATCCTTTGAAGACCTTGAACTTTGAAATTCTTGAGAGCAAAATCACTGATCATTATCGAGAGTTTTCTTAAATGATTCACTTCATTTAAGATGTAATTAACTATAGGGGCTTGCCCTTATAGGGAACTTTAAGAACCCAGATAATATAAACCCTGCTTAATTTCGTTGTATTAAGCAGGGGAACTTGTCGGCTTATAAAATTGGTTCGCAGACCAAACGGATGTCACAAATCTTTTAGTTTATTTAATTGAGCCCTATCATCAAGCAATATGTCTATTTTTCGGGATAGATACACGGTTTGTGATGCGGTGCTCGTTTATATAAACTATTTGGGATGTGAGATCGGTTTGATTTCATATCTTAAAATTTTCAAATTTAAAATTATTTTCAAAATCAAATACTACTTTCTAAATTATATATATATTTAAATTAAATTTAAAATAATAAATTTCGCCGACAATTTCTATAGGCGACCTCCTTTTCAAAAATACAACACTTAACCTAAAAATGTTGCCGACAAGTGCATAGTTTAGTCCTATTCTCTATGTTCCTAAGAAAGGAGGAGTAACTGTGACTGTTAATGAAAAGAATGAAATGATACCAAAAGACAAGTTACAGGGTGGCGAGTCTGCATTGATTATAGAAAATTAAACCTTGCCACAAGGAAAGATCATTTTTCACTCCCTTTTCTAGATCAAATGTTGGATAGATTGGCTGGGCATAAATACTTTTGTTTTATGGATGGATATACTGGTTACCACCAAATTCAAATTGCTCCTGAGGATCAAGAGAAAACTATGTTTACCAGTCCTTATGGTACATTTGCTTTTAGAAGAATGCCCTTTGGTTTATGTAATGCCCCTGCTACATTTCAGAGATGTATGATGGCTATTATTTATGCTTTAATTAAACGGATTGAAGTTTTTATGGATGACTTTTTCAGTGTTTGGAATTTCATTTGAATCATGTTTAGAACATCTATCTAAGGTTCTAAAATGCTGTGAAGAAACTAATTGGTCCTTAATTGGGAAAAATGTCAATTTATGGTAGCAGGAGAAATTGTTTTAGCACAGCGGATTTCAGAAAAAAGTTTGGAGGTAGATCCTGCAAAAATTCAAGTTATATCTAATTTACCTTGCCCAACCAATGTAAGGGGAATTGGAAGTTTTTTAGGACATGTTGGATTCTACAGGCGTTACATCAAAGGCTTTTTAAAGATTACGAAACCTTTATGTCGTTTACTGGAAAATGATGCAATTTTAAATTTTGATGATGATTGTCTCAAAGCATTTGAAACATTAAAAGAAAAATTAATCACCTCATCTGTAATAATTTCACCAAATTGGGAAAAACCTTTTGAATTAATGTGTGATGCTAGTGATTATGCTATTGGTGCTGTTTTAAGTCAGAAATATGATAAAATTTTCAAAGTAATTTATTATGCCAGTAAAACTCTTAGTGAAGCTCAAATTAATTATACCACTACTGAGAAAGCGTTATTAGCTATATTATTTGCCTTTTGATAAATTTTGATCATATTTAATTGGAACGAAGTGTGTGGTGCATACTGATTATTCTGCTATCAAATACTTATTGAAGAAAAAAGATGCAAAATTGAGACCGATAAGATGGATTCTTCTTTTGCAGGAATTTGATTTTGAGATAGTAGATAGGAAGGGTTCTGATAATCAAATTGCTGATCATTTTTCCAGGCTTGAAATTGAAAAATCTCTCTGTGATATTGAAGAAATTAATGAACATTTTCCTGATGAAAAACTGTTCACTGTTAAAGAATGGCGTGTTCCATGGTATGCAGACATAGTAAACATTATTATTAGTAATATTATACCCTATGGTTTGACATACCAAGAAAAGAAAAAATTTATGTCTGATGCTAAGACTTATTTTTGGGATGAACCATTTTTATTTAAACAAGGAAATGATCTTATAATTCGAGGATGTGTACCTTTGGAAGAGACTTATGAAATTATTCAAAAATGTCATGATTCTGATTATGGGGGATATTTTGGAAGTGATAAAACTGCATATAGAATATTACAATCAGGATTTTATTGACCTACAAATTTTAAGGATGTGAATGTTTATATTAAAAATTGTGATAGATGTCAGCGTGTAGGCAATATTTTTAGAAGAAATGAGATGCCCCTCAATTATATGTTGGAAGTTGAAATATTTGATGTTTGGGGACCTGATTTTATGGGACCATTTACACCATCTTTCCGAAATGTTCATATTTTGATAGCAGTAGACTATGTTTCCAAATGGATTTAAGCTATTGCTTTACCTCGATGTGATGCTCAAAGTGTTGCAAAGTTTTTAGAAAAGAGTATATTTTACAGATTTGGAATACGAAGAGCAATCATAACTGATGGGGGAAGTCATTTTAGAAATGTGATTATTACGAAGTTAGCAAAGAAATATCATATTAATCATCGCATTGCTACTGCTTATCATCCGCAGACAAGTTGTTTGGTTGAATTATCCAATCGTGAAATTAAAAGAATATTGGAAAAAAATGTTAATCCAAATAGAAAGGATTGGTCAATCAAACTGGATTATGCTTTGTGGGCCTATAGGACTGCTTACAGAACACCTATAGGAGTCCCCATATTGGTTGATTTTTGGAAAAGCTTGTCATTTACCTTTTGAACTTGAGCATAAAGCATTTTGGACTATTAAAGAGTTTAATTATAATTTGAAAGATGCTGCTGAAAAGAGATTATTGCAATAGAATGAGCTTGAAGAAATAAGGAATGAATCTTATGAAAATGCTAAGATTTA
Organism: Papilionanthe hookeriana x Papilionanthe teres; assembly: GCA_022702705.1. Lineage (NCBI taxonomy): Eukaryota > Viridiplantae > Streptophyta > Magnoliopsida > Asparagales > Orchidaceae > Papilionanthe > Papilionanthe hookeriana x Papilionanthe teres. The sequence continues at coordinate 45,556,341 of CM040430.1, read as the reverse complement.
TAAGGAAAAGATGAATTTATGGCATGATCGGAAGATTCTTACTAAAAATCTTGTACCAGGACAAAAATTTTTACTGTATAATGCCAGATTGAGAATATGTTTTGGAGAACTTAATTCCAGGTGGATGGGTCCATTTATTGTGATAAAAGTTTATTCTTATGGAGCTGTAGATATTCAAGATCCTAAGACTGGAAAAATATTTAAAGTTAACGGACATAGACTTAAACCATATTTTTCAGTCAATAAATCTAAATATGATAATAATTTGATGTTGGGTCACTCAAAATGAGTTCTGGGTATGTCAGGCTGAAGACGTTAAAACAAGCGCTTTGTGGGAGGCAACCCATAATTATCGGTGTGCTTTGATTTATGTTTGTTTGGTGTGCTTTGTTTGCTTTGTTGGTTTGTTTTTATGTTTTTAGTGGTATTAATTCGGAGTTATTAAACTATAGTAGAGTTTATTTGACCTTAATTGATGATTTAGAGAAGTCAGAATGAAAATTTAGACACTTAGCAGACCTGTGATAAATTGAGCACTGGCGGCTAAGCGCCGACTGGTTGGTGTTTAGGTGTCGCAGTTATAAAAAACGTGAACAATGAGGTTCTAGAAGCCTAGACCGTGGGGGAGTACTTTTGGAAGTTATTTTGGAGTTTTAAAACGTCTTGGGGAGTTTTAGAACATCCCAAGTCTATAAAAAGGACCTGATTTAAGAGAAACACTTGCTTCAAGTCCTATTTTCATTCCTGAGTCTTAAGAAGAGAGTTTATAGTGCATCATGTCTTTCCGGGAGAATGAGATGAAGAAGAAGCAAGATTCTGACAAGAGTAAGTTCATTAGTGATAGTGCTAAAGAGTTATTCAATGGATTTCTCGCTGTTAGTATTCAAAGGATTGCAGAAATGATTGCAAAAAAATTGAAGCCCGAGTGACTTCAATGGAAGCAAAGATCAATGAAACTAACTTACAGTTGGAGCACATGGGATGGCAACTCAAGATGCAATTCAGTCATTCAAGGTACGTGGAATAAGCGGATAAGACGATGTTTCTGAAGAACAAATGGATTGAAGAAGATGATGTAAGAATGAACAATTATCGCCCGTTCTATCAAATTTATGTTCCAGAAGGGTCAAAGGAGAATATTAGTGGTCCTGGATATAATCCGCCTAATGGAGAATGGAATTAAGAGTGCTTTGTTCTTATTTATTTAGTGTTCTTATGTGTTATGTTTAGTGTCATGTGTGTTATGTTTGGTGTGTTTAGTGTTTATATTTAAGTATTAACTAAGCCTGATGATGTGATGGTTACATCCTATAGATGTATACTTATCAGTTTGAGATTAAAGTCTCTTGTATTTAGAGAATTTCATCCTTTATGTGTGGATAGAAATTCTAGAATTGTATTAAGTGTTATGTTGTTTTAATATAAGTTTGTATTTGTGTGAAATTTGTGTGGAATCAATGGATATTAAATTTTGATTTGGAGTATTAGAAGATTTATGTGAGGAGAAATAATTATTCTGGAGTAATTAAGGGTGATTAACATAGTGATTTAGTGCATATACCTTAATTGTGAATATTTGGGTACTGGCGGCTAAGCGCCAGAGTGTCGGCGCTTAAGCGTAAGATTTCGAGACTAAGCGTCGAGTTCGCGCTTAGGCGCCAGTTCGCAAAAATTGGTTCCCAGTAGTTAAAAACCCAAAAATTACCATTTCTAAACCACCCCATCATCTTCAACCTTCGGTTTATAGCGAAAGAGGAGCCTAGGGCATCATATTGTGGATCATTTAAGAGCCGATCTCAACAAAAATTATTAGATCTGGATTCCTTGAGGTAAGAGCACTACTCCTAAGTAAAAATATTTGATTTTCACCATGTATTTTGAGTACATTTTGGAAAATCATAAAATCACTATTCATGGTGAAATTTTGAGGAAAACTTGAGAAATTGCTTGGATTTAGTGAAAATATCTTTTGGAAGATAATTTAGCAAGTTTAGTTTGATTTTGGTATTTATGGTGAATGTTTTGTGAATTTTTAGAGATGGCTCCAAAGTTAAAGCGTTCATGAGAAAAGACAAGATTTGATTCTGACAAATTTGTTAGTATGAGGACTGAGGAACGATACGTCGATGCATTGCAGTCACGTAAGTTGATTCCTGAGTGTGTGTTTAGTAAACCAGGAGAGGTGATTGAAGATATGATTGCTAGAAGGAACTGGGAGAATTACTGTTGCTTCTCCGCTGTTACTGTTGTATCTGTGGTCAGAGAATTTTATGCAAATTTGTCTGTTGCATAAGAGAATCAAGTGATGGTTAGGAGGCATGAGGTCAACTTTTCTTCTGGGGCAATCAATATTTTTTATGGACTACCTCCTGACATGTTCTATTTTTTTTCTAACTATCATCCTATGGAAGGAGAATTAGATGAGATCATGGAATTTCTAACTGTTGGAAGAGGAGTATGGAAAATAACAAATGATAGAAGAGTGAACTTTCCTGCTTCCAAATTGAATGCCATTTCTAAGGCGTGGCATTATTTTATCTCATCTAAATTGTTACCTTTGAGTCATACTAGCGAAGTAACAAGAGAAAGAGTTTTGTTGAACCATTGCATTCAACAGTGGAAGCCTATTGACATTTAAGGTATAATTTATGATTATGTTTTGAACTGTGCTAGATCAACCACTACTGCAAGTATGGGATTTCTTTCCTTGATTCATTCATTATGTGAACGATCTGGAGTGAAGTTTGAAACCTGGGAAGAGGTACTTCAGCCATTAAGACCAATTAACTGTGTCAACGTTGGTGCTTACACTGTACATTTAGAGTTTGGTTGGAGAGGAGGATTTGGTAGGGTTTCTACTACTTCTGCTTCTGTTGTATCTACTTCTCGTGCTACTACTTCACTTGCTTCATCATCTACTGATTCGTAGACTGGGTTATTAGGAAAATTTTTGAAAAAGGTGAGTCTTACTCGAGAGCATCTAAAAGATATGGATGTTAAGATGGATAATGTGGAAAGATAAATTGTGAAATATGATGAGTATAAGGAGAGTTATCAACAATATGTGGATAGACTGATTAGAGGAGATCAGATTGTTGAGATGCCCCCTCATCCATTCTACATACCTTATGTGTCTTCTAGGGATTGGAACGAGCAGGATGATGATGATGAGGATGATGAGTAGATTAGTGTTATTTATTTTCGTTGTAGTGTTGTTGTTGATGTACTGATGTGTGTTTTGTTTAGTATTTAGTTTGATCATTATGTTGTGATGTGAACCTTGATAGTATGCCAACTGTAGTTTGTATTATTTTTCTGTTATGCATATTCAGATGTATTGTTGTTGTTGTATTGATGTTTTATATGTTGCTTTGTGGTAGTGATGCATAATAGTAAATGTTTTTATATGTATGTTATGTCAGAGTTTTTAGTAGTGTGTACTTTAATTCAAAAACTGTTAGGAGATTATAAACCACTATTGGGAACTTCTACTTAGGAAACTACATGTTTAAAATTTTTAAAATTCCACTATCATCTGTTATCTGTATCTGTGTGTTATTTTAGTTAGTGTGTATTTGCTTTGAAAACCTCCACTACTTTAGAATTCTTTTTAAAATTTTTACTTTTCTTTATATAAAAAAAATGTTTTGAAAAACTAAATTTGATTTCATTTTACTCATGTTATTTAAATTGTTATACTTGCATATTAGGATATTAAAAAATTCCTGCAAACATGATATGTTAGTTTTTATTTCTCATCCATGTATCATTTCTTACGCTTAAATGTTTTTTCTTAACTAAAAATTAAAGTTTTGGGGGGATTTTAAAAACAAAGATTTTCAAAAACCTAAAATTTTATTTGATTCTCAAGAATACTTAAAATAAATCTTATTTTTGATTGAGAACAATTATGTACATAAAGTTATATTAGGGGAACAAAAATTTTAAATATAGAAATGAATAAAAGAATTTAGTTAAAATTTATAGTAATCATGAAAAACATAGTTAAAATTTTCTTAATGAAGAGGTGTTAAATAAAGTTAAAACTATCTTTAGTAAGAAGTTTTGTATTTTTGGATAAATAGAAGGTTTGACTTTTATTCTTCAAAGCTTAAATTTCTTTTATTAAAGAGTAATTTTCAAATATTATTATTATGATTTTTTAAGTGAAAGATGTATATCTGACCTTTATTTTAAATGGAAGGGTGTAATTCAAAATCATTAAAGACCTATCCAGATATAGTAATCCTTGCCTTATTAAAAAAAGAAAATAAAAAGTGAAAAATAGTATATGAAAAGGGAGGAGAAGCTTGAGGATTTAAGGGCCTAATCAAAAATTGGTTTCATACCTAAAGTTTAAGATATAAGATCAGAGAAAATCTAAAGCTTAAGGTTATAATATAGTAAGTAAAATTATTTTCAAATAAAGATTTTTAAATTAGAAGTGTTTCAGTCCTATATTTTGAAAAATCTACAAATATTTCTGAATTAGATAGAAACTTATATTTTTCATTTTCCTTTACTTAAGAACTTTCTAAACTTTAAGTTGGTTTTAATTACTGAATTTTTTTCTAAATTAAACTATTCCATTTCTAGAACAAAATTTTGTTATCATCCTAAGAAACTCATTACATAATTTGCATGCTAAAATGTTCTATGAGATTAACTGTCACTTGAGGACAAGTAACATTTTAAGTTTGGGGGATTTTGATACACATAAAATATATAGTATTTTTATGCACAATTTTATACCTATTTTTAATGATATTGCACTTTAATGGAAGGTATTTTGTGTTTTTCTTGCAGGTATGATGAAAATGGATGGTCATGATGAAAGGAGCAAAATTGGATCAAATTTGGAGCAAAAAAAATGAAAAATGAAAATTTGGGCACTGGCGGCTAAGCGCCGTTGGGCCGGTGCTTAGCTGCCATAGTTAAAAATCGAATTCTAAAGGAATTTGGCACCAATTTCAAATGGGATGGGATGCAACTCTTGGTGGTAAGTTCCATAACTTCCTTTGGGCGGTAAGTTTGAATGAAGGGGTGCATTCTTTGGTGGATAAATTGAATCTGGACATATTTGAAGAGACACCAAGGCACCTTTTGGTTTACTATTTAAAGAGAGTCTTAGGAAAGATTAAGGATCTTTTCCTTTGCCTCTTGAAGGGCTCTTCCACTTACATTTTGAAGAAAGTTTTTACAGTATTTTACTTTTATTTTGCAAAAGTTTTTTTTAAGAGTAGGAGTAGAGAGTAGAAAGGAGAAAAGGGTTGGAGTGAACTCTTATTCTTCCCACTTCTTTTCTTTCTTTTCGTTTAGTTTCTATTGAAGTCTGAAGTTTATTCTAAGTCATCGGAGTTGGGAGATCCTCTCTGAGGAGTAGTTTAGTGAAGAGTTAAAGTTTCAGAGGAACTTCCTGAGTCTTGTGGAGAGAATTTTCAGATAAGTATTTACTTTTGTTCTTACATTTAGTTTTTTTTAATTAATACTTGTTTTTTGTTTGTTGCTTTTCTTATGGTTTTTAATTTCAAATCAATGTGTTTTGGTATTTTCTCAATGCATTCTGAGTAGTTTACTTTATTTTTTTCTTTCTTAAATGGAGAAGTAATTAATTTATGGAGAATTGTGGAAAGTATAAGAGTTTAAATTTGGAAGAAGTTGTGAATATTGATTCTGAAAACTTTGTTTACTTCTTAATTTGGCTTGTTAAGTTGTAGAATTTCTTGAGATTATGTAAGATCTAATGCAGTATTGTCTCATAAAAGTTAGTAAAAATCACATGCAATTATATGGGTGAAAATTGTAGTCCATATAATTAAATGTAATATTAGAAGATATTTTATGGAAGGGAGTAAAATTAGAGGATTTTAGAGTGACGGGCTAAAACCCCCTAATTAGGTTTGAAGTTTTGAGTTTTGTTATGAGAATTTAGCCCCCAGTTGGTGGGAATCGAGGGAACTCTAGAGTGAGAGACTGGTATCTTCCCTGCCTAAACATGTTCAAAATGATAAAAATTTCAAATTAACATATGTTTTTTATAGAACCAAGTAAGGGTAAAGAACACATTTGCTTCTATTTGTCCTAACAAATTTAAATACTTCCACAACAATACTTTAACAATTATTACAACTTCATAAAAGGAAAGAAAAAGATATTCTAGTTAATAGTGTTTTACATACAGTGTTGTTAGTTATTATAATTTTAATTTCTTGCTTAAAATTTTATTAAGGAAATTTCAAAAGACAATTCAACATTCAAAACTTTTCAAAATTAAGACATACTTTCAAAATCCATAAAAAAGTAAAAAGATAATTTTCTGATTCCTTTAAAGATTTTCAAATTTTCCCTGTGGGTTCGATATGTCGGGGCTTAATCAGAAAGTCCTATATTACTTGATAAATGATATGTATACTTGCGTAGTATTCCATATTATAAAATCATAATTTTCATATCTAAATCATCAACACATATATATATTTGGTGTGGAGTCAAGTTTTTGGCGCACATATATTTATCGGGGATCACTGCACATGCATCATCCTCTAGAGATTCAGAAACTGGATTATTACATAAGATTTTGAAGAAGGTGAGTCTTACCAGATAGCATATTAGATATATGGATGGAACGGTAGAGAATATTGAGAGGTATATACAGAAACATGATGAATATGTGGAGAACTATCATCAGAGATCATAGTGTTGAGTTGCCTCCTCATCCTTATTATATACCTTATGTGCCATCTAGAGACTGGAATGAAGATGATGATGAGGAGGATGATGATTAGGATTGTTGTGTTGAGTTTTTGATGTTGTTATGTGATTTTCTTATGTGTTGTAATGCTTTTATTTGATGTTCTCATATGTGATGTGATGTGTTTTGATATGAACTCTGATGTTGTGTAGATTATAGTTAGACTATTTCTATTATGCACATTCAGATGTTTTATGTTGTAATATGTGATGTATTTATGGTAGTAAATGTTTTTATGTGTTTTTAGTGTTTAAGTTTTTAGTATTGTCTAATTTAATTCCTATAAATATTAGAAAAATTTAGAACACTATTAGAAACCACTAATTATATAGCATGTTTAAACTTTTCAAAATTTGCTACCATTTATTTTCTAGTATGTTGTGATTTGTGTTATGTTAAGTTGGTGTGTATTTTTTTTGAAAACCTCCACTATTGTAGAAGTCCTTTGAAATTTTAAAATTTTTATTTTATGAAAAACTGAAAAGCTGAATTTGATCTACTGTTTACTCCTTGTTTTTAAACTGTTATACTTGCTCATTTAGAATATTAAGATTCCTGCAAGCATGTTATTCTCATTTTTTTAATTCTTACCCATGTATCATTTTTATGCTTAAATATTTTATTCTAATTAAAAATTAAAGTTTGGGGGAATTTAAAAACAAATTTTCAAAAACTAAAATTTTATTTGTTCTCAAGAATACTTAAATAAAATTTGATTTTGATTAAAAAAAATTAGGTATATGAAGTTATATTAGGGAAGCAAAATTTTGAATATAGAAATGAGTAAGAGAATTTAGTTAAAATTTATGGTAATTATGAAAAATTTAAAGTTAAAATTTTCTTGGTAAAGAAATGTTAAATATAGTTAATCTATCTTTAGTAAGAAGTGTTGTATTTTTGGATAACTAAAAGATTTGACTTTATTTTTCAAAGCTTATTTTTCTTTTATTGAGAAATAATTTTCAACACTATTATTATGATTTTTAAGTGAAGGATATATATCAAGCATTTATTTTAAATGAAAAGGTAGAATTCAAAATCATTAAAGGTCTATCCAAATGCAGGTGGAGGGAGAAGAGGGAACTCTAGAGTGAGAGCTAGTATCTTTCTTGCCTAACCCATCTACAAGATTTCAAAACTTCAAATTAACCAATGTTCTTTATAGAACCAAGTAAGAGTAAAGAATATATTTGCTCCTGTTAGGCACAACACATTTAGATACTTCCACAATGAAATTCCATAATTATTACTGATTCGTTAAAGGTGGAAAAATATATTTTATTTTCATTTGCTTTCATATATCATTTTATAGTCTTGCTAATTTTAGTTGCTTACTTTACATTTTCTTAAAAGAAAATATCAAAAACAAATTTAAAACTTTTTATATTAAAATATACTTTGCAAAATCATTTTAAAAAGTAAAAAAAATTGTTTTTCTTATTTCTTTAAAATTTTAGACATTTCCCTGTGGGTTCGGTATCTCGGGGCTTAATAAAAAAGTCTTATATTACTTAATAAATGATATGTATACTTGTGTAGAATTCCATATTATAAAATAATTAAAATTTATTTTTTATTTGCTTCGGAGTCAAGTTTTTGGCGGTCGTTGCAAAGGAAGAGATACTATCATTGAAAAGAAATATAAAGTGAAAAACGTAAGCATAAATATTTTAAGATCAGTGGTATGACTTAGGTTTAACTAAGGTTAAGCAAATGGTTATGCTTGATCATTTTTGTGTCTTGAATTAATCAAAGGAGTTAAATTTGACCAATTTGATGTATATGTTAACCTAGTAATCAATGGGTTGACCTTTGGATCAATGTGGTGGTCATTAGGTCATGAATTGACCATTTTGACCAAGTTTGACCATTTAGGTCATTGGATTGACCTTTGGGTCAATGTGGTGGTCATTGGGTCATGGATTGACCATTTTGACCAAGTTTAACCATTTAGTTCATAGGTTGACCAGAGTGGTCAATGTGGTGGTCATTTGGTCATGGATTAACCATTTTGACCAAATTTGACCATTTCAGTCATTGGGTTGACCAAAGGGTTAATGTGGTGGTCATTAGGTCATGGATTGACCATTTTGACCAAGTTTGACCATTTAGGTCATGGGTTGATCAGTGTGGTCAACGTGGTGGTCATTATGTCATGGATTGACCAGTTTGATCAAGTTTGACCTTTAGGTCATGGGTTGACCAAAGTGGTCAATGTGGTGGTCATTAGGTCATAGATTGACTATTTTGACCAAGTTTGACCATTTAGGTCTAGGGTTATTCAGTGTGGTCAATTTGGTGGTCATTAGGTCATGGATTGACCATTTGACCAAGTTTGACCATTTAGGTCATTGGGTTTACCATAGGGTCAATGTGGTGGTCATTAGGTTATGGATTGACCATTTTAACCAAATTTGAACTTTTAAGTCAATGGTTGACCTGTATGGTCAATGTGGTGGTCATTAGGTTATGGATTGACCATTTTGACCAAGTTTGACCATTTAGGTCAAGGGTTGACCAGATCAGGGTTTGTCATTGCTGATCTGACCATTTTTAGGATGTCATAAAGATTCGGGTTAAAAAGGCTTTGTTAGGGTTTTCCCCTAAACCTTAGGGTTGAATGACCTTGATGAGATTTAGAAGTTTAATATTGGTAGACTTCTTTTCTCAAAATGGAACATAAATAGTCTCTCACAAAAGTGAGGTCAATATGTACAAAGAAGTTTCCAATCGAAATTGGACCTTCCCGTGAGCCCTAACCCATTCTAAGATCAAGCTGTGAACCCATTATAATGAAATCATACCTCCACCTAATTCACTTCAAATTGAGCATAGGGGAAGCTTTGCAAGGACGCAACGATCATGTCTATCAAGCTTGATTGAAGCTTCACTTCATCAAAAACAGGTATGGCCATTTTGACCTAAATTTTACTTAGGTTTGGGACTTTGTGAAGAAGATTAATTCAAAACACTCACATTGCCATATAGATGTGTTCGTCTCTTCGAGATAAAGATCTAGGAACAAATTTCACTGAAATCCATGAAGAAATGAGTGAGATCTTATGTTCTGAATAGAAGGTCTGTGGGTTTTGTCTAGTTGGGGAAGAAACACGGATGTCGTCCATTTCTATTACACAGAAATGGACGACCAAGAATAATGCAGACGGAATCTGTGCGAGGGGAAGGACAGCGGATCAGCTCTCACAGGAATGATCCTGCCAATCAAATGGTGTCGCGTGGTATTTCGAAGGATCCGATTATCTAGTTAGCGCGGCGTGGAATTTCATTTAAGTGGGATTTAATTAAATATAGAAAATCCTATTTAACTTCAAAAATATGTATCTTGACATACAAAAATCATAAAAATGTGATAAAAAAATCCCTGGATTCAGGAAAATAAAGAGAAAATTATAAAAACAAAATTTAAATTTAATGAGTTATATTTAATTTTTAATTAATTAATTACTCTTTGGAGTAATATAATTATTAAAAATTATTTATAAACCCAAAAATTATGAAATTTTCACAGATTGATTCTCTCATCCTTAGGGACACTCTGGGACTTTTCTTGGTCTAGGCGAAGCCTCTAGCATGAGATATCCAATCTTTAACTTTGCTTTGTGATTATTTTCCAAAAATAATTACAAAAATTAATAAATTGGAAAATAAAGTTTGAAAATGGTTAGTAATTTTAAGGTGATAAACTTGAACCTTAAAATGACATTTTCCAACATGAGAAAATTTTTAAATGATATTTTAGATTTTTAGGGCAAAATTTGTAAAATTGGGAAATTATAAATTAAATCCTAAAATTTCTATTTTTCATAAAAGGGATAATTAAGACTAACTAAGTCTTAATATCTATGTTTAAACCCCTTTAAAATTACGACAAGTCCCTAAATCCTGATTAGCTTATGTTTAATTTAAACATTTAAAAATCTTGATTAAGATTAATTATCTTAATGAACTTAGGTATAAGACAAAATAAACCCTAATTAGGTCTAACCCCTTATTAGACCTGATTAATCATCTTAAACCTTACCTAAATTAGGTTTAATTAATCATAAGCCCTAATTAGACCTAACCCTAATTAGGTCTAGGTAATCCACAAAACATTACCTAAACAAGGTTTAATTAACCTTAAATGCACTAAACATTACATAAACAAGGTTTAATTAACCTTAAACCATTGTTAGACCTAACCCTAACTAGGTCTAATTAATCCTTTTAAACCTTATCTAAATAAGGTTTATTTAAACTTAAACCCCAACTAAGCCTAACCTTAATTAGGTCTAATTAATCCAATTAAACCTTACCCAAATTGGGTTTAATTAAACTTAAACCCTAATTAGACCTAACCCTAATTAGGTATAGTTAATCCAATTAAACCTTACCTAATTAAGGTTTAATTAAACTTAAATCCAATTTAGACTTAACCCTAATTAGTTATAATTAATAAACAGATTAAACCTTACCTAAATTAGGTTTAATTAATCCTAAACCCTAAATTAGACCTAACTTTAATTATGTATATTTAAACCAATTAAACCTTATCTAAGTTAGGTTTAATTAACTCTAATACATAATATAGTTTAACCCTAATTAGACTTAATTAACCCTTAAGCCTTATTTACATTAGTTTTAAGTGACTTTAAACCCTAATTAAGTCTTACACTAATTAGACTTAATTAACCCTAAGTGACCTTTATAATACAATTAAACCTTAGCCAAATTAGGTTTAATTAACCTTAAAACTAATTAGACCTAACCCTAATTAGATCTAATTAATCTAATTAAACCTTATCTAAATTAGGTTTAATTAATATTAAACCTTAATAGACCTAACCCTAATTAGGTCTAATTAATCCAATTAAACCTTACCTAAATAAGGTTTAATTAACCATAAACCCTAATTAGACCTAACCCTAATTAGTTCTAATTAATCCAATTAAACCTTACCTAAACAAGGTTTAATTAAACTTAAACCCTAATTATACCTAACCCTAATTAGGTCTAATTAATCCAATTAAACCTTACCCAAATTAGGTTTAATTAAACTTAAACCCTAACTAGAATACTAATTAGGTCTAATTAATCCAATTAAACCTTACCTAAATAAGGTTTAATTAAACTTAAGACCTAATTAGTACTAACCCTAATTAGGTCTATTTAAACCAATTAAAGCTTACCTAAATTAGGTTTAACTAATTCTAAACCCTGAATTAGAACTAACCCTAAATTAGAACTAAACTTAATTAGATCTAATTAAACTAATTAAACCTTACCTAAACTAGGTTTAATTAACCCTAAACTCTAATTAAGTATAATCTTAATTAGACTTAATTAACCCTTAAGCCTTATTTACATTAGGCAATTTAAACCCTAATTAGACTTATTTAACCCTTGAGCCTACTTACATTAGGTTTAAGCAACCCTAAACCATCATTAAGTCTAATCCTAATAAGACTTAATTAATCCTTAAGCTTTACATACATTAAGCTTAAGTAATTTATAAACCATAATTAAGTCTATCTCTAATTAGATCTAAATCAAACCTAAACTTAGGTTTAACCCAAGTTGAACTCAAGTTAATCAAATATTTAAGTTCAACCCACATTGAACCTAAATCAAAACTAAACTTAGGTTCAACCCAAGTTGAACTCAAGTTAATCAAATCTTTAGGTTCAACCTACATTGAACCTAAATCAAACCTAAACTTAGGTTCAACCCAAGTTGAACTCAAGCTAACCCAAATCTTTAGGTTCAACCTACATTGAACCTAAATCAAACTTGAACTTAGGTTCAACCTAAGTTGAACTTAAGTTAACCCAAACCTTTTGGTTCAACATACATTAAACCTAAATTAAACCTAAATTTAGGTTCAACCCAAGTTAAACTCAGGCTAACCCAAACCTTTAGGTTCAACCTACATTGAACCTAAATCAAACCTAAACTTAGGTTCAACCCAGGTTGAACCCAAGTTAACCCAAACCCTTAAGTTCAACCTACATTAAATCTAAGTCAACCCAAATTGAACCTAAATCAAAAGATATCTTAGGTTCAACTTCTATTGAACCTAAATCAACTTAAACTTAGGTTCAACCCAAATTGAATCTAAAAAGTCATCCTAGGTTCAACTTCTATCGAAACTAAATCAACATATAACTTAGGATCAACCCAAACAAACTTTATAACATAAAAGAATCATACCTTAGATTTTATGTAAATTAAATCTAAGACATATTGAACTTTAGATTCTACCTAAATTGAATCTAAATAAATCAACTTTAGATTCTACCTAAAATGATTCTAAGTAATATCAGACATTAGTTTCTACTTAAATTGAATCTAAATAATCACACTTAACAATCTTGATCGAATCATTCAAAATGATAAATCGATTGAATATTAATCGATTAATAAATTGTAAACAACTTAAAATATTTCAAACTTTAAAATCCACCAAAAGACATTAAAACTTAAATGAAACTTTAATCAACAAAGATTATCGAATGCAACTTGAAACACAATATGTTTTGATCTACAAAGATTTCTGAATGTTGCAATTCATAGTTGTTGGTAAGAGTCTTCCAGTCCTAGTTTAAACACCTTTCAGACTAAGTAGATCGAGACACCGATGACCCTGGGACGACGTAGCCATGGACATCTTGACCAGGTCTCTAAAAATTAAAATTTAACCAATTAAAGTAACAATTTAAGAAATAAAATCGATATTATTTCTTTTATAAATCTGACCTTGTTTTCCTTGCAGGTTGAAGTTAAGTTCCATTTTAGATTTACTTTGCATGTTATTATAACGTGTTAACTTTGTTTTACAGGACGGCATTCTAAAGACTAAACAACAATCTTTAAAACAAAACCAAAACCACAACAAAACAACAACTATAAAACAAAATAACAATAAAATCAAAATCAAACAATGACAACATGACAAACAAAACCAAAATAAAATAGACCGAAATGAGAACAAAATAAAATAAAATAACTACATCAAAATAAAACAAAACCAAAACGATAACAAAATAAAAAAAATGAAAACAATAAAACCAAAACTTTAGGGTAATAAATGAAAACATATTACCTTTAGAATCAAACATTGACATTTCCTTCATTGATCTTAAAATTTCTTAGAGAAAGATTGTTAATGTTAATCAGGAGTTTTCTTAAACAATCTTAATTGTGTAAGATGTAATTAAGTATAGGAGCTTGCTCCTATAGAAGAATAAAGAACTTAGAATTGGTATCATGCCTAAAATCTTTAGTTACCAAATTTTCCATGTGGTCTTCCTTATACGAAGATCTCTGAAATTAAACATTCTAGAGTTTTGTCTGTAATGTTCACCATGATCCCGACATTTCCTTTTTCTAATGTTTTTTATTTTCATCAGCTCTTTTCTTTCTTCTCCATGTTTCTTAGTATCTAAGGATCCTCTAAATGATAAAAAAGAATAAGATTACATAGAGATTAGGGTGATATAATAGATAAATAGAGTGGCCACTCCTTGACAACAAACAACAACAACAACAATACCGACAGAGAATTGACGTCTACGACAACGACCAGTTTCGGATGCCATCAATGGCCTCCACCAAATCTGCCATCGATACCTTCAATTGAGAGGCCTTTGATACCTCTCGATCATCCAAAGATTGGTTGCTTGACCGACTCTATCTTTCTCTTCGATAGTATTCCCCTTTATCATTACGAGGCAGCCGTCTGTATTCACATTTGGTGAGTGGGCAGTCCCTTTCCTCCAGCGAGCAACAGTCAAATTTTTCAGCTTTGTAATATAACGGGTGGACATACACCTCTACCACAATATGGTTGTCAGTTAACTTCAAGAGTTCACCTAGGCTTTTGGGTTATTGCAAACCCAAAGCATACTTAAATAGTTTGCTCCTAACGCCCTCAGCTAGGGTGGCTTATGCTACCATGACTTTCGGATCCGACACTTCCAACATTTATTTTTGTAACTTATGACATACAAATGAAGGTTCTTGTTAGGTTCTTAATTGATGTGCCATATTGCTTATGAATTCTTACAGGGCTTCTAGGCCTTGACAAACTACGTCTTGAATATCTTCTTTAATTCATAGAAGGAGGTGTTAACTCCTGTCGAGAGGCCATTAAACCACTTGAGGGTCGAGTCTCTCAGCGTAGTGTAGAATAACTAACACTTTAGTGCTTTAGAGATTTTGAGGAGGCATACGACCAACTCAAAGGAAGCAATATGGTCGGCTAGGACACTCTAAGCCTTGTATGATTTTAAAACAGAAAGTTTTAACTTCTCCAATAGCTTTTCATCGGACATCTATTAGGAGAATGCTTTCTTTAGCTGCTGTAAACCTCCATTCACCAAAATCATCGTCGACCAATGCTTGAAGAGGGGAGTTTGATGACCCGGTAATCGTATCGTTCGATCAGTTGAAAGCCTTTGGTTGGCCGATCGAAAGGTCACTGATCAACCAAATGATCATCGTTCAACCCTATCAAGGAATTCCAGAGTAAAGACCCTCCTGTTGTTAGGGTGAACTTGGGGCGTTAGGTAGAGGGTGTTCCGCCTCAATCTAACATGCAACTCTCCTTGGATAAGAGGCCTTCTCTAAGGATCAGAAAGGCGTTCTGTGGGTGTTCTTTGGCCATTCTTTTGAGGAGTTCTAGAATTAGCTGAAGCAGTTGGTCATGAATATTCTTCAGATTGAGTTCCTTTTATTTCTTCGTTCGACTATTCTTCCGTTTGGTTGGCTCAAAGTTTCGATCGAAGGAAACAAAGCTTGATGTTTTTGTCCTTTGACCATCCCCCGATGCACCGTCCTTAATGTTCATAAGTGAGATCTATTTAATATCCTCGAGATTCACACAGACATGTTATTAATGACCGAATTAAAAATATATATTATTTTATTACTATAATAAAGAATAATTAATAAATTAACTTAAATAAAATTTCAATTTAATTCTAATTATGTTGTTTAATAACTAACAATTTATTAAACTAATTCATTATTAATTTAAAAATATTAAACTAATTACTTAAAAAAAAATAATTTAATATTAATTTAAATTAATTAGTTATTATTGATACTAATTAAGAATTACTATAAAATTTAATTTTTTATTCATTAATTACTATTAAACAATTATATCCAAATTTATTTAATTATTATTAATATAATAATTAATGTTCAATTAAAATAATAAAATAAACTTAAATAAAAAATAAAATAAAATCACATTGTCTTTTCCTTCCCCCTCTCTGCCCAAAGACAAAATATTACATCAGGACTCCGCACGTAAAGTTACGTGCGGAGTCCAATCGCTGAGAGCCACGTTGAATCTCGTAATAACACGGATGAATATTCTCCTTGTTACTCCATGGTCTGCAATGTTTATTCAAGTATTATTGTAACACTACTACAATAACACATCAATACCACTATAATAACACTTAAACAACAAGAATAATATGAAGAAATATTTCCGGTGTTATAATAATACGGAAGAATATTTCTATCACTGACCACGTAATATCATAATAAAATATTCTAAAATATTATTCATGTGTTATTCCTGCGTTATTCAACACTGTCCAAACAATTGAACTCAGCAGGGAGTCTGATTTAATATTTTTCGCTGCCCCAAACCCCCGCCTACTTCACTTCCCCTCTCCCGGCAGAACTATCTAACTCGTGACCAATCGGTCAGGATACAATCGGGATTGGAGAAAACTGGGAAGGCAACGACTGGATCTGGGTGTACAGGGACACGAAAGTCCTTTCTGTCTCCTCTTTCCGCTCTGTTTCTACGGAAAGGTAAGCCCGTCCCGTATTTACTAATCCGCCGATGCACGCGATTTAGTAAATACGGGAACTAAGGCCGAAATCATGAAATCCGGTTTTATCCAATCCGCGGTTTTATTTTTTTCAGAATGTTCGTCTGGCAAGATTTTGGTTAAATCCAGGTTAAATCCCGCTGTAAATCCGTTACCAGACAGGTCCCTTCTGTTCAAGGATTTATTTTGGATACTTATTTATGTTTTTCTCCACACCACACTCAGTTTACCCATGAAGTTCTGGGTTTGAATAATGGTTTAGTTTTTGAAAACATTAATTCGTCAGATCTTACTGATTATTAATATCGAGGTTAATGATAGCAAAACTACCATTTTGATATTGTCATCACAATTTAAACCGAAACACAATTGTGGCATTCAACACCATCTGATTGTCGTTAGGCAAGGTCATGATACCGTCATTTTCCCTAATAGAATTGCAATAATAACCATTACAGATGGGGGATTCAGCGATCATCAGGAGGATTGTTTTACATAAATTACTAAACTCCAATGCTTTACTCATTTGCTAACAAAACAATACCAATAACCATTTCTGGTTGTCGATGTGTGTTTTTTTCCTGTGTTAATTACACATTGACACTTGCATTGTAGAACCTACGGTGCACTGGTGCTGTGGAAAATCTGTGGAATGATTAGATGCAGAAGCTGGGGGATTTTAAACTACCTCAATTCTTCAACTATCCACCATATTTCACGTAAACTTTTTCCTGCTTTAACCTTTTATCTGATAATTTCTTTGAAAAGTTCTAATTTTCAATGCTTGGTCACTAAATCATATTTCACTCTGTGTTTTATGAAATATGTAAAGGTTACTGTTATCAGATAATTAATACAAATATTCCATGCTTCTGCTATATCTGCTAATGGTTTTGACATTGCTTTACCTTCTCCAATTTATAACTAATTCATTTTGATATATCTGATAAGTGGTGATGGACCTGATGGTTGGTTGATACATGCCCGCTAATTCTTCTATGCCAATTATCTTAAGATACATTCAGAAGGAACTTGTTACTAGTGACCTCTTGTAAATGCTATTCTATGAATTAGGGAGCATTGATTTGTGACAGTGCTGTTTTAGGTTCACATGTTTGTCCCAAGTATTTAGGTTTGTACTTTTTTCATGGCCTCTAATGAGCAACATTGGCATGATTACTGAGGTTTCATTCATTTGAAATAACTTTTTTAATTTCCTTCCTTATGAGGTTTTATTTTAAGCATATACTTTCCACGGTCCTATAGATAGTTGGGATAAGATTAATGATGATGGAAGAAGAAGATTTTCCAGCACATGGATTCTTTTATTATCATTTCCTGTGAATCTAAAGTGCCATTTCTGTAGGAGGATCATAAACTGACTCGTTTGTCGAGATGGATTCTATTTTAGCATTTATGTTGAACCCATTTCCTACTGCTAGCTTTGATCATATTGTGTTCTCTCTCGTATTTTCTAGCTGTGGCACTTTTAGTCTTACTAAAGGACGTTTCTTTCTTGTGATATTTTTGCCTCCCATTTCTTCTTCAGATATGAATAACATCCAATCATACGCTATAACTTTAGCTGATTTGTGATGTCATTACTTTATTGGCTACTCAACCAGTCATAATAGGCATATGTTGTTGAAACGTTGATGCAGTTACTGTTTTGTTTACGCTCAGTTTATTTGATTTTCGGCCAAGAAGGAATTATTTTTTAATAGTTATTAGAGTTGTTATGCTTTATCATATCAATATTATTACATGTATTAAATATTTATAGTAAGAATTTATAGTATTTATTATTATAATATTTCCTTATTTTTGAGGATATGCACCTTTAGTGTATTTTCCTATATTGATTGTTTCTCTTGCCTATATGTAAATTCGTATCAACATATTATTCAATTTAATAATAGCCATTACAATTAACTCAGTTTGTTGTGTTTTAACAACATGCTTTTTATTTCATATGTTTATTGCAGAACTATTATTTTTGCATAGATTTCATGGGATGGAAGTTGATAAACTTCATACTTCATATTTAGTTTTGCAAATCTTAGAATCGTAGTTGTGCATTTCACCTGTAAAACTATGCTTTCTAGGTTGCAGCCTATAAGGGAGACGAGAGAGAAGCAGGTACAGCTATGGAAGGAGTTGATACTCGAATATTGTAGGAGCCAGAAAATATTCATAGTTGGATTGGAAGAAGAGTTTCCCCTTTTTTCTAATCAGGTTATTGAAAGTAGGTTTGCCTTTATGATTAATTCAGTTTTACTTATATATTGTAAGCTTTATTAGTTGCAGTTCATTGTTGGAGTGAATTAAAGAGAAGATAAAGATTGTTCTACCCACTTAAAGGAATCTCTTAAGAGGGCTTAATTTTTCCATTATAGTTATGCTTAATCACAAGCATCACATCATATATACAGTTTGTGGAGTATTTTTATGGCCAGTGTTTGAATGGAAGGCTGTTCATGCGGATCTTACGTTCTGGAAACTACTTTCATTTACTTCAAATCAATAAGAATAATGAACAAGTTCAACGTGGTAGTTTGTTTTACAATTTTCAGTTATATGAGCATGCAAAATTGGCTACCTAATTATGCAGTTGTTATGGATAACTTATTCCGTTTTAGCTGTGAACTTTCAGTTATCGATTGATCAAATTTTTTGCTTTAACTTTATTCTATTATGCACCCACATCGACCAATTATTTCTATGCTATTTATCCTACTGTATATGTTTAGCATCCCACCCTTCTTATTCTTTGACTTTACTTGGGTTCACGTTGACTTCTATTTTGTAATCGGATATCATACGGCAAAGATACACTCATTTCTTCATTGGATGTTGCCTGTGATTACCTTATCTAAAGTTAAAATAATCTGTCTGTCCAGTATGTTTGGAAGAAACTCAAATTCCACATTGTTTCTTTTAATGGTTAGACATTCAAATTTGGGAAACCTAACAGAGCAATGATTTTAATACGTTTGCATGCGTACCATACTTGTGTATATTTTTGAAAGCTATAATTTTATTTGATATTTGCATATTTTCGTGTTGTGTTCTTTTTAAATTTTTGTTTATTTCAAGTTATACTGTTTTAGTGATTTTGATCAGTTTCTAGATTTTTTTTAATAGCTATATTTCCTTAAAAATGATGCACAATAATTTAGGATTAGGGTTTTCTTATGCAAATAGAATGATATAGTATATGTGTATTGTGGGAATCTTAGAAGGTCTTGTGGAGGATTTGATTAGGATGACTAATAGATCCTTGATTCGTTTATTCCCTTTTTATTCTATATGTTATTTTATTTTTAATTTCAGAATTATTTCTTTTCCTAATTTAGGATAGATATATTTGATATGTTTGTAAGTTAGGAGGGATTTATTTTCCTATATATATGTCCCCTACATGTGAATAATATAATTAAGAGATTTATTTCTCTTAAAATCTTTTCTCTACATAGTCTAAAAGCCTCTGAAATAAACCCTAGAATCTGTCTGCCAGATCTCTGTTGCAGGCTCATATCTCTTATGTGGAACACTTTTGTCTGCTTCGGAAATCTCCTCTGCCATCCCTTGGCAAAGGAATTTGTTATTTCTTGTAGCTGTAGCAAGCCAAAATCTGTTCTCCCCTGCAACAGAACTCGTCTTTACATGTCCTTTTTCCCTTACAACGGTCGAAATTTGCTCTTCCGTGCAGCAGAATCCCTCCCTACGTTTCCCCTTTCCCTTGCAGATCTAGTTCCCAAGTCCTCCTTGCAGGAATCCCCTCTCTAATTTTCCCCTCCTATTGGAACTCTCACAATGGCTCTCCTCTGCATTCTTCAATCATTGCAAGCTTCTTGTAACAGTAATAGCAGCAACAAGAAGCAACATGAGCAACCATTTGTTTCTTCGTTTCCTTCAGTAGCCTTACGTTTATCTACTGAAAATGCAGTCAACTAGAAGCATCCTTAAATACTCTTGGGGTTGATGACTAATACATGATAAAAACTTTAAGTTTTATTTCAGAGGTTTACTCTGAATCAGAGATCATGTAATCTGTCCAAACAACTCATGAACCCTCTAATTTTATCATAAGTCATACTTATTTGATCCCAATCTGTATTTATGTAAATTTGTGGTAAAGGAAAATGAGGAGCATCTCATGTGAGAAGATAGTACCCGCGGTCACTGATCCCAATCACCTCACATGGATGAATCGAGATCATATGGCTATGTTTGGGTTAATCAACTCAATGATCATTGAAGTGGGAGAAAATTTTCCGCTCTACAAAATTGTCAAAGAAATCTAGGAGGTTGCGAGAAATATATTCCTGTACTGAAAATACTATAGAATTGTTTGAAATTGAAACCAAACTTCATGACCTTCATCAAGAAGAGCGAAGTGTCACCTAGTGCTTCAACACCTTGACAAAATTTTGACTATAATTGGATATGTTTGAGGCACATGTGTGAAAATCTCCGATGCTATCTTGTTTAAATCCATCATCAAGAAGAAGAGAACTATCAAATATTTAGAACTAAGGATTTGGATGAGATGAGAGGGAGGTTCATAAGAAGAAAGCCTCTTTCATCAGTTCGTGAAGCCTTTGCTGAATTCAGGAGAGAAGAGAGTAGAAAGAAACTAATGTTGACTGGAAATGGGGTTTCGCCTAGGGGTTGTTTGATTGGGAGAAATTTTAGTATACTGCAACTCTTTTGCAGAGATTTTAGAAGATTGTGTTTGGTACGAAGAATTACAAATACAATGTAAATTATGAATGAATTTGAAGTTTACAACTTAGTTCAATTTAGAGGAATTTAGAATTTAGCCAATTTGGTCGAATTTGAGATATAAATCATTCATTAACATAAAATATTATCGTTAGGCCGTAGCCTGCCATGCGTTGCCCCTTGTCGGTACCTGCCTCCCGGTTGCCGCCGCTGCACGCCTGTAGGTAGTTGTCGCAGCCGCCACCCGTCTCCTACCGCCGGCCCCCAACGCCCGCCACTTGCCACACGCCGTATGCCGCTCATTATTCTCTGCCTTAGCTGCCCTCCATCTGTAATTGCAGCCTGCTGGTGCCACCTGCCATCCTCCTCCATGAGTGTCATAGCCCATAGGCCGTTGCTCCCCCCACCCAAATAAGCACCCACCGCCGTCAACCACCATCCTCTACTGATGTCGGCCGTTCGCCGCCACCCAACCCTTACCTCACCACCTTTTGTATGTAGCCATCACCGCTTGTCATCCGCCTTCTGCGGTCTGCTGCCGCCGTCGCCTGATGTGACTGTTCCTAACTAGCCATTTGCAGCCCCTTGCCGACCTCCGCCGCAACCGTTATCCTCTGTCCTTTGCCGTCGCCCATCCTTTTCTGCCCCCAACTCTCCGCTGTATGTAGTACGTTGCACGCCGTCGTCGTCGACACGCTGCTAATCACCACCCAATACCAACAAATAATACCTTATATATTTTGAAATATATTGTTTCAATTTACTTCAAATCAAACAGAAAAATATTAAGTCCGTTTATTTTATAGAAAACCAAACCACTCTAATGTATTTCAAATAAATATATTATTTATGTATAACATTCATTTTACACTGCATTACTTTTTCAACAAACCAGAGATCCCCCAAGTTATGAAAGCTCGGCCCTGCACACTCATAATTCCTCTTATAACCGAATGCACAAGAAGAATAGTTCCACATGTGTCTATTGCAAGAAGATTGGGCATATCGAGGACAAATGTTGAAAACTTTATAGAATGCGGACTAGAAATCTGGACAAGGTAGGAAATATCAGGAGAAAAAGACTAATGCTGCAACATATCCAAAGGGTCGGTTGAACCATTCACCAAGGAGCAGTTTGAAGTACTGAAAAAATTCCTTGGAAGTAATTCAAAGCAACATACCAACCTCGTGACCTATCAATGTAATATATATTTCTCCCATCTTACCGGTAATGAGAGATTTAGAATTTTGATCATAGATTCAGGAGCCTCTGATCATATAATCAAAGACATCATTTCTCTAATCAACTATCAATAAGCCTCTACATTTAGTTCGGTAAGACTTGTAGACAAATCATACTCAAACATTATTTGGAAAGGAGATGTGGAGCTCTCTTAAGATATTATTCTTTCCTTAGTTTTATATGTTTCACAGTTGGATTGAAATTTGATTACAATTAGTAAGCTTACTTATGATATGAAATATATAATTAAATTACAAACTTTTGTGAATTTTAGGTGGAGTTGAGAAAGGTGATTGACAATGCTGAAATGTATCAAGGCTTATACCTACTCGATGAAATTCTCTCTAAACACAAATGATCTCACCTCCATATTTATCTCGAATTTCAGAGTCTGTTGTGACCATGTCTATCAAAAATCAGGTCTTATTATGACATTGTCGCCTGAGTCATCTTAATTTAAATTATATTTTTAAGTTATATCCTCATTTCTTTATCAATAAAAAAATTAGTTTTTATCAATGTGAGATTTGTCAACTTGCCAAACACATTATAAATAGTTAAATTGTTATTCTCTGACCCAGTACAAACTCTCACGCTCTTTTGTCATTATCCATAATAATATTTGAGGGGACCATCTAATGTGAGATGACTTTTCTCATTTATTAAAGATCACACTAGAACTACTTAGGCATTTCTATTGAAGGAAAAATCTGAAACAACTCAAATCTTTTAAACCTTCCATGACATGATTGAAACTCAATTCCAATGTAAAATTCATACTCTTAAACAAATAGTGCAAAGAAAATTTCAACTCCATCTTTCAGTCCTACCTTCCAAAAAATGGAATCCTCCATGTGAATTCATGTATTACTAACCTATAATAAAAAGAGATGGCTGAGAGAAAGAGTAGATATCTTCTTGAGGTATCTTGCTCAGTTATGATGTCCCGTCAAGTTTTAAAGTAAAGCAGTTCTTATTGCAATATACCTTATCAATTGAATTCCTAATCATGTACTTAACCTTGAAACACCTCTTTATGTTTTGATGGTTTCCTATCCTTATATTAGAACTTTCTCTTCTATTATACCACTTAAAATCTTTGGGCGCGCATCTTTTGTTTACATCTATTCCTAAAAGTACAAAAAACTTGACTCTAAATTTATCATGTGTATTTTTCTTTCGGTATGCCACCAACAAAATGGTTATAAGCGTTACTCTCTTGTTACCAGAAAATACAACTCTAGAATGTCAAATTTTTTGTAAATTAATCATACTATCCCAAATCTGATATTCAGGGCGAGAGTGCAAACGAACCTCAATTTTGGCATGCACTTGATGACACCTACACGACCTCATCACCTACTCAACCTAGCCCTCCTATCCTGATTTAGGATGCCCAACTAAACAAACCAACCCAACACGAAGTTTGTAACAAAGAACTTCATGTGTACATACAAAGAAATAAAAACCTTGAGAAGGTAGAAAACAATTTGTAAAGACAAAAATGCTCAAACCAAAATTTGAGTCCTCATTCACTTGAAATTTCGGGTAAGGAGGAATCTAGTACTCATGAGTTATCCTCTTTCTCTTCTGATGTTGGTGATGATGAAAGTTGTATTAGATATCCAATTTAGGAGTATGTAGCTTATGAGATACCATCCTCATCACACAAAGCTTTTGTTTTTAACATCAATAGTATACAGATTCCTAAATTCATTCATAAAACACTTGAAAAATCCATAATGGAGGAAAGAAGTTGAAGAGATTCAAGCATTAAAGCATAATGTTATATGGATTCTTACTCAACTCCCTTAGGATAAAACACCTGTTGGGTGCAAATACGTGTTTAGTATTATATACAAAGTTAATGAGAGTATTGAGAGATCAAAGTCAGACTTGTTATAAAGGGTTTTACTCAATTCTATGAGATCGATTACTAAGAGACCTTTGCACTAGTTGCCAAACTTATACTGTCACAGTTCTTTCAGTAGCAGTTAACAAGAAATTGAGATTGTATCAGCTTGACATAAAAGATGCCTTCCTCAACGGGGATCTAGAAGAAGTGTATATGGACATATCACTAGCATTTGAGAATGATTCAAACAAACAACTAATGTGCAAACTTAGTGAGTCTCTCTATGAGTTTAAATAATCTCTAAGAACACGGTTTGAAAAGTTTGCTAAAAGTATAAGATCTAATGAGTCTTCGCCAAGTCATACAGATCATACTCTCTTTATAAAACACACTCAGGGAGATAAAATTATTGCACTAATAGTGTATGTGGATGATATGATTATTACGATTGACGATGAAAGAGAGATTCTCAAGATCAAAAGTGTTTGCTATGAAATTTGAAATTAAGTACCTAAGAACCATGAGATATTTTCCAGGTATAGAGAGAGCAAGATCCAAGAAAGACGTCATTATATCCAAGAGGAAATATATCTTTCTACTGAAAGTGACAGGGATGATTGGATGTAAGTCTTTGTGGATAAGGGAAGATATTTCTCCATATGTAGATATGAAGTGATGTTTCTCTAAAAGACTCGTTATTGATGATAAAAATGAAGTCGTTAGAATATATTTTTGTGGATATTGATGTTTTCCCTAAAAGACACATTGTTATTGATTACTTTTTTGAGAAAATCAAGAGCAACTACACTGATGCTAGGTAGGATGGGGAACTCACTAAGAGAAGGTCCACATCTGGTTACTGCTTTATGTACGTGGAAATTTGGTGACATGAAGAAGTAAGAAGCAAGCGGTTGTGTCTGGAAGTAGTGCAGAATCAGAGTATATGACACTCGCCTTGGGAATCTGAGAAGGGATATGAATTCAGTAATTTTTAAGGGAACTGAGATGTATTTCTAATGGGTCTGTATGGATGTTTTGTCACAATCAAGCAATTACCCGTATGGTCGCGAATTCTGTACATCATGACATAACCAAGAATATTGAAGTTGATAGACACTTCATCTCTAAAAAGGTTAATGAGGGAATTATACAACTAAGCTACATCCTAACAATACTAACAAGTTGCTGATGTCTTCACCAAAGCTCATCCTTTAGCACATTCTCGGAGTTGAATACCAAGCTTAGTCACTACAACATCTATGACCCAGCTTTAGGGATAGTGTGGAAATATGAGAAGATCCTGTGGAGGATTTGATTTGGACAACTTAGGAAAACCTTAATTTGTTTATTCCCTTCCTATTCCATGTTATTTTATTTCTTATTTCATAATTATTTCCTCACCTAATTTAGGTTAAATATATTTGGTATGTTTGTAAATTAGGAGGGGTTGTTTTTCCTGTATATGTGTATCCTACATGTGAATAATTCAATCAATGGATTTATTCCTCTTAAAACCTGTTTTCTATTTCTATCATGCAAAAAAAACCTAGGATTCAAGGGAACACTGTTACTCAAAAATTATTTTGTTAGATGTAAACTAGTAATTATAAGAAATAGAACAAAAAACATGATCTAATAATATGATAGAAGCAAACAAATCAATATAAAATTTGAAGAATGTAAAATCAACTAGAAATTGCAAGAATCTATGTCAAATTTTAATAAAACTAGGAACACTCTTAGCCAATAACTAGATACGTTAATTGAACTAGGTTGGCAAATGAACTCGCCAATGTAAAATATTCAGGTCTTACTTCGATACAAGTAAATGACTTTCTCGGGAATTGAGTAGTTGCATTTGTATTTGTGCTTTAAGGAATCATGCTTCTAACTCTTACACCTAAGATTGAATTTTAAAGAAGAAATTTTATGTGATCCAAAGTTGTTTTATACTCCAATTACTTGCCTCAAATCATCTACTTAGATGCTCCTAATCTTTAAATGAGTAGATTGTTAGCGTAAACATCAACCCATGTTTGACACCATGTTCATTTTCTTCAATACTTAATTTTAAAACCACAAAATCGAAGCATGAAATTTTTCTTAATTCGAACAGGCAAACAAGTTAGTGGCTTTGGTAGAAATCTCATGATAAAATGAATCCCTTACTGCAAGAAGCGGTAGGGGAGACGTGCCAAGAGCATGATCCAAATAAGAGAGAAGATGCAAATCATATTTACAATACCCGAAAAATTAGAGATTATATATAGTTTTCCATCAATTTGCCTTGTTTGAAAAAAATCTGGCTACAATGAATTAAGCTTTTGATATTCATTGTGCAAATCAAAACATAGGTTTTTGTTTCAAATAAATCATGGAGGTGATTTTTCATGGGATGTTCTTGGCCACATGAGTGGAAGGCCAAGCTCATACATAAATAACTTTTATATTTATGGAGTAAACATACAAATATGAGATTTTAATCATAAAATAATAAACTAAAGGAGATACAATTATTACCCTTGTTTAAATTTGAGCCATAGAAGGCGCTCCTTAGCACATTTCTTAGACACACTTTAATGAGCTTATGCCTCAGAATTTGACCGAGGCGCACACCTCACCCTTACTGAGGCGAACCTCATTATTGTGTGTGAGGCGGATAAAATAGTATAGTTTTTCTTTTGTTTAATAAATGTTAAATGTAACACGGGAGTCACACAATCCCTCACACATTCACGACCCATCCACCCGTTGCTCGACTTACTCATATGGATGAAAGATTGGCGACCTTTTATCATCATCATTGTAAGGCTCTTTTGATGCTACTGTCACCATCTTTGCTAGCAGCCCCAACCACTATTTTCCGTACTTACAGCCAACACCGTCGTTGTTCTTGCTTGCAGCCACCGCTGTCCCTTCCTGTAGTCTAGAGGCTTAAGCCTCATAATTTTAATATATCTTCTTACTATGCAATGTATCTTTCTCCAATATATTTATAGGTTAGGATATTTATATATTAATTTTTAGCTTTTTTTTTTTACAATACGCAATTTTAATTGTGAGGCTTATGCTTCAAATCATCTTGTGGCTTGTGCCTCGCCTCATTGACGAAAACACTTCAATAATCATTTATGCAATTTTAAACTTTGATCGTAACTTTAAGTGAAATTACCAATTTTGCAGCCACCATGCTCACCTAAAGAAGAGCCACAAAGTTACTCCTAATATCTCATAAAGTGACTCGTTTTTATATCACCCTATCATTTGCAAACTTATATGGGTTCAAATCGAAGGTACAAAACTTGCATCATTAATGGAAATTTCTTATGGTGCTGACCGGATCGTGATTGCTCTTCATGTTGGGTATTGAATTTTGTAATTCCAGAGCTCTTGATTTGCAAATCCCTTTTTTTTAATATTTTTAATTCCCAAACTCTGTTATAACTTTCTTGATCTTAATTTATAATACCCTTCAGTTTCGTAACTTCCATAACTTTTATTGACTTCTAGTTCTTGATTAATAACACCCTCTAGGTTCTGTAACTCCCAAATTCTTTTGTAACTTCTTGGCTTTTGATTTGTAACCCGTCCATCTATTATATGGTCGAAATAATCATGAGAATATTAAAATAAATTTTTCTTGCTTTGCATGAACTCTTCTTTTTAATGATTATATTCTTTAAAGATTTGCTATGGATAGGATAAAAATGTCTTTTCTTAATGAAACTCGAGGCTTTATTGGAAATAAGCTGCAAAATGGTGATGCCATGAATCAGATATGCATCCTAATGAAAGCAAAAATGCAATGTGAGGGAAAAAAAAACATGCAACCTAACCTATGATAACCAATTTTTTTACCCCAAAGAAAGTCTAACAGGACTTCCAAAAAGGGTTAATTTATGTTACCAAACAAATGAGCAATACAAGTTGCCACTTAGCCCTTAACACTTTGTAGGGGTGATTGGAAAAGAAAAATAATTATATTTTATTGATGACGGAGAAACCATGGGATGCATATTTTGGAAAAGAATCATGAAAATACCAAATTTTAAAAATTCAACAAAATTCTCCAACTAAGAAAATGATTCACCAAACTCAACTTCATTGCATGCAAATGAATCTATTTATCACCAAACTCAACCTCATTGCATGCAAATGAATCTATTTATCTGTGATACCAAATGATATAATATGGGGGTAATTATCCATGAGATACTCTTGGTCACATGGAGGAGTGGAAGGCCAAGTTTATTTAGTGGAAGTGGTTTTATTCATGGAAGAAATCATGAACATACGGGATTTAATTCATAAAAGAATAAAATAAAGAGGACATATTGTGATTTTAAGTGAACTCATCAATGTTACTAAGGAAAGCCACAAGCTTGTCTAAGTGAAGGGTCATCAAGCTACTCTCAATGTGTCACAAAGAGACGTTTTCATTTCATTTCATTTTTTACAATCATTATATTGTTAAATTGATCATGAGAGCATTAAAAGAACCATTTATTCACAAGGAGGTGAAATTGATAAGAGTTCATGAAATTGTCAACATATTAATGAAATTAAGGAAACTAGACACAATGAATGTTGGATTGATGCCAAAATTCCATGAAATTTCTAATTTTTATTCATATTTCCATTACATCACCTTCTCACTTTTTATTCCTTAAAGAACTTTGAAAAACTATTTTTGAATTTAAACATTGTATGTGTTGATCACTAGGTTTAAATTTTACCTATCTTATATTCACATTAGTGAATTCATATTTATCATAGTTGATATCCTTTTTTTTAAATATCCTCTGGCAATTATGTATATCATACAAATGATATTACCTAATTAACGGAAATACTAAAAAGGCAGCATGCACCCTATGGGACACTACTAATGATTTATAATTAATTGCTAAAAAATGAGACAATAAATAAATTAAAAGTAGATAAATTATATAACTGTCATTTGACTTAATGAGAATTAATGCAACCGTTTTAGTATGAGTTTTGATGAATCAAGCATTTTATGATAGGTGAAATTGTATATTTTGGTTTCTTTTACAACATTTATTTTTAACTAGCTGCCTTAAATATTGACATAATTTTACTATTTTAAAGCTTTTCTTAATGAGTTTGAGAATTAGGAACCAATGATCAAAAAGAAAATTAATTTCCTTAGGAATTTCATTGTAGGAATAATTCCAAGGGATAATTAATCAAGTTATAAGGTTAGATTGCTCACCTAACCATGCATAGCTTCACTTTCCATCATAAATTTAGGTTTAATAATGATTTCGTACACAAATTTGCTTCAAACACTAATTTTATTGCCTGATTACATATAGTTTAAAGTTCATAAACATAATATATGTTAAATGCAAATTCAGAGTTAATAGCATCAGATGTAGGCTCATTATGTAATTGCAAATAATTTTGCATCTAAATCATCTTCAAATGAATATTTATAATCTATAGTTACTTCGATTAATTTTGATTAAATTATACTAGCTTCTTGTATAAGATTATTTTCATCAAGTTTTAGATAAGATTCTTCTTAGTTTTTTTTTTTTTCCTTTAGGAAGATGCGTGAGTGCTACAACCTTAATAGGAGACTCGTTATAAGGTACTTTTGTATCTATAGCTATCTATAAACCTTCATGCAATTTTTTTAGTGAATTGTAATATTGTTTATATCTAATTTAGCATTTAAGATTTTTAATGATACAATAATTGGAACAAATAATTTAAGGGAAATATATTTAGTTATTTGACATGCAAGCCTTGCCTAATATTTACACACATCATATTCACCTTATTTATAATTCTTAAATTATCAATATTTGGTTCCAATATTCACCAAATAAATTGTATTTCTTTTAAGCCTTTGTTTTACTTGAGCCCATGATGACTACGCTATAACACTACATTAAAATGACAGTGCATATCCCAATAACTTTGATTTGACACATCTAATTCTTTGAACAATAGATATTTCTTTTTCAATGAAATTTTCTAAAATATCAATCCAATTTGGAAGTTTCCCATGATCATTAACTCCACTTATTATATAATTGTAGTTTTGAACTTTTTGATGGTTACATCATTGTCTTAAACAATAGCTTACAAGATTTCATTAAATTGCATCTTTAATATAGTCTATTTTATTCATCGTTTAAAAAGGCATTTGAGGGTCACACCTTGAATTAAGGTGCACAAAAAAGTCTCGAGGCTTAAAACTCACTGTCACCAGTGAGGCTCGCACCTCAAGATTTCACGCCTCGAGGTGTTTTAAGAATCATCTTGACCAAGTTATGCAAAATATATACATTATATTATATTGTTAATATAAATTATCAACAATAACAACAACAAACCTTTATACCACTAAGTGTGATCGGCTACATGAATCTTTTTTTCTCCATTATTCCTATTAAGTGCCATATTTTCATTTAATTCTAATAAATTAAGATCATTTTTTATACAACAAGCCCAAATCTGTAGGCTTGTCTACCTTTACCTTTCTTAATAAAAGTTAAATCTAAAACATCCACTCTTCTAACTCGGTCATCGGTAGTCTATGTTTAATGTGACCAAATTATATAAGACGACACTTTCTAATCTTGTCCATCACTGGAGCTACTCCAACTCTTTCATGAATATTTTTTTTTCGCATTTTGTTTTCAAGTGTAAATCCACTCATCCACGCAAGCATTTTCATCTCAGCCATAGTTAACTAAATATACATATTATTAATTATTTTTTATTTAATATGTTGGAATTGTAGGAAGTTTTTGTTTTAGTATTTTGTATTATCTTGTTTTTTCTATTTCTAAAAGCTGACATTATAGATATGTCATAATTCATGTTTCCTTTTTTTTTCTGCATGGGTTGTTATGAATGATTTATTATGTTCCTAGTGTGGGAGCCATTCCCCTCTATTTTTGTTGTAATCATTTTCTATGAAATTGAAGAGGAATAATTTCTTTTCTCCTCTCAAAACTTACATGGTATCAGAGCCCACAATAGTCTTTAAAATGGTGACCTAATCCTGTCAAGAGATCATATGTAGATTTTGTGCTCCTCTCGGTTGTGATACAATCGCGATTAGATCTTGTTGGGAAGATAGACTGGATAGTGGCAACCTCCTCGCAATACAGTTGCGATTAGAATAAGTGGGAAGTAACGGGTGGATCACAATAGATTATCGGCCGCTTAAAGAGCGATGCGCTTTGAGATTTTAGATTTAATTTAATGGATATATGTATATTAGTTTTGAAAATAAGATTTTTAAATTTTAAAATATGAGAATGAGAAAGGACGGATTTCATTCGTTAAGTAGTTTGGATGAACGAGCGTAATATCGTGAGTAACGCATCTATTAGAAGAATAGACAGCACTCTTCCGACGATATCGCTCGATCAAATAAACTACAAAATTCATGCATCCGTTACGGTTCGTAACACTTTATGTGGACCAAATAATTCACTATTTAATACGAAGGAATCGAATAGGGTTTATATTATCTGGGTCTTTAAAACTCACTATAGAGACGAGCCACATAGTTAATTACCACCTCGAACGACCAGAAGTCGACTTGAAGAACTCTCGATTTAGATCGCGGGTTTCTATCTTCACGAATTCGAAAGGTAGGGTTTTCGACGAAATGAGGTAGTAGGAAATCCGATAGGTGAAAGGCGCGAGGAGGAACGTTTATTTGCGGAGTCGAAGGAATAAGGGTAGGGGATGTCACGGATCTCGAGGAGGACCCCGAGGACGTCCGGCTATCACATGGTTGAGGCTTTAAATTTTGGAAGGGGATTTATTTTAATTTCGATCATACGAATTAATTATAGGAATTACGTTTGCGTAATGTCACGATTATGCAATGCTACCGAAAGACGGGAGAACTACGTCGTATCGAGCAACCTCGGAAGCTCAGCGAGTTAGGGCATCTTATGCGCACGACGAGGCGGTCATAGCTACTAAAGAAAAGTTGAGGGTTTATGCGCGCTAGCGAAGCTACGCGAAGTTCAAGGGAGCATTATTTAAAGCTAAAGAATGGTTTCGTCGATGTCGACATAGGTTTCTTTGAAGAAGATGGTCGTCTTCGCACCGTGTCTCAAGCTCCGACGTCAGTAACGAGGAATCGCGGTTTAGATTTAAAGTCTCTAAGTTAAAGTGAGCGTACGAAGTCGTTTATTATTTTTTATTGCGAGTGAGTGTGTGCGACGATGACGAGAATAGCAAGCGATGTTAAACGAGAGCATGCGCAATGAAGCTAAACGATAACATGCTAAACGGTATAAATATGCGAGCTGTGAGAAAATACAGAAATGTAAGACATGCTTATGAAGTATAGCGATGAAGGAAAGTAAAGAGCGTAGTCGCAGAGATGCAGTATCTTTCTTTATCACTCATGTGATGTTATCATTTTATTACTTATATATTTTTTTATTTTATTATTTCTCATGATAGATTGTCGGTGCTCGAAAAGAGCATGAGTAAGTAGTAAGTGAAAATAGCACTATTGAAACAAGAGTGCTATTATGTAGTACGAGAGAAAGTAAAGTCCGAAAACTCAACAGTAAAAACGAAGGAAAACGAGCAGAAAGCAGGAAATCGCGAAGAAAACCAAGAAAGTCGGGAAAGAAAGAAAAGAAACGTCAGTGGAAAAGCTACGAGAAAAACTGCAGCAATAACCAAACAATAACCGTAAAAGCTGCGAGCAAGTAGAGAAGCTCACGAACGACCCGCTAAACTCATGAGCGAACAATAAGAAGCCATCGAGCCTCTGGAAAAAAGACCAAAAACTAACGCAGTAGTGTTTGGACTTCGAGCTATGCTTAATATCCGAGCTCGAAGTGCTCTATCAGACCAGACTTTCTGCGAAGGCGATCTAATCCGACTCGAATAATCGACCGTGGACGCTATAAATTTTCACACATTTCGTTTTTGGTTTTCATACGCAAGAAGTATCAGAGTAAATAGAGTTTGTGTAGTAGTGGATGTAGTTTTGTATTTTTCGAACATATGTATTTTTTTGTTTTAAAACATTTCAATCACAGGTTAATTATCACTAATAGGACTGAGTTTACGAACGTTGTTGTCGGTAGTAGAAACCCGAGACGGTTGAACGGTTCAAGTGGTTCCCGCTCTACTCTCACGAGTCTACGATTCGGGAGGCTCGTTACTATGATTCTCGTAATTTTTCTCGTTTTGCGATCATCGATGTCCAGCGCACTTACTGACCCTTGCACGATGACCCATATATAACCCGGGAGGTTATATATGCACACCTACGCGTCACCTGTAGGTGTGTCTTGTGACGAAAACGAGTGTGAAGCTAGGGACGAGAGGTCGAAAAAAGGAGGACGGAAGCGGCTCGCTTAGCACGATTTCGAAAGAAGTGAGTCGATTTCGATAATCGAAAACACGTAAGTCGCCCTGGACTCCGACAGGCCTCGCATGTCACGTAAAAAGGACCTAAGGCACCTCGACACTCTCGGAGAGGTAAGGACTGAGACCGCAGGAACGCGCTCCGTTTTCCCAGAATAACTTGTAAAATCGTGGCCAAAGATGCGTCGAGTCATAATCTCTGAATCAGCTCACTCGGGATTCCTCCAAGTACTAGCATTGATTTTCGATTCGCAGACACAAACTTCCCGTACGTTCTCTTACGGGCTCGGGACTCAAGCTATAACGACGGGAGAATCGATAAACTTTTAATACATAAGAAGAGAGAATGAATGACCATTAGCCTCCAGTCAGCATCGATTTCGCCAAATAAATTCTCAACAAAGTATTCCGGATATCGTGCTCGATTTATTTCACTGAAGTAAGCTAGGAAGCTCTTCCGAATTCATTAAATCGATTCACGTAGACAAGTGAGCGAAAGCGAGCGCACCATCACAACAATCGCTGCCAATAAGGCTCTCGGCGAGGCTAAAAAGAACAAAGGCTCGCGGCCTAAGTCGCGATAAAGGGGCGGAAGTAAAGCCCACGACAATCTAAATCATCACGATGAGGCTCGCAGCCAAGCCCGACGAGAGGACGAGTCCCATCGAATCAAATCAATTCCGGGCTCATAACATGTATAAAGGTATTAACCAAATAGCCATGGGATTTGGATTCACATATAGCCACGCTTAAGCCGATTCGAGACATAGACCCGAGCCATTATTAAGCACCCGACCTACCACAAAGCCAAAACCCGGAGCCCTCAAGGAGCTCCGAATAAGGGTGCGGCCAGAGCCATCTATGCCGGTTCGAAACTCATCACCGATAAATAAGAATAGATCCACTAGGTAACCAAGCGATTACAGCCCACCCATGGCTTAAGCCAAAGCACAAAACCGAGCCCCGTGTAGACCTAAACCCGAGCCATTCGAAGGCCGCACCGGGGAGGTTACGGAACTGACGAGAACCGAAAGCCGAACCCCGATGTGCCAGTGGGGACAGTAGCTGGCGACGACGAGGCAAAACAACAAAAGGGTCCCCGATTCAAATGCCGTAGAGGTAACGAGCTGCCGGGAGCGAGCAAAAACACCAAAAATGCGAGCCCCTTTCAAATGCGTGTGAGGCTAGCTGCAGGAGCGACGAGAAAATAGAAATGAAAACCATTCCCCAAATCAAATGCCAAAGGGACAGACTACGGGAGCGACCGGAATACAAAACCGAGCCAGATTAGGCCCCAACCCGAGCCATTATACGACTAGGATCAAGCCCAACATCAAGCCAATAAAAAGGATCGAAAACCGAGCCCCAAAAGAGCTAGGGGCAGCTGCTAGGCAGCAAAACAGAAAACCGAGACCCCAAACCAAGTGCAAAGGGGCAGCCACCAAAAGTCCAGCACAAAGCTACAGTTAAACCACTAGAAAGCTGACATTAAACCAAACCCAAGGCTAAGTAATCAAGCCTTCACAAAGATTGAAAACCGAGGCATCACAAAGCCAAAACCGAGGCCTCCATTTGGCGAAACAAAGCACAACAAGTCTAAGCCGGAGCCCGACCAAGCTAAACCGAATGCGGGAAAACTATAACCGAATACGGGAAAGCCAAATCGCACCCGACTCGAGGAATAAGCACTCTCTACCTCTTAATACATCAAAATAGAAGGCCACCATATATTTCGGATAAGAATAAGCATAGAACTTTTCAAGCTTAAAGTAAATTTCTCCATAACATGCCTTTTGATAAGGAAAAGCTAGAAGGAAGCCAGAAATGAGGCCCACATGTTTACAAGGCCCAAGTGAATTCCCCCACCATTTCATGCTAAACAAACTCACATGTAAGGCCACATATTTTGATTTTGATCTTCATCTTGAACATAAGGAAGAAGGAAGATATCAACATACAAATCCGTTGTTATTTTGAAGCAAATAATCAACTCCAACTTTAAAGCATATTCATGCTTGAATATTTATCATGCTTGAGCTATAACCCCCCCCCCCCGACCTCGATTTAAGAACATACTAGCATGCAACTAAGGAGGGCGACAAGATATTATCATTTAGGCGAATAAATATCTAGTTCCAGTGGCACATAAATGCTTAGCCGAAACAACGAGCGAGGAAAACAAGCTCGAGCCACGGACCACGGCTACCTCGAAGCCAGACCGAGAAGGAGAGGAAGGGAGGAAGGCGTACTGGGTAGTGTAGAGCACACGAGAAAAGTAAAGACAACCAAGCTCCACTCCGACACCAGTTTCTCGAGAGGAGCGAAGCAACGCAAACGACCGACCAACCGACCCTCGATCCATCCAAGAACGAGGGCCTTTATAGGCGAAGGAGGGAAAGGAAGGGCCGCCCCTTACCTGCGGGCGGGCGCGAGTGGGGAAGAGTCGGGAAGAGGCGACAAACGTCGCGACCAGAGCCGAAGCTCGGCGGCAAGGGCCGAGTAGAGCGGGAGACGAGTGGCCGCGCGCGGGAGGTCGCGCGAGGGTGACCCTCGCACGAGATAGCACTCGACCGGGTATGGGGAGAACCACGCGGGGCTCGAGAGGCAGACGACTACAGAGAGGAGACGCGCTCGAGCGCGGAGAAGGAAGGAACGGGCGCCCTCACCGAACGAGCGAGAGAGAGAGCGCGGCCGATCGAATGGGAGGGATTAGGGCTTAGGATAGAATAAATGAGTTTTTAAAATATATATATATATAATTAATTTTATTAAAATAAGCCCAGAAATCGCAATTTCCGCTCCGTGAGCGATCCTCGCAAATTAAATATCAATTTTAGGTGGAAACGACGTTCCGGACGCAACGACGCAGTCCGTTTCGTCATCCGAGGTCGTTCGGGCAACCTCGTCGACGATCGCATCGAAAGTGCGTTGAATCCGACATTTTCTGAAATTCTGACTCGACGTCGATCGTCCCGACGTTCTGGCTTCAATCCTGACCCATTGCGAGGCGGTTGAAAGCGTCGAGGCCGTGGCTCGAGGAATTTGTGCTCGGTAGTGCAGAAGATGTGCACAAGGCTATCCTAAGGTCCGGTGGTCGCATAGGAACTCGATTTGGAGTCCTAACGCTAATTCCAGCCTACCCGTTGTGAGCTAGAGGTCGGGAACTCCGTCCGGGACTCCAAAAGAGTTTCGAAGTGGTTTCGAAGCATTCTAAAGCGAGGTGGGTCCGAGTCTTAGGAATCTAAGACCGTCGGGGAAGCTCCTAAAGCTAGAACCCTAAATTCTGGAGGAAAACTAAACCTCGACAAAAACGAGGTCGACAAATGGACCCCAGATAGGTGTGGTGCGCCGGGACAAGCACACGCGCGTATTGGTGTTGACGAAGAAGATCAACAAACCAACACAAAGCCGCCTAAGTAAAATACTTGGGATAGGCCGCGAGGAACGAAAAAGAAAAGAGAGTGAGTAGTTTCCGCTGGGGAAAGAGAGGGGAACTCTCGATTAAGAGAGCCGCGACTTTAATTTTTCAAACTTCAAATTTCAAACATAGATTTGATTTCGATTCCAGAGTAAAATTCGAGTTTTTAGAAAAGTGAAGAGGCGAAT
This sequence comes from Papilionanthe hookeriana x Papilionanthe teres, assembly GCA_022702705.1. Lineage (NCBI taxonomy): Eukaryota > Viridiplantae > Streptophyta > Magnoliopsida > Asparagales > Orchidaceae > Papilionanthe > Papilionanthe hookeriana x Papilionanthe teres. Next base: position 45,518,914 of record CM040430.1, on the reverse strand, counting down.
TGAGATGGAAAGCGCGAGGACTCACACCCGACTCGAAGACCGAACAACAAAAACATGACTAGAATCGTTATGACGGAAAGGATCCAAAGTAACACGGAATTGGATGCCTTGATTCAATTGAAGGGCTTACTCCTCAACCTCTAAAACAAACAGGAGAACATTGCAGAGCAATGCGGTATCGGATATTGGGATCCTCAACCTCTAAAATTTCGAAGGAGATCATTGCAATGCAATGCGATATCAGATGCTGGGATCCTCAACCTCTAAAATTTGAAAGGAGAACATTGTAAAGCAATGCGGTATCGGATGCTGTGATCCTCAACCTCTAAAACAGGCAGGAGATTATTGCAAAGCAATGCGGTGTCGGATACTGGGATCCTCAACCTCTAAAATTTCGAAGGAGACCATTGCGATGCGATGCGGTATCGAATCGTTGTGATCCTCAGCCTCCAAAACGAGGCGGGAGATCATTGCAGAAAGCGATGCGGTGTCGGATGCGGGATCCTCAACCTCTAAAAGCAGAGCGGGAGATCGTTGCGATGCGATGCGGTATCGGATGTCGGGATCCTCAACCTCTAAAATTTCGAAGGAGATCATTGCGAAAGCAATGCGGTATCGGATCTTGGGATCCTTAACCTCTAAAATTGACGGAACGCATTGCTGATGCGATGCGGTATCGGATGTTGAGATCCTCAGCCTCCATAATTCCGAAGGAGACCATTACTGGCTACGATGCGGTATCGGATGCGAGATCCTCGATCTCTAAAGCTAACGAGGAGGCAATTCTTGGCTGATGCGGTATCGGATACTTGTGATACTCAGCCTCTAAAATTGACGGAGACCGATTGCGAAGCGATGCGGTATCGGATGCTGGGATCCTCAGCCTCCTAAAACGGACGGGAGAACATTGCGAAGCGATGCGGTGTCGGATGTCGAAATCCTCCACCTCTAAAATTTCGAAGGAGATCGTCTGCGAAGCGATGCGGTATCGGACTGTGGAATCCTTCACCTCTAAAATTGACGGGAGATCATTCTGAAACGATGCGGTATCGGATACTTGGGATCCTCTACCTCTAAAATTTCGAAGGAGATCATTGCAAAATCCAATGCGGTATCGGATGCTGGGATCCTCTACCTCTAAAGTCGACGGAGACCATTCGTTGGCAATACGATATCGGATCGTTGTGATCCTCAACCTCTAAAATTGACGGAGGCAATTCACGAAGCGATGCGGTATCGGATGCTTGGGATCCTCAACCTCTAAAATTTCGAAGGAGATCATTGCGAAAGCGATGCGAGTATTGGATGTTGGGATCCTCGGCCTCTAAAATTTCGAAGGCGATCATTGCGATACGATGCGATGTCGGATCTTCGGGATCCTCCGCCTTAAAGCTGACGGAGGCGATTCTGCGAGCAATGCGGTATCGGATGCTGTGATCCTCAATCTCTAAAATTGACGGAGAGGGAATATGAGGGTGTTTCATATCCCACACGAAGAATCGACCGAAAAGGATCTTGTTTGGGAAAGGATGTGATTCCACGCCAGCAGAACCCATCGAAACTCGCGGCTGTGTGTCAATAGAATCAGCTGATCCTTTCTCAAACAAGCGAGAGAATTGAAGGGATAACAATCACGAGTCTCGGAGCGGAGAAAATCGGATTCGGAATTTGACATTTAAATTTGGGAGGAATTCGTACGGCTTGTGCTGATGCTGAAGTTTCTTGAAAGCTCTGTGAAGAGATTTACGAAAATTCACGAGGTGCGAGTTTTATTGGCGTTGACTTTTATTACGGGATTTGGACCCGATCACGAACAAGTGCGGCATCGGTCTTCGTAGAACAAGACGGCCTTCGAAACATAACGATGCGCGTATTTCTTGAGGTATCGTCCATCGGCCGAAGGTGCGTGTAGAGAATAACTCCGCTTTAAGGTCTTTATCGGAATCACATTCTTTCAAGTACCTATAAAGGCGTTTTATCTCTACGGATATCATCGTCGAAGAGACAAAACTTCTGTAGCTTCGTTTGTAGCGAGTCACCATTCGATCCGTTGCGAGATTCTGTGAAAGGTTGTTGAAGTTGACTACGAGAAGTATTTACGGCGTTTTGAGTTGAAGTTGGAGTTAGTATCCGAGAAATCTTTCCGACGTTCTTCGAGTTGAAGTTGAAGTTGTATTCTTTGGCGTCGAAAGACACGACTTCGAGGTCGAATTCCATTAATTGCTAATAACTTCGTCGTTTCTTTAATTCTTTCTTCTGCGGCATAGCGGATCCCAAAATTTCGTTCATGTGATCAAAAAATATTTTTCACTTTGTACGAAGATATTTACGAGCCGATTAATAACCGACCAAAAGGCGTACGATCACTCGACTCTCTTGTAACGATAATATCGGAGGAACTTCTTAGCGTTATCTTTCGAGTTTCATTAATCGGTGGAAGATTAAAACACCAATTTTTGGTTATATGCTTCACTTCGAAGCTCTTCTCGAGGAGCATTCTTTTTTTTTTATTGAGCTTTTCGCTCTCCTTTTTTTTATTGAGCTTTTCGCTCTCCCTTTTTTATCGAGGATTACTATATCTGGTGGAACACATGTTAAAGATTTTGAATGCCTGAATTGGGACACCAATTTTTGATTGTGTGCTCACCTCAAGCTTCTCAGCGGGAACACTTTTTTTTTTTTTTGCTCACTTTTGTTTCGAGAATTACGTATGCCAGTAAGATATTTACGTTAAAGATTTTGAATGTCAAAACTCCCACATTAATAATTCGAAATCTCCCTTAATATGAATCCTGGGATATTATAACCTTTTCGAAAGTCTGGACTCGTAACATGAGAAATTAAAAAGCTCGTGATATCCCGAAGTCGATTACTCGTATTTCAAGCGCACTGTCTTCGTTTCGAGATCAACTTAGGACTCAGCCCGAATTCCTTAAAGAAAACAATTCAATTATCAGGGCATTAATTTGATTCTTCCCTGAAGTCGAAGTCTTAGCGAAATATCCAATTTCGAGCTCTCCAAATATCAAGCAATTCTTGACAAAAACAAACTCATTTTCTTCATTGCAGTAGGAAAAACAGTAAAGACCATCACTGATCATACTAAGCAACAAAAGTAGTACCATAGTAACCAAAAAGTGTCTCGTCCGTTGTCAGTGCGTAGAAATCAATTGAAACAAATACATCGCCCGAAATCATATTGATGAAACTTATTTCAAGTTCCTCTCAAATATTCATCGGGGATCGTTACGCTTCCATTTCTGAAGTTCTCCTCGAGCCAGTCTTTGAAGCTGAAGCATTCATCTATGGTATGTCCAACGAACCTGTGGTATGGACAATATCTCGGATGTCCTTTCCTATTGACCTCCTCCTGGTCTCTTCTGCCACGGCAACTCGAATTCGGGATTCTTAATCGATCGCGGAACATCTTCCTTGCTTGCTTCATCTTTAAAAGAGTATCATCTGCTGATCGATCAAGCTGTGGTTGGAACTTGCCTCTCATCCGTCACAGTAAGACGTCTGCTGAAATGATTGCTGTGCATTCTGACGAGGACGTTGGAAGGTCTGCTGAGGTTGTTCGGCCTGTATTTGCAACTGTCGCTTTCTCCTGTTAACCACCGCAACTGTTCCAGATTTCCTTTCATATGTCTTGGTCGTCCTGAACTTCTCGACATTCTCATATGAATCCATATGCTTGATTTCTTCCTGCGATTACTAGCCTTCTTGAGTAACTTCTCGAAAGACACGATGGTGAGTCCCTTAAGCATGAAAGCTTATTGACCATGGATGCTTTTGAGTAGGATCTCAATCGCATGATGTTCACATGTGGCGAGGTTCGCACTTCATACTTGGGTTTCTCCACCGTAGGATGTACTCCACCAAAGTTTCATCCGGTTTCGTTTCTCTTCCATGAGACTGCCATAGTGACGTGGTGTTGAACCCAGACAAAAGCTTGACAAAAGATTCTCCATTTCTGCGAAAGTCTTCACTGAACTGTTCGATAAGTCTGCGTACCAGTCGAAGGCGATTCCGAAAGATCGCTCCATGCCGTCTCGGAGCGATGAGCGCATCACTACCCCTGCGTTGCAGCAACTTGCTCGAAAATGTGCAACGTGCTGTCGAGGGTTTCTAGTCCCGTCGAAAGTCCTGAACAAAGGTGGTACGAAACTTTTGGGGTATGGGACGGCATCGAACTCCTCCAGGTAAGGTCTACCCTTTGAAATTGACGCGTCCCCTTCGATCGGGTTAAGGCTACTACTCGCTCGTTCGACCAACCGCTAATGACTTTTCCGGAACCATATTCCGAGTTGAATCTTTCTTTGGCGGCACATCTCGAGCTTGCGAGCGACTTCTCTTCTTTCGTCGGTAACATGACCAATCTCTCGGCGGTTCATCTGCGGAGATGCCACTTATCGTGAGTGTGATCGTCTCGCTTGCTGCACATCGTGGCGGCCGTCATTTCTTCGATCTCCTTCTCGAGGCGGTTAATAATTTCATCTTTTTCTTGCGGAGGCCCTTTGCCGCTCATCCGCCGCGTCCTCCTCACGAAGAGGAGTGTCGCTGCGGCTAACTTGTCTCGGATCTCGATGACGTTGATTTACACGATTCGTCCTCCCGTAGCTTGTTAGGTTGTAATCTTCATCTTCGAAGTCTTCTTTCCGATCTTCGGACGAGTCGTGCGATGTCGGCTCGAAGCTTTTCCATAGCGGACTCGATTGACTTTCCTTTGATAGCTTTAAGATCGGTTGGAGGTCTTTGAGAAACATCATTTATTTTCTCGAGCATCGGCGTCGTGCGAGAGCTAATCGAATCACACAAAATCATATTTATAGAACCCTTTCGAGTTCTTTTAAATACTCATTCGGGATCGTTAAGTTTCCGCTTCGAAATTCTTCTCAAGCCGATCCTCGTACGGCGGCAGTTTTATGGTGTTGCTTGAGAACAGCGGTGAGTGAGACGATGCGAGGATGATCTTTCTTGCCGGCCTCCTCTGGCTTCTTTGGCTCAGGTAGTCTGAATTCTGGCCTCTTTATCAAGTAACGGAACATCTGCGACACTGACTCCTCTTTGAACGAGTACACCTTGCTTAATCGTTGATTCATTGTCGGACCCTGTCTCCCATCTATCGGGTATGGTCTCAACTGGAACGATTGTTCTTCGGACCGTTGCGGTTGCTGTCGCGGCTGATTGATTTTCAGAATTCCCTGATTGCATTTCCATTCCTGTGCCTTTGTCATCTGCACGAACTTTGAATCAGACTCAATTCTGAACTTAGGAGACGGTAGAACACAAGCCTCGACTGACTCTTCCTCATGTAGAATACCCTTTCCTTTGGTTAGCGGGAGCGGCTGGTACAGACGGTAGCGAATCCGACGAGTAGGAGCGAGCACGATCTCGGGAGTAGTCCCGACGACGTCCGAGTTCTTTTCAATCCAACCCTTCTTTGGCATGGGGAGTTTCTCGACGGTCTTCGGGTTGAACATTACAATGAGCTCAACGAGACTCGCTCATTTCGAGCTTCGTCATCTCAACGACCACATCTCCGAACTTAGCTTCAACATCGTCGAACCCTTGCCCAAACTTAACGAGTCGACGGATCGGACGGCTCATCTCTATCGACGGCGAACTCTACTCCGGAGGCAAAAGAAAAGATCGACTTTGGCGAAGACATCGCTCCTGGCATTTAAAGAATTTCTGGAAGTCAGTAACGTCCCGGCGTCTTGCAGTTTCAACGGAAGTACTCAAGCTACCGCACTTGTACTGCAAACTGGGCAATCCCTTCTATTCTGTTTGGTGTTTCCACCTTATTTTATCTTTATTGTTCATTTAATTTCAAGATTTAAACGGAAAGTATAAGAGCAGAGATTTGGTTTAATTTGCCGATAGCAAATCAAACCCGGAAACACGGAGTGAAAGGAAATTCGGGACCCGATCCGAGCCGAGTCGCGGCGCACCTCGCGCACTAACACACTTATTAGGGCTCCGACCCCACAAAATCAAAAGAAACCGCAGGATTCCCGAACCACGCCGTTTAAAGGTGAGTTAAACGTACGGTTACGAAATCAAGAAGAGTTGATCGTGCTTGCCAGAGAGAAATGAGGAAGCAAGCCGACGGAAGAATGACAATCTGGACCATGAGGGACATGGACACATTGTCGATGTGCGAAGATAGAAACCTTTGATTTAATGGAGAGTAGAGTTTTTCCCCAGCGGAGTCGCCAGAAGTTGTCGGCCGCTTAAAAAGCGATGCGCTTTGAGATTTTAGATTTAATTTAATGGATATATGTATATTAGTTTTGAAAATAAGATTTTTAAATTTTAAAATATGAGAATGAGAAAGGACGGATCTCATTCGTTAAGTAGTTTGGATGAACGAGCGTAATATCGCGAGTAAGCTCATCTATTCCGAAGAATGACACCCTCTTGACGATATCGCTCGATCGAATAAACCACGAGAATTCATGACATCCGTTTTGGTCGCGAACCTTTATGTGGACCGACAAATTCACCTATTTAATACAAAGGAATCGAATAGGGTTTATATTATTTAGAGTGCTTTAAAACTCCACTATGAAGCGAGCACTATGGTTAATTACTCCTCGAAGGACAGAAGTCAACGAGAGAACTCTCGATTTAGATCGCGGGTTTCTATCTTCGCGAATTCGAAAGATAGGGTTTTCGACGAAATGAGGTAGTAGGAAATCCGATAGGTGAAAGACGCGAAGGAGGAACGAGTTATTTACGGAGTCGAAAGGAAGAAGGGTAGGGATGTCGCGGATCTCGAGGGACCTCGAGGACGTCCAGGACTATCACTATGGTTGGACTTAAATTTTGGAAGGGGATTTATTTTAATTTCAATCCTGCAAATTAATTATAGGAATTACGTTTGCATAATGTCCCGATTATGCAAGCTACTCGAAAGACAGGAGAGCTACGTCGTATCGGGCGACAACACTCGAAGCACTAGCGAGTTAGAGCTTATATTGCACAACAAGCGGTGCGAAAGCCTAAAGAGAAGGTGAGGGTTTATCTTGCATGTGGCGAACTACCCGCAATCTTGAGCACATTATTTAAGCTAAAGAATGGTTTTGCGATGTCGACACGGGTTTCTTTGAAGAAGATGGCCGTCTTCGCCACGTCGTACTCCAAGCTCCACGTCAGTAACGAGGAATCGCAGGTTTAGATTTAAAGTCTTAAGTTAAAGTGAGCATGCGAGTCGTTTATTATTTTTTATTGCGAGTGAGTGTGTACTGACGATGACGGGAGTAACGACGAGCGATGAAACGGAGAGTATCTTATGTAATGACTAAACGATAACATGCTAAACGGTATAAACATGCTTGGCGAGGAGAAAGTACGAAATGTAAGACATCTTCAACAGCTTATAAGCGATGAGAAAGTAAAGGCAAGTGTCATGAGATGCGTATCTTTCGATCTTATCACTAAGTATGTGATTATCCATTTATTACTATATATTTTTTTATTTTTCTTATTTTTCAGCGGATTTGTCGAGTGCTGAAAGAGCGAGGAGTAGAAGTAGTAAGTGAAAATAGCACAGTACAAACGAAGGTCTTATGGTGTGTACGGAGAAAGTAAAGTGCGAAAACTCAACGAGTAAAAACGAAGGAAAACAGCGAGAAGCGAGGAAAATTACGAGAAGAAAACCAAGAAAGTCGGGAAAGAAAAAAAACGTCCGTGGAAAACTCTAGAAAAGCCACAACGAAAACCAGAACAAACCCAGTAAAAGCTGCGAAAAGCAGTGAGAAGCCCACGAACGACTTGCTAAACTCATGGCGAACCATAAGAAAAGCCGTGGGCCTCTCGGAAGAAAGACCGAGTAAGCACGGTGGTGTTTCGGACTCGGAGCCGTCGTCTAATATCCGGGCTCGAGTGCGGCTAACTGCACAGACTTGCACTGCGGAACGCGATCCTGATCCGACTCGAATAGCCTAACCGATTGACGCTTATAAATTTTCACGCGTTTCGTTTTTGGTTTTCATGCAAGTAAGATTATAGGTAAGTAAAGTATGTATAGTAGTGGAGGTAGTTTTGTATTTTTCGAACGTATGTATTTTTTGTTTTAAAACATTTCGATCCACGGGTTGACTATCCTAATGGGACTGGGTACGAACGTTAGACTTGTCGATAGTAGAAGCCCGAGGACGGTCGAACGGTTCCGTGGTTCTGCTCTACTCTCTGAGTCTGCGAGTCGGGCGGCCCGTTCTATGATTCTCGTAATTTTTCTCGTTTTGCGGTCTCGTCGATGTCGCACCGCACTTACGAGTGCTGCATGATGGCCACATATATAACCCAGGAGGTTATATATGCACACCTACGCGTCCCTGCGTGGCGTGTCTTTTGAACGAGAACGAAGTTGAAGCCAGGGACGAGAGGTCGAGGAAAGGAGGACGGAAAGCGGCTCACTTAACACGATTTCGAAAGAAGTGAGTCGATTTCCGATAATCGAAAACACGTAAGTCGCCCGGACTCCGGCAGGCCTCGCATGTCTGTAAAAGGACCCAAAGGCACATCGACACTCTCGGAGAAGTAAGGACCAGACCACAGGAACGCGCTCCGCTTTTCCCGAATAACGCATAAAATCGTGACCGAAGATGCCGACGCAGTCCTGGACTCGGACCAGTTGCTCGGGATTCCTCCAAGTACCCACATTGATTTTCAATTCACGAAACACAAAGCTTCCGTGACGTTCTCTTGCGGGCTCGGGACTCAGTTATAACGACGGGAGAATCGGTAAAGCTTTTAATACATAAGAAGAGAGAATGAATGGCCATGTCGCCGAACTAGCATCAATTTCACCGAATAAATTCTCCAAGAAGTATTCAGGATATCGTGCTCGATTTATTTCCCATGAGTAAGTTGGAAGCTCTTCCAAGTTCGTTAAATCGATTCCAGTAAACAAGTGAAGCAAAGAAGCAAAGCCACCATCACAACAATCACCCTAATAAGGCTCTCGGCAGGGCTAAAAGAACAAAGGCTCATGGCCTAAGTCACGATAAAGGGCGACAAGAAGTAAAGCCCCGAGCAATCTAAATCATCACGATGAGGCTCACGGCCAAGCCCCAACGAGAGGACAAGTCCCATCAAATCAAATCAATTCCAAGCTCATAACAACATGTATAAAGGTATTAACCAAATAGCCATGGGATTTGGATTCACATATAGCCACACTTAAGCCAATTCAAGACATAGACCTGAGCCACTATTAAGCACCCAGCCTACCACAAAGCCAAAACCCGAGCCCTCAAGGAGCTCCGAATAAGGGTGCAGCCGAGCCATCTATACCAGTTCAAACTCATCACCGATAAATAAGAATAGATCCACTAGGTAACCAAGCAATTCGGCCCACCCATAGCTTAAACCAAAGCACAAAACCGAGCCCCGTGTAGACCTAAACCCGAGCCATTCGAAGGCTGCACCGGGGAGGTTACGGAACGAACGAGGAGCCGAAAGCCGAACCCCCGATGTGCGAGTGGGGGCAGTGTAGGCAGCTAACGAAGGCAAAACAACAAAAGGGTCCCCAATTCGAATGCCATAGAGGGTAACGAGCTGCAGGAGCACGAAAAACACCAAAAATGCGAGCCCCTTTCAAATGCGGTGAGGCTAAGCTGCAGAGCGATGAGAAAATAGAAATGAAAACCATTCCCCAAATCGAATGCGAAAGGACGACTACAAGAGCAGACGAATACAAGCCAAGGCCAGGATTAGGCCCCGACCCGAGCCATTATACGACTAGGATCAAACCCAACATCAAGCCAATAAAAAGGATCGACAACCGAGCCCAGAAGAGCTAGGAGCAGTGCTGATGAGCAAAACGAAGACCGAGACCCCGAACCAAGTGCAAAGGGGCACCACCAAAGTCCAAGACAAAGCTACGGTTAAACCACTAGAAAGCTGACATTAAACCAAACCCAAGGCTAAGTAATCAAGCCTTCACAAAGATTGAAAACTGAGGCATCACAAAGCCAAAACCGAGGCCTCCATTTGGCCAAAACAAAGCACAACAAGTCTAAACCGAGCCCAGCCAAGCTAAACCGAATGCAGGAAAACTATAACCGAATACAGGAAAGCCAAAACCGCACCCAGCTCAAGGGAATAAGCACTCTCTACCTCTTAATACATCAAAATAGAAGGCCACCATATATTTTAGATAAGAATAAGCATAGAACTTTTCCAAACTTAAAGTAAATTTCTCCATAACATGCCTTTTGATAAAGAAAAGCTAGAAGAAAGCCAGAAATGAGGCCCACATGTTTACAAGGCCCAAGTGAATTCCCCCACCATTTCATGCTAAACAAACTCACATGTAAGGCCACATATTTTGATTTTGATCTTCATCTTGAATATAAGGAAGAAGGAAGATATCAACATACCAATCCGTTGTTATTTTGAAGCAAATAATCAACTCCAACTTTAAAACATATTCATGCTTGAATATTTATCATGCTTGAGCAATAACCCCTCCCCCCCCACAAACCTCAATTTAAGAACATACTAGCATGCAACTAGGGAGGGGCAGCAAGATATTATCATTTAGGCAAATAAATATCAAGTTCCGTGGCACATAAATGCTTAGCCGAAACAACAAGCAAGGAAAAACAAGCCTGAGCCACAGACAACGGCTACCTCAGGCCAAACCGAGAAGGAGAGGAAGGAAGGCATACCAGGTAGTGTAGAGCACACAAGAAAAAACAAAAACAACCAAGCTCCACTCCAACACCGATTTCTCGAGAGGAAGCGAGCAACCAAACAGCCCAACCAACCAACCCTCGATCCATCCAAGAACGAGGGCCTTTATAGGCGAAAGGAGGAAAGGAAGGGCCGCCCCTTACCTGCGAGCCGGGCACGAGTGGGGAAGAGTCGGGAAGAAGGCGACAAAACGTCGCGACCAAGAGCCGAAGCTCGGCGGCAAGGGCCGCAGTCGAGCGGGAGACGAGGCTGCGCGCGGGAGGTCGCGCGAGGTGACCCTCGCACGGGATGGCGCTCGAGCGGGTATGGGGAGAACCACGCGGGGCTCGAGAGAGCAACGGCTACAAGGAAGAGACGCGCTCGAGCGCGGGAGAAGGAAGGAACGGGCGCCCTCACCGAACGAGCGAGAGAGAGAGAGCCAGCCGATCGAATGGGAGGGATTAGGGCTTAGGATAGAATAAATGAGTTTTTAATATATATATTTATATAATTAATTTTATTAAAATAAGCCCAAAATCGTAATTTCCGCTCCGGCAGGCGATCCTCGCAAATTAAATATCAATTTTAGGTGGAAACGACGTTCCGGACGCAACGGCGTAGTCCGTTTCGTCATCCGAGGTCGTTCGGGCAACCTCGTCGACGATCGGGTCGAAAGTGCGTCGAATCCGACATTTTCTGAAATTCTGACTCGACGTCGATCGTCCCGACGTTCTGGCTTCAATCCTGACCCGTTGCGAGGCGGTTGAAAGCGTCGAGGCCGTGGCTCGAGGAATTTGTGCTCGGTAGTGCAGAAGATGTGCACGAGGCTTTCCTAAGGTCCAGTGGTCCTATAGGAACTCAATTTGGAGTTCTAACGCTAATTCCAACCTACCTGCTGTGAGCTAGAGGTCAGGAACTCCGTCCGAGACTCCAAAAGAGTGTCGAAGTGGTTTCAAACATTCTAAAGCGAGGTGGGTCCAGTGCTAGGAATCTAAGACCGTCGGGGAAGCTCCTAAAGCTAGAACCCTAAATCCTAGGAGGAAAACTAAACCTCGACAAAAACGAGGTCAACATAGATCTCTCGCGATGCAATTGTGATTAGAGCCAACTGGAAAGGCAACTAGTGGATCGTGGTGTTCAGAGGTTTGACGTGTCTTTCCTATGGCGTCGAAATTGTGTAAGTCGAGCTCTCGGCGGCTGGATTCTTTTTGGTAGGGACTTTCTCTGCAACCTCTACTTCTCCTTCGCCGTATTTGTTATTCAACTATGGGCTTCTTGGCGTGTTGCTTCTCTGTTGGTTTCTTCTCGATCTTTAACGTCATTGGAATTTGTAATTTGAGAGAAAGAGGAATTATTCTTACTTCCTTCCTCATGTAGTTTCCGTAGAGAAGGCTTCTATTCTCGAGTGTCGTGAATTGGAGAATTGAACTGAATCGGAAGTAGGCCTCAATTTTTTTCAACCCCTTCGGCTTCTTCTCCGCTGGAGCTGCCTCCATCAACATCGCCTCTACTCGGTTTTAAGCATCAAAATAACTCGCAGCCGAAATCTTCTCTCCACAGATGGTGTCGTACCTACGCACGAAAAAATTCTACAATTTCTAGTGTTTCCGGTAATTCCAAACTAATTCGCCCTACCCATGGTGGTGCGAGCATTGCAAAAAATTATGACTTATAAATGAGACATGTTGGAAGTTTCATGCAAACCTGCAAATTGGAAATCCAAACTTAAATATGAAGGTTGGTCCACTAAGCCACTGTTGATAAAACTCAATTGCATTCTATTAACTCCGATGTAATCCCTCTACTAAGGAGCAATTAGAGCACCTGCACAAGTTATTTTAATCTCTAAAATTGTCACTGAGCCTGTTTTGCTCTCTAGCCATTGCATTGTTAGGTGTTACCCTAATTTTATTTATTCTTGAATAATTGATTCTAGCGCAATTGATCATATGATTGGTTAATCTTATAGATCTCGTATAGGCAATAAAATGGTCAAACTTGTCGACAGTTCCATCTCAGTAATTGATTGTTAACCCTTCTTGATGGCTCCCCAATTTATCTTGTAATCTATTGTCCATTAGCAAGTTATTTCTGATTATCAATGTCAAGTTAATTTCTATATATATATATATTTTTGTTGAGTTTCAGGAATTGAACACTGGAAGGATGTTTAGCAGTGCTAAGGAATATAATAGACTATATTTTTTTAACGATGGACTGGATATAAATAAATAATGTCAAATTATCTGTCTAAATTTTAGTGTTGTTATGATATGACATTATAGGTTTGGTCATCCTAGTTTTAGTATTTAAAATTTTTATTTTTTAGTTTATTTAAAAAAAAATTTCATCTTTCTAACATGAAATATGTCAGTTTGCTAAACATCATGTGTCTTTTTCTCCCTAAATTTACAAACAAACTAAACATTTTATTTTAATTTATAGCGATATATGGGGTTATAGTAAACCTATTACAAACTCTAGAAAAAAAATAGCTTGTTACCTGATGATCACACAAAGTTATGTTGTATTTAATGAAAGAAAAATCGAAAATTAAAATAATTTTTAAAAACTTTTACACCATCATAGACATAATTTTTAAAAACTACACAAATATTAAGGAGTGATAATGGGTGGGAATATTTCAAAATATTTAGCGTCAATTTTTTTTTCATAAAAGGAATAGTTCGTCAAAACTCGTGCCGGCGCCCTACAACAAAATGGTGTGACTAAAAGAAAAAATACTATTGGAAGTAGCTCGGCCATTGTTATTTACAAATCAGGTGCCAAAATATCATTGGCGTAAAGCCGTTATTACTACTATATTTCTCATTAATAGACAGTCAAAAAAGTTGTGGAATTTGAAACACTTTTTGATGTTTTTCAAAAAATTTACCCAAAAAATTGGCTTTAATTTGAGTGTACTGTATTTGTTCATATCCATAATTATAATCAAGGAGAACATGAAGCCACAGTTATAAAAGGTGTGTTTGTTGTTTATGCTCTTACCCAAAAGGAGTATAAATATTTTGATTCTTTTTTTATAAAAATGTTTGTCTCCATAGATATTACTTTTTTTGAATTACAATATTTTTTTTTCACCTCATCTTCAAAGGGGACAAAACAAAGATTTAAATATTATTTTTAGGTTTTTCTTTATACTCAAGACTCATAAAATTATATCTCTCTAATCTTAATTGTTAAACTTGAAAATCCAAGTTACATTATATCGGGAGAAAATGGCTTGAGTTTTTTAGATACTGAAGACGATAAGATCTTTCTACTGTGTTATTTTATGATGTTCATAATCCTATAGCGACTAATTATGCGGGTGTTTAGCCTAAAGGGCTCTTTTGGCCTTTTGTATGCCTAAAAGCGATTTAGTCTTTTATTATTATTATTATTATTATTATTGTGTGTAAATAGACTTATTATTTTTAGGGTTAGGTTTATGCAGGAGATTGTTGTTATGTGTATTAAGTTTAGGGTTTGTGAGAGATTTCCCACCTCTCGAATTGTAGAAATTTGGAGAGACCGTCTACCTCTCGAATTTTTGGTGCTTATCTTGTGTTCGTGTTGCTTTTTATCATTAACGAAATGATTTTTTTTACCTAATTTTTGTGAAAAAGCATGTTGATTTCATTAAAATACTATCGAATTGGTATCAGAGCATTCAAGTCTTGGAAGAAGAAATTGTGACAGCTGAATAGCGTGATAAGTTGCTAGCGTCGCCATATAGTGCGATTCAATCGCGATTGAAGTGTGCTGGGAAGATTGTGGCGTGCCAGTCGTGATAAGAGCTTGTTGGATCGGGGATCAACTCGAAATCCAACGATGGGTCGTGCCTTTGAGACTGAAGCTAGCTGGGAAAGAACACGAACTGTGAAGCCAGCGACTGGATCAATGTATAAACAATAGGATCGTGGCATACAAAGACCAAATAGACGCAATACTGTTGCGATTGGAGCCTGGGATGAGGGATCATGACTTACGGTGATGTGATACAGCTACAATTTGAGCATGGAAAAATGGATCGCCGCTTATAGTGACACGATACAATCACGATTTGTGTTTGCAGGGAAGTCAATGGATTCGGGATATTAGGAGTTTCGTGTCACTATTGATCGAAATTCATGGTTGAGATTGCGGCGTAAAGGAGTTCCGGTCAGCTCGTGACTGCAACTCACAATCGCAATCTGCCTCTGACGAGAATCTTGAGTGCGAGCGGCCAGAACAAAATTTCCCATGTTGAATATGCATACAAAAGTTTCGAAGCTTTTGTGATCGAAAATTTTACTGAGAGAATGACAGCCAAGAAAGTAGATTTGGAGAAGAAATTGGAGGAAGTGGCAGACCAACTTAAATCCGAGATAGAGGAAAGGTTCTCTATCTTAGAAGATTTTACTCTATAGAAGATAGATTGTCTTCCATGGAAAACCGATTTGGGTGCTTAGAGGAGATCACGTGGATGCTTATCGAAATGCAATCTAAGACCTCACCAACAACTCAATTTACAAATCCTAACTAAGGATTGATCGAAAATTCCCTGTCTAGATCGAAAGGGAAGGAGATCGAACGAGAGGAACATGAGGAGAAAGCATCCCACACAAGAAACCCGTTCATAACTTCAATTGGGGGTGGATTTGAGATTTCTGATGGAGGCGGTTGGACCAAAACTTGGAGAAGATATTATGCAAGTGGTATGGAGAAGCATGAAGAAGAAATGAGAGAAGAAAGGAGGGGATATGACTATTGATCGAAGGAGGAAGTTTTTTCCTCAATACACTGGGGAAACAACGGAGGGAGAGGAAGTTAGGAGGGGGTAATGTTAGGGTTATGAAGTTGAAGATGTTGATTTTTGAGGGGGAAGACGCATGGGTGGATGTATTAGGTAGAGCGATACTTCACAGTGAAAGGGCTAGATGAGGAGGGGGACTCATGGCGACAGGTTTATGTTTGGAGGTAAGCTCTAGCCTGGTTTCAGTGAAGGAGATTGGATACCTGATTTGTTTGTGAGAGAAATTTAAGGATTGTTTGTTGAACATTTCCGAGTCATTTGGGAAGGAGACCTATACGAGTAATTCTATGCCTTACTAAGTAAGGGACTATCATGGGAATATAATGAGAGATTAAAGCTCTTGTTAGGACAGCTAAGGGATTTCTGAAGCAGGGTTCAAGGGGAATTTCATGAAAAGGGCTTAAAACCTGACATACAGGCAATACTTGACTATTGAGATTGTGGGGATTGAGAGAGATGGAGCAAGCCCAAATGGTGGAGGACAAGAACTAAATTGAGAAGGTCAGGAGGAGCAAACACGGATGGAGCACCGTACCAAGTTAGTACATTCCCGATGATACCAATTGTTCAAATAGTGAAAGTTTTGAGGGAGGCTACACTAGACAAGAATAATGTGGCATGACTGGGAGCGACACTTAAGCGCCTTATAGTGACAGAGATTCAGGAGAAGTGGGCCAAGGGTTTTGTTTTCGGTGTGATGAGAAGTTTATCCAAAGACACCGTTGCAAGGATAAAAAATTACAAGTTCTCTTAGTGCATGACAAAGAGGTAGAGGATGAAGAAATATGGACAATTGTGGTGGAGGAAGATGAACACTTACTCTTTTCTCATATTGAGGACAAGGTGTCTTTTGGGGGGAATATATTATGTCGATGTCTAGCCTAAGGGTGATTTCGTCTTTTGTACGCGTAGGGGCATTTAGTCTTTTATTATTATTATTGTTGGGTATAAATATTTATGAGTAAAATTCAAGATTAGACATTTGGGATGTCCATGAAGAGATGCAAATGCTATGTGGGAAAATTAACTAATACTATTAAACAAGTGACTAAAGATGTACTTAGAGGATTAAAAAAAAAAGTTTGTATAAATAAAAATAGTTGGTGGTGGAGTAATAATGTGCAAGAAAAGATAAAATATAAGAAGTTATGTTATAGAAATTGGTTTAAATGTAAAAGCGTAGAGAACTGAGAAAAATATAAAACGATCTACGAGAGTCTAAAAAATAATCGGTGACACTAAAAATTCGCTTTTAGTGATCGTTATAACAGGTTAGATACTACGTAGGGTGAAAAATATATGTATAAACTAGCCAAACAAAGAGAAAAGAAAAGTAAAGATTTAACTCAAGTGTATTAAAGATGAAAATCAAAAAAGTGCTTTTCTTAGTAAACTATATTCAACATAGGTGGGTGAGTTATTTTGATAAAATTTCAATGAAGATGCTGAAAATATGATCGGCCTTAGTGATCTTAATATCGTTAAAAATAATAAAACTTTTCATTTTTACCGTCGCATTAGTAGAAAAGAAGTTGAAGAGGCTTTAAAGAAAACTAAGGGTGAAAAGTTTGTAGGACCTGATGATATCTCAATTGAAGTGTGGAAATGTTTAGGTGATTTGGGAGTTTCTTGGCTTACTAAACTTTTTAATATTATTTTAAAAACTAAAAGATGCCTGAGGAGTGGAGGAAGAGTATTTTGATCCCCATTTTTAAGAATAAAGGAGATGCATAAGAGTGCAAATTATAGAGGAATTAAATTAATGTGTCATACTTTAAAATTATGGGAGAGGGTAATTAAGCATAGGTTAAGACGTATTACCAAGGTTTCTCATAATCAATTTGGATTTATGTCGGACAGGTCTACTATGGAAGCTATACATTTATTGAGAGGTTTGATGGAGAAGTATAGAGATAATAAGGGGGATCTACATTTGATTTTTATTGATTTAGAAAAGCTTACGATAAGGTTCCTAGAGATGTTCTTTGGAGAGTCCTTGAGAAGAAAGGTGTTGATATGACTTATATTCAAGTCATTAAAGATATGTATACTAGAGCTGTTGAATGCGTTTGAACTGAAGGAGGATTGACCAAATATTTTACTATTTCTGTTGGTTTACATTAGGGATCGACGATAAGCCCATATTTTTTTGCTTTATTTATGGATGGTCTTACTGGGCATTTACAAGAGGATGTACCTTGGTGTATGCTTTTTGCTGATGATATCCTCCTCGTTGATAAGACGAGAGAAAAAAGCCCAGGAAAAACTTGAACTATGGAGGTCTACATTAGAGTCTAAAGGTCTTTGTTTAAGTAGAACAAAAACTGAATACATGGAATGTAATTTTAGTAATAGTAGCTCTAGTGACAGAAGTATAATTTGGGTGATCAAATTATTAAAAGGTGTGAACGATTTAGATATCTTGGGTCCATTGTTCAAAGCGATGATGATATAGATGGGGATGTTAATAGTAGAATTCAGGTTGGTTGGTTGAAGTAGAGGAATGCATCCGGCCTATTGTGTGATAGAAAAGTATCGCTTAGACTGAAAGGAAAATTTTATAAGATGGTAGTGAGACCTGCAATGCTCTATGGTGTTGAATGTTGGCCTTTAAAAGAGAAGCATAATGCTAAGTTAAGTGTTGCCAAGATGAGAATGATTAGGTGGATGAGTTGCTTTACACTTAGAGACAAAATGCGAAATGAATATATCTGTAATAGGGTTGGTGTTGCACCAGTGACAGATAAAATTAGAGAGAGTCGTCTTAGATGGTTTGGTCACATTAAACATCGACCACCTAATGATCCGATTAGGAGAGTAGATGTTTTAGATGCAACTTATGTTAAGAAAAGCAGAGGTAGACCTAGGAAGACTTGGACTTATTGCATAAAAAATGATCTTAATTTATTAGAATTAAACAAAAATTTGACACTAAATAGGACGCAATGGATAAAAAGGATTCATGTAGCCAACCCCGCTTAGCGGGATTAAGGCTTTGTTGTTGTTGTTGTATTGTTGGGTATAAATAGACTTGTTATGTTTAGGGTTAGGTTTATGCAGGAAATTATTATTGTAAGTCTTAGCTTTTGGGTTTGAGAGTAACTTCCCACCTCTCCAATTGTAGGAATTGAGAGAGACTTCCTACCTCCGAATTGTAGGTGCTTACCTTATATTCGTGTTATTTTTTATTGTTAACGTAACAAATTTATATTTCCCTAATTTCTATGAAATAGCATGCCGATTTTGACGTCGGATCGTATCAAAACATGAGAAAGAACTATAACATCGGTATCATTTGACATTGTCCACTCATGACAAATGAAACTCAAAAGAAAGAGTCTACGAATTCTTTGCATACCCAGAATCCATAAACCCTTCAGCTAATATTCTCATTGATCCTTTACTGCATTATCAATTCACTTCATCTTTAAGTTCCGTGTCATGTAATTCTGAATCGAGTCTAGGTCTAATTCTAAATTTAAAGGATTTTAGTCTTCCCATTATTGCTTGTAAGGGGGTGAGGTTTTGCATACATCCATTATCTCATTGTGTTATATGAAAATCTTTCACTCATTCTTCAGACTTATTGCATAAAAAATGATCTTAATTTATTAGAATTAAACGAAAATTTGACTCTAAATAGGACACAATGGAGAAAAAAGATTCATGTAGCCGACCCCACTTAGTGGGATTAAGGCTTTGTTGTTGTTGTTGTTGTTGTTGTTGTTGTATTCTTCAGACTTTTATCATATAATTGTCTTGTATGGAGATTCCTAATACTTTGCATGATGCTATGAAATTTCTTAAGTGGAAGGAGATCATCTTCGAAGAGATGAAATCTTTGGAAAAAAAAGAACATGTGGGAATTGGTTGATCTACTTAGAGGTAGAGAACAATTAGAGAAAAATGGTTTTTTACACTCGAATATAATTCTGATGGCTCGCTAGAACAGTACGAAGCTTGACTGGTTGCCAAGGGAGTCTCCCAGACCTATGAAAACTTAGAAACATTCGCCCTACTGTTAAATTAAAACTCTTTAAAGGTTCTATCACTTGCAGCTAGTTTTAACTGGCCTGTACGACAGTTGGACATAAAAAATGCATTTCTCAATGAGAACTTAGAGGAAGAAGTGTATATGGATGCACCTTCAGGATTTCTTGAGAAATTCAATAAAAACGTGTGAACTAAAAAATTTCTTATACGGGTTGACGCACTCACCGAGAGCGTGAGTTGAAAAATTTGTACTTTTTTTAAAGATCAGTGGTATACTTAAGAGCAAGAAGATTATATAATGATCTTCAGACATTCAAAGGATGGGAAGATAGTCATACTGATTGTGTATATGGTTGACCTAATTCTTACCGCAGATGACATGAAACAAATCGGTTAAAAGCGTACCTTTCATCAATTGTTGAGACCAAAGACTTTGGATTTCTGAGATATTTCTTTGGCATGGAGGTTGCTAGATCGAAGAAATGGATTGTTGTTTTCCAATGAAAGTATGTTCTTGATTTTATAAAGAAAATTGGGATGATTGGTTGTAGGCTTGCAGACATTCCAGTTGATCTAATAAGAAACTGGGAGATGAGAAGGAATGTGACCCTCCGAATACAGCTTGATATTAAAAGTTGGCGGAAAACTTGATATACTTATCACATGGACGACTAGACATCAGCTTTGTTGTAAGCTTGGTAAGTGAATTTATGCATCCACCTTCTAAAAAATATCTTGAAGTTGTTAGCAAGATTACTTAAAAAGGATACAAGGTAGGAGTTTACTTTTCTAGATCACTCAATAGATCATGGAGGCATACATTGATGCAGATTAGGCAGGCTCAATTGTTGATAGGAGATTATATTCAGATCTTGTAGGCATACACTAATGCAGATTGGGCTAGCTCAATTGTTGACAGGAGATTGGCATTCGGATGTTGTACTTATGTCCGAGAACATCTAATTACATGGAAAATTAAGAAATAGAATGTGGTGGCAAGGAGTAGTCTCAAAGTCGGAATATCGAACTATGGCTAATTGTGTATGTGAGATGTTATGGTTGAGAATTCTTGAAGAACTATGGATCCCGATAAACATGTCAATGAAGCTGTATTGTGAAAATAAAGCTATCATTAGCATTGCAGAAAATCTAGTGCAGCATGATCGCACAAAACATATGGAGATTGATAGACACATCACAAAAGAGAAGATTGATTGTGGAGCTATTTGCATGTCTTTCACTTCGATTGCGTCACAACTTGCAGACATCTTTACCAAAAGATTTTTCAAGCCTGATTTTGAGTTCCTTGTAAGCAATTTGGGCATGATAGATATCTATGCATCAACTTAAGGGCGGTTGTTGGAATTTTAGGAAGTTTTTTTGTTTTAGTATATTGTATTATCAAGTTTTTTCTATTTCTAGAATCTGGCATTATTAGTATGTCATAATTCATGGTTTTTTGTCTTTTATAATTAGGAGCTATGAAGTATAGACATGTATACAACATGACACGATACAGAGATGTTATATAAATGAAATAAATAAGACATGTTTAATATTTAATTAATTATCAACATAAATATATATTTTTGCATTATTCTTTATTAATGACGTCACAAAATAAAATATACAAGAATAAAATTTAACTTTATAAATGTACATTGTATTATAAAACCACATGTTTATAAAAATTAATTTTCAAGCATATATATATATAATATGTTTCGAAAGAATTCATCCAATTTATGTACTAAAATTTAAAATATCCTATAATTACAGGCTATTTAATTAATTAAGCCTGTAATAAGTTAAAATTTAACTTTTTAGAATTAGAATAAGTATAAAATTATAACTATTAATTCAATAAAGAGTAAATGTCGGCTTTGTCTCCCTTAGCTTTTTGACGAATAGAGCTTCAGTGCAAGCATCGCAAAGTGATCAGGGTATTTGGGTCATCTTCAATGACAATCTTGATTTATGCGTAGACTCCGACCTAGAAGCATACGACTTCCGCTTTAATGGGTGTGTATTCAGCTTCGATGAATAAAAAAGAACTACAACACTCAGTATTAATGAATGCATGATGCACATTTGACACTCGGTTTCAACGAACAAAGATGGAATTACTGATGCTCGGCTTCGATGAATATTGGACGCACCATTGATGCTCGATTTTAACGAATGTTAGAGGGAGTTTTGACATGATGAGAGAGGTGACAACCTCGACTACGAGATATAATTAGGGCTAAATGTATAATTATAATTTTCTAATTCTTTTGTCTTATTTTTTCCTAAATTGTATTGAACTCATGATCAATGCAGTGCTAAGACTTATGTTGGATTTTTCGGGTCCAAAAAAGTTCAGAATCATTTTTTAGTGTTGGATAAGTGTCGTCACGTGTTAGACAAATGTAAGTGCTCGATATGTGTCCGATACGGGTACGACACATTTTTAAAAATATCAGTGCTATATAGACGAGGAGTTATGAATGATTTTATTATGTTTCTACTATGGGATCCATCCCCCTTCTATTTATGCTGTAATCATTTTCTATGAAATTGAATAGGAACAATTATTTTTTCTCCTCCAAAAAATTACATAATTTATCTTATACAATGCTTCAAAAATCTCAAAATATAATTTAATCACAATTATTTGATCATGTTATTAATTTATTCTTTTTTTAATTTTATTGAATTTCATATTATTGATAATAAGAAAAAATTATAGTAATGAAAAATATTTTAAAGTTGCAAATATGATAGAATTAAATGATAATAAATATGACGATTCTTTTGAAGATGTTGAAAGCACGGAGAACTCCAATATGAATCTTGAACTTCATGTAATATTTAAATTCAAATGAATATTTTCCTAGAATCACATTTTAAGCTTCTATTTTATATCAACGTTTAAAATTAAGATTTATGAATTGTATCTTTTTTATAATAAAACAAATTAATATCAATAGTTTATATCATATTTATGAATCAATTTTAATTTTATAAGCTTTTTTTATTTTTTTATTTTTTGAGGCTGCCACATCGCCTCGCTAGAGCAAATTGTCTCAAACTTTGGTTTTATTGACTCGAGTAGTTTCCCTTCTGTTTAGTTGACATGATGTAATTATAAGTTTTGATACTCAATTTGATGTAGGATTCTATTTAGTTGACATGATGTAATTATAATTTTTGATTCTCAATTTGATGTAGGATAATTTAGGATTTGTATTTTTAATATAACTAGAATGATTCAATATGTGTAGATCATGCAAAAGGAAAAGCAAGATTTGTAGATCAAATATGACCAAATTCACAAAAATTTCTTTGAACTCAAAGCAATAAGTATGAAAATCAGAATCCAAATGACAATGCAATGATTAAATAAATTTGAAGAAATAAATGTGATATTTGCAATTTATTCACCACCATTCAAATCCTAGTTACATCAAATTTGAACAAAAAAAGGAACACTAGCAAGCAATAACAGGATATGTAAACGAAAGTGGGTTCAAGGAAAGATATCGTCAAATCTTGATCTCGCTCTGGAACATGGTGACGAAATCCTCTAGAATTAGGTAGTTGCACGTGTTGCTGCATGTGAATTTATGGACATGGCTTGCACCTTCTTATTATGTATTTATAGTCTTAACTCGTTATCCTTAGATTAGTAGATATGGTTAGAGCACAATCATCCTAATTTAATTTTAGATTAGTAGATAACTGAACCACCCGCAAGGTAGCAACAGGGGAAATGCATGGAAAAGCACGATCAAAATAACAGAGAACCTGCATATATTAGCTACGATCTGGCGGAATAATTGATATTGGCTATATTCCCACATCATCAAATTGTTTTGCTTAATATTCTTGGTAAAATCATTTTGTTTTCCAAGTTACTGGCTATTTTGCTTTTGTTTTTCAGAATCCGAGTTCTCTAAAAATTTGATTGTTTGTTTCCAGGATCTCTTAGCCATGAGTCAAGAGAGTTGTTTCTTTCAGCCTTGGTTTCTGAAGGTCCTTTATTATTTTTCAATTTTTATTTAATTTATATTCAATTTTAATCCTATTCATAAGCTTGGGCTATGTACATATATGTAAAAGTATCGCTCTTCTGTTCTTGATTTGCAGGACGTGCAGAATGGATGGACAAAAGTCACAAGAAATGTCTTATAATGTGGCTCAGAATTCCAGATTGGGCTGACTATATTATGAACTTTGTAAGTAGAAATCTTGTAAGTTGGGTCCTATGTGGTGTTCAGGTTGCTTGCAATTTGTCCTTTTTTTACTTGTTCTCATGTTTAGGTGAAAGAAAATGGGCTTGAAGATAGTGTTATGACTGTTGAAGATATACGCTCTGGAATTGAATCCCGTGGAACTGGTACTCTCATTTTCTTAATTTTTTTCTCTTTCGCTATTGATATAGTTTTTTAAGAGTTATAACCCAACTTTCTAAAAGACATTATGGTCTTTATATGCTCCACTTAGTTTGCGTTACATATTGTTTTTTAATATAGTTTCTTTTTGGTTGGTTCCGACTCTGTTGCTTTAGTTTTGGTTCATCCAATTGACCCAATAATCCCACTACTACAAATCCTTAATCCCACTAAATAATGCCACTGTTTTATCAAAATTATAAGATTTCATAGTTAAGCTTATAGCTTTGGACAAGCACTAACCTAAAAGCACTAGTTTCTGTAGCAAGATAACGCTGATGTGATTTATTTTTATGAATGTCTAAATTAGCCTGACCGGTGTTCCAATCTTTTCTTTCCATTCGAAATCCCGTTTCAATTTTTTAGGAATTAGTTGGGATTTGCTTTTTGGTTTTGTTATGAGCTGAACTTACCCAACCTTTTAAGTTCCCAAAAGTAAAATTCAGAACACATTGACTTGTGTTTGTCCTTATCACTTTCATACGTGATACATATAAGATGATAGTATAACGTAACCTAATTGGACACAATTTCAATGTTTGTTTGCTGTTCCGTCTAAACTTGGATTACGTTGAAGCAGTAATCATGGAATGAAAATCTATGCTTATTTGTTATTCAATAGCTGATTGAGATCTACAGAACAGTTGTCCTTATGCAAGATAATAAAGGATTAGATTTTTCATACAAGCTATTTTAAGATTTGAAATACACACAGCCTTATTAAGTAATATATATACGCCTGAGTTATAGTATTTTCATGAATGTTAAATATTTATAGCGCATCATGATCACGTCGAGTCAAATATTTTTCATTGGAATGTGAAATTTTTTTCTCTCCTTTTAATATCACACAATTAATTCTTCTGTTCATAAATTCCATCTATCCACTTGATGAGTCAATTATGTTATTCTTAGATATTTGCTTATTTCATGTGTTTTTTTTTCCCTCTATTTTAAAGAGCTTGCTGGGATCGATCGAGTGGTACTGATGCGTGCTCTGAAGTTGTTGGAACAGAAAGGAAAAGCAGCAATTTTCAAGGGGAGTTCAACAGATGATGAAGGGGTCAAATTTAATGTGTAGCATTTTTGTCATGTATTATCATTCCGATGTTATTTTTGAAAATTCTTGCCTTTGACTGATGGCCTCAGCTGGAGCCAACTATAAATCTGCATTTCTTTTCAACAAAATGACTTATCATAAATATTTTATTCAGCATTACTATGTAATGTTTGGGTAGTTCTACATAGCATCACCAATAGCTTGATGTGGTGTTTGGGTTGTTCTACATAGCATCACCAATAGCCTAAAAAAGTTTGTACATTTACAGTTGGCATGATAAAAAAGTTATTAAATGCAATACTCAAAATCATATTTGGTGTAATATATTGTTTGAGGTCTCAGTGGGCGACAAAGTTCCTTTTATATATTTGTGCAGTATATTTGCAGGTTGTAATTTCTTTTAATTTAATGGCTATCAATTAAACAAATATAAAATGAAAATTAAATTATATATTAGACGGTGAGCTCATAATAAAATATTATAAAATGGGTAATGTAAGATTGTTTAAATGTCTTGGTAAATTCCTTCAGAGATAATATCGGCAAATTATGGTTTTACATATGATATGATTGTCAACATATTCTTTTATTATTAACTTATTGCCTTGTTTTTATGGAAGTCTTATTTGTCAATTTATTGTCCACATTTGACCAGTCTGAAATGAACTTTAAACCATAAATCATTATCATTTAGTTTCGAGGAAAAGATAGAACACTTCAATGCAAGTTCTAACTTAATTTTGAAGAGCCCAAGTTCAAGAATTGAAATTACGTGTTTTGCTCCTTCCCTGTCACTATCGTAAAATTAGCATAAGTGGCCTTCAAGCATTGCAGCAAGGGTCATGAGCTGTAATTCAGGGGTCGTTTGGCACATTGTTTTCTTGGCTTCTCTATTTTGAAAATGAGGTTTATGCATTTTGTTGCCGTGTTAGGTGGGCGTTTTACACGCGACTCGAATAATATTATACGCCGGCTGCGGGTTCGACCTTGCGGCCTAGCGTTTGAAATTAAACTATACTGACCTACCCACGTCGCCACCCTTGCCCCTCCAATGTCCTAGGTGTCTTTGATCCTCTTCTTTGCCCTCATCCCGTCTCTCCCACACATCTGATGCATCTCTCTTAATTTTTGTGCTTTCTCTTCCTCCTCTCCACTGTGATCTATAATTGCGGTTTTCTGTAATTAATTTTCATAGTTGTTCTTGTGGTCCGTAATAGTGTTGGCGCTTAAGATTTTTGATGGAATGTGTTTTCTGTGCGTAGTATCATGCTTAACCTGTGGAGAATTGCAATAGAATAGCTTTCTTGTGCATTTTAGAGTTTTTTTGTTTATCTGCTGGAATTTCGATGCCATGGAGTTTTTCTATAGCATCTTTTGTGGTTTTTTTGCTTCCTCTTTCTCTTTGGTAGAATTTCAAATGCATGGTATGGCTTATTTGTGTAGCTTGGTGAAGTTTTTTTGTTTGTGGAAGACATGTTAAAACTTTTGGTATATTCGAACTTTTTTTTGGAATGACGGAGCCATGAAATTTTTCTATTGCATCTTTTGTGGTTTTTTGGCTTCATCCTCGCTGTGAGTTTCTTAACAGAGGTAGAATGATCATTTATCTACAAACAACTGCAAATCAACTACTTTCAAATAGCTGACCAAAATAGCTAGCCACCTTATCCGGATAAGCTGTTTATGAACCTCTTGGAAAATTTGTCCCTACATTATTTTAAACCGAATTTGAAGCCAAAACAAGGGGGGAGATGATAGGGAAAACATGGAGAATGATTAGAGAACTTAGAATAGGAGTATAAATGTAGATTTCTATCTTTTTGGAGAGTTTGGTGAGGGGATTTTGAGAGAATCTGTAAGGGAATGTTCTAGCATTGCATGGATCCGCCGGAGACTTTATGGGAGAGATTTTCATCTTTCTTTCAAGAGAAAAAAAAACTAAGTATTGTGTTCTTCATTATCTTAGGATTTTGTAAACACTTATTTTGTTGATTTGCTTTGAAATGAAGTTTTTCGTTGTGTTTTCTTCGTGCTTTGTGATGTCTTTCTCTTACTCTTTCTTCTTGTTTGGAAATAGTGGCATAAGAAAATTATGTCATTATTTTCATTCTACTTTTCTTTTGCAATGAGTAGGATTCATGTTTAGAATATTGAGATGCTTTCTAAAAGAAGTTTAATTATAAATGTGATGGTATTTACTTGCGCTTCATTTACATTACAAAAAAGCTCGTTATAGTGTTAAAATTTGTTGTAATTGCATTGACTTGAAAGGGCAGTGTACTTCTCAACAAAGTGGAAGCACATTCAATATCCGTGAATGAATTGCGTAGTTCATAGGGATTGAGTGCAAATAAATAGGGAAATATAGTTTCATGGGCGTCGAATTGGAGGTTTCAGGGTGACAGGCTGAGATCCCCAATTTGGTCCTAAAGTTTGGTAACTAAAGCTAGGGTTAGGCTTAAGGTGAAGGGAAGTGGGAGCTCTGAAGTGACAACCACTATCCTCCCAGCCTAACCTTGGATTTAGGGACTAAGCCTAGAATTTGCCAATGTTCTTTATAGCACTCTGAAGAGGGGGTACTTGGAAGAGGGTAAATAATATGATTGCTCCTATTTGGCAAATACATTATTTAATGTATCTCATTTCTATACATTACCAATTCGTTACATGAGAATAGTAGTTTTTATTATCTAAAAATTCACCAAACCAATTTCCCCAAAAAGGGTTATCTTTATTATTAATATTTTCATTAGGGAGTAGTTATTATTCTTACATATAATTATCTGCATTTAGGAGTACTTATTAGAAAAACCACTTATATCACCCATCCAAACTAAGGCTACTAGTAGTAGACTAGAATTTGACTAAGAACCTCTTACCTCGCTTCCCTGTGGGATCGATAAACGGGACTCCATAAGAGCACTGTATTAGTTGATATGATACATATAGTTGCGTTTGAAATTGTGACTTTATAAAATCATTATAAATATATAAATATGAGCTCATAAATTCTTACATATAAAAAAAGTCGCATCAAGTTTTTGGCGTCATTGCCTGGGAAGCTTCGGTAAGAATCTTAGGAGAATTTTAGTTGAAGTAATTAGGTTTAGAATTGGAAAACTTTAGTGTCGTAAAATTGTGTTTGTGTGAAAAGTGTTGTTTTTGTATGAAAAAAGTGTAGTGAAAAAAAACTGTTTGTGTGAAAAATAAGGTGTTTGTGAAAATATTTTGTTGTGTTGAATATATTTTTCGTTTTATTTGTTTTATTATTAATTTATTGTTTGTTGTGTTACGTATGCAAAACAAAGGATCTGTAAGACTTGTGTCTTATGATCCCGAGTTAGAAAAATGGAAAAAAAATTAAAAAACGGAAAGGACTTGAAAAACTAGAAATGAAAATGGAAAACATTCAAAATAATAACTTGAAAAATCATTATAAATCATTGAGGGATTATGTAAATCCCACGATAGATAAAATTCACTCAAGTATACAAAACCCTGTTGTAGAAGCTGACTCGTTCGAACTAAATCCTGTGATTATCCAATTTGTGCAGAACAACCAGTTTGGGGGAACTCCTTCGGAGGATCCCTATTTACACTTATCTAGTTTTCTAGAATGTTGTGCAACATTTCATTATAATGACATGTCAGATGATGTTGTTAGGCTAAGGCTTTTTCCTTTCTCACTAAGGGATAAGGTTAAAATATGGTTATACTCATTAGCACCTGGTTCTATTAAAAATTGGGAGGAGTTAACTCAAAAATTCCTAGCTAAGTATTTTTCACCTTCAGGGACTACTCAACATAGAAATGATATTATCTCATTTTGTCGATATGAAGGGGAATCAATATACGAAGCCTGAGAAAGATTTAAGTAACTCCTAAGAAAGTGTCCACATCATGTTCTACCAGATTGATTAATCATTCAAACTTTTTATAATGGGTTAGTAGGATCCCTTAGGTCCATTATTGATGCTGCTGGTGGTGGTTCATTAATGTTAAAAATATTTGATGAAGCGTATGCATTAATTGAAGAAATGGCTACAAATGAATTTCAATGGCCCTCTGCAAGGGTAAATCATAAAAATGTAGCTAGTGTTCATGATACATATGCGATTGTAATTCTTTCATCTCAGGTTGTTGCAATATCAAGGAAGTTAGACCAATTTAGAATGAACCAACCTAAATTTACTCCTGTAAGTGAGGAAAGTTCATTAGGGTGTATGATTGATTCCAACTTATTTTATGAGACTTTAAATACCATAAACAACCCATATTCTAACTTTTACAACCCATGTTGGAAGAACCATCCTAATTTTAAACTTAAATCATACTATTAAGGGTAGAAACCAACAATGAGAAAATAATCATGCAAATCCTAATGGAAGTTGGAATAAGCAGGGTAACACAAGATATAGGCCTTTACATCCACTGGACTCTAATATTGATCAACAATTTGAGGATAAGAAGATGTCTATAGACAAAGTGGTATTGCAAATGGGAAACCAGTTGCAAAGTCAAAATGCTGCGATTAGAAACATAGAGAATCAACTAGGATAAATTGCTAATTTATATAGCAATAGACCCAAAGGAACACTTCCTAGCAATACTGAGATCAAACCTAAAGAGAACAATAATGAACAAATATTCCTTGTTACTGGAGAAACTATGATAGATGTGCAAAAAGGATAGTTGATTATGAATATTAATGACCAGTAAGTCACTTTTAATGTGTTGAATACTATGAAATTTTCAGCTGAGAGAAAAGATGATGAATATTTTTTGATGGATGAAATTGATTATCTAAGTCAAGACCATTTCTAAGAAAGTTTTGAGAGTAAGACAACAGATGAGGTCGGAATGGATTTTCATGATGAGTTGAAAATGTTATCTAAAGAAGACGTATCTATGTTCAAGAGAGGTATGAAATGATGGAAGCTGCAAAAAATAGTGAACTTGTAATTCCATTTGTTGAAAAATCTCATGAACTTAAGATGGATGTACCCCATACAATTTTAAACCTTCATATTTAGGGAATTCATCTACACCACCAGTATTTATATCTTCATATTCAACTCAATTACAAGAAAAATCCGAATTGAATGGTGAACACGATAAAGTTATTGAACTAGGACTTGGAAGAGAATTTGAGAATAAATTTTGAAAGAACTTTGAGTTGAGAAAAGATGATAAGGATATTGAAAGACCACTGGCAGAAATTCCTAAGGAACTAGAAAAACATATTTTCTCAACTAAGATAGATCCTCCATCATTTAATAATTATAAAGAGGAAGAATTGGAAGATAACTTGAAATAGAAGAGTGACATAGAAGAATTTGATCCTGAATTTGAATTATCTAGAGAGAATCCGATCCAAAATTTGGGAGATCTTGAATTATCTTATAGAGATCTATTTCTTATAAATTTCAAGGAGATCTATTTCTTATAAATTTCAAGGATGATATTAATATGCAAATTCAGAAAATCAATAGAAGAATATTGGATCTAGAAAGAAATATGAGGAACAATGATATAAATCCATCTGAAAAGAAAGAGCTGAATGAAAAATTACAATTTGAGGATTTTGTAGGAATTCTTGGATCTGAAAAGGATTGGAAGATTGATCGAGGATTACTTAATTGGAATTTTGATCCAAGAGCAATCATTTGCCGGGCCCGCGACGTTAAAATCAAGCGCTTTATGGGAGGCAACCCATAATTATCTGTGTGCTTTGATTTAGTGTGCTTGAGAGTCATGATTGTTAGTGTTGTATGGTGTTTTATTTAGAGTGGATTGACTTGATCTTTATGTGTCATTATGGATTGATAATTTTTATTGTTGATTGGTAGATGTTTGGATTGTTAGTAGTTTGATTTGATCTTTGTGTGTCTTGAGGGAGGTGATTCCTTAATTTCTTATTATGGTTAGACTTGTATGTTCTCTTGTAGTAGTTGGATTGCCGAGTTCACTATAACTTGGGTCTTACTCGGACTTGAGTTTTACAAGAGATATCATGAATTTGAATAATGACAGCTTCATCTCAATTTTGTTACATCCTTTCTCTAACTTTGTTTTCATTTGATAGGAGTCATGAACCTATTTGATGAATAACTTGTGGATGATCTTACACTATGATTTATAACAGTTAGAGGTGCTTAATTATAGAGATTAGATGATGCCTGAGATTGGTGCATATGAACCAATTTATCAGGGATAATCTTGTCTTTGGGAATATAATCTATAAAATCATTTTAAAATGTACCTAATTTATTATTTTTGAGATTGGTGAGGGGATTTTGAGAGAATCTGTAAGGGAATGTCTAGCATTGCATGGATCCGCCGGAGAATTTATGGGAGAGATTTTCATCTTTCTTTCAAGGGAAAAAAGTTAAGTATTGTGTTCTTCATTATCTTATGATTTTGTAAACACTTATTTTGTGGATTTGTTTTATAATGAAGTTTTCCGTTGTGTTTTCTTTGTGTTTTGTGATGTCTTTCTCTTACTCTTTTTTCTTGTTTGGTAATAGTGGCATAAGAAAATTATATCATTGTTTTCATTCTACTTTTCTTTTGCAATAAATAAGATTCATGTTTAGGATATTGAGATGATTTCTAAAAGAAGTTTAATTATAAATGTGATGGTTTTTTACTTGCACTTCATTTACATTACAAAAAGAGCTCGTTGTAGTGTTAAAATTTGTTATAATTGCAGTGACCCGAAAGGGCAGTGTAATTCTCAATAAAGTGGAACCACATTCAATGTCCTTGAATGAATTGCGTAGTTCATGGGGATTGAGTGCAAATAAATAGGTAAATATGGTTTCATGGACTCAAATTGGAGGTTTCAGGGTGACAGGCTGAGATCCCTGATTTGGTCCTAAAGTTTGGTAACTAAAGCTAGGGTTAGCCTTCAGGTGAAGGGAAGTGGGAGCTCTGAAGTGGCAGCCAGTATCCTCCCAGCCTAATCTTGGATTTAGGGACTAAGCCTAGGATTTTTCAATGTTCTTTATAGCACTCTGAAGTGGGGGTACTCGAAAGAGGGTAAAAAATATGATTGCTCCTATTTGATAAATAAAATATTTAATGCATCTCATTCCTATACATTATCCAATTCGTTGCATGAGAATAGTAGTTTTTATTATCTCAAAATTCACCAAACCAATTTCCCCAAAAAGGGTTATCTTTAGTATTAATATTTTCATTAGGGAGTAGTTATTATTCTTACATATAATCATCTGCATTTAGGAGTAGTTGTCAGAAAAACCACTTATATCACTCTTCCAAATTAAGGCTCTTAGTAGTAGACTAGAATTTGATTAAGAACCTCTTACCTCGCTTCTTTGTGGGATCGATAAACGGGACTCCATAAGAGCCCTGTATTACTTGATACGATATGTATACTGGCGTTTGAAATTGTGACTTTACAAAATCATTATAAATATATAAATTCGAGATCATAAATTCTTACATATTAAAAAAAGTCACATCACGCTCCCTCGACTCTTTTGCCCCTAGGTGATTCATTCCTTCTGTTTCTTCCACATTTAAAGCTTTCCTGTTCGAACAACTTCATTTTTTATGAGTACCAGCTCGGGCATTCCTTACCACGAGTTGAGAATGATTCTTCGATTATTTGTACTACAGAGGGGGAAGGTGCCAGCAAGATGACAGAGCTAAGAGAGCAAATCACTGATGCATTAGTATGAGACTGATTGTAGTATTTGTAATTTATTTAGTCCTATGCGTAATTCATTTTATTTGTCAGACATTCTTAACATTGATAATGGATATTTAGCATTATAATGGGGTTGGATTCATTTGGATGTGTAACGACTTTTTGGCATTGTGGTAGCTTTTGGTTTGTGTTTAACCTCTATTACAGTGGCTAAAATTTGTTGTTGGATTAACTTCAATTTTTGTTGGAATGGAATGTATGGGTGGCTTTGGGCTTGGTGGCTTAAATTATTTTCTTTAATATGTTGGCAATTTCGGTTATCACATGTAATCTCTTTTAATTTGAAATAATTTTCTTTAATATGCTTAGGAAGTTCCTTCATAGAGATTCCTTGATGGAACTTGCTCTTACCTTAGCTTTATCCGCCTAAAGCTTGGCAGATCACCCTGCTAAAAAAATGTCCACATGTTAATTTGCTTGACATTGGTTTATGTCATCTGTAGAGCTAGAAATGTGAGGCTTTTTCTAACCCTAGCATTTGCAAGATCAATTTGGCCGCTGAGGTTTACACTGTTGGTGGCTCATACAAACAGATGGTGGAAAGATAAGAGGAACTGGCTTCAAAATGTGCCCAGTTTCCCATGAAATGAAAAAAATGGCTTTCAAAATGTTGATTATATGGAACTTTGGATTTATATTTTTTGTTGGGCCTAGATTCTCTAAAGCTTTGTGATGCTTTAATAGTTATGTACCTCTTTGTGTCTTGGAAATGATGTGAATTCTAGATCATTAATTTCAATTATACTACCCAACATATGGGGTTGTTTGATTTATCAAAACATCATGTGATTATGTTGCTGTTCGGAGGCATAACTCTATGGCTTGCTGAAAATTTATACTTTTAGTTTCAGTGGTTATCACTTTTACTCGCAGGTGTATCATCCTTTTTTCCTCTTGATTTTCATGCATTTTTTTTGATGTTCTCTATTGCAATGCCTTATTATTTTGATGGAGCAACAATAAATGACTGTCTGTTTACTAGCATAACTGAATTGCACTTGAAAAAACTGTTGAAATTTGCATGAGTTCGCCCTATTTTTCTCTTAATAAAATGGACATATATATAATTGGGTGGTGTTATTTGTGCTCTAAGTTATATTAGGATGGGATAAAAAAGTTTTAGTGTGACATATTAGATGCAACCTAAAATATGGGAAAATTGTTTAGGTGAATCTGTGGTGGTAACAAAGGTTGGGCCTATCGGCCCTTGTTATTTGTGTTTATGGTTTGTCTTTTGGTTATTATTGTTGCACCACGAAAGCTCCACGACTACACGATTGATCGATTCTATTTCGTTGCGGACAGCTAATGGAATCTATTTCGTTGTATTCAGGAATGATGAGCTCCAAAATTTCAGGGATGTCTCGAAGATTGCTTTGCTATTGAGGACTAGAGATTTCCTTCTGATTTAATGTCAGCCTCATAGCTACGGTCGAGAGTTTTAAAGATGCCCGCAGAGCTTCGCAGAAAAATGACTTCTTCCAATGGGTTGGCGGCCAGGTTGATTCTATTGCCGAAAGTGATCACGAATTGAAAGCATTATTGGAGGACAATTTGGCACAAGATGTACATCGCCTTCTTGTTAAAAATAACAACATCATTGTTTTACTTGTAATTTTATTAATATTTTTTTAGCACTTTCAATACTCGCTATTAAGTGTTGGGTATATGAGCTTTTGTCTATTTTGAAATGAATTTTAGCTTATTAATTATCAGATTATCTAATTTTCAGAATATAGTTTCTAATTAATTAAGAGGTGGTGACTGGAATATATATCTCATTCATGCTGACGGCGAGGTCAGTGACGGACGATGAAGACGACACCTTCGCTGACCCTTATAACATCGTGAAATGGACGTCGCTGATCATACCGGCGTAGATCAAAGCCTATGAAGAAATAAGGCGGAGGAAGAAGCCGGAGGGAGAAGTGGCCGGCTGAATCTTGGGATTTCGGTGGGATAAGCTCGGAAAGAAGCATCAGAGGTAGAAACGGCAGATCGGAGTAGAAGACGGGAGGAGAGCGGAATGGTGAATTGAGAAAATAGGTTGTGTGTGATAGTTTAGTAAATGGTAAATTTTAGTTGGATATGTATGTTAAATAAATAAAATTAACATGTAAAATGTAAGAAAAATAGAGTGTTTAGCGTTTAGGGTTTATGGCCCAATTTGACTTTTTACATGTATGTCACCTACTTTTTTTATACTTTCACTGCAACATTTGCATGCTTTTACTTGTAATACTGGCTTTTTTGCAGTAATGAAAGAAACTTCTAGGTACGTAAATTCAAGCACTTATTTACTTAGATTTGCCATTTCCATCGTCTTCTAGGTCGAATTACCTCATTTTCAAGACCTAGGGCTTGCTAGATCAAGGATTACAAGCAATTTCAAGGCCTAAAAAGTGTGGATCTTAACTTCTCTTGGTAAGAGCTTCACCCTAAACTAAAATTTTTTTATTTTCACCATGGGAATTTCTCACATTGCTTAGATCTAAAAATTGAAAATTTTGATGAAGTTTTGAGATTTTCCATAGTGATTTAAGCTCTTATTTACTTATATTTGCTTTAGGAGTCTCCTACATTGTGATTTTGAAATTTATTGGATTTTCTTGCAAATTTTTAGAATTTCAAATGGCTCCTAGAACAAGCAAAGGCAAGAGAAAGTTGGATTTTGATGAAGGTAAATTTGTTAATGTTAAAGCACATTTTCGTTTCAATTCAGTCCTGCATAATAAAAAGTGTATACAATATTGGGCTTTTGAAAGTCCAGGCGAATCTATAGAGCAGTTGATTTCTGATAGGAACTGGAAAAATTTTGTTATTTCTTTGCTAATGCTAGTGTTGTAAAAATTTATTTTACAACACTCTTCACTGTATAGAGTTAAGAAGTATATAAAATTAAAAAAAAATATTTTTATTATGACTCGTAAATTTAATTTAATTTTTTTTAAAGGGCTCACTTTTAGGGTTGTGTTATTGGAGTCCTGACACAGTTCTGTGTCCGAAATCTGTATGTAAAATTTTTTCCGTAAATACACAAGAATTGAGTGTTACATAGGAATTTAAAGTTGAATGTTATAAATTAGGGAATTTACGCGCATGCATCCAATTTCTCAAGTATTTACATGTCTAACGTTTAATTTAATTTAATTTTATATTTATACCACCTAAAATTTCATATTACATTCAAAGTATTACTATTTCAACTTTTAAAAAGTGAAATATTCCTTTTCATATATAGATAAAGATAACATATATATAAAAGTGAAAGTTTTGGTGTTTAAGACGTAAATATATTGGAATCTGCGCCTGTGTATCTTTTTAACTTTAATTGACACATTACTAACAGAAAAATATTCTAAAGTCAATATATCTAATTTTTTTTATTTTTTAGATAATTAATTTAAAATATTCTTAGAAATTCTATAAAATTTAAACTAAATTCAGTTGACTTTAAATTGACAGAGAAATAATCCATTATGTCATTTACAATTTTTTGATTTATTTTCATAATATTTGGAGTTTATTTTGTTGAAAGAATGTGAAACACCTAAGGTTGATTATTTTTCTTCATTATAGTTTAATGGTCTGTTTAGGCAGTTGCAATTTATTAATAAGTTGTTGATAAGCTGTTGAAAAATTTAAAAATTTTAATAAGCTGTTGATAAATAGCTTATTAATTTGCTTATTAATAAGCTGTAGTGGTTATTGCAATTGTTTTTTGAAAAATCAGATCGCACCAAACAGACTCGTAATAAAATATTTAAATATTTACAAAAATCATAAAAAAATATTAAATAAAATTTAACAAACCCCTAATGAACTATGAAAAGTAAAAAAAATTCATTTGAATTAATTTTAAAAGCAAAAAACACAATTATCAATCTTTAAATAACTTATTTTATAAATTCTAAAAGATTAAAACTAAGTTACCAATGAGCTCAAAAAATTTTTGGGTTTTCTTAGTTGAAGTTGAGCTTAGGAAAATCACTAAAATGCTTAATAACATTTAAAACATAGAAAATTCATTTAAATTTTTTTTAAAACTAAAACATAATTTTGTAATTTTATTAATAAAATACCCCAATAAATGAAATAATTTAAAATAAATATTTTTTAATATTATGCTTGAATATTATTCTTTAAAATTTCTAAAATAAAATAAAACGATAATCAAAGTCAAACAAAAGTTTAAAATATAATCTCTTTGAATTCAAAATTAGTTTGGATTAAATTGAATCCTCCAAAAATTATAATTTAAACAACAACTATTAATAGAGATACACCAATATAACCTAACAAATATTTGAAGCTAGTTAAGAAACAAACAAACGTTAAACGTCTTTGATTAGGTTTGTTGTAATGTGATGTTATATATATTATTATGTGCCTTTATACACTTCAATGAAAATTGAATATAATGGCCTAATGATAAACATATTTTTTTTATACTAACATCTATTTCGAAAGGGTATTTATTTACTTTTTCTTTTATGAATATATATATTTTTTTAAATGAGAATACAATAAAAGACCAATGAATTTTGGGGAGCTAGAATGAACTCTAGATGATATTTTGTGATACTTAGAACCTTAAAGGCATAGTTTAAAAGCCCATAAACTAAAAATAAATTTTTATCTATAACTAAGTTAGGTTATATTAAGGTAGAGTCTAGTTGCCCTAGGTGTATTATTGACATTTCTCATTAGGTTGGGTGTCACTCCAAAACTTAAGCTTTGCTCAAAATTTTGATATATTTTATGTAAAATGGAATGGACATGTTCAGTTGGTTAGCTTTTAGAAATAGATATCTACTTAAAAGGAAAGTATGTCTAAAAGTCTTATGAATGTATGTATATACATATTTTAAATATGCATATATATATATATATATATATATATATATATTTAAATGCCCAACAGAGCCTACAAGAACCAAACAAACCCGCAATACCTAGCCGAAATACAAAGAAACCCAAGACATTCAACACTAACTGGTGAAGACCAGCAACAGCAAGGCCCAGGCTCACACAATATGCAGCAGTAGCTTCCATTCCCAAGCAGCTAATTGGAAGATCTATCTGATGTTAGCAATTCTGAAATGGGTCACCCTCAAAAGGTGCCCCCTCAAAAGGAACAATATATGAGGGGGAGGAGAGGAGGAAACCACAATCATACCAATATGTAAACCAATACTAGCTAGCCAGTGGGCTGGTTTGTTGCCTTCTCTATAGATGAAGGAAAACTGCACTTCCATAGTTCTCCTCAGATTTCTAATTCTGTTGATCCAGTTGGAAAATATTTGGGAAGCTCTTATGGTTGATTAGCTTGGTCAGAAAGGATAAAAAGAAACGGCTAACCTCCAGCACAGTGGGAAGAGAATATTCAAATTTGGACTTATTTCTAGCCGACCAACTAAACCAGGTCACTATTAGAGGAATTGGTCCCAGGCCAGCCTGCTGCCAACTCAGCCAAGAGGGGTAAAAGATTGCCATTCCAGATTAGTGGCTTCAGTGGAGAGCTATTCTACTATTTCCTTCCACACATTTTGAACAAATCTGCACAGGAAAAAGAGGTGGGCAATGGATTCCTCAGCCTAGGAGCACATCGAACATTTAGAAGGGCCCCTCAGCCCTTTTAACTTGAGGATGTCATCAGTGGAAAGTAGCTTGTGGAAAACTCTCCAACAAAGGAAAGACATGGAGGGAGTCAAATATTTATTCCAGATATGTTCTCCCCAAATAGAATGTTCCCAATCATTAAGGTTGGAGAAGATATATTTAGACATGCTCATGGACTTAGTATATATATATATATATATATATATATATATATATATATATATCAAAATAAAAGATGCATTAATAAAAAGTTAGATTTAAGACATCTGATACAAGGGAGTGTAAGTAAATCCCCAAAAAGTAAATGCTTTAAATGCCCAGAAGGAAATTTAAAAAAGTTTATAATAACAAAAGTAGCAGAAGTTTTGGCCAGCCAGTTGGCGGGATGATTTCCCTCCCTGTGTATATGACTCCAGTAGATGGTAGTGTTCTGGGTGAGAGAAAGTAAGCTCCTGTGTAGATAGATCAGCTTCTATGGTATATCTGAAGAGCCTGTCATGATATTAACAAGTTGAAGTGAGTCTGATTCCACCCAGATGTAATGATACCCAAAAGCTTTAGCAGCTTTCAGTGCCAAAATTGCAACAACCAGCTCAGATTTAAGAGGAGAAATAAAAAAGATAGGAGACTGAAAAACCACAGTAACAACCTTTTATGATTCCTGCAAACCCCTCTAATACCAGCAGATTGAAGATTATAACTTCCATCAATGTTAATTTTAACCTAAGGTAAGGAAGGAAGTAACCATTGAATTGTCTTGACCTTAATCCTAGTTCTGTTCATATGCTGTTGAGTGAAACTATACCTGTTCAAATAGGTGCAACAATTTACAAATATCTGTTTAGCAGAACTTCTGTGCTTACCATATTTGTTTTGGTTCCTAGCTATCCATACAAACCAACAGATAATTAATGGACATAAAGAGAGTTGGCGAGCTTTCCAATCATCCTAACAATCTTCCACTTATATATATATATATATATATATATGTGTGTGTGTGTGTGTGTGTGTGTGTGTGTGTGTGTGTGTGTGTGTGTGTGTGTGTGTGTGCGTGCGTGCGCGCGCGTGTAATCTAATTTTCATATTACCAATGTCTTTCACCTCTCAGCACAGGCTCAAACCATCAACCATTACTATTGAGAAATTTTTACACTATGTAAAAAGAGGCTCGGGGAACCTATGTAACTAGTAATGCGTGATTTGATTTATTGAAGATGCATAAGAATACCACTAAAGAACTCAAAACTTGGAATTGGAAGGTTTTTGGGGTTTACAGAACATGGTTCTAAATGTAAAGAAGTTAGTAGGTTGGAAGAAATTGACATGGAGGGTGATTGGGTTAGGGATGAATTAGTTGAGGCACACACATTTAGGTATACATCCATAAGTACATATTGACAAACATCCATACATACATATAAGTATACATTAATACATCATACAGATATTCTCATATAAAGACATGCTCATATTTAAAAATAACTTTTGCACACAAGCACATTGAACACACACACACACACACACACACACAGATATATATATACATACTATAGTTAGCACATTCTTCTTCCCTTTCCCTTCATTAATTTGGTTAATTAAAATACTTATAGGTTAATTAGATTGTTCATAGTTTAATAAAGTTATTTATATGTTGATCAAATTTTTATTAATTAAGGTTATTAAAGGTTTAATCAAGATTTTAATTGGTTAACTGAGTTAATATTTATTAAACTATTAATTAATTAATTAAAAGGTTAATTAATAAGTGAGGTTCTATAATTAAAATATTATTCTTAATATATTTGGTGTTGATTAAAGTATTGTACATGAGATAACAATAAGATAAAAAAGAGATAGTTGAGATCATCAACTATTAGGGTTAGGATTTATGTGTCTTAATGTGGCATAAACTCTTAAAGAATAGAAAGGTTTTGGACTTTTGAAAAAAAAAAATTAATTGTCCAAAGCATTGGACTGGACCCCATACAAATGATCTACTAGGAAAAAGGAAGAAATTTTTTGAGCACATGTATATAATCAAAACTTATGTTTCTAATTATAGAGTTTTGTTAAATTAAATTATAGAATAACATAGTAAAAATATATGAAACTTAGGACAAAATCCAGGCAAATATGGTATGTTTGAATTCAAAGGTTTTTAACAGGAAGACCGTTAAAGAGGTGTTAAGTTCAAGAGAATACTTTCTCATTAGGTAAATGGCTAAGCTAAAAGTATTTTACCAATGAATAGGAAATATCATTAACAACGTCTTGACTATGTTAAGAGTAGACTTCAGTGAGATAGCGAGATTAGTGTAGAACTTTCCTATAAATCATGACTAAGTGGATTAAAAATTGTGATGATGAAATAAAAATTTTAGCTGTAACTATTTCTGTAAGATGATTATGAGAGTTACGTAGACTAAAAATGTTTTGCAGATTTAAATTATTAGGCAACATGATAAATATCAAAATATGGACCTTTAAAATGCTTGAATAAGCTATTATAGAGTATTACATATGTTTTCTTAGAATGTGTGACCCATTACTAGCTAATTTGGAAAAAAGTCTTGATACACCTAAAATATATAGTATTTTTATGCATATTTTTATACCTATTTTTTATGATATTACACTTTAATGGAA
Source organism: Papilionanthe hookeriana x Papilionanthe teres (assembly GCA_022702705.1). Classification (NCBI taxonomy): domain Eukaryota; kingdom Viridiplantae; phylum Streptophyta; class Magnoliopsida; order Asparagales; family Orchidaceae; genus Papilionanthe; species Papilionanthe hookeriana x Papilionanthe teres. The sequence continues at coordinate 45,477,938 of CM040430.1, read as the reverse complement.
GGTATTTTCATGTTTTTCTTACATGTATGATTAAAATGAGTAATTGTGATAAAATGAGCAAAAAATGATCAAATTTGGAGCAAAAATGAAAGGTGTACAAAATTACCCTCTGGCGCCTAAGTGCCGATGGCTGACACATAGGCGCGACAATTAAAAGTGACAAATTAAATCAAATTTGGCGCCATTTCCAAGGGGTGTTTGAAGCAACCATTGGTTTAAACTATCTTAACTTCTTTTGGATGGAAAATTTGAATGAATAGATGCATCTTTTGGTAGATACATTGAATTTAGACATGATTTAAAGAGACACCAAAGCACATTTTGAAGAATTATTAAAATGAAGATTGTAGGATCAGAAAAGGAGAGGATTTTTGAAAGGAAGCATTGGCGGGAGAAGTTAGAGAAAAACTTGAAGTGATTGAAGGGAAAGAGGAAGAAAGAGAGTCTTCTTCTTGTCATACTTTCTTTATTTGTTCACTTTACTTTATCATAGTTTGTATTAGAATTTAGGAGAGTGAATCCTTAGATTTGGGGGCCATCTCCTAAGGAGTTATTTAGTGGAAAACAAAATTTTCAGAGGAACTTCAAGAGTCTTGTGGAGAGGACTTTCAGATAAGTATTTAGCTTTATTTTTACATTTGGTTTTAAAGTAAGACTTTTTTGTGTTTTCACTATGATTGCTACTTTCAAATCAAATTGTGTTTGTGTTTTCTCCATGAGTTTTGAGTAGTTTTCTTTATCTTTTTCCTTTCAAATGATGAAGTAATTAAATTATGGAAGGAGGTTGTATAAAGTATAGATGTTTAATGTTGAAAAAAGTTGTGATGATTCCACTACCTTGCACTTCATTTATCTCTTGATTTGACCAATTGTGATGTTAAAATTTGTTGTGAGAACATGTAAGAACCAATGTGGTATTGTCTCAAATAACAATTGGAGTGAATCACATGAAATTATATGGGTGAGAATTGTAGTCCATATAGTTGAGTGCAAATAAATAGGGAGATATTCTTTTTAAAGGGTCTAGAATCAGAGGACTTTAGTGTGATAGCTAAAGCCCTCAATTTGGTTTGATGTTTTAAGTATTGTTATGAGATGTTAGCCCCCTGGTGGAGGAAAAAGAGGGAACTCTAAAGTGAGAGTTAGTATCTTCCCTGCCTAACCCATCTTCAAGATTTCAAAATATCAAATTAATCTATTCTCTTTATAGAACCAAGTAAGGGTAAATAATATAATTGCTCTTATTTGGCACAACACATTTAGATACTTCCACAATAAAATTCCATAATTATTATTGATTCATTGAAAGAGGAAAAATTTATTTTATTCTCATTTGCTTTCATATCATTCTTACTTTTACTTTTTCTTAAAAAAATTAGTAAAAATAATTAAAAATTTTTAATTATAAAAAATAACCTACAAAATCATTTTGAAAAGTAAAAAGTTATTTTTCAGCTTTCTTTAATTTTTTAGAAAATTTCCCTCTGGGTTCAATATCTCAGGGCTTAATCAGAAAGTCCTATATTACTTAATAAACGATATGTATACTTGCGTAGAATCTCATATTAAAAATAATTAAGGTTGATTTGTTATTTGCTTCAGAATCAAGTTTCTAGTGTCATTGCAAATAAAGAGATATTATCATTGAGAAGAAATATAAAGTGTAAAACGTAAGCATAAATATTCGGGAATCAAGTTTTTGGCACCGTTGTTGGGGAAATTAATTAAAATATTTTTAAAGAAAATTCAAGAAAAACCAAATTTTTACTTTTCCTTCCTTTTGTTATTGTGTTTTATTTTATTTTATAATTGTGTATGCGTAGTTCAAGTTCTGAAGGACTTGTGCCTTACAAATCTAAATTAGAAAGAACTATAAGAAAAATCAGAAAAATTAAAAATATAGAAAAAGAAAAAAATATTCAAGAAATGGCAAATCAAAATGTTGAAATCCATCAAGAATTCAGACCTTTAAGTGACTATCCTAACTCTACAGTAGATGATCTTCATGGTAGTTTTCAAAACATTTTTGTAGGTTCTAATTCATTTGAACTTAAACCTACTATTATATAGGGTATCTAATAATTAGTTTGGGGAGCACCAACTGAAGATCCTAATTTATATCTTATCAATTTTCTAGAATTGTGTGCTACTTTTAAATACAATGGTGTTTAAGACGATGCTATTAGACTTAGACTCTTTCCTTTCTCATTGAGGGATAAGGCTAAGGTATGGTTAAATTTGTTAGCACCTATATCTATCAGAACATGGGGTGATTTAGCATAAAAATTAATTGCTACTGCGAAGCTTAGAAATGATATTACATCTTTTTTGTCAGTTTAAAGGGGAATCTATTTATGAAACATGGGAATGTTTTAAAGATTTCCTAAGAAAGTATCCACATCATTCGATACCAGACTGGTTAGTAATTCAAGCTTTTTTACAATGGATTAGCTAGATCTCTTAGATCTATTATCGATGCCGCTGCTGGTGATTCATTGATGTCTAAAAAGTTTATTGACGCTTATGCTTTAATTGAAGAAATTGATACTAATAATTTTCAATGGTCTTCTAAAAGGTTAAATCCTAAAAATTTAGCCAATATTCATGAAAATGATGCTTTTGTAATGCTATCAAATCAAGTTGCTGCAATTTCAAGGGAGATAGACCAGTTTGGAATGAATTTTTCTCAGCTAATTTATATGATTGAAGAAAATTTATTAGGCAAAATGGTCGATTCTCAAATATCATTTGAAACTTTGAATACCATAAATAAGCCTAATAACCCATATTCGAATTATTATAACTAAGGCTGGAAGAACCATCTAAACTTTAACTGGAATAATAATAATTAGGGTGGTAGTAATCAAAAATGGGATAACAATCAAGTAAACCCATTGGGGAACTGGAACAACCAAGATAATAATAGCATAGACCAACCTATCTGCTAGTTTTTAACCATGCTTTATAATTTAAGGAGTAGAAGTTGTCTATAGAAGAAGTGGTGTTACAAATGGGAAATCAATTGCAAAGTCAAGGAGCTACAATCAGAAATATTGAGATTCAATTGGGATACATTGCCAATTCATTAAGTAATTGATCCCAAGGAACACTTCCTAGTAATACAGAAGCAAATCCAAGAGTCAAGAATAAAGAGTAAGTAAAAGCTATTCAGTTGAGAAGTGGAAGAGAGTTGGAAGGTAGAGTTCAAAAAGAGATTGAAATAGAGAAAGAAGAGATTAAAGAACTAAAAGAGGACGCTCCGAAAGGTTTAGAAAGACCTATTTCTCCACTTAAGATTAAGTAGAAAAACCACCCCTCCATTTCCACAAAGACTTCGACAACAAAAGTTGGATAAGCAATTTTTAAAGTTCTTGGAAGTATTTAAGAAGCTTACAATCAATATTCCATTTGCTGAAGCCTTAGAACAAATGCCAAGCTATGTAAAATTTATAAAGGATATTATGAACAGAAAAGGCAAGTTTGAAGATAATGAAACTGTTGCACTTAGTGAGGAGTGCAGTGCAATAATTCAAAAAAAAATTCTTGAAAAGCTTAAAGATCTTGGTAGTTTGTCAATTCCATGTGAGATCCAAGATAGATTTCGTGGGAAAGCTTTATGTGATTTTGGTACAAACATTAACCTTATGTCGTTATCTATATTTGATGCACCAAACATATATACGCTTTTTACTATATGATTTTACTCATTTTTAGTGATATTACACTTTAAAAGGAAAGTATTTTGTATGTTTTTTTGTTTTAAGTACAAAATGGTGATTGGAGCAAAAAGAAGCAAAATCGATGCAATTTGGAGCAAAAAGAGCAAGAAAACAAATTTTGTCTTGACAACTTTCGATAAGTCTTTCTATGTTTAATCTCTTTTACACTTCTTAAATATTTTTGAATGAGATTTTACTTTAAAGAAAGATTGATTTTATGCCTATTTTGTAGGGCTATCTATTAGGAACACAACACAACTGAAACGGGGCGAATCGGAGCTGTAACGGAGCCAAACAGAGCAAAATGGTGGAGCTGCGCAGGATGGGGGCGGGGGGCTCTAAACTGGCGCCGGCGGCGCCAGAAGCCTAAGACCATGAAAAATAGAGCACCAGCAAAACCCTATTCAGCACCGGTGGAGCCTGAGATGGCTTGGACGCGATATTCGGTGGTTTTTGGCGAAATACATCGAATCTGGACTCTTTTTGGAGGGTTTCTTCATGCACCTCTTGGGAAATTCGTCCCTACTCTATTTTAAACAGAATTTGAAGCCAAAAATAAAGAGGAGATGTTAGGGAAAACTTGAAGAATGCTTAGAGATCTGAAAATAGGAGTAGAAATGTAGATTTCTACCTTTTTGGAGAAATTGGTGTGAGGATTTTGAGAGAATTTGTAAGGGAATGTTCTAGCATTGCATGGATCCGCGGGAGACTTTGTGGGAGAGATTTTCATCTTTCTTACAAGGGAAAAAGCTAAGTATTGTGTTTTTCATTATCTTATGATATTGTAAAAACTTATTTTGTGGATTTACTTTGAAATGAAGTTTTCCGTAGTGTTTTCTTCGTGTTTTGTGATGTCTTTCTCTTACTCTTTCTTCTTCTATGAAAATAGTGGCATGAGAAGATTATGCCATTGTTTTCATTCTAGTTTTCTTTTGCAATTAATATGACTCATGTTTAGGATATTAGGATGCTTGCTAAAAGAAGTTTTAATTATAATTGTGATGGTTTTTACTTGTACTTCATTTACATTACAATAAGGGCCCGTTGTATTGTTAAAATTCATTGTAATTGCACTGTCCTGAAAGGGCAGTGTAATTCTCAATATAGTGGAACCACATTCAATGTCATGAATGAATTGCGTAGCTCATGGGGATTGAGTACAAATAAATAGGGAAATATGGTTTTTATGAGTGTTGAATTGGAGGTTTCAGGGTGACAGGCTGAGATCCCCAATTTGGTCCTAAGATTAGTAACTAAACTCGAAGGTTAGCCTTCAGGTGAAGGGTGAGTGGGAGCACCGTAGTGACAGTCGGTATGCTCCTAGCCTAGCCTTACATTTAGTGACTGAACTTAGGATATGTCAATGTTCTTTACATGCTTGAAAGAGGGGATACTCTTCTGAGGGTAAAGAATATGAATGCTCCTATTTGGCACATACAATATTTAATGCATCACATTTCTAAACTTTATCCAATTCATTACATAAGAATAGTAGATTTCATTATATCAAAATTCACCAAACCAATTTCCCCAAAATGAGTTATCTTTAGAAGTAATATTTGCATTTAGGAGTAATTATTATCCTTACATATAATCATCTGCATTTGGGAGTAGTTGTTAGAAAAACCACTTATATAACCCTTCCAAACTAAGGTTGATAGTAGTAGACTAGAATTTGACTAAGAACCCCTTACCTCGCTTCTCTGTAGGATAGATAAACGAGACTCCATTAGAGCCTTGTATTACTTGATATGATGCGTATACTTGCATTTGAAATTGTGACTTTACAAAAATCATTATAAATATATAAATTTGAGGACATAAATTCTTAAATATAAAAAAGTCGCATCAATATTCAAAAAACTGGGATTAGGAGAAATAACCCCGACTACTATAACTCTACAAGTATGTGATCGTTCGATCACATATCCTAAAGAAGTTATAGAAGACATTTTAGTGAGGGTGAATCAATTTATCTTTCCTGTTGATTTCATTGTGCTAGATATAGAGGAAGATAAAGAGATGCCCATAATTTTAGGGAGACTTTTCCTAGTCACAGACAGAGCAATGATAGATGTGCAAAAAGGGGAATTAACTGTGTGCGTCAATGATCAAACTATTACATTCAATATCTCAAAATCAATGAAATATCCTGCAAGAGGTAAAGATGATGAATTCTATAGGATGGATGTTATCAGATATCTAAGTGAATGTCATTTTAAATCAACTTTTTAAGAGAAATTTGAAGGTGAAAAATTGGAACACGAGAAAGAAGAGGAATTGCAACATTATGAAGATTTTCATGAGGAAGATTTAAATTATGTTCATGAAAATTTTGAATTATTGGATATGATTGAAAAAGATGAATCTTTTAGTCCATCAATTAAAAAACCTCCTGAACATGAATTAAAGATGCTTCCTACTCATTTAAAATATGTCTTTTAGGTGATTCATCAACTTTGCCAGTTATAATCTCCTCTCAATTGACTGAAAAAGAAGAAGAGAGTTTCCTTAAAGTTCTAAAGAAATATAAGAAATTTTTTAGATGGATAATAGCTGATATTAAAGTAATCAATCTTTCAATTTGTATGCATAGAATTCTTTTGGAAGAGAATTGCAAATCTCAGGCTGATCCCAAAGGAGATTAAATCATACTATGAAAGATGTTGTTAGAATGAAATTTAAAGTGGCTGGATGCTGGAATTATCTACCCTATTTCAGATAGTGCATGGGTTAGTTCTATTCACTGTGTTCCTAAGAAAAGAGGAGTTACTGTGACTGCTAATGAAAATAATGAATTAATACCAACAAGACAAGTTACAAGGTGGCGAATATGCATTGATTATAGAAAATTAAACCTTGCACAAGGAAAGACCAATTTCCACTACCCTTTCTAGATCAGATGTTGGATAGAATGGTTGGGCATAAATAATTTTGTTTTCTGGATAGATATACTGGTTACCACCAAATACAAATTGCTCCTGAGGATCAAAAGAAAACAACATTTACCAGTCCTTATGGTACATTTGCTTTGAGAAGAATGTCATTTGGTTTATGTAATGCCCCTGCTACATTTCAGAGATGTGTGATGGCAATTTTTTGTGATTTAATTGAAAAAGGAATTGAAGTTTTTATGGATGACTTTATAGTGTTTGGAATTTCATTTGAATGACGTTTATAACATCTATCAAAAGTTCTTAAGCGCTGTGAAGAAACTAATTTAGTCATTAGCTAGGAAAAATACCAATTTATGGTAGCAGGAGGAATTGTATTGGGACATCGTATATCAAAAAATGGTTTGGAGGTAGATATTGCAAAAATTTCAAGTTATTGCTAATTTACCTTGCCCAACAAATGTAAGGGAGATTAGAAGTTTTTTGGAACATGCAGGATTCTACAGACATTATATTAATGACTTTTCAAAGATTTTAAAGCCTTTTTGTCGTTTACTAGAAAAAGATGTGATTTTTGATTTTGATGAAGAATGCCTATAAGCTTTTGAATCATTAAAAGAAAAATTAATCACTGCGCTTGTGATAGTTTAACCAAAGTGGGAAAAACCTTTTGAATTAATGTGTGATGCAAGTGATTATGCTATTGGAGCTGTTTTAGGTCAGAGTTATGATAAAATTTTCAAAGTGATCTACTATGCTAGTAGAACACTTAATGAAGTTCAAATTAATTATACCACTGACCCGACCCGTAATTACGCAGTAAATTAACTTTCAAAAGATGGCAAAAAACTTGACCCGATTTATAAATAGTGGCTAGTGTGCAAAATCTTAAATGATATAAAAATTGGAAAATATTTTACACAGTAGGGGTACTACGCAAGTTTACGTATCGTTTTAAGTAATAAAGAGTTTTCTTTAAAAACCCCAGTATCAATCAACGAGGAAGTGAAGTAAGAGGTCTTTAGTCAAATTCTAGTATACTACTAATAGTCCTTAGTTTGGAATGTCGATTAAAAGTGTGTTTTATCTAGCAACTACTTCTAAATGCAAGTGTTAAATGTAAATATAGTAACTACAACTAAGTGTAAATAATAATTCTAAAGATAACCCTTTTTGGATGAATTGGTTTGGAGAATTTTGAGATACTAAAAACTACTATTCTTATGTAATGAAATTGATAATATGTAGGAATGAGATTCATTTAATATTGTATGTGCCAAATAGAAGCAATCTTATTCTTTACCCTTTGGTCCAGGCATAAAGAACATTGACTAATCCTATGCTTGGTTACTGAATCTGTGGCTAGGCTGGGAGGATACCGACTCTCACTTCAGAGTTCCCACGTTCCCCTTGCCTGAGGGCTAATATCTACACTTCAGCACCCAAACGATAGGACCGAATTGAGGATATTAGCCTGTCACTCTAAAATCTCCAATTCTACGCCTGATAATTATATTTCCCTATTTATTTGCATTCAATCCCCATGAACTTCACCATCCATGGAATATGAATGTGGTTCCACTTTGTTGAGAATTACATATGCCCTTTCGAGACTTAACACAATTACAATGAATTTTAACACTACAATGAGCCCTTATTGCAATGTAAATGAAGTGCAAGTAAAAACCATCACGTTTATAATTAAAACTTCTTCTAGCATGCATCACAAAATCCTAAACATGAATTCTAAGCATTACAAAAGAAAAGTAAAATGAAAAGAATGACATAATTCTCTCATGCCACTATTTCCAAAGAAGAAGAAAGAGTAAGAAAGATACATCACAAAGCAATGAAAACACAACGAAAACTTCATTAAACCAAAACAAATCCACTATGTAAGTGTTTACAAAATCATAAGATAATGAAGAACAAGACTTAGCTTTTTCACTTTGAAAGAAAGATGAAGATCTCTCCCATAAAGTCTCCCGTCAATTCATGCAATGCGATAACATCTTCTTACAAATTCTCTCAAAATCTCCTCTCCAATCTCTCCAAAAGGGTAGAAATCTACATTTCTACTCTTAATCTAAGAATCCTAAACATTCTCCAAGATTTTCCTAACATTCCTCTCTTTTTTTTCTTCTTTTTATCCTCTTTTTCACCTCTAAATTCACTAATTTAAAGAGTGTGGATGAATTTCTAAGAGTTTCCTTAAGCACCCGCCAAAAGTCGGTCTAGAACCTTCCCGGGAGCTCTCGACGGGTTCGAGGTCGTTGTCGGCAAGCTTTTCGAGCATTTTTCATTTTTCTTTGAAAAATCTTGCCGTTGGCGAGATTGAGGCCATCGTCGGCGAGCAGACTGCTGCGCTTGCTACTGCACCGTTTTGCTCCGTTTGGCTCCGTTTTAGCTGTGATTCGCCCCGTTTCAGTTGCGTTGCGTTCGTAACAGATAACCCTACAAAATAAGCATAAAAATAATATTTCTTTAATTTGTAATCTCATTAAAAAATATACAAGAATTGTAAAAGATATTAAGCATCAAAAGACTCATCGAAAGGTGTCAGGGCAGAATTTCATTTCTTGCTCGTTTTGCGCCAAATTGCACCGTTTTTGCTTCTTTTTGTTCCAATCACCATTTCTTGTACCTAAAAATACAAAACATATAAAATATATTCCTTTAAAGTGTAACATCATAAAAAATAAGTAAAATCATATAGCAAAAAAACATATAATTTTTCCTTGGGTCAAAATCCCTCAAACATAACAGTTACTTGTCCTCAAGTAACACTTTAAATTTAAAAACCAAATATACTGACTTGTGGTTGTGGGTTTCAATAGAGTTTCCTATATTTCATCTCAGAAATATTATAGTATAACATAAGAGAAATTCTAGCAAATCAACCTAGGACTAGAGTATAAGAATAACTCATATTTAACTTAGGAATCCTGATTTTTTATTTACTTCAAAAGTTATTGAAAATTATCAAACTAAAGATTCATAGAAAATATAAAAATGGAAATTAAGCACAATATATTTACCAATTTAACTAATACCTTTTGAAATAAGAATAAGCTCATGATTGTTTTTAAGTCTTTTCATTTAAAAAGATTTAAGCGAATCCAATTTTTGATTAGGCTTCCCCTCTAGCTTCACCTCACTTATTTTCTTTTCTTTTTTTTTTCTTTTCTTTCAGGATCATTTTCAATCCCCTTTTTTTTCACTTTTTTTTCTTTCTTTCGGGATCATTTTTAATCCCTTTTTTATGTGAGGATTACTATATCTGGATAGACCTTTAATAATTTTGAATTTCTCTATCCTCTGTCTAAAATCCAAAACTCAAAATTTTCCCTCACTTTTTATAAGTGTAAGTAATAGTTTAAAAAGGTTTTCAATAAAGGCTCAATTCTCATTAAGTATAAATCTAAGAATTTTAGTTTTTCAAATATTCAACTCCTTTCTACCTTAAATAGAAAAATCATTTTTCCAATGTTTCCTACAAAATATCTTAACTCTAGAGCAGTTTCTGCACTAAGGATTTCAACTAAGTTATTTTTCTAATATTCCTAAAATTAAAATTATAGTAATCTAGAGGTAACACCACATACCACAAGTCATTTTAAAAGTGATATCAAATTAAATACAGGCTACTGAGGATAAATAAAGTTACATTTTAAAAATTTTTCTACCCCCCAAACTTAAATTTTAAAATATTTTGCAATTAATTCCATGAAATGTAGGAGGAAGAAAAATTAAAGGTTGAATCTACTTACTACTACAACATCCTATCAAATTCATATCATGCATAATCAGGATAGAATGACTGTAGGAGAAAGTAAATCTAACCTAAAACATGCTTGTAATAAAGTTACACTTAAAGGAAGTAATTTCACATTAAAATTTTATTTTTCTTCCTACCCCCAAACTTAATTTTTAACATATATAACATTCAGTATAGAAAATATAAGCAGAAAGAAAAAAAATTTAGAAATTCTATCTACCACAAATGTCTATCAAAACCATTTAGAAGTATTCATTAGGACAAAACAATATGCAGCAGAAAGTAAATCTAAACTAATCATGCCAAAATGAAATTCACTAAATAAAAGTTTAACTAGCATAGCATGTATCAACAAAGGAATACAAAAATGTTCTTCAAGTCTTAAATAAAATTGTAACATAAACATAAACACACATATAATAAATGAGGTCAATGTACGTCTTATTTTTAGGTTGAGTGTTTTGAAAAGGGGTCACCTACAAAAGTTGTCGGCGAATTTTTTAGATTTTAAATTTAATTTAATTATATATAATTTAGAAAGTAGTATTTGATTTTGAAAATAGTTTTAAATTTGAAAATTTTAAGATATGAAATCAAACCGATCTCACATTCCAAATAGTTTATATAAACGAGCACCGCATCAAAAACTATGTATCTATCCCGAAGAATAGACGTACTGCTTGATGATGGGGCTCGGTTAAATAAACTAAAAGATTTGTGACATCCGTTTGGTCGATGAACTAATTTTATGAGCCGACAAGTTCCCCTGCTTAATATAAATGAATTAAGCAGGGTTTATATTATCTGGGTTCTTAAAGTTCCCTATATGGGCAAGCCCCTATAGTTAATTACATCTTAAATGACGGGAATCATTTAAGAAAACTCTCGATAATGATCAGTGCTTTTGCTCTCAAGAATTTCAAAGCTTAAGGTTTTCAAAGGATTAGATTTTGGAAATTTCAATAGGGATCAGCTCAAATTTGGAACAAGTTTATTTTAGGAGTCCAAAGAAAGAGAAGTAGGAGAAGTTGAGGATCCAAGAAGAATCTTGGAAACTTCCCAAACTATCCTATTGTTTGGCTTCAATTTGGGAGTTTATTTGATGTTATAATCCTCGCCAATTTTAATTAGTTAGGACTTATATTCGTACGACATGATCATACAAGCAGCCTAGAAGATATGAGGGTTTATGTCGTATCGAACGACTACCTCGGAGTCCTAAGACCGGTTAGGTCTTAATTTACATGATATGATCATGCAAATTCCTAACAAAAGGGGTTGAGAATTTATGTTTTACTAAGAAAACTACCTCGAAAATCTATGGCTTTGTTGCTTAATTCTAAGAAATGTTTAGCTGGTGTAGAGTTGTTTTGTTGACGAAGATGGTCGTGCTGCCCACCGTGCTCTAAGCTCCTTGTTGTTGCAGAGGTTTAGTTTTAGAAGTCATAAATCAGGAGATGAGAGAAGTGTTTTGGTTTAGACAAAATCTTAAAATCCAAGTGTTTTTTAATGTTTTAATTAAAATAAATCTTAAAGTTGGTTAAACATAACCGATTAAGATTCCACGGTTCCGTCATCCCGGCATCGTTATTTTCATCGAATTCACTTAGTCCAGATGAATTTGCTAAACTCAACTGAATGAGTTCCACACTTTCATTTATATCGTGGGAAATCCCGTTAGCAACACGTGGGTTACATCATCCGAAGTATTCTCGATCATTCAACGAGACGTTTTAATTTAGTTGTAATTGTAGTTTTGTTGTTCTGTTTGTGATTAAATTTTGAGTTGTTTTATATTTTGAAATATTGTGGCGATGATTTTTATCTTGTAATGACTTTTAATTTAGTTTTGGTTTTAGTTCAGGGACTATCCTAAAGGTTTTGGTTTTCATGCAACAGTTGTTTATCATGCAAGAAAAAGTAAAGTACAGTGCATGTAAGTAAATTGCAATACAGTAAATTACAATTAAATAAAAGCGTACCTGGAGGGTCATCCCGTCATCCCAAGCTACACTTAAAACACATGTTAAGACATTTAAATGTTTCAACAAGTACCTAGGTAAAGCTAAGGGAAAGGTTTTGGTTGTCTACCAAAGTCCTAATCCATATGTTGAGTCATCCCTATGACGTCTAGGTTCTTGTGTTTTGGTTTAAGGATGATTTTATTCATCAAAGAACAATTAAGTTCAATTGTTCTTATAAACATCCTATCATATTGAGGAAGTGCTTAAGGCGAGTCTTAAACATCTTTTCAATATCTCTAGGATTGTTTTAAGTCCAAGAGAATTTAATTATACAAGTGAATTAATCATCCAGGATTTTAAGTTTTGTTCTCTTGCTCAGTGAACTAGGACATTTGAATATCCTATAAATGAAGTAACACTTCACTTGATACCTCATTTAAGAGTTATAATAATAAGAGCTTTAAAAGGGCAAATCAACTTATTAGGTATTTTAATGATTTAAACTTAATGATTCGAGTTTTAATTTTGACTTAATTATAAAAAATTAGTTTAAGTTTGGAATAGTGTTCAAGTTATTTTAGATTTAATTCTTAATGATTTCATTTAGGTTTGTTATTAAATGATTTTAATTTAATTTAATTCAATTTAATTTAATTTTAATTTAATTTGATTTTAATTTAATTTAATTTAATTTAATTTAATTTAATTTAATTTAATTTAATTTAATTTTAATTTAATTTGATTTAAATTTAATTTAATTTTAATTTAATTTGATTTAAATTTTAATTTAATTTAATTTAAATTTAATTTTAATCTTAATTTAATTTTAATTTTAATTTAATTTAATTTAATTTTAGTTTAATTTTAATTTGGATTATTATTTTAATTTTTTTTAGTAAGAATTAAGTATTATTGACGTGATTTATTTAGGGATTTTTAAATTAAAGAATAAACATCCTCTTAATAATATTCCTACTTTAATAATTCCAATTTTTATTATTCTTCCAAAATTTCAATTAATTAATTAATTAAAGTTTTATTTTAATTATATTTGAAATGATTAATAGGTTTCTACCCTCGATCATTTAAGTTTCAATCATCCAAAATCAGTTTAAAATCAAATATTTTACCCTCCCTTTTTGATTAATCCTAAAATTTTAATTAAGGGTTGAAATTTTTAATTACCCTTTTGCCCTTCAAGCTTAATAATTCTATAACTCACTAAATTAAGCTCAAATGAACTTGAAATTTTTATGTAACCTCACTCACATGTCAATTAAGACATTAGAGGAGAAAATGTGATTTTTCTATATTTAATTTATTTATGTAATTATTTTTAATGGAAAATAGGGGTTTTAAAGGAAAATTCAATAACATGACCAAGGAAATGTTTCTATCCTTAAGAAAATTATGAGATGTTTCTAATGACCCGAGGACCATTTGGACCAATTTTGGTGATTTTTTAAATTATATTTTATTTATTAGAATTATTTTGAGTTTTGGAGTATTAATTGATTTTAAAATAAAATTAAAGTTGAAAAATAGATTTTATATTTTCTTAAATCTCTCTAACCTCAAGGAGTCCAGAGAAATAATTTTTATATTTTTCTAATTTTTCTTTGATTTATTACAATTATTTTAGTGAAAAGGTTGGAAAATACATTTTTTTAATATTAAAAATTACATTAAGCCTTTAAAATTCAATATCTTATCCTAGGGACTTAAGAAAAATATTTAGTTTGTTCCTAAGTGATTAGAATTCAAAATGTGACATTTTGGTGATTTTTAATATTTTTATGATTTTTATTATTTTTTAATTATTAAAAATATTAAAATAATGATAAAAATCAACTTTTTTAGAAAATTATAATTTTAATTTTCCTAAGTTCCTCCGATATCAGAGAAGCTCAAAAACCATTTTTGTGAATTTTTGAAAAGTATTTTGTGAGTTATGAATTTTCAAAGTTTAATTTTATCCATTTTGCTTAAGAGGCTTAATCAACCCATTTGGTGGGGTTAATCAAGTCCAATTGATTTCAAATTTTTATGTGATGTTCCTTTAATCCCAAAGATCAGTAGAGAATTATTTTCAAGTCAATTTAATGTGTGGGTAACCTTAATTAATTAAAGTTCAATTTTGGGTATTTAGACCAATTAGGGTTATTCCAAGTGAATTAACTCAAAACTTATTTTTCTTAGGTCCCTCTGGTCATAAGATATATCACCAAATTTTCCTAGAATTTATTTTTCAACATGCTAATTATTGGAATTAAAATACTCAAAATAGTAACATGAACTTGGAAAATCAATAACTCCAAAAGCTTCAAAAGCCCTATGGTCTCATGCCATGGTGAATTGCCTATGCAAATGGAGAATTAAAATAATGCAGAGTGTAAATAAATCATTAAAAATAAAATACTCAATGAAATTCCTTGATTTCTTTTCCACATTATTTTCCTCTATTCACTGAGCAAGAGGGTATTTTTATTTTTTTTTTTATGATTTTTCTACACAAAGTTATGCATTTTTGAAGTTCTAGGTATTTAATAAATAAGAAAAATCCCTATTTATCTACTTATCCACGCGGCGCCAGGCAATCCTCGGCAGCTCCAAACGCCCATGCGACGCATTCCTATTCGACGTCGCCATCGGACTTAGCGCTCCAGGGGCCCGCGGTTCATGTACCATTGCGCTGCCCGGCTCGATCTCGACCGTCCGCTCGATACACGCTCGATCCGACGGCTCCTGGTCATCGTTTACGACTGGTGTGCACTCGTGACCGTCCACACTAAAACCCTAAGAACTCACTCGATTCTCAACGGATTTTTGTGTTCTTATGCTCTATGGATTTGTCTTGAAGAGACGAACACATCCATATAATAAACATGCATTGAAATCGTTTCAAATCAAATGGAGAATCTCCAGGAGATCGGGAGGAAGAGAGAGTTCATACCTTTGCTCAGGGAAGTGAAGCTTCGATCTGAGAGTTGTGTCACATTCGATTGGATCCAAGCAAGCTCCAGATGAAGTCCCTTGGCCTGGTGAATTGCCTAGGTACAAAAGTGACCACAGCCGATCACAAAGCTTGAAGGCTGGAAGCAATGGGCGGCACTGGTGAGGGGGATTTCTTTGGGAAACTTCTCCTCTTGGTACGGTGAAGGTGTAGAGTCAATCAATTTGAGGATTGACTCACTGTGGTGAAGTTTCCTGGTTTTGGGCTTAAATTTCAACTCTGAAATTGAGCTCACAGAGAGGAAATGACAGGGGGATTTCAGTGGGGATCAAGCTCTCTAGGTGTGGGGAAGAGTCTGGAATGATTTTGGCAGAGTTTCTGTATGGTTTGTTTTAGTCTCCTTTTTGGCCGAGAGGGGGTGGTGTTTAAATAGGAATGGCTGGAGGGCCTCCCAGGGGGAGTTAGGGGTTGGGATCAGCTGCTCTGGTGAGGAGAAGAACAGCCATGGTGGCCATTGGGCATGGAGCAACTCGGCGAGGGAGAATTTCAATGTGGGCTCACATGGGAGCTCTCGGGTGTGGTGTTTTCCGGAGGCCAGTGGGCGGCCGGTAGGCATGGGTCACCCTCAGGGTCAGGAGGTTCAGGGCTTGATGTTTGTGAGTTTAATTGACTGTTGCCATGTGTAAAGTGGTTAGATCAAAATGGAATGGGGGCATGGCTTCTTTGGCTTGGTTAGTGTCAACCCATGTGTTTGGGCTGGGTTCACCTCTCCATGACCTGATTTTAGGCTGAGAAAAGTGGTTTAGGTCAGCTTAATCAGTGGGTAAGGGTCACCATCCAAGTACAATTAAGCTTAAGCAAGGTTTAGTGGAATCATGGGAGTGGCTAATCTTCTTAAGGTAATATGGAAAGAGCTCCCTCCTCTTGCCATCTTGGGTATGGTGAAGTGTCCAAGGCTCTCATGGCTCTCATGTGGCTCATGCATGGCTTCATGGCTCCATTTGGCTTGGGAAAAGTTAAGTCAACTTTCATGAGGAAGGATTTTGTGATTTTTGGCATTTTGGGGAGAATTGTCTTGTGGCTAGAATTGGAATGGTTTGATGATAAATTAGGACTTTAGAAATGATTTTAAATTGAATGTAAGATGATGGAGAGTGTCATATGGACTTTAGGATGGGTTTGGGCTTTTAAAATTTGGTAAATGTGGGCTTTTAGAATGGTTTAAGGGAGTGGGCTTTTAGAATGGTTTAAGGGAGTGGGCTTCATGTTTTAAAATGGGCTTTTAGATGAAAAGTTTGTAAATGGAAATGCCAAATAAATGTTGGGTTTGGTTTAGGGATGTGTCATGAGTGATTTGAAGCAAGTTTGAGGTGATTTCGAATTGAATTGGGTCTAATTTGGGTCTCTTTGGTAATAGAGTCCAAATGGGTCAAAATGAGCTACCTTGGGCTAAAGTTGGGCTAAAGTTGGGCTAATGTTGAAATTGATGTAAAATTAATGTTGAGAAATTTTTATGGGAGTATGACAAAGAGTTCTCAACTTTGGTTGGGCTTTGATTTTGGGATTTGGGCCTATTTGGGTTAGGTTTGGGTGTAGGCTCATTTAGGGAACTTTGGTTTTGGGTTGAAATTGAGTAGGGCTTGGGTCCAAATTTTGAGCAAATCATGTTAGTTTTTTGTTTGTGTGGATGTTAGGGAAGGTTTAGAAAAGATTTGGGTCAAATTGGGATTGAATTGGGTTGGTTTGGGCTAAGTTTGGGTTATGGGTCAAAATTGGGCCTTAAGCTTAAAAATGAAACTGGATTCAAATTCCAATCAAATTGGGCTTGAATTGGGTCTAGATTGATATTGGAGATATTGAATTGAAGTTTAGAATTGAATTGGACCAAAATTGAGGTTAATTGGGGTGATTTGGTTTGACATTGGGTTCATTTGGGTTTAAAATGGGCTAAATTGGGGGTTTTAGTAAAAGTGGGGTAAATTGACAAAATTGGCACATGGTGTAATTGGAAAAAATGAAATTGGGAATATTTGGGATTTTCTGGAATTTTCTGGGAATTTTCTGAATTTTTGGATTTTTTGGTCAAGAGGGGCATTTTGGTAATTTGGAGGGTATTGGGGGTATCTTTGGAAATTTTGGTATTTTTGGCTATGGCTGATCAATTTGAGTGGGAGGAAATGTTTAGGATTGATTTTGAGAAATTTTGGGTAATTTAGGTGATTTTGCAAATTTTGGGTAGTTCCAAGGGCATTTGGTAAGTTTGATGGGTGTAGGGGTCTCGGGGGTTAAAAATTGAAATTTTGGCAAAATGAAGATTGATAAAATTTGAGTAAAGTGGAATCACTTTGGTTGAGCCATGAAGACATGTTAAGCCCATAGGAGCTATGAGGGGACTCATTTGAGGCATTCACTATGTTGTTCCTTAACCCTCTTAGCCAGGGGCTTAGGGGTTAAGGACCTTCCATATGAATTACCTACATGAGTCAGGAAGTCAAGTTGGGTGAGAGTGTGGTTTTAGAACTTGCGATGTGTGTGAGAGTGTAGTGTATGTGCAAGCCAACCCTCACCAGACCAGGCCATCCAGGGTATTCCTAAGGCGAAAAGTCACTATAGGGAACACATCCTTTAAACCTCCACATTTGATTTCAACCCCCTAGGTGATTAGGGGTCTACAATCAAGCTTGTGGGGTTTGCATGGAGTTAAGAAGTGTTTGAATTTCTAAGTGGTGGGTTCCATTTCTAGTCCTCTAAGATTAGTCAAAGGGAAAGCCTAAGGCTAGATCCTAAGAACTAAGGAGAGAGAAGAGAAAAGACCTCATCAAAAATGAGGTCAACAGTCAATTCATCCCTTAACTCATTACATCACATTGATTTACTTCCAATTTCTAATAGAGTCACTACACTAATAAATTAGGTACTTTCAAATGATTTTATAAATTATAATCCCAAAGATAAGATTATCCCTGATAAATTGATTTTCAGACACCAATCTCAGGAATCATCTAATCCCTTTAATTATGCACCTTTAACTGTTATAAATGGTAGTGTAAGATCATCCACATGGTATTCATCAAATAGGTTCGTGACTCCTACCTAATGAAAATAAAGTTGCAGAAAGGAAGTAATAAATTAAGATGGAACTATCAATGTTCGAAATTCATGATTTCTCTTGTAAAACTCAAGTCTAAGTGAGACCCAAGTCATAGTGAATTCGTCAATCCAATTACTACAAGAGAAAATACAAGTCTAACCATAATAAGAAGTTAAGGAATCACCTCCCTCATGACACATAAAGATCAAATCAAACAACTAACAATTCAAACATCAACCAATCAACAATCAAACTTATCAATCCATTGTAAAGCAATTACAATAGATCACTAACAATATGACTCTCAAGCACACTAAATCAAAGCACACTGATAACTATGAGTTGCCTCCCATAAAACGCTTGGTTTAATGTCGCGGGCCCGACAAATGATTCCACCTGGATCAAAATTCCATTTAAGTAATCCTCGATCAATCACCCAATCCTTCTCAGATCCAGGAATTCCTATAAAATCCTCAAATTGTAATTTTTCAGTAAGCTCTTCAATTTCAGATGAATTTATATCATTGTTCCTCATATTTCTTTATAGATCCATTATTCTTTTATTGATTTTTTGAAATTGCATATTAATATCATCCTTGAAATTTATAAGAAATGCATCTTTATAAGAGAATTCAAGATCTCCCAAAATTTGGATCAGATTCTCTTTAGATAATTCAGATTCAGGATCAAATTCTTCTATGTCACTCTTATGATTCAAGTTATATTCCAATTCTTCCCCTTTATAATTATTAAATGATGGAGGATCTATCTTAGTTGAGGAAATAGGTTTTTCTAATTCCTTAGGAATTTCTTCCAATGGTCTTCCAATATCCTTATCCTCTTTTCTCAACTCAAAATTCTTTTGAAATTTATCCTCAAATTCTCTTCCAAGTCTTAGTTCAATAACTTTACCTTGTTCATCATTTAATTCAGGCTTTTCTTGTGATTGAGTCGCATCTAAAGATATAAAGACTGGTTGTGTAGATGAATTCCCTAAATAGATAGGCTTTAAAATTGTATGGGGTACATCCATCTTAAGTTCATACGATTTTTCAACAGATGGAATTAAAAGTTTACTATTTTTGGTAACGTCCATCATTTCACTCCTTTCCTAAACATACATACAGTCTTCTTTAAATAACGTTTTTGACTCATCATGAAAGTCTATTTCAATCTCATTTGTTAACTTACTCTCAAAACTTTCTTGGAAATGGTCTTTACTTAGATAATCAATTTCATCTATCAAAAAATATTCATCATCTTTTCTTTCAGCTGGATATTTCATAGTCTTTAATACATCAAAAGTTACTTCATGGTCATTAATATTCATAGTCAACTCTCCTTTTTGCACATCCGTCATAGCTTGTCCAGTAACAAGGAATAGTTGTTCAATATCGTTCTCTTTAGGATTGATCTCAGTGTTGCTAGGAAGTGTTCCTTGTGGTCTATTACTAAGTGAATTAGCAATTTGTCCCAGTTGATTCTCTATGTTTCTAATCGCAATATTTTGACTTTGCAACTGGTTTCCCATTTGCAATACCACTTCTTCCATATACATCTTCTTATCCTCAAATTGTTGATCATTGTTAGAGTCCGGTGGATATGAAGGTCTATTGTTTGTGTTCCCCTGATTATTTCAACTTCCATTAGGATTTGCATGATTATTTTCCCATTTTTGGTTTCCACCATCAATAGTATGATTCCAGTTAAATTTAGGATGGTTCTCCCAACATGGGTTGTAAAAGTTAGAATATGGGTTATTTATGATGTTAAAAGCATCATATGATAAGTTATAATCAATTATATGCTCTAATGAACTTTCCTCACTTACAGGAGTAAATTGAGGTTAGTTCATTCCAAATTGGTCCAACTTCCTTGATATTGCAGCAACCTGAAATGCAAGAATTGAAATCACATTTGTATCATGAACACTAGCTACATAATTATGATTTACCCTTGTAAAGAGCCATTGAAATTCATTTGTAGACATTTTTTCAATTAATGCATACGCTTCATCAAATGATTTTAACATTAATGATCCATCAGCAGTACCATCAATTAATAACCTAAGGGATCCTACTAACCCATTATAAAAAGTTTGAATGATTAACCTATTGGGCAGAGAATGGTGTGGACACTTTCTTAGGAGTTCCTTAAATCTTTCCCAGGCTTCGTATATTGATTCCCCTTCATACTGACAAAATGAGATAATATCGTTTCTAAGTTTAGTAGTCCTTGAAGGTGGAAAATACTTAGCTAAGAATTTCTGATTTAACTCCTCCCAATTTTTAATAGAGCCAGGTGCTAACGAGTATAACCACATTTTATCCTTATCCCTTAGTGAGAAAGGAAAAAAGCCTTAGTCTAACAGCATCTTCTGACATACTGTTATAACAAAATGTAGTACAAAGTTCTAGAAAATTTGATAAGTGTAAATAGGGATCCTCCAAAGGAGTTCCCCCAAACTAATTGTTCTGCACTAGTTGGATAATCTCAGGATTTATTTCAAACGAATTAGCTTTTACGACAGGATTTGGTATAATTGAGTGAATTTCATCTGTCGGAGGATTTACGTAATCCCTTAATGATTTATGATGATTTTCTAAGTTAGTATTTTGAATTTTTTCCATTTCCATTTCTAGTTTTTCGAGTCCTTTCTGTATTTTTATATTTTTATTTTTTTCAAACTCGGGATCATAAGGCACTAGTCCTGCAGATCCTTTGTTTTGCATACGTAACACAACAAACAATATATTAACAATAAAACAAATAAAACCAAAAATATATTCAACACAACAAAAAATTTTCACAAACACCTTATTTTTTATATAAAAATAATTTTTATTTTTATTTTTTTCACAACACTTTTTCATACAAAAATATTTTTCACATAAAACAGTTTTTACTACACTACAGTTTTCCAAGTCTAAACCTAATTACTTCAACTAAAATTCTCTTAAAGTTCTTACTGAAGCTTCCCCGGCAATGGTGCCAAAAACTTGGCCCGACCCGCAATTACGCTGTAAATTAACTTCCAAAAGATGGCAAAAAACTTGACCCGATTTATAAATAGCTTCTAGTGTGCAAAATCTTAAATGATATAAAAATTGGAAAATATTTTACACACTAGGGGTACTACATAAGTATATGTATCGTTTCTAGTAATATAGAGTTTTCTTTAAAAACCTCAGTATCGATCCAACGAGGAAGTTAAGTAAGAGGTCTTTAGTGAAATTCTAGTCTACTATTAATAGTCCTTAGTTTGGAATGTTGATTAAAATTGTGTTTTATCTAGCAACTACTCCTAAATGCATGTGTTAAATGTAAAGATAGTAACTACAACTAAGTGCAAATAATAATTCTAAAGATAACCCTTTTTGGATGAATTGGTTTAGAGAATTTTGAAATACTAAAAACTACTATTCTTATGTAATGAAATGGATAATGTATAGGAATGAGATGCATTTAATATTGTATGTGCCAAATAGGACCAATCATATTCTTTATCCTTTGGTCCAGGCATAAAGAACATTGACTAATCCTATGCTTGGTTACTGAATCTGCGGCTAGGCTGGGAACATACCGACACTCACTTCGGAGCTCCCATGTTCCCCTCGCTTGAGGGCTAACATCTACACTTCAGCACCTAAACTATAAGATCAAATTGAAGATTTTAGCCTGTCACTCTAAAATCACTAATTCTACGCCCGATAATTATATTTCCCTATTTATTTGCATTCAATCCTCATGAACTTCACCATCCATGAAATTTGAATGTGGTTCCACTTTGTTGAGAATTACATATGCCCTTTCGGTACTTAATGCAATTAAAACAAATTTTAACACTACAATGAGCCCTTATTTTAATGTAAATGAAGTGCAAGTAAAAACCATCACATTTATAATTAAAACTTCTTCTAGCATGCATCACAAAATCCTAAACATGAATTCTACTCATTACAAAAGAAAAGTAAAATGAAAAGAATGACATAATCCTCTCATGCCACTATTTTTAAAGAAGAAGAAAGAGTAAAAAAGATACATCACAAAGAACTAAGAAAACACAACGGAAACTTCATTAAACCAAAGCAAATCCACTATGTAAGTGTTTAAAAAATCATAAGATAATAAAGAACAATACTTAGCTCTTTTTCTTTGAAAGAAAGATGAAGATCTCTCCCATAAAGTCTCCCATCGATTCATGCAATGCGAGAACTTCTCCTTACAAATTCTCTCAAAATCTCCTCTCCAATCTCTCCAAAAGGGTAGATATCTACATTTCTACTCTTAATCTAAGAATCCTAAAAATTCTCCAAGATTTTCCTAACATTCCTCTCTTGTTTTTCTTGTTTTTCTCCTCTTTTTCTCCTCTAAATTCACTAATTTAAAGAGTGTGGATGAATTTCTAAGAGTTTCATTAAGCACCCCTTCGAAAAAGCGTCCAAATACATTGAATTTCGGCCCAAAACCGCTAAAAGTCAGTTTAGAACCTTCCCGGGCGCCTTCGGCGGGTACGAGGTCACTGTTGGCAAGCTTTTTGGGTATTTTTTTATGTTCTTTGGAAAATCTCACCGTTGGCGAGCAGACTGCTGTGCAGCTCCACCGTTTTGCTCCGTTTGGCTCCGTTTTAGCTCTGATTTGCCCCGTTCCAGTTGCGTTGCGTTCGTAACAGATAGCCATACAAAATAAAAATAAAAATAACCTTTCTTTAAAGTGTAATCTAATTTAAAAATATTCAATAAGTGTAAAAAATATTAAGCATCAAAAGACTTATCGAAAGGTGTCAGGACAGAATTTAATTTCTTGCTTGTTTTTATTCCAAATTGCACCA
Organism: Papilionanthe hookeriana x Papilionanthe teres; assembly: GCA_022702705.1. Lineage (NCBI taxonomy): Eukaryota > Viridiplantae > Streptophyta > Magnoliopsida > Asparagales > Orchidaceae > Papilionanthe > Papilionanthe hookeriana x Papilionanthe teres. Next base: position 45,454,708 of record CM040430.1, on the reverse strand, counting down.
TTTTTGCTTCTTTTTGCTCCAATCACCATTTTTTGCACCTAAAACCACAAAACATACAAAATATCTTCCTTTAAAGTGCAATATCATAAAAAATAAGTAAAATCATATAGCAAAAAACATATAATTTTTCCTTGGGTCAACCGCAACTGAGAAAGATTTATTAGCAATAATATTTACTTTTGATAAATTTAGATCATATTTAATTGGAACTAAATGTGTGGTGCATACTGACTATTCTACTATTAAGTATTTAATGAAAAAGAAGGATGCAAAACCGAAACTGATAAAATGGATTCTTCTTTTGTAAGAACTTGATTTTGAAATAGTAGATAGGAAGGGTGCTGATAATCAATTGCTGATCATCTGTCCAAGCTTGACTATGAAAAATCTCTCTACTTTGAAAAGGAAATTAATGAACATTTTCCTGTTAAAGAATTGTTATCATAACCAATTGTCCTATGGAGCTGTGGATATTAAAATTCCTATGGAGCTGTGGATATTAAAACTCCTAAGATTGGAAAAATATTCAAAGTCAATGGTCATAGATTAAGACCCTATTTTTTCAGTCGATCAATCTAAACTCGATGATAATCTGATATTGGGTCACTCAGAATAAGCTCTGGTATGTCAAGCTGAAGACGTTAAACCAAACGCTTTATAGGAGGCAACCCATATTTATCGGTGTGCTTTGCTTTAAGTTTGCTTTAAATGCTTTTTTTTCATTTGATTTGATAAATGTGGTAGTATTTCAAAGTTTTTATGATATAGTGATGTTTATTGGACTTAATTGATTACTTAGAAAAGTCAAAATGAAAATTTGGACGTTTAGTAGACCCGTGCTAAAATGAGCACTAGCGCTTATGCACGAGATGTTGGCGCCTAGGCGCCACAGTTATAAAAAAGTGAAAAATGTGGTTATAGAAGTCTAATTCATGGGTAAGTGGTTTTTGGAGTTAATTAGGAGTTAAAACAAGTCTAGGGTCGATTTTGGAGACTTCCCAAGTTTATAAAAAGGCCCAGAATTAAGAGATACTAGCCCCATATCTTATTTTCATTTCTAAGACTTAAGGAAGAGAATTTTGAGAGCCAAAATGTCTTCTTGGGAGAGGGAAGTTAAGAAGAAAGAGGAAGCCAACAAGAAGAAGTTTATTTGTGAGAAAGTGCAAGAGTTATACAATGGGTTTCTTTGTATTCAAGGAATCGTAAAAAAGGATATCAAAGATCGAGACTGACATGGCTTCAATCAAAGCAAAGGTAAATGAAACTAACGCACATTTAGCGCACATTGGATGGCAACTTAAAATGCAATTCTATCATACAAGTCATGTGAAAGAAGCAGATAAAGTGATGTACCTGAAGAAAAAATGGTTAGAAGAAGAAGATGTGAGAGTTTTCAACCATCACCCGTTTTATCATATTTACATTCCAGATGGAATGGAACTAATGGTGGTTCAGGACATATTCCACCTTATGGAGAATGGAATTATATTCTAGCATGGTATTGTGATTTAGTTATCTATGTTTAGTATTTAATGTTTGTGATTGATGTAATGTTTGTTTAGTGTTTGTGTTTTAAGTGTGTTACTTCTTAATTATGTGGTTTTGTGTTTAGTTATGTGTGTAAGGAGCATGTGTTTTGGAAAATTTCATCAAATGATTTTGGATTGAAATTTTTAGTTGTATTAAGTGTTTTGATTTTAATGAAATATATGTTTGTTTGTGAAATTTATGTGAATCGATTGATAATTAAGTGAGATTTTTGAGTATTTAAGTGTGTATGGGGTGGAAATAATTATTTAAATTGTTTAAGAGTGATTAACTAAGCATATTAGTGTGATAAAATATAATTGTCAAAATGTGCACACTCATGCCTAAGCGCCAAACCCTCGGCGCATAAGTGCCAGCACTCGCGGCTATGCGCCGAATTTTCGTACATAGGTGCTAGTTCGCGAAAAATGGTTTATAGGCGTTAAAATCCCGAAAATTGACATTTTTTTACCCCACTATCACCTTCAACCTCCCAAAGTCGCGATAAACTTCCTAGGGCTTCACTTAATTTGATTAATTTAGAGCCAATTTCGATGAAATTTGTTAGATCTCAACTCCTTAAGGTATGAGCACTTCTCCTAAGCAAAAAGTTTTTATTTTCACCATGTATTTTGAGTACATTTTTTAGAAATCTAAAAATCACTATTCATGGTAAAAATTTGAGAAAAAGCTTGAGAATAGCTTGGATTAAGTAGATTGTACCTTTAGAAGTTGACTTCAGCAAGTTTTGTTTGATTTTGGAATTTCTGATGAATATTTTTGTAATTTTTAGAAATGGTCCCAAAATTGAATCATTTGAAAGCGAAGGATAGATTCGATTCAGACAAATTCATCAGTTCTAGAGTTGAGTATCGTTATGTTAATGCGCAGTCGCCACGTAGGTTGATTCCTAAGCGAGTTTTTAGTAAACCAGGAGGAGATATTGATGAAGTGATTGCTCAAAGAAATTGGAGAAATTACTGTTGCTTCTTAACTGTTGCTATTGTTTATGAGGTAAGAGAGTTCTATGCTAACTTGCCAGCAACAGAGGAAAATTTAGTGATAGTTCGAGGACAACAAGTTGATTTTTCTCCTGCAGTAATCACCTTTTACCTACAGCCTCCTGAAATATTTTGTTATTATGCAAATTATCATCCTACGGAAGGGGAATTAGATGATATTATGTCTTTTCTTACTAATGGAAGAGGTGTTTGGAAAATCACAAATGACAGGAGAGTGAATTTCCAAGCCTCAAAGTTAAATGCCACCTCTAAGGCTTGGCATTATTTTATCTCATCTAAGTTATTACCGTCAATCATGTTAGCAATGTTACGAGAGAAAGAACTGTTCTCAATTATTGTATTCAGCAGGGAAAGTTGATAGACATTGTAGCTATTATTTTTTATTATATCATCAAATGTGTCAGAGCTGTTACTACTGCATGTATGAGATTTCCTTCCTTGATTCATTCAATTTGTGAGTAGTCTGGTGTTAAGTTTGAAACTTGGGAAGAGGACTTCAGCCACTTAGACCTATTACCAGTGTAAATGTGAACACATACACTGTGCATTCAGAATTTGGCTGGAAAGGAGGATCTGTTAGAGCTCCTAGTTCTATTGCTTGTACTTCTCATGCTTCTACTTCACAAGCATCAACATCTAGATGTGAGTTTTCTGGTTCACAGATTGGATTGTTACAGAAGTTTTTGAAGAAAGTAAGTCTAACCAGAGAACATGTTAAGGATATAGATGGGAAGGTGAAAAATATTGAGATATACATTCAGAAAAATGATGAGTATGAGGAGAATTATCAGCAATATATGGATAGACTAGTTAGAGGAGATCACAGTGCTGAGATGCCTCCTCATCCTTATTATATTCAATATGTGCCTTCTAGAGATTGGAATGAGAGAGATGAGGATGATGAGGATGATGTTCAGGATTGATATTTGTTGAGTCTGTGATGTTTTTATTTGTGCTTTGTGATGTTTATACTTTTTATTATTTGATGTATTTTGTTGTGAACTCTGATATATGTGGTTTATAGTTGGATTATTTCTGTTATGCATATTCAGATATATCTGTGTTGGATTGATGTTTTATGATAGTTATGATTTAAGTGATGTAATGTTGTAATATGTTTGTGGTAGTAAATTTTTTAATGTAGTTATAGTGTATTGTGTTTTTAGTAGTGTATAATTTAATTCCAAAAACAGTTAGGCAAATTTATAACACTATTAGAAATCACTATTTAAATTGCATGTTTAAACTTTTTAAGATTTTCTACCATACATTTTTTTAGTATTGTTGGGATTTTTTTATGTTAAGTTTATATGTATTTGCTTTGAAAACCTCCACTACTTTAGAAGTCCTTTGAAATTTCTATTTTCTGAAAAATTAAAAACTTAAATTTGACTTTTGTTTACTCTTGTTTTTAAACTATTATACTTGCATATTTAGGTTATGAAGATTCTAGTAAGCATGTTATTTTAGTTTTTAATTCTTACCCATGTATCATTTCTTATTTCTTAGATGTTTTATCTTAATTAAAATTTTAAAGTTTAGGGGGAATTTAAAAACAATTTTCAAAAACTAAAATTTTATTTGTTCTCAAGAACAATATAAATAAAATTTTATTTTTGATTGAAAATGATTATGTATATGAAGTTATATTAGGGGAGCAAAATTTTGAATATAGAAATGAGTAAGAAAATTTAGTTAAAATCTATAGTAATGATGAAAATTTTAAAGTTAAAATTTTCTTAGTAAAGAAATGTTAAATATAGATAAACTATCTTTAGTAGGAAATGTTGTATTTTTTGGAAAAATAGATTATTTGACTTTTATTTTTCAAAACTTAAAGTTTTTTTATTGAAAAATAACAACACTATTATTATAATTTTTAAGTAAAGGATATATATCAAACCATTGATTAAATGGAAGGGTGGAATTAAAAATTATTAAAGGCCTATCTAGATATAGTAATCCTTGCCTGAAAAGAAAATTAAAAAAAAAGAAGAAAAAAAAGAGAAAAAAATAGTATATTAAAAAAAGGAAGGAGAAGCTTGAGGATTTAAGGGCCTAATAAAAAATTGGTTCCACACTTGAATTTTTAAAATACAAGTTTTGAGAAAATCTAAAGCTTAAGAATATAATATAGTAAGTAAAATTATTTTCTAATAAAAATTTTTAAGTAAGGATAATTAAATGTTTAAATCTTATATTTTGAAAAATCTACAAGTATTTCTGAATTAGATAGGAACTCATATTTTTCATGATCCTTTACTAAAGAACTTTCTAAACTTTGTTGGTCTCATTTACTAAAATTTTTTCTAAATTGAACTATTTCATTTCTAGAACAAAATTTTGAAACTATCCTAAAGAAACTCATTTACATAATTTGCATGTTTAATTTTTATATGATTATAGTGTCACTTGAGGACAAGTAATATTTTAAGTTTAGGGAATTTTGATACACCTAAAATATATAGTGTTATTATGCACATTTTTATACCTATTTTTGATGATATTGCACTTTAATGGAAAATATTTTCATGTTTTTCTTGCATGTATGATTAAAATGATTGATTGTGATGAAATGAGTAAAAAAGGATCAAATTTGGAGCAGAAATGAAAGGTGTGCAAACTTTGCCCCTAGCGCCTAAGCCCCAATGGCTGACGCATAGATGCAATAGTTAAAAGTGACAAATTAAATCAAATTTGGTGTCATTTCTGAGGGATGTTTGAAACAAATTTTGGTTTAAACTTCCTTAACTTTTTTTTGGCGGCAAATTTGAATGAAGAGATGCATCTTTTGGTAGATACATTGAATCTAGACATGATTTGAAGAGACACTAATACACCAAAAATATGTTAGGTTTTGGCTATACAATTTGTACTCTTCTTTGGTGATAATACACTTTAAAGGAAGGTATTCTTCATGTTTTGCTGCAGGTATGCGATTTTAGGTTATTGGAGCAAAAGAAAGCGAAAAGGAATGAATTTAGAGCAAAAAGGGGAAAAATAGAGAAAAAGGCATTTTGCGCCGCCGGCATCCAATTCTAGAGAGTATTGAAATTAAAAGGCGGCTCAGGGCCGCCAGCACCCTTTCTAACGCCACCAGTGCCCAATGTCGATGGAACTCAAATTCAATTTATATGGATGCTTTTTGAAGGGTTGCTTGAGGAAACTCTTGGGGAATTCATTTCTAAACTATTTTAGATAGTTATGGACGCCACTTTTGAGGGGATGGTGTGGAAGAAAAGTGAAGAAGAGTGAAGAGAGTCTGTTAGGGTTTGTAGAGAGTGTGTGTTTAGTGTTATTTTGTGAGGGATTCTTCTCTAAGGAGTGTGGGAGAAGGAGGAAAGTGAGAGTTTGATTCTTCCTTACTATTCTAAAGAGAGAATAAGAGAAGAGAGAAAAGGATTCAAAGGAACTTCAAGGGATTTGTTTGGGGAAGAAAGTGAGACAAGTTGTATTTACTTTTGTGGTTTGTATGACTTAACTTATATATATATAATTCATTTTGGGTTGTATTTTCCTCATAAATTCTGAGTAGATTTCTTTGTCTTTCTTCTTGCAATGTGATGTGGTGAAGTGTTGATGTAGATTTGATGTTCCATAAAAATGTTATGAAATTGTGATGGTTTTTCACTTTAAACTTCATTTACTTTTCAATCTGGCCAATTGAAATCTTAAAATTTGTTGTAAAACATCCAATCTGAAAGGACTAGGTGTTCTACAATAATAGTGGAGAATCCATTCAATGTCCATGAATGAAGTGCATATTTCATGGGAATTGAGTGCAAATAAATAGGGAAATATGGTTTGATAGGCGTCGAATTGGAGGTTTTAGAGTGATAGGCTGAAATTTCCAATTTGGTCCTAAAGTTTGGTAACTGGTGCAACTTTTTAAATTTGCAAAAATTAATGAACTCAGATTTAGATTTATATATTGATTTAAATGATAATGAGTCACACAATTAACGTAAGAAAACGTATCGCTCAAGTAATATAGGGCTCTAATGGAGTACTGGAATATCGATCCCACAGGGAGGCTTTACTTTTATGGAGTAGCACAGAAATCTCTTATCGAATCACGACACAATTACAAGTGGTTTAATTCTTAAAGTAAAGACAAATAGGTTTAGTTACTATATCTACCAAAGCACTTTCTATATTCTAGCAAGTTAAACTAACACAAGAATAAATTTATAACAAAGTTCAGTTGTAAGAAAGATTCTTCCTCATTTCTATTCATAATGTCATGATTATTGTGAAATAAATTAGTGAATCAAGTGCATTGTGCCAAATAGGAGAATTCCTATTCTTTACCCATATTTTAGTGTATAAAGATCATTGGCTAATCCTAAGTTTAGTCCCCAAATCTGTGGTTAGGCTGGGAGGATACTGGCTCTCACTCTAGAGCTCCCACTTCCCTTCATCTGAAGGCTAACTCTCGCTTCAGTTTCTAAACATTAAGACCAAATTGAGGATTTTAGCCTATCACTCTAAAATCTCCAATTCTACGCCCATCAAAGTATAATTCCCTATTTCTTTGCACTCAATTTTTATGAACTTCACCATCCAAAGAATTTGAATGTGACCCTCACTTTTGTTGTGGAACTCATAATTCTTTCGAAAATTTTTTTTCCCAACAAGTTTTAACAATTCAATTGGCTAGATCAAAAAGTAAATGAAGTTCTAAGTGAAAAGGTCATCACAAATTCTCCATATTAAATCGGCACATCATTTCCATTTCACAACATCGACACATCACATGAAAAGGAGAAGGACAAAGAAATCTACTCAAGACTCATGAGGAAAATATGACAAAACATGGATTTTATATAAAAAAACAATGTCATACAAACAAAGTAAATTAAATACTACTTATCTCAAACTTTTCCCCAAGCGAATCTCAAGGAATTCCTTTGACTCATCTTCTTTCTTCACAACAACACACAATTCTCTCTTTAAAATAGAAAGGAAGAAGAAATCTCTCACTTTCCCTCTACTCTCACACTCCTTAGAAGAGAAAACACAACCCTAACTTCCTACACAAAATGGAAAGAAAACTCTCTCTAAACTCTAAAGTCTTCTCTTCTTTTCTTCCCCCCTTTGAAATTTAGCTCCAAAAGTGTTTAAATTCAGCCAAAACTGAATTCCCAAGAGGTTGCTCAAGCAACCTTTCAAAATCTGACCAAAAACATTAAATCTAGTTCAAAATTGGGATAGGGCGCTATCTGGCGCTGGTAGGAGCGTCGTTCGGTGCATTATTCCTCCAAAATGTTGTAACTCTCCTGAAACTAGCACTGTCCAGCACTGGTGACAGTGTCGTTCGATGCTAGTTCAATAAAATGCACTTATCCTTTTTCACTCCAAATTTGCTCCTTTTCATTACCAAATACTTTCATTCGATTTTATAAAATACTTAAATAAAATCAAAATACAGTTATATGAAATTGATTTATATTGCAGGAAATCATTTTACTAATTTTTGAAAACAATTTTAAATGAGAAAAATTAACAGTTAATTCTTTCCCTTCCCCCAAACATAGATTTTTGAATAAAATTAACATAGAAGAAAGGAAATATCTAAATATAACTCATACCTCCATATGCTGGGCTTTTCATACATTTGTGTTTAAGCAGGTTTTTCTTCATAAAGCAGAACAGTAGACCTGAAATAATTAAGAAGCATTTCTATACACAAATATGGGTTAAAAGTTTATAAAGAAGAAGTTTAAACACATTAAATAGTGCACATACCATTAACATCTAACTGTTACTATTACAAATTAAACTAGCAATCCAAACACATAAAAAGTTCATTATCACATCACATACATCACAAATGAACAACAAAGTCTATTACAAGTACATCCAACACACATATAACAACTCAGATACAAATCATAAGGAGTCTCAGGTACATCACAAACACAAAACATAAATAAATCACTAAGTTCAATGAAAAATATAAAAAAAAACACAAACTACCAATCTTCATCTTCTGCAGGAGCTCCACTATCATTAGGTTCTTCAGGCTGGTATGGAGTATACACAGGGTAAGTAGGAAATACAGCATCAGTGTCTCTCCTGAAAAATCTTATCTGTGCACCATAATAAGTTATCTCATATTCTCTCCACTGCACTTGATAATCATCATTAATTTTGTTCCTTACTTCTAGTCCCTCTATTCTAGTGTTTAACCTTTCTAATCGATCCATAACATCATGCAGAGTAGGATCCCTAGATGTAGATGGTCTATCTCGACTAGAAGAAGGTCATAAACTTTCTTACTCCATTTCCATCCTACAATGGATTCATAAGTTTTCAGATTTAGTTTAGTAATAGGCTTCAGGGGTGGACTACCTCATCATTATCTTCAATCACTACACCTGACTGAAAACATAAAGCATGAATCAGACTGGGCTGTCCTAGTCCTCTTGTAGTTTCTCCTTTTGAGCTTGTCAAAATAGTTTTATGAATAATAGCCCTAATATTTATATTTTTAATGTTCTGAATACAGTAATTCAGAACAGCTCTATCAATAGTAACATCACTGTGATGGTTGGTAGGTAACAGTCTTGCAGGAATGAAATAATGCCAGGCTTTTGACTCAAGATTCAAAGTAGAAAGGGGGAAGTTAACTTTCAGTCTCTGCTTAATTTTCCATTCCCCTTTTCCATCAGTTAAAAAGTTCACAATCATATCCAATACTTCATTCGTGATAGGAAAATTTTCATATCCACAATGATAAGGTGCTCTAAACTGATAAAATGAATTTATGTTGGCAGGGATGAAGTCAACCATTTGGCCTCTAACCAGAATGTATTCACTCCCAAAATAATACAGAATAGCATAAAATTCTCTAACAATACCCAGCATCGCATTTGCAGTGAAATAACAGAAAATCTCCCATTGAAGATTAGCAATCAGTTCTTCCAGCATTCCTTCAAGATTTTCAAAGGCTCTTTCTTAAATACATTTCTTATTGCTAAGAAATGTACTAAAACATGAATAGGCTTTGAAATTCATAATTTTACTTTCATCATATTCAAATTTCTTCTTCCTTTTAGCCAATCTTGGAGCCATTTGTTTAAAAATACCAAAATTTTCCAAATCAATTTTAAAATTACAATGTAATCAACTCCAAGATAAATTTAAAAAGATAAGAACTCAAAATCCATGAAAAGTCTTAGAAGTTGCTCCAAAAACTTCAAAATTTCAAATTTTCCTAATGTAGGAGATTTTTACGGTCAAAATTGAAAATTTTTAGGTTAAAATGTAGCTCTTACCAAGAGAAGATGAAATCCGAACTTTTCCGACCATGAAATTGCTTCAAATCCAAATGCTAGTGAACCCTAGACGCAAAAATAGTCCTTGGCTGGAGGTTGAAGACAAATATTTGGGCAAAAATGGCGGGTCCCAGGGTTAAATCGTGAAAATTTGGAGTTTCGGGCATTTTTTGCGTTCGAGCGCTGTCCGATGCTAGAAGCAGCACCGTTCGGTGCATTATTCTACAGAAATGGCCAAACTCTCTGACTTTTGTCGCTGTCCGGTGCTTGTGGCAGCGCAGTTCGGTGCCAGTTCAAAAACTGGGCTTCTAACTTTCTTTTGTAAGTTCGATTATTTCAAGCCCGCTCTGATGTATAATTAGTCTAATTAAGCATTGATTAACATCATAAAGCCTTGGCAAATAATATTTTTTAACACAAACAACACATAACATTACTTTTATATAAAAATCCATGAGTCATACACATACACACAACTCTAAAAATTACACATTTTCAAACCACATAATCTTATATTTAGCGTCGCACACAACCACAACACAACTAGGGCTGTAAACGAGCCGAGCTTGAGCGAGCTCAGGCTTGGCTCGTGTTCGGCTCGTTCGAAATTAGCTCGGCTCGAAATCTGCTAGTGTTCGAAATGGCTCGTGAAAGGTGTGTTCGTGTTCGACTCGAATTAAATATTTTTGTTCGTGTTTGGCTCGCAATTAGCTCGTTAAAATTAATTGGAAAAATATATGTTTAGCGCCGGATTCGAACCTGGACAAAATGAATGGAAACAAGAAGTATAACCACGCTACCACACAAGCAATTATGATTTAAACTTAAATGCAAATATATATAATATATTAATATATAAATAATAAATATAATAAATTATTATATAAATAATTATATGATTATTTTTTTATTTCGAGCCAATTCGAGCCGAACACGAGCGAACAAACAGTTGTTCGTGTTCGGCCCGTTAACATTTCGAGCTTAAAAATTTGTTCATGTTTGGCTCGTTAGGCTTAATAAATGAGCCGAACATGAGCTACTTAACGAGCCGAACACAAGCTGTTCTCGAACAACGAGCCAAATTGCTAGCCCTAAACACAACAACGCTGAGAACTAAACAAACAAGCATGTCCAAATATAACATTCAAACAAAATAAAGTAAAGCAAAGAAAATCAATTCGACACACAAATACAGAAATACAATAATCAAGTTTTATTCTTCCTCCGAACTATCATCAATTCTATGATTTCCCATCGATTGAGTGTCGGCATATTTTTAAGGTTGAGTGTTGTATTTTTGAAAAGAGGTCACCTACAGAAATTGTCGGCAAATTTTTAATTTAATTTAAATAAATAATTTCAAAAGTCGTATTTGATTTTGAAATTAATTTTAAATTTGAAAATTTTAAGATATGAAATCAAACTGATCTCACATCCCGAATAGTTTATATAAACGAGCACCGCACCACAAACTGTATATCTATCCCGGAGAGTAGACACACTGCTTGATGATGGGGCTCGGTTAAATAAACTTGAAGATTTGTGACATCCGTTTGGTCTACGAACCAATTTTATAAGCCGACAAGTTCCCCTACTTAATATAAAGGAATTAAGCAGGGTTTATATTACCTGGGTTCTTAAAGTTCCCTATAAGGGCAAGCCCCTATAGTTAATTACATCATAAGTGACGGGATTCACTTAAGAAAACTCTCGATAATGATCAGTGGTTTTGCTCTTAAGAATTTCAAAGTTTAAGGTTTTCAAAGGATTAGATTTTTGGAAATTCAAAAGGGAATGACTCAAAATTTGGAACAATTTAATTTTTTGAGAATCCAAAGGAAGAGAAGTAGGAGAAGCTGAGGATCCAAGAAGAATCTTGACAACTTCCCAAACTATCCTATTGTTTGGCTTAGATTTGAGAAAATCGTAATATTATCTGATATTTCAATCTTGCCAATTTTAATTAATTAGGACTTATATTCGTATGACATAATCATACGATCAGCCTCGAAGATGTGAGGGTTTTATGTCGTACCGAACGACTACCTCAGAATCCTAAAACCAGTTAGGGCTTAATTTACATGACATGATCATGCAAATGCCTAACGAAGAGTTGAGGATTTATGTTGCACTAAGCAAACTACCTCGAAGTCCTATGGCTTGGTTATTTAATTCTAAGAAAGTTTAGTTGATGTAAACTCAGTTTTGATGATGACGATGACCGTGCTGCCCACCATGCTCCGAGCTCCTTGTTGTTGCAGAGGTTTATTTTTAGAAGTCATAAATCATGAGATGAGAGAAGTGTTTTGGTTTAGAGAGAATCTTAAAATCCATGTGTTTTAATATTTTAATTAAAACAAATATTAAAGTTATTAGAACAAAACCGATTAAGATCCCACAGTTCCGTCATCCAGGCACCGTTATTTTCATTGAATTCACTTAGTCCAGATGAATTCACTAAACTCAACTGAATGAGCTCCACACTTTCACTTAGACCATGGGAAATCCCATTAGCAACACGTGGGTTACATCATCCAAGGTACTCCCGATCATTCAACGAGACGTTTTAGTTTAGTTGCAACTGTAGTTTTATGTTCTGTTTGTGATTAAATTTTTAGTTGTTTCATATTTTGAAATGTTGTAGCCGAGATTTTTATCTTGTAATGACTTTTAATTTAGTTTTAGTTTCAGTTCAGGGACTATCCTAAAGGTTTTGGTTTTCATGCAACAGTTGTTTATCATGCAAGAAAAGAAAGTGCAATGCGATTAATTAGATTGCGAGAAGGTAAATTTTAATAAAATAAAAGCGTACCTGGAGGGTCTTCACGTCATCCCAAGCTGCACTTAAACACATGTTAGAGCATTTAAGTATTTATAGCAATTACCTAGGTAAAGCTAACGGCAAGGTTTCTGGTTTTCTACCAAGATCCTAGTCCAATAGCTAGTCATTTTTATGACGTCTAGATTTTCAATTTTGTTTATGGATGATTTTCTACACCAAAGAATAATTAAGTTCAATTGTTCTTATAAAACACCTTGCCATATTGAGGAAGTGCTTAAGACGAATCTTAAACATCTTTTCAATTGCTGGAATTATTCTAAGTCCAAACGGATTTAATTAATCAGGTGAATTAATCATCAGAGGTTTAATTAAGTTTTGTTCTTTTGCTCAGTGAACTAGGACATTTGAATATCCTATAAGTGAAATAACACTTCACTTGATACTTCATTTAAGAGTTATAATAATAAGAGCTTAAAAAGGGCAAATCAAATTATTAAATATTTCGATGATTTAAACTTAATGATTTAATTTCAATTTTGACTTAATTACAAAAAATTAATTTAAGTTTGGAATAGTGTTCAAGTTATTTTAGGTTTAACTCTTAACGATTTAGGTTTGTTATTAAATGATTTTAATTTAATTTAATTCAATTTAATTCATTTTTTTGTTTAATTTAATTTAATTTAATTTAATTTAATTTTAATTTAGTTTAATTTAATTAAATTTAATTTTATTTTAATTTAGTTTAATTTAATTCAATTTAATTTTATTTTAATTTAGTTTAATTTAATTTAATTTAATTTTAATTTAATTCAATTTAATTTTAATTTTAATTTAATTTTATTTTTATTCAATTTAATTTTAATTTAATTTAATTTAATTTTAATTTAATTTTAATTTAATTTTAATTTTAATTTAATTTAGATTATTCTTTTAATTTTCTTTTTAAGTATTATTGAAATGATTTATTTAGGGATTTTTAAATTAAAGAATAAATATCTTCTTAAATAATATCCCCATTTTAATAATTTCAATTTTCCATTAATCTTCTAAATTTAATTAATTAATTGATTAAGGTTTACTTTAAATAATCTTGAAAGTGATTGATGGGTCTCTATCCTTTAATTATTTAAATTTCAATCATCCAAAATCAGTTTAAATCAAATATTTTACCCTCCCCTTTTATTAAGCCTAAAGTTTTAATTAAGGGTTAAAATTTTAATTACCATTTTGCCCTTCAAGCTTAATAATTCTATAACTCACTAAATTAAGCTCAAATGAACTTGAAATTTTTATGTGACTTTACTCACATGTCAATTAAGACATTAGAGGAGAAAATGTGATTTTTCTGTATCTAATTTAATTATATAATTATTTTTTGTAGAAAATAGGGATTTCCAAGGAAAATTCAATAAGATGACCAAGGGAATTTTTCTGACCTTAAGAAAATTATAGGGCATGCCTGATGACTAGAGGACCATTTGGACTAATTTTGGTGATTTTTTGAATTATATTTTATTTATTAGAATTATTTTGAGTTTTGGAGTATTAATTAATTTTAAAATAAAATTAAAATTGAAAAATAGATTTTATAATTTTATTAAATCTCTCTAACCTCAAGGAGTCCATAGAAATAAATTTTATATTTTTTTGATTTTTCTTTGATTTATTAGAATTATTTTAGTGAGAAGGTTGGAAAATAGATTTTTTAATATTAAAAATTACATTAAGCCTTTAAAATTCAATATCTTACCCTAGGGACTTAAGAAAAATATTTGGTTTGTTCCTAAATGATTAGAATTCAAAATGTGACATTTTGGTGATTTTTAATATTTTTATGATTTTTATTATTTTTTAATTATTAAAAATATTAAAATAATGATAAAAATCAACTTTTTTAGAAAATTACAATTTTAATTTTCCTAAGTTCCTCTAATATCAGAGAAGCTCCAAAACCATTTTTGTAAATTTTTGACAAGTATTTTGTGAGTTATGAATTTTTAAAGTTTAATTTTACCCATTATTACTTAAGAGGCTTAATCAACCCATTTGGGGGGTTAATCAAGTCCAATTGGTTTCAAATTTTTATGTGGTGTTCTCCTATCCCTAGAGGACAGTGGAGAATTGTTTTTATGTTAATTTAATGAATGGTTAACCCTAAATAATTAAAGTTCAATTTTGGGTATTTAGGCTAATTAGAGTTATTCAAAGTGAATTAACTCAAAACTTTTTTTTTCCTAGGTCCCTCTAGTCACAAGAAACATCACCAAATTTTTTTAGAATTTATTTCTCAACATGCTAATTATTGGAATTAAAATACTCAAAACAGTAACATGAACTTGAAAAATCAATAACTTCTCATAGGGATGGCCTCTGACCTTGGAAAATTCAGGGAATTTTCCCAAGTTTAGAGGCTTCAAAAGCCCTATGGTCTCATGCCATGGTGAATTTCCTATATGCATGGAGAATTAAAACAATGCAGAGAGTAAATAAATCATTAAAAATAAAATACTTGATGAAATTACTTGATTTCTTTTCCACATTATTCTCCTCTGTTCACTGAGCAATATTGTATTTTTATTTTATTTTTAGGATTTTTCTACACAAAGTTATGAATTTTTGAAGTTCTGGGTATTTAATAAATAAGAAAAATCCCTATTTTCCTACTTATCCATGCGGCGCTGCGTCAACCTCGGCGTCTCCGAAGCTCCACGCGTCGTCTCTTAATTCGGCACCGCCATCTGACTGGGATGCCACGGGGCCCGCGGTTCATGTCCCGTTGCTCTATCCGGCGCGATCCTGGTCATCCGCTCGATACACGCGCGATCCGACGGCTCCTGGTCATCGTCTACGACTGGTGTGAACCCGTGACCGTCAACTTTCTAACCCTAATTTCTCACTCGTTCTCAACAGATTTTTGTGTTCTTATGCTCTATGGATTCGTCTTGAAGAGACGAACACATCCATACGGTAAACATGCATTGAAATTGATTCAAATTAAATGGAGAATCTCTCGTAAGCTCGGGAAGAAGAGTGAGTTCATACCTTTGCTCGGAGAAGTGAAACTTCGATCCGAGAGTCAGTGTCACCTTCGATTGGGTCCAAGCAAGCTCCAGATGAAGTCTCTTGGCCTGGTGAATTGTCTAGGTATGATTTCGACCACAGCCGATCACAAAGCTTGAAGGCTGGGAGCAATGGCATGCCTGGTGAGGGGGATTTTGCTGGGAAACTTCTCCTCTTGGTCTGGTGAAGGTGTAGGACCAATCAATTTAGAGATTGGCTCACTGTGGTGAAGTGTCCTGTTTTTGAGCTTGGATTTCAACTCTGAAATTGAGCTCACATAGTGGAAATGGCAGGGGGATTTCAGTGGGGATCAAGTTCTCTATGTGTAGAGAGTGGTCTGGGATGATTTTGGCAGAGTTTCAGTAAGTTTTGGTTCAACACCTCTCATGGCAGAGAGGAGGTGGTGTTTAAATAGGAGAGGGTGGAGGGCTTCCCAGAGGGGTTTAAGGCTTGGGATCAGCTGCTCCATGCAAGAGAAGAGCAGCCATGGTGTTCAATTGGGCTGGGACAACTCAGCAAGGCATAATTGAAAAGTTTGGCTCACATGGAGCTCTCAGCCATGGTGTTTTCCGGTGGCCTGGTGGCTGGCCGGCCAGGCATTGGTCACCATCTTGACCAGTGGGGTCAGGGGTTGGTGTTTGTGAAGTCAATTGGTTGCTGCCATGTGTAAAGGGTTTGAATCAAAGTGGAATGGGGTAAGGGTGTATTTTGGCTAAGTTTTGTCAAATGCATGGATTGGGCTAGGTGCACCTCCCCATGGCTAGTTTGGGCTGAAGAGAAAGTGGTTTAGGTCAGCTTAATTAGTGGGGAATGGTCACTATCTAAGTATAATTAAGTTTAAGCAAGGTTTAGTAGAATCATGGAAGTGGCTAATCCTCTTAAGGGAATATGGAAAGAGCCTCCTCCTCTTGCCATCTTGGGTATGGTGAGGTGTCCAAGGTTCTCATGGCTCCCATGTGGCTCATGCATGGCTTCAAGGCTCCATTTGGCTTGGGAAAAGTTAAGTCAACTTTCATGAGGAAGTTTTTTGTGATTTTTGGCATTTTGGTGAGAGTTGTCATGAGGTTTGATTTGGACTTATTTCATTATGGATTTAGAACTTAGGGGATGGTTTTATCAAATGGATGATGATAGAGGATTGTCATGTAGGCTTTAAGATGGATTTTGGGCTTTTTGAAATTATTTTGGATGGGGTTTTTAGGAAGGCCTAAAGAAGTGGGCCTTAGGTTTTTTTAAAATGAGTTCATGGATGGGAATTTTGTAGAAGTTTGGGCCAAATAATTGTTGGGTTTGGTTTAGGTATGTGTCATGAGTGATTTGAAATGAATTTGAGGTGGTTTGGGTTTGAATTGAGTTGAATTTGGGTTCATTTGGTAAATGGGTCAATGTAGGTAAAATTGGGCTAATTTGGGCCAATGTTGGGCTAAGGTTGAAATTGATGTAAAATTAATGTTGGGAAATGTTTATGGGAGTGTTTCAAAGAGGTTTTAACTTTGGTTGGGTTTTGGTTTTGGGACTTGGGCTTATTTGGGTTAGGTTTGGGTTTAGGTAAAAATTGGCCCTTTTGGTTTTGGGTTGAATTTGAGTGGGGTTTGGGTCCAAATTTTGGGCAAATCATATTAGTGTTTTGTTTGTGGGGATGTTAAGGAAGGTTTAGAAAAGGTTTGGGGTCAATTGGAGTTGAATTGGTTTGGTTTGGGCTAAGTTTGGGTCATGGGTCCAAATTGGACTTTAAGGTCAAAAGTGAAATTGGATTCAAATTTCAATCAAATGGGACTTGGATTTGGTCTAGATTGATATTGTGGATATTAATTTGAAGTTTAGAATTGAATTGGTCCAAAATTGGGGTCAATTGGGTAGATTTGGTTTGACATTGGGTTCACTTGAGTTAAGAGTGGGCTAAATTGGGGGTTTTGGTAAAAGTGGAGGAAATTGACAAAATTGGCCCATGGTGTAGTTGGACAAAATGAAATTGGAAATATTTGGGATTTTCTGGAAATTTCTGGGAATTTTCTGAATTTTTGGATTTTTTGGCTAAGAGGGGCATTTT
Organism: Papilionanthe hookeriana x Papilionanthe teres; assembly: GCA_022702705.1. NCBI lineage: Eukaryota > Viridiplantae > Streptophyta > Magnoliopsida > Asparagales > Orchidaceae > Papilionanthe > Papilionanthe hookeriana x Papilionanthe teres. The sequence continues at coordinate 45,436,984 of CM040430.1, read as the reverse complement.
GGGTATTTGGAGGGTATTGAGGGGTATTTTTGGAATTTTTGGTATTTTTGGCTATGGATGATCAATTTGATTGGTGAATAAATGCTCAAGGTTAATTTTGGGGAATTTTAGGTGATTTGGAAATTTTGGAGGATTTGGGCAATTTTAAGGGCTTTTGGTAGGTTTGATAGGTGTAGGGTCCCCGGGGTCAAAAATTGAAATTTTGGAAAAAAGATGATTGATCAAATATGAGTGAAATGGAAGCACTTTGGTTGAGCCATGAAGCCATGAAGCCATGTTAAGCCTATATGAGCCTTGAGAGGACTCATTTGAGGCATTCACTATGTTGTTCCTAACCCTCTTAACTAGGAGCTTAGGGGTTAAGGTCCATCCATATGAATTACCTACATGAATCAAGGAGTCAAGTTGGGTATGGGTGTGGTTTTAGGATTTGGATTGTGTGTGTGAGAGTGTAGAGTGTGAGTGTAGTGAGTGTGTAAGTCAACCCTCACCAGACCAAGCCACCCAGGGACCAAGCCACCCAGGGTGGTCCTAAGGCTAAAGAGTCCTATAGGGAACCCATCCTTTAAACCTTCACATTTGATTTCAACCCTCTAGGTGATTAGGGGTCTACAATCAAGCTTGTGGGGCTTGCAGGGAGGCAAGAAGTGGTTCAAATTTCTAAGGGATGGGTCGCAATTCTAGTCCTCTAAGATAGTCAAAGGAAAAGCCTAAGGCTAGATCCTAAACACTAAATAGGGAAGAGAAGACGTCATCAAAAATGAGGTCAACAAATGGACCCCCAATAGGTGTGGTGTGCTAACCAAGCTCACCGCGCGTATTTCCGTTGACCGAAGAAATCAACAAAACCAAAACAGATGTCCAAGTGACAAACTTAGGACAAAGTATAAGAATTTCCGCTGGAGAGTATCAGGTAAATCTCCAAGACTGAAGATTCCAGAACTCTCGCTGGGGAAAAAGGTGGTGAATTTCAGATCACAAGATTTTCAAGAGATTGGATCTTAGATTCGTTTCATTTTTTATTTCAAGTTTTAATTTTGAGTTTGAATTTTGATTGGAGTTTCAATTTTTGTTTTTATGCGGAGAAAAGAGTAGGGCTAAGGCCCACCCGAATACATTTGTATGCTGGGGAGGAAGCAGGACTGAACATATTCCATATGTGTATGCTGAGAAGGATTAGGACTGAGCCTATCCGAAATGCTGAGGAAGAATAGGACAAAGCCTATCCGAAATGCAAAGTGCTTTAATTTCAATTTCTTGCTGAGAGGATCAAATTTTGAGATTGCTGAGAAAGGAGTAGGACTGTGCCTATCCCGAGTGCAGAGAATTGCTGAGAAGGGAGTAGGGCGGAAGCCTATCCCGAATGCTGAGATTGCTGAGATGGGAGTAGGGCAGAGGCCTATCCAGAGTGCTGAGATTGCTGAGATGGGAGTAGAGCGGAGGCCTATCCCGAGTGCTGAGACTGCTGAGATGGGAGTAGGGCGGAGGCCTATCCCGAATGCTGAGATCGAAAAGAGATATGAAAGTGTTCCATATCCCATGGGAATCAATCAAAGTCTGATTGCTTGGAGAAGGGTACAAACCTATGCCATCCGAATCAAATTGAAGATTCCTCGTGATTCTGAAATCATCCCGAGAGAGGGTTTCAGAGGAGGTCTGGAATAGATCTTGATTTGAAGAAGGATTGGAGGATTTGAAAAGATGGACGTAAACTGGAATTCAGTTTGAGCTTTAGATTTGTTTTGTTTGTCCTTTAACTATCCCATTTTTTATTATGGTTTATTTGATTTTCATGTGGATTTGAAGTTCTTTTTAATGTTTGGATTTTTATGGAAGAGAGTTCTTATTTATTTTCCTTTTATTTTCTGTTCTTTGTTCGAAGTTCATTTAACTTTAATGGCATTTCCCAGTCAATTTGCACAAAAAGAGGTGAAGGCAAAAGGTGACATGGTCACTTTCATTCCAATCTTGTTGAAGATACATCATACAACTCGATCTTAAATATTTTTCATACAATCCATGACTCAAAAACGGACTATGTATAATTCTTGTTAATCCATCCAAAAAGTGTCTGTCAAATCTATGTCTGAATAATGAGATGCACGGTCAATAACATCACCTTCCAAGCCATCCTTGGCAGGAATGCCGCACGGATGTGCATTGGAGGTGTGCTATTTCCCGTGTAAATCACAGCTAGTAGGGCCGGAGACTCTTCAATTCTGGATCTGGCTGGAAGTGGTAAGATGCCTTTCTGTCATCCATCCTTCTAAAAGTGACGGAGATCCGCTCCACTGGTACTCCCGGTATACAATGTTTGGCGATGTCTGCTCCATCTCCTTGTAATATCATGACGGAACCTACCGGAAGTGGTATCTCCACTATCCCTCAGAACTTACCCGGGCCTGCTATCCGGAGGTCAGATCCGAACATGATATTGCATTGGTTGACGAACGAAACTGCGTAGAAAGGTCTGACAAAGTCGTGGTGGTCTATGTGTGGAGGTATGCGGTTGCCCTCCCGATAAATGTTGATGATGCAAGCTGTTGGGTATGCGGTCTGCTGGCAGTACCCTCCACGTTATCATTCTTTTCACCATTCTTTTAATTATTCTCGGCATTGGATCCACCTCACCGTGACGGAGTATCCCTGGTGAATTTCCTTTTCTGTCTTCTTCAAAGTTATAGCAACATCCGCATTGTATTGTGACTCTTCCTTTCCCTGGCATCCATTTTCGGGGTTCCGAATAAGTCTTTTCTCTCAGACGGCTCGCTCGACCCATCTTCCGAAGTTCTAGAATGCAATCCATAATCTGCTCGTTGCTCATACTGCGAGAATACACCTGTGTGTAACTCGAGGCCTTCCAAAATGTTGATTCTTCTGCCTCTAATCCTTTCAAAGTATTCGAAAGTCTTATTCTCAACATTTTGCATTCTTTCTAGTTCATATTCTGGGATGATCTGCAAGTGATGAGGCCTAGTAACGTATTGCGGGATGTATGGCTCAATCCCGTCACGTTCTCCTGAATACCTTGGCTCCTCGGGGATTGTCTCTGTCGGGACATCCTCCGAGGTTGCTTCCGCAACAAGGTTCTTCATATATGGTATCTCTGCCCGGCGTCGAGGCACTGATTCTACCTCTGTCCTTCTCGGCACTTCTCCGATCAGTTCTGATCCTCTCGGCGTTGACTTTCTTCTTTCTGGTTCCTGCCGAACCGGTATCTTTGAAATGTGTGTGTCTGCGAAGGTAGCTGTTTCCTCATGTTAATCTGCTGCAAGTTTAGTCAACATCTTGCGGATACAGCGATTTTTATTCCTTCTTTGAGTAGCAGTGAGCGTAGCTCCCCTCACTTCTTGAATTTCTGCGGGCGCGGCGCTGACGAGCCTGCCCTCTGCCGTGGCAACTACTGACTTGATTTTCTTGCTTTCCTCGGTGTTTGTCTTTCTTTTCTTGTTGCTGGATTGGTGGCTTGGGCCACCTATCTTCATTATTGCCTGGCTATGAAGCTCCTCTCAGTCCACTGGGACCAAGTCATTTTCTTCATACTGTAGGCTGGCTGGTGTGAAGTCAGAATCAATTTCTATCACTGCTCCATCCTTCACCCACTTTTCATCAAGTGCGAGACTCACGCCATTTTTAAAGTTTAGGACCAACCGCCCGTTCAACATTTCCCTGCGTAGAAAACAAGGAAAGGATCGGGGGTCGTACTAAGAACAAGAACATTAAGAAAGTATTTATCACTCGAAGATTCTTATTCACTTATTCCAATTTTAATTTTTAAGGAAAGTAGGAAAAGATAAAGAAAGATCAGGAAAAAGATTTGATTTGAAAGGAAGGGTAAAACTTTATTATTATGATTTCACATATTTTATTTTTAGTACATATATTTTTTTTATCCATTTTTATGTTTTTGGGGTTCGGACCCAGTCACAAAGTGATTACTTCACCCGTGTTTCTAGGGATAAGACTCTATTTTAGAGGCCACCCTTCGAAACATCAGGTTGCGTAATACTTCTTCAAATATCGTCCATTGATTGGAAGCATTTGTCGCTCTCCTTGGTAATTCACAAGTTGGTAGGAGCCTCCTGAGTAGACTGCCTCAACCACAAACGACCCTTCCCAAGTCGGTTCAAATTTGCCTCCTATCTTGCGATGTGCAATAATAAGTCTTCTGAGAACAAGAACTAAGTCACCAACTTTGAAAGTTCTTGGGCGGACCCGGCTTATCATGGGCCCGGATCATCTTAGCTTGGTACGGTTCCAAATTTTGTTGCGGCTGCAAGTCTTTTTCCTTCCAAGTTTTCCAGCTTCTTCCGGTAGTAATCCGGCATTCTCTTCCGTAGTAATTTTATTTATGAATCGCAATCTTGAGTGATGGAAGCTGGATTTCCAAAGGGAAAACGGCCTTGGACCCGTACACTAAAGTGTAAGACGTAGACTGAGTAGGAGTCCTGAAAGTTGTCCTGTAGGCCCATAAGGCATCTAACAACTTCTCGTGCCAATTTCTCTTATTGTCATCAAAAGTTTTCTTTAAAATTTTAACGAGAGTTTTATTAAAAGCCTCGGCCAAGTCGTTTGCTCTTGGGTAATAGATTGTTGAGTATCACTAATCGATTCCATGTCTTTTGACAAAATTGTTGATTTTTGTGCTTCTGAATGTGGACCCATTATCTGAAATGATTCTGCGCGGTACTCCAAAACGGTAGACGACTTGATTTTTAAAAAACTGTAGCACGTGGTGTGCCTTTACTTCTCTGAGTGGAGCTAGCTACGCCCATTTAGAAAAGTAGTCCGTAGGCTGCAAGGATGAAGCGATGTCCTCTTGAAGAAGGTGGTTCTATCGGACCCACTATATCTGTGCCCCAACACTCAAATGGCCACGATGCAATTGTCAGATGTAGCACATTTGGAGGTTGGTGTAGAACCACTCCGTGCACTAAGCACTGGTGACAACTTTTGGCGATTTTCATGCAGTCGGTCATCATCGAGGGCCAGTAATACCCTAGTCTTTTAATTTTCATTTTCATTTTTGGACCCGACTGATGAGCGCCACAAAGTCCTGAATGCACTTCTTTGACAATTTCACGAGCCTCAAACCCGCTCAGGCATCTTAACCACATCTGATCAAAAGACCTTCTGTACAATGTATGCGTAAGACAAAGTTCTTTTCTTGATTTGATGTGCTAATGACTTATCGTCTGGTAATTTCCCTGTTTGCAGGTAGTCCATTGGCGGTTGACGCCAATCTTCTATGTTTTCCGTCACTGCTGCAACTGATTCCTCTGCTTTTTCTAATTTCTGTATCATATCCATGTCGAGCTGTGATAGGACCTGTCGTTCTTGGATCGACACTTCAACCGACTCATCTTGTAAGCGAGCAAATTCTTTTGCAAGGCGAGCTAGCGCATCCGCGAGAGCATTTTCTCTTCTGGGAATCTTGTAGATTGTCACATTCGGAATTTGTTCCAACAGTTTCATGGCATACTGAAAGTATTGCTCGAGTCTTGGCTTTAAAATTCTGTTTTGTCTGGCGACCTGTTGAATGATTAACTGAGAATCTCCATAGATGTTGATATCTGTTATTCTCATTTGAATGGTCAGTTCTAGTCCTGTTATGAGGGCCTTGTATTCTGCCTCGTTGTTTGTGCGCGGCTCTGTTAAGTGGTAGGAGTATCTTAACATCCCCCGCTCCGGTGTTATAAAGATTAGTCCGATTCTGCCTTATCGGGCACTATCATTTGCAATTCTTTGTCTTTCTGTGCTGAGGATGCTCCGTCGAAGTATAGTTCCCAACGTTGATCATCAGCGTCTTCTAGGCTCATTATCTGCTCCTCTAGCAAGTCGTCGTTGAGAGGCGAATCTGCCGGTAAAGGGTGTGCTGCAAGGAAATCAAATAGAACTTGTCCCTTTACGAAACGAAGAGGAACGAAAGTTATGTCGAATTGCAATAGTATCATCGACCACCTGGCAAGTCTGCCAGAAAGTGTTGGATGGGTCATCAAATATTGCAACAGATTAACTTTCGAGATAAGGTTGACCTTATGAGAGAGCATGTAATGCCTGAGTTTCTGCGCGGCGAAGATTAGGGCCAAACAATGCTTCTCAATTGGAGGATACTTTACTTCCAACAGAATCAAACGACGGCTTAAGTAGTAGAGAGCATTTTCTTTTCTCTCATCATTGACCTGGGCTAGTAGGGCTCCAAGGGAGTCGTCTAGAGCCGTGGTATAAAGTATCAACGGTCTACCTGAGACTGGGGCTGCTAAGACAAGAGGTGTCATTAAGTATTGTTTAATGTCCTCGAAGGCCCGTTGTCATTTCTCTTCCCAAATGAATTTGTCGTCCTTTTTAACTAATGCCGAGAAGGGCTGACACCTACCGACAAGTTCGAGATAAAGCGTCGAAGATATGCCGCCTTCCTTGAAAGGATCGTAGCTGTTTTAAGATTTTGGGAGGTGGCATCTCTAAGATAGCTTTAATCTTTTCCGGATCAATTTCAATCCCGCGATGTCAGACAACAAATCCTAAGAATTTCCCAGAGGTAACGTCGAAAGCACATTTTAAGGGATTCATCTTAAGGTTGTATTGCCTTAGTCGCTAGAAGATAATTCTCAAATCATACAGGTGTTCTTCCTTTAGTTTGCTTTTGATGACCACATCGTCCACGTAGCACTCGACTTGGTTGTGAATGAGATCATCAAAAATCTTTGTCATTGCTCTTTGGTATGTTGCTCCTGCATTCTTTAGTCTGAATGGCATTACTGTGTAGCAATATACTCCGATTGGTGTTTTGAATGTCGTGAGCTTTTCGTCTTCTGGTGCCATCTTTATCTGGTTGTATCCTGAAGATCCATCCATGAAAGAGAATATTTCATGTGTCGAAGCGATGTCGATCATTAAATTTAGAATTGGTAGCGGAAATTCATCCTTTGGACATGCTTTGTTCAAGTCTCTGAAATCCACGCAGATTCTAATCTGACCATTCTTCTTCCTGATCGGTACCACATCGGCTAGCCAAGTAGGGTATTGTTCTTCACGGACAAATTTAACGTCGATTAGCTTCTTAACTTCAGCTATTACTTGTTGTTCAATTTCCAAACGCATTCTTCTGGAAGCTTGTCTGACTGGAACGGAAGTAGGATCCACTCCTATCCTGTGAACTGCAACTTCTGGAGCTATTCCTGGCATTTCGTCGTAACTCCAAGCAAAACAGTCCTTGAATTCCATTAATGGCTTGATCATTTCTTCGGAATCTTCTTTGTTGAGTAAGGAGCTAACAAAGGTTGGTCTAGGCTTTTCGCTAGTACCTAAGTTAACTTCCATTAACTCATCTATTGTAGATTTGATTTCTTCTTTGAATTCTGGTGGAGCGTCTCCAATTTGCAGATCTTCAAGCTCTTTTGTAGTTTTCAAGCAGTCTTCATTAGATTCGCAAGTGACAACTAAACAAAATTCTGTATCGTCAACTGAACCTACTGTGCCGAATCTGAGACCATGTTTTGAATTGGGAGGCCGACCGACATTATTCCGTAATTTTTTGAAGTGTTTTGATCGACCTTTTGTCCATTGTCGAGGTAAGACACCACGCTGAATTAAATTTTGTACAGAGGGAGAGTACCACTCAAAAGGTAATTCCATTAATTCGGAAGAAGTGACTTCTTCAAATTGTACATTATTTTCAGTATTAGAAGAAGTGCCACGGTAAAATTTGATTGGCTTTGCACCGCTGTTATGTACTTCCTTGACCACCACACCCTCGATCTTATTAGACTGGATCGGGGTCAGGGTCATAGTGTGTACATAGTGGTTAATCTTCTTGTACATCGATTTGTATTCTTCGTTCTTCACATCTTCGAGAGAAATCTTGAATTGTGGTTTCTTCCGGTTTATTGTAGCTACTTCTTTCTTGACTTCCTCTTCTTCCTCAGAGTGGTTCTCCCAATCAACGTTGATCATCAGCTTTTTCTATCCAACTGTCCCAGTGTCTCTTCCACGACCTCGTCCCCGGCCTCGACCTCGGATACGAGTTCTGGAGAAACCTTCACCATCTCGCCGTAAGGGAGTGGTGAGTGACTGTTGGACTAGAACTTCAGGCTCTTCATTGTCTCGAATTTCTTTTGCTTCATTTGGCACGGTGTTTCTGGTGAAGATTGTTTTCTTCGGAGGTGCGTAATAAGCTGCATCTTCATGGACTCCAATCTCATGTATGGAGAAAGGTTGCAAATCACCTTTAATGCACCGTTCTCTTCCTTCGTAGTATTTTATGCACTGATGCAGAGACGATGGTACCATCTGGTTTTCATGGATCCACGGCCGACCCAGTAGAGCGTTGAACGATGTCTTAGAGTCAATTATGTGGAGTTTTGCGGTTGTCTTTGCTAAGTCACCGGTCTTCATCAACAGTGTTATTGATCCAAGGGCTCTTTCTCCTTTCTGGTTGAATCCTCTTAGTAACATCTTGTCCGCTTCAAGCTCGCGAGCATCAATTTCCAAGTATGCTAGCGTCCGAAGATTCATTATGTTGATTGACGCTCCTAGATCCACCAATACTCTGGAGAGTGTAAATTTTCCGATTGTGACTGAAATGTACAATGGTCGGTTATGATCGGCTGTCCCAAGTAGTAGATCACTGTCCTTGAAGGTAACACCTCGCTGTTCCTTTAACGAGCAAACCTCGTCTAAGGATTCTCCGGCCATCTGAGCTAAACAAATCTCTGGATCAAGTAAGGCCTTGAGCAGAGCTTCTCTCATCTCTTTTGATAAGATGAGAGCATCATAGATGCTCAGTTTGGCTGGTAGTTTCCTAAGATGGGCTAGCACATTATAGTCCACTTTGTTACCATGTGTCTCAGTTTCTTCCCGAATGGGCAATTCTTCTGCTGGGGTTGATTCTTCCTAAACAACCACCTGCTTTCCTTTGTCTTTTGGACCCATTCTCGGGGGTAGAACCCTTCCGCTCCTTAAATTGACTTCTGTGATTTGTTCTGAATCTTGTACTGAGTTTACTGGTGTCTCCTTTTGAATTGGCATGACAGGTTCTTCTGGAATCGCTTTGAAATCTGAAAGTTCTAACTCTATGGTGATTGGAGTTCCTTGGAATTCACAAATAGATTCATTACTTGTTGAACTTTCGTAGCCTTCTTGGTGAATGTCTTCTTTGTCATCATGATTGTCGAGGTTGTGTATGATTTGAGAATTGTTATTGGTACCGAAATCGGGATCTGGATTAAATTTGTTGTCGTTAGTTACATAATCTTTAGAAACAATCAAAACATAGCCAACGCCATAACTCTTGTCATTATAAGATCCCGCCGGAGCGAGCAAATAATCATACAGAGTTAGAGGTTCCAGGAATTTTTCCCCCGAATCGGAAACAACCATCTTAGGATAAGCAGCCCCTAGCCTAGCCTTGGGAGCCTCGGTCTTTTCTTCTTCTTCTTCGATCTCCTTCTTTTCTATGATCTTTTCTTCCTGGGGCGGTTCTTCAATTGCAAGCGATAGCTCCGGCTTGACAGGTTTCAAACTTTGAATTGAAGCACGCGCTAAAGCAGTTTGGATGCGATCCAAAATTTTCTTCAATGACTTCGTCCAAGCGGTACTCCATCCATCATCAGTCGTGTAAGGGTCTATCGGAACAATGGGATCCGTTGAAATAACATTGACAGAACCTACTTTCTGGGGTTTTTTCATGTATTCCTTTGGGATCGTTATGTTCCCTTTTCGGTGATTGTTGTCAAGCCAACTTTTGAAGGTGATGCAATCCTCTATCTTATGTCCAAGCATCTGGTGGTAAGAACAGTAGTTGGGATGGTCTTTCTTGTTGACTTCTTCTGGCTTCCTGGGTTCTGGCAGTCGAAAATATGAAGTCTTCATCAAACTGCGGAACATCTTTGGAACTGCCTCATTCTTGAATGGATATTCTTTATTTATAAGCTCCTTTAACGTGCGCTGTGGGCGAGGCGGTTGCTCATATTGTTGAGTTGGCTGATAACCGGGTTGAGGTTGTTGGTAGTTCTACTGAGGTGTTGATAGCTGGGTTGCGATCGCTCCATTCGTATTCTGCACTGGTCGTTCGCCCTTATCGACTGCCGCGACGATCCCAGATTTCTTTTCAAATGTCTTCATAGGCTTCTGTTTGTCTGTTTTGTTGACAAAACTCAGTTGCTTCGCTTCCTCTTGCAAACTTCCAGCCTTGCTTAACAACTTCTCGAAAGTCTTAATTGTAAATCCCTTAAGGAGAAGTGTTATCGGGCCGTGAATGCTTTTAAGCAAGATACCGACTGCATGTTATTCTTGTAGCTGTGGTTCACACTTCATGCTTAGATTTCTCCATCGAAGTATGTAGTCCACTAAAGTTTCGTTCGGTTTCTGTTTCTCTACCACTAAGTCACCGATGGTGATGTGGTACTGAGCTCCGACAAACCATTTCATGAAGAGATTTTCTAATTCTATAAATATCTTTACCGAACCGTTCAGTAACTCTGCGTACCAATCAAAGGCGTTCCCTGACAGGCTGCTGACGAATTGTCGGAAGAGTAAGGCGTCACTTCCACCGGCGTTGCAACAACTAGCACGAAAATGTGCAACATGCTGTCGAGGGTTTCCGGTACCATCAAAAGTCTTGAACAGAGGTGGTACGAAGCCTTTTGGGTATTGTACTGCATCAAATTCTTCGGGGTAAGGTCTACTCATCTGAATAGATGCTCCTTTCTTAGAGTGTGCTAAGGCTTCTCGCACCTGCTGTTCTACCATGTTCTTGATGTCCTTCTCTGGAATCATATTCTGAGTAGAGTCTTTCTTCGGCTGATCGTCTCCGTTAACGGATGTAATCTCTTTTCCTCATTCTGTAATATGAATAACCTCTGGATGTGTTTCTCTTGGGGGTTGAGCCTGACTCTGAAGAGTGGCTAGGGCTGCAGCCATCTTTTCCATCCTTTTTGCCATTTGAGAGATTGTATCATCTTTTTCTCGAATTTGTGCTCTTAATGCTTCCGGTTCATCTCTCTCCGCAGCTGCCGGAGCACCTTGCAAAGCTGACAATGCTCGTGTCTCGACCATGTTGATATCCACATATTCGTCATCCATGAACTCCGACGAGTCAACTTCATCTCCAAACTTTTCTTCCCTTTCTCTTGCTAATCGTTGAATGTCGGTCCTTAGCTTTTCCATAGCGTCCTCCAATGATCTTTTTCGTGCGGTTTTGCAGTTATCATACGATGGCTGTTGGGTTTCCTTCTTGGGAGTCCCCTTCATTGCAGTGGCGCTCTCTTTGGACTCGAGTCTCCTGACGAGACTTTCCCTTTCTGGTCGTTGTTTCGGTCTTAATTGGCCAGTAGTAGGACGCCATACCATCCTTCTAGCGGCAGAAGGCCTAGGACCGGATGGTCCGTCACTCGAATCGTCGGAAGGTGGTATCCTCCCTGATCTGTAAACCTGAAACAACAACAGGTGGGCTAGCTTTCATCTTCTTATTCGGCTTTTCTGTGGCGATAACGGGTTCTGCTCGCGGCCCAAGATGGGACTTGGCTGGCACCCGCCCTATTCTTCTTAAAATCTCTGATACAGGACATTTCTCTTTCTTTGCTAACTTCTCTATCACGATCGTAGTTGGGCAAATGGTGTAATCCTAGCTCTTTTCTTTCGGTACGTCGCTATAGTATGCTGGTTGAGGTAATGTAGAAGCAATCCTGTGAACATTTTCCTCGTCAGCTGCGGCGGAAAGGGGATGGAATCTACTTCCTTCCAAAAGCGGTGTATACTCAGGCAATGGTATGTACTCAGGTAGTGGTGTGTACTCAGGGATTTCTTCTAAGAAAGCGACTTCAGCAGCTCTGGCCTTTCTGGCAATCTTCCTACCTTTGTTTCTTCTCTAAGTCCGTGTTAGGGGTGGAACCCTTGAGCTGGACCCAATTTCAAAAATAGAAGGTCTTGCATGGAAATCTGTACCCTCCACGGTAACATGCTCGTTACAAATTTGAACTTCCTTCCCCTTCAGTTTGGCGGATGCCGGGGTAGGTGCAGAGACGACTAGACCGAGTGGGGGTAGAGATAACGAGTCCTCCCATGGACGGTAGTATTCCTCTCAGCTGGAACCCTCGCAGGGGAGGGAACTCTCGAGTTGACTTAAGGTTGAACTCGATCAAAGGTCTTTCAGTTTCAGATACTTTGTCTGTAAGTGTGAAAAGGGTAACGTCAGTGATCTTGACATTTGTGTTTTCGAATCCTTGCCCGAAACGGATGATCCCATTGTCGGGCAGCTCATCCTTGTAAACAACGAAGTCCAGTCCATTGGTGAAGGAGAAAATCAGCTTTGGGGCAGACATCTTCTGCAAGGTAGATTCTGATTGTCAGTCTCAAGTTATGCTTCTACTCATCAGGATGAAAAGAAAGAAATCGAAGAGAGTCCGAACACATTTTCGTTCATGTATTTATAAAAAAGGAGTTATTTGTTAAAAGAGTCATTCATTAGAGGGTTCGTTTATTAGGAACAGAATGTTCAGAGGTGTAGAGAAGGTAAGGAATCCGATTCTGAATTGGAAAGGAAGAGAAAGTCTTATGCAAGACTTCTCGACTTAAAGGATCACTCCTAAACTAACACCTATTGTGGGTCCACCCCACCTCAGAAGAGAGGCAAAAGGATTTCAGAACCTCTCTGTTTAGGGGTGTCTAAATAGTGGCTCCTAAATCTGAGAGGAGTTGGCTATACTCGTTCAAGACAGAAATGAATGGGATATTCCAACGGAAGAATGGTAGTTTGGTCCACTAGGGACATGAGCTCACTACCGATTTATGAAAGCAAAACCATCTGATTAAAATGGAGAGAGGAACTTTTCCCCAGTGGAGTCACCATAAGTTGTTGGCATATTTTTAAGGTTGAGTGTTGTATTTTTGAAAAGAGGTCGCCTACAGAAATTGTAGGTGAATTTTTAATTTAATTTAAATAAATAATTTCAAAATTAGTATTTGATTTTGAAAATAATTTTAAATTTGAAATTTTAAGATATGAAATCAAACTGATCTCACATCCCGAATAGTTTATATAAACGAGCACCGCACCACAAACTTTATATCTATCCCGGAGAGTAGACACACTGCTTGATGATGGGGCTCGGTTAAATAAACTAGAAGATTTGTGACATCCGTTTTGTCTACGAACCAATTTTAAAAACTGACAAGTTCCCCTGCTTAATATAAAGGAATTAAGTAGGGTTTATATTACCTGGGTTCTTAAAGTTCCCTATAAGGGCAAGCCCCTATAGTTAATTACATCATAAGTGATGTGAATCAATTAAGAAAACTCTCGATAATGATCAGTGGTTTTGCTCTCAAGAATTTCAAAGTTTAAGGTTTTCAAAGGATTAGATTTTTTGAAATTCAAAAGGGAATGACTCAAAATTTGGAACAATTTATTTTTTTGAGAATCCAAAGGAAGAGAAGTAGGAGAAGCTGAGGATCCAAGAAGAATCTTGGCAACTTCCCAAACTATCCTATTGTTTGGCTTAGATTTGAGAAAATCCTAATATTATCTGATATTTCAATCTTGCCAATTTTAATTAATTAGGACTTATATTCGTATGACATAATCATACGATCAGCCTCGAAGATGTGAGGGTTTTATGTCGTACCGAACGACTACCTCGGAATCCTAAAACCAGTTAGGGCTTAATTTACATGACATGATCATGCAAATGCCTAACGAAGAGTTGAAGATTTATGTTGCACTAAGAAAACTACCTCGAAGTCCTATGGCTTGGTTATTTAATTCTAAGAAAGTTTATTTGATGTAAACTCAGGTTTTGCTGATGACGATGGCCGTGCTGCCCACCATGCTCCGAGCTCCTTGTTGTTGCAGAGGTTTAGTTTTAGAAGTCATAAATCAGGAGATGAGAGAAGTGTCTTGGTTTATAGAGAATCTTAAAATCCAAGTGTTTTTAATATTTTAATTAAAACAAATCTTAAAGTTATTAGAACATAACCGATTAAGATCCCTCGGTTCCGTCATCCCGGCACCATTATTTTCATTGAATTCACTTAGTCCAGATGAATTTACTAAACTCAACTGAATGAGTTCCACACTTTCATTTAGACCGTGGGAAATCCCGTTAGCAACACGTGGGTTACATCATCCCAGGTACTCCCGATCATTCAACGAGACGTTTTAGTTTAGTTGCAATTGTAGTTTTATGTTCTGTTTGTGATTAAATTTTTAGTTGTTTTATATTTTGAAAAGTTGTGGCAGTGATTTTTATCTTGTAATGACTTTTAATTTAGTTTTGATTTTAGTGCAGGGACTATCCTAAAGGTTTTGGTTTTCATGCAACAGTTGTTTATCATGCAAGAAAGGAAAGTGCAATGTGATTAATTAGATTGTGAGAAGGTAAATTGTAATAAAATAAAAGCGTACCTGGAGGGTCTTCACGTCATCCCAAGATGCACTTGAAACACATGTTAGAGCATTTAAGTATTTATAGCAATTACCTAGGTAAAGCTAAGGGCAAGGTTTCTGGTTTTCTACCAAGATCCTAGTCCTATAGCTAGTCATTCCTATGACGTCTAGATTTTCAATTTTGTTTATGGATGATTTTCTGCACCAAGGAATAATTAAGTTCAATTGTTCTTATAAAACACCCCGTCATATTGAGGAAGTGCTTAAGAAGAATCTTAAACATCTTTTCAATATTGCTGGAATTATTCTAAGTCCAAACGGATTTAATTAATCAGGTGAATTAATCATCCGAGGTTTAATTAAGTTTTGTTCTTTTACTCAATGAACTAGGATATTTAAATATTCTATAAGTGAGATAACACTTCACTTGATACCTCATTTAAGAGTTATAATAATAAGAGCTTAAAAGGGCAAATCAAATTATTAAATATTTCGATGATTTAAACTTAATGATTTAATTTCAATTTTGACTTAATTATAAAAAATTAATTTAAGTTTGGAATAGTGTTCAAGTTATTTTAGGTTTAACTCTTAACGATTTAGGTTTGTTATTAAATGATTTTAATTTAATTTAATTCAATTTTTTTATTTAATTTAATTTAATTTAATTTAATTTAATTTTATTTTTTTTTAATTTAGTTTAATTTAATTTAATTTAATTTTATTTTAATTTAGTTTAATTTAATTTAATTTAATTTTATTTTAATTTAGTTTAATTTAATTTAATTTAATTTAATTTAATTTAATTTAATTTTAATTTAATTCAATTTAATTTTAATTTTAATTTAATTTTAATTTAATTCAATTTAATTTAAGTTTAATTTAATTTAATTTAATTTAATTTAATTTTAATTTAATTTTAATTTAATTTCAATTTTAATTTAATTTAGATTATTATTTTAATTTTCTTTTTAAGTATTATTGAAATGATTTATTTAGGGATTTTTGAAATAAAGGATAAATATCTTCTTAAATAATATCCCCATTTTAAAAATTTCAATTTTCCATTAATCTTCCAAATTTAATTAATTAATTGAATAAGATTTACTTTAAATAATCTTGAAAGTGATTGATGGGTCTCTACCCTTTAATTATTTAAATTTCAATCACCCAAAATCAGTTTAAATCAAATATTTTACCCTCCCATTTTATTAAGCCTAAAGTTTTAATTACGGGTTAAAATTTTAATTACCATTTTGTCCTTCAAGCTTAATAATTCTATAACTCACTAAATTAAGCTCAAATGAACTTGAAATTTTTATGTGACTTTACTCACATCTCAATTAAGACATTAGAGGAGAAAATGTGATTTTTCTGTATCTAATTTATTTATATAATTATTTTTTGTAGAAGATAGGGATTTCCAAGGAAAATTCAATAAGATGACCAAGGGAATTTTTCTGTCCTTAAGAAAATTATAGGGCACCCCTAATGACTAGAGGACCATTTGGACTATTTTTGGTGATTTTTTGAATTATATTTTATTTATTAGAATTATTTTGAGTTTTGGAGTATTAATTAATTTTAAAATAAAATTAAAATTGAAAAATGGATTTTATATTTTTCTTAAATCTCTTTGACCTCAAGGAGTCCAGAGAAATAACTTTTATATTTTTTTGATTTTTCTTTGATTTATTAGAATTATTTTAGTGAGAAGGTTGGAAAATACATTTTTTAATATTAAAAATTACATTAAGCCTTTAAAATTCAATATCTTACCCTAGGGACTTAAGAAAAATATTTGGTTTGTTCCTAAATGATTAGAATTCAAAATGTGACATTTTGGTGATTTTTAATATTTCTATGATTTTTATTATTTTTTAATTATTAAAAATATTAAAATAATGATAAAAATCAACTTTTTTAGAAAATTACAATTTTAGTTTTCCTAAGTTCCTCTGATATCAGAGAAGCTCCAAAACCATTTTTGTGAATTTTTGAAAAGTATTTTGTGAGTTATGAATTTTTAAAGTTTAATTTTACCCATTATTACTTAAGAGGCTTAATCAACCCATTTGGTGGGGTTAATCAAGTCCAATTGGTTTCAAATTTTTATGTGGTATTCTCCTATCCCTAGAGGACAGTGGAGAATTGTTTTTAAGTTAATTTAATGAATGGTTAACCCTAATTAATTAAAGTTAAATTTTGGGTATTTAGGCCAATTAGAGTTATTCAAAGTGAATTAACTCAAAACTTATTTTTCTAGGTCCCTCTGGTCACACGAAACATCACCAAATTTTCCTAGAATTTATTTCTCAACATGCTAATTATTGGAATTAAAATACTCAAAACAGTAACATGAACTTGAAAAATCAATAACTTCTCATAGGGATGGCCTCGACCTTGGAAAATTCGGGGAATGTTCCCAAGTTCGGAGGCTTCAAAAGCCCTATGGTCTCATGCCATGGTGAATTTCCTATATGCATGGAGAATTAAAACAATGCAGAGAGTAAATAAATCATTAAAAATAAAATACTTGATGAAATTACTTGATTTCTTTTCCACATTATTCTCCTTTGTTCACTGAGCAATAGGGTATTTTTATTTTATTTTTAGGATTTTTCTACACAATGTTATGAATTTTTGAAGTTCTAGGTATTTAATAAATAAGAAAAATCCCTATTTTCCTACTTATCCACGCGGCGCCGCGTCAACCTCGGCGTCTCCGAAGCTCCACGCGTCGTCTCTTGATTCGGTGCCGCCAACTGACTGGGATGCCACGCGGCCCACGGTTCATGTCCCGTTGCTCTATCCAGTGGGATCCTGGCCGTCCGCTCGATACACGTGCGATCGGATGGCTCCTGGTCATCGTCTACAACTGGTGTGAACCCGTGACCGTCAACCTTCTAACCCTAATTTCTCACTCGATTCTCAACGTATTTTTGTGTTCTTATGCTCTATGGATTCGTCTTGAAGAGACGAACACATCCATACGGTAAACATGCATTGAAATTGATTCAAATTAAATGGAGAATCTCTGTAAGCTCGGGAAGAAGAGTGAGTCCATACCTTTGCTCAGAGAAGTGAAGCTTCGATCTGAGAGTTGTGTCACCTTCGATTGGGTCCAAGCAAGCTCCAGATGAAGTCCCTTGGCCTGGTGAATCGTCTAGGTATGATTTCGACCACATCCGATCACAAAGCATGGAGGCTGGGAGCAATGGCTGGCCTGGTGAGGGGGCTTTTGCTGGGAAACTTCTCCTCTTGGTCTAGTGAAGGTGTAGGACCAATCAATTTAGAGATTGACTCACTATGGTGAAGTGTCCTGATTTTGAGCTTGGATTTCAACTCTGAAATTGAGCTCACAGAGAGGAAATGGCAGGGGGATTTCAGTGGGGATCAAGTTCTCTATGTGTAGAGAGTGGTCTGGGATGATTTTGGTAGAGTTTCAGTAAGTTTTGGTTCAGCACCTCTCATGGCCGAGAGGAGGTGGTGTTTAAATAGGAGAGGGTGGAGGGCCTCTCAGAGGGGTTTAAGGCTTGGGATCATCTGCTCCATGCAAGAGAAGAGCAGCCATGGTGTTCAATTGGGCTGGGACAACTCAGCAAGGCAGAATTGAAAAGTTTAGCTCACATGGAGCTCTCGACCATGGTGTTTTCCGGCGGCCTGGTGGCTGGCCGGCCAGGCATTGGTCACCATCTTGACCAGTGGGGTCAGGGGTTGGTGTTTGTGAAGTCAATTGGTTGCTGCCATGTGTAAAGGGTTTGAATCAAAGTGGAATGGGGTAAGGGTGTACTTTAGCTAAGTTTGGTCAATGCATGAATTGGGCTAGGTGCACCTCCCCATGGCTAGTTTGGGCTTAAGAGAAAGTGGTTTAGGTCAGCTTAATTAGTGGGGAATGGTCACCATCCAAGTACAATTAAGTTTAAGCAAGGTTTAGTGGAATCATGGAAGTGGCTAATCCTCTTAAGGGAATATGGAAAGAGCCTCCTCCTCTTGCCATCTTGGGTATGGTGAGGTGTCCAAGGTACTCATGGCTCCCATGTGGCTCATGCATGGCTTCATGGCTCCATTTGGCTTGGGAAAAGTTAAGTCAACTTTCATGAGGAAGGTTTTTGTGATTTTTGGCATTTTGGTGAGTGTTGTCATGAGGTTTGATTTGGAATTATTTCATTATGGATTTAGAACTTAGGGGATGGTTTTATCAAATGGATGATGATAGAGGATTGTCATGTAGGCTTTAAGATGGATTTTGGGCTTTTTGAAATTATTTTGGATGGGGTTTTTAGGAAGGCCTAAGGAAGCGGGCCTTAGGTTTTTTTAAAATGAGTTCATGGATGGGAATTTTGTAGAAGTTTGGGCCAAATAATTGTTGGGTTTGGTTTAGGGATGTGTCATGAGTGATTTGAAATGAATTTGAGGTGGTTTGGGTTTGAATTGAGTTGAATTTGGGTTCATTTGGTAAATGGGTCAATGTAGGTAAAATTGGGCTAATTTGGGCCAATGTTGGGCTAAGGTTGAAATTGATGTAAAATTAATGTTGGGAAATGTTTATGGGAGTGTTTCAAAGAGGTTTTAACTTTGGTTGGGTTTTGGTTTTGGGACTTGGGCTTATTTGGGTTAGGTTTGGGCTTAGGTCAAAATTGGCTCTTTTGGTTTTGGGTTGAATTTGAGTGGGGTTTGGGTCCAAATTTTGGGCAAATCATGTTAGTGTTTTGTTTGTGGGGATGTTAGGGAAGGTTTAGAAAAGGTTTGGGGTCAATTGGAGTTGAATTGGTTTGGGTTGGGCTAAGTTTGGGTCATGGGTCCAAATTAGACTTTAAGGTCAAAAGTGAAATTGGATTCAAATTTCAATCAAATGGGACTTGGATATGGTCTAGATTGATATTGTGGATATTAATTTGAAGTTTAGAATTGAATTGGACTAAAATTGGGGTCAGTTGGGTAGATTTGGTTTGGCATTGGGTTCACTTGGGTTAAGAATGGGCTAAATTAGGGGTTTTGGTAAAAGTGGGAGAAATTGAGAAAATTGGCCCATGGTGTAGTTGGACAAAATGAAATTGGAAATATTTGGGATTTTCTGGAAATTTCTGGGAATTTTCTGAATTTTTAGATTTTTTGGCTAAGAGGGGCATTTTGGGTATTTGGAGGGTATTGTGGGGTATTTTTGGCAATGGATGATCAATTTGATTGGTGAGGAAGTTCAAGGTTAATTTTGGGGAATTTTGGGTGATTTGGAAATTTTGGAGGATTTGGGCAATTTTAAGGGCTTTTGGTAGGATTGATAGGTGTGGTCCCCGGGGTCAAAAATTGAAATTTTGGAAAAAAGAAGATTGATCAAATATGAGTGAAATGGAAGAACTTTGGTTGAGACATGAAGCCATGTTAAGCCTATATGAGCCATGAGAGGACTCAATTGAGGCATTCACTATGTTGTTCCTAACCCTCTTAACCAGGGGCTTAGGGGTTAAGGTCCATCCATATGAATTACTTACATGAATCAAGGAGTTAAGTTGGGTATGGGTGTGGTTTTAGGATTTGGATTGTGTGTGTGAGAGTGTAGAGTGTGAGTGTGTAAGTCAACCCTCACCAGACCAAGCCACCCAGGGTGGTCCTAAGGCCAAAGAGTCCTATAGGGAACTCATCTTTTAAACCTTCACATTTGATTTCAACCCTCTAGGTGATTAGGGGTCTACAATCAAGCTTGTGGGGCTTGCAGGGAGGCAAGAAGTGGTTCAAATTTCTAAGGGATGGGTCCCAATTCTAGTCCTCTAAGATAGTCAAAGGAAAAGCTTAAGGCTAGATCTTAAACACTAAAGAGGGAAGAGAAGACCTCATCAAAAATGAGGTCAACAAATGGACCCCCAATAGGTGTGGTGTGCTAACCAAGCTCACCGCGCGTATTGGCGATGACCGAAGAAACCAACAAAACCAAAACAGATGTCCAAGTGACAAACTTAGGATAAAGTAGAAGAATTTCCGCTAGAGAGTATCAGGTAAATCTCCAAGACTGAAGATTCCAGAACTCTCGCTAGGGAAAAAGGAGGTGAATTTCAGATCACAAGATTTTCAAGAGATTGGATCTTAGATTCGTTTCATTTTTATTTCAAGTTTTAATTTTGAGTTTGAATTTTGATTTGAGTTTCAATTTTTGGTTTTATGCGGAGAAAAGAGTAGGGCTAAGGCCCACCCTAATACATTTGTATGCTGAGGAGGAAGCAGGACTGAACATATTCCTTATGTGTATGCTGAGAAGGATTAGGACTGAGCCTATCCCAAATGCTGAGGAAGAATAGGACAAAGCCTATCCGAAATGCAAAGTGCTTTAATTTCAATTTCTTGCTGAGAGGATCAAATTTTGAGATTGCTGAGAAAGGACTAGGACTGTGCCTATCCCAAGTGATGAGAATTACTGAGAAGGGAGTAGGGCGGAAGCCTATCCCGAATGCTGAGATTGCTGAGATGGGAGTATCCCGAATGCTGAGATTGCTGAGATGGGAGTAGGGCGGAAGCCTATCCCGAGTGCTGAGATTGCTGAGATGGGAGTAGGGCGGAGGCCTATCCCGAATGCTCGAGATTGTCGAGATGGGAGTAGGGCGCAGGCCTATCCCGAATGCTGAGATTGCTGAGATGGGAGTTGGGCGGAAGCCTATCCTGAATGTTGAGATTGCTGAGATGGGAGTAGGGTGGAGGCCTATCCTGAATGCTGAGTTCGAAATGAGATATGAAAGTGTTCCATATCCCATGGGAATCAATCAAAGTCTGATTGCTTGGCGAAGGGTACGAACCTATGCCATCCGAATCAAATTGAAGATTCCTCGTGATTCTGAAATCATCCTGAGAGAGGCTTTCAGAGGAGGTCTGGAATAGATCTTGATTTGAAGAAGGTTTGGTGGATTTGAAAATATGGACGTAAATTGGAATTCAATTTGAGCTTTAGATTTGTTTTGTTTGTCCTTTAACTATCCCATTTTTATTATGGTTTATTTGATGTTCATGTGGATTTGAAGTTCTTTTTAATGTTTGGATTTTTATGAAAGAGAGTTCTTATTTATTTTCCTTTTCTTTTCTGTTCTTTGTTCGAAGTTCATTTAACTTTAATGGCATTTCCCAGTCAATTTGCACAAAAAGAGGTGAAGGCAAAAGGTAACATGGTCACTTTCATTCCAATCTTGTTGAAGATACATCATACAACTCGATCTGAAATATTTCTCATACAATCCATGACTCAAAAGCGGACTATGTATAATTCTTGTTGATCCATCCAAAAAGTGTCTGTCAAATCCATGTCTGAATAATGAGATGCACGGTCAATAACATCACCTTCCAAGCCATCCTTGGCAGGAATGCCGCACGGATGTGCATTGGAGGTGTGCTATTTCCCGTGTAACTCACAGCTCGTAGGGCCAGAGACTCTCCAACTCTAGATCTGGCTGGAAGTGGTAAGGTTCCTTTCTTTCGTCCATCCTTCTAAAAGTGACGGATATCTGCTCTACTGGTACTCCCGGTATACAATGTTTTGCGATGTCTGCTCCATTTCCTTGTAATATCATGACGGAACCTACCGGAAGTGGTATCTCCACTGGCCCTCGGAACTTACCCGGGCCTGCTATCCGGAGGTCGGATCCGAACATGATATTGCATTGGTTGATGAACGAAACCGTGTAGAAAGGTCCGACAAAGTCGTGGTGGTCTATGTGTGGAGGTATGCGGTCGCCCTCCCGATAAATGTTGATGATGCAACCTGTTGGGTATGTAGTCCGCCGGCGATACCCTCCACGTTATCATTCTTTTCACCATTCTTTTAATTATTCTCGACATTGGATCCACCTCACCGTGACGGAGTATCCCTGGTGGATTTCCTTTTCTGTCTTCTGCGAAGTTATACCAACATCCGCATTGTATTGTGACTCTTCCTTTCCCTGACATCCATTTCCGGGGTTCCGAATAAGTCTTTTCTCTCAGACGGCCTGCTTGACCCATCTTCTAAAGTTCTAGAATGCAATCCACAATCTGCTGTTGCTCGTACTCTGAGAATACACCTGTTTGTAACTCAAGGCCTTCCAAAATGTTGATTCTTCTGCCTCTAATCCTTTCAAAGTATTCGAAAATCTTCTTCTCAACATTTTGCATTCTTTCTAGTTTATATTCTGGGATGATCTGCAAGTGACGAGGCCTAGTAACGTTTTGCGAGATGTATGGCTCAATCACATCACGTTTTCCTGAATACCTTGGCTCCTCGGGGATTGTCTCTGTCGTGACATCCTCCGGGGTTGCTTCCGCAACAAGGTTTTTCAGATATGGTATCTCTGCCCGGCGTCGAGGCACTGATTCTACCTCTGTCCTTCTCGGCACTTCTCCGATCTGTTCTGATCCTCTCGGCATTCACTTTCTTCTTTCTGGTTCCTGCCGAAACGGTATCTTTGAAATGTGTGTGTCTGCGAAGGTGGCTGTTTCCTCATGTTGATCTGCTGCAAGTTTAGTCAACATCTTGCGGATACGACGATTTTTATTCCTTCTTTGAGTAGCAGTGAGCGTAGCTCTCCTCACTTCTTGAATTTCTACGGGCGTGGCACTGACGAGCCTGTCCTCTATCGTGGCAACTACTGACTTGATTTTCTTGCTTTCCTCGGTGTTTGTCTTTCTTTTCTTGTTGCTGGAGTGGTGGCTTGGGCCACCTATCTTCATTACTGTCTGGCTATGAAGCTCCTATCGGTCCATTGGGACCCGGTCATTTTCTTCATATCGTAGAGTTGGTCGGTGTGAAGTTAGAATCAATTTCTATCACTCGCTCCATCCTTCACCCTCTTTTCATCGAGTGCGAGACTCACGCCATTTTTAAAGTTTAGGACCAACCGCCCGTTCGACATTTCCACGGGAAGAAAACAAGGAAAGGATCGGGGGTCGTACTAAGAACAAGAACATTAAGAAAGTATTTATCATTGAAGATTCTTATTCACTTATTCCAATTTTAATTTTTAAGGAAAGTAGGAAAAGATAAAGAAAGATCAGGAAAAAGATTTGATTTGAAAGGAAGGGTAAAACTTTATTATTATGATTTCACATATTTTATTTTTAGCACATATATTTTTTTATCCATTTTTATGTTTTTTGGGTTCGGACCCAGTCCCAAAGTGATTGCTCACCCATGTTTTTAGGGATAAGACTCTATTTTAGAGACCACCCTTTGAAACATCAAGTTGCGTAATACTTCTTCAAGTATCGTCCATTGATTGGAAGCATTTGTCGCTCTCCTTTGTAATTCACAAGTTGGTAGGAGTCTCCTGAGTAGACTGCCTCGACCACAAACGACCCTTCCGAAGTCGGTTCAAATTTGCCTCCTATCTTGCGATGTTCAAGAATAGGTCTTCTAAGAACAAGAACTAAGTCACCAACTTTGAAAGTTCTTGGGTGGACCAATTTATCATGGGCCTGGATCATCTTAGCTTGGTACAGTTCCAAATTTTGTTGCGCTGCAAGTCTTTTTCCTTCCAAGTTTTCCAGTTCTTCCAGTTGTAATCTGGCATTCTCTTCTGTAGTAATTTTATTTGCAACTGCAATCCTGAGTGATGGAAGCTGGACCTCCAAAGATAAAACGGCCTCGGAGCCGTACACTAAAGTGTAAGGCGTAGACAGAGTAGGAGTCCTGAAAGTCGTCCTGTAGGCACATAAGGCTTCTAACAACTTCTCGTGCCAATTTCTCTTGTTGTCATCCAAAGTTTTCTTTAAAATTTGAACGAGTTTTATTAAAAGCCTCGACCAAGCCATTTGCTCTTGGGTAATAGATTGTTGAGTATTGCCAATCGATTCCATTTCTTCTGACAAAATTGTTGATTTTTATGCTTCTGAATGCGGACCCATTATCTGAAATGATTCTGCAAGGTACTCCAAAACAGTAGACGACTTGATTTTTAAAAAACTGTAGCACGTGGTGTGCCTTTACTTCTCTGAGTGGAACTGCTTCTGCCCATTTAGAAAAGTAGTCTGTAGCTGCAAGGATGAAGCGATGTCCTCTTGAAGAAGGTGGTTCTATCGGACCCACTATATCCGTGCCCCAACACTCAAATGGCCACGATGCAATTGTCGGATGTAGCACATTTGGAGGTTGGTGTAGAACCACTCCGTGCACTTGGCACTGGTGACAACTTTTGGCGATTTTCATGCAGTCGGTCATCATCGAGGGCCAGTAATACCCTAGTCTTTTAATTTTCATTTTCATTTTCGAACCCGACTGATGAGCGCCACAAAGTTATGAATGCACTTATTTGACAATTTCACTAGCCTCGGACCCGCTCAGGCATCTTAACCACATCTGATCAAAAGACCTTCTGTACAATGTATGCGTAAGACAAAGTTCTTTTCTTGATTTGATGTGCTAATGACTTATCGTCTGGTAATTTCTCTGTTTGCAGGTAGTCCATTGACCTTATGAGAGAGCTTGTAATGCCTGAATTTCTGCGCGGCGAAGATTAGGGCCAAACAATGCTTCTCAATTGGAGGATACTTTACTTCCATCGGAATCAAACGACAGCTTAAGTAGTAGAGAGCATTTTCTTTTCCCTCATCATTGACACAGGCTAGCGAGGGCTCCAAGGAGTCGTCTAGAGCCGTGGTATAAAGTATCAACGGTCTACCCAAGACCGGGGCTGCTAAGACAGGAGGTGTCATTAAGTATTGTTTAATGTTCTCGAAGGCCCGTTGGCATTTCTCTTCCCAAACGAATTTGGCGTCCTTTTTAACTAATGCCGAGAAGGGCTGACACCTACCTGACAAGTTCGAGATAAAGCGTCGAAGATATGCCAGCTTCCCTTGAAAGGATCGTAGCTGTTTTAAGGTTTTGGGAGGCGGCATCTCTAAGATAGCTTTAATCTTTTCCGGATCAATTTCAATCCCACGATGTCGGACAACAAATCCTAAGAATTTCCCGGAGGTAACGCCAAAAGCGCATTTTAAGGGATTCATCTTAAGGTTGTATTGCCTTAGTCGCTCGAAGACAATTCTCAAATCATTCAGGTGTTCTTCCTTTAGTTTGCTTTTGATGACCACATCATCCACGTAGCACTCGACTTTAATGTGAATGAGATCATCAAAACTCTTTTTCATTGCTCTTTGCTATGTTGCTTCTGCGTTCTTTAGTCCGAATGGCATTACTGTGTAGCAATATACTCGGATTGGTGTTCTGAATGCCATGAGCTTTTCGTCTTCTGGTGCCATTTTATCTGGTTGTATCCTGAAGATCCATCCATGAAAGAGAATATTTCATGTGTCAAAGCGATGTCGATCATTAAGAAAGATGGTTGATTGCATTCATCAGATGTTGTACTTCCTTCTCCAATTCCTTGATTTTCTTCAAGATGATCTGTGAACTTTCAAAAAAATAAGGAGGAATAGGTGCTGACCTTTGAGATGGTAAATCTTCAATAATGCTCATATCATTCATATCACCAATTGCCTGGTTATTATATGCATCTGCTGGGTCTATAGGCTTCCAAGGTAGAAGTACTCTTTTCCAGTTCTCATATGGCACTTGTGATTGACTACAGAGGAGAAATATGGTGGAAGGATTTTGACCCAAGGAAAAAAGGTTAAGATTTTTATGCCTATTTTATACTGATTTTGATAGTATTGCACTTTAAAGAAGGGTATTTTTTGTGTTTTTTGGCATGTATGTAGATTTGAGTACAAAGAAGCGAAAATATGCAAAAAGGAGCAAATTTGGAGCAAAAAGGACTAAATTATGCAAAATTGACCTAGGGCACTAACGGCGAGGTCGATGGCGCCGATGGCGTGATTTTCCTGAGAGTTCGAGTTAATTCTAAGGAAGGCCGCCGACGGCGGAGATCGAGGCTGTGATGGCGTAGATCAAGGTCGCCAACGATGGGGCCTATTTAAAAGCCCTGTTTCTAGAAGGCCGCCGACGGCGAGCTCGAGGACGCTGACGGTGGGATTGACGGATCTTTCCAGAAATACGTCGAATGTGGATGATTTTCAAAGGGGTGCCTACAAAACCCTTAGAGACACTTCTACAACTTTAAAAAGAATAAAGTTAGGCCAAAAAAGTGTCTTCTATGTGATTACTAGTGAGTCCAAAGTGTTATTAAGGGTCTATTAGTGAGTCAATTGTGTTGTTATTTAGTGAGTAGAGAGTTCAAATAGAGATTTTGTGAGGAATTCTTAGAGAGATTGTAAGAGTGGAAGGGAAGTGAGAGATCTCTTCTGCATTGTTGTTTCGAAGGAGAATGTCATGTGCTGTAAGAAAGGAAGAAATCCAGAGGAACTTCAAGGAGTTTGCTTGGGAAGGAATTTGAGATAAGTAGTGTTTATTTACTATAGTTTGTAGAACTTTACTTTATTATATGAAATCCAAGTTTTATTGCATCCTTTCCATGAATTCTGAGTAGTTGTTTTGTCTTTCTCCTTGTTCTGATGTTTTTGTGAAATGGTTAAATGAATTAATCTATTTAACAAAATATAAAGAAGTTGTGATTATACTATACCTAAACTTACTTTACTATATGAATTGGCCATTTGTATTGTTAAAATATATGAAGCATTTTTACGACGTGACCGTGGGCTAAGAATTCTTAACTAGTATGTATCACATGTCTCTTTGAAAGGTAGACGGGTAAATCGTTGAAAAGAGAAGTGCAAATAAATAGGGAAATAATATTAATCAGGCGTAGAATTGGAGATTTTTGAGTGACAAGCTAAAATCCTCAATTCGGTCTTATCGTTTGGGTACTGAAGTGTAGATTTTAGCCCTCAGGCGAGGAGAACGTGGGAGCTCCGAAGTGAGAGTCGGTATCCTCCCAGCCTAACCGCAGATTTAGTAACCAAGCATAGGATTAGTCAATGTTCTTTATGCTTGGACCAAAGGGTAAAGAATAGGTATGCTCCTATTTGGTACAACACATATAAAACTAATTCTAATATCATTTTACTTAAATATCTTAACAAAGGAGAAATATTCTTACTAATATGTATATTTAAACTTAACTTTTGTAGTATTAGTAATCTGTTAGTAGAACTAGTTTAGATATAAGAACTTTATTATCGATTGCATATTAGTGACAGATAGGCAACCTCGATTTAGTTGTAATTTTAACTTAGTTTATATATAATCCTAGTTCGTAGGCTTTAATATTTTTCCCTGTGGGATCGATAACCAGGACAATACCAGAGCCCTGTATTACTTAAGCGATACGTATACTTGCGTTTAAATGTAACATTGCGAAAAAAAGATTATGATATTTTATTGTTACTAAAATTAAAATTACGCTCCAGATCTAGTTTTTGGCACTGTTGCTGAGGATTTATATCTTCTAATAGTGGTGTCAAATTCTTACAAATATAAGTATATATCTTAAAAACCGGCAGAGGGTTCAAGTTTTTGGCGCCATTGCCAGAGAAAAACATAATTAAAGTAACAGACAATTTAGGATTGTTAGAAAACCTTTATTGAATTGCAACTTATTTAGTTAACTGTTTTGTTGTGTACTGATTTTGATTGTATGCACAAATTTGGTTCTGAAAATCTTATACCCTACAATTCAGAATTAGAATGCCTTGTTAGGAGAATTAGAAAACTGAGAAAAGAACCTATAAATTCTGAAACAATGGAAAATAATATAAACAACCAAAGAGTAGAAAATGAACATCAATCTAGACCATTAAGAGATTATGCTAACCCTACATTAGATGAAATTCACTTAACTATCCAAAATCCTGATGTCACCGCTAATTCATTTGAGCTTAAACCTGCAATTATCCAAATGGTACAAAGCAATCAATTTGGTGGAACTTTAAATGAAGATCCTAATTCACATCTTGCAAGTTTCTTAGAGCTTTATGCTACTTTTAAGTACGATAGAGTGTCGGATGATGCTGTTAGACTTAGACTCTTTCCTTTTTCGCTAAGGGATAAGGCTAAGGCTTAGTTAAATTCATTAGAACTTGGATCTATTAGTACTTGGGGAGAACTTTCACAAAAATTCTTTTCGAAATATTTTCCACCATCTAAGAATGCTAAACATAGAAATGATATCATATCTTTCGGTCAGTATGAGGGAGAATCGATATATGAATCTTGGGAAATATTTAAAGAACTTCTTAGGAAATATCCACATCATGCTTTACTAGATTGGTTAATTATTCAAACATTTTATAATGGATTAGTAGGATCTCTTAGATCTATAATAGACACTGCTGCTAGTGGATCACTAATGTCTAAACCTTTTGAAGAAGCTTACGCGTTAATAGAAAAAATGGCTACCAATAATTTTCAATGGCCTACTAAAAGGGTAAATCCTAAAAGAGTAGCCGATATTCATGATTTTGATGCTTTAACTATGATAGTTTCTCAATTTGCTGCTCTTTCAAAGAAAATAGATCAATACTGAATGAATCGTTCTCAAACACCTCTAGTGTTAGAAGAAAATTTATTAGGACAAATCGTAGATACTTAATCTTCATATGAAACTATAAATTCTATAAATAATAGACAAAATAACCCTTATTCAAACTATTATAATCTAGGTTGGAAGAATCACCTAAACTTTAATTGGAATAATAAAAAATAATAATGTTAATCCTCAGTGGGGGAACAATCCAGTAAACCATTAGAAAATATAAACAATCAACGTAATTCCAATTATAGACCTTCTAAACCACCAAGTTTTTATAACAATTCACAATTCAAGGAGAAGAAGTTATCTATGGAAGAATTAGTTTTGAAGATGGGCAATCAATTACAAAGTCAATAAAATGCTATTAAAAACATAGAAAACCAACTAAGGAAAATTTCTTCTGGATTAAGTAATAGACCTGTTGGAACTTTAACTAGTAACGTTGAAGAAAATCCTAAAGATCAAGGAAAAGAACAAATTAAGGCTATTCAATTAAGAAGTGGAAAAGAGTTAGAAACAAGAGTTCAAAAAGAAACTGTAATTGAAAAGGAAAAAGAAGAAACTGAAGGAGAAAATGAAAGTTTATATCGTGATTTTCCTCTGAAACCTATGAAAATTATTGTTGAAAAACCACCTACACCATTTCCTCAAAGATTAAAGCAACAAGATAAAGGAAAAAGATTTGCTAAATCCTTAGAAATTTTGAAAAAATTATCAATAAATATTCCTTTGTTGAAGCTTTAGAACAAATGCCTGATTATGCTAAATTTATGAAGCATATTCTCAACTAAAAGAGGAAGTTACTAGATCATGAGACTGTTGCACTCATTGAAGAGTGTAGTGTTATAATTCAGAGAAAACTTCCTGAAAACTTAAAGATCCTGGTAGTTTCACTATCCCGTATGCTATTAGTGAAAAGTTTTACGGGCGAGCATTATGTGATTTGTGAGATAGCATAAATTAGATGCCTCTATTAACTTTTAAAAGATTAGAAATTGGAGAGATATCACCAACTTTTGTAACTCTACAGTTAGCTGATCGATCTATTACACATCCTAAAGGAACTGTAGAAGATGTTTTGGTGAAGGTTAATAAGTTTATTTTTCATGTGGACTTTATCATTCTTGATATGGAAGAAGATAAGGAAATTCTGATTATTTTGGGAAGACCATTCCTAGCAACAAGAAGAGTTATGATAGACATTCAAAAAGGGCAATTGACTATGAGAGTAAATGATCAAGAAGTAACCTTTAACATCTCAAAGTCAATGAAATATCCATCAATTGAAAAAGATGATGCATGTTTTAGAATGGATATATGTGATTATCTAAGAAAAGAATATATCAAAGAAAATTATGAAGAAAAAGAAGATGCAGAAAAAGATAGTTTTAAAGAAATAGAAAGTGAAGAAGCTGATTATATTTAGGAAAAATTTGAAACACTCAATTCAACTGCACCAGAAAATTAAATATTAATTCCATCTGTTGTAAAACCCCCTGAATTTGAATTAAAGAACCTTCCAATTCATTTGAAGTATGTATTTTTAAGAGAGTTTTCAACATTACCAGTAATTTTATCCTCAGACTTAAATGAAATTCAAGAAAAAAAATTAATGGATACATTAAAAAATATAAAAGAGCTTTTGGTTGGACTTTAGCTGATATTAAAGGAATTAGTCCTTCAGTTTGTATGCACAAAATTTTATTAAATGACGAACATAAACCAAGAATTGAGCCTCAAAGGAGACTGAACCCTATAATGACAGAAGTAGTTAAAACAGAGATTTTAAAATAGTTAGATGCTAGAATTATATATGCTATTTCAGATAGTCCTTGGTTAAGTCCAATTCATTGTGTTCCCAAGAAAGGAGGAATAACTGTTGAAGAAAATGAAAATAATGAATTAATACCTATCAGACAAGTTTCTTGATGGCATATTTGTATTGACTATAGAAAATTAAATGCCGCCACCAGAAAGATCACTTTCCTCTTCCTTTCCTAGACCAAATGTTGGATAGACTTTCCGGACACAAGTACTACTACTTTCTGGATGGATATACTGGTTACCATCAGATACCTATTGCTCCTGAGGATCAAGAGAAAACCACTTTTACTAGTCCTTATGGAACTTTTGCTTTCAGAAGAATGCCTTTTCGACTATGTAATGCACATGCAACATTCCAAAGATGTATGATGTCTATTTTCAGTAAATTAATATACAATGGAATTGAAGTATTTATGGATGATTTCTCTGTATTTAGAATATCATTTGATGCATGCTTGAATCATTTTAAAAACGTTTTGGAGCTATGTGAAAAAACTAATTTAGTTCTAAATTGAGAGAAATGTCAATTTATGGTTGCAGAAGGAATTGTATTAGGACATAAAATTTTAGAAAATAGTATGGAAGTAGACCCTGTAATAATTCAAGTAATAGCTAAATTACCACCTCCTACTACAGTGAGAGGGGTAAGAAGTTTTCTTGGACATGCTGGTTTCTACAGGCGCTATATTAAAGATTTTTCAAAAATTACAAAACCTCTATGCTAACTTTTAGAAAAAGAAAAGAAATTTGAATTTATGGAAAAATACTTGAATGCCTTTGAATTATTAAAGGAAAAACTAATCACAACTCCTGTAATAGTTTCACCTGTCTGGAGAAACCATTTCAACTAATGTGTGATGCTAGTGATTATGTTATTGGAGTTGTTCTTGGTCAAAGATATGACAAAATTTTTAAGGTTATATACTACACTAGTAGAACTCTTAATGATGCTCAAATTAACTATATAGTTACTGAAAAAGAGTTACTGGTTATTGTGTTTGCTTTTGATAAATTTAGATCGTATTTAATTGGAACTAAATGTATTGTGCATAATGATCATTTAGTTATTAAATATCTGATGCAAAAGAAGGATACTAAACCAAGATTAATTAGATGAGTACTTTTAATGCAAGAATTCAAGAGGAACTTCAAGGAGTCTGCTTGGGGAGAAGATTCAAGATAAGTTTTTGTTTATTGTTTTATAGCTTTAAATGAGATCCAAGTTTTGTGTTATTCTTCCTAAGCATTCTGAGTAGTTTTCTCTATCTTTCTCCTTGTTGTTGAGATTTTGTGAAATGAAAAATTGAATTAGTTGTGCCTTAAATACTAAATAAAAATTGTGATAATCTTTTACTTAAATCTTAATTTACTTTCAATTTGGCCAATTGAACTGTTAAAATATGTTGAATTATCAACTATAGTAAAGATTACATCCAAAATTCAGGGAAATCAAAAGCCTTAAAATGAGGGTGCAAATAAATAGGGAAACATTATTTATCAAGCATAGAATTGGATATTTTAGTGTGACAGACTAAAATCTTCAAATTCGGTTCTATCGTTTGGGAGTTGAAGTGTAGATGTTAGCCCTCAGGCGAGGGGAATGTGGGAGCTCCAAAGTGGCAGCCGATATCCTCCCAGCCTAGCCGCAGATTCAGTAACCAAGCATAGGATTAGTCAATGTTCTTTATGCCTGGACCAAAGGGTAAAGAATAGGAATCCTTCTATTTGGCACAATATAATTCTAACTAAATTAATTATCCATTCAATTAATTCTCTTAACAAGGAGAAAGTTACTTTTTTCTAAATTGCAATCTTCCATTAAGTAATAGAGTTTAGTATAAGCGTTCTTTATTTCCGTATACTAGATAGTAATTTCATCTGCTGAAATTAGTTCTTAATCTCTAAACTTCCCTGTGGGATCGATATCTAGGACTCCATTAGAGCACTTTATTACTTGAATGATACGTATACTTGCATTGATGAAAAGGGGCACATTTGTTATTTTTTACTCTTTTAAAAACTTTTATAGTTATAAAACTCCGCAAACATATCCACCCTATCCGTGCCACCATTGTAGTCAAGTTTTTGGCACTGTTGCCAGAGAAGAAAAGTAATTATTAAGGTAATTAAAAAAAATAATTATTAAAGATAATTACTAAAGTAACCGACTATTTTAAAATCTACTTAAGTTGTGTATTCATAAATTTGGAACCGAAAGTTTAATACCTTACGATTCAGAATTAGAGCGCACTATTAAAAGAATTAGAAAACAGAAAAAAGAAATTATAAATTTAAATCAAATGGCAAATAATCCAGCAATTGAAAATAGAAATCAACCAAGACCTTTAAGAGATTATGCTAACCCTACATTAGATGAAATTCACATAACTATCCAAAATCCTGATGTAGCGGCTAATTGATTGAGCTTAAACCTGCAAATATCCAAATGGTACAAAATAATCAATTTAGTGGTTCAACAAATGAAGATCCTAATTTACATCTTGCTAGTTGTCGGCATATTTCTAGGTTTGTGGTTGTATTTTTGAAAAGGGGTCGCCTACAGAAATTGTCGGCTAATTTTTATTTAATTTAAATAAATAATTTGAAAAAGTAGTATTTGATTTTGAAAATAATTTTAAATTTGAAAATTTTAAGATATGAAATCAAACCGATCTCACATTCCGAATAGTTTATATAAATGAGCACCGCATCAAAAATCGTATATCTATTCCGAAGAATAGACACACTGCTTGATGATGGGGCTCGGTTAAATAAATTAGAAGATTTGTGACATCCGTTTGGTCTGCGAACCAACTTTATAAGCCGACAAGTTCCCCTACTTAATACAGAGGAGTTAAGCAGGGTTTATATTAACTGGGTTCTTAAAATTCCCTATAAGGGAAAGCCCCTATAGTTAATTACATCTTAAGTGACGGGAATCGCTTAAGAAAACTCTCGATAATAATCAGTAGTTCTGCTCTCAAGAATCTCAAAGTTTAAGTTTTCAAGGGATTGAATTTTAGAATTTCAATAGGGAATGGATCAAGTTTGGAACATTTTTGTTTTAGGAATTCAAAGGAAGAGAGGTAGGAGAAATCACAGATTCGAAGCGAACTTCGGTAATTTCCCAACTATCCTATTGTTTGGCTTGAATTTAGGAAAGTCCTAATATTTATTTAATGTTTTGATCTTGCCAATTTTAATCAATTAGGACTTATATTCGTATGATGTGATCATACAAATAGCCTCGAAGATGTGAGGGTTTATGTCGTATCGGACGACTACCTCGGAATCCTAAGACTGGTTAGGGCTTAATTTGCAATGCAAATGCCTAACAAAAAGGTTGAGGATTTATGTTGCACTAGGAAAACTACCTCGAAATCCTATGGCTTGGTTATTTAATTCTAAGAAAGCTTTGCTGAAGTAGACTCAGGTCTTGCTGATGACGATGGCCGTGCTGCCCACCATGCTCCGAGCTCCTTGTTGTTTGCAGAGGGGTTTAGTTATAGAAGGTGAAAATCAAGAGATGAGAAAAGTGTTTTGGTATAGATAAGTCTTAAAATCCAAGTGTTTTTTAGTGTTCTAATTAAAACAAATCTTAAAGTTGGTTATATCAACACCGGTTAAGATCCCACGGTTCCATCCTTCAGGCATCATTATTTTTATCGGATTCACTTAGTCCAGATGAATTTGCTAAACTCAACTAAATGAGTTCCACACTTTCATTTAGACCGTGGGAAATCCCGTTAGCAACACGTAGGTTACATCATCCGAGTTATTCCCGATCATCCAACAAGACGTTTTAATTTAGTTATAATTGTAGTTTTGTATTCTATTTGTGATTAAATTTTGAGTTATTTTATATTTTGAAATGTTGTGGCGGTGAATTTTATCTTGTAATGACTTTTAATTTAGTTTTGGTTTCAGTTTTAGGGACTATCCTAAAGGTTTGGGTTTTCATGCAACAGTTGTTTATCATGCAAGAAAAGTAAAGTGCATTTGCAATAAGGTAAATTGCAAGAAGGTAAATTACAATAAAATAAAAGCGTACACTGGAGGGTCTTCCCGTCATCCCGAGTCGCACTTAAACACAATTTATAATATTTAAGCATTTAAAGCAAGTTCCTAAGTAAAGCTAAGGGAAGGGTTATGGTTTTCTACCAAGTTCCTAATCCTATAGCTAGTCATCTCCTATGACGTCTAGGTTCTTGTGTTTTGGTTTGAGGATGATTTTCTTCATCAAAGAACAATTAAATTCAATTGTTCTTATAAACATCCTATCGTATTGAGGAAGTGCTTGAGACGAATCTTAAACATCTTTTCAATACTTCTAGGATTATTTTAAGTCCAAGAGAATTTAATTATATAATGAATCAGTTATCCAGGAGTTCAAGTTTTGTTATCTTGCTCAGTGAATTAGGACATTTGAATATCCTATGAGTGAAGTAACACTTCACTTAACACTTTATTTAGGAGTTATGACAATAAGAGCTTTTGAGGGCAAATCGATGTTTAAGTGATTTGTGATTTAATTTAATTTTAATTAATGGTTTAAGTTTGGAAAAGTGTTCAAATTGTTTTGGATTTATTTTTGAATTCTTTATGTCTTTGGTGATGTTATATTTAATTCAGTTTAATTTAATTTAATCTTAATTCAATTTAATTTGGTTAGTTTTAGTTTTAATTTAATTTTATTTATTTAATTTAATTTTAATTTAATTTATTTTATTATTTATTTTTTTATATTTAATTTAATTTAATTTAATTTCATTTCATTTTAATTTTAATTTAATTTAAATTTTAATTTAGTTTTATTTTTTTAATTTAAATTTAAATTTAAATTTAAATTTAAATTTATTATTATTATTATTAATTTAATTTAATTTTAATTTAATATTTTATTATTTTATTATTTTTATTTTTATTTTTTTTATTTTTTATTATTTTTTATTATTATTTTTTTTGTTTTAAGGATGATTTAATTTTAATTGTTAAAGTATTAATTTAATTGAAATTTCAAAAGGGTTTAATTTAAATGTTTTAATTTTAATTTAATTTAATAATTAAGCATTTTAAGTTTTGAATTTGGGTTATCATTTTAATTAGGAATTGAACATTATTGAGGTGATTAATTTAGGGATTCTTAGATTAAAGAATAAATTTCTTCCTAATAATATCCCTATTTTAATAATTCCAATTTTTATTATTCTTCCAAACTTAATTAATTATTTAATTAAGGTTTATTTTGATTACTTTCAAATTTATTTGGTAGGTTTCTACCCTTTAATTACCTAAGTTTCAAACGTCCAAAATCAACTTAGTATCAAATATTTTACCCACCCTTTTAATTAAACCTAAAATTTTTAATTATAGGTTAAAATTTTAATTACTATTTTGCCCTTTAAACTTACTAATTTCATAACTCGCTAAATTGAGCTTAAATGAATTTGAAATTTTTATGTGACTTCAGTCATATGTCAATCAAGACATTAGAGGAGAAAATGTGATTTTTTATGTATTTAATTTATTTATATAATTATTTATGGTGGAAAATAAGAATTTTCAAAGAAAATTTAATAACATGACCAAGGGAAATTTTCTGTCCTTAAGAAAATTATGGGACATTCCTAATGACCAGAGAACCACTTGGACCAATTTTGGTGATTTTTTGAATTATATTATTTTTATTATAATTATTTTGAGTTTTGGAGTATTAATTAATTTAGAAAATAAAATAAAGGTTGAAAAATGAATTTTATATTTTTCAAAAATCTCTCTGATATCAAGGAAACTAGAGAACCAATTTTTATAATTTTCTGATTATTCTTTGATTTATTAGAATTATTTTAGTGGAAATGCTAGAAAATACATTTTTTAATTTTAAAATTACCTTAGGGCTTTAAAATTTAATATCTCATCATAGAGGCTTAAGAAAAATATTGGGTTTGTTCCTAAGTGATTAAAATTCAAAATGTGACATTTTGGTGAATTTTATTATTTTTTTTATTTTTATTATTTTTTAATTATTAAAAATATTAAAATAATGCAAAAAATCAACTTTTTTGTAAAATTACAATTTTAATTTTCTTAAATTCCCCTGATATCAGAGAGGCTCCAAAACCAATTTGGTGAATTTTTTAGAAGTATTTTTAAAGTTATGAATTTTTAAAGTTTAAGTTTGGCTAAATGGCTTAATCAACCCATTTGATAGGGCTAACCAAGTCCAATTGACCTCAAACTTTTATGGTGGACTCCCCTAATCCTAAAGGTCAGTGGAGAATTGATTTCAAGTCAATTTGATGTATGATTAGCTCTAATTAATTAAAGTTCCATTTTGGGTGTTTAAGCCAATTAGAGCCATTTCAAGTGAGTTAACTCAAAAAAACATTTTTTCTAGAGTCCTCTGGTCATAAGACACATCACCAAATTTTCTTAGAATTTATTTCACAACATGCTAATTATTAGAATTAAAATACTCAAAGTAGTGACCTAAAATTGAAAAATCAATAACTCTTCATAGGGGTGGCCTCTGACTTTAGCAAATTCAAGGAATGTTCCCAAATTTAGAGGCTTCAAAAGCCCTATGTTCTCATGCCATGGTGAATTGTATACATGCATGGAGAATTGAAAATGTACAGAGAGTAAATAAATTATTAAAAATCAAATACTCAATGAAATTAAATGTTTTCTTTTCCATATTATTCTCCTCTATTCACTGAGCAAGAGGGTATTTTTATTTTATTTTTCTGATTTTTCTACACAAAGTTATGCATTTTTGAAGTTTAGGGAATTAAATAAATAGGAAAATTCCTATTTTTCTACTTAAGTGACGCGGTGCCAGCTCAACCTGGGCATCTCCGAAACGCCGCGTGTCGCGCTACCATTTGACGCCGCCACTTGAGTCAGCAGCCTGGGTCCCGCCTTCCGCGTATCATCCACTGATCTGACCTAATTTGATCCGTCCATCCGCGCATGTATTGAATGGACGACATCCGTTCATCGTCCCCAAGCCTCCTAGCTCGAGAACCGTCCATCTTCTAGGCTTAAGATCTCACTCGATACTTGACCAAATTAAATGTTCTTATGCTCTATGGATTCGTCTCGGGAAGACGAACACATCCATACGGTTTATGTGGCATGAAATTGACTCAATAAAAATGGAGAATGTTCAGAAGCTCAGGAAGAAGAGTGAGACCATACCTTTGCTCAGAGAAGTGTGGCTTCGATCTGAGGGTTGTGTCACCTTCGATTGGGTCCAAGCAAGCTCCAGATGAAGTCTCCTGGCCTGGTGAATTGTCCAGGTATGATTTTGACCAAGCCTGATTTCAACCTTTGGAGTCTGAAACAGATGGGTGGCCTGGAGAGGGGGCTTTCACTGGGGCCTCCATCTCTTGGTCTTGTGCAGGTGTGGGTGAGTTTAATTTGACTTTGGTGGAGGATTTGGGAATGTCCTATTCTGGCCTGAGAATTAAGCTCCAAAATTGAGCTCAATTAGTGGGGATTAGGGCAAGAGAATAGTGGGGATCAAATGCTCTAGGTGTGGGGAAGAGTCTGGAGTGATTTTGGCAGAGTTTCCTTAAGGTTGGTTCAGCACCTCTTCCATGGCCGAGAGAGGTGGGGTTTAAATAGGCATGGCTGGAGGCTCTCCCAGGGGGAGTTAGGGCTTGGGATCGAGCTGCTTCGGTGAGGAGAAGAACAACCATGGTGGCCATTGGGCATGGGGCAACTCAGCAAGGTGGAATTCCAAAGTTTGGCTTCTCCCCATGTCTCGGCCATAGCATTTTTTGGCGACCTGGTGGCTGGCCAGCCAGGCACTGGTCACCATCTTGTTCAGGTGGGTCAGGGCTGGGGTTTAGTGTAGGCAATTGGCCAATGCCATGTGTAAAGGGCTTGGATTAAAATGGTATGGGGGAGAGGCCATTTTGGTTCCAAATGGGTCAACCCATCCTTTTGGGCTAGGTGCACCCCCAATGCTTGGTTTAGGCTGAAGGGAAAGTGATTTGGTTCAGCATAATCAGTAGGGTCAAGTCACCATCCAAGCACAATTAGGCATAAGCATGGTTAAGGGGAATCATGGGAGTGGTTAATCACCTTAAGGGAATGTGGAAAGGATCTCCTCCTTTTGCCTAATGTAGTAAGGTCACATGTGAGCAACTCACATGGCTTGCATGTGGCTTAAGAGTGGCTTCATGGCTTGCCTTTGGCTTGGGAAAAAGCTTGGTCAATTTCATGAAAATGGATTTTAGAAACTTTGGTAATTTAGGGGTGATTTGATGGGATATGGCATATGGCTTGATTTGGAACCATTTGATGATTGATTTAGGACTTAAGGGATGATTTTAATTGAATGCATGATGAAGAAGAGTGTCATATGGACTTTGGATGAATTTTGGGCCTTTGAAATTTAGTGAAGATGGGCTTTTAAAATGGTTTAGGGAAGTGGGCTTTTGGATTTTAAAATGGATTTTAGGATGAAAGTTTGGTAAAGGCTTGGGCCAAATAATTGTTGGGTTTGGTTTAGGGGTATGTCATGAATGATTTGAAATGAGTTTAGAGTGATTTGGGTTTGAATGGAGTTGGATTTGGGTTCATTGGTAAAAGGGCCCATTTAGGTCAAATTGGGCTAACTTGGGCCAATGTTGGGCTAGGGTTGAAATTGATGTAAAATTGATGTTGGGAAATATTTATGGGAGTGTTTCAAAGGGGTTTCAACTTTGGTTGGATTTTGATTTTGGGATTTGGGCTCATTTGGGTTAGGGTTGGAATTAGGTCAAAATTGGGCCTTTTGGTTTTAGGTTGAATTTGAGTGGGGTTTGGATACAAATTTTGGGCAAATCATGTTAGTGTTTTGTTTGTGGGGATGTTAGGGAAGATTTAGAAAAGATTTGGGGTTAATTTGAGTTAAATTGGTTTGGTTTGGGCTAAGTTTGGGTCATGGGTCCAAATTGGGCTTTAAGGTCAAAAGTGAAATTGGATTCAAATGCCAATTAAATTGGGCTTGCTTTTGGTCTAAATTGGTGTTGGGGATGTTGAGTTGAAGTTTAGAATTGAATTGGACCAGAATTTGGGTCAATTGGGTAGGTTTGGTTTGACATTGGGTTCACTTTGGGTTAAAATGGGTCAAATTGGGGATTTTGACAAAAGTGGGGTAAATTGACAAAATTGTCCCATGGTGTAGTTGAACAAAATGAAATTGGGAATATTTGAGATTTTTTGAAATTTTCTGGGAATTTTCTGAATTTGTGGATTTTTTTGGCTAAGAGGGGTATTTTGGGTATTTAGAGGGTATTGGGAGGTATTTTTTGGAATTTTGAGTATATTTGGCTATGGATGATCAATTTGAGTGATGTGGGAATGTTTGGGATTGTTCTTGAGGAATTTTGGGTGATTTGGAGATTTTTGAAAAATTTGAGTAATTTCAAGGGTTTTGGGTAGGTTAGGCGGGTCCGGGGTCCTGGGGGTCAAAAATTGAACATTTGGAAAATTAAAGATTGGGTAAATGTGAGTGGAATGGAATCATTTTGGTTGATCCATGAAGCCATATGAAGCCCACACGAGCCATGAAGGGACTCATCTGAGGCATTCACTATGCTGTTCTTAACCCTCTTAGCCAAGGGCTTAGGGGTTAAGGACCATCCATGTGAATCACCTCCATGAGTCAGGAGGTCAAGTTGGGTATGGGTGTGGTTTTAGGAGGTGTGTGAAAATATAGTGTATGAGTGTAGTGTGTGTGTAAGTCAGCCCTTCACCAGACCAGGCCACCCAGGGCAGTCCTAAGGCCAAAGAGTCCTATAGGAACTCATCCTTTAAACTTCTACATTTGATTTCAACCCTCCAGGTGATTAGGGGTTTACAATCAAGTTTGTGGAGTTTGCAGGGAGTTTAGAAGTGGTTTGAATTTCTAAGTGGTGGGTCCCAATTCTAGTCCTATAGGATAGTCAAAGGAAAAGCTTAAGGCTAGATCCTAAGTACTAAAGAGAGAAGAGAAGACCTCATCAAAAATGAGGTCAACACTAGTTTTTTGGAACTTTGTACTACTTTTAAATATGAAGGAGTATCTAATGATGCTGTTAGACTTAGGATTTTTCCTTTTTCTTTAAGGGATAAGGCTAACATGTGGTTAAATTCGTTAGCACCTGGATCTATTAGAACTTAGGGAGAATTGTCACCAAAATTTCTATCCAAATACTTTCCTCCTTGAAAAACTGCGAAACTTAGAAATGACATAACCTCTTTTAGTCAGTTTGATGGAGAATCAATATACGAAGCTTGGGAGAGATTTAAAGATCTTCTTAGGAAATGCCCACATCATGTGTTACCAGATTGGTTAATTATTCAAACTTTTATAATGGATTAGTAGGATCTCTTAGATCTATTATAGATGCTGCTGCTGAAGGTTCATTAATGTCAAAACCATTTGATAAGGATTATTCATTAATTAAAGAAATGGCTACCAATAATTTTCAATGGCCTTCTGAAAGGTTAAATCCTAAAAAAATAGCTAGTATCCATGACTCTGATGTAATATCTATGTTAGCTTCTCAGATTGCTGCTATTTCTAAAAAATTAGATCATTTTGGAATGAATTATTCTCCTAATATAATAGAAGAAAATTCATCTGGACAACTTATAGATGCTCAAACTTCATATGAAACTTTAAATGATATTAATAATAGACCTAATAATCCTTATGCAAGTTATTACAACCCCGGTTGGAAGAACCATCCAAATTTTAATTGGAATAACAACTCTGCTAATCGACAATGGATGAACAACTCAGTAAACCCATTAGGAAATCCATCTAACCAAGGAAATTCTAATTATAAACCTTCTTATCCACTTGGATTTAATAATAACTCTCAATTTAAGGAAAAGAAGTTATCTATGGAAGAATTAATATTAAATATGGGTCAGCATTTGCATAATCAAGGAAATCAGCTACAAATTCAAGGGAAACAATTACAAAATCAAGGAACTACAATTAAAAATATTGAAACTCAACTTGGACATATCGCTACTGCACTTAATAATAGAATTCCTGAAACTTTTCCTAGTAATGTGGAAATAAATCTTAAAGATCAAGGAAAAGAACAAATCAAAGCGATACAGTTACGAAGTGGAAAAGAGTTAGAAACAAGAATACAAAAAGAAATAGAAAGTGAAAAAGAGAAAGTGGAAACTGAAAAAGAAAAGGATTATCAAGGTTAAAATTTAGAATATCCACTAATACCTATAAAAATTTCTGTAGAGAAACCACCACCACCATTTCCTCAACGATTAAAGCAACATAAAAAGGATATATAGTTTTCTAAATTTCTTGAAATCTTGAAGAAATTAACGGTGAACATTACTTTTGTAGAAGCATTAGAACAAATGCTCAATTATGTGAAGTTTATGAAAGATATTTTAAACAAGAAGAGAAAGTTCATAGAAAATGAAACGGTTGAACTTAGCAAAGAGTGTAGTGCAATTATTCAGAAAAAGCTTCCTGAGAAATTAAAGGATCCTGGTAGTTTCACTATACCTTGTGCTATTGGAGAAAAATTTTATGGAAAAGTTTTATGTGACTTGGGAGCCAGCATCAATCTTATGCCTCTATCAATTTTTAAAAAAATTAGGATTAGGAGAAGTCTCACCTACTTCAGTAACTCTTCAGTTAGCTGGTCATTCAGTGACATATCCTAAGGGAGTTATTGAAGATGTGTTAGTAAAAGTGGATAAATTTATCTTCCCTGTGGATTTTATTGTTTTAGGTATGGAGGAAGATAAAGAAATACCTATAATTTTAGGGAGACCATTCTTAGCTACTGGAAGAGCTATGATTGACGTTAAAAAAGGAGAACTAACTATGAGAGTAAACGATCAAGAAGCAACTTTTAACATTGCAAAATCAATGAAATATCCTGCTATAGAAAAAGATGATGAATGTTTTCGAATGGAAATTCTTGAACATCTACGAAATGAACATTTTAAAGAATACTATGAAGATAAACCGGAAATAGAAAATACAGCATTAGATTATATAAAAGAAAGATTTGAGATGTTGGATATTATGAAAAACACTGAAAAGAATATAATTCCGTCGATTATTAAACCTCCTCGACTTGAGTTAAAAATTTTACCTACTCATTTGAAGTATGCATTTTTAGGTAACTCTTTAACTTTACCTGTTATTATATTGGTAGAATTAAAGGAATCACAAGAGCAAAAACTTCTGGACACATTAACAAAGTATAAGAAAGCTTTTGGTTGGACCTTAGTTGATATTAAAGGAATTAGTCATTCAATCTGTATGCACAGAATTATTTTTGATAATGAACATAAACCAAGAGTTAATCACCAAAGGAGATTAAACCCAATAATGAAAGATGTAGTCAAGAAAGAAATATTAAAATGGTTAGACAATGGTATTATATATCCTATTTTGGATAGTGCTTGGGTAAGCCTAATTCATTGTGTTCCTAAGAAAGGAGGAGTGACTGTTGAAGCTAATGAAAATAATGATTTAATACCTATAATACAAGTTACTGGATGGCGTATATGTATTGATTATAGAAAAATAAATGCAGCCACCAAGAAAGATCACTTCCCTTTACCATTTCTAGACCAAATGTTGGATATACTAGCTGGGCACAAACACTTTTGTTTTTTAGATGGATATATTGGCTATCATCAAATTCCTATTGCTCCTGAGGATTAAGAGAAAACTACATTTACCAGTCCTTATGGAACATTTTCTTTTCGAAGAATTCCTTTTGGACTATGTAATGCACCTGCAACATTCCAGAGATGTATGATGTCTATATTTAGTAAATTAATTGATGATGGAATAGAAGTATTTATGGATGATTTCTCTGTATTTGGAACATCATTTGAGACATGCTTGGATCATCTTCAAAAAGTTTTGGAGTTATGTGAAAAAACTAACTTAGTTCTAAATTAGGAGAAATGTCAATTTATGGTTGCAGGAGGAATTGTATTAGGGCATAAAATTTCGGAAAATGGCATGGAAGTAGACCCTGCAAAAATTCAAGTTATAGCTAAATTACCACCTCCTACTACAGTGAGAGGGGTACAAAGTTTTCTTGGACATGCCGGATTTTACAGACGCTACATAAAAGATTTTTCAAAAATTACTAAACCTCTATGCCAACTTTTAGAAAAAGACAAGAAATTTGAATTCACTATAGAATGCTTAAATGCTTTTGAATTATTAAAAAATAAATTAATCACAGCACCTATAATAGTTTCACCTGATTGGGAGAAACCATTTGAACTTATGTGTGATGCTAGTGATTATGCTATAGGAGCTGTTCTTGGTCAAAGGTATGATAAAATTTTTAAAGTTATATACTATTCTAGTAAATCTCTCAATCATGCAGAAATTAACTATACAATTACAAAAGAAGAATTATTAGAAATTGTATATGCTTTTGATAAATTTAGATCTTATTTAATTGGAACTAAATGTATTATGCATACTGATCACTCTACTATTAAATATTTAATGCAAAAGAAGGATACCAAACCAAGATTAATCAGATGGATATTACTGATGCAAGAATTT
Organism: Papilionanthe hookeriana x Papilionanthe teres; assembly: GCA_022702705.1. Taxonomy (NCBI): domain Eukaryota; kingdom Viridiplantae; phylum Streptophyta; class Magnoliopsida; order Asparagales; family Orchidaceae; genus Papilionanthe; species Papilionanthe hookeriana x Papilionanthe teres. Next base: position 45,392,808 of record CM040430.1, on the reverse strand, counting down.
GATTTTGAAATAATTAATAGAAAGGGAACTGAAAATCAAATTGCAGATCATTTATCGAGACTAGAATATAATGAATTATCTGACATTGATAATGAAATTACAGACATTATTCCTGATGAAAAACTTTATAATATAAATGAGTGGAAAATACCATGGTATGCTGATATAGTTAATTATATTATAAGTGATATTTTACCACCCATGCTAACTCTGCAACAATAGAAGAAATTCATTCACGATGCTAAAATGTATTTTTGGGATAAACCATATTTATATAAACAATGTAAGGATCTAATTATTAGAAGAAGTGTGCCTTATGAAGAAACTGAACAGATCATTCAAAAATGTCACGATTCTGAATTTGAACGACATTTTGGAACTAATAAATCTGCTTATAAAATTTTACAATTCAGATTTCATTGGCCTACTCTTTTTAAAGATGTTTATAAATATATCAAAACTTTTGACAAATGCCAACGAGTAGGTAATAGATCTGGAAGAAATGAAATGCCTCTAAATTTTATATTGGACGTTAAAATTTTTTATGTTTGGGGATTAGATTTCATGGGACCATTTATTCCTTCATTTGGAAACTCATATATATTAGTTGTTGTTGATTATGTTTCTAAATGGATTGAAGAACAAGCCTTATCTCCTTGTGAAACTAAGAGTGTTTCAAAATTTTTAATGAAAAATATTTTCACAAGATACAGAATGCCGAGAGTGATTATCATTGACGGAGGATCCCATTTTAGGAATAAATATATTCAAAAATTGGCAGAAAAATTCAACATTATTGATAAAATATCGACTGCTTATCATCCACAAACCAGTAGATTAGCTAAAGTTTCTAATCGAGAAATTAAAAGAATTCTAGAAAAAAATTTAAACCCTAGTTGATTAGATTAGTCTACAAGACTAAACACTGCATTATGGGCCTACAGAACTGCTTATAAAACCCCAATTGGAATGACTCCTTACAGACTTACTTTTGGAAAGACTTGTCACTTACCAATTGAATTAGAGCTTAAAGTGTATTGGGCGATTAAAGAATTCAATTATAATTTAAAAGATGCTGGAGAGAAGAGATTGTTGCAGATGAATGAATTAGAGGAATTAAGGAATGAATCCTATAATAATGATAGAATTTATAAAGAGAAAATGAAATTATGGCATGATCGAAAGATTACCAAAAAAATTTGTACCAAGAAAAGAAGTTTTGCTTTATAATACAAGATTGAAATTATTTCCTGGGAAATTGGAATCTCGATGGTTAGGACCTTTCACTATAACTCAAATATTTACATACAGAGCTGTAGAAATTGAAGATCCAAAGACTGGACATAGATTTAAAGTAAATGGACACAGATTAAAACCATATTTTGAAGGAAATAGACCAAATTTTAAAGAGTTTTTAATGCTCAGTCAACCTGATTAATAACCTGAATAGGTCGGGCTGACGACGTTAAACCAAGCGCTTTATGGGAGGCAACTCATAGTAATCTTTTTTTATATATAATGATGGTATATTTATTTGATTTATTATTAATTATGTTATAAAATAAATTCTACTACTCATATTTATCTTTAAAATCATCACGATATTGGATCCATAGAAAAAAATTGAAAAACATTTGGACCAGAGCGAAACTGGGCAAATTTTGCCTTAGCCGCCAACGGCGAGATCGACGCCACCAACACCGAGTTCTGCCCGCCAAAATTCAGTTTATATTATTTAAAAATCCCATTGATGGCAAGATCATTGCCGCCAATGGCGATATCGGTGAATGAACAGTTTAGGGAGTTATTTTGATGATTTTTGACAATTCTAAGTGTTTTAACTCTTTAAAAATGCCTAGAACTCGAATTGTAAACCATTTACTTCCTGAAAACAATTTGAAACTCCACAAAACCTCATTATTATGGCATCCAATCACCTTGAAATCACTAGATCTCAAGTGTTCAATCGAAGAAAATTTGTCAGTTATGAGGCCCAGCGAATCTTCAACAAAGTAATGATGAAAAAGAGACTGATCAAAGAAAGAGGATCGTGAATAGAGGAGTGGAGAATTCGACAACGCCTATTGAGGAGATGATTGTGCAACGACGTTGAGAGGTATTATGTTATATATCTTCTGCAGTAGTCATCCCTGTAGTAAAAGAATTCTACTTCAATCTTTACGAAATCAACAACGGAAGCATCTATGTGCAAGGCAGATGGGTAACTTTCACTCCTTCTCGAATTAATGAGTTATATTCAATTGAGAATACACCTGTTTGCCACTATTCCAACTTTGTTCCTACAAGAAATAATATGAATGAGATCTATCGATATTTGACTGATGAAGCAGAAGATTGGGAAACAAGAGAAGATGAGTATGTTAGCTTTTCTGCATCACTTCTAAACCCCGTCTCAAAACACTGAAACTTCTTTATTTCTTCAAAGTTATTACTTACTATGAGGGTAAATAAAGTTTCTAAGGTGTGTGCGATTCTGAATTATTGTATTCAAGCGGGATTACCTATCGATGTTGGTTCAATTATTGTGAAGTCTGCTTTAGGCCTGATTATTCATGGATCGATTTATGGGCTAGGACATCCTTCAACAATTTTTGCAGAATGTAGTCAGTACCAAGTTCATATGAAGCTTGGGAAAAGTTAATTTTTCCTTGGAAGTCCTTAGATCCAACTGATAAGTTTCCTACTCTGGATAAGGATAATGAAACAACCATTATTACAGATCAAGCATCTCAAAATTTTCTTTCAATCAGGCCCATTACTGATAAAACAAATTTGATCTTACAGAAACTCAACGGACTGGAAAAAGAGGTACAAAATGTGATGAATTCAATTAATAACATCTCTGATTTATTTGATCATATTGATTGGAGGATGAAGGAACACTTCGATCATTCTGGACATCTTGAGGCTAGTTTTATACGGCTTTTGAGAAAGAAAGGATGGATTGAAGAAGATTCTACGGAAGAATTTCCTTACAGGCCTTTCTACAATCTATTCGTTCATTTACGTTCTATCGGAGATATCAGAAATGAGATTAGTACAGACCCTGATGAGTAGAAGACATTCGTATTTGTTTATGTGTTGAGTTAGTTTGAATTTAATTTTTATGTAATTTGCACTTTTGATATTTTAGATTTTAATATTTGATCTCAGTATAGATGAGATTATGTGTTGTTTGTTTATATTCAAGGTTTTGAGTATTGTGGTTTGGATTGCGACGCTGAATTTGGTGTGTTAAGGTTGTAAAAATACCTTGTTAGTAATGTGGTGTACGAATATTGTAAACACTTGGATTTTATATAAAATTTGTGATGTTTTGTGTTCTGTGAATTTAATTGAGTTAAAATAGTATCAAATCACAGTAAAATATATTTAATTGATTGATCGGACATTAACAAGGTTTAAAATAAATTGAAAACATTATAAAATATTAAAAAGATTAATTTCCAAAAAATCCGGCGACAGCGAGCTCGACGCCGCCGCCGGTGACTTTTTCCAGAGACTTTAAGCCTATTTGAATTAATTAGCTTGTCGACGGTAAGATTTTTCCCGCTGAAGGAGAGATCCCAAAAAACACTTTTATTTGACTGGTCAACCGTCACTATTCATCGTTCCCTTCCTCAAAACTTCGAAAAAACCGACCTAAGGCTTGAGAGATCTTGGATTTGGAGCAATTTCAACACATTTTGACACCAGATTTTATCTTCCCTTGGTAAGCGCTTCACTCCCATGCAAAATTTTTTTATTTTCACCGTGTATTTCTTCCACATTTGGGGATTTTGAAAAAAAATGAAATATAGAGAAAATAGTTGGAAGAAATCCATGTAATTCATTTTATGTTATTTTAAGTCACCTGTGGAAGCCATTCTAGTATTATTTTGGAATTTAGTTGAGATTTTTGTAAATTTGATAGATTGAGAAATGGCTCTACGACAGAAGAGGCGACTAGATTTTGATGAGACACGATTCGTGAATGCTAAAGCTCAATCAAGATACAATACCAATATCAAAGCAAGAAAATGCATTCAAGATAAAGTTTTTAAGAATCTGGGAGGAGTGGAATAAACGATCAAAGAGAGAAGATGGGAAAATATCTGTTATACGACAAATAAAGCTGCAGTTGAAGTCGTAGAAGAGTTTTATGCCAATTTGACCCAGATAGAGGATGGGCCTATAAAGGTTAGAGGATTTTTAGTCGATTTTAATGCTGCACGAACAAATTCTTTCTACGAAGTATAAGATCTTCATACCAGCGAGTACGATACATTCAGAACAACGGAAGGACCGCTAAAGGAGGTGATTAACTTTCTCACTGATGGGAAAGGGACTTGGAAAATTAAGCAGCGTGAACGGGTAAACTTCCCCCTTTCTACGTTAAATGCAACCTCTAAGGCTTGGCATTATTTTACTTGCTCTACTTTTCTACCTAGTTATCACCATAGTGAAGTCACAAGAGATAGAGCAGTTCTAAATTTTTGTATTCAGAACCACATAAGTATAAATGTGGGGAGTATTATATATTAGCCATTGCAAAAAGTGAAAGTGGAGGAGGATTAGGACATCCTGGTCTAATTTATGCACTCTGCCAATTATCTGGAGTAGAGGTGAGAGATGATGAGGAATGGGTTGAACCTATGAAACTCATTACCCAGGCTAATATAAAGACTTATGAATACCACGAAGGATGGAGATCTGGGACTAGGAGCTATGCACCTTCAACTAGTAGGGATATTCCCTCTACCAGTTAGGCCCTCCTACTTATAGTTCTCCTACCCTTTATGATTTGATGAATGAAATGACTCTGCAGCGGATAAGTTTTGAGAAGATTGAAGAAAAATTAGAGCATATTGATTAGAGAATTGGATGATTATAGCGGAGGCATGATTATGACGGTGATTATCTCCAGAGGCATTCTGAATTTGAGATAGCCTACTATGATGCTGAGAAATGTTATCGGAGAGGAGAGCTTGATGTTATATTTCCTGAGTGCCCCCGTTATACTCACTACCAGCCTACTCCACCTGCTAAACAAGGAGATGAGGATATAGTTTGGGATTTTAATATTGATGATTAGATTCTATGATTAAATATTTATGTTGTGTGTTTGTTTAGTTGTTTAGTTTATGTATTTTGATTATTATGTTGTGTAAGACATTTGAACTTTGTTGTATAAGTTAAATTTGTGTATTTTTAAATTTTAAAATTTCAAATTGTGATTGTAACTCTGAAACTGGATTAGTAAAATGTATGTGGATGTTGTGTTAAATTGTGCTTAGTATTATAATAGGTATAAATTGTGTGATGAAAAGAATATTAAGTGATGAAAAGAACCCTAAATTATTAACAATACAGGTTAATTAAGTGATGAAAAGAACCTGCAAAACTTCAAAAGGAGAAATACCTAAACCACGAAGGTATGATTTAAATTTACAGTTTGTTTTCTTGTCACCCTATATAAATAGATAGAAAAATTTAAGTTTGGGGGAGGGAAAAACAAAAATTTAATTATTGAATTGTTCTCAATTTATATTTTCAAAAAATTTTTATATAAATGATTTCCTGTAGTAAATTTAATTCGATAAACTAGAATTAATTTATTTAATTTATTATAGAAAGTTAAAAGAAATACTTTTAGTGATTAAACAAATTTTATAGATTAAGATATTTGGAATAAAGGATAAGAATATAGTTAACTATTTAAATTAAGGAAAACTATATTTTAAAATATTAAATTCTGAGGTATTTAGAGGAGAAAGAAAAGATTGAAACTCAATGAAGTGAAAACTAAGAAATACATATAAGATAAAGAAATATTTCAAGTTTCAAATTTAAGAAGAGGAAAATGAAGTTCAAAATTATTAACAGGCTATCCAGATACAGTAATCATCACTTGAAAAAAAAAAGTAAAAGAAAAAGAAAAATGATTGAAAATCAATCTAAAATAACAAGAAAAGAAAAAGTAAGTGAGGAGAAGCTTGAGGAGATGTCTTATCAAAAATTGGCTTCATTTGAATCAACCTAAAGGGTAAAACTTAGTTATATTTCTAAACTTATATATATGGATTAGTATTTTACTAAATAGTGTTTTCATGAATTTCCTATCATCTGAATATTCTAAGTAATCTAAGATTGCAAATATAGTTATTCTTGAAATGAATAGAAGACTAGAACTCTTAAACTTGATAACCAAATAGCCTTATATCTATAGAATTAATTTAATAATCTAAAAATTTTTCTAATAAACTTTACTATAATACTTTTTTAAATTGAAATTCATAGTATTTATAAATTAAAACTTTACTACAAATAATCATTACTTTTATGTAATATCAAGATTACTTGAGGACAAGTAATAGTTAAGTTTGGGGGATTTTGATCACAGGAAAATGTATTAAGAAATTCATACCAATTTTATATGAAATTGCACTTTAAAGAAATGTATTTTCTATGTTTTATCGCAGGTATGAAGAATTATAGGTAATGGGAGCAAAAAGATCTAAAAGAATTGAATCTGGAACAAAAAGGACTAAAAGAGATGAAAATTGAACTATCTCGCCGACGGCGTGATTTTCCTGAAAGTTTTTGAATATATTATAAAGGAGCCCGCAGACAGCGTGATCGAGCCTGCCGACAGCAAGCCTTAGCAGTTGGCCAATGTTCTAGAAGCCCACTGACGGTGCCATCGAGCCCGCCGATGGCGAGAAGGTCAGTTTAAGCAAATGTTTAATGAATCTAGATGCTTTTTAAAGAAGTACTTAAGCAACCTTTGGAAGTATTTCTCCCTCTTTAAATAGAGACAAATTCAGGCTGAAAAGAGTGTGTACTTTTAGTGTGTGTCTTAATCTGAGTCTCGAGAGTCTGTAGTGTGTGAGTTTGTTCTAGAGAGTTCATTAGTAAGTTTAATTGAGTGTGTTGTACAAGAAGGAAGAGTCAGAGGAACTTCAAGGAGTCTGCTTGGGGAGAAGATTTCAGATAAGTTTTTGTTTATTGTTTTATAACTTTAAATGAGATCCAAGTTTTGTTTTATTCTTCCTATGCATTCTGAGTAGTTTTCTCTGTCTTTCTCCTTGTTGTTGAGATTTTGTGAAATAGAAAATTGAATTAGTTGTGCCTTAAATATTAAATAAAAATTGTGATAATTTTTTACTTAAATCTTAATTTACTTTCAATTTGGCCAATTGAACTGTTAAAATATGTTGAATTATCAACTATAATAAAGATTACATCCAAAATTCAGGGAAATCAAAAGCCTTGAAAGGAGGGTGCAAATAAAGAGGGAAATATTATTTATTGGGCGTATAATTGAATATTTTAGTGTGACAGACTAAAATCTTTAAATTCGGTCCTATCGTTTGGGAGCTGAAGTGTAGATGTTAGCCCTAAGATGAGGGGAAAGTGGGAGCTCTAAAGTGGCAGCCAGTATCCTCCTAGCCTAGCCGCAGATTCAGTAACCAAGCATAGGATTAGTCAATGTTCTTTATGCCTAGACCAAAGTGTAAAGAATATGAATGCTCCTATTTGGCACAATATAATTCTAACTAAATTAATTATCCATTCACTTAATTCTCTTAACAACGAGAAAGATACTTTTTTCTAAATTGCAATCTTCCATTAAGTAATAGAGTTTAGTATAAGAGTTCTTTATTTTTGTATACTAGATAGTCATTGCATCTGTTGAAATTAGTTCTTAATATCTAAACTTCCCTGTGGGATCGATATCTAGGTCTCCATTAGAGCCCTTTAGTACTTGAACGATACGTATACTTGCGTTGATAAAAAGGGGCACATTTGCTATTTTTACTCTTTTAAACACTTATATAGTTATAAAGCTCCGCAAACATATCCACCCTGTCCGTGCCACCGTTGTAGTCATGCAGCAACAGAAAAAATTTGTTCATAATTCAAAATCATATTTTTGGGATGAACCATGTTTATGTAAACAATGTAATGACCTTATTATTAGGAGATGTGTGCCTTATGAAGAGACTGAACAGATCATTCAAAAATGTCATAACTCTGATTTTGGAGGACATTTTGGGATTGATAAAACAGCATATAAAATTTTACAAGCTGGATTTTATTGACCTACTCTTTTTAGAGATGTTTACAGATATATAAAAACATGTGATAGATGCCAACGAGTAGGTAATATATCTTGAAGATATGAAATTCCTCTGAATTTTATATTAGAAGTTGAGATTTTTGATGTTTGGGGATTAGATTTCATGGGACCATTTATTCCTTCTTTTGGGAACTTATACATTTTAAGTACGATTGATAATGTATCAAAGTCGATTGAAGCACAAGCTTTACCTCATTGTGATGCTAAAAGTATTTCAAAATTATTAATGAAAAAAATTTTCACAAGATACGGTATACCGAGAGAGATTATCACTGACGGAGGATCCCATTTTAGGAATAAATATATTCAAAGATTGGCAAAAAAGTTTAGTGTTGTTCATAAATTCTCTACTGCCTATCATCCTCAAACTAGTGGTTTAGCTGAAGTTTCTAATCATGAGATCAAACCAATTTAGAAAAGATTATAAATTCTAATAGAGCTGATTGGTCTGCTAGACTAGATACTGCATTATGGGCATATATGACTGCTTATAAAACTCCTATTGGTATGACTCCTTACAAGCTTATATATGGAAAAACTAGTCACTTACCAGTAGAATTGGAGCATAAAGCATATTGGACAATTAAAGAATTCAATTATAATTTGAAAAATGTTGGTGACAAGAGAATGCTGCAATTCAATAAATTGGTAGAATTAATAAATGAATCTTACAATAAGAATAGAATTTATAAGGAAAAACTGAAGTTAAGACATGATCGAAAAATTAACAGAATGAAATTTGAACCAGGGCAAGAAGTTTTTCTTTATAATACAAGGTTGAAATTATTTCTTGGGAAGTTGAAAGCTCATTGGTTAGGACCCTTATTATGACTCAAGTTTATACTTATGGAGAAATTGAAATTGAAGATCCTAAGACTGGGAATAGATTTAAAGTAAATGTACATAGATTAAAACCATATTTTGAAGGTAAACGACCTAATTTTAAAGAGGTTTTAATGTTCAGTCAACCTGAATAACACCTAAATAAGTCGGGCTGACGATGTTAAACCAAGAGCTTTATAGGAGGCAACCCATAGTTATCTTTAATAGTTGTGTGTTCATTTGAAATTATTGTTAATTTGTACTAATATTAAGTCTTACTACACATATTTACCCTTTGATTATCATAGAATTTGAATCCATAGAGAAAATGTGGAACGTTATGGACCACAGCGTTTTATGCAAATTTTTTTTTAGGGCGCCGACGCCGTGCTCGATGCCACTGACGGTATTTAATTGCATAAGGCTCTCCGACGGTGCCTTCGAGGCCGCCGACAGCGGGATCGGCGAGTGGGCAATTTTTCGTGTTCAAAATAATAGTTTTGGCAGTTTTTAGCAAATTCGACCTTTATAAACTCCTATGAACGGTTCCTAATCACTCCAAACTCCCAAAAAAGAATGGATACTCTCTCGAAACCTTCTCAAATGGCTTCCAATTCGATTGATAACCCAAGATTTTGAGTGTACAACCGGAGAAAGTTTGTCAGTGCATAAGCGTAGTGACTTTTCAACAAGGTAATCTCTAAGAGAAGATTGATTAAAGAAAGAGAATTTTTCAATAGAGGACAAAGCAATCCTTCGTCACCAATTGAAGAAATGATTGTGCAGAGAAGATGGGAAAGGTGTTTGGAAAATTAAAAATCGTGAACGAATTAAATTTCCATTGTCCATGATGAATGCCACTGCGAAAGCATGGCATTATTTCATCTGTTCAACTCTGCTACCGACCTACCATCATAGTGAAGTTTCTAGGGAGAGAGCTGTTCTGAATTTCTATATTCAGAAGAACTGAAGCATTAATGTGGGGAGAATAATCTATAAGAATATTATGGCTACTACGAGGAGCGAGACAAGTGGATATTTAGGGCATCCTGGCCTCATTTATGCACTTTGCCAATTATCTGGAGTTGAAGCTAGGGAATATGGAGAATGGGTTTATCCTATGAGGCCCATTAGTAAAGGAAATATTAAGACTTATACATCCCATGAAGAATGGAGATCAGGGAGTAGGAGCAAAGAACCTTCAACTAGTAGAGATATCCCTTCTACAAGCTATGACCCTCTTGCCTCTAGTTCCCTTACGTTGTATGATCTGATGAATGCCATGACCCTGCAGAGGAAAAGCTTTGAACAGTTGGATGAAAAGGTTGATAGAATTGATCACATGATTGAAGAGCTAGAAAGAAGATATGATCATGATAGTGAGTATCTTCAGAGGCATTCAGATTTTGAGATGGCTTGCTACGATGCTCAGGCTAGATACTATCGAGGAGAGCCAGATGTGACTTTTCAAGAATGCCCTAGGTATACTCAGTATCAGCCCAATCCTCCTACTGACCAGGGTGATGAGGACATTGTGTGGGATTTTGATGCTTGAGATTTTAGATTTGAGAGTGATGTATTGATATGTTTGTGTTTGTTTTTGTTTTTGTTGTAGTACTTTTATTGATTGCATTATGTGGACTATGCTTTATTTTCTGTGATATGTGATAGTCTGGTAGTTTGCTTTTTTATTTCTGGATAATTATGATATTTGTGATTGTAATTGTAATTGTGAATTGTTTAGTTTAAATTAGTAAACTGTTTGTTCTGTGTTGTGAAATGCATATGTCCTGTGTAGTGTAGTTAGTTTTTTTTTTAATGTTTAAGTTTTATATACTTATTTTAAATTTTCGTTATCCAAACAAATTTTAAATTGTTGTGTGTAAAAAGGTTTTTAATATTACAGGTCACTTGAAGTTAGAATTATTGAAAATAACCTGCAAATTTCAAAAAAACAAAAATGCCTAAAGTGCAAAGGTATGAATTTTATATTTAGAATTTTCTTTTCACCCATATATTATTTCTATTTATAGAAAATTTTAAGTTTGGGGGAGAGAAGAAAAATCTTAACTACTATATGTTCTCAATTAAAATATTTTCAAAAATTATTATTATGATTTTTGTGATAAAATTTAATTTAGATAACTATATTTAGATTTTATCTAAATATTATAAAAGATTCAAAGAAATATTTTTTATAATGAAAATTAATTTTGTAGATTAAGATATTTAGTGTAAGGGAATAAGACTATAGTTAACTATTTAAAGTAAGGAAAACTATATTTTGGAATATTAAGAATCTTAGGAATTTAGTTGAGAAAGAAAAGATTGGGATTCAATAATGTAAAAACTATGAAGTACATATAAGGTAAAGAATGTTTGAAAGTTTCAAATTTAGGAAAAGAAGAGTGAAGTTCAAAATTATTAACAGGCTATCCAGATATAGTAATCCTCACTTGAAAAAAGAACAAAAAAATAAAAAAAAGAAAAAAAAGAAAAAGGATTGAAAAACAAATCCTGAAAGAAAAGAAAAAGAAAAGAAAATAAGTGAGGAGAAGCTTGAGGATATGCCTTCTCAAAAATTGGCTTCACTTGGATTAACCTAAAAGAAAAACTAAAGCATTTCTGAACTTATATTTATGACTAGTTTCTTACTTATAGTTTCTTCATGAATTTTCTATCTTCTGAATATTCTAAGTGAATTAATATTGCAACATATAGTCATTCTTGAAATGAATAAAAAACTGGAACTCTTAGACTTGATAACTAGATAGACTTATACCTGCAGAATTAATTTAATTATTTGAAAATCTTTCTGAGAATTCTTACTATAATATTTATTTAAATCAAAATTATAGTACTTCTGAATTAAAACTTTACCACAATGAATCATAACTTTTATGTAGTACTAAGGATTACTTGAGGACATGTAATAGTTAAGTTTGGAGGATTTTGACCCAAAGAAAAAAGGTTAAGATTTTCATGCATATTTTATACTGATTTTGATAATATTGCACTTTAAAAAAGGGTATTTTTGGTGCTTTTCTACGGGTATGAAGATTTGTGGACAAAGGAGCAAGAATATGCAAAAAGGGGTGAATGTGGAGCAAAAAGGACCAAATTATGAAAAATTGACCTAGGGCGCCGACGGCGAGGTCGATGGCGCTGACAGCGTGATTTTCTCGAGAGTTCAGAATTAATTCCAAGGAAGGTTGCCGACGGCAGAGATCGAGGCCACCGACGGCGGGGCCTATTCGAAAGTACTCTTTCTAGAAGGCCACCGACGGAGTGCTCGAGGCCGCCGACGGCGAGATCGATGGATCTTTCCAGAAATACATCGAATGTGGACGATTTTCGAAGGGGTGCCTGCAAAACCCTTAGACACTCTTCTACAACTTTAAAAAGAACAAAGTTAGGCCGAAAAAAGTGACTCCCACATGATTACTAGTGAGTTCAAAGTGTTATTAAGAGTCTATTAGTGAGTTAATTGTGTTGTTATTTAGTGAGTAGAGAGTTCAAATAGAGATTTTGTGAGGAATTCTTCGAGAGATTGTAAGAGTGGAAGGGAAGTGAGAGATCTCTTCTGCATTCCTATTTCAAAGGAGAATTTCGTGTGCTGTAAGAAAGGAAGGAATCCAGAGGAACTTTAAGGAGTTTGCTTGGAAACGAATTTGAGATAAGTAGTGTTTATTTACTATAGTTTGTAGAACTTTACTTTATCATATGAAATCCAAGTTTTATTGCATCCTTTCCATGAATTCTGAGTATTTGTTCTGTCTTTCTCCTTGTTATGATGTTTTTGTGAAATGGTTAAATGAATTAATCTATTAAATAAAATATAAAGAAGTTGTGATGAATAATTTACTATACGAATTGGCCATCTGTATTGTTAAAATCTGTGAATAATTTTTACGACCTGGCCGTGGGCTAAGAATTTTTAACTAGTATGTATCACATGTCTCTTTGAAATGTAGATGGGTAAATCCTTGAAAGGAGAAGTGCAAATAAATAGGAAAATAATATTAATCGGGCTTAGAATTAGAGATTTTAGAGTGACAGGCTAAAATCCTCAATTCGGTCCTATCGTTTGGGTACTGAAGTGTAGATTATTAGACCTCAGGCGAGGGGAACGTGGGAGCTCCTAAGTGGGAGCCAGTATCCTCCCAGCCTAACCGTAGATTCAGTAACCATGCATAGGATTAGTCAATGTTCTTTATGCCTGAACCAAAGGGTAAAGAATAGGTATGCTCATATTTGGCACAACACATATAAAACTAATTCTAATTATCATTTCACTTAAATATCTTAACAAAGGAGAAAGATTCTTACTAACATATATATTTGAACTTAACTTTATTAATATTAGTAATCCGTTAGTAGAACTAGTTTAGATATAAGAACTTTATTATCGATTGCATATTAGTGACAGATAGGCAACCTTGATTAGTTGTAATTTTAACTTGGTTTATATATATTCCTAGTCCGTAGGCTTTAATATTTTTCCCTGTGGGATCAATAATCAGGACTCCACTAGAGCGATGTATTATTTGAGCGATACGTATACTTGCGTTTAAAGGTAACTCTACGATAAAAAGATTATAATATTTTATTGTTACTAAAATTAAAATTATTCTCCAGATCTTGTTTTTGTCACTGTTGCTAAGGATTTATATCTTCTAATTGTGGTGTCAAATTCTTACATATATAAGTATATATCTTAAAAACTAGCAGAGGGTTCAAATTTCCAAGCCCATACTTTGATCCATGAACTATCAATCTCAAAACAGACTTAACAATTATTGAACCAACATCAATAGGCATTCCCATTTGAATACAATAATTCAGAATAGCACACTCCTTAGTTAGCTTACTGATTTTCATTGTTGGGAGCAATTTTACACAAATGAAGTAATGTAAGTGTTTCGACGTAGGATTTAATAGTGTGGTCGAGAAACTTACATACTTACTATCTCTTATCTTCCATTCATCACTTTCATCCATTAGATATCTGTATATATCATTCATATTGTCCTTTGTCGGGGCAAAATTTGAATAGGCACAAATTAGCACATTCTCAATCATGTATAAATAATTAATCTTTGCAGAAGTAAATGTGACAAACCTACCTCACATATAAACTGATCCTTGGTTGATTCCATGAAGATTTGCATAAAACTCCTTCACAACCAGAACAACTACAGTGATACCAGTATAACAAAATACTTCCTAAAGTCTCTGAACAATAATTTCATCAATTCTAGTCATAGGAGAATTTGTAACTCGATTTATAAAGCCTTGCTCCTTAATCAATCTCATTTTCAAGATATTTTTGTTGAAAAGTCACCGCGCCTCGAAACATACTAAATTTCTACGGTTGAACACTTGAAATCTTTGAGTTTCCATCAAATCAGAATCCATTTAGACAAGAATTTGGGTCTTGCTCTTCGTTCCTTTGGAAGTTACAGCATCTAGGGGAAGTTTTTGGGAGTTCTAATGGAGGAATTACAGCCTAGAACCACCAAAACATGGATTTTAAAGAGGAGAAACGTTTTTCTGAACAGCGGTGCTGATAGCAGTGTCGTTCGGTGTTAGTTCAAATTTGCCAAATTTCACTTCATTCAAAATTTTTCCAAATTTCAATTCGATTCATTTCTTAAATCTTATTAATGATAACTAAGGAAGAATAAGACTTAATTAAGTAACAAACAAATGAATATAACATATAAAACAAAACACACACTCAATAACTGTGGGTTATCCCCCACGAAGCTCTTGGTTTAATGTCGTCAGCCTGACATAACTTTCATTTATTCAGCTTGATCCAACATTAAAACCTCTTTAAAATTAGTTTTATTACCTTCAAAATATGGTTTTAATATTTGGCCATTAACTTTGAATATTCTTCCAGATTCTGGGTCTTCGATAATCACAGCTCCAACTCATGTACTTTTACGACAATGAAAGGTCTTGTCCATCTAGATTTCAGTTTCCCAAGAAATAACTTCAATCTTGAATTATATAATAAAAATTTTTATCCTGGTTCAAATTCCTTTTGACAATCTTCCGATCATGCCATAATTTTCTTCTTTCCTTATATATTCTATCACCATCATATGATTCATTTCTGATTTCTTCCAATTCATTTAATTGCAGCAGTCTCTTCACACCCTCATTTTCAAATTAAAATTCAGTTTCTTTATCACCCAATATGCTTTATATTCTAATTCAACTGGAAAGTGACAGGTTGTTCCAAATATTAATCTGTAAGGGGACATTCCTATAGGAGTTTTATAAGTAGTTCTGTATGCCCATAAAGAAGTATCTAATCTAGCAGACCAATCTAATTTTGCAGGATTAATGACTTTCTCCAGAATTCATTTAATTTCACAATTAGATACCTCTGCTAAACCATTATTTTGGGGATGATAAGCTGTAGAGATTCTATGCATCATGTTATATTTTTCCACCAATCTCTGAATCAGATTATTCTTAAAATGGGATCCTCCATCAGTGATGATTAATCTATGCATTCCATATCTTGTGAAAATATTTTTCATTAAAAACCTCGAAAGACTTTTAGCATCACACCTAGGTAAAGTTATTGCCTCAATCCATTTTGATACATAATCAACAACAATCAGTATATAACTATTTCCAAATGAAGACATAAATGGTCCCATAAAATCTAATCCCCATGCATCATAATTTTCAACTTCCAGAGTAAAATTAAAAGGCATTTCATTTCTTCTAGATATATTGCCTATTCTCTGACATCGAACACAAGTTTCGATAAATTTATAAATATATCTGAAAAGTGTAGGCCAATAAAGTCTAGATTACAAAATCTTATGTGTAGTTCTATCAATTTCGAAATGTCTTCCAAATTTAGAATCATGACAGTCTCGAATAATTTTTTTAGTTTCTTCATGAGGCACACATCTCCTAATAATAAGATCTTTACATTGCTTGTACAGATAAGGATCATCCCAGAAATAAAATTTAGCATCATGCTTAAATGTTTTCTACTGTTGCATTTTTATATTAGGTGGTAAAAATTACTAATGATGTAGTTCACAATATCAACATACCACAGTAAATTTCCTTCAATAATATTATATAATCGCTCATCAGGAAAAGTTTCAGTAATTTCCTTTTCAAAATCATCCAAATTAGGATGTTTAGGTCTAGATAAATGATCAGCTATTTGATTATCGACCCCTTTTTATTAATGATCTCAAAATAAAATTCTTGCATTAAAAGAATCCATTGAATCAGTCTTAATTTTGCATCCTTATTTTGTATTGAGTATTTAATAGAAACAAGATCAGTATGCACAATACATTTAGCTCCGATTAAGTAAGATCTAAATTTTTCAAAGGCATATACAATTGCTAATAACTCTCTTTCAGTAGTAGTGTAATTAATTTGAGTAGCAGAAAGAGTCTTACTAGCATAGTATATAACTTTAAACGTTTTGTCATGTTTTTGCTCTAAAACAATTAATGTGAGTAGCAGTAAGAGTCTTACTAGCATAGTATATAACTTTAAACGTTTTGTCATGTTTTTGCTCTAAAACAACTCCAATAGCATAATCGCTAGCATCACACATTAATTCAAATGGTTTCTCCCAGTCAGGTGAAACTATTATAGGCGCAACATTTAATTTTTCCTTCAATAGATCGTAAGCTTTTAAACATTCACTGTTAAAATCAAACTTTCTATCTTTTCCCAAAAGTTGACATAGAGGCTTAGAAATTTTTGAAAAGTCTTTGATATATCATCTGTAGAATGTTACATGTCCCAAAAAGCTTCTTACCTCTCTCACAGTTATTGGCGGTAGTAATTTTTCTATAACATGAATTTTCGCGGTATCTACTTCCATGCCATATTCAGATATTTTATGCCCAAGCAAATTTCCTCATGCAACCATAAATTAACACCTTTCCCAGTTTATGACTAAATTTGTTCTTTTGCATACCCCTAAAACATTTTCTAAGTTGCTTAGACATGCATCAAATGAATCTCCAAATACTGAGAAATCTTCCATAAACACTTCTATTCCATCATCAATTAATTTACTAAGTATGGATGTCATACATCTTTGAAATATTACAAGTGCATTACATAATCCAAAGGGCATTCTTCTAAAAGCAAAAGTTTTATAAGGGCTAGTAAATGTAGTTTTATCTTGTTTCCTCAGGAGCAATAGGTATTTGGTGATAACCGGTATATCCATCAAGAAAGAAACAGTACTTGTGTCCAACAAGTCTATCTAGCATTTAGTCTAAAAAGGGCAAATGAGAGTGATCTTTTCTGGTGGCGGCAATTAATTTTCTATAATCAATACATATTCGCCAACCAGTGACTTGTCTTGTCTGTATAATTTTATCTCGATTATTTATTTCAACAGTCACTCCTCCTTTCTTAGGAACACAATGAATTGGGCTCACCCAAACATTATTAGAAATAAGATATATAATTTTAGCATCTAACCACTTTAAAATCTATATTTTAACCACTTCATTCATTATTGGATTCAGTCTTCTTTGTGGATCAACTATTGGTTTGTGTTGTTCATTCAATAAAATTTTGTGCATACAGATCGAAGGACTGATTCCTTTAATATCAGCTATAGACCAACAAAAAGCCTTTTTGTATCTTTTTAAGGTTTCCAATAATTTCTGTTCTTGATATTCATTTAAATCTGAAGATACAATGACTGGTAAGGTAGATGATTCTCCTAAAAACATATACTTTAAATTTTTAGGAAGAATTTTCAGCTCAAGTTCAAGGGGTATAATAATAGATGGAGTCAAACTTTTATCTCCACTTTCCATAGCATCCAATCTTTCAAAATTTTCTTGAACAAAGTCTAACTTTTCATTCTTCATATCATCCAAATCATCTTCATTTTCACTTCCATTTTATCAATGCATTCCAAATTTTCTTTAAATACTTCTTTAAAATGATCTTCTCTCAAATAATCACAGACTTCCATTCGATATCACTCATCATCTTTTTCAGTTGAAGGGTACTTCATAGATTTCAGGATGTTAAAAGTTACCTCTTGGTCATTAGCTTTCATAGTTAATTCTCCTTTTTGAATATTGATCATAGCTCTCATAGTAACAATGAATGGCCTTCCCAAAATAATTATAATTTCTTTATCTTCCTCCATATCTAATATAATAAATTCCACAGGAAAGATAAATTTATCCACCTTTACTAATACATCTTTCACAACTCCTTTAAGATAAGTGATAGAACGATCAACCAGTTGAAGAGTCACAGATGTAGGTGAAATTTCTCTTATTCCCAATCTTTTGAAAGTTGATAAAGGCATAAGATTAATATTATCTCCAAGATCACATAAAGCTCTTTCGAAAAAATATTCACCTATAGCGCATAAGATAGTGAAACTACCTGGGTCTTTAAGTTTTTCAGGAAGTTTTTTCTGAATAATTGCACTACACTCATCACTAAGTGCCACAGTCTTGTGGTCTTTAAACTTTCTTTTCTTTTTAAGTATACCCTTCATAAACTTTACATAATCAGGCATCTGCTCTAATGCTTCAACAAAGGGAATATTAATCATTAATTTCTTAAGGATTTACAAAAATTTTGCAAATATGTTATCCCTATTCTATTTCTTCAGTCTTTGAGGAAAAGGAGGAGGTGGGTTTTCAACAGTTATCTTCATTGGTTCTAGTGGATATTCGTCCAGATATATCTTATTAGAAGCTTTCTCAATGTTCACTTCCTCTCTTTCAACTTCGACTTCTTTTTGAACTCTTGGTTCCAATTATTTTCCACTCCTTAATTGAATAGCCTTAATTTGCTCTTTGTTTTGATATTTTGGGTTGATCTCAACATTTCTAGGAAGATTTCCAGAAGGTCTATTATTAAGCACAGTAAAGATATGTCCCAATTGATTTTCAATGTTCTTCATTGCAACGTTTTGAGCTTGAATTTGATTACCCATATTCAGAATCATTTCTTCAGTAGAGAACTTCTTTTCCTTGAATTGTTGATTACGATTAAAACAAGGAGGATAAGAAGGTCTATAATTGGTATTTCCTTGGTTGTTCGGATTTTAAACTGGATTCATAGGATTGTTTCCCCATTGCAGATTAACTACAGCATTGGTAGTATTCTAGTTGAAGTTTGGATGATTCCTCCAAATAGGATTATAATAATTCGAATAACTATTATTAACTTTATTATGTATAGCATTCAAGGTTTCATAAGACATTGGAGAGTCCATCATCTGTCTTGATGAATTTTCTTCTAACACTAGGGGTGTTGGAGAATAATTCTTTCCATATTGATCTATTTTCTTAGGAAGTACAGCAATTTGAGAGACTAACATAGTTATCGCATCAGAATCATGAATACTGACTACTCTCTTAGAATTTACCCGCTCAGAGGGCCATTGAAATTATTAGCAATCATCTGTTCAATTAACGAATATGCTTCATCAAAAGGTTTTGACATTAATGATCCACCAACAACAGCATCGATAATCGATCTCAATGATCCTACTAATCCATTATAAAAGGTTTGAATTATTAACCAGTCTAGTAAAGCACGGTGTGGATGGCCACCTGCACAGCAGTTGAGGGGCAAAATGTAAATATGTTGCGGAGCTTTATAATTATATAAATTTTTAAATATGTAAAATAACAAATGTACCCCCTTGTATCTACTCAAATATACGTCTCGCTCAAGTAATAAAAGACTCTAATGGAGTCCTAGATATCGATCCCACAAGGAAGTTAGAGATTAAGAACTAATTTAAGCAGATGCAATTTTTATCAAGTATACGGAAATAAAGAACACTTATACTAACTTCTATTACTTAATTTTTGAATGGAAGATTGCAATTTAGAAAAAGTATCTTTCTCCTTTTTAAGAGAATTATGTGAGTAGATAAATAAATTAGTTAGAATTATATTGTGCCAAATAGAAGCATTCATATTCTTTACCCTTTGGTCCAGGCATAAATAACATTGACTAATCCTATGCTTGGTTACTAAATCTGCGGCTAGGCTGGGAGGATACCGGCTGCTACTTCAGAGCTCCCACGTTCCCCTCGCCTGAGGGCTAACATCTACACTTCAGCTCCCAAACAATAGGACCAAATTGAATATTATAGTCTGTCACACTAAAATATTCAATTATATGCGTGATAATTAATATTTCCCTATTTATTTGCACCCTCCTTTCAAGGCTTTTGAATTCCCTGAATTTTGGAGGTAATCTTTACTACAGTTGATAATTCAACATATTTTAACAGTTCAATTGATCATATTGAAAGTAAATTAAGTTTTAAGTAAAAGAATATCACAATTTTTATTTAATATTTTAAGGCACAACTAATTCAAATTTACATTTCACAAAATCTCAACAACACGGAGAAAGACAGAGAAAACTACTCAGAATGCATAGGAAGAATAATAAAAAATTTGGATTTCATTTAAATCTATAAACAATAAACAAAAACTTATTTCGAATCTTCTCCCCAAGCAGACTCCTTGAAGTTCCTCTAACTCTTCCATCTCGTACTACACACTCAATTATACTCACTAGTATACTCTAGAACACACTATTGCACTCAAAATAACACACAATAGACTCACCACACACTACTGATTTTCACACATTCGATCCTAAATTCGTCTCTATTTAAAGATAAAGGAATATATCCAAAGGTTGCTTAAGCATCTCTTCAAAAAGCATCCAGATTCAATGTATTTGGCTTAAACCGACCTTCTCACCGTCAGCAAGCTTGTTGGCGCCGTCGGCGGGCTTCTAGAATATTGGCCAAATGCTAAGGCTCGCTGTCGGTGGGCTCGATCTCGCTCTTTGCGGGCTTCTGTATAATATATTCAAATCTCTCTGGAAAAACACGCCGTCAGCGACCTATCCCTCGCAGTCGGCGGGCTAGTTTAATTTTCATCGCTTTTAGTCCTTTTCATTCCAGATTTGCTCTTTTTCCATCTTTTTGCTCCATTACCTATAAATCTTTATTCCTGCAACAAAACATAGAAAATACCTTTCTTTAAAGTGCAATTTCATATAAAATTGGTATGAATTTCTCAATATATTTTTCTCTGGTCAAAATCCCCTAAACTTAACTATTCTTGTCCTCAAGTAATCTTGATACTATATAAAAGTAATAATTATTTTTTGTAAGGCTTTAATTCAGAAATACTATGAATTTTGTTTAAATAAATATTATAGTAATGTTTATTAGAAAGATTTTTAGATAATTAAATTAACTCTATAGACATAAGATTATTTAGTTGTCAAGTTTAAGATTTCTAGTCTTCTATTTATTTCAAGAATGACTATATTTTGGAATATTACATTACTTAGGATATTCAGATGATAGGAAATTCATGAAAACACTACTTAATAAAAAACTAATCCATATATATAAGTTCAGAAATGTAACTGAGTTTACCTTTTAGGTTGATTCAAATGAAGCCAATTTTTGATAAGGCATTTCCTCAAGCTTCTCCTCACTTACTTTTTTTTCTTTTCATTTTTGATTGATTTTCAATCCTTTTTCTTTTTCTTTTTCTTTCTCTTTTTTTTAAGTGAGGATTACTGTATCTGGATAGCCTGTTAATAATTTTGAACTTCATTTTCTTCTTCCTAAATTTGAAACTTGAAACATTTCCTTACTTTATATGTATTACAAAGTTTTTACTTTTTTGAGTTTCAATCTTTTCTTTCTCAACTAAGTACTTAAGAATTTCATATTTTAAAATATAGTTTTCCTTACTTTAAATAGTTAACTATATTCCTTATCCTCTTATACCAAATATCTTAATCTACAAAATTAGTTTAATCACTAGAAATATTTCGTTTAACTTTTTATAATAATTAAATAAATTAATTCTAGTTTTCTCAATCAAATTTATTACAGAAAATCATTTTATAATAATTTTTCAAAATATTTATTGAGAACAATTTAATAATTAAATTTTTTTTCCTCCCTCAAACTTAAATTTTTCTATTTATTTATATAGGGTGAAAAGAAAAGAAACTGTAAATTTAAATCATAACTTTGTGCTTTAGGTATTTCTCCTTTTGAAGTTATTCAGGTTCTTTTCATCACTTAATTAACTTGTACTATTAATAACTTTCTACACATATATAATATCAAAGAGCTTTGCTGGGTAAAAAAGTTTTGAAATAAGTACAAAATACTAACACAACTTATACGTAGTATAATACTAAATACAATTTAACACAACATCCACATACATTTCACAAATCCAGTTTCAGGGTTACAATAACAGTCTAAAATGTTAAAAATTTTTAAAACCACACAAATCTAACTTATACAACTAAGTTTAAATGTCTTACATAACATAATAATCAAAGTACATAAACTAAATAACAATCCTAATTTTAAGAAAATAAACAAACAATCAAATAACATAAATATCTAATCATAGAATCTAATCATCAACATTAAAAACCCAAACTATATCTTCATCTCCTTGTTCAACGAGTGCAAGTAGGTCGGTAGTGAGTATAACGAGGGCACTCAGGAAATATAACATCAAGCTCTCCTCTCCTATAACAATTCTCAGCATCATAGTAGGCTATCTAAAATTCAGAATGCCTCTAGAGATAATCGCTGTCATAATCATGTCTTCGCTCTAATCCTCCAATCTTCGGATCTATATGTTCTAATTTTTCTTCAATATTTTCAAAACTTTTCCGCTACAGAGTCATTTCATTCATCAAATCATAAAGGGTAGGAGAACTATAGGTAGGAGCATCATAACTGGTAGAGGGAATATCCCTACTAGTTGATGGTGCATAGCTCCTAGTCCCAGATATCCATCCTTCGTGGGACTCATAAGTCTTTATATTGGCCTGGGTAATGGGTTTAATAGGTTAAACCCATTCCTCATCATCTCTTGCCTCTACTCCAGACAATTGGCAGAGTGCATAAATCAGACCAGGATGTCCTAGTCCTCCTCCACTTTCACTTCTTGCAATGGCTAATATATTTTTATAAATAATACTCCCCACATTTATACTCTTGTGGTTCTGAATACAAAAATTCAGAACTGCTCTATCTCTTGTAACTTCACTATTGTGATAGGTAGGTAACAAAGTAGAGCAAATAAAATAATCCCAGGCTTCAGAGGTTGCATTTAACATAGAGAGAGGGAAGTTTACCCGTTCATGTTGCTTAATTTTCCATGTCCCTTTCCCATCAGTAAGAAAGTTAATCACCTCTTCCAACGGTCCTTCCATTGTTCCAAAAGTATCATATTCACTTGTGTGAAGATCTTGTACTTCGTAGAAATCATTAATACGTGCAGCATTAAAATCGACTAAAAATCCTCTAACCTTTATAGGTTCATCCTCAATCTGGTTCAAATTGGCATAAAACTCTTTTACAACTTCAACTGCAGCCCTGTTTGTTGTATAACAAAAATTTTTCCATCTTCGCTCTTTGATCGTTTGTTCCACTTCTCCTCGCAGGTTCTTAAAGACTTTGTCCTGAATGCATTTGCTTTCTTTGAAATTAAAGTTGTATCTTGATTGAGCTTTAGCATTCACGAACCGTGTTTCGTCAAAATCTAGTCGTCTTTTCTATCATGGAGCCATTTCTCGATCTATAAAATTTACAATAATCTCAACTAAATTCCAAAATAATACTAGAATGGCTTCCAATAGTTACTTAAAGTAATCTAAAATGAATTCCATTGATTTATTCCAACTATTTTCTCCATTTTTCAATTTTTTCCAAAATCTCCAAATGTGGAAGAAATACATGGTGAAAATAAATTTTTTTTGCATGAGAGTGAAGCTCTTACCAAGGGATGATGAAATCCGGTGTAAAAATGTGTTGAAATTGTTTCTAATCCAAGATCTCTCAAGCCTAGGCCAGTTTTTTTAAAGTTTAAACGAAGGGGATGATGAATAGTGATGGTTGACCGGTCAAATATAAGTGTTTTTCGGGGTCTCATCGTCAGCGGGAAAAATCTCACCGTTGGTGGGCTAATTAATTCAAGTAGGCTAAAGTCTCTGGAAAAAGTCACCATCGGTAGTGTAGATCTCGCTGTCAGTGGGATTTTTTCGAAAATTAAATTTAATATTTTTGTAATAGTTTTAATTCATTTCAAGCCTTATTAACGTCTGATCAATCAATTAAATATATTTTATTGTGCTTAGATACTATTTAAACTCAAATAAATTCACACAACACAAAACAACATATATTTTATATGAAATCCAAGTGTTACAATATTCGTACACAATATTACTAACAATATATTTTCACAACCTTAACTTACCAAATTCAGCGTCACAATCCAAACCACAATACTCAAAATGCTGAAAACAAACAAATAATGCATAATCTCATCTATACTGAGATCATATATCAAAAATCAAAAGTGCAGATAAAATTAAATTCAAACTAACACAACACATAAACAAATACGAATGTCTTATACTCGTCAGTGTCAGTACTAAATTCATCTCTGATATCTCTGATAGAACGTAAGTGAATGAATAGATTGTATAAGGGCCTCTAAGGAAATTCTTCTGTAGAATCTTCTTCTATCCATCCTTTCTTTCTCAAAAGCCTATGAAACTTGCTTCAAGATGTCCAGAATGATCAAAGTGTTCCTTCATCCTCCAGTCAATATGATCAAATAAATCAGAGATGATATTAATTGAAGTCATCACGTTTTGTACCTCTTTTCCATTCCTTTGAGTTTTCATAAGATCAGATTAGTTTTATCAGTAAAGGGCTTGATTGAAAGAGAAATTTGAGATGCTTGATCCATGATAATGGTTGTCTCATTATTGTTATCCAGAGTAGGAAACATATCGGTCGGTTCTAAAGGTTTCCAAGGCAAAAGTACCTTTTCTCAGGCTTCATATGAAACTTGGTACTAACTGCATAGTGCAAAAATTGTTGAAGGATGTCCAAGCCCATAAATTGATCCATGAACAATAAGGCCTAAAGCAGACTTCACAATAATTGAACCAACATCGATAGGTAATCCTGCTTGAATACAGTAATTCAGAATTGCACATTCCTTATAAACTTTATTTACCTTCATAGTGGGTAACATTTTTTAAGAAATAAAGAAGTGCCAATGTTTATAGACGGGGTTTAAAAGTGATGCAGAAAAGCTAACATACCCGTCTTCTCTCGTTTCCCAATCTTTTGCTTCATCAGTCAAATATCTATAGATCTCATTCATATTATTTCTTGTAGAAACAAAGTTGGAGTAGTGGCAAATAGGTGTATTCTCAATTGAATATAATTCATTAATTCTATAAGGAGTGAAAGTTACCCATCTGCCTCGCACATAGATGTTTCCATTGTTGATTTCGTGAAGATTGGAGTAGAATTCTTTTACTACAGGGATGACTACTGCAGAAGTTGTATAACATAATACCTCCCAACGTCATCACACAATCATCTCTTCAATAGGCGTTGTCGATTTTTCCATTCCTCTATTCACGAATCCTGTTTCTTTGATCAGTCTCTTTTTCATCATAACTTTGTTGAAGATTCGCTGAGCCTCATAACTAACAAATTTTCTTCAATTGAACACTCGAGATCTAGGGAGTTCAAGGTGATTGGATGCCATAATGATGAGTTTTTGTGGAGTTTCAAATCGTTTTTAAGAAGTAGATGGTTTAAAATTCGAGTTCTAGGCGTTTTTAAAGAGTAAAAAAACTTAGAATTGCCAAAAACCATCAAAATGACTCCCTAAACTGCTCTTTCACCGATCTTGCTGTCGGCGGCAATCATCTCGCTGTCGGCGAGATTCTTAAAATAATATAACTGAATTTTGGCAGCAGATCTCGCTATCGGCAGCCAAGGCAAAAATTACCCAGTTTCGCTCTGATCTAAATGTTTTCCAAATTTTTCTGTGGATCCAATATCATGATGATTTTAAAGATAAATATGAGTAGTAGAATTCATTTTATAACATAATTAATAATAAATCAAATAAATATACCATCATTATACATAAATAAAGATTACTATGGGTTGCCTTCCATAAAGTGCTTGGTTTAACATCGTCAGCCCGACCTATTCATGTTATTAATCAGGTTGACTGAGCATTAAAACCTCTTTAAATTTTTGTCTATTTCCTTCAAAATATGGTTTTAATCTATGCCCATTTACTTTAAATCTGTGTCCAGTCTTTGGATCTTCAATTTCTACAGCTCCGTATGTAAATATTTGAGTTATAGTGAAAGGTCCTAACCATCGAGATTTCAATTTCCTAGGAAATAGTTTTAACCTTGTATTATAAAACAAAACTTCTTGTCCTGGTTCAAAATTTTTTTGTTAATCCTCCGATCATGCCATAATTTCATTTTCTCTTTATAAATTTTATCATTATTATAGGATTCATTCCTTAATTCCTCTAATTCATTCATCTGCAACAATCTCTTCTCGCCAGCATCTTTTAAATTATAATTAAATTCTTTAATCGCCCAATACGCTTTATGCTCCAATTCAACTGGTAAGTGACAAGTCTTTCCAAAAATAAGTCTACAAGGAGTCATTCCAATTGGGGTTTTATTAGCAGTCATGTATGCCCATAAAGTAGTGTCTAGTCTTATAGACCAATCTAATCTACTAGGGTTTACAGTTTTTTCTAGAATTCATTTAATTTCTCGATTAAAAACTTCGGCTAATCCACTGGTTTGTGGATGATAAGCAGTCGAAATTTTATGAATATTGTTGAATTTTTCTACTAATTTGTGAATTTAATTATTCCTAAAATGGGATCCCCCGTCAGTGATAATCACTCTCGGCATTCCGTATCTTGTGAAAATATTTTTCATTAAAAATTTTGAAACACTCTTAGCATTACAGCGAGGTAAGGCCCGTGCTTCAATCCATTTAGGAATATAATCAACATAAATTAATTTATATGAGTTTCCAAAAGAAGGAATAAATGGTCCCATGAAATCTAGTCCCCAAACATCAAAAATTTCAACTTCTAATATAAAATTTAGAGGCAATCCATTTCTTTTAGATGTATTACCTACTCGTTAGCATTTATCACAAGTTTTGATATATCTATAAATATCTTTAAAAAGAGTAGACCAATAAAATCTGGATTGTAAAATTTTATAAGCAGTTTTATGAGTTCCAAAATATCCTCCAAATTCTGAATCGTGGCATTTTTGGATGATCTGTTTGGTTTCTTCATAAGGCACACATCTTCTAATAATTAAATCCTTACATTGCTTATATAAATATGGTTCATCCCAAAAATTTTTTTTAGCATCATGAATGAATTTTTTCTTTTGTTGCAGAGTTAACATGGTGTTGACCTCATTTTTGATGAGGTCTTCTCTTCTTCTTTTTAGTACTTAGGATCTAGCCTTAGGCTTTTCCTTTGACTATCTTAGAGGATTAGAATTGGGACCGACCACTTAGAAACTCAAACCACTTCTTAACTCGCTGCAAACTCCACAAACTTCGATTGTAGACCCCTAATTACCTAGAGGGTCGAAATCAAATGTGGAAGTTTAAAGGATGAGTTCCTCTAGACTCTTCGGCCTGTGGACCGCCCTCGGTGGCCCGGTCCAGTGAAGGGACGACTTACACACACACACTACACTTATACACTACACTTTCACACACCTCCTAAAACCACACCCATACCCAACTCGACCTCCCCGACTCATGTAGGTGATTCACATGGATGGTCCTTAACCCCTAAGCCCTCGCTAAGAGGGTTAGGAACAACATAGTGAATGCCTCAAATGAGTTCCTTCATGACTTATGTGGGCTTGATATGGCTTCATGGCTCAACTAAAATGATTTCATTCCATTCACATTTACCCAATCTTCAATTTTCCAAATTTTCAATTTTTGACCCCCGGGACACTACACCCACCTAGCCTACCCAAAACCTTTGAAACTACCCAAAATTTGCAAAATGACCTAAATTACCCAAAATTCCTCAAAAGC